>CM060946.1:148564737-150003333 GCA_030765085.1 Allium cepa | reverse complement strand
GTTGTTGCATGTGAATGTCGGTAGGAAAAATTGGTTAAGTTAAAGGTGAGTACTCATATTTACTAATTAATCCATAACTTATTTCAAGTATAATGATTGAAAATTTTAAATATGTTGAATGATTAAATGTTTGATAACTTGGATGCAAAATCGGTTGATTATATGATTTTTTATGTGGTTGATAACTTGTTTGATAAATTATAAGAGAAATGATTAGTAAGCATAGTTAATTAAATGAGAATTAAATCCATATAAACGTGTATATGGAAATTATTTAGCCTTTTAATGATTTCAAAATATCTAAAAAGATTGAAAATGATATTATAATAATATGATATTATTGTATGAAATGAAATGAAAAATGAGTTTGAAATGATTAAAATATTGTTTTAAATAAGCTAAAACAGTCTTAATATAGTTTAAAACAAATTTGAAGTGTTTCGGACAAGTTCTGAAGCAATTCATAAAATTTGTTAAAATCGAGCTCGTCGCGTTGCGGTAGTTCGTAAATTTCAATCCGTAAGTTCAAATTAACATAGAGAATGATTTATAAGTCGGATTTCTTTAATATAAAAATTCTTTGGTCCACTATGAAAATAATTTTCCAATGAAGAAAGAAAATAAAGATTTCATCAAGTATATTTTGAAATATGTCCAAAACAATTTTCTAAAAGCATCGGTATTTTGCAGTTCGGAATCCAAAAAGGGATTCCTTTATAAATGACATTTTTGAATGATTAAAAATGTGAAATAAATTTGATAAATCAATTAAAATGATGTAAAAGAGAATTGGAATGGAAAATATGAATTTTCAAATATTTAAAAGTTGTTTAAATCAAATAAGCATATATAGCAATTTCCACAGCACTTTTATGCTGCGATTTCTATAATCTTTTGAATATGAGTTTAAACGTAATGATATTTTCTAGAATCAATTATCAATGTTTTTAAAAAAAGGAAAATTAAGAGTTAAAAAGATAATTTGGAATCTTATAATCAATTCCAAAATAAAGCTAATAACTGAGTATGCGGAAATGACTAGTGCATTTGTCCCGCCTGTGAGATCCGGGAAGATAAAATAAGGTGTTTAACTAAGGTTAGGGATGATGAAACTAGTGCCCTGAACTTACCTAGCCTATGTTTTCTCTTTTTTGGTGAGGGGTGGAATAGATCAAAAGGAAAGCCCGAAGCTCTAAAAGATCGTATTTTAGTTTTTCTAAGATAAAAGAAAAGAAACAAATTATTTGAATGTTAATTAACCACTTTTCATCTTTAATTCGATGGTTGTACGAAGGAACGGGGTTCGGATTTGGGTGGTTTCTATCCGAAGAACCGGGATCGGATTTGGGTGATTCCTATCTGAAAATCACTTCAATCTAATTTTCGAAACCCTATATGAACTTAACATCTTTTATTCGATGGTTGGTATGGAGGAATCGGGATCAAATTTGGGTGATTCCTATCCGAAAAACACTTCAGTCTAATTTTCGAAACGTCATATGAACTTAACATCTTTTATTCGATGGTTGTTACGAATAAATAGGGATCGAATTTGGGTGCTTCCTATCTGAAAAACTAGGATCGGTTTTGGGTGATTCCTATCCGAAAACCCCTTCAAACTAATTTTCGAAATAAAACATATTGAAGACAATGATCATTGATGACAAAGATCTTCATGATGTAGGATTACTTGCCATTAGTCCCTAGAGGTGAAATTTACAATATCTAAGGTGGTAGTAGTACTCTATTATGAAATTCTTTGATTTGCAAGTATACGATTTGAAGTTAAGAAAGAAATCTTTGATTAAGATTTAATGAATGATTTGGGAATAATTTCCTTAAGTTAAAAGTTATAACTTGAATATAAGAAATCTTTGATTAAGATTTAGTGAATGATTTTGAAAGGTTTCCTAAGTAAAAGAGAAAATGATTTGGAATTATTCCTGGATTTATGAAAGGTTTAAATAAATCAAATTATTTAATAGGTGAGGCTTAATGATTACATATACATATGAAAAGAAAGTGGAATAAACTGAAAATAATATATCTAAGAAAGATATTTGATTTAAACAAAAGATGAAGTAATTGATTGATGATTGATATCCACATATGAACTTAACATCTTTTTATCGATAATTGCTTTCAAAGGAACCAATGTCTGATTTGGGTGATTCCTATCCAAAAACCACTTCAAACCAATGTATACGTTTAAAAGTGAAGACATGTTGAAGATGATGATTATTGAAGACCGGGGATCTTCATAGCATGAGGCTGCTTGTTGACATGCTCTGGATCGCTCCCATTATAGAGTTGTTTATAGTCATGGTCTCCTCGTTGTGGATATTTTTCGGATTACAAGGACTACTCGCTGGTAGTAGGAGAGTGCCTTCGGTTTTGTTCAGTCCCAGAACGAACATGTATAAACGAATGTCCGACATTGCATTTCTGAGGCACAGCGTTTGACTTTTACAAATGTACATCTGCTTGGTGGCGGAGAAGGCAACTTCTCTTAGCTTAACACCATTCTCTGAGACATACGAGCTCAAAGGTTGTATGCTTGTGGGAGTAAAATAGTGATCAAAGGAATGGCAGTGTGGCATTCAAAGTGGAACCTGTTATGATCAAAGCGTGGCTTTGAAAAAATTTAGTGTAGCCTCACTAGCCTCACATCCCGGAAGATGATATGGGATACTATGTGGTTTGACAGACACAAATTCGGAATAAGTAAGTATGTATGGTGGTGTCCAATACATTGGGCCCTTTGGGGGATACGTCCCTCAAGGCATTTATTGCCCTATTTGGATAAAGTGGTTAGCTTGAGAAAAGCAATAAACTACCGGTTATCAGTAGTAGTGTAGCAAGTATAGTTCCAAATGACTAGTTTGAGAAAAGCGATTAAGGCACCGTAGGAACTATGTTTGTTATGTGTGTATTGGAGAATAGGCCACTAGTTTCCTATCATGTTGGAAATCCAACCCAATACGAGATTTACGGTTTTGATTGTAGTCCCGAAATAGTTGTACCGTCAACTACCCCTATCTAGTATTGTATATTCCGTTCCGTTTATTCCATTGACCTAGTCCGGATATATTACCTTAAACTTAGTTCAGATATTGATACCTTATTTGAATAGGTTTATTTGAAAAGTGTTTCAAAAAGAAGTTCATTAAAAATAATATCAAGTCTATTTTGGTATAAAGTGTTTTGGTTATCATAAGGTGAAAACCCGTCCATATTTATTAGTGGGCGTGGTCTTATAAGGTACGCTTCTTTTCAAAGGTTTTGATAACATCGTCATGATCTATGCATTTAAAATTTCGAGTATCTCACGCTGGTTTATCAAGCCTGATACGGGTATTTTTAGGGTCAGATCCAAGTGGTTTCAGGTTTAGTTGAAGACGGTTGGAGTTTCTAGAGGAGAGCTAGAGATATTCATTATCATATAGACATATCTATTATCTACTATGGTTTGCTAGTTTTAGTTTGATTTTTGTCAGCAATTGTAAGGGCAGGTGTTTATAACTGTCCAAGCTGAATCTAGGTTAGACTCTGATATTGTTTTTTAAAATTTTCCGCTGTAAAGATTATTATTGAAATAATATATGTTATTCCTTTCGTGTGAGATTCTGTTCCATCTTTATTTTCTTTCTACCTTTAATGATCTGCTTATTCGTGCAATTTGAGTTGGACCTGTGTGGTTTATTTTCGATTCAAAGGGTACGGAAAAACGGGTCGTTACATTTGGTATCAGAGCTGAAGGTTAAGCGAAAACCTTGGCTTTGGTGGGGTAAAGACCCATCAGAGATATGGTTAGTAATACTCTAGGATGAGTGACTCACTAGAGAAAGGGTTAATAACACCCTAGAAAGTGTTTGAGTATATTATATATGAGTCTGTATTTGTTAGTGACTAATAAATTGTTTTGTGTTGATTTATCTATTGACTGATTTATGAATTCTAATCGATGCGCCTAATCACTGTTATCGATGAGGGTTCCTAAATATTTAAACAAGGCGAACTGACACACAGATTTTGAGAGAAAAATTGGTAAATGAAATAATTTTACCTAGGATTATATTTTGAACATAAAGTATATATTTTGAAAAGTTGTATAGTTAGAAATCAGGATTAGTGAAATTTAAATATGAACATCTTAGAATTTCATAGTTTGACTATAAATTTTATAAAGATAATCGATAAGTAAGAAATCTGATAAGGTAATTAAGATCTTTAATACTATTTCCAAAATAATAAATTAAGAAATCATAATGTGAAGTTCCTATCATAAATTGATCAATTGTTTGTTTTAAAAGTTCAAGTACAAATACCTTGTGAATTAACTTTCACGATTTGACTATAAGGTGTTTGATAATAAGATTTGTTTAAGGAATGAACACATATAATAAAAATGTTTTTAAATGATTGTGTAAAAAGATAAATATAAAAAGAACGAGAATTTAAATACGAGTAACTTAAAGAATTATGGTAATTTAAATGAAATTAATTAATATAAGATTAAATGAATTTATAAAATCGGTTTTATATAGTAATCTCTAAAGGATTTTGAAATGGTATTATTTCAAATAAAAAGAGTTATTTTATGATAACTAATTCGATTGGCTCGAAAATAAACTAAAAATGGGCAAGTGATGTGTTCGGATGGTAAGCCCCTCTCTTAAGTACTACTCTTCTTGTTAAGAGGATATATGATACTATTGGTAGTACTTAGTTCCTTGGATTGTTTTGGAGTTACTCGATCTATATAACTTTCTTAAGTTAAAGAAATAATGTGAATCATTGATTAGTAATCTTTATAAAAGTGTTTAAACTAAAGATAAATTGGGATCGCTAATTGCTACAATAAAGCGAGATTTCCAATGATTTTAGACAGTCGAAAATTTTCGAATCATACCTAACTCAGAGCTAAGAAATTTATGAAAATTTTGGTAAAATATTGTGAAATGCTTTGAGTAAATGAAATAAGATAAGGATAATTTATATATCTGATTTATAAAGGAAAAAAGATTTAAGAGTTAAGAGTATGAGAATTTAAATACGGGTGGTTTTAAAATTTGTTTTTCAAAGCTAGAAAATTAATAATAATATTAAATAAGAAATAAGTTTTATAACTTATGAATTTGAGATAATAGTAAATTACAACAAAGTCTAAATTTGTTAGACAGACGGATTTAAATAAAACCAATTTGAAATTAGGATTTGTATATACCCTTATGATGTAAAAGTATATCATACAATTATAGATTTAAGTCATGAACTATTAAGTAAAATAATGACTCCTCAAAAAGGGAATTATAACCTAGAAAATGTTTTATTGATGAATTCTGGCATAAATTAAAGATTTGGACTTAAGTCTTTAAAAGCGATTGATTTACATAAGTTATAAGATGAAATAAACTTATAATAGTTTTATGAAATGATTCATAAAAAATATTATTATTAAAGAAAATATACCAGAAAATATATGAAAAATAAAGGATGTGAATAAAGAGAATTTGGTATAACTGAGGAAAAAATAGGAATAAATACATAATTTATACGTAAATCATTTCGTCACATAAATTTTGATTTAATATCCAAGTACGGAACTTTGAGGTGTTTACATTGGTCCGAAAAAGGATTTATCGCTTGATTCTTGACGGCGAACATTGATTTGGGTTTATGGTTGGCTACTTGAGTTTTCTATCATAGTTGAGAGCTATACAAGGAAAGCAAAGGTTTCTGAGCAAAGAGCCTGATTAAAGTCCACACTAGAGGATCGGGGGATCGATACTAGTTCGAAAATAAAATTGTGTATTCGAATAGGAGATCGAATAAGATATTTCAAACTGATGATATATGTATATTATATAGAACTAAGTTTGAAGATAAATGTTTTGAGCAAACTTTTTTTTTGGGCAATTTCGAGGACGAAATTCTTTTAAATACGGGAGAATGTAATGACCTAGAATTTGATCGCTTTAAAATATACTTTTTAAAGTCATTTTAAATATAAAATAGGTAAGGTTATATGATTCAAACAATATTAGATAGGATTTGGAAAGAGAAGTATACATAAAAATAGTAACATTTGCCTATATCGACAAAAGTGAAAAAATGCTGATTTCAGAAAAGTATGTTTCAGTGGTTAAATAAATTATTTTAATTTATTCATAAGCGTTTATATTTTTAAATAACATTATAAAAATTTATTTTTAAATTTGGTTTACATAAATAAATAGTTTAACTAAAACGTCAAAATGTGACCGTAAAACATTTTGTCGAAAATCCACGTTTTGTCGATTAAAAGTTGTCGCAACGTCGTCGCATCTTTATTTTCATATAAGTATTAATTAATTCACTAATCAAGTTTACTTTTACTAAACATGCTTAGAAAATTCTAGAATATAGTTAAGAAAAAGTAAGCACAAAAAGACAAACATGTCATTACAAAGCGAAAAGTAAACATCAAATCAAATCAAACATAATTATTATATTCTTTACTTAATACTTAAGTAAAAATGATAAAAAGTAATGATTTGAAATGTGATGTTAAGAATTGAAAAAATAAGGTTGCTTAAAAGTAAGTAAAGAGTATTTTGGTCTTTTTACAAAATACTATTTTAATCCAAAACTTTTTCTATAAATAAACATCCACTATCTCACTTTTCTTCACTTCTTCTTCTTCCTTTTTCAAGCTTTTCTTCCACTCTCTAATGGCTTCTTCTCTTTCATTTCTTCACTAAGTTTTTCAAAACCATATCAAACAAAGTCAGAACACCACCAAACTTTGCCAAAGACCTTAGAATATCACCAAAACATGGTTTAGCATCTAAGAAGTGAAGAAATGATGGAGCAAGGGGATGATTAAGGTGTAGCCGAGCCTATGGAGGAGGAGGAGCAAGTTCAAGGAGCTCCGGAGTGAGAAAAAGAGAAGGAGGTGATGGCCGAGCACTAGAAAGTGAGATTAAGTTGTTTACGTCATGGTTTCGTGTAGTTAAGAGGATTTAGTGAAGCATTGTTGCAAATGAATGTTAGTAGGAAGAAATGGTTAAGTTAAAGGTGAGTTCTCATATTTACTAATTAATCCATAACTTATTTCAAGTATAAAGAATGAGAAGTTTAAATATGTTTAATGATTAAATGTTTGATAACTTGGATGCAAAATTGGTTGATTATATGATTATTTATGTGGTTGATAACTTGTTTGATAAATTATAAGAGAAATGATTAGTAAGCATAGTTAAAAAAACGAGAATCAAATCCATATAAACGTGTATATGGAAATTATTTAGCCTCTTAATGATTTCAAAATATCTAAAAAGATTGATGATGATATTATAATAATATGATATTATAATATGAAATGAAATGAAAAATGAGTTTTAAATGATGAAAATATTATTTCAAATAAGCTAAAATAGTTTAAATATGGTTTAAAACAAATTTGAAGTGTTTCGGACAAGTTCCGAAGCAATTCACAAAATTTGTCAAAATCGAGATCGTCGCTTACCGGCAGTTCGTAAATTTCGACCCGTTACTTCGAATAAACAAAGAGAATGATTTATAAGTCGGATTTCTTTGAAATAAAAATTCTTTGGTCCATAATAATAATAGTTTTCCAACGAAGAAATAAAATCAAGATTTCATCAGGTAGATTTTGAAATATGTCCAAAATAATTTTCTAAAAGCATTGTGGTTTTGCAATTTGGAATCCAAAAAGGGATTTCTTTAAAAATGACATTTTTAAATGAATAAAAATATGAAATAAATTTGATAGATCTACTAAAATGGTTTAAAAGAGATTTTGAATGGAAAATATGAATTTTCAAATATTAAAAAGTTGTTTAAATCAAATAAGCTTATATAGAACTTTCCACAGCACTTTCATGCTGCGAATTCTATAACCTTTTAAATATGAGTTTAAACGTAACGATATTTCCTAGAATCAATTATGAATGTTTTTAAAAAAGGAAAATTAAGTGTTTAAAAGATAATTTGGAATCTTGTAATCAATTTCAAAATAAAGCTAATAACTGGGTATGCGGAAACGGCTAGTGCATTTGTCCCGCTTGTGAGATCTGGAAAGAAAAAAGAAGATTTTTAACTAAGGTCAGGGACGGAGCAACCAGTGCCTTAAACTTACCTGGCCTATGTTTTCTCTTTTTAGGCGAGGGGTGGAATAGATCGAAAGGAAAGCCGAATGCTCTAAAAGATCATATTTAAGTTTTTCCAAGATAAAAGAAAAGAAACAAATTCTTTGAATGGTAATTAACCATTTGTCATCTTTTATTCGATGGTTGGTATGAAGGAACCAAGATCGGATTTGGATGATTCATATCCGAAGAACCAAGATCGGATTTGGGTGATTCCTATCCAAAATCACTTCAATCTAATTTTTGAAACCCCATATGAACTTAACATCTTTTATTCGATGGTTGATACGAAGGAACCGGGATCGAATTTTGGTGATTCCTATCCGAAAAAACAGGATTGGGTCTAGGTGATTCATATCTGAAAACCCCTTCAAACTAATTTTCAAAATAAAACATATTGAAGACAATGATCATTGATGACAAAGATCTTCATGATGTAGGATTACTTGCCATTAGTCCCTCGAGGTGTAATTTACAATATCTAAGATGGCAGTAGTACTCTATTATGAAAATTTTCGATTTGCAAGAATACGAATTGAAGTTAAGAAAGAAATATTTGATTAAGATTTAATGAATGATTTGGGAATATTTTCCTTAAGTTAAAAGTTATAGCTTGAATAAAAGAAATCTTTGATTAAGATTTAATGAATGATTTTGAAAGGTTTCCCTAAGTAAAAGAGAAAATAATTTGGAATTATTCCAAGATTTAGGAAAGGTTTAAATAAATCAAATGATTTAATAAGTGAGGCTTAATGATTCCATATACATTTGAAAAGAAAGTTGAATAAATTGAAAAGAATATATCTAAGAAAGATATTTGATTTAAACAAAAGACGAAGTAATTGTTCGATGATTAATATCCACGTATGAACTAATAGTAACTAATAATGCAAGTTATCACTTAGGATCGACTAATATGGAATATAACTAAATCTAAATGCGGAAACAGATGATAATAGCAAAGTAAATAAAAAATAAAACAAGCACACCAGGAATTTTTATACTGGTTCGAACTTCCCGTTCTACATCCAGTCCCAGACTCCTTCTGAAATTTCAACTACAACAACCCTCAATTAACCCGAAGGAATAGGTTTACACTGCCTGAGCAACCGAACAGGACTTCACCCGCCTAAGCAACCGAACAGGACTTCAATACAAATAACAAAGATATATGACTGTAGTGTGTTCTTAAATAACACTGATAAGTCAATTGAGTGCAATCTTCCTATAATCTTCTCCTTTTTGATATATAGTGTGATGTGCTTTGAGAATTGTGGAAGATAAAGTGATCAATGATCAAAGTGTGTAAGTAATTTGAGTGCAGTTTGAAGGCTTTGAGAATAGATGAGAATTCAAGAATGCTAAAAGTAAATTCGGTGATTTATTTGTTGAATTCTATAGTCTATTTATAGTATATAAAGAGTTGCATCTTTAAATGAAAAGTTATATTGAAAAGAACGGATGCTGTTGATTTAAAAGAATGTTTCTCTTGGTGAAGAGAAGTGACTTTTCAAGAAAATAGCAGTTGGGGATATTCAGACGTCTGAATAAAAAAATTCAGACTTCTGAATTAGATTGAAAACGCAAACAGCAAAGAAATAGTTCATTTTTGACCTCATTCCGACGTCTGAATATTGTGAAAACAATATTCTTATTTCAATACTCAAACGTGTTAATGAATGGTTTCAGACGTCTGAGTTTGCTATTTTGTGCATGTATGAGCATGTGTGTGCGTGTGTGTATATATTATATATGTATATATCATTTAAGGAGAGATTTTAACAAATTTTCTAAGTAATATACATACTCTAGACACATAATATACAACTGTAAACATCTGTAGATGAATCTGCAATAAATCTCCTGCAAAGATGGTTTAATATACACATAACATTTTACATTGGTTGTTATAATCAAAATCGAGAGTCTAACATTCTCCCCCCTTTTTAATGATGACAACTATATAAAATTAATAGACTAGATACTCCCCATGTCAATATGCACAATTTAAATTTCTCCCCCTTTTTCATCGACAAAAAGAAAGAATCATGAATGATAATAGATAATACATTTCATTAAGGCAAATAGAGAAATAGTACATAAAGAAATAATGTTTTAGACAATTCTCAAACAACTAACATAAAGAAATAAAAGCGACAAGTAAACATAAAAAATAAACCAAGATAATTTAAAATTGACTTGAAAGAGATGGATCATTGTGATTAGAGCTTGAGTTTGAGGAAGACCATTCAAATGGAGATGGATTGTAAGCTGGAGTAGATGTAGAGCCGGTATAAGAAATTCGATCCCATATCTTATTGAGAAAGCCTTTGATTGAATTGAATTTTCTTTCCGTCTTTTTCTCAAGTGCTTTTATGTCCCGATGAATCTTGGATTGATTTCGGGAGAGAGTGATGATGGCTTATCTCGAAGAAGTATCCGAGCCAATTTCTTGGATGGTGTCAACGTCCTCCTCCTCTTCTTTATGTTGGGTACGGGAAGAAGAAGCAATACTAGTGTCTCGAGGTTGAGGAACACCTTGTTGAATATTTTGTGACCATTGTTGGAAGGAAATGATTTGTTGAGAAGGAAGCCGTATAGGAAGACCCATCAACCCTAAAGTTTTAGCGCCTAACTCACTAATACTTGTAAAATCGGAATCAAGCATTGGTACACCGATATTTAAGAGAATGCACATAATATAGGCACCATAACGAATAGTTCTATACTTCCTTCGGATTGTGATATCTTGGAATTCATCCAAAATAATTTTTCCCCAATTTACTTGTTGATTAGAATAGATATAATAAAGTGCTTGAAAGTTTTCTTTGTTGAATATGCGCTTATATGATTTTTGTTTGATGATAATAAACATATATACATTCGTTTAAATGTATTTGTTAATGTACTATTTTATTTTTCATAGATTAAATAAATATTTGCTGAATAAAATTAAATAACACAGAATTCGAATTCAAATAGAAATTTTATTCAAACAAATATTTATTTCATTTTTAAATAGTACAAATTCAAGCTCTCACTATACATATACAATTTTGATTCTAATTACATCACAATTTAATTTACATAAATTCCTCACTACATATCACTCACACTCGTATTTTATCTTCAACTTCATTCCAGTTAGAATCCAGCATCTGAGCAATCTGCAAAAATATTCACTAACGCAGTAAAATTGAAAAAGAAATATTTTTGCAATATAAAATAAAATATGGATTTTGAAAATAATATTTGCCTCAGTTATTTGGGTTGTTCGTCATGATTTATATTTGAATTCATCATACACGAACAATGTGACATGCACAGTGTATCACTGTACATGCCACAAGGCCGTGCACACCGATATACACTTGATAATGTTACAGGGACAGGTGAGCACAAGGTCAAACCCAAAATAAAAAGACGGGTTCAACACAAGTGCAATAAAAAAATGTCATTCAGCACAAGGTCAAATCCAAGCCGGATTCAACTCAAGGTTAATGCACAGTCCAGACTCAACTCAAATGCAAAGCTTCAACAAATCAAAACTGCATCAAAGTACAAATACATGGAACAATGCAACTCTTCAATGATCAGGCATGAACGCAAACTAAATACAAGTGCAAAATGATCAGAATGCTACACATAGCCAACAATGTACTCCATACCAATATCAAAACTCAACAGTAGATCAAACACATGAATCACAATATTGCAAGTGGATGAACAGAGAGATATACACAATGAAGGCAAGTACAGTAGCCTCGACATTAATACAAACACAAGTACACATAGGTGGTGAAATTACTCAACTGAAGAGAAGTGATCTCAACAAGGTGGTATGCCAGATTTTCAAGTAAGAATGATCAGACCAGTACAGACATAAATCAGAGAACAAGATAAATGAAGACTACTTGAAGTGTGTCGACCACCAACACACAATGACAACATCAAATATACATGGGTTAGTGACCAGTTTTTTGACCAAGGCTATAATGTGCACAGATGAACAGCTAAGGATAAGAACTCAATGCAATTCAAACTGCAAGTCCAAAACAAATGCACAAGATATGGAAACTCAACAATACAAAAACTGCAACAAACACAAGTATATGAGGCAGCAGTATGCAAGTGCATACACAAAGAGGCAACAAAGGTCAGGGACCAAGTGCAACAGATGCTGTGAAGCAAATGCCATCAAGTGTCAACCAGATCAAAAGCAATCCAGACCAGGTGAATATGTAGACCCCACAAAGAAACCAGTCTCGACCACTTCAACAAAACACACAGTGCACACCAGACACAACATTAACTAGCATGCCAACTGACTCGAATGACTCAAGTGATACAAGAACAATGTTCAAAAGACACAGCAGAATCAAAGTGAATAAACAAGTGAGAAATACATGTACATCAATGTAAACACATCAACTACAAGCTAGTCTACAATTACGAGATATGACATCACAGCTACCAGGCAGCAAGTACATCATGACACCAAAGTGCTCAATGCACAGTGCAGACACAATTGGCAGATGCAACAGCAAATCAGTAATGAAGGAAACCACTGACTCACGTACACCAGTGACACAAGTGATACATGATAGAGTGCAGCATCAATACACTGCAGGGAACATCAATGAACAAATCTATGGAAGCTGAAGTCATGAAATAGTTTATACAAAGACAAAGTCAAGGACAGATGAATATTAAACCAAGTCAAAATTCAACGCAAGAAAAGAATTGAAAAAGTCAAAAATAAAATAGGAAAGTAGCTGCCGTAACAATCAAGAAAGGATCGAACAATCTCAAGTTAAAGTCGTAACTGTAAAGTAAAGGAAATTATTCGAATTGAATTCGTTAGATAAATCATCAACGTCCAATATCAATCAAATGAATGAAGCACTATGTTGAACAAATCAGACGAACGTATTAAAGGAAATCGAAATCCATATATAAACCCACAATCATCATTGGCAATGATCATCGGTCGAGTTCAAACATTAAAACCCCCAATCGTCATCATCGGCAATTGAAAAAACATCGAAACCAGAAATCAAAAGCACTAAAACACATACCAAATTCGTAATCAGTCTCGATCACGTTTGAAGCTGAGCTAGAAGAAACAATCGGCAAGCCAAGTCAAATAGCATCGAATCGAACAAGCTGCTACAACAAACCCTAAATTGGATCGAAGGAATGAAGCCCTAAAAATTACAAAGAGGAACGAAAGAAGAGCCGCCGCTATCTCAAGAAACACCGGGCCGAAATCAAATAGATAAAAAGAGAAAAGGGGCCGACCTTTAAGAATTAGGGTTTTTGTTTTTTTTAAATAAGGGCTTTAGTTTTTAAAATAAGGGCTTTATCTTATTTTTTGTTTTAAATTTGTTTTTAATTCTAAAACTCTTTCAAACCGTGGTATTTGCTAGTCATGTGACTAGGGGACAAGCTACGTGGCGTAGCTTGAGAATTCGCAACTCAGTGGCTGAGTTGTGGCAGGGTTTTGAGCGTAGAGTTAGGTTAGTCAGTAGCGGGTGTCGCGAGTTTACGTGTGTAAGCGTGTGACTATCTAATTTCTAGTAGAAACCTTGGGGGTAGCACGTAGGCAGGGTTTTGCCAAAGCTGGGTAAATTCTGTGTCGTTCTATCTCTGCATTTTATTATTCTGCTATTTTTCTGTGCTGCTATTAGTCTGTGATCTGTGTTGAAATAATTTTATAAGCTTCCGCAATTAATTTTTATAATTAATACCATCACCCTATTCACCCCCACTCTAGGGTGAAATCGATCCTACAAGTGGTATCAGAGCTAGGAATAGAAGTCAATTTTTGTTTTAAAAATTCATTTTTCAAAAAATCAGTTTTTGTTTAAAAGTTTGAATTTTTAAAATAGCTTCTTTTAATAATGCTTTTGCTGAGGGTTAGTCTATAGTTAGACCACCAATGTTCAACGGTGAATATGCTTATTGGAAAAATAGAATGAAAATTTTTCTGAAAACCATTGACGCTTGGAACATTGATGAGACAGGTTATAGAGCACCAACTATAATTACAGATAATCAAGAAATAGATAAACCATTGGATCAATGGACAGAACTAGAAAATAAATTAAAGCTATGAATTCTATTACATGTTCATTGGATCAATTTGAATTTAATCGTGTTTCACATTGTCTAACTGCGCAGGAAATATAGCACACACTAGAAGTGACTCACGAAGGAACATCTCAAGTCAAAGAATCTCACCTTGCCATGCTAAGCAGCGAATACGAGAATTTCACAATGGCAAAAGAAGAAAATGTCAAAGAGATGCATGGACGACTTTCCAATATCGTATACAAATCAAAAGCTCTTGGAAAATCATATACAGAGCTGGAGATAGTTCGAAAAATCCTCAGAGTCCTTCCACGAAGTTTTGAAGCCAAAGTGACTGCCATTCAAGAATCAAAAGATTTGAAACAAATGAAAGTCGAAGAACTCATCGGAAATCTCACCGCTTATGAGCTAGAAATGAAATTCAAGGAAGAACGTGAAGGAGGTGATACTCGAAAGAAATCAATAGCTCTTAAAGGAACAACAGAAAGTGATAGTGATGATGATGACGGAGCAGCAGAATTGGAGCTGATAATAAAGAAAGTCAAAAGGTGGAATTACAAATACAGAAATCCAGCTCTAAATCGAAGATTGAAAAGCAGAATAAATAAAATATTAGACAATCCAGAAGAACCAAAGATCATCTGTCATAAGTGCAACCAACCCGGACACATCAAGCCTAATTGTCCTCAAACTCGACGCAACTTTGAAAAGATATCAAAAAGGAGAAGTTTTGCTGCCACGTGGAATACAAGTGATGAAGATAATCAAAGTGCTAACAGTGAGAATGAAAAAGCAGACTTGTGTCTTCATGGTGAAATAACTGACAGCGATGATGACGAGCCAAGTGAGGTATCAAAACTTTCTCATTCGGAATTACTTATATATTTCCACGAAGTGAATGGTTGTTTTGAACGACTTAGGGAGAAGTATGCCAAACTTGAATCACAAAAAGATACTTTGATAGATTTAAATAAACAACTTGACCAATTAGTTAAAACCTATCAAAGTAGGATCCCTAAGTGTGATAAGTGTCCAACATTCGAAGAAGAAATTAAAAAATCAGAAATTAATATAAAATCACTTGAAAATGAAATTCTGATTTTGAAAGAGAACGAAAATACTAGGAGAGAAAATTATATCAAAAAGTGCACACAATTATTGAACGAAAATGAATCTCTCAAAATACAAGTCCAACAATTGTCAATAACTTTAGATAAATTTTCAAAAAGTGAGAAATCGTTGAATCTGCTATTAGGGAAGCAAACTGTTAATACAGCTAGACAAGGACTTGGATATAATCAATCTGAAAATGTTGAAAGCGATATTAATCAAGAAAATTCCATGTGCACAATTTGTAGAAAATATGGACACGATCACAATAATTGTTGGTATAGACCCAAACATGTGAAAACCATACCAATTTGGGTTTCAAAAGGCACAAATATAAAATCTCTCAAAGTTAAACAAATTTTGGTGCCAAAAGGAACATATACAAATAGTTTTGGGTCTCCGCTAAAATATTTTTCTAAATCTTCTGCCACTAACAACCATGGACCTATAAAAACAAATAGGTCACATAAATCTTTTCCCGTATAGGTGTGGTGGCAGGCTAAGGAACAACAACAGTGTTTTCTGGATTTCTGGCTGTTCCAGAAACACAACGGGCGACAATGCAAAGTTCCTTAGCCTATTATAAAGGTGACAGAATCACAATGGATAAACAACGAAAAATATCGCAAAGGTAAAACAGGTAATGGTATATTTATTTGAACGATATATTAAATGTGATGATCCGCACCATAGTCTGAATTAAAATAAGCCAATATTGAGATGGTGAAGAGATGATGATTTTGATTCTGACTTGTTTAGCATAGTTGGCCGATTATATTTATGCCAAAAACACTATAAAATTCTCTAAATTTTTTGATTATATTAGGTTGGATCAAAAATAGTGTTTTGTTGGATATTAATACATTTGGTTATAATTTGGCTAACTCTATGTTCATGGTTCTTTGATTATTTACACGGCTTCATTTCAAATTCAAGAGAATGTCATTTGAAAAGCTGTTAAATTTGATTTTGAGATATTTTGTTGCATACTTCATGATCTAGTCAATCAAATTCAATTAATGATAATTTTAAGTGAAAAAGAAATTCAGATGCAGATTACACTGGTAATCTAGTTGATAGAAAAATTACTAGTTGAACGTGATTTTTGAGATATTTAGTTACTGCATCGTTTTTCAAAGAAAATATCTGCATATTTTTTATTTCAAATAATTTTCCAATAGCAGAAAATTTTCTTATAAAACCCCCTCGAGAAAATCATTTTTGACCATATTTTCAGATTAGTCATTTTGAAAAATTGGTTTCATAATTATGTTTGAATTTGATTTTAAATGGCTATTTTGACTAATCTGACTCCCTATGATTATCAAAAAGATGAATAGTGATTGAAAGAGTGATGAGTGCTAATATTGATCATATATTATGACTCGAGACAGTATAATTAGTAAATTTCTTTAGAATTTCAAACAAGAGTTATAAAACTTTTTGTTGGGTAAAGATTCCATAACCATTTCTATGTCTATCATATTTCTATCAACCATCGCTCATCAAAAATTCAATATAGTTTGTCGATATGTGGTACTTTAAACAGGAATCATTCGTTTTTCATTTTATAAAACAAAATAAAATCCAAAGTATTCACTCTCATTTAAAAGTCCTCACGGTTATGCATGGGTGAATTACTTGGAATTTGTTATGTGCTTCCATGCTCATTTAAAAGTCCTCACGGTTATACATGTATGGATCGCATATCAAAATTGATTTATTAGATAAACAAGTTGATTCTAATCCCATTTAAAAGTCCTCACGGTTATGCCTGATTAGAAGATACTTGAATTCATTTTTAAAATTAAATTAGAATACTACTAATCTCATTTAAAAGTCCTAACGGTTATGCATGATTAGTAGATATTCAAATTCCTGATATAAATGTACCACAAACAGATACAACTGTATGGTTTTATATGATGACATCATTTCCATTACTTCTAAAAGTGGAATATGCGCCTAACGAAGGTAGTTATGATTTTTGTTTGATTTTTTTATTGAAATTTAATATTTATATTCAATTGAGTTTTAATGTTGAATTAATATCGATCACTTTATCTCTATTTTCTCTAACACTATCATTCTTTTGCTGATAACAAAAGGGGGAGAGAAAAGTTAAGATTTTTTCCAATAAAATCAAGCAAATGTCAAATAATTTTCTATTTGCATCTAGGCTCATTTGCATATTTTTATTTGTATGCGTATATGTAGGGGGAGCTTTGTGTAGAGAGGAAGCATTTAAATAGGGGGAGCAATTAGAGCATATGAATGATCAAATACATTTAACATATTCAAAATCTTAAATATATGTTTGTTATCATCAAAAGGGGGAGATTGTTGAATATGCGCTTATATGATTTTTGTTTGATGATAATAAACATATATACATTCGTTTAAATGTATTTTTTAATGTACTATTTTATTTTTCATAGATTAAATAAATATTTGCTGAATAAAATTAAATAACACAGAATTTGAATTCAAACAGAAATTTTATTCAAACTAATATTTATTTCATTTTTAAATAGTACAAATTCAAGCTCTCACTATACATATACAATTTTGATTCTAATTACATCACAATTTAATTTACATGAATTCCTCACTACATATCACCCACACTCGTATTTTATCTTCAACTTCATTCCAGCTAGAATCCAGCATCTGAGCAATATGCAAAAATATTCACTAACGCCGTAAAATTGAAAAAGAAATATTTTTGCAATATAAGATAAAATATGGATTTTGAAAATAATATTTGCCTCAGTTATTTGGGTTGTTCGTCATGATTTATATTTGAATTCATCATACACGAACAATGTGACATGCACAGTGTATCACTGTACATGCCACAAGGCCGTGCACACCGATATACACTTGATAATGTTACAGGGACAGGTGAGCACAAGGTCAAACCCAAAATAAAAATACGGGTTCAACACAAGTGCAATAAAACAATGTCATTCAGCACAAGATCAAATCCAAGCCGGATTCAACTCAAGGTTAATGCACAATCCAGACTCAACTCAAATGCAAAGCTTCGACAAATCAAAACTGCATCAAAGCACAAATACATGGAACAATGCAACTCTTCAATGATCAGACATGAACGCAAACTAAATACAAGTGCAAAATGATCAGAATGCTACACATAGCCAACAATGTACTCCATACCAATATCAAAGACTCAACAGTAAATCAAACACATGAATCACAATATTGCAAGTGGATGAACAAAGAGATATACACAATGAAGGCAAGTACTGTAGCCTCGACATTAGTACAAACACATGTACACATAGGTGGTGAAATTACTCAACTGAAGAGAAGTGATCTCAACAAGGTGGTATGCCAGGTTTTCAAGTAAGAATGATCAGACTAGTAAAGACATAAATCAGAGAACAAGATAAATGAAGACTACTTGAAGTGTGTCGACCACCAACACACAATGACAACATCAAATATACATGGGTTAGAGACCAGTTTTTTTGACCAAGGCTACAATGTGAACAGATGAACAGCTAAGGATAAGAACTCAATGCAATTCAAACTGCAAGTCCAAAACAAATGCACAAGATATGGAAACTCAACAATACAAAAACTGCAACAAACACAAGTATATGAGGCAGCAGTATGCAAGTGCATACACAAAGAGGCAACAAAGGTCAGGGACCAAGTGCAACAGATGCAGTGAAGCAAATTCCATCAAGTGTCAACCAGATCAAAAGCAATCCAGACCAGGTGAATATGTAGACCCAACCACAAAGAAACCAGTCTCGACCACTTCAACAAAACACACAGTGCACACCAGACACAACATTAACTAGCATGCCAACTGACTCGAATGACTCAAGTGATATAAGAACAATGTTCAAAAGACACAGCAGAATCAAAGTGAATAAACAAGTGGGAAATACATGTACATCAATGTGAACACTTAAACTACAAGCTAGTCTACAATTACGAGATATGACATCATAGCTACCAGGCAGCAAGTACATCATGACACCAAAGTGCTCAATGCACAGTGCAGACACAATTGGAAGATGCAACAGCAAATCAGTAATGAAGCAAACCACTGACTCACGTACACCAGTGACACAAGTGATACATGATAGAGTGCAGGCAATCAATACACTGCAGGGAACATCAATGAACAAATCTATGGAAGCCGAAGTCATGAAATAGCTTAAACAAGGACAAAGTCAAGGACAGATGAATATTAAACCAAGTCAGAATTCAACGCAAGAAAAGAATTGAAAAAGTCAAAAATAAAATAGGAAAGTAGCTGCCGTAACAATCGAGAAAGGATCAAACAATCTCAAGTTAAAGTCGTAACTGTAAAGTAAAGGAAATTATTCGAATTGAATTCGTCAGATAAATCATCAACGTCCAATATCAATCAAATGGCCGAAGCACTATGTTGAACAAACCAGACGAACGTATTAAAGGAAATCGAAATCCATATATAAACCCACAATCATCATTGGCAATGATCATCGGTCGAGTTCAAACATTAAAACCCCCAATCGTCATCATCGGCAATTGAAAAAACATCGAAACTAGCAATCAAAAGCACTAAAACACATACCAAATTCGTAATCAGTCTCGATCACGTTTGAAGCTGAGCTAGAAGAAACAATCGGCAAGCCAAGTCAAATAGCATCGAATCGAACAAGCTGCTACAACAAACCCTAAATTGGATCGAAGGAACGAAGCCCTAAAAATTACAAAGAGGAACGAACGAAGAGCCGCCGCTATCTCAAGAAACACCGGGCCGAACTCAAATAGATAAAAAGAGAAAAGGGGTCGGCCTTTAAGAATTAGGGTTTTTGTTTTTTTTTAAATAAGGGCTTTAGTTTTTAAAATAAGGGCTTTATCTTATTTTTTGTTTTAAATTTGTTTTTAATTTTAAAACTCTTTTCAAATCGTTGTATTTGCTAGTTGTGTGACTAGGGGACAAGCTACGTGGCGTAGCTTGAGAATTCGCAACTCAGTGGCTGAGTTGTGGCAGGGTTTTGAGCATAGAGTTAGGTTAGTCAGTAGCGGGTGTCGCGAGTTTACGTGTGTAAGCGTGTGACTATCTAATTTCTAGTAGAAACCTTGGGGGAATCACGTAGGCAGGGTTTTGCCGAAGCTGGGTAAATTCTGTGTCGTTCTATCTCTGCATTTTATTATTCTGCTATTTTTCTGTGCTGCTATTAATCTGTGATCTGTGTTGAAATAATTTTATAAGCTTCCGCAATTAATTTTTATAATTAATACCATCACCCTATTCACCCCCCTCTAGGGTGAAATCGATCCTACATTCTTTATACACTTTTTCATAGCTACTCGTTCTTGGTTGGAGAGAGCGAATAAAAGCACGGTGAATTAGCCTCGCTTGTGGCCTTAAGTAGGTAGATTTTAAATTGCCCATATTTATAAGTTCATCGGATAAAAATTGATGTGAAACTTTATCACGATGTTCCATATCAACTTCAATTTCATTAATATCAATTCATTGATAAGGGAAATTTAAAATATGACCTAGTCGTTGTAAAGGTAAGAAGATTCTTATGCCACAAACTAATGACCAAACACAATCTTGACGGTTTTAAGGATTTTGATGATCCAAATTTAAGTTTGCAAGCAAAAGTTTAATCATAAGATGATTAATCTTAACATTGTTAGGAGTATACCCAATCAAGCTGTCGAAGTGAAATTTCTCTGCTAATTCTCTAATACGATATGCTGCGAAGTCCGGGAATTTCATGAATGCTCCTTCAAAGATGTTGGAGTTCTCATGGAATTGAACCAAGAAACAGCAACATCGTTCCATAGCCATTGCCGAATTTGGTCTTCGGAAGGTGCGAAAGTTGATTCTCTTGTTCTCTTTGATCTTGGTGCCATTGGAAAGTTAGAGGAGGTTAAAAGCTTTGAGTGAGATGAAAATGAGGGCTAGGGTTCTGAAGTAAGAAGTAAAGAAGTGAAAAGGTTATTATATAGATGATGAAAAGGCAGGGGTAAAAAGGTAATAAATAAAAAATAAGGAAGGTGTACAAAAATTGCTCAGAAGGAATTCAGACGGCTGAATAATTCAATTCAGATGTCTGAATTAGGTTGGATTGCAACCCGCAAGGATTCAGTTCAAAAATGGGCTAATTCAGACGTCTGTTTTTTTATTAAGACGTCTGAATCTGGGGTAAAAAGTTTTTTATATGAATATTCAGACGTCTGTTTAAACTAATTCAGACGTCTGAATTGTGCACAGAAGCGTATATTTGGCAATGGTGAGAATGAAAAATAATATATATTATTGAATAATTTTCAATATTACATTTAGAATAAGCAAAATGAAATGACAAAATAACAAATTATATTAAAAAACAAGAAACGATTAAATAGATTTTGAAGAAGATGATGGTGTATGATAAGATTCTTCTTCAACTTTGGTGTTCTCCACATATGGTCGAAGCAGAGACCATCTGTTACCACGTTCCCAAGAATTTGGAGTTGTTGGTGGACGTTGTGGTGATGGTTCCCAAGGATTGCGACGACTTGGAGAACGAGCTGTAGATGACTATCGAGTATGAGGTCTTAAGTTCAAGTGCTAGACGACACTTTTTATTTTCTTTTGACACCAACTATGAATTCTCCCTTTTTTTAATATATATATATATATATATATATATATATATATATTATAAAAAAATTGAACTTATAAATCTTTAAGAGAGACGATACCAAGTTCTCGTCGTAAATTAATGAAAGTATTTTCATTTAACGGTTTTGTAAAGATATCTGCCAATTGTTTGTCAGAGGACACATATTCTAGATTTATTAAATCTTTTTCAATACTATCACGAAGAAAATGGCGACGAATGTCAATATGTTTTGTTCGTGAATGATTTACAGGATTTTGAGATAAATTTATAGCACTAGAATTATCACAATAAATAGTTGACTTACATAAATTAAAACCAAAATCTTGTAGTGTTTGTTGCATATAGATAACTTGAGCACATGCCAGAGCTGCAGAAATATATTCTGCTTCACATGTCGACAATGAAACACAGTTTTGTTTCTTATAAACCAAGATACAAGAGACCGTCCAATGAAGTGACAAGTCCCACTTGTACTTTTTCTATCTGTCCGGCTTCCTCCAAAATCAGCGTCACTATATGACACTAATTCAAAAGAACATTCCTTTGGATAGAATAGTCCAAAGTCCTTGGTTTTATTAAGATATCGTAGTATGCGTTTCACTGCTCGTAAGTGTGATTCTTTGGGATCTGCTTGAAATCGTGCACACAAATAAACACTCATCATTATGTCAGGTCTACTAGCTATTAAATATAGTAACGATTCAATCATACTTCGATATAATTTTTGGTCAATACTTCTATCATTTTCATCTTTATCAAGATGTATAGTTGTACTCATAGGAGTTGGTTAGGTAGAAGTATTTTCCATACCAAAGCGTTTAATTAGATTGTTACAAAACTTTTCTTGATTAATAAAAATACCATTTTCCATTTGTTTTATTTGTAAGCCAAGAAAATAACTTAACTCACCCATATGTGACATTTCAAATTCTTTAGTCATTGTTTTAGAAAAATCTTGACAGAGTCTTTCATTTGTAGATCCAAAAATAATATCATCAACATATATTTGAACGATTAAAATATCCTGTTTATTTCTTTTAATAAAAAGAGTTTGATCAACCTTTCCAATTTCAAAACCAGAATCTATTAAATATCTTTTAATACAATCGTACCAAGCACGGGGTGCTTGTTTCAAATCATATAAAGCCTTTTTAAGCTTATAGACATGGTTAGGAAATTGTTCGTGTATGAATAATGGAGGTTGTTCAACATACACATTTTCTTTTATGAAACCATTTAAGAAAGCACTTTTGACATCCATTTGATATAATTTAAAGTTAGGAAAACATGCAAATGCTAGTAAGATTCGTATTGCTTCTAGTCTAGCGACTGGAGCAAACATTTCTTCATAGTCAATTCCTTCTTCCTGGTTATATCCTTGAGTAACTAATCTAGCTTTATTTCTAGTAATATTTTCTTGTTCATCTGCTTTATTTTTAAAAACCCATTTTGTACCAATAACTGATTGATCACTAGGTCATGGAACTAAATCTCAGACGTCATTTCTTTCGAACTGGTTTAGCTCTTCTTGCATAGCAATTAACCAATTTTCATCGGTAGATGCTTCTTTAATATTTTTAGATTCAATATTAGATAGAAAAGCTACATGACCCATTTGATTTAATTGTCTTCTTGTTCTAACTGATGAGTTGAGTTCTCCAATAACATTAACATAAGGATGATCTCTTAATATTCTAGGTGGAGATCTTAATTCATTGTTATTGTGATTAATGTTTTCATTATTTTCAATAATTGAAATTTCTGTGTTTGTGATATTATCAAGTAATTCTTTGTCATCTCTTATACTTGCGATTTGTTTAAAATTTTCATCGAAACATGAAGTGTTTCTTTCATGATATTTGTTCTTTTATTATAAATTCGATAAGCTTTTCTTCAATCCGAATATCCTAAAAAGATTCCTTCATCAGATTTTGCATCGAATTTACCAAGCTGATCTTTTGTGTTTAAAACAAAACATTTTGAACCGAAAACTTTAAAATAAGAAATATTTGGTTTTCGTCCATTTAGAAGTTCATAAGGAGTATTCTTAGTTAGAGGTCGAATAGAAACACGATTCAAAGCATAACAAGCTGTTGCAACTGCTTCAGCCTAGAAATGTTTTGGTAACGTACTTCCATTTAACAAAGTCCTTGCACATTCTTATAAGGTTCTATTTTTACGTTCTACAACTCCATTTTGTTGTGGAGTTCTAGGAAACGAAAAATTATGGAATATTACTTTTTTCTTACAAAAATGTTCAAAGGCTTCGTTTTTGAATTCACCTCTATGATCACTTCTTATGTTTTTGATTTTCAAACCTTTAAAGTTTTGAATTCTTTTGACAAAAGTTTTGAAATTATCAAATGTATCACTTTTATTTTTCATAAAAATAGTCCAAGTATATCTAGAAAAATCATCAACAATAACAAACACATATCTACTATTATTGATGGATTGTACTTGTGTTGGTCCAAATAAACCCATATGTAGTAATTCATGTGGTTGTAAAGTTGAAATGACCTTTTTAGATTTAAAAGATGACTTAGTGAACTTTCCTAACTGACATACATCACAAATATGATCAATTTTAAAATTCATTTTTGGTAGACCTTTCACTAAATCATTTTTAGAGAGCTTGTTTACAGTTTTGAAGTTAATATGACAGAATCGTTTGTGCCATAACCAAGGATCATTTTCTTTGGCTATTAAACACAAATCTGAATTATGTTTTATTTTCATATTTAGAACATAGATGTTTCTGTCTCTGTTTCTTTCAAAGATAAGATTTTGATTTTGATCAAAAATACTACATTTGTTTTCAGAAAAAGTGATTTTGAATCCTTTGTCACCAATCGGCTGATACTAAGTAAATTATGTTTTAAATTTTTGACAAGTAAAACATTTGAAATAAGAGGTAAATTTGAAATACCGTTACTACTCACATCGCCTTTGCCGATAATATAGCCTTTGGAGTTGTCTCCAAATGTGACGGAGCCTCTATATGAGTAAGTAATATTTGATAGCATGTCTTTGTCTCATTTCATACGTTTTGAGCAACCACTGTCGAGTATCCATTTTCCTCTTCTCTTGAGTAGGACCTATAAAAAATAAGAGATAATATTGGTACCCACTTTTTCAATAGGGTCTTAAGAGTTAAATTTTAGGAAACCAAACCCAAGAGGGCTCAGTATCCCATTTAAAAATGTAATCTTTATTTTTATGAACAGTTTCAAAAAAGGTGTTTATATATTTCTTCCTAATCTCTTTCGAATTCTGCTTTGTTCCGATGTTCACGAGTCTCCTTATATCTTCTTTTGAGATTTTTAAAAGTATCAACTAGTTTTGAATTTATCTCAATTATATCATCAAAAGTAAAATCACTAACCTCGATTTCAGTAGCCATGAAGCAGGCATTTGCTTGCTCGTTTTTACTTTCACTACTGTTATCTGATGAAGAAGTATCTGAATCATCCCATGTTACGGAGAATGCTTTCTTTTTCTTATCTTTTCTGCTCTTGTTGAAGTATTTTTTCTTTAATTCTTGACATTCTTTCTGGATATGACCTTTCTTATGGCAACTAAAGCATTCTAGAATTGAAGATGATGGTTTGTTTGGAAAATTCCTTTTTCTATTATTTCTGTTATTTTTCCTGAATTTCAAGAATTTTATGAAATTTTTAGCAATAAATGCTAGATCTTCTTCTTCCGAATCTTCATCTTTTTCTTCTTCAGCATGGAAAGCTATGTTCTTTTTGTCATGTGCTTGTACTCGTTTTGCCTGCAAATTCACTTCATAGGACATTAGATTTCCTATTAACTCGTCAGGTTTTATGGTAGAGAGGTCATTAGCTTCTTTAATAGCCAAGACTTTTCTTTCCCATTCATACGTTAAAGAGTTTAGGATTTTTGATACAATATCAAAATCAGTGTACTTTTCTCCTAATCCTAATAGTGAATGATAGATATTTTGAAATCTAGAGTACATATCATTTATGGATTCATCTTGCTTCATTCTAAAGTTTTGAAACTGATTTTTGAGCATGGAGATTGTGCTTTGTTTAACTTTGTTAGTTCCTTCATGAGTGATTTTAAGTGTTCTCCAAATTTCATAAGCAGTTTGACACATGCTAACACGATTAAATTCATTTCTATCTAGTGCACAGAACAACATGTTCATAGCTTTAGCATTGGCAGTAGCATCTAATTTTTGTGTGTTTGACCAAGTGGAATACTCTCCAGTAAGAAGAGTGTATTCATTCTGTGTGATATTCCATGATTCAAAACTATTAGATTGCATATAAATTCTCATACGAGTAGGCCAATAATTATAATTTAAACCATTGAAAAATGGAGGTCGTGCAGTGGATTGACCTTCAACAAAACTAGTGTTAGCGATAGTGTTGGTAGTGTTGGCGTTGTTTTCCATATTAGCAAAATATCAGATAACTGTGTAACGGTTATAAGATGCCTTGCTTTGATACCAATTGATAGTAACAAATAATGCAAGTTATTACTTAGGATCGACTAATATGGAATATAACTAAATCTAAATGCGAAAACAGATGATAATAGCAAAGTAAGTAAAAAATAAAACAAGCACACCAGGAATTTTTATACTGGTTCGAACTTCCCATTCTACATCCAGTCCCAGACTCCTTCAGGAATTTCAACTACAACAACCCTCACTTAACCTGGAGGAATAGGTTTACATTGCCTGAGCAACCGAACAGGACTTCACCCGCCTAAGCAACCGAATAGGACTTCAATACAAATAACAAAGATATCTGACTGTAGTTTGTTCTTAAATAACACTGATAAGTCAATTGAGTACAACCTTCCTATAATCTTCTCCTTTTTGATATATAGTATGATATGCTTTGAGAATTGTGGAAGATAAAGTGATCAATGATCAAAGTATATAAGTAATTTGAGTGCAGTTTGAAGGCTTTGAGAATAGATGAGAATTCAAGAATGCTAAAAGTAAATTCGGTGATTTGTTTGTTGAGTTCTAAGTCTATTTATAGTATATAAAGAGTTGCATCTTTAAATGAAAAGTTATATTGAAAAGAACGGATGCAACTGTTGATTTAAAAGAATGTTTCTCTTGGTGAAGAGAAGTGACTTTTTAAGAAAATAGCAGTTAGGGATATTCAGACGTCTGAATAAAAAAATTCAGACTTCTGAATTAGATTGAAAACGCAAACAGCAAAGAAATAGTTCGTTTTTGACCTCATTCAGACGTCTGAATATTTTAGTTCAGACGTCTGAATATTGCGAAAACAATATTCTTATTTCAGTACTCAGACGTCTGCATGAATGGTTTGAGACGTCTGAGTTTGCTATTTTTTGCATGTATGCGCGTGTGTGTGCAAGTGTGTGTATATTTATATATATATATATATATATCATTTAAGGAGAGATTTTAACAAATTTTCTAAATAATATACAGACTCTAGACTAATAATGTACAACTATAAACATCTGTAGATGAATCTGCAATAAATTTCCTGCAAAGATGGTTTAATATACACATACCATTTTATATAGGTTGTTATAATCAAAATCGAGAGTCTAACATGAACTTATCATCTTTTTATCGCTAGTTTGCTTCGAAGGAACTGGGGACGGATTTGGGTGATTCCCATCCGAAAACCACTTCGAACCAATGTATACGTTCGAAAGTGAAGACATGTTGAAGATGATGATTATTGAAGACCGAGGATCTTCATAGCGTGAGGATTGCTTGTTGACATGCTCTGGGTAGCTCCGAATATAGAGTTATTTATAGCAGTGGTCTCCTCATTGTGGAGATATTTCGGATTATAAGGACTACTCGCTATTAGTGGTAGTAGGAGAGTGCCTTCGGTTTTGTTCAGTCCTAGAACGAACTTGTATGGACGAAAATCTGACAATGCATTTCTGAGACACAACGTTTGACTTTTACAAATGTACATCTGCTTGGTGGCGGAGAAGGCAACTTATCTTAGCTTAACACCCGTCTCCGAGACATGCGAGCTCAGAGGTTGTATGCTTGCTGGAGTCAAATAGCGATCAAAGGAATAACGGTGTGGCATCCAAAGTGGAACATGTTATGATCAAAGTGTGGTTTTGTATAAAAAACTTGGCTTTGATGAAATTTAGCATAGCCTCACTAGTCTCACGTCTCGAAAGATGATATGGGATACAATGTGGTTTGACAGACATAAATTCGAAACAAGTAAGTATGTATGGTGGTGTCTAATACATTGGGCGCTATAGGGGATATGTCCCTCGAGGCATTTATTTTCCTATTTGGATAAAGTGTTAGCTTGAGAAAAGCAGGGAACTACCGGTTATCAGTGGTAGTGTAGCAAGTATAGTTTCAAGTGACTAGTTTGAGAAAAGCGATTAAGGCACCGTGGGAACTATATTTGTTATGTGTGGATCAGAGAAAAGGCCACTAGTTTCCTATCATGTTGGAAATCCAACCCAATACGAGATTTAAGGTTTTGATTATAGTCCCAAAATAGCTGTAATGATTTGCAAACATTTCAGCTACCCCTTTCTGGTATCATATTTTCCGTTTGGTATATTCCGTTGACCTATTCCGGATATATTACCTTATATTTAGTCCAGATATTGATACCTTATTTGAATAAGTTTATTTGAAAAGTGTTTTAAAAAGAATGTCATCAAAATTAATATCAAATGTATTTTGGTATAAAGTGTTTTGGTTATCATGAGGTAAAAACCGTCCGTATTAATATATGGGGGTGGTCTTATGAGATACCCTTCCTTTCAAAGGTTTTGATAACATCATCAAGATCTATGCATTTAAAATTTCGTGTATCTCACGCTGGTTTATCAAGCCTGATCCAGATATTTTTAATACTCGGGTCAGATCCGAGTAGTTTCAGGTTTAGTTGAAGACGGTTGGAGTTTCCAGAGGAGAGCTAGAGATATTCATCATCGTACGGGCATACTGTATTATTCGCTGTGGTTTGTTAGTTTTAGTTTGATGTTTGTCAGCAATTGTAAGGACAGGTGTTTATAACTGTCTAGGCTGAATCTAGGTTAGATTCTGATATTGTATTTTAAAATCTTCAGCTGTAAAGATTATTATTGAAATAATATATGTTATTCCATGCATGTGAGAATCTATTCTATCTTTATTTTCTTTCTACCCTTAATGATCCGTTTATTCGTGTAATTTGAGTTGGACATATGTGGTTTATTATCGATCAAAGGGTACAGAAAAACGGGTTGTTACAAACTTGAGAAGAGGAGGCAATATTCATGTGTGGAGTTTGCGGAATTCCTTGATTACGATTTTCGACCCATTCTTGAAACTAATGATTTGTTGACTTTCAAGATGTTTAGAAAGACCCATGAGACTAAGAGTTTTGGAGTTAAGCTCACCTATAGTCATAAAGTTGGAATCATGCAAAGGAACTGCAAAATTTTTTAGTATCCGCGTTATGTAAGGTCCGTATTGAATGGTTTTGTAGCTTCTCCTATGATTGACATTAAGAACATCATCCAAGATAATTTCACCCTAATTTACTGGTAGAGTGGAGTAAATAGCGCACAAAGCTTGAGAATCTCCTTTGTAAACTTTCTCATAACTTCTGGTCTGGGGCTGTAGAGATCGAATAAGAGCACGATGGATAATTCTTGCCTTTGGACTAACGCGCTAGATTTTAAGATGGTTAAATCGTCCGATAGGAAACGATGTGATACTTCATCGTGATTGTACATCGACATCAATATCCAACCACTCGATTGGTCATCTTAGAATGTGCATAACCTTTGAAGAGGTAAGTAATTTTTTACTCCATAAACTAACGTCTATATACTAGCATTTCTATTCTATGGATTTTGATGATCGAGATTCAAGTTGGCATAGAAGAATTTAATCAAAAGAGGGTTGATTTTAACATTATTAGAATCATACCCAATAAGTCGATTGAAACCATGAGCTTCGGCTACCTCTCTAATCACATAACCATTGAAATCCAAAAATTTCATAAATGCTCCTTCGAAAAGCTTCGAATTTTTCATGATATTGAAGTGATTCACCATTGTATCATTGTATAGCCATGCTCGAATTCGAATTTTAGATGATCTGTTGTTGATTCCCTTGCTCTTTTAATCTTGGAGGCATGTTGTTTTAAGGGAAATGATGAAAAAATTGAATGTTTAAAGAAGGTAGGGTTTGCTTCGTTCTTTTCCGAGAAGTGAATAGTTGGGTAGATGGTAAATTAATGGGTAGATGAAAATAATAAGAGGTTAGATTGGATGCTCGCTTTGGAAATCGTATATGTCTATTTAAAAAAACAGAAATAAAATTAATCAGTCGGCTGAAATGGTGAAGGTAGCCGGTTGAAATGTACAAAAATTGAACCCATAAGAAATTAGTTCAAAATTGGTATGATTCATTCGGCTGAAATGGGGGGTTCGGTCAGTTGAATTCAAGGTGAAATTTTTGTCCATTTGAATATTCAGCCAACTGAATCCTTTGAGTCAGCCAGTTAAAACTATTGAATTTTTGTAGGTTAGACTATCATTCATTTCTATTTTGGTTAACATTGATTGCTATATATATATATATATATATATATATATATATATATATATATATATATATATTTGTTTACGAGCTTTATTCTCGTGTTAGGAAAATATAATCTTATTTCAATAAACGTATTATATATCCAAATTATAATATCAGTTTTATGAGCATAAATTTATGAAAAACATATACTTTATTTTTTAGAAGTCTTGGATTCATCTAAAGAGAAAATTTCGTATAAGCTTGGTTCAACTTTAGTGTTATCTTGTTATGGATTTATAAGAGACCAAGTATTACGTTGAGCACTTTGATCCCAAGGATTTGGAAATATGTGAGGTCATTAAGTAGATGGATTGTGCACACCTTGTTTAGGAGTTATTCCACAGAATTTGAGAGAAAATTTTTCAAGAAAATTTAAACGCGTACCATGGTGTTTTTACTCATAATTCATCTCACATTGTATACTTAAAGTTTCACGATGGCAGTACTGAATATCATCAATTTTCTCTTTGGTAGAAGATGATCCAAATTCTAAGTTTTTTCTAGCTCGTTTGTCATTGGGTGTTTATCTGGTATGATGATTAGGAGATGGAGTAATCTTTAGTGAAACATATACTGGAGTAGATTTATTTGACGAATCCGAAGTTGGAGTGCTAAAAATAATTGATGAGAGATCAGAATTTTTAAGACGACATTTTATAAGAGGATGTGTATATATATACTTAATATTAGTTTTATATGAAAAAAAATTATCTTCGTGTGTGTGTATTGGTTTCATTTTCTATTTCTGAAATTATAAATTTTCTGATTAACATTGATCACTAAACTTCAGCCAATACTTTTATTTTATGCAAGTTATAAATAGTTATAAGGTTGTAAGGTGAAAAAATATAAAAAGATTATTACCGTATATAAAATAGAAAGAATGAAAGGTCTTAATGCAAATAATTCAATAAAACATTGGAAAGACATATGACTATCTTCGATGAGTGCAGAGTTCGAGTGCCATCATCTTCAAGTTTTTTCCAATTAAAATTTTCTTATTTTATAAATTTTTACACTTTAATATCAAATTATAAATCATGTAATGACATAATTCTTCGTTCACTTCATAATATAAGAAAAATATTTTCATTTAAAGGTTTAGTAAATATGTCTGCAAATTGATTTTCTGATGATACAAAATCAAGAGAGATATTACCTTTTTCTATGTTATCACGAAGAAAATGATGTCGGATGTCAATATGTTTAGTTCTAAAGTGGTTTATAGGATTTTTCGATAAATTTACAGCACTTGTTTTATCACAATAAATTGTTGATTTAGATAAATTTATACTAAAATGTTGAAGCGTTTATTTCATACATATTACATAAGCACATGCCAAAGCAGCAGAAGTATATTCTGCTTCACACATCGAAAGTGAAACACAATTTTGTTTCTTACTAAACCAAGATACTAAAGATTGTCCAATGAAATGACATGTACCGTACTCTTTCGATCCGTTCGACATCCTCCAAAGACAACATCATTATATGATACTAACTCAAAAGGACATCCTTTCGGGTAAAAGAGACCGTAGTCTTTAGTTTGCTTAAGTAGTGCAAAATTCATTTCACCGCTCGCAAATGTGATTCTTTAGGATTTGCTTGAAATCGTGCACAAAAGCATACACTCATCATTATATCAAGACGAATAGTAGTTAAGTAAAGTAAAGATCCAATCATACTTCGATGTAATTTTTGGTCAATACTTTAGCCATTTTCATCTCGATTGAGATGTACCGTAGTACTCATGGATGTTGGTTTAGCAGAATTATTTTCCATACCAAACAGATTTATTAGATTATTACAATACTTTTCTTGATTAATAAAAATTCCATTATTTAATTGTTTGATTTGTAATCCAAGAAAATATGAAAGTTCTCCCATATGAGACGTTTCAAATTCTCTTTTCATAATATTCGAAAATTCTTGACATAATTTTTTGTTCGTGGAACCAAAAATGATATCATCTACATAAAGTTGTATTATTAAAATATCCTTTTTATCTTGTTTTATAAACAGAGTTTGGTCAACTTTTTCAATTTTAGACCAGAATTTATAAGATAATTTTTAAGACGATCATACCAACCACGAGGTGTTTGTTGTAACCGTAAAGCTTTCTTTAATTTATAAACATGGTCTGAAAAAAAATTATGTGCAAATAGGGGTGGTTATTCTACATACACATTTTCTTTTATAAATCCATTTAGAAAAGCAATTTTTACATCCATTTATTATAGTTTGAAGTTATGAAAACATGCAAAAGCTAATAAAATACGTATTGCTTCTAGTCGGGCTATAGGAGCAAACGTTTCTTCGTAGTCTATTCCTTCTTCTTGATTGTACCCTTGAGCAACTAATCTTGGTTTGTTTCAAATAATATTCCCTTTCTCGTCGGCTTTATTTTTGAAAACGCACATAGTACCGATGACTATTTGATTACTAGGTCTAAGTCTCAAACTTTGTTTCGTTCAAATTGATATAACTCTTCTTGCATAGCTATAATCCAGTAATCATCAGTTGAGGCTTCTTTAGCATTTTTAGGTTCAATGTTCGATAGGAAAGCTACATGACCCATTTTGATTTAATTGATTTCATGTTCTTACGTTAGGATTTATTTCTCCAATAACATTTTCAATTGGGTGATTTCTATGTAGTCTTGGTGGAGATCGAATCTCATTTTCATTAGGTCAATTATTATTTTCAATTTCAGTATTATTTTCAATATTATCTTTCATGATATTTGATTTTGGAATTATTTCCTAATCTTCATTTTTATTATTAAGTTTGAAATTTTCATAGAATGACACATGAAGTGTTTCTTCGATTATTTTAGTTTTTTTATTGTAAATTTTATATGCGCCTTGCTTCGTTCCAAGTATCCAGTGAATATTCCTTCATCGGATTTTGGATCAAATTTACCAAGTTGATATTTTGTATTTAATAAATAACATTTTCAAATGAAAATTTGAAATATGATATGTTAGGTTTTCTACCATTAAAAATTTCATAAGGGGTATGTTTAGTTAATGGTGTAATGGAGACTTGATTTAATACATAATAAGTGGTTGCTACAGCTTCTGCCCAAAAACTTTTAGGTAGAGTACTTCCATTAATAAGGTTCTAACACATTCTTTAAGTGATATATTTTTCCTTTCTACAACTCTATTTTGTTGTGAATCCTAGGAAATGAAAAATTGTGAAAGATTTCTTTCTTATTACAATATTTTTCAAAAACATTGTTATCAAATTCACTACTGTGATCGCTTCTAATGTCTTTAATTTTAATATTTATAATATTTTGAATTCTCCTAGCAAAGTTTTTAAAATTTTCAAAAGTATCGCTTTTATTTTTCATAAATATTATCCAAGTGTACCTTGGGAAATCATCTACAATTACAAAAACTTATCTATTATGATTTATAGATAGAACTTGAGTTGGTCCAAAAAGATCTAAATGTAATAGCTCAAGTGGTTGTAATGTAGAAATAATTTTCTTTGATTTAAAAGTAGATTTAGTTAATTTTCCTAACTAACAAGCATCGCAAATACTATTTACTTTAAAATTCATTTTTGGTAAACCTTTTACTAAATTATTTTTAGATAATTTGATTATTGCTTTAAAGTTTATATGAAAAAATCTTTTGTGCCATAACCAAGGATTATTTACTTTGACTACTAGACACATATTTGTGTTATGATTAACTTTCGTATTTAATATATATATATATATATATATATATATATATATATATATACACACACACACATTACATTCTCTAGTTCCTTCAAAGATAAGATTCTTGTTTTGATCAAATATATTACATTTATTTTCCAAAAAAGATATATTAAAATCTTTATCGCATAGTTGGCTTATACTAAGCACGTTATGTTTTAAATTTTTATGTAGTAAAACATTTGTAATAAGAGGTAATTTAGATGTACCGTCATTGCTCACGTCACCTTTGCCGATGATATATCCTTTGGAATTATCTCTAAATGTGATAGATCCTCCATCTAAGTGGATAATGTTAGTCAGCATATCTTTGTTTCTATCATGTTTTTGAGCAACCACTATCAAATATCCACTTTTCTCTTTTCTTAGTTGGTACCTACAAAAAATATAGAGATAACGTTGGTACCCACTTTTTGTAAGCGTCATAAGAGTTAGATTTTAGGAAAACAAACCCAAGAGGGTTTAGAATCCCCTTTATAAGTAAAATTTTTATTTATGAACTGTATTTATAAAAGTCTTAATATAATTATTTCTAATTGAATTAACATTAGTCTTTAATACCCAAATCTTTATATTTTTGTGGTTTAACGGTCCTTCTTTTGAGTGAAAGCCTTTGGTTTTGGTTTAGCTCTTACAAAATTCTTATGTCTATTGAAATTTTTATATAGTGAATTGTTTCTCTTTGAACTAGATTTTGAGGAATTTGTATATCCTAAACCTTTCTTATTGAAAGAGATTTGAGAGTTATTAATAATTTTAGAAAGATTTTCTCTACCTTTATTAGAAACATTTTTAGTAATACTTTCTAACTCGGTTTTGAGACTAGTATTGTTTAATTCAAGAATTTTGACATTTGATTTTTAAATCATGATTTTCTGCTGCTATACCGTATTCTTTTCTTTTTAAACTTCAACCTCATTTGATAGCATAGTGAGTTGAGAAGATACATTAGACAAAGATTCTTGTATTTTGACAAGTTCTTCTAAGATTTTCTTTTCATCTCTAAGCATATCAATTTCTATTTCACTCATGTTTAGTTTTTCTAAAGCATCTTTATATTTTCTTTTAACATCTTTTAGTTTATCCAGTAGCTTTGAGTTTATATCAATTAAATCATCAAAGCTTAGATCATTTACTTCTTCAATTAAAGCCATAAAGTATACATTAGCTTGTTCGAAGTCACTGCCAATGTCACTGCTTGATGCGGAAGACGATTCTGAATCATCCCATGTAATAAAGAAGGCTTTCTTCTTCTTATATTTGTCCCTTTTATTCTTGTACCTGTCTTTCTTACGATCATGATAGTCCTTCTTTATGTGACCCTTTTTATGACATTCATAAAATTCGAGATTTGAAGTTGATGATTTGTTATTGTTGTATCTCCTGTTGTTTCTGAAGTTCTTGTTCTTACGAAATTTTAAAATTTTCATAAAGTTCTTAGCAATAAAAGCCATGTCACCTTCATCTTCTTCTGAATCTTCTTGTTCAGCTTGGAACGCTATGGCCTTTCTGTCGTATGCTTGATCTCTTTTTACCTTCAAATTTACATCATGTGGCATTCGATTTCCTATCAACTCTTTTGGTTTTATGGTTGAAATGTCATTAGCTTCTTCTATTGCTAAGACTTTCCATTCCCTTTCATCGTTAAAGAGTTAAGGATTTTTGAAAAGATATCAAAATCCGTATATTTTTTCTCCTAATGCCAAAAGTGAATGACATATATCTTGAAACCTGAAATACAATTCATTTATAGTTTCATCTTTCTTCATTCTAAAATTCTAGAACTGGTTCTTAAGCATAGAAATCTAGCTTTTCTTAACTTTGTTAGTACCTTCATGTTTAACTTTAAGAGTCGCCAAATTTCATAAGCTGTTGTACACATGCTAACTCTATTAAATTCATTTTTATCTAAAGCAAAAAATAGCATATTCAAGGCTTTTGCACTTGAGGTAGCATATTCTTTTTGTGTTTGACCATTGTGCGTATGGTGTAGTTGGTATAATATATTCATCCTGAGTTATATTCCAGTGTTATATCTGTTTGCCAGCATATAAATTCTAATGCGAGTTGACCGATAATTATAATTGAAACCGTTAAATAGTGATGGTCGTGCAATGGATTGACCTTCAATAAAACTTGTGCTACTGTTATTTTCCATATTAATGGAATACCAAATAACCGTGTTATGGTTATATGATGACCTTGCTCTGATGCTAAGTGAAAGTGACTATGGATCGTGCAATATGGAATATTAAATCAACTATCTACTTAAGTAGAGTATAATTGTAAAAGTAAAGTAATAAAATAAATGACATGTAATGACCCTAAACTAAAATAAAATGAAAGTTATATTTACTTTAAGAATTTCTGAAGTTATAAAGAAAATGGGGACTTAAAACAAATATAGTTCCATGTCTAAAGAATTATATGAGTATATGTATTTAAAATAAAGGGAATTTTCTGTTTAATTTAAGAAGCAAAATACAATGGAAATTTATGAAGTTTCAAATGACTTATATAATCTTGCTGCCAGAAAAGAAAAAAATAAATAATCTTGTGTGTGTATAATTTTTATCACATAATATGTAAAAAGTAGTTGCTGTTTTAAAGAAGGAATAAAAAAATATAGTATGAATAATCTTGCATCACCTAAAATATATATGAAAGCGTACATGATTGTATAAGAAAAGAAGGCTAAGTAGAAAATGCAAAAAGATTAAAGACTGAGCAGAAAATAAAATATACAAAGGTCACATGCATATGGCATGAATAGAATGAGATCATGGAAATAGCATGCAGTAAGTAAAGTATTGGAAATCCTGAAATAACTACTAAAGGAAATCAAGTGAGTATAATTCCAATTGAGGACCATGCATAAGTATAAACTGTGCATGAAAAATAAAGGGGTATCAAAGGAATTACCCATTTCCTTAAACCCTAAAACAGCTTTATAAAACCTGCACACCATAATGATCATCATCATCTCAGAAAAATATATATATATATATATATACATATAAAATAAAATAGGGGAAAATATGGGTGAGAAGCTCTGAAGGGATTTGCTGAGTAGAGGAGCAAGATAGTAAAAGAAAAATAATAGGTGAGCATTAATCTATTTTATGCAGTGGCATTAAGACCTCTAGTAGGCAGCCTAAAGTATTAAAAAAAAAGTTATTTAAATTTCTGAGGTGGTTTATTATGAATGAAATGGATGAGATGGATGTTTGTTTGTGTATTTCTGTTTGGAGTCTTGTATGTCAGTTTTCCAAGCTAAAAATGTTTTGAGCATTTTTCTTTATTGATAAGTATGGATATAAATCATTTAGGACATAGGCAGCAAGATGGAAATCTGGCTCATGCTTATTTTCTAAATATTAAGACCGGGGAATTTTTGAGTTTTTGGTAAATTTTCCTTAACATATACCTCTGTCCATATTCTTCTTTTATAATACAGAAGGATCATGATGTTTAAATTTTTTTGGAAAACCTGTTGCAAATTTCTGCAGTAAGGAAAATAAATGGTAAACAGGGGGATTGAACTAGAAAATAACTGTGTTTTACTGAAACATGGAGGAATTGAGGGTTTTATAATCAAACCCATAAACTGGTGTTTAATGAATTAAGCAGAAACTGGAGGGGGAAAATCATTAGGTTAATAGATCCTATGAATAAATGAAAGAAAATTAAATTGGTCATTTGGGGTTAGTCAATGATCTGCTTGCTTCAGGTGGGAGGAAGTATATGCATGGTGCAAGTGCACCCTGAGGCCTTTGTGTGTTGGAATAGATAAGACTAACTGGGGGATTCCTTCACAATGCATACATGTGTTCATTTGACAGGGGGATTTAGACCATAAATAAAATGGGGTATGAGATTTAAAATCTCTGGGTTATAATATCTGAACAAAGATATAAATTAAATAAGGTTTAATGTGATGACCTTAATAAAATGCTGGGAGAAACCGGGAGAACATAACCTGGGTTTATTTATGATGTTAAAAATAATGCATGGTTGGTTGCATATATGTTGAATGAATGGTTGTATTCTTGAAGTTATCTGGCAATTTACTGGTGTGCATAGTTTACAAACTGCTAGATTATGCAAGTGATATAGGTTTATAAGATTTGCAAACATGTGTATAAAATTCATTAATGTTCATACCAGTGTAAACTGACCCTTTTGGTTGCCTTTGCAATCTTCTGGGTGTCTCAATTAAATGGGGCAGCTCAGTGAATTGCATGCAGGTAATTAAGGTTGACTTGATGAATGAAGGAAGCATTAGCTGCTAAGTATAAATAAGAGGAACTTTGCTTTGTATTTGCAGATGCTTATAGAAAATGTTCTGGTTATCATTAGTAGTTAAAGTAAATTGTAAGGAGATTTTCTGAGTATGTATGCAACTAAACTTCTGTTGAATGATTTCTGATGACATGTGAGTAGTTGATATTCTTATAAATGTTTTGGTCATCTTTTTGGGAACTGAGGAACCTGATATAAAATATCAGTATGATATGTGTGCATGTTAGTCTCTATTTCCTTTAGTATGAAATTATGTTGTGACTGATGATGGAAATTGTAAACAGTCAGGTATAACAGATTTTTCAGAAAAACAAAACAAGCTTGTAAATTTTGAACAAAATGGATTATGCATGGCCTGTAACAAATATAGGTTGGTGCAAAATCTCTGAGAATATGCATGACTCATATTTATGTATTTGATTTCAAAATAAAAAGAGTTTTAAAGGAAATGGATTTGGAAACATTTTTGTTTTGTGTTGAAAACCTGGGGAAAACAAATTCTCAGAAAAACCTTTATGTGACAAAAAAAAACTTGTGATAAGAAAGAGTGTTTGTGGAAATGATTTACATAAGAAATATGGTTCTGAAAGTTGCAAGAATGGGATCATGACCAGCCTAGATGGTTAAGGGTCAGATCCTTATAGCCTGAAAGCACTTCACCACAATTCATGTTGTACAAGTGTTTCCAGCTCGAAGAAAGTGACATAAAAACTCCAAGTTTTTGAAATATAAACTCGAAGCATACCAGTATGCATTTCCAACCTGTCTAAGAAAATGCAGTGCAAATATAAATTGTTCAACCTGAAATGAAAATGTGATTGTGAAAACAGATTTGCATGTTCATATTAGCAATTGTACTTCTCTCAGTTATACCTCTTAACACTTAAATACTGCATTATGTGATAGTAGACATATATAGGCAGAAAGAGTAGAAAATTAAGAAAAGAAAATGCAAAGGTACACTGTACTTGCACTACCAAACCCATATGCATAGAGCCTGTTGTAAATACCATCCCATACAAAACAAAAGAAGCAAACATATCTTCAAATATGTAAAGCTATTTTAAGGTGAATTATGAACTGATATAGTTATATTGGTAACTCAGGATCTTGGGAAAGAATCTATGAATTTTCTAAATATTCAAACTTAACTTCATGGGATTTAAATATATATATATATATATTCCTTTTGTAAAAAAAAAATCTATGGGTGAAAATTAAAGGGGTCACCACAGTTGGTATCAGAGCTATGTTTTAAATAACATAGTAAACATTATTGTATGTATATGGATGATTGAATGCATTGATTGAATTCTTAAGGTTGGATGTTTTTGTATGACTGAATGAAATGTATGTTTGAGATACATGTATAGAGTACACCTAAATCAAATAAATAAACAAAGTAAAGATATTAAAAATAATGGGGGTAAATAAACTAACTTAAAAATTATATCTATAGCATTATGGTAGGACCAAGACATCACACAGGTGCAGGACCATCACGTGAGCCACCTGTGATAAGCATGGAGGATTTTGTGAGGGCTTTGAGGGATGGAATGGCACCAAGGCAAGATAATCCTCATGAGGAGCTCTCCAAACTGCTCAAGACTTGTACCAATTTGGGAGGAAAGGATTTTGAAGGCACTGAAGGAGCTATGGGTGTTCAAATGTGGATAAGGACTATGGAGAGGGTCTTTACAGATATGCAAATCAATGACCAAACGAAAAGACAAATAGCTTCAAGGAAATTGAAGGGGGTTGCACTGGATTGGTGGGAGGTTGTGATAGTAGGAAGGCCAGAAAATGATATCACTTGGAATGATTTCAAGAACATGCTTGAGGCCAGATTTATTCCAGCATCTGCCAAAGCCACACTGCTTGAAGACTTTATTAGATTAAGGCAAGGAGGCATGAGTGTAAATGAGTACACTCAGAAGTTTGAAGCATTATCCAAGTATGGAATGGTGTTGATAGGGAATGCAGAAGCAAAGAATGCAAGATACATTCAAGGCTTGAATCCCAATCTATCTAGGGCAATGTTGCCATACAAAGACAAAACCTTTGATCAAGTGATTGATCTAACTCTCTCTTTTGAGCAACATGATACCACAAGAGAGAAATTCAGGAACATGAAGCTCAATAAGAAGAAGGGAGGCCAGAACAAAGTGCAACCTTATGACAAGAGAAATGCAAGTAAAGGAGTTAAGAAAGGGGAAGGAGCAATAGCACCTGAAAGCAAGAAATTCACTCATTGTTTTAATTGTGGAAAAGCTAGACATTACAGTAACCAATGCCCTGACCCTAAAATACCTAAAGGAAGCTGCTATAACTGTGGGAAAATGGGACATTTAAAGGACTGCCCAGAGACTCATAAGAAAACAACAAGGGTAGGAGCTTTGGCAACAAACACCACTGAAAATGTTGGACAACTTGAAGGTATAATTCTAATCAATACCCAACCAATATCAGTAGTATATGACACTGGTGCCTCACATTCACTGATATCTTTGGAAATTGTAAAGAAGTTAGCACTTGCTTGTGTTTCTATTGAACAACCCTTAACTATACACAGTCCCATAGGGAGTCATTGTGTATTAAGAATGAAGTGTATGGGTCTGAAATTAATTATAGGTGGTTATGGTTTTGATTCAGATCTATATACTTTAAATTATCCTGGTATTGGGATTATATTGGGGGTAGATTGGTTAATGAAAAATAAAGCAATTTTAAGTTTAGAAAATCTTCCTATTTCTTTGGAGACAAATGAAGGCAAAAGAATTACAGTTCTAAGTGAAATAGCAAAGAACACATGTTTTAATATAATTTGGAGTATAAATGAAATTCAAAAGGAATTAAAAATAGAGGAAATTCCCGTAGTTAATGAATACATAGATGTGTTTGGAGAAGTGAGAGGAATTCCTCAGAATAGACCAGTTGAATTCAAAATAAAGTTAATGCCAGGAACAAATCCAATCATCAAAAAGCCTTATAGGATGGGTCCAAAAGAACTGGTAGAATTAAAACATCAACTAGAAGAATTAGAAGAGAAAGGATTCATAAGATCAAGTAGTTCCAGTTGGGGTTCCCCAGTGCTCTTTGTCAAGAAACATGATGGAACAATGAGGTTGTGTGTAGACTATAGGGATTTAAACAAGGTAACTATTAAAAATAAGTACCCACTGCCTAGAATAGATGATCTATTTGATCAGTTGCATGGAGCGAAAATATTTTCAAGGTTAGATTTAGCCTCTGGATTTCACCAAATGAAAGTTGCATAGGAAAGCATTGAGTACACAGCCTTTAACACAAGGTATGGCCTATATGAATTTTTAGTAATGCCATTTGGCTTGACCAATGCTCCCTCCTATTTTGTAGATTTAATGAATAGAATTTTCAGAGACTTTTTGGATAAATTTGTTCTAGTATTTATAGATGATATATTAATTTACTCAAAGACAGAAGATGATCATGCTATGCATCTACACCTAGTATTATCCAGACTTAGAGAACATGAATTAAAAGCCAAGTATTCAAAATGTACATTTTGGCAACATGAAGTAAAATTCTTAGGACACATAGTGTCACAGCAAGGGGTAAGTGTGGATCCAAGCAAAGTGATTGCAGTTCAATCATGGAGTAGACCCAGAACAGTGACTGAGGTGAGATCATTCTTAGGATTGGCAGGGTACTATAGAAGGTTCATCAAGGATTTTTCAAGAATAGCCGCACCAATGACCAAGTTGACAAAAAAGAACCAACCATATGTGTGGACTGAGCAGTGAGAACAAGCTTTTGAGAAATTGAAGCAAGCACTGGTGGAAGCTCCTGTTTTGCAAATCCCAGAAATAAATGAAGGAATGGTTGTATATACTGATGCTAGTGGGTCTGGGTTAGGTGCAGTGCTTATGCAACATGGCAAGGTAGTGGCATATGCATCAAGACAGCTTAAACCCAATGAAACCAAATATGCAACTCATGATCTAGAATTAGCTGCAATAGTGTTTGCATTAAAACTTTGGAGGCATTATTTGCTTGGAGCAAAATTTGAACTATTCACAGACCATCAAGCATTGAAGTACTTATTTTCTCAAAAAGATTTGAATATGAGACAAGCAAGGTGGATGGAATTTCTAGCTGCATATGATTTAGATATTTTGTACACCCCTGGAAAAGCCAATAGGGTGGCAGATGCCTTGAGTAGGCATCAAGTTAGGTTAGCAAGTCTAATGATTGATGAATTTAAAAACCTAGTAATGCTTGGGGAGGCAGATATATATAGCAAGAATGAAAAGGATTTTAGTGAGAATGATGATATGGTAGAATATGGTACACTAGGATTGATTACAGTAAAATCCAATCTAGTGGAGAAAATTAGTAGCACGCAAGACCAAGATAAGGATTTGAAGGAGAAGAAGGAAATGTTACTTAGCAACATTGAGTTGGAAAATTTTAAAATAGATCACAAGGGGTATTTGAGGAAGAATGGGAAGCTGTGTGTACCAGACATTGCAGAGTTGAAGGAAGAAATCATGAATGAGCATCACAAAACCAAGTACACCATACACCCTGGTGGTACTAAAATGTATCATGATTTAAAAAGAAGCTACTGGTGGCCAGGAATAAAACAAGCAGTGGCAAGATATGTGGCAAAGTGTTTCACTTGTCAGCAAATTAAAGCAGACTACCAAAAACCCTCTGGCATGTTGCAACCTTGGAGGTACCTCAGTGGAAATGGGAAAGTATTTCCATGGACTTTGTGGATGGTTTGCCTAAAACTAAGAAAGGCAATGATAGTATATGGGTAATTGTTGATAGACTAACCAAATCAGCTCACTTTGTCCCTGTCAGGTCAGATAGAAATGCATCTAAGCTTGCACAATTATTTGTTAAGGAAGTGGTAAGGTTACATGGCATACCCAAGACCATTGTAAGTGATAGAGACACTTTGTTCACCTCAAGATTTTGGGAAAGTTTCCAAGAAGCAATGGGAACTCAACTATGCTTAAGTACTGCCTACCATCCTCAAAGTGATGGGCAGACAGAGATAGTAAACAAAATATTGGAGGATCTGTTGAGAGCATGTGTGCTTGACTTTGGGGGTAATTGGGAGGATCACATTCATTTGGCAGAATTCACATATAACAATAGCTACCAGTCAACAATAGGAATGGCTCCCTTTGAAGCCTTGTATGGGAGACCCTGCATATCCCCTGCCTGTTGGTTGGATATGGGAGAGGGTATACTACTAGGACCAGATCATGTTAAAGAAACTTCCAACATGATTGAGTTAATTAGACATAGAATGAAGACAGCACAATCAAGACAAAAGTCTTATGCAGATAAAAGGAGAAATCCAATGGAGTTTAAGGTAGGAGAATATGCTTTTCTAAAGGTATCACCAATGAGAAAGGTGTTCAGGTTTGGGAAATCTGGTAAGTTATCACCAAGATTTGTAGGGCCATATGAAATTATGCAAAGAATTGGTGCTATGGCCTATAAACTTAAGTTACCTGAGGAGTTGAGTGGTGTGCATCCAGTGTTTCATGTTTCTCAATTGAGAAAATGGGTGCATGATGAAGGAGCAATTCTGGAGTCACCTACTCAAATTCAAGTCCAAAAGAATTTGTTCTATGCAAACGAACCAGTAGGGATAGTTGCCAAGGAGGAGAAAAAGTTGAGGAACAAGGTGATCAAACTGGTAAAAATTCAATGGAGCTTGGACACCAATGATTGTACATGGGAGGTGGAGGACAAAATGAGGGCTAAATACCCCAACTTGTTTACTGATGGAGAGGTATGTTTAAGTAGTTTATGATGACTCTCTGAATATTCTTATGCATTACTTGCTTTCATAAAATGTGAGTATGGGGTTATGGAATTAAAACAGACTATGGATTGGCATTTTTATTTGGAGAAATCAGGAGAAATTAGGGGGACATAATTCCTTTAAGGGGGAGGGTATGTAATGACCCTAAACTAAAATAAAATGAAAGTTATATTTACTTTAAGAATTTCTGAAGTTATAAAGAAAATGGGGACTTAAAACAAATATAGTTCCATGTCTAAAGAATTATATGAGTATATGTATTTAAAATAAAGGGAATTTTCTGTTTAATTTAAGAAGCAAAATACAATGGAAATTTATGAAGTTTCAAATGACTTATATAATCTTGCTGCCAGAAAAGAAAAAAAAATCTTGTGTGTGTATAATTTTTATCACATAATATGTAAAAAGTAGTTGTTGTTTTAAAGAAGGAATAAAAAAAAAATATAGTATGAATAATCTTGCATCACCTAAAATATATATGACAGTGTACATGATTGTATAAGAAAAGAAGGCTAAGTAGAAAATGCAAAAAGATTAAAGACTGAGCAGAAAATAAAATATACAAAGGTCACATGCATATGGCATGAATAGAATGAGATCATGGAAATAGCATGCAGTAAGTAAAGTATTGGAAATCCCGAAATAACTACTAAAGGAAATCAAGTGAGTATAATTCCAATTGAGGACCATGCATAAGTATAAACTGTGCATGAAAAATAAAGGGGTATCAAAGGAATTACCCATTTCCTAAAACCCTAAAACAGCTTTATAAAACCTACACACCATAATGATCATCATCATCTCAGAAAAAAATATATATATATATACATATAAAATAAAATAGGGGAAAGTATGGGTGAGCAGCTCTGAAGGGATTTGCTGAGTAGAGGAGCAAGATAGTAAAAGAAAAATAATAGGTGAGCATTAATCTATTTTATGCAGTGGCATTAAGACCTCTAGTAGGCAGCCTAAAGTATTAAAAAAAAAAGTTATTTAAATTTCTGAGGTGGTTTATTATGAATGAAATGGATGAGATGGATGTTTGTTTGTGTATTTCTGTTTGAAGTCTTGTATGTCAGTTTTCCAAGCTAAAAATGTTTTGAGCATTTTTCTTTATTGATAAGTATGGATATAAATCATTTAGGACATAGGCAGCAAGATGGAAATCTGGCTCATGCTTATTTTCTAAATATTAAGACCGGGGAATTTTTGAGTTTTTGGTAAATTTTCCTTAACATATACCTCTGTCCATATTCTTCTTTTATAATACAGAAGGATCATGATGTTTAAAATGTTTTGGAAAACCTGTTGCAAATTTCTGCAGTAAGGAAAATAAATGGTAAACAGGGGGATTGAACTAGAAAATAATTGTGTTTTTCTGAAACATGGAGGAATTGAGGGTTTTATAATCAAACCCATAAACTGGTGTTTAATGAATTAAGCAGAAACTGGAGGGGGAAAATCATTAGGTTAATAGATCCTATGAATAAATGAAAGAAAATTAAATTGGTCATTTGGGGTTAGTCAATGATCTGCTTGCTTCAGGTGGGAGGAAGTATATGCATGGTGCAAGTGCACCCTGAGGCCTTTGTGTGTTGGAATAGATAAGACTAACTGGGGGATTCCTTCACAATGCATACATGTGTTCATTTGACAGGGGGATTTTGACCATAAATAAAAAAAAAAAATGGGGTATGAGATTTAAAATCTCTGGGTTATAATATCTGAACAAAGATATAAATTAAATAAGGTTTAATGTGATGACCTTAATAAAATGCTGGGAGAAACCGGGAGAACATAACCTGGGTTTATTTATGATGTTATAAATAATGCATGGCTGGTTGCATATATGTTGAATGAATGGTTGTATTCTTGAAGTTATCTGGCAATTTACTGGTGTGCATAGTTTACAAACTGCTAGATTATGCAAGTGATATAGGTTTATAAGATTTGCAAACATGTGTATAAAATTCATTAATGTTCATACCAGTGTAAACTGACCCTTTTGGTTGCCTTTGCAATCTTCTGGGTGTCTCAATTAAATGGGGCAGCTCAGTGAATTGCATGCAGGTAATTAAGTTTGACTTGATGAATGAAGGAAGCATTAGCTGCTAAGTATAAATAAGAGGAACTTTGCTTTGTATTTGCAGATGCTTATAGAAAATGTTCTGGTTATCATTAGTAGTTAAAGTAAATTGTAAGGAGATTTTCTGAGTATGTATGCAACTAAACTTCTGTTGAATGATTTCTGATGACATGTGAGTAGTTGATATTCTTATAAATGTTTTGGTCATCTTTTTGGGAACTGAGGAACCTGATATAAAATATCAATATGATATGTGTGCATGTTAGTCTCTGTTTCCTTTAGTATGAAATTATGTTGTGACTGATGATGGAAATTGTAAACAGTCAGGTATAACAGATTTTTCAGAAAAACAAAACAAGCTTGTAAATTTTGAACAAAATGGATTATGCATGGCCTGTAACAAATATAGTTTGGTGCAAAATCTCTGAGAATATGCATGACGCATATTTATGTATTTGATTTCAAAATAAAAAGAGTTTTAAAGGAAATGGATTTGGAAACATTTTTGTTTTGTGTTGAAAACCTGGGGAAAACAAATTCTCAGAAAAACCTTTATGTGACAAAAACAAACTGGTGATAAGAAAGAGTATTTGTGGAAATGATTTACATAAGAAATATGGTTCTGAAAGTTGCAAGAATGGGATCATGACCAGCCTAGATGGTTAAGGGTCAGATCCTTATAGCCTGAAAGCACTTCACCACAATTCATGTTGTACAAGTGTTTCCAGCTCGAAGAAAGTGACATAAAAACTCCAAGTTTTTGAAATATAAACTCGAAGCATACCAATATGCATTTCCAACCTGTCTAAGAAAATGCAGTGCAAATATAAATTGTTCAACCTGAAATGAAAATGTGATTGTGAAAACAGATTTGCATGTTCATATTAGCAATTGTACTTCTCTCAGTTATACCTCTTAACACTTAAATACTGCATTATGTGATAGTAGACATATATAGGCAGAAAGAGTAGAAAATTAAGAAAAGAAAATGCAAAGGTACACTGTACTTGCACTACCAAACCCATATGCATAGAGCCTGTTGTAAATACCATCCAATACAAAACAAAAGAAGCAAACATATCTTCAAATATGTAAAGCTATTTTAAGGTGAATTATGAACTGATATAATTATATTGGTAACTCAAGATCTTGGGAAAGAATCTATGAATTTTCTAAATATTCAAACTTAACTTCATGGGATTTAAATATATATATTCCTTTTGTAAAAAAAAAATCTATGTGTGAAAATTAAAGGGTTCACCACATGACACCAATGATTTTTATATTGGTTTGAACTTCCCGTTCTCTGTCCAGTCCCAGACTCCTTCTACAATTTAACTATCAACCCTCACTTAACCCGAAGGAACGGGTATTAGATCGCTTGAGAAACCGAACAGGACGTCGACTTGCTAAGCAATAGAATATGACTTCAACCGCCTGAGCAATTGAACAGGACTTTAATAATACAGAGAATTATCTTGACTGAATGTGCTCTTTTAATAGCACGGATAAGTCTTTAGAGTACACCCTTCCTATAAACTTCTTCTTTGTGGTATATCGTGTAATTCGTGAAGATAGGAAGTTTATTAAATCAATAGTGAAGTATTCTTGAATGAACAAGTGATCAGAATAAAGTATTGATGCTTAGAGTTCAAATAGCAAGATAGTTTAGAAAATAAGAATGATAAATCGTAATTAAAACAATGAAATTCATGGCTATTTATAGAGATTTTAAGAGTCGTATCCATTCATGAAAGAAGCCATGAAATGATATGGAAGCAACTCTTGAAGCAAGAGTTGTTCATTGAAACAAAGTGTCTATTGAAAAAATAGTCGTTGTGAAGATTCAGTCATCTGAATGGAGCAACTCAGCCAGCTAAATCGATTTAAAATCGAAACAACAAGGAAATAGTGTAAAATAGCACAATTCAGCCGGCTGAATTATCATGGTCAACCGTCTGAATTTTCAAATTAATTTGTGCATATGCACAGCATTCATCCGGCAGACTCATGCCATTCATCCGGCTGATTTTAGTGTTTTCTGGTGAAATTGAAGAACTTTATATAGTGTGTGTGCATATACCTCTTCAGAGAGATTGTAACATATATTTACTACTAAACTTAGAACTTAAACTTAATACTCTGTTGAAGCGTCAATCTGGAATCCCGTCTGCAAATTGTTAGACTATTTCTTAAGTAAAAACAATATCTTTTCCTGCAAGTTTGGTTAGTTCATATAATATTTACTTATATAGTTGTCACAATCAAAACATCAAAATTCTAGGTTCTAACACTGAATAGTATACTCAGTTGAGAATTTGAGCACAGGAATTTGTACTATATTAGGAGCAACAGAAGTGGAAGACAAATTGAATAAGATTCTAATTTCAAGAGAATTTGCAGATATTTTTGAGCTAGTTATAGGACTACCATAAAAATGAGTTATTGAATTTTGAATAGGTCTTGTACCAGGAGCTGAACCCGTTAGTAGACCACCTAGCAGGATGACACCTACTGAGATGAAGAAGTTAAAGTTGCAGCTACTAGACTTATGAGGAAAGAATTTTATTAGACCAAGCAGTTCGCCTTAGGGAGCGGCGCGGTGTTCATGAAGAAACCGGACGGGTCATTAAGACTGTGCATCAATTATCATAAATTATATGAATAGACGAGAGCCAAAGTATTTTCCCAGTTGGATTTGGCGACAGGGTTCCATCTGTTGAGAGTGGTGGAGGATGGTATTCCATTAACGGCATTTCGAATGAGGTATGGTTTGTATGAGTGGTTAGTGATGTCAATCGGATTAACAAATGCACCAGCTTTCTTTATGGATTTGACGAACCTGATTTTTCAAAAGAACTTAGATAGGTGTGTATTGGCGTTCATTAATGACATTTTGATATATTCTAAGAATGAAAGAGATCATGGGATTCATCTTAGAATAGTGTTTGAGACGTTGAGGCAGCATCAACTGAAAGCGAAGTTTTTGAAGTGTCATTTCTGAAAGAACTTAAGTTTCTTGGTCATATAGTTTCAGAGAAAGGGTTTTCGGTCAATCCGGTTAAGATCAAAGTTGTTAACTGTAACAACCGTATATTTGTACCATTTAAATTGATGATGTTCCAACTTGTCAAATTAAATAATACAAAACACAAATCATTAATGGAGTATATATATATATATATATAAATAAATGAGAATCGTCACAGAATCACAGAAATATAACATCACAGAATAGTGCAGCGGAAATACAACATAGTCATAAGAGTAGTTCATGATGCTACCCATAAATACAACAATGTCTCAAATAAAAAGAAATAGAACAACATAGAAGTCCAATAGTCTAAATGGAAAGAGCAATACTGATAAGATAAGATAATGATAGTCTTCGGTCTTCAGCTCCAAGTAGAACAGCAATAGCAATCCTCAGTCTGATCCGAGCATATGCACAAACAAACACTCGAATCAGGACATATATTCTTATACAGATAATATGGTTCAAATTCAAATAAAAATAACTCAAAGATGAATGGAATAACATCTTTAAGGATCCGTTAAACTATTCATACATAGTAATGTATGATAGATAGATAATGTCTAACAGTAAAGTAGAATATCAAAATAGTGTTAAGGCGTTACCATTTCCCCCTTAACACATTTTATATAGCATTATAGTCTATACAGCACTGTAAACTCCACCGTAAACTAGTGGGATATCAGGGAGTACTCCATAGGTATAATACAAAACAAAATCGTAGTGGTCGCGTATATGGGAATACAAGTATGACAAGGCACATGAGGCAATACCCAAGGTAGTGAACTACCATTTGCCTGATCCGGACTGGTGAGAACGCATCGCCGCAACGATCGCAACACTACGAAACAACACTCCAAATTCAAGGGTGTGCACCAATCAATCACAAAGTAAATGAGTAGTTAACAAAGAAGTGTGTTCGCTCGTGGTAGCTAACCCCATTTGGCCCGGCACGGCTCCTGTTTTAGTCATTTCCAATTTGACACAAGTGTCAAGACTATCCATTATCGTTCTCTTTCTTCAGTCATCACGTTCGCCAATCCAACCACTTCATTCTGGATCACACTCCGCGTATAGTTATTAAAGTGGTTTTCGGTTTACATAGTGAGTATGTCCCTAACCGATTCCGGTTCCTTTAATAACCTTCGTAGTTAATTTACCGATTGGTCGTTTAATATATTTCAAAACCAAATCAATTTCAATTTCAAATATAATTCGTAAATCAACATTTCGTTAGTCTTTCTAAATCAAATTCCAAAATTTACGTTTCATAACTTCACAATCTCATTTCAAAGTTTCTATAATTCAATTTCAAGTTCAAATTTAAACAATTTAGATATATACTTAAATTTGAATATAAGTTCCATTCCATAATCATTTAAACTTAATTTAACGTTCAAATCGATTTAAACTCATTTATCGATTTCATTCGATATTTCTTAATTTAATTATCATTTAAACAATTTTCGTTAAATTCCTAATTCATTAAATTTACTTCTTAATTTCAACTTCATTATCAAAGCTTACAAATTTAATTTAAATTAAATTTGTCAAATCCAATTCTTTAAATTTCAAGTCTTTCATTTGTTTCGATAAAACGCATTTTTATTTTTATTAAAGAAATTCAATTTCATTCATTTATTACCTTCGTTACAATTTCAAACTTAATAAATAAGAAACTTAGTTTCAATTATTCAAAAATTCAATTCTCTAAATAAAAATCAATTCAATTTAATTATTAAATAATTCAATCTCATTACTATCAAATAATTTCAAATCTTAATTATTTATCATTTTAAACCCATTCATTAATAATTCCAATCTTAATTATTAATAAATTTAAAACTTAATCATTAATTATTTCAAACTTCGTTATTAATAATTTCAAACTTTATTATTAATAAATTTCAAGACTTAATTATTATTAATTCTAAATTTAATTATTAAATAATTAAATTTTTAAACAATGTTCTTTTGTCAATTACGACGTTAGTATTTGTTTCAAATTCAAATATTCACATTTACATTCATTCGTATTTAAATTCCAATTTTATCCAAAACTTTGTTATTAGTCAAATAAAACTTTATTTTTTTTAAATCAAAACATTGACCAATCGGTTTTAATATTATTTTTTATCCTAAGTCAAAGTTATTTGGGTATCTATCATTTCAACCCGATTCCATTTCAATTCAAAATCAAAGCATACAGAGGGAACTTGCAGTGTGATAACTGGGATGGTGTCAAAGTAAATAAACAAGCAATAGCATCCATACATAACAATTCAATAATTTATTTAAATAATCCCGAAATAATCGTATTAATTTACATTTGCTATTTATGCAAATTAATATAATTATTTCTAGAATCTACATTATCATTTCATGTAGATTAAAGATTATTACATTATGGTTTTCACTTATCGTTGAATTTAAATTTCAAGTTTACACTACAACAATTAATCAAATATACGTTCAAAGGTTCACAGTATAATTTATCAATTTCTACATGTCAATTAACAATTAAAAGGGTCAAGTTTAACTAATCCAATTTAACATATGAAGGGGTCAAGTTTAACAAATCAAAGTTCGACGTATATAATCCATTTTAATTTGTTAACTACCCTATTTTAAATTTAACTTGCAAATTATTTGTCACTTAACAATAACCATTAACATCCAATTCAACATCACATAGCAATCGTTCATCAATTCAAACTTGCATAAGAATATAGTCGTGAAAAATAATTCACCTTTCATGGATAAAGAAATTGACTCAAAGCAAGAAGAAGCACGAATAGAGTCGGTAAAGTGCCAACAACGGACACTGTAATATCGACAAAAGAAAACGATATTAATACAATGAACGTTTGTATATAATTTATAAATTTATATAAATGCGCTTACCGACGACGGAGAAAAGAACAAAACTGAGAGATCGATGCTGTCGCAAAAAGAAGCTCAGTCGGTTGCTTCTGCATACAACAAGCAAAGAAAATTTGGTTACTATTTGGCAACCAAAAATAGATATTGGTGAAAATATTCTACTGCAATATCCAACTCTATTTTCAATCTCAGTTTCATTTTCCTTTTTTTTTAAACAAGCCGTGACCGAAAAGCATGAATTACACATGAAACTTCCCCTATTAAACTCCCCCTCGTACGCATGCATGTACAGTTTATACATGCACCACCTACTCAACTAAACAATCCACTCAACTACACATGCACCATACACAACATGAACATATATACATCATCCCCCCCTTCATCACGTAACAACTTGCTTCATTTTGCTTTTTTCTTTTTTTTCGGCCGAGACTAGAAAAATGCAGCATCCCACTTCCCCAACCTTCTATTGCATGCCTACCATAACCCATGCTTCATTCTTTACTTCACTGTTTTGAGTACATGCATGTTTCAACTTCTTTTCCCCCACACACACGCATGCAATTCCCACTTCCCTTCTATTGCATGCTATACACGCACAACACTAACACACACACCACTAATACATGCCCACCCACATCCCTTCACGCACACAGCCACATGCATGCAACTTTCATCTTTCACTTCACACGCAACTCATTTTATGCATTTTTTTATATAAACAAACTGGACACAACACATAATTGCTCACGCACCACCTACACACACATACACTCTCGGCCAGGGTGGTGGACGATGGATGGTTCGGCGTGATGTGGGGTGGTATCGGTTGAGTGGAGAGAGAGGGGAGAATGAGTGAGGGCTTGCTTTGTTTCGGCCGTGTGTTTTCTTTCTTTTTATATAAATTTCCAATAAAAGAAATGGAGAGGAGAAGACGGTAAAGAAAAAAGCGAGGTGGAGTAAGGGGTGGCGAAAGAGGGTTTGGCCTCGGGTAGATGAAGAGTGGAAAACTTTGTGCGTGCTTCCCCTCTGGTCTCGGCTTGCTTTTCGTTTAATTTTTTTTCAGAAAGAAAAATGAGAAGAGGTAATGGGAGAGTTGTGTTACCTGAAAGGATGCAGTTGAAGGTGAAAACAATGTAAATGAGGATGAACGAATGTTTCCTTTAACTTTAAAATTTTAGTATCAGTAATAAATTTTTTCTTTTTCCCAAGTGTCACGTGTATTCCCCCAACAACTCCTAGCTTCCAGCTCCTAACTAACGTATTAATTAGCTGATTTATATTTTCAAATTTCTAGTGGACACGGCTAAAATTTGGGTTGATATTTGTTTAACTGGTCCGTCCGGACTGGTTAATTAATACGACTATTTTACGTCGGACTCAGATTGGCCCGAATAAATATACCGTTTTGATCAGTGCGACGACGCGCTTCCAATGGTACACAGATTATTGCGATACATGGTTTTATAAAAATTCGAAATTACGCCGCTTAAATTGTACGATTTGCAAAACAATTTAAACGGAACAGGCGATGACAGTTTTTGACGAACGAATTACATAATCTTGATCAGAATAATTTTTACAACATAAGTATGTTAAAATATTTGGATTTGAAAGATAAATTTTACGCAGCTTTATATGGACTGATATACAGTAAAACGCGAACGATGTTTACGGTAATATTTTACGATGAAACTTTTTATGTACTCATATCTAACTAGACGTATCTTATAAATAAAGTTTGGACGTTAATTGAGATCGTTTATAAATTTTCAAATTTTATATTAAAAACGATGGATTTTAAAATTTAAATTGTGCTGAAAAATCAGGGTCGTTACAATCTCCCTCACTCAAAACTTTTCATCCTCGAAAAGGAACGAGACGAGTGAAATAGGAATGAAATAAACAGAAAAGTCAAGATAGATTTTGAGAAATTTGAATTATACCTGAAATTAGTAATTCGGGGTTTGAATCCCAAATACTGTCCTCAGTTTTCCATGTACAATCTCGCTCATCTGCACTCCATTGGACTTTGACGAGATTTACCGACTTCCTTCTAAGTTGCTTTGTCTCACGATCGACTATCCGAAGTGGCTTTCGCTCAATAGTCAAGTCAGGCTCAATAACTATCTCTTCCAACTGAGCAGTAGGGATGGTCATCGATGGATCGTGCACAACCTTGCGTAGATGTGTGACGTGGAACACGTTGTGCACACCGACGAACTTCTCTGGTAATGCAACTCTATGGACCAATGTCCGACTCTTTCCGTAATCTCAAACGGACCAACAAATCTGGAAGCTAGCTTTCCTTTCCTTCCAAATCGAACAATATTCTTCAAAGGCGGCACTTTCAGAAATACTTTGTTCTCTAGTAATGCAACTCTATGGACCAATGTCCGACTCTTTCCGTAATCTCAAACGGACCAACAAATCTGGAAGCTAGCTTTCCTTTCCTTCCAAATCGAACAATATTCTTCAAAGGCGGCACTTTCAGAAATACTTTGTCTCCTACACTGAATTCAAGATCTCTTCTCCTTCTGTCAGCGTAGCTCTTCTGTCTATCTTGTGTCGTCTTTATTTTCTTCCTGATTTCTTCGAATTTTTCAGAAGCTTCCATAATTATTTCTGGACCAAGCACTAATCGATCACCCGACTCGATCCAACAAGCTGGCGATTTGCACGGCCGTCCATAAGGATTCGAACGGTGCCATACCAATGCTTGCCTGATTTATTAAATATGATTAATTCAAATTCAAATATACTTATTCAAATTTGAAATTCAATTTCTTTACCTGGTAACTATTATTATAAGTGAATTCAACCAAGTGAAGATGGTCTTCCCAGGATCCACCAAAGTCAATAATACACGCTCAGAGAAGGTCTTCTAAAATCTGATTCACCCTCTCAGTTTGGCCATCTGTCTGAGGATGGTATGTTGTGCTCAGATTCAGTTTGGTGCCCAAAGTATCCTGAAATGCTTTCCAGAATTTACTGGTGAAAATAGGATCTCGATCGCATACAATACTGGATGGTACACCATGAAGTTTAACAACTTCTCTCATGTATATCTCGGCCAAACTCGAAGCTATACGAGTGGACTTGACTGGAATAAAGTGAGCGGACTTCGTCAGTCTATCGAAAATCACCCATATGCTTTCGTTACCCTTTCTAGTCCTTGGCAGTCCATCAATAAAGTCCATAGAAATATGCTCCCACTTCCATCCTGGAATCTCTAATGGTTGAAGCAAACCAGTTGTCTTTCTGTGATCAGCTCTAACTTTCTAGCAAGTCATGCATCTGCTAACATATGTAGAGATATCGCGCTTCATCCTACTCCACCAATGTAACTTCTTCATATTCTGGTACATTTTAGTAACACCGGGATGAAATGAAATTGAAGATTGATGGATTGCTTTCAGCGCTTCCTGTCTAAGACCATCAACATTAGGGACACAAATGCGATTATCAATTCTCAAGACTCTGTTACTATCAACATGTGCACCCAATTTATTGTCAGCATTTCCAACTCTACCGAGAACTATTTCTTTGATGCGATAAAGCAAAGTGTCCTCGTATTGCTTGGCTATAATACGATCCATAAGAGATGGGGAGATGAAAAGCTGGAATAACATTCCTTCAACAAGATTGCAACATGCCATTGCTTGATTTCTGCTCAAAGCATCGGCTACGGCATTTTCTTTCCCTGGAGTATAATTAATATCAAGATCATATGCAGCTAAAAATTCGAGCCATCGGACTTGTCTCTGATTCAAATCCTTTTGTGAGAAGATATATCTCAATGACTTATGTTCAGTGAATAACTCGAATTTGGTTCCCAATAGATAGTGCCTCCATAGCTTAAGAGCAAATACAACCGCAAGAAGCTCTAAATCGTGAGTTGCATAATTTGCTTCATGAGTCTTTAATTGACGACCCGTATATGCAATAACCTTTCCTTTCTGCATTAAGACTGCTCCAAGACCATCACGACAGGCATCTTTATAGACGGTCAATCCTTCGCTACCATCAATAACTGTAAGAACTGGGGCAGATGTCAACCTTCGCTTCATCTCATTGAAAGCTGCTTCACACTTTTCACTCCAAATGAATTTTACATTCTTCATGGTCAGTGCGGTAAGTGGGGCAGCAATACGGGCAAAGTTTTCTATAAATCTGCGGTAATAGCCAGCCAAGCCCAAGAAACTGCGGATATCTGTAGGAGTTTTAGGAGTCTCCCAATCCTGCAAATTCCAAGGATTTGAATTTAGATATTGATAAGTTGTTTAGATAGAATTGACAAGTAAGAATAGAACTTACATTGATTACGGCGATCTTAGCTGGATCGACCGAAATCACATTCTCCGAAACAATATAGCCAAGAAAACGAACTTCATCTCTCCAAAATTGGCATTTCGAAAACTTGGCTTTAAGCTGGTGTCTGCGAAGAGTTTCGAGAATAAAAGCCAAATGTGATCTATGCTCTTTCTCATCTTTAGAGAAGACGAGAATATCGTCGATGAAAACAAGAACGAACTTGTTAAGAACATCCCGGAAAACTCTATTCATCAAGTCGACGAAATAAGCTGGAGCATTAGTGAGACCGAACGGCATAACTAACCATTCATAGAATCCATTTTCAGTGCGGAATGCTGTTTTAGGAATACTATCCTCAGCGATTCTGAGTTGGTGAAAGCCGGTAGCTAAATCAAGTTGAGAAAAGACTTTAGCTCCATGAAGCTGGTCGAATAGATCATTAATGCAGGGCATCGGGTACCTGTTCTTGTGTGTGAGCTTGTTTAGCTCTCTATAGTCCATACACATTCTGAGTGAGCCATCAGATTTGGTGACAAATACAACTGCAGCACCCCATTCTGAATGACTGCGTCGAATCAAGCCTTTAGAAAATAAATCTTCAATTTGAAAATTCAGCTCTGCCTTTTCTTTAGGAGCCATTCTCCTTGGAGGAAGAACTACTGGTCGTGCACCAGGAATAAGGTCGATACGGAATTTGATTTCCCGCGGAGGTGGTAGAGAATTGACTTCTCCAAATACATCAGAAAAGAATTGGACCACTGGAGTAGAGCTTAGTTCATTTGGATGAGAGTCAAGAGAGAATATAAAACTCCCAGCATATCCTTGAGGCGATTTGCCTTTTATAACTAAAGGTAAGCTCTTGTCGTCAATAAGAGAGACGGTTCGAGATTTGCATGAAATAACAGGCTTCGAACTTTCGCAGCCAATCAATACCTAGTAGGATATCGAATGCCTCGAATCCAAGTACAAAGAAATCCCAAGTAAAACGATGCATGCCATACATAAGTGTGACATATTTGCAAACCCTTTTGAGGTTAGCGGGCCCTCCAATAGGGTTAGATACACATAAGGAAATAGATGCAAGAGTGGGTTCCAAGCCAAGTTTATCACATAAATCAATAGATATGAAGCTGTGTGAAGCTCCGGTGTCAAATAAAACTCTAACAGGCAAGGTATGCAACATAAAAGTACTTTGCAAAGTACCTGGATTATTAGGAACTTCTGGGGCGGGAACTTCCGAGGAAGGTGTGGAAAGAGCAAAGACTCCTAATGGTGTACCTCTCTTCTGTGTTGGGCAGTCCTTCTTGAAGTGTCCAGGTTGTAAGCAGATATGACACACATCCCTCCTAGTCATCTGTGTCGGTGGCGGAATAGTTGCACCCTTTGGGGATGGGCAGCTACTAGCATAATGACCCTTTTGGTTGCAGTTAAAGCAAGTAATAAATGATATGTCAATGGGCTTCTTCTGAGAATAGCCAAGCCCGGATTTCTTCTGCCAGTTCTTCTTCTGTTGTGCAAAATTTGGCTTTCTCTTCCCAATCTGACTAGAGGATGGTTGAGTAGCTGGAGCCTTAGCGACTGATGTTCCCTTTGGCTTTCCCTCATATCGAAGAGAAAAATCCATCAACTCAGTGAAAGTTTCATGGACATGAGCGGTGAGGAGCTTGTAATACTCAGGGCATGCGCCATGTATGAACTTCTCATTCTTAAGCAGAGGTGTGTCGATCAAACCGAGTCCGAACTTAGATAGTTCGTTGAATTTCCTTTCATACTCAGTAAAGGTCATGTTGCCTTACTTGAGATCCATAAAAGACCGATAGAGTTGGGTCTTCCCAGCAGCTGGCATCCACTAAGCCGTAAAGGAATCCCTATTTACAAGTGATATGAAAACGAGTCAAAATTTGACGAAATAAAAGGAATTTTATTTAGATGAAATTTTAGATAGATTACTACCTAAACTGGGCCCAAGTGATGGTTTCATCATCAGTACGAGAAGTGACTGACTCCCACCAATCCTGTGCAGCATCCTAAAGCTGCCAAGCGGCCAACTTATGCTTTTGAGCGTCTGTGATCTCCAAGCCAGTAAAGATCCTCTCCAAACTCTTTAGCCATTGTTGTGCTTCGATGATACTCTCGGAGCCAGTGAATTTGACTCCGCTAAGCTGAGTGTATTCCTTGCTAAGAGTGGAGAATTTGACTGCGGGAGCTGGGGCATATAGTTCGGGAGAGTTTCCCCTACCCCTGCCTCTAACATTTCTTCTGGTAGCCATCCTGGAATACCAAAAGTGATTTTAGAATCAAAGATAGAAATCATGGAACTTAGAGAAATTCAAATCGAATGAATTCAATAAGAAGAATGGAATCAAAGGATATGGATTCTGAAATGATTCTCCTCATTCTAGGGTATGGTTACCCTATCTCTAATGAGCTTTAAAACTCCACAGGCTAAGGTTATCGGGAACCAAAGCTCTGATACCAACTGTAACAACCCGTATATTTGTACCATTTAAATTGACGATATTCCAACTTGTCAAATTAAATAATACAAAACATGAATCATTAATGGAGTATATATATATATATATGAGAATCATCACAGAATCACAGAAATATAACATCACAGAATAGTGCAGCGGAAATACAATATAGCCATAAGAGTAGTTCATGAAGTTACCCATAAATACAACAGTGTCTCAAATAAAAAGAAATAGAACAACATAGAAGTCCAATATTCCAAATGCAAAGAGCAATACTGATAAGATAAGATAATGATAGTCTTCGGTCTTCAGCTCCAAGTAGAACAGCAACAGCAATCCTCAGTCTGATCTGAGCATATGCACAAACAAACACTCGAATCAGGACATATATTCCTATACAGATAATATGGTTCAAATTCAAATAACAATAACTCAAAGATAAACGGAATAACAACTTTAAGGATCCGTTAAACTATTCATACATAGTAATGTACGATAGATAGGTAATGTCTAACAGTAAAGTAAAATATCAAAATAGTGTTAAGGCGTTACCATTTCCCCCTTAACACATTTTATATAGCATTATAGTCTATACAGCACTGTAAACTCCACCATAAACTAGTGGGATATCAGGGAGTACTCCATAGGTATAATACAAAACAAAATTGTAGTGGTCACGTATATGGGAATACAAGTATGACAAGGCACATGAGGCAATACCCAAGGTAGTGAACTACCATTTGCCTGATCCGGACTGGTGAGAACGCATCGCCGCAACGATCGCAACACCGCGAAACAACACTCCAAATTCAAGGGTGCGTACCAATCAATCACAAAGTAAATGAGTAGTTTACGAAGAAGTGTGTTCGCTCGAGGTAGCTAACCCCATTTGGTCCGGCACGGCTCCTGTTTTAATCATTTCCAATTTGACACAAGTGTCAAGGCTATCCATTATCGTTCTCTTTGTTCGGTCATCGCGTTCGCCAATCCAACCACTTCATTCCGGATCACACTCCGCGTATAGTTATTAAAGTGGTTTTCAGTTTAGACAGTGAGTATGTCCCTAACCGATTCCGGGTCCTTTAACAACCTTTGTAGTTAATTTACCGATTGATCGTTTAATATATTTCAAAACCGAATCAATTTCAATTTCAAATATAATTCGTAAATCAACATTTCGTTAGTCTTTCTAAATCAAATTCCAAAATTTACGTTTCATAACTTCACAATCTCATTTCAAAGTTTCTATAATTCAATTACAAGTTCAAATTTAAACAATTCAGATATATACTTAAATTTGAATATAAGTTCCATTCCATAATCATTTAAACTTAATTTAACGTTCAAATCGATTTAAACTCATTTATCGATTTCATTCGATATTTATTAATTTAATTATCATTTAAACAATTTCTGTTAAATTCCTAATTCATTAAATTTACTTCTTAATTTCAACTTCATTATCAAAGCTTATAAATTTAATTTAAATTAAATTTGTCAAATCCAATTCTTTAAATTTCAAGTCTTACATTTGTTTCAATAAAACACATTTTTATTTTTATTAAAGAAATTCAATTTCATTCATTTATTACCTTCGTTACAATTTCAAACTTAGTTTCACTTATTCAAAAATTCAATTTCTCTAAATAAAAATCAATTCAATTTAATTATTAAATAATTCAATCTCATTACTATCAAATAATTTCAAATCATAATTATTTATCATTTCAAACCCATTCATTAATAATTCCAATCTTAATTATTAATAAATTTAAAACTTAATCATTAATTATTTTAAACTTCGTTATTAATAATTTCAAACTTTATTATTAATAAATTTCAAGACTTAATTATTAATTAATTCTAAATTTAATTATTAAATAATTAAATTTTTAAACAATGTTCTTTTGTCAATTATGACGTTAATATTTGTTTCACAAATATTCACATTTACATTCATGCGTATTTAAATTCCAATTTTATCGAAAACTTTGTTATTAGTCAAATAAAACTTTATTTTGTTTAAATCAAAACATTGACCACTCGATTTTTAATTTTATTTTCTATCCTAAGTCAAAGTTATTTGGGTATCTATCATTTCAACCTGATTCTATTTCAATTCAAAATCAAAGCATACAAAGGGAACTTGCAGTGTGATAACTGGGATGGTGTCAAAGTAAATAAACAAGCAACAACATCCATACATAACAATTCAAAATTTTATTAAAATAATCCCGAAATAATCGTATTAATTTACATTTTCTATTTGTTCAAATTAATATAATTATATCCAGAATCTACATTATCATTTCATGTAGATTAAAGATTATTACATTAAGGTTTTCACTTGTCGTTCAATTTAAATTTCAAGTTTACACTACAACAATTAATCAAGTATATGTTCAAAGGTTCACAGTATAATTTATCAATTTCTACGTGCAATTAACAATTAAAAGGGTCAAGTTTAACTAATCAAATTTAACATATGAAGGGGTCAAGTTTAACAAACCAAAGTTCGGCGTATATAATCAATTTTAATTTGTTAACTACCCTATTTCAAATTTAACTTGCAAATTATTTGTCACTTAACAATAACCATTAACATCCAATTCAACATCACATAGCAATCATTTCATCAATTTAAACTTGCATAAGAATATAGTCGTGAAAATTAATTCACCTTTTGTGGATAAAGAAATTGACCCAAAGCAAGAAGAAGCACGAATAGAGTCGGTAAAGTGCGAACAATGGACACTGTAATATCGACAAAAGAAAACGATATTAATACAATGAACGTTTGTATATAATTTATAAATTTATATAAATGCGCTTACCGACGACGGAGAAAAGAACAAAACTGAGAGATCGATGCTTCCACAAAAAGAAGCTCAGTCGGTTGCTTCTGCATACAACAAGAAAAGAAAATTTGGTTACTATTTGGCAACCAAAAATAAATATTGGCGGAAATGTTCTACTGTAATATCCAACGCTATTTTCAATCTCAGTTTCATTTTCTTTTCTTTCTTTTTTTAAAACAAGCCGTGACCCAAAAGCATGAATTACACATGAAACTTCCCCTATGAAACTCCCCCTTGTACGCATGCATGTACAGTTTATACATGCACCACCTACTCAACTAAACAATCCACTCAACTACACATGCACCATACACAACATCAACATATATACATCATCCCCCCTTCATCACGTAACAACTTGCTTCATTTTCTTTTTTTCTTTTTTTCGGCCGAGACTAGAAAAATGCAGCATCCTCCTTCCCCAACCTTCTATTGCATGCCTACTATAACCCATGCTTTATTCTTTACTTCACTGTTCTGAGTACATGCATGTTTCAACTTCTTTTCCCCCCCACACACGCATGCAATTCCCCCTTCCCTTCTATTGCATGCTATACACGCACACCACTAACACACGCACCACTAACACATGCCCACCCACATCCCTTCACGCACACAGCCACATGCATGCAAGTTTCATCTTTCACTTCACATGCAACTCATTTTACACATTTTTTATATATAAACAAACTGGCCACAACACACAATTGCTCACGCACCACCTACACACACATACACTCTCGGCCAGGGTGGTGGACGATGGATGGTTCGGCGTGAGGTGGGGTGGTATCGGTTGAGTGGAGAGAGAGGGGAGAATGAGTGAGGGCTTGCTTTGTTTCGGCCGTCTGTTTTCTTTTTTTTTATTTATAAATTTCCAGTAAAAGAAATGGAGAGGAGGAGAAGGTAAAGAAAGTGGCGAGGTGGAGTAAGGGGTGGCGAAAGAGGGTTTGGCCTCGGGTAGATGAAGAGTGGAAAACTTTGTGCGTGCTTCCCCTTTGGTGTCGGCTTGCTTTTCGTTTAATTTTTTTTCAGAAAGAAAAATGAGAAGAGGTAATGGGAGAGTTGTGTTACCTGAAGGGATGCAGTTGAAGGTGAAAACAGTGTAAATGAGAATGAACGAATGTTTCCTTTAACTTTAAAATTTTAGTATCAGTAATAAAAAAAATTCTTTTTCCCAAGTGTCACGTGTATTCCCCAAGCAACTCCTAGCTTCCAGCTCTCAACTAACGTATTAATTAGCTGATTTATATTTTTAAATTTCTAGTGGACACGGCTAAAATTTGGAATGATATTTGTTTAATTGGTCCGTCCGGACCAGTTAAATTAACGCGACTATTTTACGTCGGACTCGGATTGGTCCGAATAAATATACCGTTTGATCAATACGACGACGCGCTTCCAACGGGACATAGATTATTGCGATACGATGGTTTTATAAAAATTAGAAATTACGCCGCTTAAATTGTACGATTTGCAAAACAATTTAAACGGAACAGGGGATGACAGTTTTTGACGAACGAATTACATAATCTTGATCAGAATAATTTTTACAACATAAATGTTTAAAAATATTTGGATTTGAAAGATAAATTTTACGCAGCTTTATATGGACTGATATACAGTAAAACGCGAACGAAATGTACTGTAATATTTTACGATGAAACTTTTTCTGTACGCATATCTAACTAACTAGATGTATCTTATAAATAAAGTTTGGACGTTAATTGATATCGTTTATAAATTTTCAAAATTTTATATTTAAAACGATGGATTTTAAATTTTAAATTAGGCTGAAAAATCAGGGTCGTTACAGAGAAAGGGTTTTCAGTCAATTCGGTTTTTGAAGTGTCATTTCTGAAAGAAAGAACTTAAGTTTCTTGGTCATATAGTTTCTGAGAAAGGGTTTTCAGTCAATCCGGTTAAGATCAAAGTTGTTAACTATTGGAAAAGCCCCCCTACGATGACCGAGATAAGAAGTTTTCTTGGACTGGCTACTTATTATTGAAGATTTATCAAAAATTTCTCATGGATAGCATTGCCTTTGACTAAGCTAACCAGAAAGGACATGAAGTACGTTTGGTATAACAAATGTGAGGAAGCATTCCTTAAGTTAAAGAATTTGTTGAGCAATGCATCTGTGTTAGAAGTTCTAGATGGGAATCATGATTTGGTGGTGTATATGGATGCATGTGGAACAGGGTTAGGAGTTGTATTGATATAGAGAGGTAAAGTTATTTCCTATGCTTCGCTGCAGCTTAGACTACATGATGTTAGACATCCGACTCATGATTTGAAGCTAGCAGCAGTATTTTCACATTGAAAGCGTAGAGTCTCTACCTCTTAGGAGAATGATTCAAGTGGTATACAGATCATGTGTTTTTGAGGCATTTATTCTCCCAGAAAGAGTTTAATATGATACAATAAAGGTGACTGAAGTTTTTAACAGCTTATGATTTTGGTATTGAGTATACACTAGGGAAAGGAAATAAAGTTATAGATGCACTTAGCAAGAAACATCAGAATATGATGATGGCTATGTTGGCAATATGGAAGGATCTGAAGGCATTGACTACTTGTAGTGTGGAGTTAAGATTGACTGCTAGTTCTAATCAAAGTAATGCCATGTTATCTTGCTTGGAAGTTCATCCAATGTTGATCGAAAGGATTGCTTCTAAGCAAAGGGATGATCCAGTATTAACTGAATGGGTCAGAAGATCGAAAAGTGGAAATAAGATCAACTATTTAAAGATTTTAGTCTTGACCAAAAAGGATGGTTAAGAAAGAAGGGAAGATTTAGTGTTTCGGATGTTGGAAAACTAAGGAGGGAGGTTCTTAAGGAGTGCTACGATCGAAGTTTACGGTTCATCCTAGGGTAACTAAGATGTATCAGGATAAGAAGATACTTTTCTTCTGGGAAGCTATAAAGAGGGATGTAGGATTATGAGTCAAGCAATATGAAAATTGCCAGGAAGTAAAAGTCAAACTTCGAAAGCCTAGTGGATTGCTTCATCTTTGAATATACCGGTTTGGAAATGGGATTCGATATCCATGGATATTATTGATGGGTTGCCAAGGTTGAACAGGGGAAATGAAAGTAATTGGGTTGTGGTAGATAGATTGACGAAGAATGCTCATTTCATTTCTTAAGTCAACCAAGACGGCGCCTATATTGGCTAAGTTATTCATGAAGAATATTGTTAGATTGCATGGGATTCCTAATAGTATAGTCAGCGACAAAGATGCCTTGTTCACTGGTGAATTCTAGAAGAGTCTAGAGGAAGTGTTAGGTACCAAGGTTAAGATGAGTACCGCTTATCACCCTCAAATAGATGGATAAACAGAGAGAGTCAATGAGGTACTCGAGGAATTGTTGATAACATGTGTACTAGATTTTGTAGGTCGTGGAAAGATCATTTGTACTTGATTGAGTTTTCCTATAAGAATAGTCATCATACTAGTGTGGGAATGGAATCTTTCAAAGCTTTGTATGGAAGGCCATGCAAATCACCATCATGTTGGTTAGAGACCAAAGACAGATTGGTCCTTGGTCCAGATATGGTAAGAGAAGCCATAGAGAAGATTGAGATAATCTGGGATAGGATGAGAGAAGCTCAATCTAGGTAGAAAAGTTACGTAGATAAGAGGCATAAAAATATTGAGTTCTCAGTTTAAGATCGTGTTTTTATTAAAGTATCACCGATGAAGAGTGTGGTACGATTTGGAAGTCAGGGAAACTAGCATTGAGATATGTTGGATCGTCCCATATTATAAAAAGGATCGGAAAACTCACGTACCGAATATAGTTACCGGGTAGTTTGGCAGGTATCCATAATGTATTTCATATTTCTCACCTTCGAAAGTATGTGCATGATCCAAAGACTACTATTGCTTCGACGACATTAGAAGATTCAGTAGTAGAACCGAATCTGACTTTTGTGAGATAACCATTTCGAGTCGCAGCGAGTGATAAGAAGAGATTAAGGAACAAGACAGTAAAGTTGGTGAAAGTTCAATGGAGCGACAACGAGAAAGACTTTACTTGAGAGATAAAGGATAAGATTAGGATATTTATCCTGAGCTTTTATGAGGGTATGTTATATATTTGATGCATATAGATATTTTAGTTGGTAGAATATACTAGCATTGTTTGCATGTTTGATATGCTAATTTTGTAGTCCTTTGTAACACCCCTAATTTTAAATAGCATTATTCAAGAGATTTAATTAAATAAATTAAATAGAATAATGTAGAGCTAGAATGAAAAGGGAATTGAGAATTGAAAAACTAATTAAGGTCATGCCATAACAAAACGAATCTATAAGAATGTTTTATAAGTTAAATAATTAAGAGAATAAGGTAAGGGAAATATTTGTTGATGAATAGGTATCTTTGTTAAGAATCGATGATTTATTTGACTAGTTGAGTGGAGCCAGAGTATTTTCCCAATTGGACTAGCGATTGGTTTCCATCAGCTAACAGTGGCAGAGCACAGTATTCGTTGATGGTGTTTCGGACTAGGTATGGTTCGTACGAGTGGTTAGTGATGCCATTCGGATTAACGAATGTGCCATCTTTCTTCGTAGATTTAATGAATTGGATTTTCGAGAGCACTTAGATAGGTTCGCATTGGTATTCATAGACGACATCTTAATATGCTCTAAAGATGAAAGAGAGCATGAAGTTCATCTTAGAGTGGTGCTTGAGACACTGAGGTAACATCAACTGAAGACGAAGTTTTCAAAGTATCATTTCTGGAAGAAAGAAGTTAAGTTTCTTAGTCACGTGGTTTCAAAGAAGGTTTTGACAATTAATCTGGATAAGATCGAGGAAGTTAACAACTCGAAGAGACCAAAGACGGTGACTGAGATCAGAAGTTTTCTTGGACTCACTGGCTATTACCAAAGATTCATTAAGGATTTCTCGCGGATAGCAGCACCCTTGACTAAGCTAACCAGAAGATATAAATTTTATTTGGTTTGATAAATACAAGGAGGCATTCATTAAGTTAGAGAACTTATTGACCAACGCACTTTTATTAGTAGTTCCGATGGGAATCAGAGATTAGTGGTGTATACAGATGCATGTGGAATCGGATTGGGAGTTGTATTGATGCAGAAAGGTAAAGTTATTGCCTGCGCTTAACGACATCTTAGACCACATGAAGTGAGATATCCTACTCATGATCTAGAGCTGGCAGCGGTGATCTTCGCATTGTTAGTATGGAGACATTATCTCTTAAGGGAGAGATTCGAGTTATACACAAATTATAAGTCCTTAAGGTATTTATTCTCTCTGAAGGAGCTAAATATGAGACAGTAGAGGTAGCTGGAGTTTTTAGAAACATATGACTTTGGTATAGAGTATATGCCTGGAAAAGAAATAAAATAGTGGATGTTCTTAGCAGAAAACATCAGAATGTGGTGTTAGCTATGTTAGCAGAATGGAAGGACCTGGAGGCTTTGACTACTTGAAGTGTGCAGTTAAGATCGACTGCTAGATCAAGTCAGAGCGCTACCATGTTATCCTGCTTGGAAGTTCGACCGAGATTGATCGAAAGGATTGCATCTAAGCAGAAGGATGACCCAGTGTTAGATGATAAAAATAGAAGGCTAGAATTTGGAACCGAGATTGATGACCAGAGAATTTTAGTTTTGACTAGAGGGGATGGTTAAGAATGAAGGGACGGTTGTATGTTCCGAATGTTGGGGACTTAAGGAGGGATGCCCTTAGAGAAAGTCATCGATCAAAGTTTACGATTCATCCTAGGGGAACCAAGATGTATCAAGATATGAAAAGGATTTTCCATTGGGAAAGTATGAAGAAGGATGTTGGCTTGTGGGTAAAGCAGTGTGTGAACTGTCAATAAGTGAAGGCCAAACATCAGAAGCTGAGTGAGTTGCTTCAACCTTTGGAGACACCAGTTTGGAAATGGGATTCGATATCCATGGATTTTATAGACGGATTGCCAAGATCAAGTCGTAAAAATGGAAGTATCTGGATGATAGTGGATAAGTTGAGTAAGAGTACCCATTTCATTCCAGTTAAGTCAACCAGGATGGCACCTGTTTAGCTAAGTTGTTTATGAAGAACATAGTTAAATTGCATAGGATTCCTAGTAATATAGTAAGTGATAGAGATAATTTGTTTACTAACGAGTTCTGGAAGAGTCTACAGGATGTGTTAGGTACCAACCTTAAGATAAGTATTGCTTATCACCCTCAGACAGACAGGTAGACAGAGAGAGTCAACAAAGCGCTCGAGGTTTTGTTAAGAGCTTTTGTACTTGATTTTGGTGGATCATGGGAAGATCGCCTACACTCGGTTGAGTTTTCCTATAATAACAGTTATCAGACTAGTATAGGAATGGCGCTTTCGAAGCGTTGTATGGAAGGCCATGCAAGTCACCAGCATGTTGGTTGAAAACTGGAGATAGATTAGTCTTAGGTCCATATCTAATAAGAGAGGCAACAGAAGATTGAGTTGATCCGAGGTAAGATGAAGGAAGCTCGGCCTAGAAGAAAGAGTTATGTAGATAAGAGGCGTAAGGATCTAGAGTTCTCGGTTCGAGATAGGGTTTTCATTAAAGTATCACTGATGAAGGTTGTGGTGCGATTCAAAAAGTCAAGGAAACCGGCACCGAGATATGTTGGACCAATCCAAGTTATAGAGAGAATTAGAAAGCTTGCATATAGAGTATAGTTGCCGAGTAGTTTCGCAAGTGCCCGTAATGTGTTTCATGTGTCTCATATTCATAAGTATGTGCATGATTCAGAGACCACTCTCCCTCCGACTACATTGGAAGACTTAATAGTAGAATCGGATTTGACCTTTCTTAGACAACCAGTTCAGGCTGTTGCAAGAGACGAGAAAAGGTTAAGAAACAAGACAGTCAAGTTGGTGAAAGTTCAGTGGGGCGACAATGAGAAGGACTATACTTAGAAGACCGAAGACAGGATTAGGTATGCTTATCCTGATCTGCTTTAAGGATACGTTCTATACTTAATTTACATAGACTATTGCTAGTCAGGTAGGCTAGTATGGTAGTTAGGAGATGTTACAGATGATTGCTAAGATTAGTATTTACCTTGCTGAATTTCGAGCGTGACATTCATTAAGGAGGGAAGACTGTAACATCCCTAATCATTAAATAGCATTATTCAAGATATTTAACTAGATAAATTAAATAAAATAATGTAGAGACTAGAGTGATAAGGGAATTGAGATTTGAAAAACTGATTAAGGTCATTCCATAAATAAACGAATTATAAGAACGGTCTATAAGTTAAATACTTAAGAGAATAAGAAAAAGGCAATATGGGAATGGCCAAACCCCATAACCCCTAAAACACCTTACAACATTCTTATTCTCAGTTACATTCTTACAAAAAAACATAAACAAAAGGGAAAACAAAGCCGGCGATAACCCTAGGTGAAGAGAGGCTAAAAAATCATTTAAAGGCTAAAGATTCAAGCTAGGAAGATTAAATCAAGAACAAATCTCAAGTTCCTTATCCAAACAAGGTGAATAATGATCTAAACCATCTCATATAAGTCATCTTAAATGATTAAATCTGGGTTTGAGGTTTAAACCGTATGATTGGATGAATGATGATATGTTTTGATTTAATTGCCTTGTTATAATTTTAAACAAGGATTTTGTGGAATAATCTAGTTTGCTTATAAGGCTAAAATTGTGAAAAATGATTTCCAAATGCCGTGATTTTTGAATATGTTATGTAAAACATTATTTTGGATATGGGTTTAAATTTTCATAGTATTCCCAGCTGTGGATAATTTATTATGAATTTTCTATGAGAGAAAATAGTGAATTTAGGGTTTGAATTATTTCAGGCAATTAAATAATGTTTTCGGGCCTGGAATTGATATGGCTTAGAAAACATATTTAATGTGATTGTTGTGATTTTTGAGGAATTTTCCTAAGTGTTGTACTAAGGTAAATAAATTAATTAAGCTAGAGGGGCTTAATTGGTATTTATGATTTTTGGCTATTTTGTTAAGTATGAAATGTTTCAAATATTTTAAATCAATGTGGCAGTATTTTTTAGAGGAGTATATGATAAAGATTTCATAGCCAATGAAATTTTGGCAAATGTTGATGTTTAGGTAAAAAAGACTTTCTTTAAAAAGCAAAAAATGAAGTTTTATCCAAATTACATCTTCGCCATTAACCCTGTTGGATTTCGACTTCATACACACTCGCCTCTAACCTTTCCTCATACATTAGGTGCCAATATACAAGGTATCAAGCTAGTGATACGAAGTGTACTGGACTAATGTGAAAAGTAGCAAAGGTGTCGAAAGTATGCCTGCATAAGGGGTAAAGTAGTATATCTAGGTTTCAAATATATAAACCTACCTTTGATTTAATATCTTTGAAAGTGTTGATGCTTTTGAACCCCTTCAATAACCTAACTGATGCATTAAAACATTTCACCTTAGTAAGAGGCCATTTTTATAACTCTTTGAATCAATGGGTTCGGAGGGTAGGGTTTCGAATCGATACCCTTCCGCAACCATTGAAGCCACTTTTCTTTTAACATATACATGCAAAAGGGTGAGTGCCGCTTCCATACCTTTCAACATGGTTGAAGCCACTTATTTTAACCCAAGTACACGTGCAGAAGCATGTTGCTGTCACCATAGGTCTTTCGAAGAGATTGCTTTCGAAAGTGTTCCCTTTTATACTTTGAAGTTTGTTTTGTTTTCAATCAGTGGTTTCAAAAGTGAAACTTTTAGTTAGCTTCTAAGTTATGCTTCCATAAATTCTCACTTAAACTCCAATGCTTTTGAAAGGTATGTTTTTGAGTGTTTCGAAAGGAATATTTTTGAGTGTTTCGAAAGGTATGTTTTTGAGTGTTTCGAAAGGTATGTTTCTGAGTGTTTCGAAAGGAATGTTTATAAGTGTTCGAAAGTTATGCTGGATGGTTTTGAAAGAGAATATCTAAGGTTTTAAGTAATGATACAAAGGATAGTCAAAAGCCTTAGTTTTCGAATTAAAGAACCCTAACTCATTTATAAAAGTAAATACATGGCAATATAAAATAGTTTCGAAATGGCATTTAACCTTGAACTTTTAGGGGAAGCTTTCCTTGCAAAAATAATGGGTTAAAGGTATTAACCAAATTTCATTTGAAAATGATTACAAGGAATTAAACCATGGATGGTTATGCTGTTGTGTTATTTGATCAGTTATCATATATGCTTATGTAATCATATTCAATTCATTATTAACCCATAACTGCATTTTGGGATGTTAAGGGTAGAATAACAGGCTAGGTTGACCAAGTAGTGAATATATATTGAATTATCTCATGTGTGAGTAGCATTGCATCAAGGAGGTTAGACAGACTAGAATATAGGATGCCGAAGACTGGTCAAGAGATTGTTGGTTTAGATAGGTTCTTAGTAAGCTCATGAAAACTATGTTATGGAAACTATTATTGGCAGGGGCCAATAGGTTCTTAGTGATCCCATGAAAACTATGTTCGGAACTGATTGTTGATAGAGATCAATAGGTTCATAGTTATCCCATGAAAACTATGATATGGGAGATGTTATTGGAGAATCCAATAGGTTCATAACGACCTCATGAAAACTATGATTGGATGATATTGTTGGTAGACACCAATAGATTCTTAGTGACCCTATAAAACTATAAAACCGGACAGATAGTTTGTAAGCTTGGAACGGCTTATTAGACGGCCCATGATAAATAATAGGTCACTAGTGACCATAGAAACTGTAACTTGAGAGAGATAGTCAGGAGAATGGGGACGGAAAACCCAAAGCATATTGCATGCTTGCATATCGTGATGATACATTTTATTATGTTATGTCTTAACCATTGTAGATGCAGGTGCATAGTATATGGTTATTATAAATTGGGTTAGGATACTAGTGAGGGGAAAACCCGTTCTGCTAAGCGGCGTAGTCTCACTAGATATCTATATGGTTCAAGATGGTAGGTTATTATTCACACCGGACTTTTTATCTAACTCAAAGTTTATGTTTTCCCCTTAAAATCTTGGGTGCTCAATTGATTTTGAGTAGTTTGAGAATTAAGGTTTTCAGGTTCTCATTTAGACGAATAAGGTTTCGGAGACGTGCAGGAGGCAAGCTAGCTATTAGGAGTTCTTTCTATTTGATTCTGCTATGTTATTGAAGGCAATGGCAAAGTTGTTTAATTGCCTATATTTAGATCAACAAAGTGGGCATCTTCATATGTTTCACTTGGCATAATTTGAAATAACTATATTTCTTTGAACGTGATTTACGAACTGGGATTATGTAATGAATCTGAAATGCTAATTGTAATGAAATAAGAAATTTGTTTTAAATTGGGTTTAAAAAAATTCATGTTCATGTATTTCCGGTATATCAATGTATCTAAAATTATCGCATTTGGTCACTGAGAATTAATAACTACGGATGACTGCAACATCCATAGCAGTTAGTTTTTTGCCTCTAAATAGGGGATGTTACATCCTTACTAAATTTCGAGGATGAAATTCCTTAAGGAGGGGAGCCTGTGACACGCCTATTTTTAGTTAATATTATTTAGGATATTTAATTGGATAGAATAAATAAGAATAAAGTAAATGGTTAAGAAGGATGATATTTGGTTAATGAATAAGGTCATGCCATACTTAATGTATTTAGAAAGATTGTTTTAAACTTAACATATAAGAGAATATAAGAGGAGCAATTTAGGTAGATCCAACTTTCATCCCTTAAGGCCTCTCCCCCTCATATCATGCTCATTTTTCACAAACCAAAAACAATCAAAAGTGAAAACATCAAGGTCGACACACAACTTAAGCAAAGTAGAACAAAATCTAGGGATTCAAGGGAGAAGAAGCTTAGCGATACTAAAGCAACAACAAATCTCAACTCCAACAATCAATCTACAGTTAATAATACAAGACCGTCTCTTTTGCTTGTTTTAGAGATTGATTGTTGTTAGTACCTTACTTGTTTAGCCAAGTTATGGTTGAGTAATCATTGTTTCGGTAGAAGAATGATTTATCAAATTTTAACAAAATTATTTAAAAGGGTTTTAAGGGTAAAACCTAAGTTTTCATTCTTCAATTGATCTATTTTTTTTTGTATAAGATGTAAAAGGTTATTTTGGAGACGAATATTTTATTTTATAATTTTCCAAGCTAGAATAAATATTTTATGAATTTCCTAAGGAGGACATTGCTTAATTTCGGGTTTTAATTTATTTAAAATAATCAAATAGGGTTTTGACTCTGAAATTTTTTTACGGTAAAGAGAAGGGTATTCCTTAGTTTCTATGAATTTTTAGGATTTTTCCTGAATGATTTCAATTTATTGTGAATTTATTATGCTGGATAAGCATTTAAAAAGATAATTAATTAGGGATATTAATTGATTATTCTAAATATATTTTGGAACTTGAAAATTTAATGTGGCGGTAATTCTAAAAATAAATTGTAAATAAATTGTTTTATCTAATAGAAATTGGATAAGAAATAAGATTTGGTGAAAAGTTTTTTTTAAAAGTAGCAATAAAACAATTTTCACTTGAATTACGATAGTGCTATAGCATCCTAACATCATCGAGCCTAAGATCAGGTCGCATCCATGAGTGTTAACATCGAAGTAAAAGAAAGCATAAGACAGTTACTTTGGTAGCTATGTAATGTTTCCAATTCGATTGAATTCGACCTCGTCGATAGTATAGTATCGGTGGCAACGACGTCTTCATGATTCATCAAAATGTTTTAAAAGCTTAATGTTGACATCGTCGCATGTCTTCATAAATATTTTAGATGATGATGCATCTCATCTCTTCTTTGTTTTCCAAATCAAGGCAATAACGTCACCATTATATCTTCGACTCTATATAAAAAGCGGCATAGTAGTCGAAGTAACTTAAATGTAAAAGTTTCATGACATTGTTGAGGGTCTTGGGATCGATATGCATCATGGTCAGCGACCTTTTGTTTTAGTTTTAATGCCGCTTAGCCACGACGTCTGTAATATCCCAGAATTTCGGAGAATTTTAAAGGAGATAATCTCTTAATTAAATCATTTAAGTTGATAAAATGGTTATCTTCATATATAAATAACCAAAAAAAAATTATGTGATGTTTTTAAATTTAGAAATTAATCGATTTTAAATGGAATAATTGTTTTATTTGTGTTATTTTATAAATTTGATTTTTGATAAGCTTAACATTTTAATTTAATAAGTATTGTTTAAATATATGTTTATTTAAAAAATTTACTTTAAAATTAGAATTTAATATTTCTTAATTTAATAGTATGTTGTTTAATCTAATATAGACATATTTGATTTGAAATTTAAGTTTAAATTGAATTTGAATTTGAAATTTGAAATTTGAATTGAAATTTGTAATATAAAAAGAATGTATATCTTGAAATACATTTGTATATAAAAGATTAATGAATAAATCTCTTATTTTAAAAATAAGATTTGTTTTACATTAATTTAAAACAAAAGAATTTTATTTATATAAATTTGCAAAATATTTATTTAATAGTAAATAAATGCAAAAACATTTAAATTAGCATGTAAAAATGGATTAAATAATTTTATATTATTTTAGTTGGAATCAAATTAGTTTATATCTTATTTTCTTTTGAAAGTTTTATTTTTATAAGAAAAGAAAAGGGATTTATAAATTTATAAAAGCATTCATAAATTAGTAAAGTATTTACAAATTAAGCAAATTGATAATAAAGGGTTTCAAAAATCATTTTAAAATAATTTAAAAATAATGAGTGACATATGTTCATTTTTAAACTTCATAGAATACATGTGTTAGGAAATAAGCTTTGGTTTATGACAAATGTAATCAAAAAATAACAAGTGTCTTTTTCTTAATTTCTTTTCTTTAAATTTTATTAAACCTTAAAATTCATTTTTATAAAATCCCATTATCTTCTTCCTTCTTTTTCTTTGAATTCAAACAAGAATCCATGGCCACAAAACTGAAGTATTTTCATATGCAAAATAGAAAATAAAAACCTGTAGTAAATCTTCATCCCAAATCCTTAAAAAGAAACCAAACCCTGTAACTTCAAGCCTGAAAACCCTATTCAAATCCTCAAGTTTAAAGAAAAATCTGTAGCATTTCTTTTTGCCTTTTCAAACTTCAAATCAGAATACCAAACCCTGTAATGTTGTTTTTATCAAAAGTCTGAACCCATATTCAATTCCTCAAGTTCAATCTGGAAAAAAAATCTGCAATACTTTTTATCAAGCATGTAGCATGTTTCAAAACTGCATGCCTGAGAATCAAGCTTTAAAATGCAACCTGGCAACCCAACAAAGTATCAAAGTTTTATAGCAGAGTCAAGTATCAGTAATATTCAAAGTTTCTGGAATTAGCCACAACAGTTTTCAAATTTCAAAAAGGGGGATTCCATTCCAGTTTCCAAAACTGTGCAAATTCAAGGTGAGTAAACATCTAGTTTTAAAACTTAAGTAGGATAAAAAATTGTTGCTTAAGTGATTGCTGAGACAATGATACCTGCATGTGTTGATAGTTGTAAATAATTCTGTAAGTATGGTTGTGATTGTTTCTGTATGCCTGTAAATTTGTTTTCCTCTGTTCATTCCTGTTCACAGAGTTTTATAGATAAACAAAATTCAAGCTTTTCATATAAACACTTTGAAGCTTTGAATCTAAAACAAACTAGTTAAGTTTTAAACTCATCTGGCTTATGAAAATATGTTTAAGCAAATTAAGTTTAGAATTTACCTGTAAGCTAAAATATTGCAGTGAAAACTTATAAAATGTAATAAATAAAATTTTGAATTATATTGATTCATGTATATGTATTGAATCATCATTTAAAATTATGATTTTTAACAAAAAAATCCAGATTTTTAAAATAGGATTGAATATGGAATTTGGGTTTTTATGGAAATTTGATTTTGGGTAATTTTTGGAGGCTGATGCAATTTGGTGGGTCGGAGTTGTTACTGGAGGTGGGGAAGGCTATGGGGGTGCAGGGAAAAATAGTGGTTGTGGCTATAGGGGACGGTGGCGACGGCGATGACCGGAATTTGATTTTAACCCTAGTTTTTGTATGGGTTGGATTTTGGGTTTCTTCGTAACCACTGTTGGATCGAGTGCTTTGAAATGTTGGCAGACTGTAGCGTATCGGCTTGGCAAGGGTTGGTCAGCTCCGCGCGACCTTTGGTGACCGGAGCTTGGTGGTCAAAGGGAGATTATGTGAGGTCGTTTGGGTTTGGGTTCATCTGTAATGCTCAATTTCGATTCACGGTGAGTATATATGTTTGGGTGATCGAATTTGGTTGCTGATGTGTTGAGTGAGTTGCCGGAGGCGATGACGTTGGTCGGAGGCGACCAACGGCGGCATGCATGTGCACGTGATGGTGGTTGGGTGTCAGCGAGTTTGGCTCATGGGAAGTCTCGAAGTCGCGTTCGAGTTTTGGCATTGGAAACTCGAGTTGTTCTCGAGTATGTTGGGTTGGGTAACCTGTAGTTTTTGAATACTTATATTTAATCAATGTTTTGAAGAAGAAAAAAGAAATGGAAGAAGGGAACTCGGGATTGACTCGAGTAAGCAACGGGTTTGACCCGAAGCAGCAACACTTAAACAGTTTTAAGAAGATTTTAAAAAGGTTTTAAAACTTGTTTTTGAAATTTTAAATTTTAAATTAGTTTAAAACTTTTATATAAATTACTTGGTGTTTTAATAAATGTTTTCTTAAACATATTTTAAGAAGTTTTGAAGTTTGTTAAATTTAAACATTGTTAAGAAATTTTAAAATGTTTTTGAAATCGAGTTTTGAAAGTAATTTTAAAGGTTTATATAATGACAAGTTTTAAATTCAAAATGAAATTAGTTTTAAAACTATAGATTGATAAATATTTAAGTTATTTAAAGTTGTGTTTGATAACTTTAAATTTATCAAACTAAATGATTGTTTTAACTTAAAACTTAATTAATAATTTAATTAAGTAAGGATAGTTATCAAAGGTAATGATGTAAATATGTTAAGGCAATTAAAGCATTTATAAAATAAATGTTTTATCTTAATTAAGGTTTTAATATCTTAATTTTGATTAAGTTAATTTAAAGAAATTAGGTTTAATTAATTTGTTAATTATAAAGGATTGATTAAGAAATTAATTAAGGAAAAATGATTTACTTGATTAACAAATTGTTAAGGATTAAGATTAATTAATTTAAGATTAATTAAAATTGTAATTAAAAGATCATTAACTAGATTATTAATTAATGATTAGGGATTCATTAATCAAGTAATTAAGTGTAATTAAACTTAATTAATTAAGTGGTTAAGGTTTATTAATTAAGTAATTAATAAGATGTTAATTAAGTAATAAAGGTTACTTAATTAGTAATTAAGAAATGCTTAACTTGTAATTAAATTTTGTTAATTAATAATTAAGATTTTATTAATTAATAATTAAAGAATAATTAATCCGTAATTAAGGATTAATTAAGAAGTTGTTAAATGGTAATTAATTGATTAATCAAATGTGATTAAGGATTAATCAAATGGTAATTAAGGATTGATTATCTGTTAATTAAGGATGGGTTAACAGTTAATTAAGGATTAATTAAATGATTAATTAACTGGTGATTAAGGAGTAAGTAATCTGTAATTAAGTTCTTAGTTAATAATTGATAATTAGGTTTATTAATTAATAATTAAGAGATAATTAATTAGTTAATTAATAATTAATTAATTAATTATAAAAGTTATTATAGATTCATTAATTTGTATTAAGAGATATTGATTAATAATTAAGATTATTAATCGATAGTTGATGGATAATTAATCAGTTAATTAAAAGTTAATTAATTGATTATGAAAGTAATTAAGGATTAATTACTTTGTATTAAAGGAGACTAATTAATAATTAAGGATTATTAATTAATAAATAAAGGATAATTAATCTGGATTAAGGATTGATTAATTGATTAATTAAGTTAATCAAGGAGTGATTAATTAATTAAGGTTAGTAATTAATTAATGATTGTATAAGCAAGATTAAGTGATTAATTCTTAAGGAATTAATTTAATTTAAGTAATTAAATTAATTATGATATGAATTGATAATGCTTGCTTTTGGATGATTGGTTGTTGAATGTCTGAATTGGATGATATCTATTGGATTGATATCTATTGATGATATGTGTTGTGACACTCTGTGATATGATATTGGTTATATCAATGATAAATGTGTGATATTTATCTATGTTAATGCTGTGTGATTTCAAAGCATTGAATTGTATTGTATTGAATTGAATTGAATTGTTTAAACCTTTAAATAACTTGGCCTTTAAGACACGTTTAGTTTGATGAGACCGGGATCGGATATCAAATTTGATTATTCGAAAACCACATCGATCCAAGTTAAACGTTAGGTCGTGAATTCAATTGAAGATCGAGTTGAAGACTCGAAGTGTAAGAACTATCTGTCGTTAAAAATTCTGAGGGTGATTCCAATACGAGTATAACGGAGATAGTACTTTCAGGTTCGAGATGGAATTTTTAGAGTGCAAGGGTTATTGTCGTTAACTCTGAGGGTGATTCCAAAATGAGTGTAACGAGATAATGCCTTCGGTTTCGTTCGAACCCGGAACGAACTTGTATGGATTGAATGCTTTCAGAACATCGTCAGGTGGACGATGAGCATTCTAAGATAGATGTGTTCTATAAAGGTAAACGCAGCCTCAAGCCTCATCAACCGGGAATGGCTAAAACAGGGGAGGTGCAGCAAGGCTAAGTGGGTAATGCCCAAGTAGGATGGGATTTACCCCTGTCTAGATGTCTCTTTTTATTTCGGCTATGTGGAGCGATTGCTAGCTAGAATCGCCGGGGTGGTCTTGTTCGGAACTGTTCAGTAAGGAATGGTTCCAGCTTTGTGTTGCAGGGGGTCGGGAATGATCCTCGGTATGGTGTTCTAGGCCACGTACTGTGACAGGCGGTACCCCAGTAGCCCTGCCATTGATGGAAACCCATTCTTCCTATGTTCCCCTACGGCTTTGATTGAATTACCCACTTTTGTGGCTAGTAGCTGGAATTTAATGAATGCAACAATTTCGGCTATTTTCTATTTACTTTAAAACCCTATACACTATTATAATATCAATGGATTTCCTATCAAATGTTTTGGTTAGCGTAAGGTAAAAACTTACCCATGTTTATTTGTGGGGAGTCTTATGTGATACCTTTTGTTTTCAAAGGATTTTTAAAAGTTAAGCAACTTTAACCCGTTTACTCACACCAGATCCATGTCTGACCTGAAGTTTATTCTGTTTTTCTTAAACTCTTGGGTACTCAAATTTTTACGAGTAGCCAAGGGATTCAGGTTTGCTTTAACGAATACTGGAGGAGTTATGGAGCAGGAGACTTCAGCGTTTGTAGTTATATTGTGTTTCCGCTGTGATGTATCTCTGTGATGTATGTGTTGTATTTGAGTTGTATAATAGACAGATTTTTATAACTGTCTATCTTGTGTTGTTGTATCTATGTAACTCTGATATGTAATAGACTATGTAATAGTTATGTTATATATTATATTTTGTTTTGTTCCCTGTGAGATTCTGATTTTGTTGAGTTCTTTCCTTCTATCTACTCTATTTCTACCTCTTTCTTTCTTAAAGATGATGCATCTTTTTGTGGAATGAAAGGCGGGTCGTCTCACTTGGTATCAGAGCATAGGTTGAGATAATACCTAGGCTCTGGAGTGGTGTCTATCTTGAGAGCGCGTATTTGTAATTTTTATATAACTATATACTTATATAAATTTGTTGGGTATCTGTTCGGATTTCCAACATGAGTTCGAGAGGAGTTTTATCTCTCTCTCTCTCTCTTTGTTTAGTTGACCCTTCTACCTTTGTATCTATCCATGTAGATGGATAACCAAGATAGATCAGATCTGTGGAAGCTTAAGATTTTCTTATCTTCCCCATAGTTTTTCTAGAAACCTTTTATTTGATCTAAAGGGTTTGGATCTTGTTTGGATTTGGATTGGTTGGATAGTATTGGGCTGCTTGATGTAAGAAGCAAGGATTATATCTTTGAAAGCTGAATTGGGAAGAATCGCAAAAGTGACTTGCGATGATGCTGGGGTTCTTTTGAGTAATCTTCTACATGGAGTGAGGCATCTCCAGAAGGTGTGGAGTCCATTGAGTGGTCAGTGATTTTCCGGATGTTCCGAAGGAGCGAAGGTTTTCCTCATCAGGAGATAGAGATTTGGATCGTCTTTAGTTTCGGAAGCAGTGCCTGTTGTTCAGCATAGTTTTTCCCAGTTGGAGTTCAGTTGTTGTCTTTGTGGCCTAGACTGGTAAGTCTTTTGAGATTCTGTGTGGATTTGATGAATCGAGATTTGTGATGTGGGGTATAAGTTATTCTCGTGTTCATCAATGTTTTCTTGTCTATGCCAAGTCCGAAGAGGAGAGCTAGCGACATTTGGAGTTAGTATTAGAGGCTTTGTTGTTGCATTTTGTTTTGGTGATGGTATTTCTGTAGATCCATCCTGCATAGCTATTATTCAGGAGTAGTAGCAACCGAAGTTTTCTGGTTTGGCAGAGTTCTACAGGAGTATCAGTGGACCCGAGTGTAAAGAGAATTTGTTGGACTTTAAGGCAAGGCTGACTAGTGCGCCTGTTCTAGCTATCTCGGATGGCAAGAATAAATTTGAGATCTGCTCGGACGTTTGTGTGTGTCTGAGATGGATGAGGTGAGTCAATGATGGTCAGTGTTCCAGTTTTGAGATGGACGGTCAAGGGAACATTGAGAATCATCAAAAAGGATTTGTGTTCCGAATTCTTGGATTTTGAAGCAAGAAGTTTTGGCAGGGAGTCATCGCTCCAGGTTGTGTCCAGCCCAGGGTGTTTACAGATATATGGATATGAAGAGAATCTTCTAGTGGCCAAGAACGAAGTAGGATGCAGCTGCTTTCATCTTTGGATGTGCGATCTGTCAGCAGGTGTTGGTGATCAGCAGAAGACCGCCGGTTTGTTGTAGTCTTTGGAGGTTCCGAAGTGAAGTTCCAGTGGGAAGTGATTTCTTTGGATTTCTTCAAAGGTTTGCCAAGGACCAAAGAGGGAATTAAAGGAATATGGGTGATTGTGAATTGGTTAACCAAGAACGCCCATCTTATTCTGGTTGAGGCAATCCGTTCTGTAGCATCATTGGCTGAGTTTTCTTGGAAGTTTGTCTAACTGCTTGGTGTTTCAGTCAGCATTGTTAGCAATTGTGATCTTATCTTCTCCAGCTAGTTTTGGAAGGCTTTGTGATCAGCTTGGGGTTCAAGATTAAATTTGGGTACAGCTTATCATTCCCAGACCAACGGAAAGGCCAAATCAAATCTTAGAGATTTGAGAGAGCTTGTGTTTTGGATTTTTGTGGATGTTAGGAGGATCATCTGCATTTATTGGAATTCTCGTATAAGTTATCGGGCGAATATCTGGATGCCACCCTGTGAAGCTTTGTTTAGAAGACCTCATAGATTTCCATTCTGTTGGGATGAGTCGGGAGATCATCTGGTTCTTGGTCCAAGTTATGTTCTGTGAGGTATCTGCGATGGTGGAGCTTATCAGGAGAAGATTAATGTTGTAGTCTTTAGGTTGATTTGTCAGTTTGGATGACTGGAATTCACATTATCTTTCACATATCTCTTCTGAGGAAATACGTGAACGATCTATCTTTTGTTGTGGAGTTAGGATTTCAGAGTTTATCTTGGGAAACTCCGAATAGTTTAGGGAGACTTATCTGGATCTATGTCCGGATAGCTAGGATTGTTTGATTGAATGACTTGGTTGTTTAAATAAACTGTTTGTTTGGATGGATTGTTATTAGTTGATAATGTTTGGCTGATAGGAATGCTTGAATGGTTTAAATGAAATAAAAGATTTTCGATTATCTTTATTTTAAATTTCGAGGACGAAATTCTTTTAAGGGGGGAGGAATGTAATATCCCAGAATTTCGGAGAATTTTAAAGGAGATAATCTCTTAATTAAATCATTTAAATTGATAAAATGGTTATCGTCATATATAAATAACCAAAATAAAATTTATGTGATGTTTTTAAATTTAGAGATTAATTGATTTTAAGTGGAATAATTATTTTATTTGTGTTATTTTATAAATTTGATTTTTGATAAGCTTAACATTTTAATTTAATAAGTATTTTTTAAATATATGTTTATTTAAAAAATTTACTTTAAAATTAGAATTTAACATTTCTTAATTTAATAGTGTGTTGTTTAACCTAATATAGACATAATTGATTTGAAATTTAAGTTTAAACTGAATTTGAATTTAAAATTTGAAATTTGAATTGAAATTTGTAATTTAAAAAGAATGTATATCTTGAAATACATTTGTATATAAAAGATTTATGAATAAAGCTCTTATTTTAAAAATAAGATTTGTTTCATATTAATTTAAAACAAAAGAATTTTATTTATATAAATTTGGAAAATATTTATTTAATAGTAAATAAATGCAAAAAAATTTAAATTAGCATTAAAAATGGATTAAATATTTTTATATTATTTTAGTTGGAATCTAATTAGTTTATATCTTATTTTCTTCTGAAAGTTTTATTTTTATAAGAAAAGAAAAAGGATTTATAAATTTATAAAAGAATTCATAAATTAGTAAAGTATTTACAAATTAAGCAAATTGATAATAAAGGGTTTCAAAAATCATTTTAAAATAATTTAAAAATAATGAGTGACATGTGTTCATTTTTAAACTTCATAGAATACATGTGTTAGGAAATAAGCTTTGGTTTATGACAAATGTAATCAAAAGATAACAAGTGTCTTTTTCTTAATTTTCTTTTCTTTAAAGTTTATTAAACCTTAAAATTCATTTTTATAAAATCCCATTATCTTCTTTTTCTTTGAATTCGAACAAGAATCCATGGCCACAAAACTGGAGTATTTTCATATGCAAAACAGAAATAAAAACCTGTAGTAAATCTTCATCCCAAATCCTCAAAAAGAAACCAAACCCTGTAACTTCAAGCCTGAAAACCCTATTCAAATCCTCAAGTTTAAAAAAAATCTGTAGCATTTCTTTTTCCCTTTTCAAACTGCAAATCAGAATACCAAACCCTGTAATGTTGTTTTTATCAAAAGTCTGAACCCATATTCAATTCCTCAAGTTCAATCTGAAAACAAAAATCTGCAATACTTTTTATTAAGCATGTAGCATGTTTCAAAACTGCATGCCTGAGAATCAAGCTTCAAAATGCAACTTGGCAACCCAACAAAGTATCAAAGTTTTATAGCAAAGTCAAGTATCAGTAATATTCAAAGTTTCTGGAATTAGCCACAACAGTTTTCAAATTTTAAAAAGGGGGATTCCATTCCAGTTTCCAAAACTGTGCAAATTCAAGGTGAGTAAACATCTAGTTTTAAAACTTAAGTAGGATAAAAAATTGTTGCTTAAGTGATTGCTGAGACAATGATACCTGCGTGTGTTGATAATTGTAAATAATTCTGTAAGTATGGTTGTGATTGTTTCTGTATGCCTGTAAATTTGTTTTCCTCTGTTCATTCCCGTTCATAGAGTTTTATTGATAAACAAAATTTAAGCTTTTCATATAAACACTTTGAAGCTTTGAATCTAAAACAAACTAGTTAAGTTTTAAACTCGTCTAGCTTATGAAAATATGTTTAAGCAAATTAAGTTTAGAATTTACCTGTAAGCTAAAATATTGCAGTGAAACTTATATTAAATAAAAATTTGAATTATATTGATTCATGTATATGTATTGAATCATTATTTAAAATTATGATTTTTAACACAAAAATCCAGATTTTTAAAATAGGATTGAATATGGAATTTGGGTTTTTATGGAAATTTGATTTTGGATAATTTTTGGAGGCTGATGCAATTTGGTGGGTCGGAGTTGTTACTGGAGGTGGGGAAGGCCATGGGGGTTCAGGGAAAAATAGTGGTAGTGGCTATAGGGGACGGTGGCGACGGCGATGATTAGAGTTTGATTTTAACCCTAGTTTTTGTATGGGTTGGATTTTGGGTTTCTTCGTAAGCACTGTTGGATCGAGTGCTTTGAAATTTTGGCAGAGTGTAGTGTATCGACTTGGCAAGGGTTGGTCAGCTCCGCACGACCTTTGGTGACCGAAGCTTGGTGGTCGAAGGGAGATTATGTGAGGTCATTTGGGTTTGGGTTCATCTGTAATGCACAATTTCGATTCGCGGTGAGTATATATGTTTGGGTGATCGAACTTGGTTGCTGAGGTGTTGAGTGAGTTGCCGGAGGCGATGACGTTGGTCGGAGGCGACCAGACCAACGTCGGCGTGCATTGTGGTTGGGTGTCAGCGAGTTTGGCTCGTGGGAAGTCTCAAAGTCGCGTTCGAGTTTTGGCATGGGAAACTCGAGTTGTTCTCGAGTATGTTGGGTTGGGTAACCTGTAGTTTTTGAATACTTATATTTAATCAAAGTTTTGAAAAAAAAGAAATGGAAGAAGGGAACTCAGGATTGACTCGAGTAAGCAACGGGTTTGACCCGAAGCAGCAACACTTAAACAGTTTTAAGAAGATTTTAAAAAGGTTTTAAAACTTGTTTTTGAAATTTAAAAATTTAAATTAGTTTAAAACTTTTATACAAATTACTTGATGTTTTAATAAATGTTTTCTTAAACATATTTTAAGAAGTTTTGAAGTTTGTTAAATTTAAACATTGTTAAGAAATTTTAAAATGATTTTGAAATCGAGTTTTGAAAGTAATTTTAAAGGTTTATATAAAGACAAGTTTTAAATTCAAATTGAAATTAGTTTAAAACTATAAATTAATAAATATTTAAGTTATTTAAAGTTGGGTTTGATTACTTTAAATTTATCAAATTAAATGATTGTTTTAACTTAAAACTTAATTAATAATTTAATTAAGTAAGGATAGTTATAAAAGGTAATGATGTAAATATGTTAAGGCAATTAAAGCATTTATAAAATAAATGTTTTATCTTAATTAAGGTTTTAATGTCTTAATTTTGATTAAGTTAATTTAAAGAAATTAAATTTAATTAATTTGTTAATTATAAAGGATTGATTAAGAAATTAATTAAGGAAAAATGATTTACTTGATTAACAAATGGTTAAGGATTAAGATTAATTAATTTAAGATTAATTAAAATTGTAATTAAAAGATCATTAACTAGATTATTAATTAATGATTAGGGATTCATTAATCAAGTAATTAAGTGTAATTAAACTTAATTAATTAAGTGGTTAAGATTTATTAATTAAGTAATTAATAAGATGTTAATTAAGTAATAAAGGTTACTTAATTAGTAATTAGGAAATGCTTAACTTGTAATTAAATTTTATTAATTAATAATTAAGATTTTATTAGTTAATAATTAAAGAATAATTAATCTGTAATTAAGGATTAATTAAGAAGCTATTAAATAGTAATTAATTGATTAATCAATTTTGATTAAGGATTAATCAAATGGTAATTAAGGATTGATTATCTGTTAATTAAGGATGGGTTAACAGTTAATTAAGGATTAATTAAATGATTAATTAACTGGTGATTAAGGAGTAAGTAATCTGTAATTAAGTTCTTAATTAATAATTGATAATTAGGTTTATTAATTAATAATTAAGAGATAATTAATTAGTTAATTAATAATTAATTAATTAATTATAAAAGTTATTATGGATTCATTAATTTGTATTAAGAGATATTGATTAATAATTAAGATTATTAATCGATAGTTGATGGATAATTAATCAATTAATTAAAAGTTAATTAATTGATTATGAAAGTAATTAAGGATTAATTACTTTGTATTAAAGGAGACTAATTAATAATTAAGGATTATTAACTGAAAAATAAAGGATAATTAATCTGGATTAAGGATTGATTAATTGATTAATTAAATTAATCAAGGAGTGAATAATTAATTAAGGTTAGTAATTAATTAATGATTGTATAAGCAAGATTAAGTGATTAATTCTTAAGGAATTAATTTAATTTAAGTAATTAAAGTAATTATGATATGAATTGATAATGCTTGCTTATGGATGATTGGTTGTTGAATGTCTGAATTGGATGATATCTATTGGATTGATATCTATTGATGATATGTGTTGTGACACTTTGTGATATGATATTGGTTATATCAATGATAAATGTGTGATATTTATCTATGTTAATGCCGTGTGATTTCAATGCATTGAATTGTATTCAATTGAATTGAATTGAATTGTTTAAACCTTTAAACAACTTGGCCTTTAAGACACGTTTGGTTCGATGAGACTGGGATCGGGTATCAAATTTGATTATCCGAAAACCACATCGATCCAAGTTAAACGTTAGGTCGTGAATTCAAGTGAAGATCGAGTTGAAGACTCGAAGTGTAGGAACTATCTGTCGTTAAAAACTCCGAGGGTGATTCCAATACGAGTATAACGGAGATAGTACTTTCAGGTTCGAGATGGAATTTTTAGAGTGCAAGGGTTATTGTCGTTAACTCTGATGGTGATTCCAAAATGAGTGTAACGAGATAATGCCTTCGGTTTCGTTCGAACCTGGAACGAACTTGTATGGATTGAATACTTTCAGAACATCGTCAGGTGGACGATGAGCATTCTAAGATAGATGTGTTCTATAAAGGTAATCGCAGCCTCAAGCCTCATCAACCGAGAATGGCTAAAACAGGGAAGGTGCAGCAAGGCTAAGTGGGTCTTGCCCAAGTAGGACGAGATTTACCCCTTTCTAGATGTCCCTTTTTGTTTCGGTTGTGTGGGGCGATTGCTAGCTAGAATCGCCGTGGTGGTCTTGTTCGGAACTGTTCAGTAAGGAATGGTTCCGGCTTTGTGTTGCAGGAGGTCGGGAGTGATCCTCGGTACAGTGATCTAGGCCACGTACTGTGATGGGCGGTACCCCAGTATCCCTGCCATTGATGGAAACTCATTCTTCCTACGTGCCCCTACGGTTTTGATTGTATTACCCACTTTTGTGGCTAGTAGCTGGAATTAAATGAATGTAACAATTTCGGCTATTTTCTATTTACTTTAAAACCCAACACACTATTATAATATCACTGGATTTCCTATCAAATGTTTTGGTTAGCGTAAGTTAAAAACTTACCCATGTTTATTTGTGAGGAGTCTTACGTGATACCTTTTGTTTTCAAAGGATTTTTAAAAGTTAAGCAACTTTAACCCGTTTACTCACACCAGACCCATGTCTGACCCGGAGTTTATTCTGTTTTTGTTAAACTCTTGGGTACTCAAATTTTTACGAGTAGCCAAGGGATTCAGGTTTGCTTTGACAAATAATGGAGGAGTTATGGAGCAGGAGGCTTCAGCGTTTGTAGTTATATTGTGTTTCCGCTGTGATGTATCTCTGTGATGTATGTGTTGTATTTGAGTTGTATAATAGACAGACTTTTATAACTGTCTATCTTGTGTTGTTGTATCTATGTAACTCTGATATGTCATAGACTATGTAATAGGCTATGTAATAGTTATGTTATATATTATATTTTGTTTCGTTCCGATGTGAGATTCTGATTTTGTTGAGTTCTTTCCTTCTATCTATTCTATTTCTACCTCTTTATTTCTTAAAGTTGATGCACTTTCTATGGAATGAAAGGCGGGTCGTCTCTTGGTATCAGAGCATAGGTTGAGATAATACCTAGGCTCTGGAGTGGTGTCTATCTTGAGAGCGTGTATTTGTAATTTTTATATAACTATATACTTATATAAATTTGTTGGGTATCTGTTCGGATTTCCAACATGAGTTCGAGAGGAGTTTTATCTCTCTCTCTCTCTCTTTATTTAGTTGACCCTTCTACCTTTGTATCTATCCATGTAGATGGATAACCAAGATAGATCAGATCTGTGGAAGCTTAAGATTTTCTTATCTTCCCCATAGTTTTTCTAGAAACCTTTTATTTGATCTAAAGGGTTTGGATCTTGTTTGGATTTGGATTGAATGGATAGTATTGGGCTGCTTGATGTAAGAAGCAAGGATTATATCTTTGAAAGCTGAATTGGGAAGAATCGCAAAAGTGACTTGCAATGATGTTGGGGTTCTTTTGAGTCATCTTCTACATGAAGTGAGGCATCTCTATAAGGTGTGGAGTCCATTGAGTGGTCAGTGATTTTCCGGATGTTCCGAAGGAGCGAAGGTTTTCCTCATCGGGAGATAGAGATTTGGATCGCCTTTAGTTTCGGAAGCAGTGCCTGTTGTTCAGCCTAGTTTTTTTCCAGTTGGAGTTCATCTGTTGTCTTTGTGGCCTAGACTGATAAGTCTTTTGAGATTCTGTGTGGATTTGATGAATCAAGATTTGTGATGTGGGGTATAAGTTATTCTCGTGTTCATCAATGTTTTCTTGTCTACTCCAAGTTCGAAGAGGAGAGCTAGTGACATTTGGAGTTAGTGTTAGAGGCTTTGTTGTAGCATTTTGTTTTGGTGATGGTATTTCTATAGATCCAGCCTGGATAACTACTATTCAGGAGTAGTAGCAACCGAAGTTTTCTTGTTTGGCCGAGTTCTACAGGAGTATTAGTGGACCCGAGTGTAAAGAGATTTTCTTGGATTTGAAGGCAAGGCTGACTAGTGCGCCTGTTCTAGCTATCTCGGATGGCAAGAATAAATTTTAGATCTGCTCGGAAGTTTGTGCGTGTCTGAGATGGATGAGGTGAGTCAATGATGGTCAGTGTTCCAGTTTTGAGATGGACGGTCAAGGGAACATTGAGAATCATCGAAAAGGATTTGTGTTCTGAATTCTTGGATTTTGAAGCAAGAAGTTTTGGCAGGGAGTCATCGCTCTAGGTTGTATCCAGCCCAGGGTGTTCAGAGATATATGGATATGAAGAGAATCTTCTAGTGGCGAAGTACGAAGTAGGATGTAGCTGCTTTCATCTTTGGATGTGCGATCTGTCAGCAGGTGTTGCTGATCAGCAGAAGACCGTCGGTTTGTTGTAGTCTTTGGAGGTTCCTAAGTGAAGTTCCAGTGGGAAGTGACTTCTTTGGATTTCTTCAAAGGTTTGCCAAGGACCAAAGAGGTAATTAAAGGAATATGGGTGATTGTGAATTGGTTAACCAAGAACACCCATCTTATTCTGGTTGAGGCAATCCGTTCTGTAGCATCTTTGGTTGAGTTTACTTGGAAGTTTGTCTGACTGCTTGGTGTTTCAGTCAGCATTGTTAGCAATTGTGATCTTATCTTCTCTAGCTAGTTTTGGAAGGCTTTGTGATCAGCTTGGGGTTTGAGATTAAATTTAGGTACAGCTTATCATTCCCAGACCAACGGAAAGGCTGAATCAAATCTTAGAGATTTGAGAGAGCTTGTGTTTTGGATTTTTGTGGATGTTAGGAGGATCATCTGCATTTATTGGAATTCTCGTATAAGTTATCAGGCGAACATCTGGATGCCATCCTGTGAAGTTTTGTTTAGAAGACCTCATAGATTTCCATTCTGTTGGGATGAGTTAGGAGATCGTCTGGTTCTTGGTCCAAGTTATGGTCTGTGAGGTATCTGCGATGGTGGAGCTTAACAGGAGAAGATTAGTGTTGTAGTCTTCAGGTTGAATTGTCAGTTTGGATGAATGGATTTCACATTGTTTTTCACGTATCTCTTCTGAGGAAATACGTGAACGATCTATCTTTTGTTGTGGAGTTAGGACTTCAGAGTTTATCTTGGGATGGGTAGAGGGTCGATGAGGGATAGTGCGTCTTGAATGTCGCTTATCTTCATCAAAGGCAGAGAGCCTTATGTTTTTGTAGGATCGATTTCCCCCTAGAGGAGGGTGAATAGGGTGATGGTATAAATTATAAAAATTAATTGCGGAAGCTTATAAAATTATTTCAATACATATCACAGATTAATAGCAGCATAGAAAAATAGCAGAATAATAAAATGCAGAGATAGAACGACACAGAATTTACCCAGCTTCGGCAAAACCCTGCCTACGTGCTGCCCCCAAGTTTTCTACTAGAAATTAGATAGTCAGATGCTTACACACGTAAACTCGCGACACCCGCTATCGACTAAACCTAACTCTACGCTCAAAACCCTGCCACAACTCAGCCACTGAGTTGCGAATTCTCAAGCTACGCCTCGCAGCTTGTCCCCTAGTCACACGACTAGCAAATACAACGGTTTGAAAAGAGTTTTAAAATTAAAAACAAATTTAAAACAAAAAATAAAATAAATCCCTTATTTTAAAAACTAAAGCCCTTAAAAAACATAAACCCTAATTCTTAAAGGCCGGCCCCTTTTCTCTTTTTATCTATTTGAGTTCGGCCCGGTGTTTCTTGAGATAGCGGCGGCTCTTCGTTCGTTCCTCTTTGTAATTTTTAGGGCTTCGTTCCTTCGATCCAATTTTTGTGAGAAGAAAAATATGGCGGCTTCAATTCGATTTTTCTCAGATCTGGAATAATAGGGCTTTTTCGAAGTGCCGTTACTACTACGATCGAATCTGTGGTTGTTCGAGAGTTGCCTTGCTCGATCGATTTCTCGTTGCTCTCTCTGGCTACTTCGATGAGTTCGATTTTTGCTTCCGGTAAGAATTTATGCTTTGTTTTGCTTTTTATGATCTTCATATTCGAACTCTTATGTCATTTGCCGATGATGATTGAATCGTTATATAGGGTTAATAACCCTATATTTTCGTTCGCACAAAATATATTTGATTTTGTCAATTCTGTGTGATCGGCCGCTTGATTATGCTTCGATGTTTGAGATGATTTCTGACTTTTTCATATGCGTATATTTTCGTTGCTTGCTTCCCACGGCTTTGATGTTTAACTTGGTCATGGCTTTGATTCATTTCGTGGTCACCACGATTTTGACTTTGATCAGAAACACGGCTTTGATTTCCTTGATTACCCGTGACTTTCTCTTTGACTTTGGCATGTTCGAACTGTTGCATTTGGTATTACTTCGACCACTGTCTTGCATCCACTCTAAATATTTTTGATACTGGGTTGCTTATTTTTTCGACCTCTGTATATTTGTTGCTTCCCTGACCTGTGCATTCCATTCTCATGTGTTCATATCTGTAGTATATCCTGATGCTCCTGTGCTTATTATTGCTTGATTCTGGATGTATGAGTCTGGGTTCTTCTGCATTGTATACGTGTGTGTGTATATATATATATATATGAACTGTTGTGCATTGAGCATTGTCACTTACTGTTTGCATTTGTTCGTGATGTTGTACTTCACTATTGCCTGGTCTTGTTTGTTCGATCACCTTGCTATTCCATGGTCTATTTGGTGTTTTGTTCATTTGAGACATCTTAGCTGTGGGTCTGGTTCGCCTTTGATTCATGCGGTACATATTGAGTCTGAGTTGCTCTCGACCGTTATTGCATTTGTACTTGCTGTTTACCTATGTACATGCTTCACTGCATCTTCAGTTACCTGTTGCACATGTAGTGTATTGATTGTCTGCATTTTGTCTTGTATCACTTGTGTCACTAGTGTACTTGAGTCAGTGGTTTGCTTGATGAAGAGGTTGAACTGTTGTTTGGTGCATTGTGTAGTTGCCATATCTTGTGCTCGAGCTCTTTGCACACTGATGCATTCTTCTCTGTTCATACCTGTATCATGCTTGGCTTTGTTTGTTATTTAGTGCCTTCTTGAATTTGTGTAGACTGTGCATTACACTTGAGTTGAATCCAGTTTTACAACTCGGGTTTGACCTTGTGCTGAAGTCGAGATTTTATTTATGTTGCACCTGAGTTGAACCCGTCTTTTTATTTGGATTTGACCTTGTGCTCACCTGTCCCTGTAAATCAATCAAGTGTATATCGGTGTGCACGGCCTTGTGGCATGTACAGTGATACACTGTGCATGTCACATTGTTCGTGTGTGATGAATTCAAATTTAAATGATGACGAACAACCCAAATAACTGAGGCAAATAATATTTTCAAAATCCATATTTTATTTTATATTGCAAAAATATTTCTTTTTCAATTTTACTGTGTTAGTGAATATTTTTGCAGATTGCTCAAATGCTGGATTCTAACTGGAATGAAGTTGAAGATAAAATACGAATTGAGTGAATGTGTAGTGAGGTCAACTGTAAATATAAAATTGTGATGTAATTGAATTTGTATCAAAGTTGTATAGTGAATAGTGAGAGCTTGAATTTGTACTATTCAAAATTGTAATAAATATTGTTTGAATAAAATTTCTGTTTGAATTCAAATTCTGTGTTATTTAATTTTATTCAGCAAATATTTATTTAACCTATGAAAAATAAAATAGTACATTAACAAATACATTTAAAACGAATATATATATGTTTATTATCATCAAACAAAAATCATATAAGCGTATATTCAACATTCTCCTCCTTTTGATGATAACAAACATATATTTAAGATTTTGAATATGTTAAATGTATTTGATCATTGATATGCTCTAATTGCTCCCCCTATTTAAATGCTTCCTCTCTACACAAAGCTCCCCCTACATATATGCATACAAATAAAAATATGCAAATGAGCCTAGATGCAAATAGAAAATTATTTGACCTTTGCTTGATTTTATTTGACAAAATCTTAACTTTTCTCTCCTCCTTTTGTTATCAGCAAAAGAATAATAGTGTTAGAGAAAATAAAGATAAAGTGATCGATATTAATTCAAAATTAAAACTCAATTGAATATAAATATTAAATTTCAACAAAAAATCAAAAAAAATCATAAATATTTTGTTAGTCGCATATTCCACTTTTAGAATGATGGGAATGATGTCATCATATAAAACCATACAGTTGTGTCTATTTGTGGTATATTTATATCAGGAATTTGAATATCTACTAACCATGCATAACCGTTAGGACTTTTAAATGAGATTAGTAGTATTCCAATTTTATTTTATTTTAAAAAAATTCAAGTCTCTTCTAACCACGCATAACCGTGAGGACTTTTAAATAGGATTAGAATCAACTTATTTATTTCAAAAATCAACTTTTGATATGCGTTCCATACATGCATAACCGTGAGGACTTTTAAATAAGCGTGGAAGCACATAACAAATTCTAAGTAATTCACTCATGCATAACCGTGAGGACTTTTAAATGAGAGCGAATACTTTGGTATTTATTTATTTATTTATTTTTTACTATATAAATATTTTCTATTTTTTTATTATTTAAAAAAATGTAAAAATGAAAAACGAACGATTCCTGTTTAAAGTACCACATATCGACAAACCATATAGAATTTTGATGAGTGATGGTCGCTAGAAATATGATAGAGACAGAGATGGTCATGGAATTTTTACCAACAAAAAGTTTTATAACTCTTGTTTAAATTTCTAAAGAAATTTACTGATTATACCGTCTCGAGTCATAATATATAATAAATATCAACACTCATCACGTTTTCAATCACTATTCATCTTTTCGATAATTATAGGGAGTCAGATTAGTCAAAATAGTCATTTAAAATCAAATTCAAACATAACTATGAAACCAATTTTTCAAAATGACTAATCTGAAAATATGGTCAAGAATGATTTTCTCGAGGGGGTTTAATGAGAAAATTTTCTGATATTTGAAAATTATTTGAAATGAAAAATATGCAGATATTTTCTTTGAAAAACGATGCAGTTACTAAATGTCTCAAAAATCACGTTCAACTAGTAATTTTTCTATCAACTAGATTACCAGTGTAATCTGCATCTGAATTTCTTTTTCACTCAAAATTATCATTAATTGAATTTGATCAACCAAACCATGAAGTGTGCATCAAAAATTTAATTTTAACAACAATTTAAACGACATTCTTTGAATTTGAAGTGAAGCCGTGTAAATAATCAGAAAACCGTGAATATTGAGTTAGCCGTATTATAACCAAATGTATTATCCAACAAAACACTATTTTTAATCCAAACTGATGTATATGAAGTAAATCAAAGAATCTAGAGAATTTTATAGTGTTTTTGGCACAAGAATATAATTGGCCAACTATGTTGAATAAGTCAGAGTCAAAATCATCATCTTTTCATCATCTCAATATTGGCTGATTTTAATTCAGAATATGGTGCAGATTATCACATTTAATATATCGTTCAAATAAATATACCTTTACCTGTTTTTACCTTTACGATATTTTTCGCCGTTGTCCATTGTGATTCTGTCACCTTTATACTAGGCTAAGGAACTTTGCTTTGTCGCCCGTTGTGTTTCTGGAACAGCCAAAATCCAGAGAACACTGTAGTTGTTCCTTAGCCTGCCACCACACCTACACGATGAAAGATTTATGTGACCTATTTGTTTTTATAGGTCCATGGTTGTTAGTGGCAGAAAGTTTTGAAAAACAATTTTGTAAAGACCCAAAACTATTTATAATTGTTCCCTTCGGCACCCAAATTTGTTTAACTTTGAGAGATTTTATATTTGTGCCTTTTGGAACCCAAATTGGTATAGTTTTCACATGTTTGGGTCTATACCAACAACTATTTTGATTGTGTCCAAATTTTCTACAAATTGTGCACATAGAATTGACTTGATTAATATTGCTTTCAACAATTTTCGATTGATTATATCCAAGTCCTTGTCTAACTATATTAACAGTTTGCTTCCCTAGTAGCATATTCAACGATTTTTCACTTTTTGAAAATTTATCTAAAGTCGTTGACAATTGTTGGACTTGTGTTTTAAGAGATTCATTTTCGTTCAATAATTGTGTGCACTTCTTAATAGAATTTTCTCTCCTAGTATTTTCACTTTCTTTCAAAATCAGAATTTCATTTTCAAGTGATTTTATATAAATTTCTGATTTTTTGATTTCTTCTTCGAATGTTGGACACTTATCACACTTAGGGATCCTACTTTGATAGGTTTTAACTAATTGGTCAAGTTGTTCATTTAATTCTATCAAAGAGTCTTTTTGTGATTCAAGTTTAGCGTATTTTTCCCTAAGTCGTTCAAAACAGCCATTTACTTCGTGGAAGTAAATAAGTAATTCAGAGTGAGTAAGTTTTGATACCTTGCTTGGCTCGTCATCGTGCTATCAGTTATATTTCCTTGAAGGCACGTATCTGCTTTCTCACTCTCACTGCTAGTACTTTTATCATTCTCATCCATTTCATCCCAAGTGGCTGCAAAACTTTTCTTTTTCTGCTTCTTTCCAAAGTCGCGTCGATTTCGAGGACAATTGGGCTTTATGTGTCCGGGTTGGTTGCACTTATGACAGATGATCTCCTGTTCTTCTGAGTAGTCAAGTGCTTTGCCTATTCTGCTTTTCAATTCCTGATTTCGAGCTGGATTTCCGTATTTGCGATTCCACCTTTTGAATTTCTTTATTAGTAGTGCCAGCTCTACTGCTCCATCATCATCATCGTTGTCATCATCACTTTCGGTTGTTCCTTTGAGTGCTATTGATTTCTTTCGAGTATCTCCTCCTTCACGCTCTTCCTTGAATTTCATTTCTAGCTCATAAGTGGTGAGATTTCCGATGAGTTCTTCAACTGTCATTTGTTTTAAGTCTTTTGATTCTTGAATGGCAGTCACTTTCGCTTCAAATTTTCATGGAAGGACTCTAAGGATTTTTGGGACTATCTCCAACTCTGTGTATGATTTTCCAAGAGTGTTTGATTTACATACGATATTGGAAAGTCGTCCATGCATCTCTTTAACATTTTCTTCCTTCGCTATTGTGAAGTTCTCGTATTCGCTACTTAGCATGGGAAGGCAAGATTCTTTGACTTGAGATGTTTCTTCGTGAGTCACTTCTAGTGTGTGCCATATTTCCTGCGCAGTTAGACAATGTGAGACACGATTAAATTCAAACTGATCCAATGAACAGATAATAGAATGCGTAGCTTTAGCATTAGTATTTTGTAATTTATTTTCTAGTTCTGTCCATTGTTCCTTTGGTTTATCTACTTCCTGATTATCTACAGTTATAGTCGGTGTTCTATAACCTGTCTCAACAATATTTCAAGCGTCAATGGTTTTCAGAAAGATTTCCATCCTATTTTTCCAATAAGCATATTCACCATTGAACATTGGTGGTCTAACTATGGATTGACCCTCAGCAAAAGCAGTATTAAAAGAAGCCATTTTAAAAATTCAAATTTTAAAACAAAAATTGGTTTTTGAAAAACGAATTTTTTAAAAACAGAAGTTGACTTCTATTCCTAACTCTGATACCACTTGTAGGATCGATTTCACCCTAGAGGGGGAGGGTGAATAGGGTGATGGTATAAATTATAAAAATTAATTGCGGAAGCTTATAAAATTATTTCAACACAGATCACAGATTAATAGCAGTACAGAAAAATAGCAGAATAATAAAATGCAGAAATAGAACGACACAGAATTTACCCAGCTTCGGCAAAACCCTGCCTACGTGCTACCCCCAAGGTTTCTACTAGAAATTAGATAGTCAGACGCTTACACACGTAAACTCGCGACACCCGCTATCGACTAAACCTAACTCTACACTCAAAACCCTGCCACAACTCAGCCACTGAGTTGCGAATTCTCAAGCTACGCCACGTAGCTTGTCCCCTAGTCACACGACTAGCAAATACAACGATTTGAAAAGATTTTTAAAATTAAAAACAAATTTAAAACAAAAAATAAGATAAAGCCCTTATTTTAAAAACTAAAGCCCTTAAAAAAACAAAAACCCTAATTCTTAAAGGCCGACCCTTTTCTCTTTTTATCTATTTGAGTTCGGCCCAGTGTTTCTTGAGATAGCGGCGGCTCTTCGTTCGTTCCTCTTTGTAATTTTTAGGGCTTCGTTCCTTCGATCCAATTTTTGTGAGAAGAAAAATATGGCGGCTTCAATTCGATTTTTCTCAGATCTGGAATAATAGGGCTTTTTCGAAGTGCCGTTACTACTTCGATCGAATCTGTGGTTGTTCGAGAGTTGCCTTGCTCGATCGATTTCTCGTTGCTCTCTCTGGCTACTTCGATGAGTTCGATTCTTGCTTCCGGTAAGAATTTATGCTTTGTTTGGCTTTTTATGATCTTCGTATTCGAACTTTTATGTCATTTTCCGATGATGATTGAATCGTTATATAGGGTTCATAACCCTAGATTTTCGTTCGCACAAAATATATTTGATTTTGTCAATTCTTGTGATCGGCCGCTTGATTATGCTTCGATGTTTGAGATGATTTCTGACTTTTTCATATGTGTATATTTTCGTTGCTTGCTTCCCACGGCTTTGATGTTTAACTTGGTCATGGCTTTGATTCATTTCGTGGTCACCACTATTTTGACTTTGATCAGAAACACAGCTTTGATTTCCTTGATTACCTGTGACTTTCTCTTTGACTTTGGCATGTTCGAACTGTTGCATTTGGTATTGCTTCGACCACTGTCTTGCATTCACTCCAAATATTTTTGATACTGGGTTGCTTATTTTTTCGACCTCTGTATATATGAACTGCTGTGCATTGAGCATTGTCACTTACTGTTTGCATTTGTTAGTGATGTTGTACTTCACTATTGCCTGGTCTTGTTTGTTCGATCACCTTGTTGTTCCATGGTCTATTTGGTGTTTTGTTCATTTGAGACATCTTAGTTGTGGGTCTGGTTCGCCTTTGATTCATGCGGTACATATTGAGTCTGAGTTGCTCCCGACCGTTATTGCATTTGTACTTGCTGTTTACCTATGTACATGCTTCACTGCATCTTCAATTACCTGTTGCACATGTAGTGTATTGATTGTCTACATTTTTGTCTTGTATCACTTGTGTCGCTAGTGTACTTGAGTCAGTGGTTTGCTTGATGAAGAGGTTGAACTGTTGTTTGGTGCATTGTGTAGTTGCCATATCTTGTGCTCGAGCTCTTTGCACACTGATGCATTCTTCTCTATTCATACATGTATCATGCTTGGCTTTGTTTGTTATTTAGTGCCTTCTTGAATTTGTGTAGACTGTGCATTACACTTGAGTTGAATCCAGTTTTACAACTCGGGTTTGACCTTGTGCTAAAGTCGAGATTTTATTTATGTTGCACCTGAGTTGAACCCGTCTTTTTATTTGGGTTTGACCTTGTGCTCACCTGTCCCTGTAAATCAATCGAGTGTATATCGGTGTGCACGACCTTGTGGCACGTACAGTGATACACTGTGCATGTCACATTGTTCGTGTGTGATGAATTCAAATTTAAATGATGACGAACAACCCAAATAACTGAGGAAAATAATATTTTCAAAATCCATATTTTATTTTATATTGCAAAAATATTTCTTTTTCAATTTTACTGCGTTAGTGAATATTTTTGCAGATTGCTCAGATGCTGGATTCTAACTGGAATGAAGTTGAAGATAAAATACGAATTGAGTGAATGTGTAGTAAGGTCAACTGTAAATGTAAAATTGTGATGTAATTGAATTTGTATCAAAGTTGTATAGTGAATAGTGAGAGCTTGAATTTGTACTATTCAAAATTGTAATAAATATTTGTTTGAATAAAATTTCTGTTTGAATTCAAATTCTGTGTTATTTAATTTTATTCAGCAAATATGTATTTAACCTATGAAAAATAAAATAGTACATTAACAAATACATTTAAAACGAATATATTTATGTTTATTATCATTAAACAAAAATCATATAAGCGCATATTCAACAGTTTTCCATTTCTTCATCGTCATTGGGGATACCAATGTGGTTTTAAAAGTTGTAAACTTCAACATTGATTTATACTAATCTAATAAAGGCGGCGAGCCTATTATTTTATGACTTGGATTCTAAACATTGGGATACCAATGCTATTTTGATTATAGACGTCGACATTATCATTGGGGACACCAAAGTAGATTAGATTCGACAAACTAAATGTTCTATAAATGAGACTTTATCATTAGGGATACCAATGCATTTTCTTAAATGAGTTCGACCTAGATCATTTAGTATATCAATGTGGTTCACTTTGAAATGTTATAACTTTAAGGAAGGTAACGTAATTGAGGACACCAATAGACTTAGTTTAAACATATGGATAACATGAATTAAATTGTTAAATGACGGGTTCATAGTCATCCTAGGAAAACTATGGATGTGATGGATGGTCCACATCATACCGGAGATGGATACTCTCTATGAGAATAATGAAGGGTTCATAATCATCCTAGGAAAACTAAGGGATGTGTAATGGATAGTCCATATCATTTTAAGTTAAATCGAATATGTGTGATGGACAGTCCATATAATTTTAAATAATTAAACCACATGTTACGGGTAGTCAATGTGGTAGGGGATGGGTAATCCAAGTAATAATTGTATGTGAGATGGATAATCCACATAATTATGAATATGTCTAAATGTGAGATGGGTAATCCACATGATTATAAGATGGGTAGTTTGATTAAAATAAGATGGATGGTCAGTTTAAATTATGACGAGCAATCTTTTGAAATTAAGATGGATAGTCTAATGAATGGGATGGTGATCTAATATATGTTGCATGATTATATATGTTATTTTCTCATGATTATAAATGCTATTTTTTATGTTCTAACCATATGGTTGTAAGAGCATAGTATATGGTTATGACATTTTAGTTAAGATGCTAGTGAGGGGGAAAGCCCATTCCGCTTAGTGGCGTGGTCTCACTAGATATCTATTCGAGATGGTAGGTTATTATTCGCACCAAACTGTTGTCAGATCTGAAGTTTTTATTTTTCCCCTTAAACTCTCGGGTACTTATTCGAGTAGATCGAAAGTAAGGGCTTTTAGGTTCTAGTTAGACGAACAAGCTTCCGAAGGCGTGCATGAGGCAATCTAGCTATTAGGAACTTTATATATTTTCGCTATATAGTTTGGTTTTGTCTATTTGGATGTAACTGGCAAAGTTGTTTAATTGCTAAGTATTTGACTCTGATCAACCAAGGGGGCATCTTCATATGTTGCTCTTAGAGTATTTCGTAATAATTTATTTTATCTGAACGTGAGATTACGATTGGGATTATGTAATGAATATGAAATGTCATATGTGAAATGAGATATGAAAATCCGTTAATAAGCTGGCCAAATTTTTTTCATATTCATGTGCTTCTAATTATTGATATGATTAACATAGCTGCATTTTGTCATCGACAATTAATAACTATGGATGACTGAAACATCCATAGTAGTAGTTTTGGGCCTCATAATGAGGGATGTTACAGCAGGATAAGACAAACGACAAATCATTGGGAACAACCCAAAGTCTATTAAAAGGAGTTCGGAGTACATCAAGTTGAAGATAGAAGAGCAAAGCAACTCGAAAAGTTAAGTTATCATCAAAGAAAAGCCTTGGTACAGAGATGTCCATTTTGGCTATAGGACTGCATGCTTTTTCCTACACCTTTGGGCTTGCATCTGGACCTTGGACTTCATGGGCTTCTAACTCAACTGGCGATTTCCTCTATAAATACAGACCTTGCGACTACTAGAAAAGAACTTTTGGTTCTTCTTCTTCATCTCCTACCGCTCCTCTGTTAAAGGCACTTAGGACTATTATTTGATGTTCTAGGCCTTAGATTGGTAAATTACTTGTACTCATGACTCGTAAACCTCTAATAAATAAAATATAAAGTGAACATCGGTCAGAGATTGCTGAAACACTATAAAAATTCTTGTTTATCTTTACTTTTTGCATACATTTTTTGCTAGATATCAATATTTCTACATGTTTTTCAGGTGTTGTGACATTTTTGGTCTCAATGACATTGGTAGACTCATGGTTAAGGAAAGCAAGATAGATGGTGGAAAAGTTATTCCGCCAAGTCAATGTGCCAATGAGTTATTCTAAATGTGCATGGTCTATATTTCTTACCCGCTACAGTGTTGGGATCCACATTTTATCCCATATTTAGCTATGAGAATGAAAGTGATGGATGAAACTTAATTATTAGATGCCAAAATGAAGTTAAGATATGCGGATTACAGTGGAACGACATGTTAGAAATGTATATTTAATTTTAGTAGGGTGATGAGGCCATAACATCATAAACCTTAGTTGATGTTGAAGGGAAAATTCCAGTGATTATTTCTTTTGGGTTTGGATTGTCAGCTAGTTGTTTCTATTGTATAAAACGCGTAAATATCATGAGAATTGTTCCTTATGAAAATTGGTTTTCTAGATGAACCATTATATTAATTGGAAAATTGTGTAAGGAAATCCCATGTAGACACTTAAGACTTAACTAATGCAAAATAAATCAATAAAAGGCTGGAAGTTTATAAAATAAATCAGGGGATTTATTAAATTAGCTATAAAAAGAAAAGTAAAGTTAAGTCCCAAAAGGTAATAAAGGTTTGAGAGATAAATTTTGGTCAGCGAAGGATAGGGAAAGGTTATTGCGATACCATGGATCACTGTCCCTACGCCTCAAAAGCCAAAATTTATAAATAAACTTGTGTCCAGTTATTATTTTAAAATAAATGAAAAGTTTTTGAAATTAACACTTACCATGTAATAGAATAGAGTCCATTACTTATGTTAAACTATTGGCTAGACTCCGACCGTGTAGGATGTGGCATGAATTGTTTTGAAAAAAATATATACTTTTGAGAATTTCATGAAAAATATATATAAACGGATATACCAGAAATACACGAATATGAAAATTAATTAAACTCAATTTAAAAAAAAATCTCATTTCATTTTAGATTCACATAATCCCATACGTAAGCCATGTTCGGAGAAATTACAATTTATTGCAAAATATGCCAAGGGTGGCATATGAAATGCCCCTTGGTTGATAGAGTCTAAATATAGGCACTAAACAACTTTGCCATTGCATCCAATAACACAGCGGGATCAAACAGTAAGAACTCCTAATAGCTAGCTTGCTTCCTGCACGTCTTTGGAAGCTTATTCGTCTAAAGGAGAACCTAAAAACCTTAACTCTCCAACTACTCAAAATCAATTAAGCACCCGAGAGTTTAAGGGGAAAACATAAACTTCGAGTTGGACAAAAAGTTTGGGGTGAATAATAACATACCATCTCGAACCATATAGATATCTAGTGAGACCACGCAGCTTAGTGGAATGGGTTTTCGCCTTACTAGCATCTTAACCCAATTTTTAGTAACCATATACTATGCATGTGCATCCACAATGGTTAAGACATAACATAATAAAATGTATCAAGATGATATGCAAACAAGCAATATGCTCTGGATTTTCCATCCCCATTTACCTGATTATCTGTCTCAAGTTATAGTTTCTAAGATCACTATTAACCTATTTGTTTTCATGGGCTGACTAATAACATGTTTCAAGCTTAAGGACTATCTGTCTGGTTACATAGTTTTCATGGGATGACTAAGAACCTATTTGTATCTACCAACAACATTATCCAACCATAGTTTTCATGGGCATACTATGAACCTATTGGATTCACCAATAACATCTCTCATGTCATAGTTTTCATGGCTCCTATGAAACTATTGATCTCTATCAATAACTTGTTCCGGACAAAGTTTTCATGGAATCGGTAAAAAACTATTGGCCCCTACCAATAACAATTTCCATAACATAGTTTTTATAGGCTTACTAAGAACCTGTCTAAACAAATGTTCTTTGACAACATTGGGCATCCTATATTCTAGTCCATCTGACCTTCTGGATGAAATTCAACACACATAGGAAGTAATTCAATGTGTATTCACTACTGGGTTAACCTAGCCTGTTATTCTGCCCTTAACACCCTTAAATGCAGTTATGGGTTAAATATGAAGTGAATATGATTGTAGAAGCATACATTATAACTGATCAAAACATAATAATATAAACATCCATGATTTAATTTCTTGTAACCATTTTCTACTAAAACATGGTTAATACCCTAAACCCAGTACCTCGGCAAGGAAAACTTCCTCTAATATTTCAAATTTTAAATGCCATTTCAAAACTCTTTTACGTTACCATGGGTTTACGTTTAAAAACGAGAGTGTGTTTTCTTATTTGAAAGCTAAGGCTTTTGACTAGATCTTTCGGATCATTATGACATCATGAATTACCCTCTGTCACTCTCCCTTTCGAAAGCATTATTTGAAATCTTAGACCTTCTCTATTGAAACCATTAAAACATACCTTTCGAAAGCATTGGAAACCTTCCTTTCGAAACATTGAAAAACATACCTTTCGAAGGAATTTAGTCCTAGTAAGAATTTATGGAAGCATAGCTTCGAAACCATTTGAAAGTATCACTTTCGAAATCATTGGGTTTAACATTAAATATAACTATTGGGTTAAAGAGAACAAAGCGAAAGTATCCCTTTCGAAAGCATTTATCTCAAGTAAAAGAATTGGGGAAGAGTTCGAAACCAACCTTTCGAAACCATTTCTCTAAAACTCTTATTAAAAGTGGATAAAATAACCTTTACGTAAGCATTGAGGAAGCGGTCTTGTAGTTTAAATGGGCAAAAGCTTCCTTTTGAAACACTATATAGAAAAGCTGCCTTTGACTGATTCGAAAGGTGTGAATGTGGCAACTAGGTATCGAATGAGTTCAAAATGCGGAAACTCTTTCGAAAGCTTCTATAAAAACAAAGGAAAGTTAAATTGATTAAAAAGCTTATAAAAATTGCTTCAACCCCTTAGAAAGCATGCCTTCAACATAGTCTCTTCCGCCTTTCTCGAATACACTATGTATCAATTGCTTGATACCATATGCATTGGTTTCGGATGGGTACAAAAGGTCATTAGCGGAAGCATGGTGACAGAAGCAAGCAAATGGAAGTGGCGAAGTTGTAATTCGAAGAAAAACTAATTTTCATGCCTTTTTAAGTAATTCCTTTTTACCTAACTTACCTAATTTGTCAATATGTGATTGGTTGTCAATTCTTTATAAAAAAACTTTTCTAAAAGGCTACCGAATTCAACAATTTACAAATGAAATCATTCTAACAAATAAGCCCTTTCCTTTAACAAAAAAATTAAAAAAATTAAGACCTCTAACTTAAATAATTTAATATCCATTGTAAAACACTTAGAAGAAATCCTCACAAACCAAAATTATTCACTTTCAGTATGTTTCCTAACATATATAAATTTCAGACCCAAAAACAATACTTAATTGCCTTAAATAATTTAAATCCAAATTAACTATTTCTTTTCATTAAAAATTCATAATAAATTATCCATGGCTTGGAATATTATGAAAATTTAAACCTTTATCCTAAATAATATTTTACATAATATATTTAAACATCATGGTATTTGGAAATCAATTTGCATGATTTTAACCTAAAATCAAATTATATCATCCCACAAAAATCCTTGTTTAAATTATAACATGGCATATAAATCAAAGCATATCATCATTCATCCAATCATATGGTTTTAAACCTTAAACCCGAATCACAACATTCAAGATAACTTAAATGAGATGTTTTAGATCATTATTCACCTTGTTTGAATAAGGTACTTGAGATTTGTTCTTGCTTTAATCTTCCTAACTTGAACCTTAGCTTCTAGATTTTTCTTTTCTTCTTCTTAGGTTTGGCCAACCTTGTTTTCTTTTGGTTATGTTTCTCATTTTTGTAAGAATGTAATGGGAATGAAAATGTTGTGAGGTTTTTAGGGGTTATAGGGTTTGGCTATTCCCATATTACCCTTGCCCTATTCTTAAGTTTTAGCTTGTAAACCATTATTATAAATCCATTTAGTTAAGGCACGACCCTAATTAGATCTCAAATCTCAATTCTCTAATCACTCTAGTCTCTACATTATTATATTTAATTTATCTAATTAAACCTCTTGAATAATGCTATTTAAAATTAGGGGTGTTACAGGCTCTCCTCCTTAAAGAATTTTGTTCTTGAAATTCAACAAGGACAAAATACTAAGCATATCAATTATCTATAACATCTCCTAACTACCATACTTGCCTACCTAACTAGCCGGTAGTTTATATATATATATATATATATATATATATATATATATATATATATATAACAGATATAGAACATACCCTTATAATAGATCATGATAAATATCTCTAATCCTATCTTCGATCTCCTAAGTACAGTCCTTCTCGTTGTCATTCCACTGAACTTTCACCAACTTGACTGTCTTGTTTCTCAACCTCATCTCTTGTTACAACCCGAACTGGTCGTTTAACAAAAGTCAAATTCGATTCTACTATTAAGTCTTCCGATGTAGTTGGAGGAATAGTAGTCTCTGAATCATGCACATAGTTACGAAGATAAGACACATGAAACACGTTATGGACACCTACTAAATTGGTCAGCAACTCTACTCTATATGCGATCTTTCTGATCCTCTCTATAACTAAGAACGATCCAACATATCTTAGTGCTAGTTTTATTGATTTTATGAATCGCACTACACCCTTCATCGGTGATACCTTAATGAAAACCCTATCTCCAACCGAGAACTCCAAATCCTTACTCCTCTTATCTGCGTAACTTTTTTGTCTACACTGAGCTTTCTTCATCCTACCTTGGATCAACTCAATCTTCTCTGTTGCCTCTCTTACCAGATCTAGTCTTAAGACTAATCTTTCTCTAGTTTCTAACCATCATGTTATTGACTCGCATTGTCTTCCATACAAAGCTTCGAAAGGCGTCATTCCTATACTAGTCTGGTAACTATTATTATAGGAAAAATCAACTTAGTGTAGGTGGTCTTCCCATGACCCACCAAAATCTAGTGCACAAGTTCTTAACAGATCCTCAAGTATCTTGTTGACTTCTCTGTCTGCCCATCTGTCTAAGGGTGATAAGCAATTCTCAACTTGAGCTTGGTACCCAAATCATCCTGTAGACTCTTTCAGAGTTCTCTAGCAAATAAAGTATCTCTATAATTTACTATGCTACTAAAAATCCCATGCAGTCTAACTATGTTCTTCATAAATAAATTAGTTAAAATAGGTGTTGTCCTGATCGACTTAAATGGAATGAAATGGGCACTCTTGGTCAATCTGTCCACTGTGCCTCATATGCTTTCATTTCCTCAATTCGACCTTGGCAACCCATCTATAAAATTCATAGAGATCGAATCTCATTTCTAAATTGGTATCTCCAACGGTTGAAGCAACCCACTCGGCTTCTGATGTTCGGCCTTCACTTGTTGATAGTTCACACACTGCTTTACCCACAAGCCAGCATCCTTCTTCATACCTTCTCAGTAAAAACTTCTTTTCATGTCTTGATACATCTTGGTTCCCCTAGGATGAATCTTAAATTTTGATCGATGACATTCGTTGAGAACTTCTCTCCTTAAGTCTCTAACATTCAGAACACATAACCATCCCTTTTTTCTCAACCATCCCCTCTGATCAAGACTAAAATCTTTTTAGATCATCAATCTCCAACCAAACCTCAGGCCTTTTAATCTTCTCAGCTAACTGTGGTGCTTAGAAGCAATCCTTTCGATCATAACTGGTCAAACTTCCAAGCTGGATAACATGGTAGTGTTTTGACTAGAACTAGTAGTCGATCTTAACTGCACATTACAAGTAGCCAAAGCCTCTAGGTTCTTCCATTCCTTTAACATAGCTAACACCACATTCTAATGTTTTATGCTAAGAACATCCGCTACTCTATAGCTTAATTGCCTTAAATAATTTAAACCCAAAATTAACTATTTCTTTTCATTAAAAATTCATAATAAATTATCCATAGATTAGAGTATTATAAAAATTTAAACTCATCTCCAAAATAATGTTTTACATAATGTATTCAAACATCATGGTATTTGGAAATCACTTTACATGATTTTAGCCTAAAATCAAATTATATTATCATACAAAAATCCTTGTTTAAATTATAGCATGGCATATAAATCAAAGCATATCATCATTCATCCAATCATATGGTTTTAAACCTTAAACCCGAATTAAAACATTCACGATGACTTATATGAGATGGTTTAGATCATATTCACCTTATTTGGATAAGGAACTTGAGTTTTGTTCTTGCCTTAATCTTTCTAACTTGAATCTTAGCTTCTAATTGGATTTTGCTCTTCTTCTTCTTACGTTATGGCCAACCTTATTTTCTTTTGGTTATGTTTTTATTTTTGTAAGAATGTAATGAGAATGAAAAGGTTGTAGGGGTTTTAGGGGTTATAGGGTTCGACTATTCCCATATTACCTTGCCATATTCTCTTAAGTTTTAACTTGTAAACCATTCTTATAAATCCATTTAGTTAAGGCACGATCCTACTTAGATCTCAAATCTCAACTCCTTTATCACTCTAGTCTCTACATTATTCTATTTAATTTATCTAATTAAATCTCTTGAATAATGCTATTTAAAATTAGGGGTGTTACAGGCACCCCTCCTTAAAGAATTTTGTTCTCGAAATTCAATAAGGACTAAATACTAAGCACAACAATTATATGTAACATCTCCTAACTACCATACTATCCTACCTGACTAGCGGGCAGTTTATATATATATATATATATATATATATATATATATATATATATATATATATATATATAATTACAGAACATACCCTTATAAGAGATTGGGATAAATATCTCTAATCCTATCTTAGATCTCCCAAGTACAGTCTTTCTCATTGTCGTTCCACTGGACTTTTACTAACTTGATTGTCTTGTTTCTTAACCTCTTCTCATCTCTTGTTACAACCCAAACTGGTTATTTAACAAAATTCAAATCTAGTTCTACTATTAAGTCCTCCAATGCAGTCGGAGGTATAGTAGTCTTTGGATCATGCACATACTTACGAAGATAAGACACATGAAACACGTTATGGACACCTACCAAACTGTTCGAAAACTCTACTCTGTATGCAAGCTTTCCGATCCTCTCTATAACTGAGAACCATCCAACATATCTTGGTTCTAGTTTTCCCTATTTTTCGAATCGCACCACACCCTTCATCGATGATACCTTAATGAAAACCCTATCTTCAACTGAGAATTCCATATCTTTACTCCTTTTATCATCGTAACTTTTTTTATCTAGACCGAGCTTTCTTCATCCTACCTCAGATCAACTCAATCCTCTCCGTTGCCTCTCTTACCAGATCTGGTCCTAAGACTAATCTTTCCCCGATTTCCAACCAGCATGCTATTGACTCGCATGTTCTTCCATACAAAGCTTCAAAAGGCGCCATTCATATACTAGTCTGATAATTGTTATTTTAGGAAAACTTAACTAAGTGTAGGTGTTCTTCCCATGACCCACCAAATCTAGTACACAAGTTCTTAACAAATCCTCGAGTATCTTCTTGACTCTCTCTGTCTGCCCATCTGTCTAAGGGTGATAAGAAATGCTCATCTTGAGCTTGGTACCTAACACATCCTGTAGACTCTTTCAGAACCCTTTAGTAAACAACGTATCTCTATCATTTACTATGCTACTAGGACTCGCATGCAGTTTAACTATGTTCTTCATAAATTACTTAGCTAAACAGGTGCCATCCTGATTGACTTAAATGGGATGAAATGGGCACTCTTAGTCAATCTGTCCACTATAACTCATATACTTTCATTTCCTCAAATTGAACTTGACAATCCATCTATAAAATACATGGATATCGAATCTCATTTCCAAATTGGTATCTTTAAAGGTTGAAGCAACCCAATCGGCTTCTGATGTTCGGCCTCCACTTATTGACAGTTCACACACTGCTTTACCCATAAGCCAATATCCTTCTTCATACCTTTTCAGTAAAACTTCTTTTCATGTGTTGATACATCTTGGTTCCCCTAGGATGAATCGTAAATTTTGATCGATGACATTCCCTCAGAACTTCTCTCCTTAAATCCCTAACATTCATAACACACAACCGTCCCTTCTTTCTCAACCATCCCCTCTGGTCAAGACTAAAATCGTTTAGATCATCAATCTCTAATCCAACCTCAAGTCATTTAATCTTCTCAGCTAAATAGTGGATCCTCTTTCTACTTAGAGTCAATCCTTTCGATTAGAACTGGTCGAACTTCCAAGCTGGATAACATGGCAATGTTTTGAATAGAACTAGCAGTCGATCTTAACTGCACACTACAAGTAGTCAAAGCCTCTAGGTTCTTCCATTCCATTAACATAGCTAACACCACATTCTAATGTTTTATGCTAAGAGCATCCGCTGCTCTATTTCCTTTTCAATGTGTATACTCTATACCAAAATCACAAGCTGCTAAAAAATCCAACTACCTCTGTTGCCTCATATTCAACTCCTTTTGAGGGAATAAATACTTTAAGGACTTATGATGTATGTATAACTCAAATCTCTCCCCTAAGAGATAATTCAGTGCGAAGATCACTGCTGCCAACTCTAGATCATGAGTATGATATCTCACTTCATATGATCTAAGCTTTCGTGAAGCGTAAGCAATAACTTTACCTTTCTGCATCAACATAGCACCTAATCCGGTTCCACATGCATCGGTATACACTACTAATCCTTGATTCCCGTTTGGAATTACTAACACCATTGCATTGGTCAATAAGTGATTTAACTTGAGGAATGCTTCCTCACATTTGTCAGACCAAATAAACTTTACGTCCTTCTTAGTTAGCTTAGTCAAAGGCACTGTTATCTACGGGAAATCCTTAATAAACCTCCGGTAGTAACCCGTAAGCCTAAGAAAAATTATTATCTCAGTCACCGTCTCTGGTCACTTCCAGTTGTTAACAACCTCGATCTTATCCGGATCAACTGAAAAACCCTTCTCTAAAACCACGTGACCAAAAATCTTTACTTCTTTCTTCCAAAAATGACTCTTTGAAAACTTCGCTTTCATTTGATGCTGCCTTAGCATCCCACGCACCACTCTAAGATGAACTTCATGCTCTCTTTCTTCCTCAGAGTACATTAAAATGTCATCTATGAATACCAATATGAACCTATCCAGGTGCTTTTGGAAAACTCGGTTCATCAAATCACGAAGAAAGATGGCATATTCGTTAACCTAAATGGCATCACAAACCACTCGTACAAAACAAACCTAGTCTGAAACGCCATCAATGGAATATTGCCCAGTGTCACTCTTAGCTGATGGAAATCTATCGCCAAATACAATTGGGAAAATACTCTAGCTTCACTCAACTGATCAAATAAATCATCGATTCTTAGCAAAGGATATCTATTCTAGATCATCTTCTCGTTTAACTTACAATAGTCGATACACATCCTTAACGACCCATTGAGTTTCTTCACAAACACCACGACCGCTCCCCAAGATGAACTTTTTAGTCTGATAAAATTATTCCCTTCTAAATCAACTAACTGCACCTTCAATTCCTTCATCTCGGTAGGTATCATCCTACTAGGTGGTCTACTTGTAGGTTCTGCTCTTGATCCATCCGAAACTCAATGGCTCGCTTCGATGGTAGTCCTGTGACTGGCTCAAAAACATCTACAAACTCTCTTGCTACCAAAACCCAATTCAACTCTTCTTCTGCTTCCATTGCATTTAGAAAAACCCATGCACTTGATTCTGACTTCTCCATCGGGTATATAGTTCAGATATGACTATTGGGGTGTCTTAGCGATATTTTCCTATCTTGGCAAAATATCCTAGCATCATATTTATGTAACCAATCCATACCCAAAATGATCCTGAAGCCTATGAAATCAAAAACATACAAATTGCATGAAAACTTATGATCGAACAATTCAAGTTCTAACTGATCATATCTCATCCCCAAAGTTGCATACCCTCCGATCAGATTCACAACCCTTAAGGAAGTAACAAGGTATGAGGTTTCTAAACATAACTTATCTACCAAACACTGAGATATAAATGAACGTGATACATGGGTATCAAATAGTACCCTAACTAGTATACTACAAATCACATGTGTACCTTCCATCACAGTCTTTCCCTTCTCAGCAGTAATTGGTCTAGAAGATGATGGTTCCAAAACAAAAACCTTTCCCATGTCCACTCTAATGGGTTAGGACACTGATTCTTGTAGTGCCCAATCTGGTTATAGTTGAAGCACTTCACTCCTTTCTTATCTGCAACCTTTTTCCTTTTTCATTTTTCCAGTTTGACATTCTAATCTCCTTTCTTCTTAAAGAATTTCCTCTTCTTGCCCTGAGAATCCTGGATTTCAACCCCTTTCTCTTTCCCAAAAGTAGAAAGCATCTCTCCATTCCTTATTACCATCTCCACTAAAACCGTACTTGGATCACGGAGGTGTGACATAATCACGATGACAATCTTTGGTCTTAACCCTCGAATAAACTTCTCATTCTTTTTAATGACGGTGTCAATGGTAGCATATCTATATTTGGATAGCTCATCAAACTTCGTAGCATACTAAATCACCGACATTTCACCCTGCACTAAGTCCATATACTTTCTTAGCAATACTGACTTGGCGACTTCAAACAAAAACCTCTCTTCGAAACTCTACCAAGTCAAATCTTCCTCGGGAACTCCCATGGTAACACCATTCCACTAATAAAGTGCTACTCCCTACAACTTTCTTGAAGCAAGTCTTCTCTTCTACTCATCGTCTAATCCCAAGTTGGCGAAAATTCTTTTACAGTGCAATAACCAATTTTCTACTTCAGTAACATCCTCTATTCCCAAAAATAGCTTTCCACCAAGACTGGTATAATCCCTTCTCAGCTTTGAATTGTTATTACCAACTGGGGCCATAGGATTATCACCTCTAACATTCACAGCATTACCCCAAGCTGCTCATGCAACTGCTCCATCTTGCATTATATTGACGAAGAACTGGTACATCACCCCATATCTACCAATGGAGTTCCACCACCAACATTGGCATTTGCATTTGGATTAGCATTTTCATGTCGACTTAGATTGCTTCTAGTATTAGGTCGAGCATTTCCGTTAGTGTGGTGCTTCTTCCACCAAGATTTCCTCTTCTGTTTCATGCTCCATGTCTTTCTTTCTCGTAAATCTACATACGAGCCTTAGTAAGATACAGAAGAACGATCTAAGAGAGAGGGGAATATGTACTTATAGATATATGTATGTATGTATGTATGTATGTATGTATGTATGTATGTATGTATGTATGTATGTATGTATGTATGTATGTATGTATCTGTATGTATCTGTATGTATATGTATGTATATGTATATGTGTATGTATATGTATATGTATATGTATATGTATATGTATATGTATATGTATATGTATATGTATATGTATATGTATATGTATATGTAACAAATGCAAGTACGTTACTGTAGCGTTAACCCAACCCCGGTCTCATTTTCTGATTCATAAGGTTATGTTTTGAAAATCTTTTAGGTTCATATTTCTATTAAATTTACATAAAACTATGCTCTGTACCTACTTGTAACATCCTCTATTTGGATGTCCAAAACTAACCGCTATGGATGCTGTAGTCATACATAGTTATTAATTCTTAGTGACCAAATGTAGTAATGTTAGATACATTAATATACCAGAAAAACATGAATATGGAAAAAAACTCAATTTAAAACAAATTTCTCACTTCAATTCAAATTCATTACATAATCCATACGTAAGCCATGTTCAGAGAAATTGCAATTTGTAACAAAATACGCTAAGAGCGACATACGAAGATGCCCCTTGGGTGATCAAAGTCTAAATATAGGCACTAAACGACTTTGTCATTGCATCCAATAACACAGCAGGATCAAATAGAAAGAACTCCTAATAGCTAGTGTGCTTCTTGCACGTCTTTGGAAGCTTATTCATCTAAAGAAAAACTTGAAAAACCTTAACTCTCAAAATACTCATAATCAATTGAGCACCTAAGTGTTTAAGGGGAAAATATAAACTTCGAGTCGGACAAAAAGTCTGGTGTGAATAATAACCTACCATCTCAAACCATATAGATATCTAGTGATGCCACGCCGCTTAGCGAAATGGGTTTTCGCCTCACTAATATCTTAACCCAATTTATAGTAACCATATACTTTGCACCTGCATCCACAATGGTTAAGACATAACATAATAAAATTTATAAGATGATATGAAAACATACAATATGCTCTAGATTTCTCATCTCCATTTACCTGACTATCTGTCTCAAGTAATAGTTTCTAGGGTCGTTATTAACCTATTAGTTTCCATAAGTTGACTAATAACATGTTTCAAGCTTACGGACTATCTTTTTGGTTACGTAGTTTTCATAGGATCACTAAAAACCTATTGGTATCTACTAATTACATTATCCAACCATAGTTTTCATGGGCTTACTATAAACCTTTGGATTCTCTAATAACATCTCTCATGTCATAGTTTTCATGGGCTGACTGTGAACCTATTGATATCTATCAATACTTGTTCGGACAAAGTTTTCATGAGATCACTAAGAACTTATTGGCCCCTACCAATAACAATTTTTATAACATAGTTTTTATGGGCTTACTAAGAACCTGTCTAAACCAATGATCTTTGGTCAGCTTTGGGCATCCTATATTCAAGTCCATCTGACCTCCTGGATGCAATTCTACTCAGACAGGAGTTAATTCAATGTATATCCACTATTGGGTCAACATAACCGGGTATTCTGCCCTTAACACCCTAAAATGCAGTTATGGGTTAAATATGAAGTGAATATGATTACAAAAACATACATGATAACTGATCAAAACATAACAATATAAACATCCATGATTTAATTCCTTGTAATCATTTTCTACTAAAACATGGTTAACACCCTTAACCCACTATCCTTGGCAAGGAAAACTTCTTCCAAGATTTCAAATTTTAAAAGCCATTTCAGAACTCTTTTACATTGCCATGGGTTTACCTTTAAAAATGAGATTGGGTTTTCCTAATTGAAAGCTAAGGCTTTCGACTAGATCCTTCGGATCATAGTGACATCATGAGTTACCCTTTGTCGCCCTCCTTTTCAAAAGAATTACTAAAATCTTAGACCTTCTCTTTCGAAACCATTAAAAACATACCTTTCAAAAGCGTTGGGAACCTTCCTTTCAAAATACGAAAAAACATAACTTTCGAAGGCATTTAGTCTAAGTAAGTATTTATGGAAGTATAGCTTCGAAACTATTTGAAAGTATCTCTTTCGAAATCATTGGGTTTAACATTAAATATAGTTACTGGGTCAAAGAGAACAAAAGTGAAAGTGTCCCTTTCGAAAGCATTGATCTCAAGTAAAAGAATTTGGGAAGTGGATAGCTTCGAAACCAACCTTTCGAAACCATTGCTTCCTAAACTCTTATTAAAAGTGGCTAAAACAATCCTTTCGATGGCATTGAGGAAATGGCTTTAAAATTTAAAAAGGATGAAAGCTTCCATTTCGAACACTATAAAGAAAAGCGGTTGTAACTGATTCGAAAGATATGAATGCGACAGCTAGGTATTGAATGAGTTCGAAATGCGGCAACTCTTTCAAAAGCTTCTATAAAAACAAAGGCAAGTTGGATTGATTCGGAAGTTTATAAAAATGACTTCAACCCTTCGAATGCATGCCTTCGACATAGTCCCTCCGCATTTCTCCAATACACTACGTATCAATTGCTTGATACCATATGCATTGGTTTCGAATGGGTGCGAAAGGTAATTAGTAGAATATGAAGATGGAAGCAAGCAATTGGAAGTGGTAAAGTTGTAATTCGAAAAAAAACTAATTTTTATGTCTTTAAAAGTAATTTCCTTTTACCTAACTTGCCTAATTTGTCAAAATGTGATTGGTTGCCAATTCTTTATAAAAAAAAATTTCTAAAAGGCTGTCGAAATGAACAATTAACAAACGAAATCATTTTAACAAAAAGCCCTTCTCATTAACAAAACGTTTTTTAGGCCTCTAACTTAAATAATTTAATATCCGTTGTAAAACACTTTGGAAAAATCTCGGAAAATAAAAAAAATCACTTTTAATATGTTTTATAACATATATAAATTTCAGACTCGAAAAAAAATACTTGATTACCTTAAATAATTTTAACCCAAAATTAACTATTTCTTTTCATTAAAAATTCATAATAAATTATCCATACCTTGGATATTATGAAAATTTAAACATGTCTCCAAAATAATGCTATAAATAATATTTTCAAACATCATGGAATTTGGAAATCTATTTGCATGATATTAACCTTAAAATCAAATTATATTATTCCACGAAAATCCTTGTTCATTTTATAACATGGCATATAAATTAAAGCATATCATCATTCATCCAATCATACAGTTTTAAACCTTAAACCTGAATTAGAACATTCAAGATGACTTATATGAGATGGTTTAGATCATTATTCACTTTGTTTGCATAAGGAACTTGAGATTTATTCTTGCTTTAATCTTCCTAGCTTGAATCTTAGCTTCTAATTGGATTTTTCTCTTCTTCTTCTTAGGGTTATGACCGGCCTTGTTTTCTTTTGTTTATGTTTTTATTTTTGTAAGAATGTAATGAGAATGAAAAGGTTGTAAGGGTTTTAGAGGTTATCAGATTCGGCTATTCCCATATTACCCTTGCCCTATTCTCTTAAGTACTTAACTTGTAAACCATTCTTACAAATCCAATTAGTTAAGGCACAACCCTAATTAGATCTCAAATCTCAATTCCCTTATCACTCTAGTCTTTATGTTATTCTATTTAATTTATCTAATTGAATCTCCTGAATAATGCTATTTAAAATTAGAGATGTTACAAACAGCTTATAATTTTAATGATAACTAATTAAAAAGAAATTAATTAATAATTAAAAAGGCTAAAAATTGTATTTTTACAAACATCTGAAGTTGTCTACGAAACTTGCACCATTAGGTCAGTGGTCATTTTCGGATCAATTTTTATATTAAAGTTTTCTGATCGGAGTTCAAACAAAAACATTCTTAACTTTTCAAGTTTTCAAATCATAAATAATTATATATGTAAGTAAGGTAATAAAAATAATTAACTAACGTTAATTACTGTCAGTTAAAGTTAACTGATAGTTAACATTACTTAAGCATTAAGTAAGTTAATAGTGGAAAGAAATTGTATCAACCGGTTTAATAAAGTAAGTAAATAAAAAAATTTAACGTGGAAATTAATTTACCAAACACAAAGCAACCAGTCAACCCTAATATCGATCGGTCAACCGTTAGTGTCGACCGGTAGGGGCTGTGGTCGATCGATTTGAGTTTTCGAATTGACAGTTCTAACATGGTCGAACAGTTCGGATTTAAAATAGTTTAATCAAATGGCTGGCACTTACTTGAACCTTTATAAATACCAACCAATCCCTTCACTTTCTTCTTGTATTTTCTACAGCCATGATAGGAGCTCTACCATTTTCTCTTCTCCAAAAAATTCTAAATATTAAAGATAGTTACATACTTATATATATATAAGGGGAGAATAGTAAAAGATAATTAAGAAGAAAAATAGGGTCGAATTAAATCATCAAAGTCAAGGTAAATTATAAATCTGGATCTAAAATCTAAATTAACTCCAAATCTCTTCTCTAATTTAGATTTCTGATATATATATATATATATATATATATATATATATATATATATATATATTCTTATAGGATATTCAAATAGGGAAAATAAGGAGGAAATAAACTGGAATAACATGGATTAGATTAGGAGATTTGGAAAGCTAAAAGGGTGAGTGGGAAAATTTTATACTTTTATATAATATTAGATTTATCTTATTGTAAATCTATTCCTTATATGCCTAAATTTAATGATTTGGAGTTGTAGGCATAATTATATGCGTGTAATAAAATCTAAAACCATGTCTATATATTCTGCGATTGATAGCTTAAATTTATATTTGCATGTATATGAATCTAGGAATTGTTGGGTAGTAATCCTTGAATTTTATAAATTACATGGTAGTTCCAGATTTGTAGATTAAATTATTTGTGCTAGTAATGAGAACTAGAAGTTATCAAAATAAGTTGTTGGGATTTAAGTAGTATTTTAATATATTAGAATGTAGGGACTTGCAATGTAAGGTTCTATAGATTATCAAGTTCAGATTCATAAATAAAAGTGTATCATTTGAACTAATAAGAAATGGGCCTAAAAGAAAGAGATGCATACAATAGGGATATTTACCATATTTTGTACTGTCTATTTCAATAACTATGAAAAGATAATTCCTTGTAATTCCAAACGTAACATAAATTTTGCTTTTAGGATAAGAAATTTACAGTGTTAACCTTTTCTTTTGAGAAAGATGCAATTCCTATACTTTAAAGTGCAGATCCTTAAGAATGAAATAAATAATTGAAGTGGTGATAATAGTACCCGTCAAATTGTAAAATTAATATGTGTGTGTGATGTGTATGTCTGATGTGTGTGTGTAATAGAGACAAGGTGGAAATCAAACAGTAAACGATAACAAGGTAGGCAAATAATAAAATTAATAAGGGCAAGAAGTATATATAATATATGAGTATGGAAAGTCCACTAAACAAGAAAGGGTGGTAAAAGTTAAAGAGAAATAGAAATAAAAATTCAATAATGAGAAAGAAAGTAAATAGGAAAAGATATTTAAATCTTTTAATGAAAGTGGAAAATGACATTGAGTTGATATTAAAAGGATAAGAAGTAACTGCATGAAAAACTAAAAAATGTTATGAACCATTGAACATTAGAGACGTAATAAAAACAAGTATGAATATACATGTGTAGCCTCGAGTATATGTTTACGACGAGTGTGAATTATTAAAGTTAGCTAATAACTTAGATAAATAAGAATAAGGTATTAATTAAAATAAGTTGGAGTATGAGGCCAGTAGTGTTACAAATAGAAGTCTGCCCCCCGTAAGGGGCTACCAATGGTTGTGTATACATTATACTGATTTGGTATATATCCAACTGTAGGACCCGTGGAATTATATATGCTCATATATAGGCAAAGCAATACCCTAATAGGGTCTACTTCAACTTTTTATTAGGGGTATTGCCCTGATTGCATTTGGCAATCTAAATAGGATGGTGAGCATGGCTCGGTGCTCTATCAGTGTATTTGGTACCATATTAGGGAGTAGGGTTGTACATAGGTTGAAAGCGTCATCGGTCCTGAGCGGTCAGTGGAAAGACAAGGGCTACACCTCCTACTAGCATAGGTCATATTTAGGTCATGCACTGCCATAGTTGTTTTCTAGTTTGTTTGTTAGGAGGAAAGGCTAGATAATCCTTACGAGAGGGCTTTTAAATGATTATAGCAGTCCAAGGAGATGAATCCTCAATAATCTATCAGGTTAAGTCCATGATATGATCCAGCTAGGTAAATCCCCAAAACAAGATCAAATACAGGTAACTATTGTGACGTCATTATTATGCACTACAGGAGCTCCTTAGTATGCATGACGACAAGGATGTGATACTGCATTAACAATGGATACTGACGAGGTGCTGGGTTACGGATACTAGCGGGAATAGTATCTTGGTCCAAAGGTGGATTATGGTACTTATATGTGTGTGTGTGTGTTGGTATGTAGTTATGGTATATTTCAGGTAGATGGAACTATCATACGTATATGTGCAGTCAAGATGACTAAGTAAAATAAAAGACATGACATGTGATGGAAGCCAATCGGCATAAGTTGGTGTTATGTATAAAGTGTGTAATCTACCAGCTACTAGAAGGTTAATATGACCCACTGCTCATTACAACCCAAAAGATAGCTTTAGAGGGACGAGTACTGGTACAAAGCAAGAATGGTAGAAGGACATATTTCCTTATGCATGCTCGACATTGGCAAGGAAAATAGAATTCAAAAGTGTCAACCATGGTCGGTAATTATATGTTTATTATAATTTATTATTCTTCTGTGAATTTATATCGATAGTGCTCTAATATACATTTTTTATTTGTAGGATACCAAAACTAATGATCCGTACTTTTGTTGACTTGGATTTTCAAGTTAGTAAAAATGGGGCCCATTAAGGTGTGGGTTGCCACAATTATAGCGAATGTTGGGATTAACAATCAGAAGAGAAGAAACCAAGGCACTGGTGGGAAAAAGCAAGACACCATGAAGCTTCTGAAGTATATGATATCAGTAGAATACACTCCCTTGAATGATAGTGTTGAGAACATCTACCTTGCCATGTAGGGTATAGAGAATTATAAGAAACCTCCTCATAGGGAGGAAGCTAAATCTAAACAATGCTTGAGGGTTGTCGCTTTCAAAAAAATCATGGGCATAATACCAATAAGTGCCGTCATGTGAGAGATGTAATTGAAGATTTAATTTGAAAGAAGAAATTACAATAATATACGAGGGATCAACAAGACGGCAAACAAAATAATAAATCCCAAAGGAAGAATGCCCCAAAGGGATCGGCCTAGTTCCAGTGGAGAGAGTTTGAGGTAACCTGAGAGAATGATTATGATAAACACCATATCTGGAGGACCCCATCCAGTGGAGAAAAGCTGGAATGAAATGGAGAGGTATAGTAGCTCATTGAAGCATGTGACTTGAGAGAGTCATTTAGTTGTTGGAGATGGAGCTCTGGTGAAACAACAAAGATTATAGTCGTGACTAGGTCAAAGCACCAATGCTTGATCCCATAGTAATTGCAGTCGTTGTTAGGTCAACAACTGCATCCCGTGTTTTGATTGACTATGGAAGCTCGATTAACATCTAATTTTAGAAAACTTTTAAACAAATGAAGATTAGTCTAGAGATTCTTAAGCTGTGTAAATCTCACATTCTGTGATTTACTAGAGATGCTAAAGAGCCTATCATGCATTGACCCAAGATGCTCTCCTATGAAGCACAAAAGACACAACCAGGGCCTGGTGCGATCCACTGCATTGAAAAAAGAGATGGATAAGCTAAAGGAAAATGGTTATATCCATGATGCCTTGTAACTTGAATGGATATTGAACCCTGTGTTATTCAAAATGCGAAATGGAAAATGATGGATTCGGACTTGAATAACGCATGCCCAAAAGATGGCTTCTCCCTACCAAAGATCGACCAACTTGTGGACTCAATGATTGGACATGACCTACTACCCTTTATGGATGCATACTTTGGCTACAATCAAATAGCAACGCATGTTTTAGATCAAGAGCATATGAGTTTCATCATCGATTTGGGCACTTATATAATAACCCACCATCTATGATGCCTCAGCTCACGCATAATGTGATGCGAACACAGTAGACCTCGCATACGGCAAATCATTTTAAGGAAAAATATATGAACAAATCATAGGCTGTCTACAATATTCAACACTTTTTGACACTCACAATGGAATGAATAAAGTATAATAATCAATAATATATTACTAGATAATAAAACAATCTAATATCAAAACAAACTCTAACTACAACATCTCTATATGTTGGTAACATGAATAATCTAATGTCTCGAAATAAAATAGTAGATAGTTATAGTTGAATAAATGTGTATCTATGCCGCAACCATCATACTTCTAAGCCACTACTAGTCCTCTCTATAGACCTACCAGAGTTCAACTAAAAAGTAGAAAATGATAGAGGGGGTCAAATATACATATGATCGGTGAAACGCATCATGTAAGTGTACGATACTAATAAGCTTGTAAAACAACATTTATGCTCAAAAACCATACTTTAACCCATGTCGTTTTTACACAACAAATCAACTAAACGTAATATAGTAGTATAGTGACATCATATGTTAATGTCTCACTAAAAAATCTATTCCATGCTTAATCACATGCCTACAATTGACCCAAAAGTCTTAACCCACTATCGACAAATCATATACAAGGCTCACGTACTCTAAGTATACCAAATTGTCAAAATGTATGTGACTCCCTACTGAAGAACTACATATCTTGGCCTGCTATCACCAGACATCATTAATCACACCAAAGATCTCATTTCCTCTTAAAAGTGTATAATAATGCACACATTATCGAAATCATCATCATTAGACATCATCGGTCACACCAATGAACTCATTGCCTCTAAAAAAAATGTATTGTATCCATCATCATCAAACCGTGTATAAGGAAATCAGCTCCTTTGAAATATGCATCACAGCAATGTTATTAGACGTTACCAGCTACACCAAAGTATTCATTTCTTATGAAAAATGTACCATAATGCCTATACTCGTAATTATCGTTGATAGGTCTCGCTAATTACACCAAAGAACGCGTTTCTTTTGGAAAATGCATGATGCCTGCCATCATCAAATCGTTTACCAAGAAGTCGGTTTCTTTGAAAAATGCACCTTAACTTATCGTTAGATGTTACCGGTTATATCAAAGAACTCATTTACTTTGAAAAAATGTAACGTAAAGCCTATCCTCGTAATCACCAACGTTAGATGTCACTGATTACAATGAAGAACTCATATCCTTTGAAAAATGTACCATAATGCCTAATATATGTCTCTTTGGAATTTCCAATCGAACAATACATAGCAAACTACCCAAACTAACACACTTTTATGGAGTATATCAAAACATGGCAAACAACATACTAAACATTCCTCATCCAGCCACGTTCGCAACGCAAAAAACTACGCGTGAATCACATTTCGTATGCGAGAGCAATTAGCATTTAAAGATAGGAATTATTTAATTAATAGGAATTATTTAATTAATTTGTCCACAATTAAATATATAGATGTGTGTGTGTCTGTGTGTTTATATATATATATATATATATATATATATATATATATATATACACACACACACATTTTGGAAAAGATTAACCGCCTCATTAAAAACCTGAGCCTGTATCCAGCGTGAATATAGGACAGGGAAAAAGAGTGCGGCGCTTTATTAATAACTCATTAACAAAGCAAATGTAAAATACAATGTACACAACAAAAACCAAATACATCCAAAACTATGAGCTATCAGTTATCTCCATAAGGCAACATAACATCAAACACCGACCTCATTTAAACCCAATACCCAACATAGAATCACAAAATTGCTTCAAACATAAATTGGGCACCGACGATTCAATCTACCACCAGATTTATTCCCTAACGATCAAGAATCCGCTTACATCTACTGGTGATATTCTTCTTCTTCTTCAATTTGTAGTTCCCCAGTAATTTCAAGTCCAATTCAATACGCTTCCACCAATCCTGATTCGTAACTTTTCAATTTTCGTGAAGTCTACTGTTACGTTCTTGCCAGATGTGGTGAATGATAGTTGGCAAGCTAGCATATGCCAATCCAGAAGCCTGGTCCGTTGCAGAAAAGTTAGAGAGAAGGAGTTGAATTCCTTCTTCTATAGTCAAAGTACTCGGCTAAGGTAATTCCATTTTAACACAACATGTATTCCATAAGTATGCCGAATAAGAACATGCAAAATAATAAGTGGGAATGGTTTTCAGGAAATTGGTTGCATAGTAAACAGTTAGTATCAGTGTTATAACCCCAATCCGTTAATTTGTCTCTAGTAGGCAACCGATTTAAGATTGCTTTATATGTAGTTATAGACATCCTAGGATTATTGCATTTGTTCCAGATTATTTTGCCCCATACTTCAGTAGGATAATGATTTCTCGCCGCGTCCCAGGCAGATTTGAAGTTAAAACCTTTAATATCCCTATTCCATTTCCAATAATCCGTATTAGCTGAGAGATCTATTTTGATATTAGAAATCTGATTGTGTAGTTGTCTAGTAAAAGGGACTAAATCCAATTTAAAAGATCCATCATGCATAATTGACGAAACTTTATCATTACCGTGACCATAGAGCTGTAGGCTATCCCATCCAAGAATTGATACCATGCTTTCACTGTTAATCCAGGGATCATGCCATAAAAATGTGTTTCTCCCATTGACTATTACTCTAGAGATATTGTTGCATGCAATCTGTCTATGTTTGAGAATTGATTTCCATGTACATGAAGAGTTATTATCTATATCCATAGTCCAGAATTGCTTATTATTGCAGTACCTTTTGTTCATCCAGCGAGCCTATAAATTTTTTGAATTTATTAATTGCCAAAGAAGTTTTAGACTAGCTGCTTTCCTGATATCCACAAAATTCCTCAAGCCAATTCCTCCTTCAGATTTAGGACGAAATAGAGTATTCCATGCAATTTTGTGAATTTTACCATTCCAAATAAAATTAGCACATATTTTATTAAGTTTACCAATAGTAGCCAAAGGGAGTCGGTATACCATCATCCAATACATAACCATAGGAGTAATTACTGAATGAATCAATTCTACTCTTCCAGACATGGATAATAATTTGCAATCCCATCCATTTAATCTTTTGTTTATATTATCAAATAAAGCCCCACAATCAGAGAAATGTAAATAGTTATGAGAAAGAGGTACACCTAAATATTTGACAGGAAGCTTACTTTCTTGCATGCTCAGAATATTCATATTATCTTGCTTATTAGTTGTGCCTTTACTAAAATACAACTTAGATTTATTATTGTTAACATTTAAACCCACATAGATTTTGAGTTTCTTTAAACACTTTCTAATTACCTTGGCACTATTCGTAGAAGCCCGAATAAAAATCATCAAGTCATCAGCATAGAGAAGGTGTGTAATAGCTGGTTCAAAATTAAAAGGAGGAATAATATCCTTGACTTTGTATGCCTTCAACATCAAGATAGAGAAATATTCCATAGCCACACAAAACAAATATGGAGATAAAGGATTGCCTTGTCTAATACCTCTATTGCTAGTGATTAAACCTTTTGGGTATCCGTTAATCATGATAGAGAAAGTAGGAGAAGATATGCAATTATATATTAATTTTACCAGTTTTAAAGGAAAACCCATCTTTTTAAGCATATGACATATGAATTTTCTGTTGACCATATCATAGGCTTTATGTAAATCTAATTTCAAACATAACTTACCAGCACCTTTTCGATTAAATAATCTAACTTGTTCATGTGCAAGTAAAATATTTTCAAAAATCACTCTTCCAGGGATAAACGCAGATTGAGCTTCAGAAATTAGATATCTGAGAAAAGGTTTAACTCTGTTGCAGATAACTTTAGCAATAATTTTGTATATAACATTACAACACGATATAGGCCTATAATCAGCAAATGACGATGGGTTATTAATTTTTGACACAAGGGTAATAAAAGTATGATTAACACCTTTATCTAATTTGCCTGTGGAGAAGACCTGATTTATCATATTTGTCAAACTACTTTCTAATTCTTTCCAGTGAATTTTGTAAAATTTTGCAGAAAAACCATCAGGCCCTGGACTGCTATTATCAGACATGGACAATATGGCAGTGTATACTTCATCAGAGTTAATACTATTCGATAAGTATTCTCTCCCTTCATCATTAATACGATACTTGCAATTAACATCAGGAAGAACAGTATTTATATCATCACCATTAAAGATTTGAGAGAAATATGCAATAGCTTCATTTTCAATAGTAGTGGGATCATGTACTAATTTACCTTCTTTAGAGATAATAGAATTCAGATTTGAAATGTGTCTCCTTATAGATATTTTAGAATGGAAGAATCTAGTGCATTCATCTCCTTCTGTGAGCCATTCCACTTTTGCTTTTTGATTAAGATTTTGTAACTCAATATTATTTTGTTCCTTCCATTTTTTGCAGGTTGCCACTAAATTGTCAAAAGCTATAGCATTATCTGGATTATTATCAACAAAATTGAGAGCTGATTCATATTCCTGTTGCAACTCCTTCAGAATGTTACCATCCAAGCTTCTTCTATAGTTCCATGATTTTAGGTACATTTTACAAATTTTCAATTGTTGTCTGAAAACATGTAGATGAGAACCCTCAAATTTTAGCTAAAAAGCATTTGTGAAGCATTCTCCATAGCCATCTAGTAATTGCCAAGTATTCACATATCTAACAGGTTTTCCAACTGAAGATATATGGGGTTCCAGTAATTTAAGACATAAAGGAATATGATCACTAATGGGATTTGAGACCCCAAAACAAACTAAATTAGGAAATTTGTTCATTAAAAGATCATTACAAAGAATTTTATCAATTTTAGTGGCCATTCCCTTTTTTCTCCATGTAAAATTGAAACCCTAAATAGGCAGATCAACCAGTCCAGAGTTGATCACACAGTTTTTAAATCCTTCCATTTGGCTGTAAGGGACATAATTTCCCCTTTTCTTATCTGTAGTTGATAATATATTGTTAAAATCTCCAATCAGGCACCAGGGCAAATCAATATAAATAGCTTCCTGAGATAATATACCCCAAAGATGTTCTCTATCCTTAAGAAAATTACTAGCATAAACAAAGGATATTTTCATTTTGAGACCTCCAGCATTCATTATATTCAAAGAGATATGTTGTGATGACATATGAGTTGGTTCAACTTGCTAAGTTGAATTATTCCAAATAACAAGAATTCTACCTTTACATGAGCACATGTTGTTATCCAAAAACGACCAGCTATTATACATTTTACATTTTAGCTTCAGAATGGCCTCATACTAAGTTTATTCTCTAGTAAACCAACCAATGTTTTATGAGTTATTAGAAATTTAAAAACCGCTAGTTGTTTTTCAGCAGTATTTAAACCTCTAACATTCCAAGCAATTATGGTCATTTAACTTTAGAGTAGCTCCTTGTTTGACTTTTAGGAGGAGCATTGTTTGTAGTATTTACATCACCATTTTTCTTTTTTTTTCTTTTTGTTATTTAACTCATCAATTTCATCATCAAATAACTTGTTTACCTCAACAAAATGTTCAACGTTCATTACAGGATCCTGCTTAGAGATGGGATTATCGTCAACAACAATATGATTTATTAATTCCTCATCAGAGTTCGAAAACTCTTCAACAAGACCTTCACTAGAATTAGGAGAGGAAATAGGTACTCCCTCTAGCTCCTAAACTTGCTGTCTATCATTTATATTATTTAAAGAGTTATAAGTAGCCTTTTCTTCTGTTATAAGCTTAGTGATATTTCTTTTATTTGAACCATCCACCACTGTTTCAATTATTCTCATAGACAGATTACATTTTGTTCTTAAAGTAGAGTCATTATCTTCTCCTGTATGTTGGATTTCCTGACTTGACGATACCTCATCCCAAACTGTTGAAGATTTATTATGTTCATCGCATTTGACTGTTTCAGAATTTTGTGCACCTTTCTCAGCTTGGATAAAAGTTGGATTATCTTCCAGATCCACATCCAATGGGTTGAACCGGCTATTTGAAATAATTATGTTCGAATGATTTGTATTCATAATATTTGGCACTTGTGTATTATTCTCTGTATCTTGTTGAACTAAATTAATTTCAGAACTCCTGTGTATATCATTGTTAAACTGGACTGTATCTGATTCATTTTCACTGCTAATATTCTGATTTTCATTTACTCTATTATTTGGAGCAATGTCACTATTTCGTAACTCTTCACCTACAGAGTTCAAAGATTCATTTTCAGAAGACTTAGTTTTTGGGATCCATTTACTTGTATTTTTGATTTTACAAATTTCAGTTGAATGTCCATAAATTTTACAGCCCTTGCAATATATTGGTTTATAATCATATTTCACTGAAACTTGTAGTTCTTCTCCATTATGCATCATCACATCAACATGGTTAGGAAATCCCTCTTCAGCAGACATTTCTATTAGCACCTTGGCATATGCTATTCTGGATTTATCCGCAGTGATTTTATCCATCTTTATTGGTTTACCCAAAACACTAGCTATAGAACTTATCGCTTCCTTATCCCATAAATCCAATTCCAGGTTATGTAACTTCACCCATATCGGCATTGTCGATAGTAAATCTCTACTAAACCTCATACCTGCCTGCCACTTCTTGAGAATTATAATTCGATTGTCAAACAAATATGGACCTCCCTTCAGCACATTCTCACAGTCTGAAGCGTCTATGAATCTGATAATAAAGAATCCATTATCCCGAGCCAGTAAATTAAATTATTTTTTGGGCTTCCAAATTCGTTCAATATACGCTTTCAAATGACTATGATATGGTCTAGCCCCGTATACATAGAAGATGATCGAATTTTTCCATTTATCAGCGGCTCTTTTATTCATTTCAGAGTCAATTATAGCCTTCTTCTTCTGATTAACAATTAATGGTTGTTTATATGTTAAGTCCACTACTTCTTCTGATCCTCCAATACCACCATCAGCAGCATTCCTCCATTCTTTATTATGTCCTTCATCTAAACCAAACTTGATTCTATTCCAGTTTATCGTTTGCTCTACAAAAGGCTTTCGATAATTCCCATGATTACCATTTTGTTTTGAATTATTGTGCGTCTCAACTTGAGTTGTCATATTATGATTTATATGAGATCCAGATCTATCTTTGGGCAGTGAATTTTTATCTCTATTCCAGAACGGCTGCGATTGCAAATTGACGACTGTATTGTAAGAACTTCCAGAGCCTCCATCATCCATTCGATTATTCTTACCAGCTTTATTAGAAAAATCAGATCCATTTCCGATATCTGTTTTACCAGATTTATCTGGATATATTTCTCGATTGGAAATTATAATCACCCCAGATCTGTTCTTGTCGGTAACATTACTAGAATTTAGTCGACTATAAACCCTAGCCTTTTCTTCTGTACGAGGATGATCGGTACTTGTTTCTGTGTGTACTTCCTTATCCGGAGGGCGCGAATGAGAGTTGAAGCCACCTTGTGAAGTATCAACACCAGAAACCATCTTGGGAGATGGAATCGCCATGAGATCTGTCTCCATGAGATCTTGATAAGGTGTGTGTGTGTGTCTATATATATATATATATATATATATATATATATATATATATATTCTTTCGTTTCTTCTCCATCGCGGCTACTACTTGCGCTTAACCCATAACCGACACTACTAAGATGTCCTTTGCTGCCATATAACCCTAAATGATAACCAACACCACCACTAGCCACCTCGTCACTCATGCAACCGACCATACTAACCATGTCGCCCTTGGCCACCTCCATAAAAACCACCACTGCCGACTTCTCTTTCAAATCCGTGCCACCATGCCTCGTTCTGGGGTGATCAGAGATTAGCATAGGAACCTGCTCTGCCTTTACATATCCATGCCTTTCGATCGTCCTATCATCGCTGCTTCACCGTTGGATTGAAATGTTTGTCAAAATTCTAATGTGTTTTTTGATTAATTTGTATACCCAATCAACGAACAAACACCACTGATGGATTTGCATCGTTGACAACTTCAATTTTGATATATAATATGTCCAGTTCGGAACACTTTTGTATTTCACATTTTTTAATTCAAGGGCGATTAAATTTTGCTAATTACAAAAGATAAAAATTTAGTTTTTATCATCTAGCTATGGCATATTACACCCTAATCCGTGGACACAAAAAAATCACTTTTAAATTTTAGTTACATCATTTATAATGTGATTTTGTAACAACTCGGAATTTGCATTACCAATTAATAAATAAAAGTTAGTTTATTCTTAATGAAGCATAAAAGGATTTGGAATAACAAAATTTATTTGAAAAAGGCTATTTTAATTAAATGGGAAATATGGGATTTTAAAATGAGGATAAAATGTTATTTTGGAGAGTTAAATATTTAGGAGAGATTTTAAAACGGGTTCGGGTAAGAAAAATGAGTTCATAAACCTACATGAACACTTAGAAAATTTTTGGAAACATTGTAAATAACTCTCTTCTTATTGGGTTGCTAGACTTAACCCAATAACCCACCCTAAACCTCTCCTATATATTATCTCAAACTCTCATAACCTTCTTCATTCAACCCTAATCAAAACCCTAATCATTTCCTAAAGCTTCTTAACAAAAATGGCCTCCATCTTCATCTCCTTCAAATTTTAGCTTATGCAAGTCATTCTATGCAAAGGTAATGCAAATACCCACCTCAAATCCCTCTTTTATAACTTTCTAATTTCTGAAATTAGTTTGTTAACACATGTTTTATGTGTTTTTATGATCTTATAGCCTCCTAATCCTCTTTTGCTAACTTGGGTTAATGCTATTATGATCATTGTTGCTTTCTAAGAGAGGTATATTGCTAAAAACTTCTTATAGTATGTGTTTGATCCTCTTTTGATGTCATAAATCAATTAGTAACACATGCTTATTTATGTAACATGTGAATCATAGCTCCTTAATCATCTTTGCATTCAATTTGGGGTTGCACATAAGGTGTTTGTAAAATTGCTTCACAAGGTAATGCTAAGCTTTGGCCTTTGTTTCATTTAATATGGTGTATTAATCATTGTATAGTAGCTTGAGATTGTTATTAGCGAGATATGATGCCAAAAACTTGAAAAAAACACTCCAAAACCACCAAAAACTGCATAAACAGCTGGCTGGAAAATGCTTCAGCCTGAAAACAGGCCAAAACCCAATTCTGAGTGCACCAGGGTAGGCCTGGGCTGCACCCAGGCTGCTGCCCAGGCATAGTGGGCTAGCCCGGTTGGGCTAGCCAGTAGCAGGCCAGCCCGCATGGGCTGGCGCACCACCCACCGCCCCAGCCCGCTTCGGGCTGGGGGCTGGTGTTTCGCCCCAGCCCAGTTGGGCTGGAGGTTGGTAAGTCGCCCCAGCCCAATTGGGCTGGGGGGCTGTTGTTTCGCCCCAGCCCAATTGGGTTGGGGGCTGGTAATCCGCCCCAGCCCAATTGGGCTGGGGGGGATATTTTCCGCCTCAGCCCAATTGGGCTGGGGGGCATGATTTCCGCTCCAGCCCAATTGGGCTGGGGGGCTTGTGTTCTGCCCCAGCCCAATTGGGCTGGGGGCTTTGTTTCTCCCCAGCCCAATTGGGCTGGGGGTTTGTGATTGCTCCCCAGCCCAAGCGGGCTGGGGGCTTATGCATTGCTCCCTAGTCCATGCGGGCTGGGGGGCTGGACCAGGCTGCACCATGTGGTGCAGCCGGTCCTTAAAAAAAAAAAAAATTAAAGTAGTTCTCTGTTTTCAGTTTTGGGACCGAAACTTTGTGACATCGCCACGGTCACATCCGTGGTCGAAATCCAATGCTTTTGGACTCGTTGGAAAGGTGGAGTTCCGAACTCCATCTTTTGAAAATTTGGGCAACATTGGAGTTCGTTTGTTACTCCGATTTTCGTGCCAGAGTTAGACTCTGGTCGGTGTTGGAAAACAGTGTGAATCTTTTTCTGGGTTCAACTTTGAGACGTCGCTGCCACTTCGTCTCAACTCGGAATCCAGAAATTCTTTTTGCATCTTAAAGTAGGGATGTCGGACTACATCCCTACCAGTTTTCATGCCATTTGGACACAGTTTGCTGGTCCAAATAAATTGCCGAACTTGGGTTCGCAGCAGTTTTTGAATGGTTTCAAACACTTAGAATATTTTTGATGATTTTCTGGTTTTCGTCGATTTCTTTGAGATTTGTCCCTGGATTTCGTACACGGGCTTTATAAAAAGGATTTCAAAGGATTTTTCACTCCAAAATGGCTTTTCAAAATTACTATATAATATTATTTTAATTATTAAATTAATTACTCCATAATAGGAGAGTTTTCAAAAGCCGTTTTAAAGTGATTTCAAAATCAATTAAAATCTGTTTCGCACCATTATTTTCTATAATAAAAATCTCACGCTCACTTTTTAGTATGTCGAGCGAAGTGGAAAGGTGCTTAAATGGTTAGGAAATCTCCGGCCTATGGAACCGTGTGTATTTTCTTTCCGGTTAATCCCCGACCTATTCGGTTGATCGTTTTGACCTTTGGGTCTAGTTTACCGATGATACGAGGTGGACTTTTTATTGTTTGGAGTGTGAGCTCGCTATTGGTTAGTATACCGTTTAGTGCGAACGTGGGTTATGGGACTCATTGTTAACACTTTACGGGTTCCTCTCCAAGAAGTTAGTGACACATTAGCCTCTGGGCGGCCAGTACTGGACCTCTGGGTCACCACGCCTTTGGGCAACCGTCTCTGGACACCTGCTCTATGGAGCAGTTTATTTTTCGGCGTGCGCCTCTGGGCCTTTATCCTTCTGGGAAGGATCTCGCCGTTTCGCGCGTTCCGCATCTGTGCGAGTGATCGATCACAATTCTACAGTACTTGGCAACAACGACTCTGGTCGGTGCACGTGCAATATTTGTATTATCTGATGATTTTATATCCATTCGAGTATTGCTATTCGGTGTTGGTTCTATGGAACCATACGATGTAAGTGCGATTACCTTGTGGATTCATAGTGTCTCTGGACACTGCTTTTCAGTGTTTGATTTCATTGACTTTTCAGTATATCCCTATTGCTCTTTGGAGCATCGATCTTTGCTTGGGCATTGATTACTGACTCTGGTCACTCTTGGGATTATTGCCTATGGGAAACTTTATATAGCTTTGGCTACGCCGATGATATGAGGCGATTTTATTTATTAAACACTTTGGGGTTTGTATTCTCTTTGAAGATTTTTACTGTTTATTGATGACTAGGGATCATCATTATATTCATATAGTCCATATTACTCTTCTCTTTGGAGAAGTATTGTTTTATTTATGTATTGCATTATTATATATATCTCAGTTATTACTGATTATTTAGCTAGCCTGACCCGAGTGTTTTCGCTCGGGTCAGACCGAGTTGTTTCAGGTTAGGTCTCTGGACTTAGCTTATGTGCTTCCGCTTGGACATTATCTGCTATGCTGATAGATAGATAGTGCTTTTATTTGTCCACTATTCCGCTACTCTTTTATTTCAGACTCTTATGTACATATTTTTGACTCACATGTGTGAGCGATGGCTTTGTACCCACCTTTTGATACTTGGATATGTATTGACGATATATTGTACCTATGTTCTGTGACTGTTATGTGACTGTTCTATGATGATGATGTTATCATTTAGTATTATGTTTGTTCTGAACCTATTTTACTTAGCCATTGTAGTTTCGTTATAAATATCTATTGGATATGTCGAACCACTTGAGAAAAGAAAACCACCTATTCGACGTATTCAGTAGATAGTTATAGCTTGATTACATATGGTCGCTTCCATTATACTCTATTCTCCGTTATAGTAGACGGTATTACTCCGTAATACTCTTTACTAGAGTGGGTCTCGGAGTGGGGCGTTACAGATTTATGACCATAAGAGATGAATTACTATGCCTTACTAATATATACACAAATAGGATGAATATGGTTCATCGATCGAAGGTGAACCCTTCTCCTTCTTCGCTGTCTAGAAATTCCTTGCATTGGAAATGCCTACTATCTCGATAGCTTTGGCACATTTGCGTAGCTCTCTTTGCAGTGGTCGGTTTTATATTTATTTATTTCATTTGGATTTGACTGATGTGAAGTAGGTTTGATTTTATCTAGAGATAATGTGAAGAAGAAGATGATGAAGACTAGTGGTGAGATGTTTAGGCTCTAGTAGGAATAGAGAATAAAGTTTAACTTTCTATTTATAGGCTAAAATAACATATGTTTAGCCTAAAGTCTCGAAATTAATATATTATGAAATGCCACTGGGTTTGAATTCTTTTAATTTCTAGCACGTTTGACCAAATTCCATAGGTTGTATATGTTTTTTGACTGTAAATAGCATTCCGAACACTAAAGAATAGGTCCTGAACTCTAATTCCTTCTCCTATAATAATTACTATTTTGATTTTTATATGAAATTACAATTTTATCATTTTATTATCATTATTTAATTACGTAAATTATTATGGTGTTACACTATACTATTATCGAGCGGTGCAACTTGGTCTGAAGAATGCTGAAGTGGTTACCAACGACTGCTGAATAAGATGTTTAGATCAAATCAGATGGACAATGAAAGTTTATGTGAATGATATCTTGTAAAGACACACCGATAAATGAATCACATGGACGACCTCTCTAAAATGTTCAATGTGCTTCGAAAGTATGGGATGAAGCTTAATCTATTGAAATGCTCTTTTAGAGTCCCATTAGACAAATTTTTGAGTTTTATTGTAAACTCAAGGGGCATTGAAGCTAACCCGGAATAGATTAAAACATTGAAAGAGGTTACTACCTCAAAGACAAGAAAGGAAATGCATAGCTTTAATAGATAGGCCACTACACTTAATCAATTTATTTGGAAGATACCGGACAAATATATATTTTTCTTTGATGCCCTCAACATAGAAAAAGAGAAGTTTGTCTAGACGAATAATACAAGGAAGCTTTCCAGAATTTGCTATGGTACACGGAGAGACCATTAATTTTTTTAAAGCCTTTGGAAAGAGAATATGTATTAAATTACCTACCACTATCTGCTTACACGCTATGTGCAACCTTTGTACATGAGGAGTTAGAATCCAAAGGCTTGTATATTATATCAACAAGCAATTTACTAGAGCAGAAAAAATTATGCAAAGCTGGAGAAGATGGCGTATAGCTTATTGATTGCATCAAGGAAGTTGCAACCATACTTGCAAGCTCACCCAATAAAAGTGCTTACCGATCAGCCGCTATGGCAAGATCTAATCAACTCAAGACCTTGGGAAGATTACTGAAGTGGAATATTAAGTTGAACTAGTATGACATAACATACCATCCTAGAAGGGGATTATGAGGGCAGGCACTGACTTACTTCATTGTTGAATTTACCATTCAAGATAAAGAAGTGGAAAAGGTATGATCCAATTATCCAAGTTGAAATTGTACGTATATGGAGCTTCTAATGAACATAGTTCCAGGGAAGGAGTGATTCTTGTAACCATGAAAGGACAAAATATATGTTATGCTTTAAAGCTACAGTTCCTAATGACGAACAATGAAGCTGAATACAATGCATTAATTGTAGGACATGAGGTAGCAAAGCAATTGGGAGTCAAGAAACTGCATATATTCAACGACCCTCGGTTGGTGGCCTCTTAGGTTTAAAATTAACTCTAGGTGCCCCTTACCTAATGAAGGTATTGGAACTACCAAGTGACATTGAATACTATAATAATGTACATTCCTAGAGATGAGAATATGAAAGCCGATTCACTAGCAAAACTGGCCAACTCTAGGGATGTCTAGCTTATGTGACTCATTCCAGTAGAGGTTTTACTGGCTCCAAGCATCGTCCAGATTGATGCAGATTAGATCTTGGAGGCCGAGAAAAAAATTGAGTCATGGATAACTCCAATGAAAGAGTATCTGCTGAAAGGAGCTCTCCCAATCAGAAGTAATGAACGATAAAAACTCCTACATAAAATACCATGATTCGTTATGAAGAAGGAGTGCTATATAGAAGAGGATTCTCAACCACCTTACCGTGGTGTGTCACCAATGATGAAGCTAAAAAAAATTCTTTGCGGATGTGCATGGAGGGAGCTGTGATGATCACACTAAAGGACAGACATTGGCGAAGAAGATACTATGCTGTGGATACTTTTGGCCAATGATTAGCCAAAATGCAGTTGAGTACACTAGACAATGTGATAGATGCCAAAGGTTTGCAAAGATACCATGAGTCCCATTTACAAGGCTTATGCAAATGGTTAGCCCGTGGCCATTTATGGTTTGGGGGCTGATATAATCGGTGTTCTACTGATGTCAAAGGGTGGGGGCAAACTATGTTATCATAGGTATGGACTACTTCGCAAAGTGAGCTAATGCGGAACCACTAGCCACAATCACCACGAAGAAAGTGATTGACTTTATGGCAAAGAATATCATATGTCGATTTAGAGTCCTGTAGAAAATCATCATCGATAACGGAACTTAATTCGAGAGCGTCAAATTCAAAGACTTCTACAGTCAGTACCGAATTGAGAAGGGATTTCAGCAATAGCACACAAGCAGGAAAATGGATAGATGGAGGTGGTGAATAATATGATCAAATCTATCATAAAGAAGCGACTGAAGAAAGCCAATAGCAATTGGATTGATGAGCTACCACTAGCTTTGTAGACTTATAGGACAACCTACAAGTCCGCGACTGGACAAACTCTATTCTTTTTAGCCTACAAAGTTGAGGCCATGATTTTGATAGAACTATAAGTCTCTTTTCAATGGACAAAGCATTAGGATCCCAATATGAATGAGAAACTCTTGACTGAGTCCCTCGACTTGGTTTACAAAAAGAAAGAAGATGATAAACCGAGGGTAGCTGCTCACAAGAAAAGAGTAGCAAGACATTTCGATGTCAAGGTCAGAAATTGTACCTTTGAGGTGAGCGACCTTGTTATAAAAGGGGTCCTTCCTGGTACGGGGGAACTTGATCTGAATTAGGAAGGTCCATACACGATTGAATAGAAGCTTGAAGATGGACCTTTCAAGCTATCGACTATTGATGGAATTCCAATTCCACGAGCATGGAATAGCAAGCATCTATGACCTTATTTCACTTAGGTTCATTTATTTTTTGCAATAAAATGTCTTGATTGATGAAATGAGATGTAATAAGGTAGGATTTGCCATTTTCTTTGTTCATAAATAAAGTTGGCTTTTAGAATCAATGGAACATGTTCTTAAAAGTTCGACTTTGAGCCACGTGATTAGTGATAGAATAGGGCATTTTGTATTTTGAAAACCAGATGTCTAGGTACCCAAAGATAGGTACCAATGAACTCCTCTAACCCATGATTGGGATAAAGGAATACAATCGTGCTAGGGTCGATTGAATGACTGTCATTTCACATCTAATCTTTGACCAATGCTCGAAGATTGGCTAGGTCAAGGATCGATGCCTGAAGATATGCATCTAAGTCATTGGATCTCGGAGATAGAAACCAAATAGAAATGACTATGCTTATGACCTAATAAGATGCAATTGTCAAAGAAAAGCAATGATGGTTGATGAATCCTCCCGATCGATACCCAGAGATAAGTACGATCAAGAATGGATGCCCAAAGATAGGCATCTAAAACATTGATTCTCGAAGATAATAATTGATGTATAATTTTAACTTTTGTAGACACGACTGTGCTTATGGCCTAGTGAGATGCACTCGGCCAAAGATAGCAAAGATGGTCAATGTTTTGATCAACACTGGAATATGGGTGAGTTTGAAGATGGATGCCCAGAGATAGGCATCCGAAGCATCGACATCCATATATAGGAATCCGTGTATAACATATTTTTTTACAGATACAACCATGTTTAAATCCCAACGTGATATGTTAAGCTAATGATAAATGAGGCTGACTAATGAGATAACTTTAATTATCACTCGAAAGTAGGTGAAATTAAGAGCGGATGTTCAGAGGTAGAGATCCACACTCCTATTTCCTAGAGACAAAAAATGGTGCAAAGTTAACAGTTGCTGTAATACAACCTCGATTACGGTCAAATGGAACTCGTCAAAAATAATAAGATTGGCCATTAAATTAGCCAAAGTGATGTGGCTCTACTTACAACTGGACGAGATATGCTTAGCTAAAGATAAGTAAAGTTATCTTGAGAAATATAGTTATGTTTAGCCAAGAAAAAATATATTGGCCATGATAAACAGAGCTAAGTAATGAAATAATACTGAGCAATTAGATAGCTTATTTATATATACTGTGTTACTGTAAATAGTGGCATTGCACAAACACAGTCATGTATAATATAAATGTGATTAAACTACATATGATTATATTATATATAGAGGTAGTTATATGAGCAAGTAAAACAGAAAATAAGAAATGTAAATATAGAAGATATTGAAGCAAAAAAGTCTTTATTTACATAGGTTTTTATACGAGTTGCAGGACCCCCTCTCGCACAATGACGGCCTATATACAGGAAATTCCAAAAGAAAACAGAATAGGGGAATATGAAAAGGAAAATGTCTTCCAAAAACCAAGATGGTCCCCTATTGCCCTCTCCCACGTTTGGTGCTCCTAATTGCAAGTCTAGCACAGTGTTTCCTTGAAGTCTTTACCACCTTCTCTTCCTCCTTTTCTACAAAGCTCTCCTTGGTAGAAGAATTTCCTCTTCATTCATCCCATATAATAGATCCTCGTACTTTTTAGAGCGAGAGTCAGAGGACCTGGATTTGCAAGCACCTCTATGTTTAGGAGGCTTGATTTCAGTGGAAGGACGTGGGTGCAGGTGATGATTTTCCAAAGCCGATTGAGGGATTTTGAGTCTCTGGGTCTTATTTAACTATGATCTTGTCGAAGTCATGCTTCAACCTCTCTGCCATTATGATAGAATCATCGGGATCCTTACTTCTTAAATAATCACCTCCTCTTCTTGAGATTGATCGACGTCCTCCAACCATTTCAACGCCCCGATCTTTTTTGAGTCGGTTCTGGGGCTAGAGCTGGAGGGTGGAGTTGGAGCGATCGACATTGTGATGGAGGTGTACATGGTAGTAATGGCACTAGGGCCTAGGGTGTGAGTGGTTAGAGACGGAGAAGGTAGTGATGGATGACCTTTTATTTGATAGATAGAATGAAATAAGTTAATGACATCCTCGGATGGGAAATGAAGTTTCTAAAAGACCGGAGAGACGAGAGATATACTACAACAACCATGCTTGCTATGTTGTAAAATAAATAAATTTAATAATAATTAAAATACATTAATTTAATTATTGATAATTATTGTTTTTAAAATATATTTTTACTTGATTAAAGGCTATCCAATAATATACTTTGTTTTAATAAATTTAATTAACTTAATTAACTCTTTTCAGATAATATATCGAAACTGAATGAAATGTTTTAATAAATATAAAATAAACAAGTATTGAACAGGAAGAAATTGTGTACTTAACGATTATAATTTGTAGATAGAATTGTAAATCAATTCATATTGGATTGAAATTTATTTATAAATAAATGAAGAAATTATTAGAAAAAAGAGTAAATAAATGGAAAAAGTAAATTAGTTAAAACTAGCTCATAATAAGCTAGCCCAAGCTCGAACTTTTACTCAAAAATCCCGACCCTTCTTTTGTAAATCCGAATCCACCCCATATTCCCATTTTTGCCATAATCTTTTCCAAATCAGAAATTTATTTGTGATAAAAAATTTCATGCGCGGAGAAATCGACAATGAAAATGCTTAATGGCTTGCGTCGTTGTGGAGGGGGAGAAACCACGATTTTTGATGTCTCACGATCAATTGTGATGTCCCGGAATTTTGGGCAATACTTATTTAATAATTTCCATTTATAATTTATTTTAAAATATGATTATGTTGATTTAAAATCTAATTTAACCAAATATTTTATATTCAAATCTAATAATTAATCTGATTTAACAAATGATTATCTTTTCAAAAATTCAATAATAATGATAATATAATTTGAATGTTTATTCTTTTCAAATTATAATAATAATATATGTGTGTAATTAATAATAATTAATCTTTTAAAGTTAATAAAAATATTCCATTTGTAATGAATATATGTATACTTTGTAATAGGTAAATTGGTTCAATTTAAATTTAATGAAAACATTTCAAATTATAATATATATGTTTATATATTGTGATTTGAAGTTCTGTTTTAAAATTCAAATAATTTCTGAAGATAATATTTAAGATGTTCTATTTACAATGAATATTTATATTTGTATAAAATTATTGTGAATAGAAAATGATGAATTAAACTTAAACAGAAAATATGATTTCAAAATTTTAATATACATAAATTTTATAGTAATTTGGAAAGTTTTGATTTGGTTTAATAAGGTGCTTTTCAAAAGCTATTTAAAATTAACTTTTATTTATAAACACTTAAAGGAAAATTTATTTTAATTAAATGAATAATAACTTGAAATTAGTACATTATTATAAAAGTTTAAATTGTTTTCCTTTAAATTGATTTTTGAAAACAAATTTAGATTCTTAATATAATATTAATGTTAGTTATAGAAATTTATGTTTAAACTTTTAAAAATAAAATTTAAACAAATGTTACTTTCTTTTAAAACTTATCTATAGGAAAGTTAGTTTTAAATAGTTATAAACTGAAACACAAAGTTATAAATATATTGCATTTCAAAGTTATCCATATATAACATGAGTATTAGATTAATATAGTAATTAAGGTTTATTTATTTATAAACAAATGATTAATGTAATCTTAAAACTCATGGCATCATAAGAATTTATGAAAATACACTTGTATTCATAATATTAAAGGGTTGGACATTTGTTAATACATGAAGTTATGCATTTAACAAGTGGCATCTTTATGTTTCAAAGAAAAGTTTGTTTTAATTAAAAGTTCAAAAGAAAATAAAAATTCAAGAGAAAAGATCTGTTGATTATTTCTTCAGCTAAAACCTCTTTAATTGTCTTCAACCAAAATAAAAAAATAAATAAAAGAAACCAAGTGAAAACTTCAAACTGAAATCAAAAACCAAAGATCATTCAATGAGAAACCAAATGCAAGATTCAACTGGAACCTGAAAACAGAATTCAAATCTGTAAAATCTGAAGCTTTGATTCAATCTATAATCAAATCTGAAGCTTACAGCCATGATTCAAATTGCAACCTGAAAATGGCTTCAGATCAACTGGAAATCAACATGCAAATGCAAAGGGAAATTCGATGTTTCAACAGTAAGATTAAAATGCAAAAGGAAATTTAAATTACAGAAAATCCAAATGCAGTAATACAAAAAGCTATTCTCTGCTTCAAAATTCTGGTGAGTAAACACCTTTCTAAAAACAGTTTAAATCCTTCATATTTTGTTCTGTTGCATGAAGATTATAGTAAACATAATACAAATGTTTGCATGCTTGATTTGATGATTCAAATGCTTGTTTATTTAGCTATTGAATACCTGTGGCTATTAAAGTTTTAAGACTCTGTTCTTATTCATGTTCTAGTTCTACAAAAATTTCCTAACTTCCAAGTTGATCATTATTAATCACTGAACATTGAAAGAAAGTTGAGCATAACAAAGTAATCTTGTGATTAAAAATAAATTTAGAAATTTATATTGAACAATGTACTGTAAATATTAGATTTACAGTGAAAAACCAAAACTAAGTGAAAATCAATTTCCATTATTTAAAATTCAGATCATATGGCCTGAATTGGAATTCAAAGTTATGAATTTTAACATGAATTTGGGAATTTATGATTTAGTATTCAAAGATGAAGTAAGGGTTTTATGAATTTGGGTTTGGGGTCGTTTGTCGTTGATTGGGGTTGAATTGGAGGTTGAGCTTCGGCATGGAGTTGGTCTTGGTTCTGGGTGATGCAGGAAAAATGGTGGTTGATTTTTATAGGAAGCGTGGTGGCCGTGATGGGGCGTAGTAGGGTTTGAACCTGTTTTTGGTTCGAATCAGTAGCGACATGAGTGCGTCATCGTTGTTGCTTCGGTGTGGATCGCATGGAGGGAAATAGCATTGGCGAAGTGCAGTGAGGTTATGGAAGGGAAGCCGAGGTCTCTGGTGGTGGGTTTTGTCGTTGGCGGTGGTGGATATGGGTTGTTGGTTTTCTGGATTGAGGGGCTGTAGCTCGAATTTTGATTGGTTGGCGTTTTCTTCGATTGAGGGTGTCAAAGGGGTTGCTGAGTCCAGAGATGACTTGTGAGGAGTGTCGGCGTTGATCGCCGTCGACCGGCTCCGATGTACATGTGCACGTCCTCGGTTTTGTGCAGTTGAACATGTTGTTTGAGAAGAAGGAAGTGTTGGTTGGGTTCTACTGTGTTGCTCGAGTATTAGGTAGTGATGGCCTCGTGTATGACTCGGAGTGGAAAGGAGAGATGCTGCATGTTTTTGGTTTTCGAGTAGTTGGGTTTCCTGGTTTTGTTGCTGATTGATTTCAACTGCAAAATTTAATTTTCTGAAATCCAATGCAAACTGAGTTCTAAACCATAGTTTTAAATTATTTTAAATATGTTTGAAATGTTTTAATTTAAACTTTGTGTTTTAAGTTAAATTTGTTTTTAAAAAAAAAATAGTTTATTGTTTTATAGTATAATATTAATCAGATTTTTATACTTTATAAAAAAAATCGAGTTTGAAAGTAGATTGGATTTTTAACAAGGTGTATAGTTGGTTTATAATGTATGAATGTTTGAATTTAAAAGAGTTTTAGTTTTTTTTAAAGTTTTTTTTTAAAATGCAAACTTTTGTTTTAAAAATAGTTTGTTTCATTTTGTTCTGTTAATAAAATAATGTTTCCAAATTAAAGTGTATTTGAAGTAATTTAAATGTGATTAAAGTAACGTATTTAATAATGATAAATTCAAAGATAATGTTTTTGTGTAAACCAAATACAAGTTTTGAATTTAAATATTTAATTTTAAAATGATTAATAAAGGTTAATGGAATACTTGGTTTATCTTAATCAAGTTTTAGATTATAAAGGTAATTGAAGTAAATTACTTAATTAACTTAAATTAGTTAATATAAGTGATTAAATTAAGGTAAATTAGTTATGTAATTAATTAAGTATAATTAATTACTTAAATAAAAAAATAAAAAAATTTAATCAAGGTTAATTAATTAAGAAATAAATTAGTTAATAAGTAATTAAGAAGTTAATTACCTAATGATTAAGAAGAATTATTTATATATAATTACTTAATGAAGTAATTAAAAGCAATTAATTTCTCAGTGTAATTAATTAAGTATAGTTAAAAAAATTAGTTAATTAATTAAGTTTAATTAATTAAAAAGAATTACTTAATGATGGAATTTAGTATAATTACTTAAAGTAATTAAAGATGTGTAATTACTTAGTGAAGTAATTAATAAATAATTACTGATTGTAATTAATTAAGAGAATACTTGATGGATAATAATTAAAGAAGTATAATTACTTAAGGGAAGTAATTAAGGATAATTACTCAGTGTAATTAAAGAATTGATTAATGAAATTAATCAAGGTATTGTTTAATTGATGTAGTAATTAAGGAAGTTAATTACTGATTGTGATTAATCAGGTTTGATTAATAATTGTAATTAAGTTTATAATTAATACTTAAATGTAATTATTGAAATTAGAGGGTCATTAATTAGTGTAATTAATGAATAATTAATGGTTTAATTAATTAATACATGTGATTAATTATAAGATAATTAATCAATAAAGTGAGAAGTAATTATTAATTAATGTAATTAATTAAAGATTTGGGTAATTAATTAACTAGAATTAATTAAGATTAATGATTAAAGATAAATTAATCTGTGCAATTAATTTAAGGGTTAATTACATAGTGTAATTAAAGAATAATTAATCTAGGTGATTAATTAAGAATATGATTGAAAGATAATTAATCTGAAATTGAAGATTAATTGATTGGATTATGAAGGTGATTATAGAATGATTAATTAATTAATGATTGTTTAAGCAGGGTTCGTTGTTTAATTCTCAAGTAATTAATTTGATTTAAGGTGATTAAATTAATTATAAAGGAATTAATAATGCCTATTTGTGTATGATTGTTGTGGAATATCTGAATTGGTTGATATTTATTGAATGATTGATACTGGATGATTTGGATGTCCATGAGATATGTGATATGCTAATTTGTGAGATGAATGTTTGATATGAATTATCTGTTGTGATAATGTGATTCATCTATCTGTTTATGTCATCCTGAATATGAGTTAATTGTTTAAACCCTTAAGTACAACTTGGACATTAAAACGGCGTTTGGTTTCGATGAGACCGGGATCAGGTTTCCATATTTGGATATCCAAAAACCACATCGATTCCAATTAAACGTTAGGTCATGAATCCAAGTGGAGCAAGTGAAGACTCGAGGTATAAGGGCTATACGTCAGTATAACTCTGTGGGTGATTCCGTAATGAGTTTGACGGAATAGTGCTTATAGGTTCGAGATGGTGATTCAGAGTGCAAGGGCTATGGTCGTTGACTCTGAGGGTGATTCCAAAATGAGTGCAACGAGATAGTGCCTTCGGTTTCGTTCGAACCCGGAACGAACTTGTATGGACTGAATGCTTTCAGAACATCGTCAGGTGGACGATGAGCATTCTAAGATTGATGTGTTCTATAAAGGTAATCGCAGCCTCAAGCCTCATCAACCGGGAATGGCTAAAACAGGGGAGGTGCAGCAAGGCTTCGTGGGTAGCTTCCACTGGAGAGAAAGATTGACCCCTGTCTAGAAGTCCCTTTTTATTTCGGCTGTGTGGGGCGGTTGATCATGACAACTGCCGGGGTGGTCTTGTTCGGGACTGTCCAGTAAGGGATGGTTCCGGCCTTGTGTTGCAGGGGAGCGGGCGTACTCCTCGGTACGGTGATCTAGGCATGTGACGGGCGTTACCCCAGTAGCCCTGCCATTGTATGGAATCCAAAATCCAATAAGTGCCTGTACGGTTTTGATTGTCCCCAACTATGTTGGAACGTGAGATGTAAGCATTCCAGCTATTTCTGTATTTTACTTTGAAAACCCTAGACATTATTATAATATCACTGGATTTTCCTATCAAATGTTTTGCTTAGCGTAAGGTAAAAACTTTTCCATGTTTATGTGTGGGAAGTCTTACGTGCTACCTTTTCTTTTCAAAGGATTTTCTAAAGTTAAGCAACTTTTAACCGTTTACTCACACCAGACCCCTGTCTGACCCGAGTGTTTATTTTTTGTTTTATTAAACTCTTGGGTACTCATATTATGTATGAGTAGTCAAGTGATTCAGGATATTCTTGACAAATTCTGGAGGAGATATGGAGCAGGTGGCTTCAACGTATAGATATATATATAGTTTTTCGATGTGTTTGAGTTGTTTCTGTTCTGTGATGTATTTGAGTTGTAATATCTAGACAGGTGTTATAACTGTCTAGTTTTGTGTAGTTTGAGCTGTATAACTCCGATGTATATGATACTATGTAACATTTTATTTGATTAATATAATTTATTCGTTCCGCTGTGAGATTCTGATGTTGTTTGGTTCTTCTTTTCTTTCTTTTCTCTTTTCTATCCCTTTCTTTTCTTCTTAATGATGCGTCTTTCTGGAGATAGGAAGGCGGGTCGTTACAATGTGGTATCAGAGCATTAGGTTGAGTGAATACCTAGGCTCTATAGTGGTGTCTTTCTTGAGAGAACGTATTTGTAATTTTTAATTTATATATATATATATATATATATATATATATATATATATTTCTACCTATCTATTGGGTTACCTGTTCAGGTTTTCCAATATAAGTTATAAAGGTAGATGGGGAGTAGTGTGTGTAACACGACCACCATTGGTTGGAGTTTGAATGTCTGAGGTTGGAAGTCTATCTGTTGAGACTGTAGACCTAATACCGTCTCGAGAGAGTTCTGTAGTGATAAAGAACTTCATTGATCTCTGAAGGAAACCTGTTAAGGTTCGGAGTTCATTTCTGAAGTTGAATGAGTAGAAATTGGATCTGTCAGTTGGGCAGAAGTGAGTGATGGTATTTTGATACCTCAGGAAATAGTAGCTGCGTCATGAGATGAAGTGACTATGGATGTTCCCGAAGATGTTTTCTTTGGAACAAGTTAAGGAAGTGAGTCTGCTTCAGTGTTGTGGCGGTGTTCAGCCGGAGTTTCTGTTTGCTTTGAGTTTCTCAGAGAGCTTTGTTTTGGAATTCTTTGGCATTTGTGGCAGCAGTGCAGCTTGGAATGTTCTCGGTGTTGGCAAGAGATCTTCTGGCTTAGCAGATTTTCTGAAGTGGAGTTCAGAAGCATTTGAGTGGACCTGTTTCTTCGATGGGTTGGTTAGTGAAGAGTAAGCTGTTCTATTTGGTTAAGGAAGAACAGTTTTTCCTTGGATTTGGTTTGGGTGGATCGCAAAAGTGACTTGCGATTGTTTGAGTGTTTCTGTTGGGTTATCTGAATTTTTCTGATGTCTTCAGGAAGTCAAAGTTTGGTTCGCATCTGGAGATTGAGCTTTCTTATCGTCTAGGATTCCAGGAGTGGTACGGTGGTTCAGCTTTATAGAAGAATAGTTTCTTTGGAATCTGAACTAGGTGTTATCACAAAAGTAACTTGCGATGGTTCGGAAGTTCTTCTAGTAATCTTTGCTTTAGTTTGAGACATCTCTAAAGATGTTGGAGCTATCGAAGTGGTATGAGACTTTCTGAATATCTTCGAGGAAGTCAAAGGAGTTTGTCCGCACCGAGAGATGGAGTTCTATTTTGATTTGGTTCTTGGATTTTCTGGTGGTTTGGTCTAGTAGAGAGAAGAATCCAGGAGAGAGGATTTTGCGAGCAATCGGGGTTGATTGGATCTAGTTTTCTGAATGGATTGCTGCTGTAGTATTTGTGACCAAGTCAGGTAGGTCATTAAGCTTTTATGGGATTTGATGGACAATGTTTCTGGATGAGTTGATCAAGTTTGTGCTTATGTTCATCAGAAGCATTCTCATCTTCTTAGGATCAGAGTTGCAGCGGAAGCATGGTGGCAGCTATTCCAAGATAGAAGCAACTCGGATTCATCGAAGGATTTGTGTTTTCTTGGATTTAAGATTTTCTTTAGGAAGTTCTTTCGGGATCTAAAGGCTTGGATGTCAGGAGCATCTGTTTTGTTTTCCGAATAGGAGAAGCAAGTTTGAAGTTTTTGATGCTGTATGGTAGATTGGTGTTTGAATTTCGATAGATTTTTGGGAGAATCATCTTGTTGAGTAGAAGCAAGAGGTCATCTTATTCTTGATCCAGCTTTGATTTGAGAAGCATCTGTGAAGTTTGGTTGATCAGGATGGTTAAGGGCAGCCCAGGATCAGCAGAGGTTGTGGTCAAGAGACGAAGAGATCCGGAAATTGAAGTCGGAGATTTAATTTTTGGATAAATTTTCTCCGATCGTAAGAGCAATGAGATTGGATAAGATGGGAAGCTAGCTCAAGAGTGTATGGGAATCTTTCTGTATTCTCTTAAGGATAAGTGGTTGAGCTATCACTGGTTTAGAACCAGTAGATCATGGAGATTTGGAAGTTAATCGGATTGTCTGTGATCCTGTATTCTGTTTAGATTGTAGATCTAGATATAGGAGTTCTAGATCTGAGTAGAGCAGCTAGATTAGATTCTGTAGGGCGAGTAACCCGATGTTTGTACCTGGGAAACTCGAGAAAATTCTGTCCAAATTTTGTTTGGATAGTTAGAATTGATTGTTTGAATTGGATGTTATGGTTTTTAGTATATGGTTGATAGCATATGTTGCTATTTTAAAATTTAAATCTGTATGAGATTATTAAATTACTTTGCTTTTAATTTCGGGGACGAAATTCTTTTAAGGGGGAAGGAATGTGATGTCTCGGAATTTTGGGAAATGCTTATTTAATAATTTCCATTTATAATTTATTTTAAAATATGATTATGTTGATTTAAAATCTAATTTAACCAAATATTTTATATTCAAAGCTAATAATTAATCTGATTTAACAAATGATTATCTTTTCAAAAATTCAATAATAATGATAATATAATTTGAATGTTTATTCTTTTCAAATAATAATAATAATATATGTGTGTAATTAATAATAATTAATCTTTTAAAGTTAATAAAAATATTCCATTTGTAATGAATATATGTATACTTTGTAATAGGGAAATTGGTTCAATTTAAATTTAATGAAAACATTTCAAATTATAATATATATGTTTATATATTGTGATTTGAAGTTCTGTTTTAAAATTCAAATAATTTTCGAAGATAAAATTTAAGATGTTCTATTTACAATGAATATTTATATTTGTATAAAATTATTGTGAATAGAAAATGATGAATTAAACTTAAACAGAAAATATGATTTCAAAATTTTAATATACATAAGTTTTTATAGTAATTTGGAAAGTTTTGATTTGGTTTAATAAGGTGCTTTTCAAAAGCTATTTAAAATTAATTTTTATTTATAAACACTTAAAAGGAAAATTTATTATTATTAAATGAATAATAACTTGAAATAAGTACATTATTATAAAAGTTTAAATTGTTTTCCTTTAAAATGATTTTTGAAAACAAATTTAGATTCTTAATATAATATTAATGTTAGTTATTGAAATTTATGTTTAAACTTTTGAAAATAAAATTTAAACAAATGTTACTTTCTTTTAAAACTTATCTTTAGGAAAGTGAGTTTTAAATAGTTATAAACTAAAACACAAAGTTATAAATATATTGCATTTCATAGTTATACATATATAACATGAGTATTAGATTAATATAGTAATTAAGGTTTATTTATTCATAAACAAATGATTAATGTAATCTTAAAACTCATGGCATCATAAGAATTTATGAAAATACACTTGTATTCATAATACTAAAGGGTTGGACATTTGTTAATACATGAAGTTATGCATTTAACAAGTGGCGTCTTTATGTTTAAAAGAAAAGTTTGTTTTAATTAAAAGTTCAAAAGAAAATAAAAATTCAAGAGAAAAGATATGTTGATTATTTCTTCAGCTAAAACCTCTTTAATTGTCTTCAACCAAAATAAAAAAATAAATAAAAGAAACCAAGTGAAAACTTCAAACTGAAATCAAAAACCAAAGATCATTCAATGAGAAATCAAATGCAAGATTCAGCTGGAACCTGAAAACAGAATTCAAATCTGTAAAATCTGAAGCTTTGATTCAATCTATAATCAAATCTGAAGCTTACAGCCATGATTCAAATTGCAACCTGAAAATGGCTTCAGATCAACTGGAAATCAACATGCAAATGCAAAGGGAAATTCGATGTTTCAACAGCAAGATTAAAATGCAAAAGCAAATTTAAATTACAGAAAATCCAAATGCAGTAATACAAAAAGCTATTCTCTGCTTCAAAATTCTGGTGAGTAAACACCTTTTTAAAAACAGTTTAAATCCTTCATATTTTGTTCTGTTGCATGAAGATTATAGTAAACATAATACAAATGTTTGCATGCTTGATTTGATGATTCAAATGCTTGTTTATTTAGCTGTTGAATACCTGTGGCTATTAAAGTTTTAAGACTCTGTTCTTATTCATGTTCTAGTTCTACAAAAATTTCCTAACTTCCAAGTTGATCATTATTAATCACTGAACATTGAAAGAAAGTTGAGCATAACAAAGTAATCTTGTGATTAAAAATAAATTTAGAAATTTATATTGAACAATGTACTGTAAATATTAGATTTACAGTGAAAAACCAAAATTGAGTGAAAATCAATTTCCATTATTTAAAATTCAGATCATATGGCCTGAATTGGAATTCAAACTTATGAATTTTAACATGAATTTGGGAATTTATGATTTAGTATTCAAAGAGAAGTAAGGGTTTTATGAATTTGGGTTTGGGGTCGTTTGCCATTGATTGGGGTTGAATTGGAGGTTGAGCTTCGGCATGGAGTTGGTCTTGGTTCTGGGTGATGCAGGAAAAATGGTGGTTGTTTTTTATGGGAAGCGTGGTGGCCGTGATGAGGCGTAGTAGGGTTTGAACCTGTTTTTGGTTCGAATCAGTAGCGACATGAGTGCGTCATCGTTGTTGCTTCGGTGTGGATCGCATGAAGGGAAGTAGCATTGGCGAAGTGCAGTGAGGTTATGGAAGGGAAGCCGAGGTCTCTGGTAGTGGGTTTCGTCGTTGGCGGTGGTGGATATGGGTTGTTGTTTTTCTGGATTGAGGGGCTGTTGCTCGAATTTTGATTGGTTGGCGTTTTCTTTGATTGAGGGTGTCGAAGGGGTTGCTGAGCCCAGAGATGACTTGTGAGGAGTGTCGGCGTTGATCGCCGTCGACCGGCTCCGATGTACATGTGCACGTCCTCGGTTTTGTGCAGTTGAACATGTTGTTTGAGAAGAAGGAAGTGTTGGTTGGGCTCTACTGTGTTACTCGAGTATTAGGTAGTGATGGCCTCGCGTATGACTCGGAGTGGAAAGGAGAGATGCTGCGTGTTTTTGGTTTTCGAGTAGTTGGGTTTCCTGGTTTTGTTGCTGATTGATTTCAACTGCAAAATTTAATTTTCTGAAATCCAATGCAAACTGAGTTCTAAACCATAGTATTAAATTATTTTAAATATGTTTGAAGTGTTTTAATTTAAACTTTGTGTTTTAAGTTAAATTTGTTTTTTTTAAATAGTTTGTTGTTTTATAGTATAATATTAATCAGATTTTTATACTTTATAAAAAAAATTCGAGTTTGAAAGTAGATTGGATTTTTAACAAGGTGTATAGTTGGTTTATAATGTATGAATGTTTGAATTTAAAAGAATTTTAGTTCTTTTTTTAAGTTTTTTTTAAAAATGCAAACTTTTGTTTTAAAAATAGTTTGTTTCATTTTGTTTTGTTAATAAAATAATGTTTCCAAATTAAAGTGTATTTGAAGTAATTTAAATGTGATTAAAGTAACGTATTTAATAATGATAAATTCAAATATATTGTTTTTGTGGAAACCAAATACAAGTTTTGAATTTAAATATTTAATTTTAAAATGATTAATAAAGGTTAATGGAATACTTGGTTTATCTTAATCAAGTTTTAGATTATAAAGATAATTGAAGTAAATTACTTAATTAACTTAAATTAGTTAATATAAGTGATTAAATTAAGGTAAATTAGTTGTGTAATCAATTTAATATAATTAATTACTTAAATAAAAAAAATAAAAAAATTTAATCAAGGTTAATTAATTAAGAAATAAATTAGTTAATAAGTAATTAAGAAGTTAATTACCTAATGATTAAGAAGAATTATTTATATATAATTACTTAATGAAGTAATTTAAAGCAATTAATTTCTCAGTCTAATTAATTAAGTTAAGTATAGTTAATTTTTTTTAGTTAATTAATTAAGTTTAATTAATTAAAAAAAATTACTTAGTGATGGAATTTAGTATAATTACTTAAAGTAATTAAAGATGTGTAATTACTTAGTGAAGTAATTAATAAATAATTACTGATTGTAATTAATTAAGAGAATACTTGATGGATAATAATTAAAGAAGTATAATTACTTAAGGGAAGTAATTAAGGATAATTACTCAGTGTAATTAAAGAATTGATTAATGAAATTAATCAAGGTATTGTTTAATTGATGTAGTAATTAAGGAAGTTAATTACTGATTGTGATTAATCAGGTTTGATTAATAATTGTAATTAAGTTTATAATTAATACTTAAATGTAATTATTGAAATTAGAGGGTCATTAATTAGTGTAATTAATGAATAATTAATGGTTTAATTAATTAATACATGTGATTAATTATAAGATAATTAATCAATAAAGTGAGAAGTAATTATTAATTAATGTAATTAATTAAAGATTTGGGTAATTAATTAACTAGAATTAATTAAGATTAATGATTAAAGATAAATTAATCTGTGCAATTAATTTAAGGGTTAATTACATAGTGTAATTAAAGAATAATTAATCTAGGTGATTAATTAAGAATATGATTGAAAGATAATTAATCTGAAATTGAAGATTAATTGATTGGATTATGAAGGTGATTATAGAATGATTAATTAATTAATGATTGTTTAAGCAGGGTTCGTTGTTTAATTCTCAAGTAATTAATTTGATTTAAGGTGATTAAATTAATTATAAAGGAATTAATAATGCCTATTTGTGTATGATTGTTGTGGAATATCTGAATTGGTTGATATCTATTGAATGATTGATACTGGATGATTTGGATGTCCATGAGATATGTGATATGCTGCTTTGTGAGATGAATGTTTGATATGAATTATCTGTTGTGATAATGTGATTCATCTATCTGTTTATGTCATCCTGAATATGAGTTAATTATTTAAACCCTTAAGTACAACTTGGACATTAAAATGGCGTTTGGTTTCGATGAGACCGGGATCGGGTTTCCACATTTAGATATCCGAAAACCACATCGATTCCAATTAAACGTTAGGTCGTGAATCCAAGTGGAGCAAGTGATGACTCGAGGTGTAAGGGCTATACGTCAGTATAACTCTGTGGGTGATTCCGTAATGAGTTTGACGGAATAGTGCTTATAGGTTCGAGATGGTGATTCAGAGTGCAAGGGCTATGGTCGTTGACTCTGAGGGTGATTCCAAAATGAGTGCAACGAGATAGTGCCTTTGGTTTCGTTCGAACCCGGAACAAACTTGTATGGACTGAATGCTTTCAGAACATCGTCAGGTGGACGATGAGCATTCTAAGATTGATGTGTTCTATAAAGGTAATCGCAGCCTCAAGCCTCATCAACCGGGAATGGCTAAAACAGGGGAGGTGCAGCAAGGCTTCGTGGGTAGCTTCCACTGGAGAGCGAGATTGACCTCTGTCTAGAAGTCCCTTTTTATTTCGGCTCTGTGGGGCGGTTGATCATGACAACTGCCGGGGTGGTCTTGTTCGGGACTGTCCAGTAAGGGATGGTTCCAGCCTTATGTTGCAGGGGAGCGGGCGTACTCCTCAGTACGGTGATCTAGGCCACGTACTATGACGGGCAGTACCCCAGTAGCCCTGCCATTGTATGGAATCCAAAATCCAATAAGTGTATGTACGGTTTTAATTGTGCCCAACTATGTTGGAACGTGAGATGTAAGCATTCCAGCTATTTCTGTATTTTACTTTGAAAACCCTAGACACTATTATAATATCACTGGATTTTCCTATCAAATGTTTTTCTTAGCGTAAGGTAAAAACTTTTCCATGTTTATGTGTGGGAAGTCTTACGTGATACCTTTTCTTTTCAAAGGATTTTCTAAAGTTAAGCAACTTTTAACCGTTTACTCACACCAGACCCCTGTCTGACCCGAGTGTTTATTTTCTGTTTTATTAAACTCTTGGGTACTCATATTATGTATGAGTAGTCAAGTGATTCAGGATATTCTTGACAAATTCTGGAGGAGATATGGAGCAGGTGGCTTCAGCGTGTATATATATATATATAGTTTTCCGCTGTGTTTGAGTTGTTTCTATTCTGTAATGTATTTGAGTTGTTATATCTAGACAGGTGTTATAACTGTCTAGTTTTGTGTAGTTTGAGCTGTATAACTCTGATGTATATGATACTATGTAACATTTTATTTGATTAATATAATTTATTCGTTCCGCTGTGAGATTCTGATGTTGTTTGGTTCTTCTTTTCTTTCTTTTCTCTTTTCTATCCCTTTCTTTTCTTCTTAATGATGCGTCTTTCTGGAGATAGGAAGGCGGGTCGTTACATCGATGGTCACCGTAAAGGTGGAGGTAGCGGGATTCACATGCATGCAAGGATGTGCTGGTGAAGTAGCGGCTAGCGATGGGATGGTGGCTCTGACATGGATGCTGGCGATGGATATGTTGATGCTGCATGGTGTTTAGGCGACCAGATTTTGGGACAAAGTTGTGGGTCAAGGAGTGAATTTATAGGTGTAGAAGATTGCTAGCGATAGTAGCGCTTGTGCTTGGGCTGAGGGTAGTCGCTAATTGGATAGTTCAAGCATTGTTTTGGTAAGTTTCTAAACTCACATCTATATTTATATTCCACTTCATGCAATATATTTATCCTGAATATTGATTAAATTGCTTAGTTGAATAGATTGTTTGGGAGTTTGGATTGATTATGAGTTTGATAGAGGAGTTTTGTGTGTTTAACAAAGTGTAAAGGAAACTCTATCTGAATGCATTTTGATTTGTGCAGTTTATTAATATATAATGTGTGTTGTATGGACGAATGGAGTTCGGTGGAATTCGACTCAGGTCGCAAGATATATTTGTATAAATGATTGGTTAATATTTTGAAGAATGTTGCTCTATGGTTTAATTTTTGGATTTATTTATTTTCTTGTTTCAAAATATTTTTGAATAGCTTTGGAAATTTATTTATGGTGTTTTAAAATTATACTAAAGTATATTTACAAATAAATAAAAGTGGTTGAAAAATAAAATGATGCATTGGAAATTGTTTGGATATGAAAGCTCCTTCGAAAATGAAATAGAGAATATTCGCCGGTATTGAAATGTATAGAATTTTTACAAGTATAAGTGAATGGTTTTAATAATATTTTCGAATTGTAAAGTGTATATTTAATAAAAAGGATTAAGAATATTTTTGAAAGGGGATTTTGAATATATAAACATATTTTAAAGATAAGTTCATTGCGAAACATTTTGGAATGGTTTTAAGAGCATTAAAATATAAATCCCATTTCACACGTATGAATAATTTGATTTGAAATTGGTTTATATTGATGTTTATGAGAAATTCTATGTGATGAGAATTTTGAGTAAACGGTTTAGCAAAACCAAGCAATATAGGACATTTGGTAATACTTTTCTGATTACTCTCTTGACTCCTCGTATGAAACATTTGATTTGTATTATGTTGTAATTCTATATAATAAGAATGTTGAATAAATGAATTGGTAATACCAGATGGTTTGAGACGCTCGGTAATATTTTCCTAGTTATTCTTTTAACTTGTATTATAGAATAATTGTTGTTTCGATGAGTGTAGTTTCCTGGATATTAGAAAATGTTCAAATAACACTGAGTGGTATGGGATGCTCAAGTAATACTTGTTTGGTTACTATTTGTCAGTAAATGTCATTTATATTTCAGAGATGGGTTAGGAATTTATGATATCATCTAGAAGTGACCCCTTAGAGATTAGTAGTCAAGAGTTCCATTACTCTCCCAGGGCTACAAGTTGGAGTTATGCTGGAATTTATAGATTTATCCTCGTAGGACTAACTAGCCAAGTTATATTATTATTTACTTTTAGGGCTAGTAGTTGAGGAATTATTATGTTACGCTCTCATTTGAATGCATGGAGTTGAGAGTACTTATTATTACTCTCATTAGGACTCATTTACTCAAAAGTATTCATTGCACCCTCTAAAGGACTAACTAGTCGAGTATCATCATCTACTCTTAGGGCTAGTAGTCTAGGATTTGTTATGTTGAGATGCTCTCATCATGATCCATAGTCAAGAGTAGCTGTTGTCACTCTCATCGAGACTCCTGGAGTCATGAGTACTAGTTTTTACTTTTATTAGGGTTTTTCTAGTCGAGATAACTTGTTAAAAATCTACGTCATAGGGTCCATGGCGCTATAGAGAGCGTGTGATTAGGACCCACTAGATATGCAAGTATTTATCCTAACGGTCCTGATTGCAAGGTCGTGCCCTGAATCCGTGATGTAACTTTGTTGAGTTTGTAGGCTAAGGGTTATTACTCTCGTTAGAGCCATTGCCCAGATGTTGTCCAGTTAAATCACTTAGCGGCTCCATAGCGACAGAGGTGCAAAAATTTATGGTAGGGATAAACCCGGGATATAGCGAAAAATAGCGGAGGTAGATAAAGCTTCAATAGATATGAAACCAAATATTTAAATTTAATTTATTCTCTTCTCGCATCATTTTTGTAGGAAAAGAAATGTCATTTAATCTTATAGAACAAAAACAAGAATATTAAGATTTATCCAATCCAAATTTGGTAACTAGAATAGATTTCTAACTTATATTGAGCATTTATGCCTTAAAATTAGTCTTTATCCTAACTTTGTTGATTTTTTTTTTAAATGAGAACTAGTTAACTCTACCTTTTTATATTAATTTTGCTAGAGAAGGTGCTAAAAAACCTTGATTTAGCGGGTGCAGAAAATAACAAGGGTCAAATCGGATCTAGTATTTAATAGCACTACATTGAAAAAGCATAGCAGTCGAAGAGCACCATGCGCTATAGCAAGGATTTTGCGGGACCCTAACTGCATAGCCCAATGTCACATAAGGGCCAATTATCCGTTACTAAGGGTAAGTAGGAATCGTGAGTTGTGACCAATGCTCAGCGTAGCCTGGCAATGTGTTTATGACATGTGAATGGATATTGGTGTTGCGATTCTAGGAGTAACCAAGGGATTATAGGAAGCGAACTGTAGTACATTAGTCCCCCATCTGGACGACTTAGGTAGATCCATTATATATGAGATATTTGATATTATCACCTCACTAGGGACGATGATTATAGGACATTAGAGACTGGCTACGTGTTAGTCGGTCATTCGAGATAACCTAACTTGAGACAATTGCATGTTCTCTACTTATGACATTGGAGACATGTTATGTGCATATCTATCATTCTCTTATACGAGCTTATGGCTAAGAGATAGCTTTTTATATAATATATTGTTTCTATCTCCTAGGACCATTCATCCGAGAGGTTTTACCTATCTAAGGACTGTGGGTCAAAATATGTGATTTGTACATTGATTATTTGATTGAATTTGATGTTTATTGAGTTTGTGTCCTTGACGTCTCTGAGGATCTAACAGTCGAAAATTATCACTTCTATTAGGATTGTAGGCCGAGATAATTATATGGATATTGCTGTTGGAATTTTGTACAATTTATGTTTTATTTAGGATTTGTATTTCTTCTTATCTCCAAGGGCTAATGGTCGGAAGTCTTTACTTCCATCAGGACCATAAGTCGAGATAGTATTCCTAGATATTGATTTCTTTGTTTTGTATGGATTATGTTCTATTTGGGTTCCATATTTCTTGATTTACCTTTTATGGCTTAGCAGTTAGAAGCTATTACTTCCATTATGACTATATAAGTCAAGATTTATAAGACCTATTAGTGATGCTTTGATTAATTATTTGGGATTTTGCATTTTTGGTTTATCTTTAGGGCTTAACAATCAAGAGTCTTCACTTCCATTAGGATTGTAAGTCAAAATAGATATTCTGGTTGTTGACTCTAGTATTTTTTTATGGATTGTGATTCATACTTTTATTATGAATTTTGTACACATGTGGTATGCTCGCCATTATTTTATGGTTTCGATGGTTTGATTGTATCACCCAATTTACGTGCATTGTGATTCTTATATGCTTTTATGTGTTCCATGGGTGATTGTTGAGATGCGTTGCATGGTATATTATTGTAATGCTAAGTTGAATATTATGTTATGTCATGTATGTGCTATGCCTTTCATTTACCATGTTTATTGTTATGCACTCACCTTGGATTTAGATTTAGTTTGGCTCGTTGATTATTTATATAATACTCGGATCAGTCTGAAACTTTTCAGGTACGTGACAAGCTGTTTTTGATGATTGGACTTTAGAGGAGACAATATATATATACTATACCATATTTTTTGAAGTTGACCATGTATATTTTCCTTTGGATGTCTCCTTGTATTCGTTTTGATGATATGGCAATGAGTTGTATATCTTGTACTTGACTAGATGTATACTATTGATGTAAGTCAGAAGCTCTATTTTATAGACTCATCTAGTTGTGCATACTTATATATGTCATGTATTATATTTTGTTGCTACAATCCATGATTTTGTGTTCATTTATACATGTATATTATTTTATCTAGATAAACTCATGGGTTTATTGCTTTATTCCGATATCATGTACGTATATTGGAAATTTCAATGACGTAAAAATACATATCGGTGTTAGCCCAAGGGAGTATTCATGTGTGGTTGCTCCTAATAGGCCTCATTCTTCGTATTACCAAATAGTATTCTTTAGTAATACTCTTTGGTGGTATGGATATAGAAGTGGGGCGCTTCATATACCATGCCCAAATAGAGTATCCTTAGCTGGGAATTTTCTGATCTAACCCTTCTCAACAAAAGATTGAGTCGGTTTAATGAATAGAGGGGAAACATGAGGGGTTCTCATACTTGATGTGTCAGGCACAAGAGTTTCAATGAGGGTGGCCTCGGAGGTGGCCACCTTAGAAGTGATAATGTATGTTGTGGGTTCTTTTGAAGTAGGTGCAGATGTAGAAGCTTAAGCATAGATAAGCCTGCCTCTGGTGGGGTTGAAGGGCCAGTGATGACCTTGAAACGGGAAGATCCTCAATTCATTTTAAATTAAAAAGCTTGATGATAAACGCAGTTAGGTATGTTTTAATTTAGTGAAATATTTTAATTAAAACTCGTGTAGCCAATGAGTAGAATCCAACTGATGTCGACATGTGTTAACTAACTAGAGTTTGCATATTGACCGGGATAGTGTGAAGTGTCAGTCTATGCAGTGTGTGTTATGTATTTAGAGTTATCATATGTTCAGAGCACGATATACACGAACACGCCATGTAGATAGCCCGCTCTTTCTAGCGAAGGAATGTCGTCGCATAATGGAACTGTATATCGAATTTTATCTACTATCGTAGAGCATACAATAACGAAACAATTGTCTAGAGTGACATAGAGACTTCTTTGTAGAAACATAGGATTTTGAAGTTCAACTTGAAGTGTTGGCACATATGCTCTACTCAGATGTCGGAGTATGTTTGATTGGACCAGTATTTGAAACCATCTCACCAAAATCAAGTTGTCAATCCACATCCGATCAAAGTTCAACGAAATTGAATGCCCTACTATTATGTATGGAAATCTATCATATATGAAAAATCGAGATTCAACCATGGAAAAACTTGAAGCAAGTGTAACACCCCATAAAAATAAATAAGAAATTAACTAATTAATTAATAAGGCTAAAAATGGGAATTTTGTAAATGTTGGAATTTGACCAAAAAGTTACACCATTGTGTTCGTGGTGATTTTCTGATCAACTTTCATATGTAAAGTTTTGCGATCGGAGCTCAAATGGAAAAGTTATTGACATTTGAAGTTTTAGAATTTAAAATAATTCTAATGAATTCAAGTTTAAAAAATTATAAATATAAAGTTTGAAATTAAAAAGGTAATATATATTTAACATTAAGAGAAACATAACGTTTAAGAAAACGTTAACGTTAGGCGTTAAAATGGGAAACAAATAAGAAAAGAACGGCAAGTAATAAATTAACGTGTGCGGCAGAAGGTCGGTTGACCGATTAAGTTTGTGGCGGCTAGGGTTTAGTTAGGCCAAGAGCGGTCTATATTTTATTATTTTAAACCGACTTAAATCCACAATTCAGGCATATATCCTAATAGCTATAAATATGATGCTAGCCCACTCACTTTTATTCATAAGAAAAATGCAATGATAGGGAAACTCTGTTAGTTCTCTTCGTCAATCCTTTATTAGATTTAAGATTTCAACTTTTAGGGAAGGAATCAATCGGTAAGTTTAGATACACACACACATTTTTCTATTTCTATTCTTTCATAATCTCTAAATTCTTAATCTAATCTATACACAATTGAATGTTGTATATTCCAAAAAGAAGAAAACTAAAGATGAATTAGGCAAAAGCGTGAAGTCGAATCCAAAGGGAATCAAGAAAAGCTACTTGTGAGTGGAAGTCTTAGGTTTTTACATTTTAGTAATTTGTGGAGTAAAAGTTTGGATTTGTTTTATGTCTTGGGGAATTTTACACTTGAAATCCTAAAAATCTGTACCCTCGAAATTCCCCTAATAAAATGTCAATTCCTGGATAATTGGAATCTCGTTTATTTTATGTTAATATGGTGGAATTTAATTTTTTGTTTGCAATTTAAATAATTTATATCATATTCAACTTCCACTTCTAATTTATGTTGTTGTGATAAAGGGTTTAGAAAGAAAATTGTTAGGAAGTGGCACGCAAGGTATGTATTTTTCTACTTATAGTTTGCACTGCCTATTTCCATAAATTAGGCAAATATAAATCCATTTTTCCTCTACAAGTTTGTATATGTAAAAGTTGAATAGAATATAAAGAGTTTAAATTATAAAAAAAAATTTCCTTGAGATAGAGGTGTTGATTCTATTATATTAATGTAAAATAAGTTTGGTATTTTGATTCCATTTTTGAACACACACACACACAAAAGTCTTTTTGTCTAGCCAATGACATTAGCTATTTTGTAAATAATTGTATGGAACCGATGCTTGTATGAATATTAAAGTTTTGACATGTTAACAATTAGTATAGGAAGCAAAAATCTTCGAGTAAGAATATTTCTATGCATATTTTAACAGTTAGTACAATTATGCTAAAATTTACGTGCGTATAAATATATTAATAGCATATATATAGTAATGTATAAATCATATCGTATAAAAAAATAGGTTAATAAATAGCATTAAACCCTATCAGAAGAAAGTTAAGGATATTTATGGAAATTAATCCATAGTTAAATGTGAAATAAGTAGTTTTCTTTATATGGCCTTAATGCGTAAGTGTGGGTGAGGTATAATACACACATACATACATGTGTGTGTGTTGTGGTAGTATGTTCAGAGAGCGGAAATATGATTAAGTTATAGGGATGCGAGGTCATTCTAAAGCAAAAAAAAAGTCTACCCAACTAATTTGGCTACCAACAGTGTGACTTTGGGACTGATGTGAGACATCGCCTATAACAAGTACCCATGGTGGATGCAAGATTAGTCCTAATTCTGTAGGTTAAGTCTACCCAGTTAATCTAGCTACCAATACCTACGAATAGTCAGACTAATGTGAGACTTCACGGTTTGGGTCACGAGTCATAAGACTGATATCCCAACACGGACCTGCTTCTAAGTTGGAGGTATTAAGTGGTCGTTGTAGGGTCCCCTTCCTTCCCACTCAAGAAGTATTAAATGGTTAAGATTATCTTTTAGGTAAGGTAGTGGTAAATCTCTGGAGGTGGTTCGCTTAGCGATTAAGGTATTAAGTGGCTACTGTAGATTTCATTGATTTCCCATGAAAAGGTATTAAATAGCCTTATGGGATTTTTTTTATGATGTCGGTTAGGAAGTACCAAAGAGGGGTCCACCTTGATTTAGGTATTAAATAATGGGGATCTATGTAGGGTATAGGTATTAAATGGTCAGAGTCTTCTTAATTACATTTAAAGAGGTATTAAGTGGCTTGGGTTCTTTCTCTCGCATCGTTAAGGCATGATTGTTGAGAACAAGTCGTTAGGCCCCAAAGTTGTGTTACACTGTGTTATAGCTATAAGTTAGACTGGAAAGTGCCCTTAGCCTACAGTTGGTGTAACGACCCAGAATTTCTAATAATAAAAAAATTGAATATTTAATTAATTTTAAATATTAATAAGTGAATTTATAAGTCAAATAAATTTTTATTTGAATTTTTGGATTTAATTGAATAATTAAATCGATAATTTAATATGTTAAATTATGGAAATAATTGAAAATAGAGTTAAATATGATAGAAAATGATTTGTAAAATTTTATTTAATCATACTGGAGTTATAGAAATATTTTAGAACTTTTAAAATCGAATTAAAAGTTAATTTGTGAAAATTGAATATTTTAATATTAAATAATCGACTGTAAAATAGCCAATTTTTGAACAGTCTCAGAATTGGACGAAACCAGTTTCATTGGATCCGTAATAGTTAGTTATTACCGGATTTCAATTTTCGTGTCAATCGGAGTTATCGTTTGATCGTGGCAGCTCGAAACGCATTGAATTATTTTTAATTTAAATTTGGCGAGTCAAAATAGCCATTTTTCAAAAAGTCCCGGATTTCGACGAAACCAGTTTCATCGGATCCGTAATGTGATATTATTGTAAGGTTTCAAATTTCAAGTCAATTGGATTTACCGTTTGTCCGGTACAAATTAAAACGCCTAGAAATCGACTTAAATCGGTTTAATTTAAATTGAACGTTTTCAGCCATAACTCGCACATACTTCCAAATTAGCTTCCGAAACCTGTTCCATTGTGTCCGGAACGCGGGATAAACCCTAGGTACGCTGGTTACGGCGTCTAAATCGGAGTTCGGAAAATCCGGGATGAATAGTGTCGCTCGTTCCTTATAAATAGCCCTACCCCTTCATAAATTTGATAAAAAATTATCACTAAACCCTAATATTTTGACCTAGCCGCCACATCCTATTTCTAAGGCCAGAAATGCTCCATCTTCATCACCAAAGATCTTCCAATCCGTCAACAATTAGAGGAAGTTGTCAACATGAAAGATGTAGAGGGTGATGAGAGCTTCGATGTGAACGGTGGAGATCGGAAACGGAGTCGTGTGGAGGGAGCAAATGTGGGCCGTTCGTTGGCTGTTCTCTTGCGTGCGCACGCTTACCTAGGTGGCCGAGCCGTGAGCTCTTCATGGTGGAGATAGCTTGCGTCGTGTGCTTCGCATTGGCGTTGGTGTGATCGAGTATCGTTGAGTGTGGTGGGTGCAAAAATTAACCCTAGTTGTTGCTTATGGGTTCATGTATGTCGGCCAAAACCTGTAGATTTGTGCGTGATGGGGAAGAAAGCAAGGTGTGGTGGTGATGAGCTGTTGCAAGGATCCTATGGCTTAGAATTGCTTAGGTTAAAATAGTTAAAGTTATGTTGATTTGTTTATATAAAATCGTGTACGATCTTATAAAATGCATAACTTTTTCATACGAGGTCGAAAAAATGCAAACTCAGTTGCGTTGGAATCGTATGGACGAGCACTACGCGATGGAGTTGGTTTGGAGTCGTTTGGAGTTAGTGAGAATTTCGGGTAAAATTAAACGCGCGTTTAATTTTTATTCGAAATAAAAGCTAAAACGGAAATTAAAACCAAGGTGAGAACTTCTCACTCAATCGAATAGATTTCGATTTTATTTTAAATAGTTAGATTTAAAATATTTGAATGCATGTTTGAATGATGACTGTAAATTATTGATTGTTAAAATAGACATTATGCGCCGTTAGTAAGCGGATGTTATTTATAAAAACATATACCGCGAATATTTCATAAACAGTGAAATTGGTATTATATATAATATCAATATATATATATTGGCATATGTATATATTGCAGTTGTTGATTTCCCGCATTTTTTGTTTAGCGGATGAGACCCTATTACGCCGTTATTAAGCGGATAATATTTAATAAGAACATGTACCGCGATAATTTCGTACTGGAGCGAAATTGGTATTGTGCTAATGTTTTTGGATGCAGGAAACAGGTTGGAGGGATCCAACTGGATTCCTCAACAGTTTTTAATTTTTTTTTCAGATATTTTGATATTTGATGAATTGTCATATCGATATATGATATCGTTGTTAGTCGTGATTGACTATTTGGTGTGTAGCATCATTGGACCCAGATTTTGGGATTTTAAAATGATTTTAAAAGTGATTTTGAAAATATACTATATTTTTGGAATTGATCCATTATAAATAAATAAACGTTATAATTTTTAAAGTTATAAAAATTATGGTTTTTGTGAAATATAGTTAAAAAGTTGATTTTTAGAAATACGATTAAAAGTCGATTTTCGAGAAATGAAAGGAACTAATGATTTTATAAAATAATTTAAATTGGATTTTTGAATATATGATAAAAGTTTAAATATAGGATTTATGAAATTTGATTATTTTATAAATCGAAATGATGAAATTATAAAGGAATTTAAAGACGTTTTAGAATAATAATATAAACTGATTTATATTTAGAGATTTATAAATGGATATTTATAAATTGAAATATAGACATTATAAAACGAGTTTTTATAAGTGTTTGAATGTAGTGAAAGTGAATTTCATAAATGAATGAAATCTATAGAATTATAAACTGTGAAGTTATAAATGAAATTTATAAATAGTAAGATTATAAATTTGTGAAGTTAATTGAAGAATAGATTTGGTTAAATAAATAAATCTTATAAATTATAAGGTTTATAAATTGAAAAGTCTTTAAAAAGAACGATTTTGTAAAATAATCGTTTTATAAGTAATTAACTTATAATGTGAACGTTTAGTTTATAATTGAGTTATAAACTGGAATATGTTAATAAAAGGATTTATAAAAAAAGAAGTTTTTATAAATAAATAGAAATGGAATTTATAAACGTTGTTTTATAAATTCGCAAACGACTTATTTTGATAAGTTAATTGTTATAACCTATTAATGGAGTTATATTCACATTTTTGAATAGTGAATAATCCTTTGAATTAAAATGAATAAAAGGATGATGTTCATTAACATAGTATATTCACGTTTTTGAATAGTGAATAATACGTTAAAGGAAATGTTTTTGAATGTGATATTTTAAATAGAATTAAAACAATCTAACGATGTTTTTAAATATGTTGAGATTCGAAACCATAGATTTCAACATTTATTGTTGAAATAGATGTTTCGAGAAATGAAAGGAAATGGTGGACTATAACACTGTTGTTATAGTAAATGATTTCCGAAAGGAAATAATTTTGAATAGTATTGGGATTTATATATCTATTTTAATTTCGAATCCCTATACTAGTGATTTTGGGTTGTCGTAACGATGTTTTACGCAACATTCGTTTTGGCCCAAGTAGATATGTTTAAGAAAGGATTTTCTTAATAGAATGAAATATATACTTAATTCGATCTATGTATATTGAATATTTTGTAAGTGTTGAAAATAAAAAGATTTGTGAATTACTTATTTTTAATAAGTATGGAAATGTTTTCCAATGTGAAGTGAATATAGAGAATTTATCTTTTTGAAGATAAATTGAAAATGAATAATTGAAATCGTATATGCACGAATATTTTGAAATATAAATTCATTATGGAATTTATATGTGAAAAGTGAAATTGGTTAAAAAAATAAATATTGATTTATTTTTGAAGTGTTGAAATTATATATCTTGTAAGGATATTTTGGAAAATAAATAATTTGGAAAATTATTTGGAATCTGGTGATGTGTGCATATCCAGTGATAGTTCAATAACCGACTATCAGTATTTCCCTTTGAATGGGTATTTGATGTGAATTGATTGAATTTGAATGCACACTTATTCTTGAATAAGCGCTCACTATTCGGGTTAACCGGGAAAGGACCATGGGGTCGTATAACCCACTCCGAATATGTGATACGTCGTTGTGAATTGCATTTGAAGATCGGTGTTGAAGACCGGGTATTTGCAAGAGTGATAGGATGAACTATCGATTGACTCTGCACCGAGTAGCTACGGTATTGAGTTCTCCATATGTGATGGTGAATCTGATCAGGATTGTGAATATCCGGATTGCAAGGACTTCTTTGTAAGTGCCTTCGGTTCTGTTCGAGCCCGGAACAGACTTGTATGGATTGTATGCCTGACATTACAATTTGAGATATAAAGCCGATTTCTTTCAAATATATTTCTGTTGGTGGCGGAGAATTTATTCTTTGCTTAACACCCTTCTTTGAGACGTACGAGCTCAAAGGTTATATAGTTGAAGTTATCAGCGATATATCCCATTTTGGTAATGTGACATGCTGAGTGATGCTGAAATGATCATTGTGTTGATTATTTGTGATAGGATCATTTATTTGATCGTCTATCTTAGTGATCATTGTGTTGATCATTTGTTGACCCAAAGCATGGCTTTTGTATAAAGTATGTTTTTGTGGACGTGAATTCATCGAGCCTCACATCCCGTTAATGGTCAAAACAGGAAAGATGCGGCAAGGTTATGAGGGGTAGCTCCCTTTAGGGTATGTGCATTTCCTTCTGGAAAGGGTGGTATCATGGTATGGAGCCCAGATACTTACTCATGTTGATACACTATATCTATTTCTGTGTGGTGTTGTTGGTGACGAGCGCTCGGTTAAAGGTCCAATGGGACCGGGGGATGCCATATTCGTGTAGTAGTTACCTAGTGATAAAGGTAACCCGGCCTTGTGTTGGCAGAGAGCTGGTTAAGTTCTCGGGGACGTCCAGCCAGAGGCGTTTCCATGTGGCAGTAGGAAGTTCCTTAACCTGACCATTTGTTGGAAATCCAAAGAAACAATACGATCTTGTACGGTTTTAGTTGTAGAACCTGCTTCCTCAGGAGGTAGCTATAGTAGGCATAATATAATGGTACCTATGCTGGCTAAGATTTATATTCTACTTTCGAAATGAATTTTTCCTACACTATGCACTAATAATAATATCAAATGCTCTTTTTAAATGCGTATCAAGCATGTTTGACTATCATAAGGAGAAATCTTCTCCAAGTCTGCGTTTGCATTGTGTGTGTGGCAGGAGGTCTTATGGTAGTCTCATTTTTAAAAAGCATTGCGAATTAATTTAAAAATATTCCTCTATTTTGATTTTAAAGATAAAAAAACTGTTTTGAGTTCTCACACCAGTCACATGACTGACTTGGAGTTTATTGTTTTCCTTCCTAAACTCTGGGTGCCCACCAATTTTCCACACGGGCAGTTAAGAGTTAGGTTTATCAGGATATTCTGGATATTCTGGAGTTGCTGGAGGCAAGCTGGATGGCATGGCGTATTACTAGTTTATATAGTATTTCTTTTTCCGCTGCACTGTTTGTTGTATGTTGTTGTACACTCTGATGATATGATGAAATATAATGTGATGTAATAACTGATATAGTTCTTTGTTTAAAGATTTTTCATTTATTATTATATATGTTGTTCCGCTGCGAATTGTGAGATTCTTTTGTTGTTCTGTTGTTTTCTGTCCCGTCCTATTTTCTTCTGTTTTTTTTTCTTTTTCCTCTATTCTCTTTTTCTTCTATTTTAAAATGCTTCTATCTTCTATTTTCAAATTCTCTATTTTCTTTTCTGTCTTTTGTTTTCTTTTTCCTCTATTCTCTTTTTCTTTCTCTGTTTTCTAAAAATTGTCTATCTTCTTTCCTCTCTATTTCCTATCTCTTCTCTATCTTCTTTCTTTTTCTTTTCTTTTTAAAACCCTAACTGTTCGGTTTTTCGGCAACGAAAATCCGCAATCGTTACAGTTGGAAGAACATTATGGAGATGGACTGGAAGAGCCTTTGGCTTACAGTTGGAGGTATACTTAATAGGATAAAATATAAAATGTGTAAGACATATTACTTATCTATACTGCCCAAATAATATTATGGTAAGAATTGAGATTTTCATTCACCGGATATTGTTTTTTCGGCTCCCTCCTCATTACAACCCATAGGTTAGGGGGAACAATGCTGATGGAGAAGATGGTGGCAGTGGTGAAGATTTGTGGCGGTTTAGTTATTTATCTATGTTTTTTATGTATTCAGATGTACTTAGATTTTAAACAATTTGATGTTTTATTTTGAGGCATTGTATTATGGATATTTTTGGATATTGTGATTTAAAGTTTTGATTTTATCAAATAGCTACTTATTTTTGTTATTATATTTTATTCCTTTCGCTGTGAGATTTTGAAAATATAGATAGATAGCTCTGTATATTGTTCATTGTATCAATTTGACCAACCAACAGCTAGCTTTTGAATGCACCAATGGTCCGATAGGCTTTTATTGGATCAAAAATTAGGCCTGTTCTAGAGAGGGTTGTTACATTTAGTATTAGAGCTTAGGTTACCTGATCGGCATGAATAGGTATACGTAAGAGTGCGTATTTGTTATTTTTGAAAATATTTTTCAAAACCCTACTATACACACACACACTCTCTCTTTTATGAACAAATGCAAACACACTAGGCAAATCTTTATTTAAGAAAGTAATATTATCTTAGGAAGTTGTAACTAAAAGCTCAAACCTATAGATAGTTGGTCATGGTTGAAAACAATTACTCGAACCCCGAGAACCCCTCCACTCAATAAATACCCACTATACAAGGTATGCCAGAATGGGTTAAGCAATACCCATGGCATATGGGGCAAGTTTCCATTCCTCAACAAGCTCACTAGTTTCTTTGCCCGCCGAAGTGGCACCCCGCCCACTATACTTCCCCTAATGGTTTAAAGACTTCAAAAATAATGGAGGATGGGCATGTATGTGGGTTGAAGATTTTGTTGAAACAAAGGCTTGGATTAATGAGTATGAATGTATATTCCAGGAGTGGGATGGAAATACCAAATCAAGAGGAGGATGGTTGTATGAAATTTAAAGGGGACAGCAAGATTGGTGGACCATATTAGTTGAAGAGAATGCTGAGGAAGGAATTACTTGGGTTGAATTCAGGGCTCGCTTAGAGTCACGATTCATGTCCAAATCCGAAGCAAGTTTGCAAATAGAGAAGGTTATACAACTGAGGCAAGGAGACTCCACATTGAAGGAGTATATCAATAAATTCATGGAATTAGCAAATTTTGATTGAGTCTAATTGATACCCCTACGAAGAAGGTTATAAAGTTTGTTAAAGGCCTAAATTCTCCACTTAAGATGCTGCTTTTGACCCAAGTTCCCTAGGCATCACTTATGAGAAGAAATTGAAATGGCCCTGCTTCAGGCTATCGGTATTGAGGAGAAGGAGAAGCTAGGATGGGAGAAAAATCAAGATCGAGCGAAGAAAGGGGATTTTGGGCTGGTAAGAAAGCCATGGGGAAGATCAAGAAAAGAGGAGTGAAAGGTCGTAGACATTAGAAGAAAGGGAACGCTGCTAAGGACTACAAAGTGAGTTCGATGAGGGAAGAGTTCAAAGGGAGATGCTATCACTACCACGAGGAAGGGCACTATAAGAATTGGTGCCCGAAGCTAGCAAAGGACGGAGAAGGTGGGCAAGCTGTACCTATCTCAAGTAGATCTACTCCTAGAGATAAAGGTAAAGCTACAATAGAAGTTACAACTATTACCTTCAAAAATACTATTTGTGCCTCATTTGACTCAGGAGAATCACATTCATTCATAGCTAGAAATGTAGTCGAGTTGTCACCAATCCAATAGTCATGTCAAATCATATAGGAGTCAACACATCTTTCTTTGATTTGTAAAGACCTAATGGTGGATATATGTAACTTTAATTTTACATGTAATGCGTATATTCTAGGTTTTGAGGAGTATGGACTTATCTTAAGGATGGATTCGTTATCTTACTATGGGATGCCTTAGATTGCGTACGAGGATCATTTGGTTAAGGAGTTTTAAGGGGAGAGATATTAATGTTCGTTGTAAACTCCAAAACTTAGTAGAGTTACGCTATTTATATTATCTTAGCCTATCACAAGATGAGCTCTCATCTGTGCTCGTAGTACGAGACCTTTTGGATGTTTTTGAAGAAGTATCTAGTCTCCCACCCTGAGGGAAGATCGAGTTTAGCACTGATTTGGAGAAGGACGCTAGACCTGTCACGTTGCCATTAAGGCATATGGCCCCTAAGGGCGAGAGCTGAATAAGCATATTTCAAAGCTATTGCAAGAAAGAATTTATTCATCGTAGTACTTCAAAGTAAGGAGCACCAGTTGCCTTCACCATTAAGGCAGATGACTCTTTAGGCTATGCGTTAACTATCAAGAGCTTAACAAACTGACCAAGAAAAATAAGTATCCCTTCCCTAGAATAGATGACTTATGTGACTAGTTTGTTGGAGCCAAAATCTTTTCGCGGTTGGACCTAGCCACCGGATTCCACTAATCGAGAATAACTAAGGATGCAAACAAAAGACTATTTTTCGCACTCCGAACGGACTGTATGGAATGTGAAGTAATTCCTTTTGAGTTAACAAATTCCCCTGCATGCTTTGTAGATTGATGGGTAAAGTCTTTTAGGGGGGGCAGCTAAATAAGTTCACAAACTGTTCGTAGACGATATTTTAGTATTTTATAAAAGTGAAGGTGAACATAAACATCACTTAGAGGAGGTACTAGGGAGTTTAAGAAGGCATCAATTAAAAGCTAAATTTTCAAAGTTCCATTTTGCAAGAAGGAGGTGAAATTTATCAGTCATATTGTCTCCGAGAAGAGATTGTCAATTGATCCTACAAAGGTGGAAGCTATTCAAGATTGGAAGATTCCGAAGAATGCCATGGAAGTTAGGAGTTCTCTTGGGTTAGCGGGTTACTATAGGAAATTCATCAAGGATTTTGCAAAGGTAGCAGTTTCACTAACTCATTTAATGAATAAAATTTAAGTTTTTGCATGGGATGAAAAATGTATGGAAGCATTTGAGAAGTTGAATGAGCTGTTGAGTAGCACGCCAGTACTTACTATTTTGGATAGAATGAAAACTTTCACTGTTTACACCGATGCTTGTGGTATAGGTCTAGGAGCTATTCTAATACAAGAAGGTAAAGTGATAACCTATGCAAGCAAGCATTTAAAGCACTATGAGAAAGGATATCCCACTAACGACTTAAAGTTAGTGGCTACCGTTTTCGCTTTGAAGATGTGGATGCAATATCTTTTGGAAGAAAGGTTTGAGTTATTCACCGACCACAAATCCCTTAAATACTTTTTTCGCAAAAGGAATTGAATCTTAGGCAATAGAAGTGGATGGAGGTTATAGCATCATTTGACTTTGAGACATAGTACACCCACGGTTAGGAGATACCGACGTCCTTAGCTTCAGGCATGCTACTCTTGGTGCTATGTATGAGTGGAGGTATTTGGTGTTCCTCTCGAATTCTAATATCTAACCACCATCAGAACCCACTCTAGGTTATTTGGCAACAGGGAAGTTAAGCCGGCATTGGTTGATCGCATTGTCCAAGAACAGAAGGAAGATGCGGCAATAGTAGATATTTTGTATATGCTAAGTAGAGGAGAACATTTTTCCCATATTGGTAGATATGCAATAGACAAAAGGGGATGGCCAAGGAGAGATGGACGCCTATATATTCCAATGGTGGAGGACGTTTTGGAAGAAGTACTAGCTAAGTGTCACCATTCTAGGATGACTATTCACCTCGATGGAGATAAAATGTATAAGGATATAAAGTTGATTTTCTTTTGTCTAGGGGTGGAGAAATGGTAGCGAAGTATGTCTTTAGGTATTTGACGTGCTAAAAGATAAAGATGGAAAAATAGAAGCTTAGAGGACTACTATTGCCGCTAGAGATGCCGACTTAGAAGTGGGAGCATATATCAATAGACTTCATAGATGGATTGCATAAGAGTCACGGAGGCAATGAGGCTATTTGGGTTATAGCAGACAGGCTCACTAAAAGTGACCACTTTATTCCTATAAGGAGTAATGGGACTGCAGAATCTCTAGCACAAATATATATCAAAGAAGTGGTATGACTACATGGAGTTCTGGTTAGCATTGTTAGTGATTGAGACCCCTTATTCGCTAGTGAATTTTGGAGGAGTCGCAGTCAACTTTAGGAACAACGTTGAATCTTAGCACCGCCTGCCATCCATAGATCAACGGTTAGACAGAAAGTGTGAACAGGATTTTGGAAGATTTGTTAAGAGCTTGCATCATGGATCTTGGAGGACATTGGAAGTAGCATTTACTGTTGGTAGAGTTCATGTACAATAATAGTTACCAAGTGACGATTGGCATGACACCCTTCAAAGCCTTGTATGGAAGTGCATGCTAGTCATCTAATTGTTGGTAGGAAACTACCAACAAATTCTACTTAGACCAAATTTAATTCGCAAGAACTAGAAAAAGGTATAAATGATTAGGCCATGAATGAAGGCCGGACAGGACCATCAGAAATCCTATGCTGACAGGCGAAGGAAAGAGTTGGAGTTTTTGGTAGGGGACATGGTGTTTGTTAAAGTTTCCCCTCTAACGAAAGTTATGAGGTTTGGGACTTCTGGGAAATTGGCACCGAGATTTGTTATGCCTTCCTTGATTTTGGAAAAGGTTGGCAAACTTACATATCAAGTAGAGCTTTCGACCAAGTTAGCAGGAGTCCATGATATCTTCCAAGTTTCACATATCGTACTTGAGGAAATGTAAATTATTTTTGAATACACACACATACAAAAGTCTTTTGTTTAGCTAAGGATATTAGCTATTTTGTAAATTATTGTGTGGAACTAAGGCTTGTATGAATATGGAAGTTTTGATATTTTAACAATTAGTATTTGAAGCCAAAATCTTAGAATAGGAATATTTTTACGCATGCTTAGGAATATTTAGTTAGCCTAAAATTTACATATATATTTATAGTGTATATATAGTAACATAAAAATCGTATCGTATGGAATAAATTGTTAGTAAATAGCATTAAACCCTATAGAAAGGTAGTTAAGGATAATTATGGAAATTAATCCATAATTAAAGACAAAATGAGAAGTTTTCCTTATATGGCCTTAATGCATAAATGTGGGTGAGGTATTATATATATATATATATGGCAGTATATTCAAAGAGCAGAAATATGACTAAGTTATAGGGATGATAGGTCATTCAAAAACACATAATAGTCTGCCCAGCTATTATGGCTACCGACAATGTGACTTAGGGATTGATATAAGATATCGCCTATAATAAGTACCCATGGTGGATGCGATGTTCGTCCTAATTCTATAGGGTAAGTCTGCCTAGTAAATATGGCTACAAACACTTATGAATAAAAGGACTAATGTGAGATGTCACGGTTTTGGTTACGGATCATAAGACAGATATCCTTGTACAGGCCTACTTCTAGATTGAAGGTATTAAGTGGTTGTTGTAGGGCCCACCTTCTTCCCTGTTAAGAAATACTAAATGGTGGGGATTATCTTTTAGGTACGGTAATGGGAAATCTATGGAGTGGGTGCGCTTCAGAGTTGAGGTAATAAGTGGCTATTGTGGGGTCCGTCTCTTTTCGATAAAAGAAGTATTAAGTGGCCTTATGAGATTTCTTACAGTTTCGATTAGGAGTACAAGGGAGGGGTCCACCTTGAGTTTGGATATTAAATGACGGGGAACTGCCTAGAGTATAAGTAGTACATGGTTAGAGTCTACCTAATTCCCAGTAAAGAGGTATTAAGTGGCTCGGATGTTTTCTCTCGCATCATTGGGGCATGATTGACGGGTATGGGTCGTTAGACCATATAGTTCGTTGCACCGCATTAGAGTTATACGTTGGACTAGAAAGGGCCCTTGGCCAACAATTAAAGGTATATTATGGAGCTAGACTAAAAGAGCCTTTGGCTTGCAATTGGAGGCATACCTAGTAGGTTAAAGTATAGGATACATAAGATATATCACTAATCTAAATGATGCTACCCAAATGCTATTATGGAAAGCTTGAGATTTTCATTCATTAGACATTGTTGTTCTGACTCCCTCCTTATTACAACCTACAGGTTAGAGGGAACAATGCTGATAGAGAAGACGGAGGTGACGATGAAGATTCAGATGTACCCAGATTTTAGACATGTTGATGTTTTATTTGAGATATTATATTACAGATATTTTAGTATATTGTGATTTTGAGATTTGGTTTTTTATGAAATGGGTACATTTTTTTGTTATTATATTTTATCCATTCAACTGTGAGATTCTTAAAACATAGATAGATAGTTTTATATATTATTTATTGCATCAATTTTACTAACCAATAGACAACTTTGAAATGGACCTAATATTCGATGAGCTTTTATTGGGTCGAAAATTAGGTCCGTCCCAAAGAGGTTGTTACACCAAAGGTCATAAGGACACAAAGCTAGCACCAAATTTGGGAAGAAAAAACGAACTTTGGTGAAACCAAGAATTGCTTGGTGTCAACCCCATGTATGACTCGAGTTCTCCACAAGCCAAGATATTGATTTCAACCTTGCAAAGTGGAACGGTGTACTTGTGACAGATTATGGGTCAACGGTAACCATGGCATCAACCACAACCCGATGACGATGGCAACGATGACGACGGCACCAAAACCCAAATCAAAAACCCACCTACAAATCAAGATCTAAAAAAGGCGATCGATGCGATGTTTTGGCACTAACTTGAACTCGATGGCAACAAAATAGATGGCGGTGTTGTTATAGGTGATGGTGGCAGCTAAATTGGTGATGTTGGTGGTGGAGATTGAAAATTGGTAGTGGTTGAAGATTCAAGGTCGCCTAGGAAATGAAGAAGAATGTTGGGTAAATTATTTCGATAAGGAAAAATTCTCTAGGTCCTAGAATATATATATAACACTTTTAGAAATCATGTCGATACTGACATAATTAGGGCAGTACCAACATGTTTTTCTCACTATATAAATAAAAAATAAAAATAAAAAATGAAGTGATCTTACCTGATCGAAACACGATGTAACTTCCAAAAAGTTAAGAACTCCAACTCTGCTGTAGGAAAAGATGATATGCCAACTATTTGAAATAATGAACGAATGTTCTTAGAATGGATACGATGCTTCAAGGATGATGATTAGCTTATCGGTGGTTCTTATGCAACTAAGACTATGTCGCTTGACTTGATCCAAAGCGTACTTCTTTTCATGAATACATACTTTGGAGAGCAAGTGTTATTGAGCACTTGGACTGAGCGACTTCTAAGTGAATCTTGACTTTAAGATGAAGACTAAATGGATCATACATTTGGGAAGATGCTTGAGATGATGGAATGAAGAGGCACAAGAAGTTTGAAGTGGATTAGAGAAAGTAGATTATGGTCGGTACCGAGTTGATTTGAATGGGGGAACCTACCTTTGAGTTTGGAGACTTGAGATATAGACAAATGTGGAGTGGCATGCACTTTGAGAATGAGCAAATATGCTCACTACCAACCATATTTTGGTCGGTGCTGACATGATACTAATACTCAGATTTGGATCGTGCTTCTTTTTTTGCCTCATGGATCTGAGCTCTTAGTTGGACTTCCACGATCTAATGACTATGGTCGACGATTTTGACTATAAATATAAAAGTTAGAGCAACATGAAGAGGACTTGACACTTTTTGACATTTGGCTCTAACTCATCATTCTCTTTTCCCCCATACTACGTCCCTTTTATCATGAAATGTTGTCAACCCCAAGATCGCCTTTTTATCTAGACTTGAAATCATTGTATATTGTTTATACTTGTGATAAATCTAAAAGAATAAAACAAAGTGGACATATGCGGTGATTTGAGGCCAAACCACTGTATAAATCCTTGTGTTATTGTTTTTAATAATCTACTCTCATTTTTGATCAAATTGGGTGTTGTGTCACTTTTTGACCCAAATTATCAACCAAAACTGGATGGGTTCGAAATTTTAGGGACAAAATGAAATGTCTAAAAATGACTTAATTGATGTGTTTGCTTTGCCTTACAAAACAAACTAATTACAAAGGATAAACTGGCAAAGTGGTACAAAGTGACAAATGTTAAATGCCTCTTATGTGAAGAAAATGAAGAAACCAACGAATATTTTTTTTTTAATTGCAGTTCTTCTTCCTACTTACGGTCTCTTGCTAAATCAAATTAAACATTCACAATAATTCACATTCAAACTCAAGAGTGAAATCTAGCTTATTAAAGAATGCTTGTAAAATAAGCGCGAAGAAAAAGACTTTGCACATATAGCATTCACAATTGTTATTTTCATATTTGAAAAGAAAGAAATAAAAGACTACACAATAATATGACTCTATCTAAGTTGTAGAGATGGAAGCTTATCAAATATGACTACATAACAATACTAGCAAAATCCGGCAAATAATATTTCAACACTCAGAGAAATTTTCATATAGCAAAAGCATGGAATATTAAGAATTATGAAATAGAGATTAAACTACACTTAGAAGATAAAATTGTCCTCCTTTGCTTGCAACTGGTACCACTATAGCTAAACAGCTAATGCTAGATACAAGTGGACTCAACATCTTCGGTGCAACCAAGTTTAAGCCGTATCACCTTGAAAGCAAAAATGGATGATAAGAAGAATGATGGTAAATTGCAACTAGAAATAAAGAATAATTCACTTTACCTCGAATATAAAGACCATAGCGCTTCACATTCGATGATCCAAGGAGTAAAGATGACCAGCTTACAGTTGACAAGCAAAAGATAAACTTGAAGCCTATTAGAAGAAGTGAGCTATTTGCGAACTCGATCGGGGAGATATGGGAGTGTAGCTATGAAAATCTAGAGCATCATCTTCAACCAAAAAGGAGGGAGGATGTCATATTTTTTAAGCCGCCGTGTTTTATCTTTTTCTAGGGTTAGGGTGTGAAGGGCTTACGATAGTACATGTTCTATGTCGATTATTGTTGTGCTAAGTTGAGTCAAGTTGATATGCACTGGTGGGATGATATAGCTATACATTTTCAAAAAGAAAACTTAAATAAAAATATGCTTTATAATGTTCCTTTTAATCAACATTTCATTTAGTCATTAAATAAATATTTAGTATCACTTTGAAAATATATTATACTTATTTGTCACGTTGATATTAACCATAAGAGCTTAAACTATATAAAAATATACATATTCATTATTATTGCACTTGTACTTTTATGTATCTTTATAATTCTCTTAAGTAATATTAGAAATTTAGTTTATATATCATGTATCTTTTAACAGAATGTACCAAAAGCTAAATGTTAAACTCAAGATATATGTATGTAAATATTTTTCTATTGAAATTCATAAAATATTAGCTGTAAAATTAATTAATCTTAACTATTATTGATAAAATGAAGATGGAATGATGACATTTTATCGAGGGTAGGTAAGGTAGTTCTAATCAATTCTGTATATTCGACGCTATGCATTTATTGGATGTTGTTCTATCTCATTCCAAAACTGGTCTTTGATAAAATAGATAAGTTTAAGAGAGGCCTTTTGTGAGCTGGGGATAATTCCAATCGCAGTTTAAAGTTTTTCGTTGGCTGGGAGTCGGTTTTTAAGCTGAAAGACGATGGAAGGTAAGGGATAATTAATCATCTTAATCTCAATGTTTCTTTATTAGAGAAATGGTCGTAGAAGTTTAACCTAATAATGATAACTTAATTTGGAAAGAACTAATTATTAAGCAATTTCATGGAGGCTCCTTCAACTTGCACCAATTAATGTCTAGCAACCACAATAATTTATCATGCTTTTGGAAATCAATTGTAAAAAGCTTGGATATTTTTAAACTAGGTATTGGCAATATTGTCCATTTGGAGAATAACACACCCTTTTGGCATGATTGCTGGATCTTTGCTATTCTTCTTAAGGCAGAATTTGTAGAACTCTATAATATTTGTAATTTTGAAAATGTATTAATTTTGAAAGTTTAAAGATCTAATTTGAACTTTCCTTGGGAGTCCAGCTTTGATTATGCACTGGAAGGAACTACTTTCTACAAATTTGCTCTTTTATATGCCAAATTAAAATTATATAATATACATAATAATAATGTCATTAAAATTTGGTGTTGGAGTATGATCAATAATTTAATCTAACTCACTTTACCAATTTCTAAATTTCTCAGGAATTAAATTTAATCTTTTTAAATCTATGTGAAAAGCGAATGCACCCCCTAAATCCAAGTTAAATATGTGGTTAATAGTACATGGGAAACTCAATACTATTAAACTTTAAAAAAAAGAATGTGCACATTGATAACAATTTATATTCTGCAACACGAACCTACAAACAACTCATATTTATACTTTGCTTGTCAATTTACTAATTCCATGCTTCTGTACTCCTTAGAATTTTTTATTTTAGTGTTACCTTTAATGTACTTAATTTTGAGTCTTACTGGTCTATATTGAGGTATTATTTTACTTCTGGATGGTGATTCTTATTAGACACTATTCTCACTATCGTAGCTTGGTATATTTGGTTTGATAGAATTCTAAGATTTTTCTATAATAATACTTCTACAATAGATAATTTGACCCATATAACCGCTTTATTTTATTTTGATTGTATTTCGAACAATACCTATAAATTCGCTAATATCAATGGCTTTGAAGAATTCTGTGAAAAGGTAAAATCCTGAATTGATGTCTTACGACAGAGTTTTATTGTTAACAATAAAAATAATAATGTTGTAAGCATCATCCGTGGATGATAATGCACACGATCATTCTGACTCGCTACTGTTATTAGCTAGATAGCCCATGTCTAGAATTATTGGCCTTTAGCTTCCTTGTCATGGCTAGGCACCTATATGTCATGCGTGTTCCTTCTTTTACTGTTGCGTATATATGTACATAATTGAGTTAGGCGCGCACACACACACACACACATATATTCATGCCTCAAACTGTTGGTTGAGCTTTTTTAGATATAATGTTGATATGAGCCATTAGGTATGGGCATCCTTGTTGATTGGATGGGTCGAGCATTGATATGCTTCTAGGCCTTTTTCATCTTCTTTGGAGTTCTTGATTTAAATTGTTCCCTTCCTACTCGAGGACTAGATGATGCCAATCTCTCATCGATGCTCATCTCTATGCTGCCTTCGGCTTTTATCGCTACTAGTTTCTTTTGTTTCTTCTTCTTTATGCATGGTAAAAAAAAATTAAAAAGGAGAAAGGTTTTATTTTCCTATTTTAGTTGCATGGGTCCATGGGGAAGAGCCACCTTCTAGGTTTATTGGTAGTTTCTTTTTAAATGTAGAATAAAATTACATGATTCTTCTCCTCTATATAGAAGAACACCCATTTCACTCAAAAAAAATTAATTAATTAAAAATTTTAACTTTCATTTATTTTCTTAATAAATATTAAATGTTGAAAAGTATTAAATTGGTATGTAACTTTTTATTATAAGCAAAAATGATAAAAAAAAATTATACAAATATAAAATACATAAATTCCATAAGAAAATTATGTACTTAAAAATAACAAGTTCAGCACATAGCTTAGTTATCTTTACAACTCACAATGTTGCATAAAAAATTCAATTCCTTAAAAACATTTATTCAATTATTTTTCTAAAACAAGTCGTATGCAATGCACATGCTACACACTAGTTCATCAAAAGATTGAGTATTAAGTTAATTGAATAAACAAGATTTTTTGGCATATGTAGTGCACGTGCATAAAATTACTCTTATATTTTATAATCATAAATTTTGAAATTTCAATATTATATATAATTTTAGTATAAAAAAGTTGAAAATTATAATGGAAAATAAAATATGTACTTTACTGAAACTAAAATTTAAACTTGTTACCCCAGTTATATATTAGTTTTTCATTTTTAAAATAAATGTTAACTTTTGTTTTAGTGGGATTCAAACTTTTGACCACTTAGCATATATGATGGTATTTTTTGAACTTTGCAATCGGATCAAAAGATTGGAACTCAATTTCAATTATTAATAAAGAGGTCAATGTTAAATTTCCTTTGTTGCGGCTATTAGGACACAAAATTTGACACAGGAAGTATGAACTATTGGATTTATTTTTCTTTACATGGTGGGCTGAAATCAGGAGGAGATATGATGGTTGAGATTTCTCAGGTCGAATTTTGTGTCACCATTTTATGTGCAAATAAAATTTCCCTTATTTTATTAGTTAATAAATATTAAATCTGAAAATAAATATATAACCAAATCTGCATAATAATGTTACATTAAAATAGATATAGAATTTGCTATATCCATTAACCCTAAAATTTCTTTTTCACCCCGATTTTATCTAGAAAAAATTACACCCTATTAATTATCTAGAATTTGTTCATTTTGATTTACTGCTTCGTTACTCACTTCCTCACTCGGTTACATATCATGTAAAACTCTATTTTGATAAATTCATACTGTTAATCAAACTAGATTTTGATTAATTTCTAGTGTGAAGCAAACTAGATTTTGATTAATTTCAAGTGTGAACCTAACTATATTTTGAATGATTTCTAGTGTACCATGCAATAGGCAATGATAAATTTCTACCTTAATTCACGCTAAGTATTATTTAATTCCAAGCTTGTAGCTCACCAAGTTTTTATAAAATCGTAACTTGCCTTGTGCTAGATTTGAAGGAAAATCTAGATAAATATATAGAATCTGCAGTATGAGTTAGACTCTTTTTGAATTCAGCGTGATCGATAACAATCATCGTCATAGTATTATATAAGAACGAGGAATTCCTACAAAGAAAAACTAAATGAAGATGGTTTTTCATTTGATAAAGGTAATATATGGTAAATAATTTTTTATTAAATTTAATGGGATATGTGAAGTAAATATTAGGGACTAACAAAACTTGCCAATAGAATCTTTATTGTTAGAGGGTATTGTTACTGACACTGCATTTTCGGTTATGAAGGGTCTTTCTCTAATTACACTCTAATAGAAATAGAATTACTATAAAGGGCGACCATATTTTTTTAAAATTATCTGTCTTTTCTTGTTATGCCCTTCATCTTATTTATGTTCACAGTTTACCTTCTCTTTATTTGTGACCTTTTCAACAATGCTAAGCCCTAAAAAATCCTCACGCTTCTCACTTTAAAATCCACCGTTCGTCGAAAAAGTCGTGGCAAGGTATGGTTATTTGTTTACTACAATAACAAATTTAAAGGTTTAGCTAAAAATTCGATGTGTTGTTTTGTCAATCGAGGTTCTATAGTTCGGATTAGGTTTTAGTGATTAGGTCTATCATCGAGAGGTCGACTGTTGATTCGGTCGAGAATGGTGGCTAAAAATCGATATGTTAATTTTAGTTCGGTAGCGGTCGACCAAAAACCGCAATTTAATTGGACATGGTTATGCCGATTAGAAATATTTAGTTCGATAGTATATTAATATTTTATTTCGGCATACCTCTATTGTTATTTTTCAATTTAAATTGATGAACTATTATGGTAATTGGCTTTGCATGATTAGCTTCATATGTCTAGATTCATATTGCATTCTTCTTGGTACATAAATGAATCCATTTTTTTATTACAACAAAAAAGCACTAGGTTCATCCTCAGCCACTCATATCCCTCCTACCGCTTCAAATTGTAAGTGACTAGATTAGGAACAAATGTAAAAAATGATTGATTAGAGTGTTGAACATAGTGGAAGCAATAATAATGAATATAGTAAAACTACGGATGAGGAGGAAGGTAGTCGGTATAAGGACATTTTGGATGAAAATGTTGGGAGGGGGTTGAATCGAAAGGAAGAGATTGCAAACGAGGATGAATCATCTTAAGAAATTGAAGAGGAGACTGATTCAGAGATTGAAGTGTTGAAGAAAGAAAATAAAGGAAATAAATTGACGGTACATTCATCAACGCAGTCTACTGAAAGTGAAGTTCAACCATCATTGCTATTTGCTTACAAAGATCATATTGCTTCTAGCATATGGACCTCGGTGATAAGTTTATCATATTGTTTTATCATTTGGAATCTTAAATAATATAAGTATATGGTTTGAATATCGCATTGTTAATGCAGATATCAAGGGTTGAAGCTAGAATTGTTAATCTTCATAACCATGCTGGGACTAAAAAAACAGTGGGATTTAATCAAGGAATACAATTTCATAAAGGTTGCAGTAGCCGAATCGGGATTCAAGAATATAATAAAAACATGCACATAACAAAGTTGATAATGCTTTGATTAATGCATTTATAGAAAGATTCTATCCATAAACTTTTCATCTTCCATTTGGTGAGATGAAGATGTGTACGAGTTGTTGGATAAGTGTCTTGGAATCAAAGAAGAAACGACTGACGAGCTTTTGGGAGGTGAGAAAAAAGTCCGATTGGAATGACTAAGAACTATATTTTCTGGTTCTGAAGATTCTGATAGTCTAGACGAAAAAAGGCAATGTGCAGTTTCATATTTATTGCACACCATTGGTGTGTTAATTTGTGGCGACAAATATAGGAACAAAGTCTCGGTACATTTTTTACAATACCTATGTGTGTTAAGACAAGTGCATACTTACTATTTGGGAACTACATGCTTGAGTTAGTTGTTTTATAACTTGGCTCAAGGTACAAGAAAAGGTGTATGCCAGATTACAGGTTGCATTAATTTACTTCAAGTATGAATGAAATGAAAAATCAAATGAATTTTTTATGTCATTTATTAATAGTTGATGTTTCACATATAGGTTTGGATATATGGGTATTTCTCGATTTTGAGATGACATAATTAGGATATATGTGCAGTGCTTGATGAATCGAGATCAAGTTTTTATTTTGCTATGGAACCAAATAATAACTTAGCGTATGATTTGGTGAGTCTTAGGGAGAAAATTGACGACCTTCAAGGTACTGATATTGTTTGGGATTGTTTGAAGAATATGCGAGACCATTACCCATTTCAAAAATGTGCATTATACAATGGTTCCATTGTTTCTTTTGAAGTACTCGAGTTGTATCTTCCACGAAGAATTCTTCATCAAATTAGATATGTTCAACCAATACCCATATAGAGACAAAAAAATAAAGTCATCGGTAAAATCATACAAGGCACCATATTCTAATTTAGGCGATTTTAGCTGGCGCCAACGGAGAAACCATCTTCTTAATGAGAGTTTAACATCAGACCATATCATATGCCATTGGTATTGTGATGCAATGTATATGAACTTGTACAAATCTATCTCACATCCATTGTCGCCAATCCACAAACATAATTTATCGAACCAGTGCAAGTGAGCTCACTTGTTGTCCACATTGTAATTCCATAGTTAAGCAACTTTGTTTTTCCTAAGTTTTTTTAATTTCATATTTTTAATTACATAATTAATACTTGTAGAAGAGGAGATTTTAACATATTGCAAACTGCATTAGATCATGTACACCTAGAGACCCATTGTCCTAGAGCTCGAAAGGGTTGAACGAACTGAGGAAGATGAGCCATTTGATATCTTTGGTGAACAAGTACATGTAGAAGAACAGACAAATGTAGAATAAAAGTTAGAAGGATTTAAGGCGAAGAAGAGCAAGAATAAAGACGATGAAGGAGCGAGCAAACCTTAAAAAAAAGCTTTAAGTAAGAAGAAATCTTGATGTATATAATTTGCTGAAACTTGACTTATTATGGTATAATAGCTTGTAATGATATATGTGACAGTTATGGGACATATCTATGTGTGTTGTAATTATAATGTATGTGATGGTTATGAGACATCAATCTATGGTGAAGATATTTTGATATCTATGTATGAGCGACGATGATATTGACATATCTATGTAATTAGATTTTTATGATGATTCAGCTTGGTTATTTTGTATTTTGTTTATGTATTGACATGTCAATGTATTGTGATTATGTTACCTTGTACTTCTATATAACAGTAAGTGACTAGACTATGGTCCTTATGGTGATATGGAAAAGTACGACATAGGGTTGCAAATTTTAATAGCAGATTCGGCATGGGGTTGCATATGTTAATAGTAGATTCGGCATGGGTGTATCAAGTTTTAAATAACAAAATATAGAGATGTTACCGCATGTGTATAAACGAGGGGGGTTTGATAATTCTTAAAGCATTATAGATGCAACAATGTCGAAATTAAAAATATAATTCGACGAACCATTGTCGTATTCTTACCAAACTTTTGGGAATGACAAAGCCATGTTGAAATAAATTTGTATTGTCGACATGCACACACCAAAAAGTAGCACACACATTAGGAATGATACACCTATGTCAAATTTATTTTTCTTAGATGACATCTTGCATTCGAGATTTTTATTTTTGATAGTTAGGCATCGAAATTTATAAAATTGTTCGACGAATCTTGTCGAAACTGCTTGGTATTTGGATTTTGCACCCACCGAATATTTAATGCTTGGGTTATAAACCTATAAACAATTTAAATGTGGCTTATTATTAACCTTAGTTATAAATTTCTTATCACAAATATCTAATACTTATCAAAAATTAATTCAAACCATAGACGTTTAATACTGATCAAAATTGCTTATAATATTTTCAATTCAAACTATCGTATACACTTTTTTAAATCATCATGCACCCACCATTTCCATACAATCAAAATAAAGAAGTAGCTTATTCTACTTTGGTTACATTTCCTTCATCTTCATTGTTCTCTGTAAAAGTTAAGTACTATTTATCCTTCAACATACGGTTTGACCTAGTCCTCTGCGTTAATGTTGTAAAATTGTTGAAAGTACGTGAATTAAAGCATAGGAGGTGAAGGAGAGTCTGGATGGAGTTTAATACTAACATAGTGTGAGTTGTCTACATGGCCTAAAACTACCATCCTATTGTGGTTTAACAAGCTCGCACAAACTATAGTGGGGGAAAACGTAAAAATCATATGCTTGCTTAACATAACCACAATAGTGCCAAACATTTCGGCTATAACGAATCTAGATTCTAGCATCTGCATCCACTCACTGATCCCAATAGCATTTGTACATTGTATCCTATTCTTCATTTCATCATAACCACATCCATTCCACATTCTCTTGTACATCTCATAATTTAGTAGTAAATTCTCGACCATAAACTCACAAACAAACAAACGTGGATTTTCAGTTCTTCAATTGTGGAGATTCAATTAATTAACCACAACCTAATAACCATAATTATCGTCATTAGGCATGTCTTCTAAACCAATTATGTAAGACCTCATAAGTTTGGGCATTTGCAACAAATAATATCATGAACTTCATTGTTATTGTATACTCTATTCTTTGCATTTCTCGTTAGATACGACCGAATTGGACTGAGATTTGAGTCAAAGACAATGATGCTTCAACATGTTCAAAGTAAGAAGGTTCTCGTTTTGTTGACTTATCTTTTTTTGAAGGTAGACCTTTCTTGATGGTTGTCGTAAGAGGTTCTATAATATTAGTTATTTAAGGAACACTGTCAACTTCAAATCACTTTGCATTGCAACTCTCACGTTACCAGGAGCTTCATCGTACCTTCTTTTCAAAGCTTGTATTTCGGGCAACTCAAGGAAGCCAAGAGTTAAACGATGCAACGTAGGAGGAATGCAACATAATTGCTTCCAAAATGAGTGTATGGCACTAAGAGGAATGGAACCACGTGAATGTCTAAAGTTTATAAGCATATGTGCACATGGTAGTCCATTTACCTGTCATAAAACACAACCACAAGCCTTGATACTCAATCCGACGTTTGAAATGCTACCCAACTCATTTAAGAGTAATTCTAATGCATTGTGAGATACAAATTTCAAAATTTCTTTAAACATAGGTTCATTTCAAAATCGATGAAATGTCCTGTAAGTACTTATCTCGAATGCATGTTCGATTCCAAACTAGTTCATTCTCCATACAAAGATATGCCTTCATCTAACATTGTACGAAGCTACGTACAGTTGAATCAAAATACATTTCAAATGGTGGTGTGCACTTTCAACTATGCTAATTGACACATTATCATAGTGTTTTATTCCATTGGTCCAAGCCAAAACAAACATTTCCCTATATTTTATCGACCAATTTTTCAAAACATACGTGACTGATTTATTTTTTTGTTTCACAAGGCATACATCATGAAACATGTTTAAGTTTTGATGGTACTCTTCTTCGAACAAAGAGTTGGTTACATTAATCCAATCATCCCAAAAAAATTGTATTTTTTTCCCTTCCTCATCCTCAACCACTATCTCTTTAACACCAATTGAAACTCGTTTCTTTTTAATAAAATATTGGCTTGCAATTCGCCTGAACATTCTTCAAAACTCCACCACTGGTACATAAGATGCCTATTCTTCGCCTCATTTGTTTTGGTTGTGTTAACGACCGAAGCAACCGAAAAAATAGTGTCATTTGCTTTGGTTCCCTCTTAACAACTAAAGCAATTGGCACATGCAAAGCAATAAAAATACAAAAATATAATTTGTTTCGGTTGTTGCAATCGATCGGAGCAAATGCATTGAAGCAAATAGAGTTATTTTCTTCAGTTGTCTGTGGGACCGAAGCAAATAGGGTTATTTGTTTCGGTTCCTTCCAAGGACCAAAGCAAACAGGTTTATTCTACGTAGGCCAATTTCACTTTGTCGCTTTCATTTTCACTATCCCATTTTATAAAGAAACTATGCATGCCACTTCATGATATTTCCTCCTCCCAAAAAATCCAAAGGAATCTCACAACCTTCGTCCATGGCCTTAGATTCGATCAACCACCTTCCAAATAATCATCCAACAATTCCTCAAGAACAAGTCTTTCTTTCAGTTATTTTATGTTATTTACTATATATATTAATCCTAAATTTAAAACTCTAGTTTCAATTTTCATATGTCATCTTTTTCATAAGTTGATTGTTTATACTTTAACCTCTTTGCTCTTTCAAAATTAGGTTATGTATTAAGCATAAATTATGTATAGATAATTATTTGTAGTTCTTCGAATCAATTTTGTGGATGTTTTGTTTGGTTTTGCTTGTTGGAATGAAAAATACATACGCTGGTTATTTAGGATTTCCTCCTTTGACATAGTTGTGAAAAATAACATTTACTGCATTTTCATATCAAACTCGACTTATACATCCCTACAATACTCATATGACTACGAATTTGGTAGGGACTTCAGGGTATATACCTCCGAAGTATGGGCAGAGTTCTATTGCGACTTTTAAAGAAGATGTGTATAGTTTTGGAGTAGTTCTTTTCGAGCTATTGACTGGTAAAAGGCTCGTGGATATGTTGAAGCAGAAAAGGTGAAGTGATTTGACACCGGGGGTGTTGCAAATGAAGGAAGCAAAAAAGAGTAAATGAGGGTTTTCATCCTTATATTTATGATGAAGATGTTTCTAGGCATATGCGTGAAATGCTTGATATTGCTTGTTTATGTTTGAGAATTTCTCCAAAACTAAGGCCTTTAACACATCAGTTAGTGATATGGCTTGATGATATTAGTAGTATTGATGGTCATATAGTTAAGTGAGTGCATAGAGGTTGATCAAGCTGTATATATATTTGCATTTTTCTGATATACATTTGTTAGAATTAATAACTTTTGAGTTTTATTTTTGTTCATATTCTTGATGTTATATATTTAATTCTATAGCTTCGGCAACTGTTGCTAGCATGTATAAAGTCTTTAGTAGATGCTATATTTTTTGCATATCTTTACGGTGATAATAAGTCAATGCTTACATTGTGAATGCATTTATGTACAAATGTAGATTAGACCCTATGCATATGTATAACAGCATTGACGGGCATGAGATATGCATGAACCAATTGTCGTTTCCATACAAAATTTTGATTCAAACCAACTGTTGTTTCCATGCTAAATATTTCAAGTGAAGACGATTTTAAAATTTGCACCTTATTGTTTTTGGTTGATGATTGCAGACAATAATGCAACATCAAACTCTAAACTTAAATTCATAATAAAGACTTGACTATTTCTTATATTCGTAGCTACAAGTCATGATCGAGTGTCGAGGACATCCCATTAACTAGATATGGCCCATCCGCTGTTTAGTGGATAATAACAACAAGATAGACTGACCCAAAGTGCTCATGCATCAATTGGAGCCTCACTAAGGATTTTGTGTTGGTTTTAAACTATAGGTGCAAACCTCAGGCACCTTGAATTTCTTTTACTTGTTTTTTCAATTAATATGGTTTTTTTTATTTAATAATACCGATTTTTTTTTTAATTTTGAATCTCTATTTTGTTAGGAACTGAGTTGACGATGTTTTGATGACAACAACCTTATATAGTTATTATACTTTACTTTATAAAATATATACTAACATTTCCATATAGATAGATATATATATGTATATAGGAAATATATACAGGTATCATCGAAGACTGATCAGTATAAAGACTCAAGCATCAAGATGAAGATTAGAGATTCAAGATTCAAGACTCTAGAGAATCAAGATTTCAAGATCTCAAGATAAGTGTCTAGTATTTTGTTAAAAATTCATAATAGCACTCTCATCTTTCTTCCAATTTTCTTTTGGGATGGAACCCAATTTCTATCGAATCAGTGGCTTACAAACCCATGACAAGTAGCTTACAAACCTATGACAAGTGGCTTACAAACCCACGAAAATCAAAATCATTTAAACTACTTTGTACAAGTTCTCGAGTCCTATGGAGGAGCTCTGTAGGAAGGTTCTTGCAATTTCAGTTTGAACAGATTTTTCAAAATGTTTTTAAATTTGTTTTCAAAATGTTTTAGCTTTCAAAATCATGTTTTCAAAAATATTTTCAAACTTTGTTTTAGCCTTGAAATATTCCTCTATTCTGATTTTAAAAACTTCTATTTTTAAAACATCAAAACTTATTCTAATTTTAAATATTACTTATATAATTGACGGCCTATATCAATTATATATACATATTTAAAATAATGTTTTATATTCATTCTCTATCTCAAAATATTGTTTAAACACTTTACTTTGCTTCAGAGAAGTTTCAACTTGTTTTAAATTCAATTGTCTTTACAAAACAACATCTCTATAATTTTGAACTAAGGGATGTCGACATAAGGGGATACCCCATGTTGACATGGTGACAGTTTGATTCAAAATTCAATTTTCAAAAGAAGTGTCCATTCGTTCGAAAACTTTTCGCCAATGGTTATGACTGTTGTGCATCTATATAAAGGCTTCCAAAACGAATTTTTTTAACAACTACTTTCTTATTTTCTTCACTCTTTCTTCTCCACCATTCCATATCCATAAAACTTCATATTTTCAAGATCGTGCCATCATTCTGCCAAATTCTCAATAGGAAATCATTTAGATACTCACTCTATTTGATTCTCCATCATTCTACTAAAGATCAAAGTGCTATTCAGAGTTATAGGATTAATTTGTATTCAAAAAGTCCATAGAGTCTATCCATTAAAAAGGATTGTGATTAAGAAGTATTAGGGTGATCTTGTGTCCCGTAAATCAAGAGAGTTTACCCCAGACTCGGAGATAGGAGGGTTCCTCAATGCCTTAGAAATTGAGGGTTTTGATTTGGATATTGGCTTATAAAAATCTGTACAAGGATATTGCCTTGGTGCAGGACTGGATGTAGGAGGATTCCGAACCAGTATAAAATCCGGTGTGTTCTTTCCTTTTACTTGTTTTACTTTACTATTTGCATTTGTTATATGTTCTGTGATCACTCTGTGTTAGAATTCTGTTTAGATTTGTGTTGAAAGTTTTAATTTAGTCATATAGTTTATATATTCTTTAAAACACTATTCATCCCCCCCCCCCCCTCTAGTGTTATTTCTGCCTTAAGATCCTTAATCCGCATCCCTAACATATTTGATAAATAACAGCTATTTTTATTTGCACTAAACTGTAGCAACCATTGTAAAAAAAGTAACCAGAAGTTGACTTGTTTTTGGACATATAGCTTTTACTGCATTCATAATGTACAGAGGTATCATATTTACTCTAAAGCTACTAACTACCACATGTTTGTACATATGGAATGCACTGAGAATAAAACTAAAGAAAAATGATGATTTATTTACAAATAAAGGTTTCTAATTATATGACATTTTCTAATGTTCACATGGAAGCCTGAGAATATTTGTCTAAAGATAATACATATTACGGTGTTCCTTTACAAATATTTTGGTTTTTTATTATGTCTCGGATGTTATTGGTTATATTAATCTTGTTTACGATGCTATGATTCATGGTTCGTGGATACGAAGATAAAAAGACGCAAAGATCCGTAAATTTTATAATTAAAAATATTAAATTAAATGAGATTTTTGAAATTTAATATTGTGAGAAATTAAAATTTATGATTTATTAATGAGAAAAATAATTAAAATGTAATTTAATAATATTAATTTAATGTAATTGACAACTATTTTAATGTAATTGCAATCAATTGAAATAATTGCAAAGTCAATTTGGTTATAATTGTAAATAAGAAATTAAATTGGTAATTAATGGAATTAATGAAATTGAAATATTATAATTAATATAGTAAAAGTGATAACTGTAGAATAAGAATGTAATAAAATGTAAACCGATGTTAATTATATTCATAAGGTAATAGTTGATTGAATAATAAGAGTAGAAATCAAAATAAGAGAATTTATTTGAAATTAAATTATAATTAAGTGGGATTTTAATTACAGTTGTAATTGGACACTGAAATTTGAGGCACATTTTAAAAATTGGATTTAACATGGAAAATTTATTTTAAAAGATTATAAATGTCTAGGTAATCAAGAATGATAAAAGTGTTAACTTTTATATTTGAATTTAAAGGTGATTAAATCAATTTAGTAATAATTTATCTAATTAACGTAAAATTTAGCCATTTTGGCCACAGTCTTGGATTTCGATAAAACCAGTTTCATCAGATTTGTTACAGTAAATTATTGTAGGATTTCAAGTTTCGCAGCGATCGGACTTATCGTTTGATCGTGTGGGCTCGAAACGCGTAGAAATCATTTAAATGAATTCAATTAAAATAATATGATTTTTATAAAAGCTAACTTCTATATATAATGGAATCTAGGTTTAAAACTAGTTCCATTGAGTTTAAAAATGTCGAAGACCTATATTTCGATATATGGGATGACCTATTTCTGTTTCGAGAACGAAACAAGCTTTTCGGGTCGTTGTTAACGTTCCGACCCAAATCGATCCGTCCATTCATTCTCACCTATCTTTGTCCATATAAATAGATTTAGTTTTTAAAACTCTAGCAGCCTTTCTTATTCTATACGTACTTATATTTCCTATTTGTTCCACCTTCTCAAATGTCAGAACCAAAACCTAAATCCCAAATTCAATTTCAAATCAAAATCAAATCGAAAAATTTACACTCTTCAATCTATGTCATATTATATATCATTAGAAAGCTCTCGATGAGTGCAATCTACTATTGCGATTCGTTTTTGCAATTAGATCTTGGTTTGGCCAGAATTCGACGATGTTTCTCGGCCGTCCATATTAGGGTTTGTCGTTTAACGGTGGACCGTTGTCGATGGGTCGATCGAAGGGTTCTGGCATGTAGAGGAGGCAAGGGGCTGTCCATCTATATGGTTGGTTTGGTCTAAGAGGCCTTGAATTCGCCAAAATTGATGATTTTGGCTGAAAATTGATCACGGCGGCATGCTTGGGGAAGTTGGAGGCAACGGCGCTTAGCCTGGAGGCACGACTCATCGAGAGGTAGTGGCCGTAGCCTCTGATCGGAGTGAAGATGAAGTAGGTGGCGACGTTATTGCTTGGAAGATAGTGGCACGAGTGGCTGCTATTCGTATGTTCGCGATCGTGTTCTAGCTAGGGTAAGGGAAGGTAGGTAATTACATTATTAGCCCCGTTTATATTTTAATTTAAAATTTAATATTTTAAACTTCTAATTAGCATAACTTTTGCTTTTGAGATCGGATTGACGCACAGTTTTCTCTGTTGTGATTGTATCGAAATTTTGGACATTATGGAACTTGTTCGGTTGGATTCAAAGACTATACCAATTTTGGGCTTTATTTGGATTTTTGATCGACTAAAAATTAAAGGTGAGTGTTTTAACCCACTCGCAAATACTAAATCATCTTATATTGGTTAAATTAAATTTATGATGTGATTAGAAATTTATTAATTATTGTTTGGTATTTTAAATTGTCATTTAAATTTAATTTGAGTTTATTTGAATTGAATTGCCATTTAAATTAATATTGAATTTAATTGCCAGTTAAATACCTGAAAATGATAACCCGTTTGTTGTTGTGATTTATTGGTTGGTTTGAATGATGTTTGTGATGGATGTTTAATTATTGATATTTAGATGATTGGATATTAAATTTATTTTATATGTTGTTATCACACTATAAGTTCCCTTAGTTATTATTAGAAAATTCACAATGCGTTAAAATGATACATACCGGACCGGTCTAATAGATTACGAAAAATCATTATGGGTTGAAATGATAAATCCAAATGAATTTATGGATTTGCAAATTGTGATTCGGGATTGCGGGTTGAAATAATATATACCTGTAAATTTAAATTATTGCGGGTGAAATGATATATCTGTATCACTTGACCATAGGGTAGAAAATTATATATGGACACCGATTGGTTAAATCAAATGATTTTAAATCCTTAAATCTTGAATCCAGTTAAATGATATTTCGAAATAAAATTAGATTTATATGAACTGAATTATTTTCAAAATCCAAGTTTTAAAATGTTGAAATTGAAATTTGTTTAAATGAATTGTTTAAAGAATTTAAATTGAAATCTTAAGGTTGAATTTTGTAATATAAATGAAATTTATCAAAATTGAGTTATTGTAAACGTTTGAATAAGTAAACTTGAAAGCTATTGAATTTGAAGTGGTTTAAATTTGTAGTTCAAACATGGATTTGAAATCGATATAAATTGAAATGGTTTTTTATTTATTTATGAGAATTTTAGTTCAAACCTTTAGCCTTTTAATTGAAATCATTGAACCGAGATTGATTTAAGTCGAATTTTTGGAACTAAAGTTGATTTGGAATTGATTTTTTGAAACTGGAAGAAACAATTCTAATTTGAAACTATTTTTGATATAAACCCTTTAATATACGAACTTTAATATATAAACTATTTTCTTATATAAACCATTTTAATATATTAATAATTTTTAATACATTAACTATTTTTAATATATAACTTATTTTAATATATAACTATTTCTAGTATATAAACTATTTCAATCTGTAACCTATTTTTAAATTATAAACTATATTAATATATATTATTTTAAATTTATAAACAACTTTTAATATATATATATATATTAATATATAACCTATTTTATTATATAAACTATTTCTAGTATATAAACTATTTTAATCCGTAACCTATTCTTAAATTATAAACTATTTTAATCTATAACCTATTTTTAAATTATAAACTATTTTAATATTATTTTAAATATATAAACAACTTTTAATATATATATTTTAATATATAACGTATTTTAATATATAAACTATTTCTAGTATACAAACTATTTTAGTCTATAACCTATTTTTAAAATATAAACTATTTTTAATGTATAACTATTCCAATATATAAATTACTTTTAATATTCAAACTGTTTTAAGGTTGGAGCTGTTATGATTTAGATTTAATTGATTTAAATGCAAATATTTTGATATGATGGTTTAACCTATGTTGTGGTTATGAATTTGAAAATGAATAGGATTTAAAGTGAATAACGATTTCGAAAGTGAATATGATTTCAAAAGTGATATGATTTTGAAGTGAATATGATATTTTGATATCAATCATGAATCGGTTTTGGAAATGTAAAAGAACTAATCGGTGTGAAATAAGCGTTTGGTTGTTAAAGAGACCGGGATCAGATATTATCATACTCTCTGTGTAACGACCAGTAATTTCGCTACTTCGAAAATGAGCGATTTTTTTATTTTAAATTTAAAAGGAATTTAAATATTAGATAAAAATGTTATATATAATATATAATGATAAAGAAATCATTTACTCTTATAGTTAATAAATTAAAAAGCATAAATTTGGATTTTTGAACAAATCGACAAAAGTTAAGTTTTGTTAATAATAAATAAAGGCTTAAATAAATGGATTTACGTATTTATTTGATAAGTTAAATCTTATTTAAAACATCTAATAAAGATTATAAAAGTATATTAAAAGATTTAAAAGTATGTTAATAATGGTTTTACAAAAATAACCAAATTTTGTCGCATTTTGTCAGTTTTACATATACTGTAAAATTAGAGATTTTGATATTAATTAAATATGATTTTTAAATATAAAGAGACATGTTTTAATTTATTTAAAGAAGTAAAAATTTCATTTTAAAGTTTGGTTTACTTCAATATATAGCTTAACAAAAACGCCAAATTTTGACTGTAAAATTTGTCGACAAAAACACCGTTTTCAACCGAAACAAATTATCAACAAGTAGTTGCAACTTAATACATTTTCTAACAGACATATATGCATAAATACATGTTTACAAAATATTTAAACACTTTACATTTAGCACTAAAAGACAAAAGAGTTTACTTTTGAGAAGTTTAAATAAATGTATAAAAAGTGAAAAGACATGATTTGACTACTTTCAAATTAAATTAAACTTTAATAAACCACATCATTTCTTTATATCATATCTCATTAATGAGATGGTTATAAGCATGGAAAAAGAGCAAACTTAAGTATTAAAATAATTACGAATCATAAGAAAGTGACGCCTTTCTTTACTACTTACACACTTTTCCTTAACATCATTTCCACCATTAATGCAAATCAAATAATGCAAAAGTCTTCTCTTTAAAATAAAAAAAATTAAGAAAGGAAAAGTAGGTAATCATTCTTATCTTTTCCATCACCATTAATGCTTAAGTCATATCACTTATGGAAAAGGAGCAAATGTTATTTCAACATTTTAAAGTGTAAGAAAAAGAGGTAAACGTCATTTCTTAAGTATAAATTCAAATCAAACCATTTCTTCTCTATTAAGCAAAGGTCAAATCAAGGGTAAAAAAGTAAATGAAAAGTCAAAAAGTAGAGAAGGGTATTTTAGTCATTTGCCATCCAAAGCTCAAATATAAATATGCATCCGTACCTTTCATTTTTCACACTTCATTCTCTACCTTCTTCTTCACTTTCTCCTTCTTCTTCACCTCCATTTCCATGGCATCCAACCTTTCTTCCGCCTCCATTCTCTTCTACCTTCAAGCTATCACCTCCACATCACCAACACTCAACCAAACCACCACCAAAACCTCCTATAACACACGCATACCTCCTCCCTCCACCTAGGCCGAGCCCCACAACCTCACCAAGGCCGTGCCCCTCCACACACCAAGGCCGAGCCTAAAACACACCTACCCAAGCCCTTACACCCCTACATACCAAGGATGTACTCTCCTCTCCAATAAAAAAAATCTTTCGGCCAAAATAAAAAAAAGAAAAGAAAAGAAAGAAAAAGAGAGAAGGAAAGGAAAGCGATAAAGTCGAGACGCTTGGAAATAGCACGTTAGTTCGTTAGTCGTAACACGGAAATTGGCCTAAAGATTGACGGAGTGGAAATAAAGGTGAGAAATTCTCATCGCTTTTGAATTTATATTTTGGTTATGTTAAAACAATCACATTTACACCCTTATGACATATGAATGTTTATTTGATTGTTAATATGGATGTTTAATAGTTGGTTAGATATTTGAATTGTGATAATATATTTCGTTATGGTATTAATAGTGAAAGTTGGATTTGAAATCATATGTTATATGATTGATTGAATGGATGTTATGATAGTGATAAAGATGGATATTGGTTATGTTCATTTTGATTAAAATAATCACCTTTATTAATAAGACCACATTTTAGTGATATGAGATATTTTGGAAAAATAAGTCTATTTTCATTTAGAAGTGAAATTAAAGTTAAAATAAAAGAGAATTTGAAATTTGAAGTGAAATGGATTTGGAAAGGATAGTTAAATTGAAATTGAAATTGGGATGAATGGTGAAATTGAAATTGAAATCGATTTTGAAAATTGAAGTTTATTTTAAGGTTGAATTGAAGTTTAAATTGAAATTAGATTTGAAATCTAAGTTTTAAAGGTGTTTAATTTTAAGTTAGAATTGAAATTGATTTGAAAATGAAATTTAAAATTTAATATTAACAAATTAATTATTCCATAATTATTTATCTTCATTAAATAATCCCTTGACTAAATACAAAAGTAATTACCCAAATTACTTCATTATAAATTATCTTCCACTAATTATATTCGAGTAATTATCATCTATTACTTCCCTAAGTAATTATGCTCCATTAATTACATTAAGTAGTTACTCTTATTAAATCATCAAATGATTTCCTTAAATTAATTAAACTCAATTAATTAACTTAAACTAGTCACATTATCATAATTAATTACAATAAGTAATTAATCCCTTAATTACTTTTATCAAGTAATTATGCTTAACAATTTACAATTGATTATCTTCAATTAATTAACCTAATTAATTATCAAAATTAATCACAATAGTTAATTACTTAATAATCCTTAGATAATTATCTTTATTGGCTAATAACATTTCCTTTAATTACTTTCTTAAGAAATTTATCTTAGATTAATCATTATTAATCGTCTCTAATTATAAATTAATCTAAATCATTAATTTAAAATCAAATAAATAAGTCATTCCTTAATTCTCTTGTAAATTAAATTCTTTTATTATCTTAATTATTTCTAAGATAATTCATTCACTTTATTAATGACTTCATTAACATTCAAGTGTATTTAAAACATTACACTTCTAAATTTAAATTCAAATTCCATCTTGAATTTAAGATTCAAAATGTTTAACCATTTAAACATTTATCCAAATTTTAAATAAATTTATAAACCTTAAAATAAATATAAAGAACATTCATTACTTATATAAGATACTTATACAAGAAAAAATTTAAACTAAATTACTTAATGAAATCAAGCTTAAAATAAAATTGATAATTTAACTTCCAAATTTAAAGTTAAACACATCATAATTTTTATTCAAATATTAAAGGAAAAGAATTTATCAAGTTTAAACATTTATTTGAAAACAAATTCATCTTTAAAATCTACTTTAAAACATTTAAACTTGTTCAACATTTAAATTTACAAAACTGATTTAAATTCAAGGTTTGAATCCATAGTAAACTTGAAACCATATTTTAGACTTGATTTAAACCTTAATTTAAATCTTGCTTAAAATTTAAAATTTTATTTTAAAACTTAGGATTCAAAAGTTCATTTGAATCCAAACTTAGAATTTAAAGCCCCTGTTTCTAAATTCCTGCTTTAAATTTAAATTTCATTTAAATTTTAAAAACAGAACACTGTCGGGTTATAAAACCTGAAACCAACATACCCGAGACCACTCAACATAAACTTCGAGACATAACCCTAAATACTTTGAGACATTCTCGAATAGCACTTCGAGACACAACAGCGACAACACGAAGACACCAGAGCACACCTCCTTCTTCCCCAAACTCAAATCCAAGTGCACGCACCGGCCACCGTGCACATGTACGGCCAATCTAATCACTGATGGCCATCACCACGACCATCACCAACCCACCCTCGACCTCGTCAACAACCACGATGAAGTAGCACAATGCAAATCGAAGTTAAACTCCAGATTAATAACACGATCGAAAACTGGAAAAGGCCATGATCGGAAAACCAAAAGCCGACGTCGAACGCCACCATCTGAAACCAAACGACTGTGACCACAGACCCCTCTCGAACCACCGAAGCCATTCCTCCCTACGCGATCAAACCCGGTGCACCACCGATGCCGAACGAACCCCCAAAACATCATCAACACCAAAACAGTGTAAAACCCTACCTCGTCCAATACCGATCATCACAACCCAAAGAAAAATCAATCAATAATTTTCCAGTGACCACTCACTTCTCCTCCACCTTCAGGCCAAATCTCGAGCCACCCAACTTCGTCGATCAACGGTAGAAGACCAAAATCCCAAAAACATACATCGCCAAACAACTTCTCAAATTCTAAACTAAAATTCTCAAGATTTCCACTAAAATTCATAGCTTGTTTAGATGAATCAGGTTATATAATTTCAAAGTGAAATTGTTGTTATAAATTTTTAACCAAAACTTGATTTTTACTGTAATCTCAATATTTACAGTTTATTTGTTAAACAATTTTATCTTAAACTTTTAAAAACAAGAATATAGTGTTATTAACAAATTCTCTTCAGTGATCAATGTCAAATTTCAATTATACAGGAAGTTATAAATTATCGAGTGAAAATGATGGTCTGTTATCAACAACAGAGCAACAAAATACAATACTCAAAACAAGTATGCAGGCAATATCATACTTATAAACACACATTTATATTCAATCTCAAGCAATCATTAGAGGCTATAATTCACACATGCAATAGGATTCTTCCAGGTAGAAAGAACTGTTTTTAAAAACAGAAGTTTACTCACCAATTATTGAAACAGAGAACAACTCTGTTGCATTTCTGTTTTCCTGGAACTGATTTGATCTGGATAATGAATCTGAAGTTTTGCATTTGGTTGCTGATTTGTTAGTTGATTCTGGTAAATTTGTTTGCTGTTGTAGTTGTTTTAGATTTGCAGCTGACCCCCATTTCTTTTTGCTAGAGTTGGAATTGATCTTCAAACATATTACAGATTTGCAAATTTGAGCAGATTGTTTTGTAGATTTTTATATTGTATTTGGTTTTGAATTTTTTTCTAAAATCTGATTTCAGTTTCTTTTGAAGAGAATGTGTTGAACTCAAATAAATTGCTAAGTTTTTCTACTTAATATATTTTTAATAAAATGTTTCAAAAATAAATAAAACCATTGCCACTTGTTACTTTATGTTATAGAGTAATTTACAAGTGTCTTCCTTAAGTATAATAACCTTACACGTGTTCATTTTAATATTATAATAAATTTCTTAATTTTATAAATGTTTTTAAATCCATTTCTAATTTATGTTATCATGTTTTTAAATGTTTATCTCTACTTAGCTTTTAAATGTTTACATAAAAATTACCTTTATAAAATTACATATTTAAATGTTTATTTGTATTCATTTAAAATAATATTTTTAAAGCTAAATTTTCAAGAGAGAAAATTTATAAAGAAAAGGATATTGAATTATACCTCATTTCAAAGTTTGAAACTAAAATATTGTTTCTTTAATGTATAAGAACTAAGTCTATTTCAAAAAAAACAATTTTTAAAAGAAAACAAAATAAATTTTTATTATAATATACAATTTAAACTATTATATTATTTTTTTAAACAAAATAAATATTTATTTTAATTACTTTTGAAAATATCAGATAGATTCTTAAACAAACTTTTGAAAGTTTCTATACTAATTTCAATCAATCTTTCCAATTCACAAGTTATACACATATATATATTATAAATTTGAAAACATCCTTATTAAATTTAAATTAAATTAAAATCAAACTCCTATTTACAATGTATACACATATATACATTATAAATAAAATATCCTTTAAATTAGCTTAGAAAGATAATTATATCATTTAAATATTTTTAACTTTGAAAAGAATAAAATTCCCAAATTAAATTATCATTATTATAAATTTTGAAAGGATAACATTTGTCAAACAAAATAATTATTAGTTTTCAAAAGATAATTTCTATTTGAATTAGATTATTAAATCAATATTTCACATTTTAAAATAATTATTAATGGAAATTATTAAATAAATATTGCCCAAATTTTCGGGACATCACAACGACGCTCAGCTTGGAGGCGCGGCTCGTCGAGGGATAGGGGCGATAGTCTCTGATCGGAGTCAAGACGACGTGGGTGGCGACGTTATTGCCTAGAAGGTGGCGGCTCGAGTGGCTGCTATTCGTATGTTCGCGATTGTTTTCTAGCTAGGGTAAGGGAAGGTAGGTAATTACGTTATTACCCATGTGTATATTTTAATTTAAAATTTATTTTTTCAAAACTTCTAATAAGCACAACTTTTTCTTACGAGCTCGGGTTGATGCGCAGTTTTCCCCGTTGTCAACGTATAAAAATTCCGAACATTATGGAACTAGTTTGGTTTGTTTTTGGGACTGTTCAAATTTTGGGCTTTACTTGGATTTTTAATCGACCAAAAATCAAAGGTGAGTGTTTTAACCCACTCACAAATACTAAATCATCTTATGTTGCTTAAATCAAAATTTATAATGTGTTTAGAAATTTATCTATTCTTTTTTGGTATTTTAAATTGTCATTTAAATTTAATTTCAGTTTATTTGAATTGAATTGCCATTTAAATTAATATTGAATTTAATTGCCAACTAAATACCTGATAATGATAACCAGTTTATTTGTTGTGATTTATTGGTTGGTTTGAATGATGATTGTGATGGATATTTAATTATTGATATTTGATGATTGGATATTATATTTATTTTATATGTTGTTATCACACTGCAAGTTCCCTTAGTAATTGTTAGGAAGTTCACTATGGGTTGAAATGATACATACCCGAACGATCTTATAGATTAGGAAACATCGTTATGGGTTGAAATGATAAACCAGGGTGATTTTATGTATTTGCAAATTATGATTCGGGATTGCGGGTTGAAATGATATATACCTGTAAATTTAAATTATTTTGGGTTGAAATGATATATATCCGTATTACTTGACCATAGGGTAGAAAATTATATACGAACGCCGGATCGGTTAAATTAAATGATTTTAAATCCTTAAATCTTGAATATAGTTAAATAATATTTTGAAATAAAATTAGATTTATATGAACTGAATTGTTTTCAAATTCCAAGCTTTAAAATGTTGAAATTGAAATTGGTTTAAATAAATTGTTTAAAGAATTTAAATTGAAATCTTATGGTTAAATTTTGAAATATAAATGAAATTTATCAAAATTGAGTTATTGTAAACGTTTGAATATGTAAACTATGAAACCTATTGAATTTGAAGTGGTTTAAATTTTTAGTTCAAACGTGGATTTGAAATCGATATAAATTGAAATTGTTTTTTTATGAGAATTTGGATTGAAACCTTTAGCCTTTTAATTGAAATCGTTGAACTAAGATTGATTTAAATCGAATTTTTGGAACTAAAGTTGATTTGGAATTGATTTGTGAAATAGGAAGAAACAATTCTAATTTGAAACTATTTCTGATATAAACTCTTTTAATATACAAACTTTTTTATTATATAAACTATTTTCTCATATAAACCATTTTAATAAAATAATAATTTTTAGTACATTATCTATTTTTAATATATAACCTATTTTAATATATAAACTATTTCTAATATATAAACTATTTTAATATATATTATTTTAAATTTATAAACAACTTTTAGTATATATATTTTAATATATAACCTATTTTAATATATAAACTATTTTTAATATATAAACTATTTTAATCTATAACCTATTTTTAATTTGTAAACTATTTTAATCTATAACCTATTTTTAAATTATAAACTATTTAATATATATTATTTTAAATTTATAAACAATTTTTAGTATATATATTTTAATATATAATCTGTTTTAATATATAAACTATTTCTAATATATAAACTGTTTTAGTCTATAACCTATTTTTAAAATGTAAGCTATTTTTAATGTACAACTATTCTAATATATAAATTACTTTCAATATTCAAACTGTTTTAAGGTTGGAACTGTTATGATTTAGATTTAATTGATTTAAATGAAAATATTTTGGTATGATGGTTTTAACCTTTGTTGTGGTTATGATTTTGAAAATGAATGGGATATAAAGTGAATAATGATTTCGAAAGTGAATAATGATTTCGAAAGTGATATGATTTTGAAGTGAATATGATATTTTGATATCAATCATGAATCTGCTTTGGAAACGTAGAAGAACCAATCGGTGTGAAATAAGCGTTTTGGCTGTCAAAGAGACTGGTATCGGAAATTGTCATACTCTCTGCCAATACCGAAAACCACTTTAACAATTATGCACGTGGTGGAGAATCTAGAACAAAGTAGAATGGTTTGGCGAATGCTATTGTTTGAGGTATGAACGCAGCCCTGACCCTTTCAGGTCAGCTTTATATGAATAAAACAAGAGCTATATCTGGGCCAAGTGAGGTCGCTCCTCCGATCGAAAATGCTTCTTCGATACCATACCTGTTACTTTATGACTGATTTGGTGGTCACCCGTGATTTGATTATGGGAGTGTATTCCGAGGTGGACGATAGCAGCTGCTATGTGTTGCTACCAGCCCAGTTCTGCGAAACGATAGTATCCTACCCTGGACATTGCCTCGTGTGCCTTGTCATATGCCTTATCGAGCCCACTACGACTTTGGTTTGTATTATACCTATGAAGTGCTCCCTGAGTATCCCATCGGTTTGGTGGAGCTTACAGTATCTGTATAAACTACGGTATTTATATAAAAATATGTTAAGGGGGATATCGGTAACGCCTTAACGCAATTTTAATACTTTACTGTAGACATATTATAATAGCGTACTGTATTATATATGTAGATAGTTTAACAGATCCTTAAGAGATGGAATTTCGAACATCTCTTAAGTTATTGCACGCACGTTAGACATTGGATATAAGATGTAAAATCCCGTAAACATCTCTAAAGCCATTTCACTCTTATTTACTTATTTTGATTTAACTTACATAAGATCTTTTAGTTCTAACTCGAGTGTTTTGTTTTTCATTACGCTCGGGTCAGTCTGAGCATTTCTATGTTGAAGACTTTATTTCTGGAGGATAAAGATGGAGATTTGTATACTATTTATTATATTTATTCCACTGCATCATGTTGTTCCGCTGCATCATCTTATTATACCTGTTGTATGTATAACTCTGATTGTATTGTAAAGGTGTAAGCAAATGTTATTTGTAAAATAGTTTCATGAACTGTTTATTTGATTATTATATTTTGTCATTCCGCTGTGAGATTCTGTGTTTTGTTTTCCTTCCTTTCTTTTATTTTCTTATTTACTCCAATAATAATCCTCCTTTTGAATGGTTTGAGTTGACATGTGTGGTTTATTGTCGAATTATACCGTCCAAAAAGGTGGGTCGTTACAAAATATATACCCATATTAACCATTAAAAAAGTGACGAGGTATGAATATGCTCTTATATGTAACGTCGATTAGTTTTGTCTCCTATAGTTTCGTGACTATGGTTTTTTAGTGTTTACGAAATTGATTTTCCAACACTTAAAAGAGTGAGATTAGTAATCTCTGGTGTTGGTAAAGGTACCTGTTTAAAAAAAGGTACCCTTATCATTTAAGTAGTTTATGTAATTTACATAAATCTGCTATCGGTTTTCCTTCTATTGCATCAACACTGTTAACGGCGACGTCATTTTTAATTGAAAAATATAGAATAGTTCATGTGTATCCTTACATTAACATAATGAAATTGAAATAAAAAGGATAAACAATAATATATAGTAGGTATTGAGAATGGAATAGACTGGAGAATTATATATAAAACAAAAGCATAGGTATATGGATTTTTGTAAAGGTTATCCATGTCATCATTTCAAACATGGACTTCAATGCTGCAACGGATCTATATGTAGGTTGGACACAACAGTCTCGATGATCAATCAATTACCAAAGAAGAGCTATAAAGGCTATTCGAGGCTCTTCGTCAAATTTCTCTTCGACGGGAAAGTTGCAACTAGCAGTTTAACTGAATTTCAACTTTAGGTTAGGAAGAAGGTTACATATTAAATAAGTATAAATGAGTTAAAAATAGAGTTATAGATAAGATAAAACGAACTTCTTGAATACATAGGTAGGTTTATGCTAAGAATGCTCGCCTATTAGGCGACAATGATGATACTCCCAATATAAATTAATATGTCTAAGCTAAGGTAAGTTCCTTCTCCTTGCATTGGAAAAATAGATATGTAGTATAAATAATTACATTTGATGGAAATAAACAGACTAGAAGGAAAGGTGGCAATAATCGAAGAGATCTCTACTGAATTATGCATAGCAAATGGTGCAGTAGTGGTCATCGCTAATATCTAGGATGAGCATGGCTAGTGTGTCGCTCATAGAATCAACATGTCCTCTGATTTTAAAGGTGGTGTGTGTTTGTGTGTGTGTATATATATATATATATATATATATATATATATGCTACCATACACAACTCTTTGTTTCTTCCTCATGCTTTTGCTCCTAACATTTGACCAAATTATATCTAATGTTCACATTCCAGTTACAGCTATTCAATAAATATTTATACTTATTTTATCGTTGAAATCCATGTTTAATATGTTTTATTTTGTTCTTATATTTTTGTTAGATGAGATACAACCCTTATGGCTTTTGGGGGTATAATTTATTGATTATGTAATTTTATTTTTGAGGAATTTTCCGAACCTACTTTATTTAATGTGGTGCATTCATGGCTGTAAAACCTCTTCCTTATATGTTCAAATGGTTGATGCATCCAATGTTGGTATGAACTTTAATGTTTAGGCATGTTTTAATTTGAAAACAAAATTTTCAAATGTCTGCCTTGAAGTTTAGGGGAGTTAAAGTGTCCACTAATGTCGAATTGGAGGCATATTGGCAGAAGAAACAAGAGGAGAAGATGAAGTGGCCATAGGTTGCACAATATGTTTGCTATTGTAGAAAAAATTGACTGATTGATAAAATGGACGGATGCGTTGAAGTTGCTATGTTGAAATGATTTTGGCAAGGTAAGTTAGTGGGTTAGTTTATATGTACATCATCTACATCTATATTTGCATTCATGGCTATAGTTCACTGCATTTAGAAGATATATGCATCTTTTGCTTGAGATAAAAGTGTGGTGGATGTGTTATCTAGTGCAAGTTTGTTGGCAAAGGAGGTTCAAACATGTATCTTGTGATTCATCATGAACATACCTTTTTGATAAAGGTAACTGAGAATTTTACAACACTAATGGTTTAAGCTTGATCAATATTTATGTTTTCTTTAGAGTCATGAAGCAAATTCAAAAATTGCTCAGTGAAAACATTAATTAGTAGGTATTTCAGTGTAACGTTGGGTAGTTGCATATTCATTAACTTCGGTGTATATTTTCTCAATAGAAGTGTTACTGCTGTTATTTGTTTGTCGGACTACAAGGCTGCTTTAATAATGAGATGTTGGCGTGTGAGGGTGCATATACTTTTATTTTTGGGCTATAACTATATCCAATGTTCACATCTCTTGTTACAGTTATTGAGAGTGACAAGTTGGCAGCTTTAGTTAATGTAGTGAATGATTTGGATAAAGTTTCTGATACGGTGATGAATGATTTAGATAAAGTATCTGCTTTTGAGAGTGATAAGTTGTCAGTCTCAGATAAAGTGGCGAATGGTTTAGATGCTCTAGTGTTTGCTATCTTGGCTTGTACTGTTAATGAAAAGATGACAATTTCTTATAACGTAGTGAATAAAGTGCTTAATATAGATGTTGCAGTGTTTGTAAATATGGCTAGTATTGTTATCAGTCCCGTTATGGCTTCTACTAATGTGTGTGATGTTTTGGTTAGGTCTTCTTTAGTTTTTACATGGTAACATTTTTTCCTTTTTTCCTTTTCACAGTATTGTGAGATTTTGATTGCAGCATGTATTCACGAAGAATATATAAATGCTGCTTTACTTCAGCAAATGGATTGAGTCTACGGATTGCAAAAAATCTACTCAGACTCTACGGAGTCTATGGATTGCACATCTATGATAAATTACTGAGTACTACATAACTATTTAACAGTCTAGACTATTACTTCTTAACGATTGTATTGAAGATCAAAATTATATTCAAAATGAATGTTTGAATCATTATTTTACATGGATTATGAACACTATCAATAAAATCTATTTATGTTGGTATTATATTGTCTGATTTGTATTTACCATCCAGTCTGATTATAAAATTGCTTGTGATAATTATCTGTTATGATATATATATATATATATATATATATTGCCTATTTGAGTATTTTCGGTGATTTGTGAGGAGTATTGTTTTGTTTGAAGCAAAAGACCCCTTTTTTGCTTCGGTTGTTACTAACAACCAAATTAAAAGACCTCCTCTTTTGCTTTGGTTGTACAACCGAAGCAATAGGTGTAAGCCTGTTGCGTCGTCTTCGTTTGTTTCGGTGGTTGAATCGAATCAACAAGGGGTAAACAACCAAAGAAAATGACATGTTTTGTAGTAATGCACGCATAAATAATATGTGTGCTATTAGAAATACGACTGCTATTGCATTCGTAAGAGCAATTTCAGCATCCATTATAATAACACCCAGAATTTCTTTATTTCTGTATGATTTTCATACATATTCAAGAGCACATATATATGATTCCATAGTCTCTCGACTTATAAAAGCTAGTGCAACAGTAAATGAAGCCCTCGTGAATATTTGTGACACCGTATGAAAATATGGTAGCTTGTAACAATTTATCTTGAATGTGCAATCCAAAAATAATATTTGATGAAAGCACTGCGCAAGAACAACACATCTAGGATGACTAAAGAATAGATCAAAAACTTGATTTTTTGTAACATTAAGTCTATATTGCACGGAATAATGATGACTGCAAGTCAATTTAATAAATTGTTGCATAACCGGTCTACCTTCCGTATTATGTAGTTTAAGTTTCACTTTTGCACTGTAGACATTTTTTATGGTTGATTAGTTCTCCAGATTATCAATTTTAATATGTGTTAAAATATTCTGAGGCCTAGCTCTACCACTGGTCATTATTTCAATGGTCTTAACTTCATGATCTTTCAACCTTGCCACGTACCAATGACCGGTTAGTACATTAGCAAGCATGTGATTACGATGTCCAGTCTTCACATTCAGTATCCATGTTCCATCATGTTTACAACGTGCACTTAACTCAAACGGACAACCATATTTTCTACTTCATGTTCTTCTACGTCTTAATTGGGTTTTTGGAACATAATTCTTTGCTCTATGGTTAATATACTCCCCGCTTCTTTCACATACAAGAGCCATCCACGATCCATTTCTATTAGCTTGTAAATTTCTCATTCTTGTTCCTTTTATTCACAGCAAGACAATTTACGTTGAGATCCATGCATGAATCTCGAACATTTTTCTTTGACTCAAAAACATGCAAGATATATCGACAAAATAAATCAAAACAAATCAATTTTGTTTTTTTGAAATGGTACATATATACAACATGTCACTAGGACAACAAACCACAAATCAAGTGTCAATAAATATTCGAATCATGCTACGCAAGTTTCGAACTTGTGACCTCTCGCACCAAAGTCGAATAACTTAACCACTGCGACAATAGTGCTTGTCATCAACTTTGTTTATAAAATATGAAAGAATTGAGCATACCATATCAGTAGTGAAATGAGAAGTCAAATCAAGGTAAACCGAAGGCGATATGTCAACTTCCATATTTTGATTGTCACTTACATCCTTGTTTTCTAATTCATTGAAATTCTCCTCTTCATTTGTTTCTTTCTCACATTCAATGTCAAAAATCTAAGAAAAAAATTAAATTCATATCTAGGATATTCAAGGAAAAATTTAAATTTTAAAAAAATGTGCACAATTCGGAATGGAGAAGCCGAACTAGAATTTAGTTTTCGGCCAAACCCCGTTGAACTAAATTATATAAAATGATTGTACCTTTCTGAGTAAAAAAGGAATTTTCGGCAATGTTGTTTCGAACTTTAGTTGAATTATCATCGTCCATTCCATGTAAAACCGTGGAATTTAAAAAAGAAGTACCTTAATGTTTTGTTGAACATAATCTACGTTACGGATGCTTTCTTAGATAAGAATTAAATTGTTTCTTTCTCTTTTGGAATTTCACTTGCAGATGTGTTTAATTACTCCATTGATTACTGATTTAGATTATAAACCAAAAAAGGAGATTGGTAAAGATTAAAAAAATTAGGGTAAAAAAAATAAAAGGATAAATTTTTCAATTTACAATGTAATTATACGAGAGGCTATTTTTATTGGCTCATAGAAAAAAACCAAAAAAATACCCTCACAATTAGGCCCGTCAATGGATGCAAACGGATGCAGATATAGCTATATCCATATTCGCATTGAAAATTTAAATCTACATCTGACATCCGCGAAGCCACATTCATCGATTTTTTTGGATATCCAGAAATATTCGCATCCGAAACTATGATGCAGATATTTACGAATATTCGAAAATACCCAAAATATCCACATTCGAAATTGAACAAGGTTTTTGTTGTACTGAAAATTTTAAACTAAAACATCACAATTAAACATTTGTTTTCTCATATAACATTCGCACATAAAATACAGTACTTCATCAGCTTTTCAAATGAAAAAATAGCAACACGCATAACATCAAATTAATTAACTAACTACAAGAAAAAGCACTATCAATAGCATTAGGAAATACTGAAAAATAGCATTTTAATTTTAACTGCAGTTGACTGCTGTATTAGCGAGATAAGTTGAAAATAAAAACGTTATTTACAGAACTCCCACCAAATTCCGAAGGCGGGACAAAATTTTATTTTAGCCGCCAAAGTTATACTAAATATCATTCTCCGTCTGGAAAAGTGAAAACTATCAAAATCCTAAAATCCGTTCTTCGTCTTGCTCAAGTAAGTCTCAAAATCCTATCTTTTCATTGTTCGGTAGCTCCTCAAGTTATAATCAATGGTCACATCGCAACAATTTGGATATGGAGCGGGCGTAAAGAAGAACACTCAATCAATTGATGGGCTCAGAATTTCACCTTCTATTTTTAGGGTTTCGCCTGCTGTAAGAACGCTTGCGTTGGATATGGTAAGAAAACTTATGAGGGATTTTGTGTAAAGGCAACAACTATAGTTGTAGTTAAATATACCACGGTCAAGCTATTAGACGACAGAGTGCTTGTCAAGATTACATCTGTTGAGGAGAAAAAACAGGTGGAATTTTATTGCTAATAACTGCTCAAACAAAGCCACAAAGTGGTGAAGTCATGGGAATAGGCGATGGTAAATTCACCAGTTGCAAGACTAAAGTAGATATCCAAATTCAGGTAATTGCTAGGCTCATATAAAGTTAATCATGAATTGTATATCAAGCAACAAAATTTGTGTTCTACTTATGCCTTTATTGGTAAATATAAAAGTGGGTAAAAGGTTAAGGAAACTGATTATGTATGAATTTGGTAAGTATAGTTGATCAATGCAGTTCAATAGACTGATTTCATATATGAGAGGGTACAACATGGCAAATGTGTGATTAAACTAATAAGCCAGCTTATTGCCATTCTTCCTCACTAGTAACAAGACTTATTCATTTGATTTTCTTTAAATAAGTACATCTTAAGACTTAGGATGTAAAAGCCAATGAGTCTATATCTGTGTGTGTTGTTTAAACCTACAAATTATCTTTTAAAAATGCTTAGGCTGGGTCTGTTTTGCACTTATAAAGTATTTAATACTGAATGGAATCATCCTTGTTGCAGTAGGAATTTTCTAATGATTGGGAACTATTACACATTAAAAACTTTTTATGACACCGGATATTTTAAGTTTGTTGATTATTAAGTATTAAATTCTTGATAAGAAAAATTGTTTGAAACAGATTGGCCTTTATCAATCTTTGTTCCTTATTGCAAATAAATACTGCTTTACTCAAGTTATTCACTATATACTTGTCATTTTTAACTCAAATTTTCCACATTGATGTAGGTGGGATCAAAAATTGTGTACTCTAAGCATTTAGGAATAGAATTGGAACTCAATGGCTGCAACCATCTTCTTCTGAAGGAAGATGACATTGTCGGTATTCTCAATAATGCCAATATGAAAATCTCCAACTTCTCAACGATCGAGTTCTGATCAATATAGACGAAGTCAAAGAGAAAATTATAGGTGGCCTACTGCTCACTAAAGCTACTAAAGAAAAACCTTACATTGGAAAGGTGAATCAATTTGCATGATGTGTATGTATTTTATTTCTGCTACTACACTTATTCCACTTATTGCAAACCTGAAATAGTAGTAGCATTTACCGTGCTCGTTCACCACTCTCACAAATGAAGAGTCTAATCTTTATTAATGGGAAATATATCATGAAATTGACCGAGAGAATGCACCTAGTTTAGAGTTTTGCTAGTTTTTTGGAACTTTAGGGACTCAAACAGGTGAAATTTTCATCCTTTTTATATTCCATATTAATTTACTTTATAATATGCATTTATATATAAAAAATAAATTCAAGCCTAAGGACCATAAGTTAGAGTATCCATTCATCAAAGCAATTACTTCTTATTAATGTTATATCTTTTGGACAAGATGACGATTACGGTTTGCACCGATGTTGTGAATAATACATAACATTGGCTGACTTTAAACATAGACTTCATAATGAAGATAGTGACAGCTCAAGGTTCTAACTGATATCTACTTTCAAAACAATTTAGCATATTTTTTTGAACCTTGCCTTTCACTTGTAACTTCCCTTTTATTATCAAAACGGAAGATTCTAGATAGTCTTAGATTCATAGCAACAAGAACATCAATTCCTTTGCTGCACTATAGTTTGAAGAGGAACCTTCAAATATACCAAGTCAAAATTTTATGTGTGTGTATAAAATTCCTTATTATATGCTTAATCTTAAAGCATCCAAAACCATGTTGTATCTCAGTTTCTTTCTTCAACATAATGCTAGCATTATTAAAAAATGAACTTGTTTACGGTTTTTTTTCTTTTTATTCAAACAAACATTCTCTTTTGGATAAATTTATTTTTGTTTCCTTTTTTATTTTACTATATAAACAAGGGAATTTTTTTGAAGTCTTGTGCATGGAGCTCACAAGAGTAAACATGCAGTTAAAATTAAAATGCTATTTTGGATATTCTGGTTGCAAGTTTCCCAAATGCCTGCATCAGTCATACAAAAAATAAACTCATTATGTGCAAACTTCTTGTGGAAGTCTAAATCACATAAATTAAGCTGGAATGAAGTCTGTAGAACTACAAGTGAAGGAGGATTGGGAATCAGAAGAATAGAGGACATAGCAGTAGCTACAACTACTAAACTTTTATGGAATTACATTAATGGTAATTCTTTATGGGCTAGGTGGATCCATAATAGATATTGTAAAAAAAACAATTTTTGGAATATCAGAATGGACAACAACGCTTCTCACACTTGGAAATCCATTCTTCGAGCTAGACAATGGTGTAAAGGTTACATAGACAGAAAAATTGTGGATGGAAACAAAACTGATATGTGGTTTGACCCTTGGTTACAAGGTACATCTTTAATTGACAAACATGGATGGAATTGCATGAGATTACTTAATGGTTGCCACAAAAAAGTTTCAACGCTCATATCAGACAAAAACTGGAAACAACATCTCAATTACATTCCCATACAATCTCAAAATGAAATAAGGAAAATACAAATTCATCATCACAAGGAACAAGACTACTGGTGGTGGATCCCTAACAAACAAGGCCAATTTTCATTGAAATCAGCCTGGAATATTTTCAGAAACAAATATGTTGAACTTGACTGGACCAAAACAGTTTGGGATAAAGGGTGTGCCCCGAAAATGTCTATATGCTCTCTGCTTGCCTTTAAAAACAAACTAAATACCAGAGACAGAATTAGCAGATGGTCTCCCAATATAGATCTACAATGTGTGTTATGTGCTAAACATAGAGAGGACAGAGACCATCTCTTCTTCCAATGCAATTATGCGAAAAGAATAATAGTGTATATTTTGCCCAAACTTAATATCCCAATTAACTCAAATTATGATATAAATTCAGTTCATACTGCTATCCAAAACGTGCAAGTTCCAATTAGAATTGGTAACACTAATATTAACAGCATTGTCTTCACGAATATTATATGGAACATATGGTGCGAACGGAACAATCGAATTTTTAATGGTATAGAACAACCAGCTGAGATGAGAATTAAGCATATCCTACTAGATAGCAGACAACTCATTCAACAAAGAGCTCAATTGCACGATATAAGTGTAGAAGAAAGACTTATCTTGGAAAAACTTGATTTGGGGCCAGATCTGCATGTAGCCTTTCAACCCCCTTAATCAATAGATGTCTGGTAATTCTTGATAGAGGTAGGAGACTACCCTCGCAATCAGAATCTGTCGCCAATCTTCTACTATCTTTGGGTGATATGGGATTCGATCGAAGTTTCAATGTTAGAAGTTTCTTCTCTCCACTTCGATTTCTTTTGTAGTGGATACGAACCGTTTTTAGTTTGGCAGAGATGTTGCTTTTTCTCCCACTGAATTTCTAGTGTTGTTTAATAGGTTGACATGCAATAAGTGGTAGTACTGGAATCAACTGTTCGTACGGATGTTTTTGAGAGTGGTGCTTGTATTTTAATCTCCTCCATCTGTTTGACAGTTTAGTCCAGTTTTCTGATTGTTGTATTGTTAATATATGGAATTGATATGTACTCTTTTTCCTTGCAAGGTACCCATATAGGTTAGGGGGGTTGTAAGGTTTTAATGAGGCATATCAAGGAAATATATGCTCTTTGATCTATTCAATAAAGTACCTTTTCCAAAAAAAACATGCTTAATTTTCTCATTTATACTATCCCAGTTTGTGAAGCCACAAAACATAAATGTAGTTAACCTATATGTATGTATGTATGTATGTATGTATGAATGTATGCATGTATGCGTGTATATGATCGACAGTTCATTATTTCTATCATCTTTAAACATTATTGTTTTTACATAAAAAAAAATATTAGACTGTAGAAATCACATTATTATATTTTCTGGTTATTAGGTTGAAATATTTAAAATGAAAAAACTGCAATAAAATTAAAATTCAAGGTGGAGCTTACCTGCGTTACAAGTTTGTCGAGTCTCTTTTAATGTTAACATATTTAATAGCAGTGGGTAATCTGTCTTACCATGTAGTACTGATAAATCGTAATTTCATCTTAATGTAGTTTTCTGATTTGATGAATAGGAGCGTTAACAGGTAGCAATTTTTGTATTTACTTTAGATACATATGATACCTCATTAATGATATGTTTACTTTTTATGTCTTATTTGATATTATTAAATTTCATCTCCTACTTATCCAAAATTACATTTCTAATTCTCAACAGTTGTTATCATCTTCTTTTAATTATGTAAACGTGTATAGATTAAGATACCATGTGTTACTTACGCTTCACAAGCAATATCCGTTTAAAATTCAATATCCTCACTGCTTTAATTTCGTTTTGAAATTAACTTAGATTTATTAACAATAAAGATGTCCAGTACAAATAGTTCATATTTACAATATAGGCCATGCAAGAATGCCGTAGCACAATGAAGACAATAAATGGTTATTGGCCTATATCTCCATAAGAAAAATGGAGAACCCCCACACTACACTTGGGACCATTATATTAAAAACAAATTCATGAAAAGCAGTATGGCAATTTCCAAGGACCGAAACACAACAAGCTTGTACTGAACAACTTATAACAACAGACTTTTTGTGCAGCAACTGACAATACAACACTAATAATATGCAAGCTACCAGTCTAATTCAATTGATTGTAAGTACAAGACCTAAAATGATCGAACTGCTAACATGACGATGATTCGCTAAGTAGAGCACCAGTGTAAGCTTATTATAGTAGCATGTAGTTGGATTTGTGAAACACGTCAAGCTTTAGGCTTCATTTTAAACTACAACAATATTTGACTGGAAAAAAAAATTAGATCACTTCACTAGATTACTACAGAGCGTACTTGTAGTTGTAAGAGACAAAATTGACGTTTGCAGTCCATAGCCGTATTGGAATTCACTAGCATGGCAGCTGCAACTAGTCTGCTATGCTATGGAGGCATTATAAAGCATTTCAGGTAGCCTGATTTATTACAGTAACAATGTACATAACTTGTATCTTTTATGTACAAATTCTTCTCCATGTGTATTATTGACAATGTACAAAATTGAATTTTCATACTTTATTACAATGTGAAAGTCAAATTCTTAACACGCCTGATGTATTTCTAATTTTATCGAGACATTGCTTTTGTTATTTAATATATTGTTTTCTTTAGTAAAGAATTAAAAAGGAAAATATATTTTGTTTTGAGGGTTGACTATATTTTAATTTGTTTCATGCATGCAAGAACGGTTTTTTAAGGAGTATTTGATACCAAATATGAAACTATATCAAGGATGAAAACAAGGATATCAACTTTTATAAAGTCACCGTCTAGCTATTCCAAAGGTATGTTAGATTTGTATAAAATTATTTGGGTTATTTGGTGATTAATTTACTATCGAAAAACAACTTAAATGATATTACAAAGTCAGTGCATGCATAGGTTGTTCGAAAATTTTCTAGATGCCTATATAAAAGTGGTTGAATACGGAAGCACTGATGCCATAAAAGAAAATGACGAGGAATACCTGCTACTATGGTGTCTGCCTGAGCTAAAGCAAACAATCAAATGCCTATTTATTGAATTGAAGGCAGTCTTGAAGCATCAAAGAGAACAAGGCCAGAATTATTAATTTTAAAGTTAATAAAGTGAATGGATACATAAAGCAGAGGCAGGCTCAAAGATGAGATATATAAGAGATCGTCGTATTGTGCTGGTAGGTTGAGGATTGAGACTTTCAGAAGGAAACATGTGCAGTAGTTTAGGACTGGACTACATCGAAATGAGGATAAGACTGAATGCAACTATGCAAGGATGCTTGCTGATATTTGATGAGAGATGCTAGTATTGACGTGCAGAAGTTGATATTCACAGTGGTGCAATTGAAATAGGAAGTGAACTGGACTGGATAATATGAGTTAAGGAATGGATGAAATGAAACGGTTGTCAAGATGAACTGGACCAAATAGTTGTCAAAAGATAAAGCTCTTTTTGACCTAACTGTGAGTTTAAAACTTTCTATACTTCTATCTTTTTATTTATTTGTTATCACCGTCCTAAGACTTAAGCTATTTATAATAGGCACTAATAAGGATATTAAAGTTGATAATTTTGGCTTGACGGATTATTAAAGGACCAGATCATATTTCAGTATCAACCTCTAATTGGTAGTACACACACACTGTTGAAAGCTAATTAAGGTTCCCTCCCTGTGTGTGAGCTTTGGTTCCAACTACATGTATGTGTGTAACCTTTTTTCCCTACTGATGCCATTATTTGGTAACTGACAACGTGTTTGATTATATGTGTTACTCGATTTTTCGGTTGCACAGACATTTATAGTTTATAATAGGATACCTATATGACTGAACTACTAGTATGGCTGCAACTGGCGGTAACCCTTATAGCTATAGGACTGTAGTCTTTATTGGGGTATGTCCTCCACATATCAACTAGATCATTCTACGTTAATTGTATGTTTCTACTATTTATGCTCATATGTTATTTGTCCTCTAAACAGAGCATCAATATATTGTTTGAGGAACTACTTGTTTATGCATACATATTTTTGTCTGTTTCCATGTCCTGTAATATTTCGACCATAATTATCACCCACATTTCCTTCCAACTATCAGTCCATAATAGTGGTTGTATGTCAGCAGATTATTTAATTTGGGGAAGAATTGTTATAAATTTATGACCGGCTACCTGAACATTACATAGGACAGGGAGAAGGCTTACAGATATGTACGATGATGACTGTCGTTGTTTGGTAATTAAACCTACACCTCTTAACCATTTTTCTGGTTGCATCTGCTGATTGTTCACAATTATTTGTAACCAAAAGAAGGTTTATAAGTTATAACTCACTAACAATTTCCAAATCTTGGTATTCATCCCAAAAATTACTGCCCGTAGACTGTAGTACATGGTTACCGACTTGCTTTTACCTTCTTCCATTGTTCCAGCTTTCCCTGACCTGTTTCTTTTATCTCAAAATTGTGCTCCTCCGACAACTATAGGTACTTTACACATTCGTTCCTGTCTATAAACGATTGGGTATGCTTGTATTAATTTATTAGCCGTATATTTTTATAAACTTTGCTGCATGATTTAATTCTCTAGGAACATGCCCACTGACCACATGCACATCTACTATAATGGATACCAATCTCATGTAAAGATACATCTAGTATTTTTTGTTACAGTAATGAAGATGTTTATCACTATAGTTGTTGGAGGAATATCATGCTCAGTTTAGTGCAGTCAAATATTAGTAGCACCTGAAGTAATTATTTTTTCCCTTTCAATGAATTATCTAAAATATCCACTGTCAAATTAATATTCTGTCATTTCTCCACTATTAGAAGCGAAAAATATATACAACGGTAGTTCGGTAAGCTTTTGCGAGTGGTACCTCTCAACTAGGTATGGATAATGAACTAATTAAGTTTAAAATTACTTAAGTTCTATAATAATTAACTAAACTAAGTTTTTTAAAATTAAATAAGTTTATAAAATTTCTAAGTTTTATATAAATTAATAAGTTTATAACAATCGACATGCAATTGTTGAGTAAGGTATTTAAAACAAAATATAACATTAACAAAGTTATCTAAGTTTTATAAAAATTAACCTGCTTTATAAAAAGATAACTAATTTTTATAGAAGTTAACTAGATTTTATAGAAATTAAGTACATTTAAGTTTTCAAAAGACTAAATTTTTAAAAATAACAAAGTTAATAAAATTTAACTAAGTTTTATAAAACTTGACTAAGTTTTATAAACATTCGATTATTGAGTTTGTAAATTTTAACCAAGTTTTATAAAAAGCTAACTATGTTTTATAAAAATTTAATTACTTTTTTTATAATTAAACTAAGTATATAAATTATAAAAATTAACTACGTTAACCAAGTTTTATAAAAATTAAATAATTTTCTACCTTAACTAAGTTTTAGAAAACTAAAAGTAAATTTATAAAAATTAACTAAGTTGTATGAAAATTAAATAAGTTAAACAAGTTATATGTAAATTAAATAATTATCTAAATATTGACCAAATTTTGTAAAAGGTAAGTAACTTTATAAAATAATAATCAAGTTTATAAAAATTTAACAAAGTTATCTAAGTTTTGTAAAAATTAAATAGATTTATAAAAATCAACCTAATTTAAAAATATTAACTAAATTCTGTAGAAGTTAACTAAGTTTTATACAAATTAAGCAAGTCTATAAAAAATAACTAAGTTTATAAACTTTAATTAAGTTTTTAAAATAAATAAAAATAACAAGTTAATAAAATTTAACTAATTATTATAAATTTAACCAAGTTTTATAAACATCTGACTTAAATTTGTAAAATTTATCCAAGTTTGATAAAAAAAAGTTAGTTGCGTTTTATAAAAATTTAACTAAATCAACAAAGTTTCTATAGAAATTATTATGTATCATAAAGATTTACCTAAGTTAATTAAGTTGCCAAAAATAAAAGTGGTATTATGGAAATAAATCAAGTTTTATAAAAATTAAATCAGTTTTACAAAATTAATGGTATCTGTACTCATTTAAATACAATAGTGGTTTAGAATTGAATAAGTTCACAAACGTCATATATTGTTGTTCAAAAGTCACTTTGTATGCATATTTTTCATGAATCATGTCTATTACGACTAATTATGGAACTTTTTTTTTGCATGTAACTAATACATTTGGTGCTAACAAGTAGCAACAAGGTGATTTGAAGTAATATATAGTGTCATGTGTATCTTTAGGGTTTTGAATACATCTATGTATCGTTTTGGTAAGGTTGCTTATGTATAATATTAGTTTTGTTTACTTGCATTTGTAATCTTCATACATAGTTATGAAATATAATGAACACATGTTGTTTGGTGTAATTTTATTTGTTTACATATAGCGTATTGGTAGTCAAATGTGATCTTAGTGATATTTAAATTCGTAATACATATATGCAATGAAACGTCAAAAAGAAGCATAGAAAATCTTATGTAATAAGATAATAGCATTAAAAATGCTGTAAAAGGTAACAATAGCGTTTTTAAAGTGCTATAATATGCAATTGTTAATAGCGGTCAAAAAACGCTATTGTTAAAAGAGTTTTCATAGCGTTGTTAACATGTTATTGTTTGGAATTTTTTATAGCGTTTTATTCTTGCTGTCTAATAATCCTTCCTATTTGTAACATGTTTTTAATGCGTGTGCAAAAATGTCATTAAAACAATTTATAGCACTTTTAAAACGCTGTCAAAAGATCTCATTTACAGCGTATTTTGTGTTGCTATCGTAAGTCACAGACTTATAACTGCATGTTGATATACAGCTTTCATATAAACGCTGTAAAAGCCTTTAATAGCATTTATAAACGCTATTTAAAGTCTAAATTGTTGTAGTTAAAATAAGTTCATAGGATACTACAATTCAAAAAAACAAAAACATAATAAAACAAAAGAATACCTTTTGTTCTTTCTTCCACCCTTTTAACAGTTTCTACAAAGAAAAGCATAACTGAATCATTAGGTTAAAGCGATTAATTTTGATAATCAATACAACTATAAGGTACTTTAAATTGTTACCATCACTTGCTAACTATTCTTAGCCTTTTGAAGTGTGAACGTTTTGCTTATTTAGAAATTACAACTTTCTCAACATCAAAAACAATAATTTTTAACATTAAAAAACAAACATCCTAACTAAAGCATGTAGTATACAAATAAATACACATACATGGGCAGTGAGTGCATTATTAGTTAAAATTCAATGAAGAATATTTAATTAAAGATCATTAACAGATAGGAACAAGTGGAAGTAGTATACTAGCTAGTCAAGTGTACAAGAACAATGCCTTGCATAAAAGTTCCATACCAGAGGCAGTAGATCGCAGGAGCCAAGAGCAAATCGGTAACAGTTTAGGTTTAGATCCCAAGAGCAACCGTCGATGAAGATACTAGGAGCAATTTCTATCACAGGAGCCAAAAGCAATCGCTAGGAGCAATATGCGATTCAGATCAAAGGGGCAACACGCGATGATTTAGGAGCAACACGCTTCAGATATTTCGAGCAGCAATGGTCGATCGTTTAGGAGCAACACGCTTCAATATTGGAGCACCAATCATCGATCGTGGAGGGTGTCAAGGTCGATTTAGATTTTAGGGTTGATTTAGGGTTTTTTTTTTTTTATGAGAGCGGCAGTAAAATGAATGGGAGAGATAGTGTGACGACCCGCAAATCCATACCCTTTGAATCGACAACAAACCACATATGTCCGACCCAAAAAGCACCGATTGACGGAAAGTCAAGAGAAAGAAAAGAAGAGAGAAGAAGAGAAGAGAAGAAAGAGAGAAGATAGAACCAAACAAAACAATACAAAATCTCACATAGTAGCGAAAAACACATAATATCATATCAATGGTCTTCACAAAACAGAAATTATATATACATACATCAGTCTAAGTTCAACAATCAATCACGGTTATCAGCCTGGATAGTTATAATAACATATCCTTACAATTCCCGATAATATAAACAACAACAATGCGCAAAGAGAATAACCAAAACAGATACGTGTATACGAAATGAAGATCTTCAGCTCTCCTGTTGAGGCTCCAAAAGCACCAAATCTGAACATGTAAATATACTCGGTCTGACCCGAGCATTGAAAGGGAAGAATGCCCGGATCAGTCTGGAAAACCAGTATGAGAAACACACTCAACTGAATTTATTAAATTACCAAACTTTTCCTTTCAAAACAAAAGTATCTTGTAAGACACGCCCACACATAAACACAAACATGTTTTTACCTTACGATAACCAAGACCTTTCATATCAAATTCTCTTATATTATACTAGTGTATAGCATACAAATAATATTAATCATAGCCAAATTGGTTACCCATATAGCACTTTCGAGCTATTCATTACGCCATTACAAACAAAACCGCAAGCTCGTTGTGGAGTTTGGATTTCCATACAAATGATCAGGTGAAGGGACTACCTTCCGGCAGTACATCTCTAGGGGAATGTACCGCGGACCATCACAAAGGATCCTCTACCAACACAAGACCGGCCTATCTCTGTAACTAGATAATACCGAATATGTCATCCTCCAGTCATCACCGACCTTTTCCGAGGGCCCTCTAGCATACAAACCATAATAATCAGATACACGACGCTATAGGTGTAAAGATATATCTAGAAGAGGATGATCATACCCTAATGGGAGCGACCCACTTAGCATTGCCGCATCTAACCCTGTTTCGGTCATTTCCGGTTGATGAGGCCTGGGGTAACGATTACCTTTCACAATCACATATCACACCACTTTGAATGTCACACGGCCATTTCCATTGACTACTAATTGTCTTCCACAAACACCCTTAAGCTCATACGTCTCAAAGAGGGTGTTAAGCTAAGAGAAGTTGCCTTCTCCGCCACCACTGATGTACGTTTGTAAAAACCAATGTATGTAATCTTTATAAATGCAATGTCAAAAACAAACATCCATACAAGTTGTCCAAGAACAGGACAAACCGAAGGTACTTTCCTACCACATCCTATTGGAAAATCCCTAGGATTAGTAGCGAATAGTCTTGCATTGGATATTTCATAACGAAGAGACTACTGATACTGGATGTATATTGGGATTTTAACTCCAAACGATCAACGCGCAGTCCTCCACTAGGAAATTCTTGAATATCAATATCATCACAACCAACGTGCACAATCGTCGCATAAATGTTGGTACGAAGTGGTTTCCGGATAAACCGATCTTGGTCACTTCGCACCAACAACGCAAAAGTGTTTCTCAACCTCACATAGAAATTAAGTCTCATGGACTTATCACGTCTCCAACTTTCAACTGCTATCCTTCGGCCAAGAAGGAAGCTCGATAGATCGGAGTAATATTCTGCACTACACGAACCAACATCCTCAATACAAATGATAATCAAGCCTACACAGATGGCTACGTACTAAGTGTACGACTAAATAGTTCCCACATCAAGTCGAGGAGCTAAAATGACCAAATTTGATAGTCGGTTATTTAACTGTCAAAGCAAACAAACAAATATTTAATACCATAAGCAATCACTAGGCCCTTTTAATTAATCTTTTATTGATTAAATCACTTTCCAAATATTCACTTCAAATTATCTTTTAAAATGATATATTCTCAAAATTGTGACGACCCTGACTCGACCTACGAAAATCGGCACCGAATACTTCACTTGTATTCAAATGCCGCGGATTCAAACGCCGAATCTGGTTCGCCGAAGCTTATAACACATTAAGTATAACAACACAGCGGAAGAAAATGAATAATATCATTGATACAATAATGAATACAATATCCGATACAATAATGATACAATGAATATCTATATAAATCAGAGATACAAGAAATAGCAGCGGAAAGAGATAATATAAGCTTGAAATCCAAAGAAGGAACTCTAACATCAATTACAACTCCAAAGCACCAATCCAAAAATAGCTCGAACTCCCAATTAAGTTGAACTAAGCAAGGTAAGCCATGAATGCTGAGCGTAGCAAATGCAACCCACAAATCCAAAGGGATTTAAAGGCTATCGAATCTATTCCTACTATTGGACTATCTGAAAACCCCAACTTTAGACTGCCCGTGTGGAAAATTATGGGCACCCAAAGTTTAGAAAGGGAACAATAAACTCCGGATCAGTCATGGGACTGGTGTGAGCAAACAAAACAGTTTTGTCTTGAAAACAAACAACAAAGATTTTAAAAGTTGAAAACCACAATGCTTATTAGAAAAATGAAACAGCCATAAGGTCTCCCGCCACACACACAATACAAGCGCACACTTGGAGGAGATTTCTCCTTATGACAGTCAAAAATGCTTGATATGCGAAAACCATTTTGATATTATTATTAGTGCATAGTGCAGAAAACATTTCGAAAGTATAATACTAATCTTAGCCAGCATAGACATTTCGAACTATGCCTACTATAGCTACCATCTAAATAGTGGTGACCACCATAAGTAAATAGCAGGTTATACAACTAAAACCGTACAGGGTACGTATTGGAGATTGGATTTTCCAACAAATGGTTAGGCAAAGGAACTTCCCACACAAAATGGAACGCCTCTGGAGGGACGTCTCCGAGAACCTAACCGGATCTCTACTACACAAGGTCGGGTTACCCCTGCCCGGAAGTAACTACTGACACGAGTATGCCATCCCTCAGTCGTTACCAACCTTTATCTGAGGGCCCTCAATCCAACAACCATACAGTAAAGTATCTAGGTGCAACAGCCCACAAATCCGCACCCCTTGAGTTAACACTATTCTACCTAAATCAACTCAAGTTGTACAGAAATACAAACCATTTGGTTTAAAGAAGAAGAGGTAGAAGAAGAAAATAAGAAACAACAACAGAATCTAACCATCGCAGCGAAATAAAATATAATATATAATAAATGATCTTTACTCAAATCAAATATATCTGTTTATATATTACATCATCAGAGTACATCAGTCACAGCTCAACATCAATATCATACAAATGGATACACAATGACACAAAACAGCGGAAATACATATATAAACAAGTACGAGTGTACGTATCGTCATCTTGCTCGTCTTCCGAGCTCCACATCATCAAATCCTGTATCCTATAATACTCGGTCAGACCCGAGCATTACAGTTAAATAACACCCGAGTCAGTCTGGAATACCAGCGTGAGAAAATCACACCCAATTGATTATTAAAGTTTCAAAAATCCTTTGAAAACAAAAGCATCTCGTAAGACCACGCCACAAATAAACATGTCGGGTTTTTACCTTACGATGGCTAAAACAATTTTTATAGAAATCCTCTAATATTATAATAGGGTCTATATACAAATACTTATAAAATAGCCGAAATTGTTACATTATTAAATTCCAGCTACTAGCCACAGAGTGGGTAATACAAACAAAATTCGTACAAGGCTCGTAGGGAGAATGGATTCCAACTAATGACTAGGCACTGGGGTACCACCTGTCACAGTACGGGGCCTAGATCACCGTACCGAGGAGTACGCCCGCTCCCCTGCAACACAAGGCCGGGACTACCCCTTACTGGATAATCCCGAGTGAGATCACCCCGCGGTTGGGATCAGCAACCGCCCACTAAGCCGAAATAAAAAGGAACATCTAGACAGGAATGACCTCACCCTGCTTGGGTGCTACCCACCTAGCCTTGCTGCATAACCCCTGATTTTCAGTCATTCCCATTTGATGAGGCTTGAGGCTAAGCGTTACCTTTTTAGAATATATCCCTTAGAATGCTCATCGTCCACCTGATGATGTTTCGCAAGCATTCATCCATACAAGTCCGTCCCCGGTTCAAACGGAACCGAAGGCACTATTCCTACTACATCCATTTTGGAAATATCCTCAGGATTAGTAGCGACTAGACCTTGCACTTCACTGCTCCATCTTTGAATCCAAAATCGTTCACACGAAACGTACAAACCGGATCGAAGTGGTTTTCGAGAAATAAATCTCGATCCCGGTCTCTTCGAAACAATCAACGCATTTGTTCAATATTGATAGTCGGTGATTTAACTATCAATTAATATTCACAAACATCCATCCAACATAAATATTTTCACCAAATTATTTATTAACCTCCAAATATCTTCACAAGATATATTTCTATTTTCAATCCTTTGAAAACAGTTTCAAAACCATCTTTCTTTTCAGAATAAACTTTCCCAAATATTTTCTATCTCCTCTGAAATCACCAAGCACAAAACTAGATTTCTAAAATAATTTAAAACACTTTACTTTGAAATATACTTTAAAACATTTAAGTTAAAACTACATCAATAATTTATTAAAAATACCATACTATATGAATATTTGAAAATAAGGTTACTTAATAAATATAAAACCAGATTTATACTTTTAAAACATAATATTAAGTCATTCTTTAAATAATTACTAATATAATAAATTAAGAGAAAATACTTACTTTAGAATTTAAATATTAGAAATAAGAAATTTTCCAAAACTTGCTTTTCAAAACAACTTTTAATCTTTTAACATATATTTAAAAATTTACTTTGAAAACGTACTTGGTTATCCAGGGAGAATTCCAACTTCAATCACTTAAATCAATTTTCCAAATTGATTCCCAATTTATACTACTTGAATTAAATCTCTTTACTTATTCAATTCCTTCAAAATTCATTAATTATGTGTTTTATTATTAATGTTATTAATTTTCGTTTGATTTTAAATCTTTTAACTGAAATATACAAATTCCAGATCTTATCCCAATGTCTTCTTTATTCTTTCCAATATTTTAAATCTTAAATTTCAAATAAATGTTTTGTTCTTTTTAAATAATTACATTGAATTTTTAAAATTCATTAATTCCCTATTTATTCAAAATTTCCTTTCTATGCTCTAGATTTATTTACTAGAATTTTAAAGGGCACATTATTTCTTCCCCAATTCATTCTTAAATTTATTCAAGTTTCCATAATTATTTTACTTACAATTTTACTTCTTTTATTTTCATTTCTAAACTCAAATTATATATATTAGGTAATTCATTATTGCCCGATTATAACAATCAAGCCATAGCATTCAATATTTCCACATAATTCATTACAGGATATCAAATATTCAGAACAGAGAATATTAAATAATTAAATAAAGTTGAGGGGTCCAGTTGGATCCCTCCAACCTGTTCTCCCTGCATCCACAGACGTTAGCACAATATAAAATACCAATTCTAAAATATATCATACTATAGCACATCAATTAATTCAACCACTCAAACAACTATTTAAATTTAACCATTTGAATTTAAATTTTAAATTTAAATTTAAATTTAACTGAGTGAGATTAACTCACCTTTGCTTTTATTTGCAGTCTATTTCCATTCATTTCCATCCCAGCTTGTTTCTCTACTTTATACCTTGTATAACATTATATAGTTCATTAATATTTGAACTAACCGAACCGTCTATTAACATTTAGTAGTGTAATTTAAACTAATTTTCCCTTGACAAATTTTAGTAACCAAAATAATTTTATAGGTTAATTAGACAGTTTAATTCCCACATCAATTATATATACTTATTTTACTTTCTTGAAACTACTTATACTAAATGACCTATATACATTTATAGGTAAAATCCTTTAAACTGAAAATTTAATACCAAATACAGCTTACTGTAATGTAAGGCTATATAAATATTTCTCAAAACCCTATATACGTATTAAAAATCGAAATGTTCATACTTTACAATAGAAGTTTCCCCGCATATATATATCTGTAAAATTGTAGACATAGATCTATATATTTATATTAAACTTAATTTTAAAAAAAACAAATTATTCAATACCTCACTGCCTGCTCGCGCTCGAAGAAAATGAAATCGCTTCTTCGTGTCCTCCAGCCCGAGTCTACCACATCAGATCGAATCCCGGTCCAACGTCACCTCCTCGTCGTTCGCGTGCGAATCCAACCAAAAAAGTCGACATCGAACTCGACTCGATAACCGCGACAACCCAGCAGCGTCGGCGTCCCCCAAATCGCCTGACGAACCCCTATCTCGAGCAGCAGCAACTACTCGAACTCCTAGCACATCCCTCCATCCTCGAGTTCAAGCTACATCGATCGCAACCACGAAGAGGCTCGATGCGGAAACGTGGCCGAAACCAAGGCGCGGCGGCCATTAATTTTGTAAAAATAAAATTCGAGATGTTTATATTGATTTTGATTTGAAGGAAATGGAAGGGTTTCGGCTGTTTTAGAAAGAAGGGCAAGGGAAGTTTTTCGATTAATTGAAGAAGGGATAAGGCTTGTTATACGAGATAATATCGATTTGGGGAAAAAGAACTCACTCGGCTTTCAGAAGAAGGAACGAGAAGTGTGCGATGGAAGATAAGGGTAGCATGTTAAAACGAATATGAGATGGCGTATACAAGAAGCTTGTCCAATTAAATTAAATTTCATTAGATTATTATCAATTAAATTTTCAGCGCGTTTATATATAGTATACCCACACACTAACTCCGATTAATTCGAAATTTGAAATCTGGTAATAATTCAATATTACGGACTCAATGGAACTTGTTTCGTCAAATTCCGAGACTGTGCCTCGGAAGGCTATTTTCAAATTCAATTTGAAACGATAAAAATTTCAAAACTCAACAAAACACTTCCAAATTTAATTCCAACACCTTTACTATCTTCAGTGTTATCAATATAAATTTTACAAACCTTCAAATTATTTTTAACAGGATTTAAAACTCTAGATTCAACCTTTTAACCAACTTCAACTTATTTAATTCAATAATTTAATTATCAATTAAATAGTGATATTTGAATTCAAGTCAAACTTAACTTTTAAATATTTAAAATCAATTAAATATTCCGATTTTATATGCTCAAAATTCCGGATCGTCACATTCCTCCCCCCTTAAAAGAATTTCGTCCTCGAAATTACTAAATAGGAAGAATGGCCCAATACCCATTTACTTTTTCCCCGAAACCAAACGGTTTCTAACAAATCAACATCTTACCAACTATTTTCTTATAAAAGACTCATTATTATTCTTATCAACTTTCCAAATTTTTCCAAAACCTACTATAGTTTTCAAATAACTTACTTGTTCAACTATTCAAATAATAATTCAAAACTAAATTTTGAATTATCAAAATTTTCTCAAAATTTTTCTAACTCCCTAAATTTTCGAAAAATTTCGCCAGCGTCTCCTTTGAGCGGCTAGCTAGGTACAACTACAAAATGGCTCTACGGCCTCCCAAAACCAAAAAGAAAACAAAACGCCAAGTGGCTCAATCCAAAAACCCAATCAAATTTCACAGAAATTTAAACACATACCTTTTTGTCGAGCATTTCAAATTTATTTTTCTGAAATCAAATCCAATTCCCTTTTCCTTTTATAATACCTGCATATCCTGCTTAGCACTAATATCCAATTACAATATTCCCAAAACATTTTATCGACTTCCTCACATAATGTCAATATCCATTCATTCTAATATTATCTTAGAGTATATTCGTAGTATCAATTTCCAATAAAGAATTGACCATTCCTTACTTAAATTAACATAAGCATTTTATATGTTTCTTATATTTATTTTCACTTTACCACTTTAGTTTATATCCATTTCTATTCAAATCGATTCTTTCATTTCCATATGAATTCAATTTATCTTTAACTCTGAATATTTAAATTTTATTTGTCATTTATAACTAATTATTTTAAATTGGTTTTATTTACTAACTTATTTTGGTTTCCAATTTGAATTTGTTTGTCGTTAACAAAATTTTCCAAAATTTTCTAACTCCCAAAATTTCTGAAAATTTTTGGCAGAGTCCTTTTTGTACGGAGGAGCTTTTGCAATTTGACAAAAGAGATAAATATATATACATCGACCCACCCGGTCAGAAAAAACCAAAAACAGTTCATATTTCCTATTTTTACTGCGTAGGCGTACCTTATTTAGCATTTTAAGCAAGCGGCTTATTATTTTTAGCAAATAGCACGACCAAATCCAGCCACACGGCTTCCAGGTACCTGTATTTACTCAATTTAAACATGTAAGTGCCATATAAATGAAGTTTAACAACATTTCACTTATTTGCAATAGTTAAACACATGAATTCTAAAAGAAATTCACACCAAACATTTTTCCGTAAGCAACTTATACAGTTTTCACACTAATTCAACTGTTCCAATTAATTTATAACCATTTTCATTCAAGTTGAATGGTTTAAAACTCAATCGCTTACATTCAATTCATTTTTAATTTTCAACAAACCCATATTATTCCAATTGATTTAAAAATCAATTTTATTTACTTGCAATGATTCATAGAATTTTAATTACTTCCATTTATATCCAATGACAATTTATTCTATGCAATTTGACGAGATCTATGTGAATAAATAAGTATTTATGTTTTATACCCAATTTAAATTAATTTCAACTCAATTTATACTTAATTCTATTCCATTTTCAATTTATTCACAATCCATATATTCTCATTTTCATTGCATTTTAAATTTGAATCCATTCACTTGCATTTCATTTTATTAACCAACTAGTTCCATTATTCAAACAAGTTCCATACAAAACCATTAACAACTAAGGTTCATCTTCATTGCCAATTAAATTTCCCTTTTATTTTAATCCATTCACAATCATTTATTTAGCTCGACACATTCCATTTAAATTTCATTTACAATCCATTTATTTACATTTTATTCCATATTTGTTTAGTCCAAACTATTTTATTTAGCTCGAAGACAATCCAAGCTATTTCATTCAATAACTATTTCAGTTTTATTCACGATCTATTCAATAGCGTTTCATTCCTTATCCGCATTCATTCAAATCCATTCTATTAACTTAAAAACATTCCATTTACTTATTGTCTCTAATTATTTCAATTCCGTAACAATTTAAATGGTTTACAATTATTTATTTAAGAATTCCATTCCATTAAATATTATCGGCAACTCACCGAATTTTATTTCAATTAAAATTTATTTTTACCTGATTAAAATCCAATCCAATATTATTAAACTTAATTTTAAGTTGAATTCAATTCAACTCCTTTCCCTCTTTTAGCTTAAGTTTATTCACTCCAATTTTATACTTAAGCTCATTTCATTTGATTAGCTATTATAAAATTTAACTTTCCAGATTCAGCACATGTAATTGATTACATGGTCATTTCCAATTTATTTCCACTTATTTGGATTTTACTAGCACATTTATACAATTACTATTTTAATCCATTTTCATTTTTATTCGATATTTCAATTATATCTAATTTGTTAACACTTCACGTTAAATTTTAATTTATAACTCAAGTTCCGAATCCACTATCCATTTTCAATTTACCACCAAATTTCATGAACTCACAATTCAATTACATTTACTTTACTGACAATTCGAGTCGAATTCAATTTATAACTTGAGTTTATTTCCTAACTTCATCATAAACTCACAATTCAACTTTTATTTAACTACATTGGGTTCTCATTACATATTTCATTATCTAAATAGCTCTTTCCCTATTTATAACTCAGTACTTGATTTTAAATCTCAAAATCTCTTCATTTCATTTTCTTAAGTTCAATCTGTTTTATAAATTCAAGTTTGGATCTTTGTTTTATTTCCAAAACATCAAACAATATAAATTTTGGGTTTTCTATTCCATTTTCAAAATTTATAAGTCACAACTTATTATTTACCCAAATCCATTCATTATAGGCTTGAATATGTTCATCTTTTATTTTTAACTCAAGATTCACGCCTATTTATAGCTCAAGCATATTTTATTTCATGGATTTTTAATGCTTTTACAAGTTATTCTAATTTATTTATTTCAATCCAATTCTTATTCAACTTATTTTTCATTTATTCAGGTAAGAATCTAATTCCATTTAATAACTCAATTGAATTTTTATTCCAATTCAATTTTATTTTAACTCAAATTTATTTAATTCAATTCGAGTTTAACTTAATTCGAATGTAACTGGATATTGTCTTCAACCTATCCAATTAATTTCAATCCAGTTAAATTTTTATTTTCCAATCCAAGTTAACTTCATTTTTTTAACTTTTCATTTTAAATTTAAATTCCAACATTCAAGCTTAAATTTCCTTCCTGATTTAAAAATCATCTCCATTTATAAGCTTACAACTATCTCATCAGAATTTTTATACACCCGACTTTTGGTTTCAAATTATTTTGAAATTTCCAACATCTCAAATCACATTTCTCAAAAGTCAAACCAATCCTGGTTTTATTCCCAACAAATTTCCTTTGAAATTTTCAAAAACAACTAGTTTTTCTGAATAAATAAATTTTGGCAGCAATCCGTCACTTAGAAATTCGAAAATGAATACTGATGATGCGACCGTCATCATCAGAACTATTTTCCAATAATCCAAGTGATTTCAATGCTATATCACTTTCAAAATCCATTTTAAACAAATTTCCTTTCAAAAATATCTCTAAAACAATAATGCTATTATCTATCTTAAAAACACTTCCAAATCTCCAGGATTTAAATTTCCAAATCCAGCTTAAATCAATTTTAACTATAATTCATTTGCATAGCTTATGCTCATACAAATTATCATTTGATTATATTTCAATTTATAATTTTCATTTATAATTCATATTTATAAATTTCATTTTATAATGAATTTGCTCCCTTAAACTTTGGTTGTATTTTCAATTTCAAGTTAAATTTTCACTCAACAATGATAATAATTCAATATTATTCTTCTTAACATCCAAACAACCATATATTAGATAAATAGTTTAAGAAAAACTTTTCCTTATATCAAAATATATTTTTGGGTAAAATTATTTCATTCACCCACACATTTAAAAACAATACCGTGTCGATTTTTCTATTCAAGTGTTTAGAAACCCCGTCGATACAGTTGTCCAGACTGTGCCGACGAAGGTTCATATACCACTCAATAAACCATTCAACACAATATTAAAATAATTTATATTCACTAACAAATACGCGCTCATATCTATTAATACGCTCAAACTCATTATAGAGTACTACGGACTCTATTTTAAACGAGTAATTCCCACCAGAGCCAAGGTTATCACCAACCTACGCTCTGATACCAAGTGTAACAGCCCGCAAATCCACACCCCTTGAGTTAACACTATTCTACCTAAATCAACTCAAGTTGTACAGAAATACGAACCATTTGGTTTAAAGAAGAAGAGGTAGAAGAAGAAAATAGGAAACAACAACAGAATCTAACCATCGCAGCGAAATAAAATATAATATATAATAAATGATCTTTACTCAAATCAAATATATCTGTTTATATATTACATCATCAGAGTACATCAGTCACAGCTCAACATCAATATCATACGAATGGATACACAATGACTCAACACAGCGGAAATACATATATAAACAAGTACGAGTGTACGTATCGTCATCTTGCTCGTCTCCTGAGCTCCACATCATCAAATCCTGTATCCTATAATACTTGGTCTGACCCGAGCATTACAGTTAAATAACACCCGAGTCGGTCTGGAATACCAGCGTGAGAAAATCACACCCAATTGATTATTAAAGTTTCAAAAATCCTTTGAAAACAAAAGCATCTCGTAAGACCACGCCACAAATAAACATGTCGGGTTTTTACCTTATGATGGCTAAAACAATTTTTATAGAAATCCTCTAATATTATAATAGGGTCTATATACAAATACTTATAAAATAGCCGAAATTGTTTCATTATTAAATTCCAGCTACTAGCCACAGAGTGGGTAATACAAACAAAATTCGTACAAGGCTCGTAGGGAGAATGGATTCCAACTAATGACCAGGCACTAGGGTACCCCCTGTCACAGTACGGGGCCTAGATCACCGTACCGAGGAGTAAGCCCGCTCCCCTACAACACAAGCCCGGGACTACCCCTTACTGGATAATCCCGAGTGAGATCACCCCGCGGTTGGGATCAGCAACCGCCCACTAAGCCGAAATAAAAAGGAACATCTAGACAGGAATGACCTCACCCTGCTTGGGTGCTACCCACCTAGCCTTGCTGCATAACCCCTGATTTTCAGTCATTCCCGTTTGATTAGGCTTGAGGCTAAGCATTACCTTTTTAGAATATATCCCTTAGAATGCCCATCGTCCACCTGACGATGTTTCGCAAGCATTCATCCATACAAGTCCGTCCCCGGTTCGAACGGAACTGAAGGCACTATTCCTACTACATCCATTTTGGAAATATCCTCAAGATTAGTAGCGACTAGACCTTGCACTTCACTGCTCCATCTTCGAATCCAAAATCGTTCACACGAAACGTACAAACCGGATCGAAGTGGTTTTCGAGAAATAAATCTCGATCCCGGTCTCTTCGAAACGATCAACGCATTTGTTCAATATTGATAGTCGGTGATTTAACTATCAATTAATATTCACAAACATCCATCCAACATAAATATTTTCACCAAATTATTTATTAACCTCCAAATATCTTCACAAGATATATTTCTATTTTCAATCCTTTGAAAACAGTTTCAAAACCATCTTTCTTTTCAGAATAAACTTTCCCAAGTATTTTCTATCTCCTCTGAAATCACCAAGCACAAAACTAGATTTCTAAAATAATTTAAAACACTTTACTTTGAAATATACTTTAAAACATTTAAGTTAAAACTACATCAATAATTTATTAAAAATACCATACTATATGAATATTTGAAAATAAGGTTACTTAATAAATATAAAACCAGATTTATACTTTTAAAACATAATATTAAGTCATTCTTTAAATAATTACTAATATAATAAATTAAGAGAAAATACTTACTTTAGAATTTAAATATTAGAAATAAGAAATTTTCCAAAACTTGCTTTTCAAAACAACTTTTAATCTTTTAACTTATATTTAAAAATTTACTTTGAAAATGTACTTGGTTATCCAGGGAGAATTCCAACTTCAATCACTTAAATCAATTTTCCAAATTGATTTCCAATTTATACTACTTGAATTAAATCTCTTTACTTACTCAATTCCTTCAAAATTCATTAATTATGTGTTTTATTATTAATGTTATTAATTTCCGTTTGATTTTAAATCTTTTAACTGAAATATACAAATTTCAGATCTTATCCCAATGTCTTCTTTATTCTTTCCAATATTTTAAATCTTAAATTTCAAATAAATGTTTTGTTCTTTTTAAATAATAACATTGAATTTTTAAAATTCATTAATTCCCTGTTTATTCAAAATTTCCTTTCTATACTCTAGATTTATTTACTAGAATTTTAAAGGGCACATTATTTCTTCCCCAATTCATTCTTAAATTTTATTCAAGTTTCCATAATTATTTTACTTACAATTTTACTTCTTTCATTTTCATTTCTAAACTCAAATTATATATACTTGGTAATTCATTATTGCCCGATTATAACAATCAAGCCATAACATTCAATATTTCCACATAATTCATTACAGGATATCAAATATTCAGAACAGAGAATATTAAATAATTAAATAAAGTTGAGAGGTCCAGTTGGATCCCTCCAACCTGTTCTCCCTGCATCCACAGACGTTAGCACAATATAAAATACCAATTCTAAAATATATCATACTATAGCACATCAATTAATTCAACCATTCAAACAATTAACCGTTTGAATTTAAATTTAACTGAGTGAGATTAACTCACCTTTTCTTTTATTTGCAGTCTATTTCCATTCATTTCCATCCCAGCTTGTTTCTCGACTTTATACCTTGTATAACATTATATAGTTCATTAATATTTGAACTAACCGAACCGTCTATTAACATTTAGTAGTGTAATTTAAACTAATTTTCCCTTGACAAATTTTAGTAACCAAAATAATTTTATAGGTTAATTAGACAGTTTAATTCCCACATCAATTATATATACTTATTTTACTTTCTTGAAACTACTTATACTAAATGACCTATATACATTTATAGGTAAAATCCTTTAAACTGAAAATTTAATACCAAATACAGCTTACTGTAATGTAAGGCTATATATATATTTCTCAAAGCCCTATATATGTATTAAAAATCGAAATGTTCAAACTTTAGAATAGAAGTTTCCCCACATATATATATCTGTAAAATTATAGACATAGATCTATATATTTATATTAAACTTAATTTTTTTTTAAAAACAAACTATTCAATACCTCACTGCCTGCTCGCGCTCGAAGAAAACGAAATCACTTCTTTGTGTCCTCCAGCCCGAGTCAACCACATCAGATCGAATCCCGGTCCAACGTCGCCACCTCGTCGTTCGCGTGCGAATCCAACCAAAAAAGTCGACATCGAACTCGACTCGATAACCGCGACAACCCAGCAGCGTCGGCGTCCCCCAAATCGCCTCGACGAACCCCTATCTCGAGCAGCAGCAACTACTCGAACTCCTAGCACATCCCTCCATCCTCGAGTTCAAGCTACATCGATCGCGACCACGAAGAGACTCGATGCGGAAACGTGGCCGAAACCAAGGCGCGGCGGCCATTAATTTTGTAAAAATAAAATTCGAGATGTTTATATTGATTTTGATTTGAAGGAAATGGAAGGGTTTCGGCTATTTTAAAAAGAAGGGCAAGGGAAGTTTTTTGATTAATTGAAGAAGGGATAAGGCTTGTTATACGAGATAATATCGATTTAGGGAAAAGAACTCGCTCGGCTTTCAGAAGAAGGAACGAGAAGTGTGCGATGGAAGATAAGGGTAGCGTGTTAAAACGAATATGAGATGGCGTATACAAGAAGCTTGTCCAATTAAATTAAATTTCATTAGATTATTATCAATTAAATTTTCAGCGCGTTTATATATAGTATACCCACACACTAACTCCGATTAATACGAAATTTGAAATCCGGTAATAATTCAATATTACGGACTCAATGGAACTTGTTTCATCAAATTCCGAGACGTGCCTCGGAAGGCTATTTTCAAATTCAATTTGAAACGATAAAAATTTCAAAACTCAACAAAACACTTCCAAATATAATTCCAACACCTTTACTATCTTCAATGTTATCAATATAAATTTTACAAGCCTTCAAATTATTTTTTACAGGCTTTAATATTCCGATTTTATATGCTCAAAATTCCAGGTCGTCACACTAGGCTCCATACCGTGATACCACTTTCAAAATCAACAAAAGTAAATATCTGGGCTCCATACCATGATATCACTATTTATCCAGAAGGGAATGGTCATACCCTCAGGGGGAGCTACCCCCAAATAACCTTGCTGCCACGATTCCTGTTTCGACCATTACCGGGATGTGAGGCTCGACGAAGTCACGTCCACAAAGCTACACTTTTTCACAAAGTCATGCTTTGATCAACAAATGATCGGCAGCACTTTGTATGCCACATTACCAAAATAGGAATGTATCACTAGTAACCATCAACTATACAACCTCTGAGCTCGTACGTCTCAGAGAAGGGTGTTAAGATAAGAGAATAAATTCTCCACCACCAAACAGAAATGTATTTGATAGAAACCAGCTTTACGTCTCAAGGTGTAATGTCAGACACACATCCATACAAGTCTGTTCCGGGTTCGAACAGAACCGAAGGCACTTCCAAAGAAGCCCTTGCGAATCCGGGTATTCACGATCCCGATCTGACTCCCCATCACTTAGGGAATCTCTATACCGGCGCGACTCAGTGTAGAGACAATCGATGGGTTATTCTTTCGTTCTCGAAAATACCCGGTCTTCACCATCGGTCTTCAAATGTTATCCATAATGTCGTATCACTTATTCGAAATGGGTTATATGACACAAGGTCCACTCCCGGCTAAACCGAATAGTGAGCGCAATATTTAAAAACATATAGAAATGGGATTTCAATTAAGTCACAACTTTAAAATCCAAAAACTTTTCTTTCAAATGGTTTAAACAAATTACCATTTTCATATCTTTTAAACAAAAGATTCACTTCACAAAGTTTACCCAACTTTCACAAAGATTTATTTACGGCTTTTCAAAACAATTCCATTTCAAATTGGATTAACTCATCTAATCTTTAAATCAAAGATTTAATTTATCGCTTTCAAAACCATTTCCAATTCAAATCTTTTAAAAGATACACCATTTAAAATCCTCTTCGATTTCAAAACAAAGTTTAACAATCTTTCACAAAGGTTCCTTCATAGCTTTCAAAACAATTCACACTTTCATTTAAAACTTGAAATCTTTCGATACAAATCGGAAATCCTTTCCTTACATGAAAGCTTTTATTATTTGAAAACAAATAGTTTTCGTTTTGGGAAAAATTGTTTACATTTACATAAGTTAAAGCCATTCAAGTATAAAATTGGGTTTAAATTTAAATTCCCAAAACAATACTTTTTAAATGGTTTAAAACCCATAATAACACATTTATAACTTGTATAATATTTTTAAACCATAATTTCCGAATATGGAATTCAATTTCAAATCAAATTATTTAAATTTCAAAACTCTTATTAAGTTATTCAAATAACTTTTATTTTCAAAACTTCTTTTCAAAAGCTTTTCATATTTATCCTAATTCTATTTCCAAAATCATTTGAATTCAAAATTCACTTTTAAAACCATTCCAAAAATCTATGACTTAACCAATTTCCTCGTGCAATCCATATTTGTGTGTGTATAGTGTGGTCCAAGGGTTTTACCCAATAATGCGATAACATGAATCATCACATCACAGATTAAAACACACCAACATCGATAAGCGGTATATTCCAATAACGCTTATCTTTATTCACAGATTCACAGATAAATACATAAATGCATCATAGATAAATAAATTACATATGTCACAGATAAATTACATTCATCACATTTCAAATCAATACGATTCATATCACAAAGCAACACTAATTAGGAATAACAAACAATTCAGCATTCAATAGAAATCCAAACATTCATAAGTAAGATTAATTAATATCTGATTAATTTAAATCAGATTAATTACTTATAAATAAATTACAGATTTTGGTTAATTAAAATTACTTAATTACTAATCATTTTGATTAGTAATTCTTTAATCATTTATTAATTAACCATTAATAATTAATTAACCTTTAATTAATAATCTTTAATTAATTACAATAATTAATTAACCCATAATTAATGGATCATTCCTTAATTACTTTCATCAATTAATTAATATTTAAATTATTAATTATCCTTAAATTAATTACCTTTATAATTAGTCAAATAAATTTATTTTTATTTTTATTATTAACACATCAGTGATAATCCTTTAATTAAGTCCTTGATTTATCAAGAAAAATTATTATCTTAACAATCACTTTATTTCAACATTTAAGTCTCGTTAAAAATAAAGAGTTCATTTAAAAAATAAAGGATATATATATGCATTAAAACACTTTAACTCTATTTAATTAAAACTGATTATTTTCAAACTTTAACTATTTAATAAAAACTAGTACAAAACCTTTAATTAAGAAAGTGTTTTTAAACTTGATTTAAATTTAAAATTTGAAAGACTTGTTAAATTTTAAATACAAAAACTGTTTACATCACAACCCGAGACGACTTCGGGTTTTAAACCGACTCGGATATCTATTTCCCCAAGCCAAATCTCGAGTCGCTCCCTCTTCTTCTTTCCCTTTTATTTTTAACTTTGTCAAAATTTAAATTTGTCAAACCCACTCACGTTTGTTTCGAACACCAACCCGGGCCATCAACTAGTTTTCTCGAGCACAAACCCGAGGCATCTTCTTCCTCTCAGCATGAAATATAACCTGATGCACACTGACACCATGTGCACCTGCACCAGTGATCGTGGCGACTTCCACCATCAATGCCATCGCCGGCACGTCGTCGATCATTTGCTTTAACAATCCGGCCAATCAGAACATCTAAACAAGCCAGAAATCAAAATCGAGCAGCCCTGGTACCCTTTGAATCAAAACTGGATTACCACTATCACCCTGAACTTCCACCTCCGGCCATCAGAACCGCCGCCGACTCATGCAAACCCTCGTCACCATTCCACGAATCTATCCCCCTTAGACTGGATGACTCCGATCATCCCACGTTGATACGCGAGCACGTTGAACAGTACTGACCAAATTGGGTTCTTAAAACCTAAAACGTTGTCGAATGGCTACCACAGCCAATAGAAAAAACTCCGGTTATTTTTCCGATGATCGTTACCCCTCAATCTACCCTCGACAAAACTCACGACCCATAATTCGACATGAATCACCAGTATTTTGAAAAAATGTGAATTCCATTCAACCTATGAATTCTCGACATATACTTACTTAAAAATCATGAGACTTGTTTCAAAAATCACTATTTCGTAATGCAAACATGATTATGCAACCAGATCTTTAAAATTAAGATGTTCGTTTTTGCTGATATATATTGATTTCAATGTAAATTGTTATTTTTCAGAATATTTACTTAATAATTTTTACCTAATATTATTTTTAAAAACAACCTTGCCTTATTATCAACAACTTTCTTTGAGGAATCATACTTTAAAATGTTTTAAATATGAAGATATGACTGTTTTTCTCTGATGGATTTTGGATTTGTTACACAGAGTATATACATATATACATTCACAGGCATGCACAACACAATCCACACCATATATCATCATTTTTCACAGCAACCACATCATAATCATTAAAATATACTCAAATTCAAACTAGAACAGGTCAGTTTTCTCACCTGGCAAAGAAGACAGAGAACTTGTTTGAATGTTTTAAACCTAGAACTTGAAAGCAGAGGCCTGAGTTTATTTATCTGGAAATGCTTTGATTCTGCATTTGATTTAAATTTGTTGATCTGAAGTTTGCTCACTTGACTTTGAATAGAAAAGCAGAGCCTGGAACTGCATCTGATCTTGAACTTGATCTACGTTTTGCTTTGCTATCTTGCTTTCTTTAATTTTCCAGATTTCATTTCCACTGTTTCCAGGTTGAAACAGATTTTTGTTTTTGATTGCTTTTCTGATTTGCTTTGTGTTTGGATGCTTTATCTTAGATCCGACCTTTCCTGAACTTGCATGCTCGATCAGATTGAAGCTCGAGCTATTTGATCTCAGGCTTCTAATGTTGAAGCAGATTTTGTTTAAGTTGCCTGAAGCTTAAACTCATGTTTTAAAATCTGAAGATGATCTTGAATCTATTTTTCAGGTTTGAAATCTTTGAATTGAGCTTTGAATTGCCCAGTTGAATTCTTGCTTTTGATTAAATTCCGGGTTGAATTTGAAAGATTGTTTGCTTGGTTTGAATTTCTTCTTTGGTTTACAAGTTTTCAAACTAAAGTTGTTTTGATTTTCATGCTCAGGTTTTAGTGTTGAGAAGAAATGAAAACCTGGTTTCTTTTTCTTCTTATTATTTGTAATAAAATTTCAAAAGAAATTTTGTTTTTCCCACTTGTTATCTTAAATTTACACTTATCTTACATTTGTTATTTCATTTGATAATCTTCTAACAAATGTCTTGGGTAAGTTAAATTATGTTTATATCCCTAATCAAATTAATTTTGTAAATTTTATTTTAACCCATATTGCAAATATAATTTCATATACTAGCATATGTCTTTATTTTAAAAATTTTATGTTCTTATCTTTATATATATTCTTATTTGCACAAATAAAATTCATTTCAATTACTTTTCACATTAAATCTTAATTTAGTTCAATACATTTACATATATACATTTATATATTTTACATTCATACATTTCTTATCATTTCTATTTGTACAACTTTTAAAAGAGGAGAATGATTTAAAAATCTTGATTATATATTAACAAATAATCACATTTATTTACATATGTATATATATAAGAGAATTCGATCTTAAAAATAAATCTTTTGAAAATTATTACATTAATTCTTAAATTACAATTTCCAAATATTAATATATTTAGATTTTTAGAAACTAAACTTTCATTAATCTTAAAGTTTTATAATTCTATTTATTTTCAACACATTTATTTTTAAATCCAATATTATTTTAAAAAAAATACTTATCCTTAAATTTCAAATCAAAATTTCTATTTTAAATCTAAAATTAAAATTTTGATCTATTCACAATTAAATTCACAATTTAATTTAAAAAATTAAATTAATCATCAAATTATTCTTAGCTAAAATCCAGGAATGTTACAGATTCTCCCCCTTAAAAAAATTTCGTCCCCGAAATTTGCCAAACGGGAAGATAACAAAGAATAGATGAACATATCAAAGATATGGTTCACTAGATAAAACTGAATATCTGTTCTGCATTCGGCTTACCAAATCAGAATATTACTAATAGATATGAGAACAAACTCATTCAATATTTCATAAGATACTCGGGTCACTAGTCTACGAATGTGCAGGGGCACCGGTTAGTTCAAAGGAATAACTATCCATTCATAGAATATTTCTGGATCCAAATAGAACAAATAATGGATACACAATCCAGGTTGGAATATCCCAAAGTATACACCAACTTGTCCCTCTTCGGACTTTGATTCACACAAGAAATCATAATAGAATCTAAAATTTGGTTTTGACCGAAATCATTTTATCGATACAAATAAATTTCAACTCTATATTTAATTAGCCAAATTATTCCACTAAAATTTCAATTTCATCAGAGTTGAAACGAAAAGCTGACAGAAATTTGGTAAAGAGAATATGAGATAGAAACTTATCTATACGATTTGCAAAGCCACCACCACACCAAAGCTTCTCCCTCGAGCTGCCACAAAGCAATCAAAGAATTGGAATCAAATCAAAGGAGATTGATAAGAAAGTTGTTTCCACTATTGCAGGGTATTGACCATTTGTAGTGGTACTCTGTCCCCTATCTCGTCCTCTTCTTGCACTCATACTTACTATAAGCGGATAGTAAGAGAATTTACTGAGGCACACGAACGGATATCTTAGGGATATACTTATTCTAGGGTATACTTCACCCTGTATCTAATGAGTTACTAAATGTGTTATACTCCTGAGCTAAAGTTTCAACCTTCAGCTCTGATACCAAATATGACAACCCTGACTCGACCTTCGAAAATCGGTACCAAATACTTCACTTGTATTCAAACGTCGCATATTCAAACGCCGAATCTGGTTCGCCAGAGCTTATAACACATTATGTATAACAACACAGTGGAAGAGATGTGACAACCCTGACTCAACCTTCGAAAATCGGCACCGAATACTTCACCTGTATTCAAATGCCGCAGATTCAAACACCGAATCTGGTTCGCCGGAGCTTATAACACATTAAGTATAACAACACAGCGGAAGAAAATGAATAATATTATTGATACAATAATGAATACAATATTCGATACAATAATGATACAATGAATATCAATATACATCAGAGATACAAGAAATAGCAACAGAAAGAGATAATATAAGCTTGAACTCTAAAGAAGGAACTCTAACATCAACTGCAACTCCAAAGCATCAATCCAGAAATAGCTCGAACTCCCATATCAAGTTGAACTAAGCAAGGTCAGCCATGAATGCTGAAGTGTAGCAAATGCAATCCATAAATCCAAAGGGGTTCGAAGGCTATCGAATCTATTCCTACTATTCGACTATTTGAAAAACCCAACTCTAGACTGCCCGTGTGGAAAATTATGGGCACCCAGAGTTTAGGAAGGGAACAATAAACTCCGAGTCAGTCATGGGACTGGTGTGAGCAAACAAAACAGTTTTATCTTGAAAACAAACAACAAAGATTTTAAAAGTTGAAAACCGCGATGCTTTTTAGAAAAATGAAACAGCCATAAGGCCTCCCACCACACACACAATGCAAGCGCACACTTGGAGGAGATTTCTCCTTATGACAGTCAAAAATGCTTGGTACGCAAAAACCATTTTGATATTATTATTAGTGCATAGTGCAGAAAACCTTTCGAAAGTATAATATTAATCTTATCCAGCATAGACATTTCGAACTATGCCTACTATAGCTACCATCTAAACAGTGGTGACCACCATAAGTAAATGGCAGGTTATACAACTAAAACCGTACAGGGCGCGTATTGGAGATTGGATTTTCCAACAAATGGTCAGGCAAAGGAACTTCCCACATAAAATGGAACGCCTCTGGAGGGACGTCCTCGAGAACCTAACCGGATCTCTGCTACACAAGGGCGGGTTACCCTTGCCCGGAAGTAACTACTGACACGAGAATGTCATCCCCCGAACGTTACCGACCTTTATCCGAAGGCCCTCAATCCAACAACCACACAATAAAGTATCTGGGCTCCATACCATGATACCACTTTCAAAACCAACATAAGTAAATATCTGGGCTCCATACCATGATATCATTTTTTATCAAAAAGGGAATGGTCATACCCTCTAGGGGAGCTACCCCTAAATAACCTTGCTGCCACGATTCCTGTTTTGACCATTACCGGGTTGCGAGGCTCGACGAAGAAACGTCCACAAAGCCACACTTTTTCACAAATTCATGTTTTGATCAACAAATGATCAGCAGCACTTCGTATGCCACATTACCAAATTGGGAATGTATCGCTAATAACCAGCAACTACATAACCTCTGAGCTCGTACGTCTCAGAGAAGGGTGTTAAGCTAAGAGAATAAATTCTTCGCGAAATGTATTTGATAGAAACCAGCTTTACATCTCAAGGTGTAATGTCAAACACACATCCATACAAGTCTATTCCGAGTTCGAACAAAACCAAAGGCACTTTCGAAGAAGCCCTTGCAAATCTGGGTATTCACAATCCTAATCAGACTCCCCATCACTTAGGGAATCTCTATACCGGCGCAACTCAGTGCAGAGACAATCGATGGGTTATCCTTTCGTTCTCAAAAATACTCCATCTTCACCACCAGTCTTCAAATGCTATCCATAACGTCGTATCGCTTATTCGGAATGGGTTATATGACACAAGGTCCTCTCTCGGCTAAACCGAATAGTGAGCGTAATATTTAAAAACATATGGATATGGGATTTCAATTAAGTCACAACATTAAAATCCAAAAACTTTTCTTTCAAATGGTTTAAACAAATTACCATTTTCAAATCTTTTAAACAAAAGATTCACTTCACAAAGTTTACCCATCTTTCACAAAGATTTATTTATGGCTTTTCAAAACAATTCCATTTCAAATTGGATTAACTCATCCAATCTTTAAATCAAAGATTTAATTTATCGCTTTCAAAACCATTTCCAATTCAAATTTTTTAAAAGACACATCATTTAAAATCCTCTTCGATTTCAAAACAAAGTTTAACAATCTTTCACAAAGGTTCCTTCATAGCTTTCAAATAATTCACACTTTCATTTAAAACTTGAAATTTTTCGATACAAATCGGAAATCCTTTCCTTATATGAAAGCTTTTATTATTTGAAAATAAATAGTTTTCGTTTTGGGAAAAACTGATTACATTTACATAAGTTAAAGCCATTCAAGTATAAACTTGGGTTTAAATTTAAATTCCCAAAACAATACTTTTTAAATGGTTTAAAACCCATAAAATCACATTTATAACTTGTATAATATTTTTAAACCATAATTTCCAAATATGGAATTCAATTTCAAATTTTGAATTCAATTTCAAATCAAATTATTTAAATTTCAAAACTCTTATTAAGTTATTCAAATAACTTTTATTTTCAAAACTTCTTTTCAAAAGCATTTCGTATTTTTCCCAATTCTATTTCCAAAATCATTTGAATTCAAAATTCACTTTTAAAACCATTTCAAAAATCTGTGACTTCACCAATTTCCTCGTGCAATCCATATTTGTGTGTGTATAGTGTGGTCCAGGGGTTTTACCCAATAGTGCGATAACATAAATCATCACATCACAGATTAAAACACACTAACATCGAAAAGCGGTATATTCCTATAACGCTTACCTTTATTCATAGATTCACAGATAAATACATAAATGCATCACAGATAAATAAATTACATTTGTCACAGATAAATTACATTCATCACATCTCAAATCAATACGATTCATATGATAAAGCAGCACCAATCGGGAATAACAAACAATTCAGCATTCAATAGAAATCCAAATATTCATAAGTAAGATTAATTAATATCTGATTAATTTAAATCAGATTAATTACTTATAAATAAATTACAGATTTTGGTTAATTAATATTACTTAATTACTGATCATTTTGATTAGTAATTCTTTAATCATTTATTAATTAACTATTAATAATTAATTAACCTTTAATTAATAATCCTTAATTAATTACAATAATTAATTAACCCATAATTAATGGATCATTCCTTAATTATTTTAATTAATTAATTAATCTTTAAATTAATTAATTATCCTTAAATTAATTACCTTAATTAATTAGTCAAATAAATTTATTTTTATTTTTATTATTAACGCATCACTAATAATCCTTTAATTAAGCCCTTGATTTATCAAGATAAATTCTTATCTTAACAATCGCTTTATTTCAACATTTAAGTCTCATTAAAATAAAGAGTTCATTTAAAAAATAAAGGATATATATGCATTAAAACACTTTAACTCTATTTAATTAAAAATGATTATTTTCAAACTTAACTATTTAACCAAAACTGGTACAAAACCTTTAATTAAGAAAGTGTTTCTAAACTTGATTTAAATTTAAAATTTGAAAGATTTGTTAAATTTTAAATACAAAAACTGTTTACAACACACCCTGAGACGACTTCGGGTTTCAACCAGAGTCGGATATCCATTTCGCCGAGCCAAATCTTAGGTCACTCCCTCTTCTTCTTTCCCTTTTCTTTTTAACTTTGTCTAAATTTAAATTTGTCAAACCCACTCACATTTGTTTCGAACACCAACCCGAGCCATCAATTAGTTTTCTCGAGCACAAACCCGAGGCATCTTCTTCCTCTCAGCATCAAATCTAACCTAATGCACACTGACACAATGTGCACCTACACCAGTGATCGCGGCAACTTCCACCATCAATGCCATCGCTGACACATCGTCTATCATTTGCTTTAACAATCCGGCCACTCAAAACATCTAAACAAGCCAAAAATCAAAATCGAGCAGCCCTGGTACCCTTTGAATCAAAACCGGATTACCACTATCACCTTGAACTTCCACCTCCAGCCATCAGAACCGTCGCCGACTCACCCAAACCCTCGACACCATTCCACGAATCAATTCCCCTTAGATCGGATGACTCCGATCATCCCACGTTGATACGCGAGCACGCTGAACAGTACTGACCAAATTGGGTTCTTAAACCCTAAAACGTTGCCGACTGGCTACCACGACCAATAGAAAAAACTCCGGTTATTTTTCCGATGATCGTTACCCCTCAAACTACCCTCGACAAAACTCACGACCCACAATTCGACATGAATCACCAGTATTTTAAAACAATGCAAATTCCATTCATCCTATGAATTCTCGATATATACTTACTTAAATATCATGAGACTTTTTTCAAAAATCACTATTCGTAATACAAACCTGATTATGCAACCAGATCTTCAAATTAAGATGTTCGTTTTTGCTGATATATATCGATTTTACTCTAGATTTTATTTTTCATAATATTTACTTAACAATTTTTACCTAATATTATTTTTTTAAATAATCTTACCTTGTTATCAACAACTTCCTTTGAGGAATCATACTCTAAAATGTTTTAAATATGAAGATATGACTATTTTTCTCTGATGGATTTTGGGTTTGTTACACAGAGTATATACATATATACATTAACAGGCATGCACAATGCAATCCACACCATATATCATTATTCTTCACAGCAACCACATCACAATCATAAAAATATACTCAAATTCAAACTAGAACAGGTCAGTTTGCTCACATGGAAAAGAAGACAAAGAACTTGTTTGAATGTTTTAAACCTGGAACTTGAAAACAGAGGCATGAGTTTATTTATTTGGAAATGCTTTGATTCTGCATTTGATTTAAATTTGTTGATCTGAAGTTTGCTCACTCGACTTTGAACAGAAAAGCAAAGCCTTGAACTGCATCTGATCTTGAACTTGATCTGCTTTTTGCTTTGCTATCTTGCTTTCTTTAATTTTCCAGATTTCATTTCCACTGTTTCCAGGTTGAAACAGATTTTTGTTTTTGATTGCTTTTCTGATTTGCTTTGTGTTTGAATGCTTTATCTTAGATCTGACCTTACCTGAACTTGCATGCTCGATCAGATTGAAGCTCGAGCTATTTGATCTCAGGCTTCTAATGTTGAAGCAGATTTTGTTTAAGTTGCCTGAAGCTTAAACTCATGTTTTAAAATCTGAAGATGATCTTGAATCTATTTTTTAGGTTTGAAATCTTTGAATTGAGCTTTGAATTGCCCAGTTAAATTCTTTCTTTTGACTAAATTCCGGGTTGAATTTGAAAGATTGTTTGCACGGTTTGAATTTCTTCTTTGGTTTACAGGTTTTCAAATTAAAGTTGTTTTGATTTTCATGCTCAGGTTCTAGTGTTGAGAAGAAATGAAAACCTGGTTTCTTTTTCTTCTTATTATTTGTAATAAAATTTCAAAAGAAATTTTGTTTTTGCCACTTGTTATCTTAAATTTACACTTATCTTACATTTGTTATTTCATTTGATCTTCTAACAAATGTCTTAGGTAAGTTAAATTATGTTTATATCCCTAATCAAATTAATTTTGTAAACTTTATTTTAACCCTTATTGCAAATATAATTTTATATACTAACATATGTCTTTATTTTAAAATGTTTATGTTCTTATCTTTATATATATATTCTTATTTGCACAAATGAAATTCATTTCAATTACTTTTCACATTAAATCTTAATTTAGTTCAATACATTTACATATATACATTTATATATTTAACATTCATACATTTCTTATCGTTTCTATTTGCACAACTTTTAAAAGAAGAGAATGATTTAAAAATCTTGATTATATATTAACAAATAATCACATTTATTTATATATGTATACATATATAAGAGAATTCAATCTTAAAAATAAATCTTTTGAAAATTATTACATTAATTCTTAAATTACAATTTCCAAATATATTTAGATTTTTAAAAACTAAACTTTATTAATCTTAAAGTTTTATAATTCTATTTATTTTCAACACATTTATTTTTAAATCTAATATTATTATTATTATTATTAAAATACTTATCCTTAAATTTCAAATCAAAATTTCTATTTAAAATCTAAAATTAAAATTTTTATTTACTATGGAAATTTTCTGATCTATTCACAATTAAATTCATAATTTATTTTAAAAAATTAAATTAATTATCAAATTATTCTTATCTAAAATCCTGGAATATTACAAAAACCATTTCAATACATCACTATTTGGAAAACATTTCCATATACTTATTTAATAACAAGTAATTCACAAATCAAATTATTTTCAACACTTACAAAATATTACATATACTTAAATCATGATTAAGCATATATTTTATTCCTTAAGGAAAGCATTCTCTTTATCATACTTATTTGGATCAAAACGAATGTTGCGTAAAACATCGATACGACAACCCAAAATCACTAGTATAGGGATTCGAAAATTAGATAGATATATAAATCCTATAGACTATACAAAATATCTTCTTTCAAAAATTGTTCACTATAACAACAGTGTTATAGTCCATCATTTCTTTACTACTCGAAAATGTCTATTTCAACAATGGATGCTGAAATCTATGTATTCGATACTTAACACATTTTAAATTATCTTCATACCATTTAACTTCATTTAAAAGATCACTTTTCAAAACCTATCCTTTAACTTAAAAGATTATCCACTATCCAAAATCGTAAATATAATTTATTTAGCAAATCCAACATTTCTACACATTTATTAAAGGATAATCTACTGTCCAAAATTATGGATTTAGTTTCTAACAAAATTCATTATTATTGCACTTTTAATTAAAGGATTATCCACTGTCCAAAATCATGGATGAAATTCCTTTAATAAACTTCTATACCGAGTTTATCAAAATCAATTGATTTCGGATTTATAAAACAATGTTTATAAATTACATTTCTATTTTATAAAAACTTCAATATACAAAATTCCTTTATTAATCAATTCCATTTAAATCTCGTTTATATGCCAAAATCCAATTATAAGTTAATTACTTATAAATCATTTATTTGAAAAATCCATTCATTTTATAACTTCACAATTATAAATTTAATTCACTTATAAGACTCAATTATAACTCCATTTTAACATTTTCAAAACTCCTTTGTAATCCTATTATTTTTATTTATAAAATATCAATTTTATAAATCTTATATATAAACCATTTATAATAATTCAAAAATCTCAATCTAACTTATTTTACAAAATAATTAACTCTATATTTCAAAAATCACATTCTGATTAAATTTTCCAAAAATCATAATTTTTTATAACATAAAAATTATTACATTTATTTATTTAAAATAAATTCACTTCTTAACGATTCAAAATTCAACAAAATGTACATTTTCAAAATCATTTGAAAATCCTTTTTAATTTGGAAACCATCGCTTTAACATTTTTAAATTACCAAAATATGGGCCCAATGCTGCAATAGCACCAAATATATCAATCACAGGATCCAAAACATCATATATCACATGATAACAGCATATATCACAATATCTGTAAATAAAACCAATAGTGGTGAGGTATCCAATTGGATCCCTCCAACCTGTCACCTACAACAAATATACATATTAAAAAATATGTACAATGTCCGCTTCGAGGCAGATGCGCGTACAAAAGGTCATCCGCTCATACACGGGAACGTATAGGGTCTCATCTGCTCCAATAGGCGGGAATATATCCAAATACCAATCAATATATATACAATATATCATATATCATCCAAACAATCATCAAACATCATAAATAAAATTTATTTTCACTTATATAAAAATATCAATGAGTTGGAAAGAGTGGGTTGTACTCACTTTGGTTCCAATAGCAGTTGCACTGTTTTATTCCGAAAACGGCCCCTTAATTTTACCCAAAATTTACACTTGCTCCAATAAACACCAAACTAGCTCTAAAACGTAGTGCTCCTCAATACGGATCCAATGCAACTTGTTTCGTCAAGAACAGACCTCGTATGACAAAGTTATGACATTTCAAACATCGCACGATTTAAATTATAATTTAATTTACAAATTCTTTTTTATTTACCAAACAAATCTCGACTGCACGTTTTGATTGAGAGATCATGGTCGATGTTCCTATTTCTTCCCTAGGATCAAAATCACTTTTGTTCGAACCCAATTAGCCGCCATCTTCCCACCGTTACCGCGCCTCCCTCGTCGCTATCGACGACGATTAGAAGCCACGGAACGACGCGCCTACGCAAGCCCTACCACCACTAACGATCTCTCGAAGCTCGGTAGCATGATGGCCTCGAAAAACGCGTGCGACCATCGGCCGTTTGAGCTCGATTTGTCAACGATCGGCTTCGTTTCAAACGATCATAGCCGTTGAGATGATCACGTTGTGCTCTATCATTTTGTAGTTGAAACATTTTTGTAACTGTCTATGAATTGGAGCTAATTGACGAAGATGAATGGAATTTTCTAGCCATTGAAATAAAATGGCAGCTAGGGCTTGGGAGATTAGGGTTTGAGTGAAAATTGTGAAATAGTTTGGCCTTTTATAGAAAATTTTGCGACACTATTCATTCGGAAAATTTTCAAGCTCCAAATGAAGCATGTCGCCTGACGTTTATGATATTTTACCCCTATTCCGATCGTAATGGAATATATATCAAGAGCTAATTCGATCGTATTTGGAAGATAGGTTTTCGAATCGACTTATTTAAATTTAAAATTTACTTAAATAGATTTCTACGCGTTTTAGCTTGCCACGGCTAAACCGTAAATCAGATTGACACGAAATTAGAAATCATATAACAATATAACATTACGGATCCAATGAAATTGGTTTCATCAAAATCTGAGACTGTGTGAAAAATGGCTGTTTTTACACGTTAATTAAATATTAAAATATTCAATTTTCGTAAATTAACTTTTAATTCAATTTTAAAAGTTCCCTAACATCGTTCAAATTCAAATAGAATTTATATCAACTTTATAAATCATTTTTATTCACATTAAATTCAAATTCCAATTATTTCTACAATTTTGAATATTAAATTAACAATTTAATTATCCAATTAAATCCTTATATTTCAAATATAAGTTATCCAGCTTATAAAATTTACTTTTGAATATTTAAAATTAATTAATATACGAATTTCAAATGACTAAAATTCTGGGTCGTTACATTCTCCCCTACTTAAAAGAATTTCGTCCCCGAAATTACCAAGTAAGAAAAAAACCATTAAATTTTCAAAACCAATCGTTCAAACTAGATATCAACATTATTCGAACCTATTAACTTTTCCAAAATCCATTAATTAAACTTCTTATAAAAACTTTTCTTAGTTTTCAAATCCATGTATAGTTACCTTTTCAAAACCACTAATATCGTTTAACTTTTAACTCAAAATCAAAATTTTAGTTATCAAAATATTTTCTCAATTTTCTCAAAAAATGTCTAACGCCTTAAATTTTCAAAAAAATTCGCCATAGCCTCCTTTGCGTGGTTCGATCGTAGTAGAATCAGAACACACACACACTTATACATATCACAAATATACATCTCATCTTCGAGGATGAGGCATCCCGTAGGGAAAAAAGTGTAAAAGTATGATATGTAATCCGAAATATACACCTTATGTATTATTAGCGAGCATATATGGCTAATACAGCGTGGAGACGAGCTTCAGATGCGAAGCAAACGCCATCCGCACCTACTATACACTCAACAAACAAATGAGAGAAACATGTAGGTAGAGAGTAATATCAATATACAACATATACCAATACAACAACTATATATGCCAATATACCATATGCAATCAAAAGCAACAAATCCAACCATCATGATCACACAACTATCATCCAACCAACTTCCAACAAATCCATAACCAAATCAATATAAATTCACTTCTTATTAATATTCATTGAATTGGTTTTCAATTAAATAACATTTGATTCATTAACATTGGATTTTACTAACATACATTTATTCAAATTTAATTAGTTTACATTCACTAATTTACATTCAAGTTAGCTCACTACCAATTCAAATAAAATTAAGTTCTATTTAAATTCACTTACTTCCAGTTTGAATCCAATTATTTAGCTTTCAATTTTATTAATTCAATTTCATTAACACTTAATGAATTTCTATACAATCAACTAACATCCATCTAACAACCAGTGAACATCTAATATAACCAAATTTATTTAATTTATTCTCAACATTCACTTTTACTTCGTTTACATTCAACACTTTTACTTTCAATTGGTTCAATATTCAATTGTCTTTCATTTAGTTATTCAATTCCCAATTTCATTAGTTTTTAATGAATTAACCCTTTCATTCACTATTCCATATCAATTTATTTACGTTCGATTAATTAACCATCAATCCATATTTCATTTACTAATTTATTTCATTAGTTCAATTCATTCATTAATTCAATTGCTAATTCATTTTATTTATCAAAATCAATTTGATTCAACATTACTTAAGTTACGTTTCATTTCATTCTTACTTACATTCACTTTCACTATACAACTTAAGTTCATCTCTAATTTAATTCAAATTCTATTTTATTTAACTTTTACTTAAGTCAAATTTCATCACTTATTCAAATTCGGATTCTATTTTGCTTAACAAAATTATTTTACCAATTTTACATTTGGTTTTACTTACATTTTCCCATTTTACAAGCTATACAACTTATCTAATCCGGTTCAAATCCTATTCACTTTATTTAACTTTCTATTGGTTAAATTTCAAATCATACATCTTATTATGCTACTCAAATTTATTTCAACTTTACAAAACTGAATTTTTATATTTCATATTATAAGCCCAAAATCCATTTCACTTATATTTATCAATTTCAACTTGGCTTTTAAATTCAAATATGTTTATCACAACAAAACTTAAATTTTCAATTTCCTAACGGTAGCAAATCCTTCACATAGAAACTCGAAAATGATATTGATAACGTCGCAGTCATCACACTTATTATTTCCCAGAACAGTAGTGAATTCAGTGCTTTATATTCATTTTAAAATTTCCTTTTATATTTATAAATCACATTTATAAATCTTACTTATATAATTTCACTATTCACTTCACTTATATAAGATCATTCCAAATTTATTTATCTTATTTATATTTATAATAATATAATATCTTTTGACTTTGAAAAATAATAGTCAAAATCAACAGGATTCAAATTTTCAAATTCTTAGTTTAAATTCTTAGTTTAAATTCATCTTTATTTATAACTCATATTTATAAATATATTCATATAGTTTCATTTCTTATATATAAGATTATTTCACAATTGTAAATCATATTAATTATAATTTCATACTTTATAATTCATTTGCTTATATAATTTCATTCTTTTACAATTATTGTTTTATTTAGATTATTCAACCAGTTTCATTTAACTTATATTTATTTACATTTTCAACAACCAAACAATTCATTTTTATATACACTTTAATATTTTCTGATAAATAGTTTCCTTTATATATAAAATATAGTCGAGGTAATATTATTTCATTTACCCGATTTAAAATGATACTATGTCGACTTTCCTCATTTAAGTGTTTAGAAATCCTTATCGATAACATGGCATCCCACATACCGACCAGAATCCATAAACAGCTCAACGAATAAGTAAACGTAATATAAAACATTTTATAATCACTAAAAAATACGCGCTCATATATATAATACACTCAAACTCAATCTAGGGTGCTACTGACCCTGTTTATACTGAGTACACTTCAAAGCTTAGGAATATACAAAATCTAAGCTCTGATACCAAATGTGACGACCCGCAAATCCGTATCCTTTGAATCGACAATAAACCACACATGTGCGACCCAAAAAGCACCGACTGATGGAAAGTCAAGAGAAATAAAAGAAGAGAAAAGAAGAGAGAAAAAAAGAGAAGACAGAACCAAATAAAACAATATAGAATCTCACATCGCAGCGGAAAACATATAATATTATATTAATGATCTTTACAAAACAGAAATTATATATACATACGTCAATCAGAGTTCAACAATCAATCATAGTTATAATAACCTTTCCTTACGACTGTCGATAATATAACAACAACAATGCACAAAGCAGATAATCAAAACAGATACGTGTATACGAAATGAAGATCTTCAGCTCTCCTATTGAAGCTCCAAAAGCACCAAATCTGAATCTATAAATATACTCAGTTTGACCCGAGCATTGAAAGGGAAGAACGCCCGGATTAGTCTAGTAAACCAGCGTGAGAAACACACTCAACTGAATTTATTAAATTACCAAACTTTTCCTTTCAAAACAAAAGTATCTCGTAAGATATGCCCACACATAAAAACGAACATGTTTTTACCTTACAATAACCAAAACCTTTCATATCTAATTATCTTATATTATACTAGTGTCTAGTATACAAGTAATATTAATCATAGGCGAAATGGTTACCCATATAGCATTTCGGGGTTATTCATTACGCCATTACAAACAAAACCGCAAGCTTGTAGTGGGGCTTGGATTTCGATACAAATGACCAGGTGAAGGGACTACCGTTCGGCAGTATATCTCTAGAGGAATGTGTGAGAAATGCGGATTACGGATCTTAAGGCTAGAATTAACACTAGAGGGGGTGAATAGTGTTTTAAGGAATTACTAAATCTTTTGAGTTTATATTAATTTGAACACAAATGTAGGCAATATTCAGACGCAGATATGATCACAGAATCAAACACAAATGCATAAATAAAGTAAAAGCAATAAAGGAAAGAACACATCGGATTTTATATTGGTTCGGAGTTACCCTACATCCAGTCCCGCACACAAGTACAGATTTCCTGTCAAAAGCAATTTTTACAATTACACCCTTGATTTCAAGGCCACGAGGTACACCACTCCAGATTCACAATCCTATGGGTAGAGATACTCGATCTTACGGGCAACAAGTTCACCCAATTGATTACACAGGCTACAATCACACCTTTTCTCACTTGATTGATTTCACAGGCTACAATCGCACATTTTCTCGCTTAATTTATTACAAAAAAGCCTATAACTCTGAATAGCACTGAGATCTTATTGAGATAGTGATAGAGAATCAAACCAGAGATGATCTAGTTAGATTCAATAGTGATTTCGGCAGAGTAATGGTAAAAATATATGTAAAGAAATGTGAAAGAAGAAGAGGAGTGAAATCAGAGAAAAATTGTATATAAATTCGTTTAAAACTGCCCCTATTTATAATAGAACAACAGTCATGTCCTTGCATGAAAGGATATGACGAATAGACACTTCCTTTGAAATTCAAATTTTTGAAACAAATTGCCACCTTGTCGACAAGGGGTCCTAGGGGTTGTCGACAGACCTAAGTGATTTTTGATAATTTATTTTTCTTTGAAAATAACTTCTATCTTGTATTAAAACTATTTTTAAACTTTACAAATATACTTAACTATAGTAAAAAATACATAAGTAAATATAGAGAATATTATTTTGGCATATATAAAATTTTACTATAATTTTATATTTAAATCTAAGTATAAATATTAAAAGTTAAATACATTATAATTAAAAGATAATTTAAAAACAAGGATAATTTGATTTTAAAGATAAAGATTATTTTGTGGCTAAAATTATTTTAAAACCGGAATAGATGTTTTTGATTCTTTTAAAAGGAAGATTTTGAAATCATTTTGAAAAAAAGATATAATTTTGTAAACACATTTTAATAAAAGTTAGTGAATACAAAACAATGTTCCACTAGATTTTTCGTAGGTTACATCCTACTTAGGGTTCCATCCCTTTAACAAGCTCGAAGTGTATTCCATTCCGTGAATAAATTGGATTTTAAGATGCCAGTGCTTTTCTAGGAGTTTTAACAAAATTCCTAATTAAATTACTTTTTATTGAAATCTTGAACTCTTGATAATCTTGATACTCATGAGTCTTCAATCTTTATATCTTGAATCTCTATACTATACAGTCTTCATTCTTGATGCCTGTATGGTTAAATCCTGCATATACATATATATCTAAACTATAATGTTAGTATTTATTTTATAATCTTATTCTAAGGTTGTTGTCATCAAAACCATCTTCTTAGGGACTAACAGTCTTCCCCTTTTTTATGAAGACAACCTTTGTTTATAAAATATTACTTCTATCCTAATAACTCCCCCTAAAACTAATAACTTCCCCTTAATCTATGCCTAACTATCATATTTTATACTTCTCCCCCTTTGTCATCAACAAAAACTAACTCCAAATTATATAACTTCCCCTTAATCTAGTACTATATAACATGTGATTATAATGACAGTGTTATCATAAATAATCAACACTTAATTCTAGAACTGAAACTTAGTCCTTAATAACTAACTATCCTAACTAAGAATCCATATATGATAATACTTATAATATGATAATTATATATAAGAACACAAATGTGAGAAATCAAATGTAAGAACATAAATCATTTATTAATTATATATTGTTCTGTTTACATTTGCGTAGAAAACATAAGTAAGATCATATAACGATAAGAATGAGAGAAAACAAACTAATGCTTATACATATTATGTTTTGCACACCAATTATCAATTCACACCAAACCAAATCAAATCAAATCAATCCAAGCAATCAATTCAAATCAAACAAAGCAATCAAATAAATTAAACATTACGAGGAACTTCCACCCATCCTTCTTCTCTAAATATAGGTCTGCTTTAATGGCATCCCAATTTTCATTTTCATTGGTGAGAGAGACTGGAGGATGTGCTTCATTATCGTCTTTGTGCAAGGAAGAAATCATCCATCGTATAGCATCGAAATGTTTTTCTTGCACCTTGATCATCTGCATTTGACTCAACTCTAAGTGTCGCTGATTACGAAGAATGAAAGAGAGAATATTTTTGAAAGAGTTAAGGGTTTCTTCAAGATTCTCGATCAGACTATGAATTATATTGGCCATTTTTGAGTTTGCAAGAAGAAATTTAGATAAAGTAGATAAGAAATGATTTTGAATGATGAATTCTGGAAGAAATATGTATTTATAGGTGTATAAATTCGTTTGAAATGAATAGACACAAGGTAGTTATTCAAATTTAAAATTTAAAATGAAATATCATTTATGACCAGTACATGTCGGGTTGTTGACAGGGGTCGGTTAATTTTGATGACTCATTTTGATTTTGTGAATAATTTTGTTTGTGTGTGTGTGTGTGTGTATAATATACTAACATTTCTTCTGGAGATAGGATAAGCTAGATAACAGAAAAGTAATTTAATTTCATTTCATAATAGAACGATATAATGATTAAACATTAAGAACTACATGAACATTCAAATCAAAACAAATTAAAACTAATACAACAAGACATGAAAAGGTAGAACTAGTTAGAGGATGACAAAGATGAAGATAACCTAAACTTCTTGCTGGCTTTGGAGAAAAATCTGTTCATCTTGGATGACATTTTATCCAACTTCTTACTAACGGATCGTTTAAGTGTCCGTTGATTCTCAACAATGATCTTTTGATTTTTGAGTAAAGTTTTGTTAGTTGGATTAGATGGATAGTCAATACTTTCCGAAGATGTTTCACTTTCTTCTTCTTCTTCTTCTTCTATTTCCATTTCATCCCCTTCTTCTTCTTCTTCCTCCTCTTCCATCTCCTCATGAGCCAAACGCTCTTCCTTTTCGGCAAGAGTTTCATATGGTTGAAAAACGTATGGAATTTTCATAAGAGAAATGTTTGAGTGATTAAAAACTTATCTTGAAACAAATTCTTCTCCTTTGAAATCTACTCCAAAATAATTAAAATTTCGAGTGAGGTAGATTCCATGATACAAAGTGTTTTCACCCATTTCAAGATTTTTTGGATGAAATTCATCCAAAATAACTTGCGCCCAATTAATATCATAATTTCCAAAAATAGCAAAAAGTGTTTTGCAAACTTTTGAAGTTGGATTGTTAAATCTCCCCGATCTTGGGGTCAAACTATGTTGTAAAAGAAGATTAATAATTCTAGCTTTTGGTCGAAAGTTTCGATTTATGAAATCAAAGTTATCTCCTTCGAAAATGTGATGAAATGTCTCACGATCATTTTCATCGATATTAAAACTAGAAAGATCCATTCCCATGCTCTTGCAATTGAGAATGACACCCAAAAGATCACAATTTAAAATAATTCTAGTGCCTTTGACACTACTTCCAATTTCATCATCATTTCCATTATAAAATCCACGGTTGAGATTTGCATAGAAAATTTTAACAAGATTTGGATAACAAACAAAATCATTTTGTGAAGCATCAACAAGACTAAGAACTTGATTGTTTGCAAAAAGAGAATCAATTTCATAAGAAGAGAAATCTTGAAATAGAGCAAACTTCCCGGGATGGACTTTTCCATAGTTAGCATAGTTGATGTATGCTTTTATAGCCTCTGGATCATTGTAGAGTTGCTCTTTTATCTTTTTGGAAATTCTCATTGTGGAAGAGTTGCTTGAAGAAGCCATTAGAGCAGAGAGTAAAGAGCTTGATATTTTGGAATAAGAGTTTGAATTTGAAAATGAAAGTAAAAAGTTGTGATAAGAGATAGTGAATAAATAGACTCTCAAAGGACATGTTCTATGGTCAAAAAGTGACTATCCAGAGACTTGAATGAATTGAAAAGATGGAGGGAAATTCAACATTTGAATTCAAATTTTGAATTTCAAATTTCTGTACCCTTGTTGACAACATGGTGGGGACTTTGTCGACGGGTGTCTTTGAATTTTCATGATTTATTTCTCTTAAGTATTCTAATATATATATATATATATATATATATATATATTACTTTTAATGCCTATATCTATCTGGAATATTACTAGAATTATAGCATATTCCATAAAATATTATGATACTGTTAAAAATTAAAATTAAAATAATAATAAAGTAATAGTAAATAAATAAAAAATAAAAAAAATAAAAATTCAAACAACACACCAATTCAAAATCAACCAATCAAACGTTCAATTCTAAGCATGCAATTTCAACCAATGTATTGTACATATGTACCTTTTTCTGAGTCCGTTTCTCTGAATTCGTCGGAGTCGTGAATAGCCGTGAAACACATATTTGAATTATCTACCTTCTGATCATCATTGCTTGAAGATGAGTCTGAGTTGTCTAGAGTAGCAGTGAATGCACATTTTCGTTTCTTTACGGAATCATTGTTTATAGGAAGATTTTTCCTATCTAGATGCGGAGAATCTCTTTTGATATGGCCTGGTTCATCACAATTGAAACATTTGATATTGTTTGACACTACATTCTGATTTCCAGAGTTCTTATAATTGTTTCACTTGAGATTTTTGATATTTCTGTATTTCAGGAATTTTCGAAAATTGTTGGTCATAAAGGCTATCTCTTCATCATTATCGCTATTTGAGTCTGATCCATCGGTCAATGCATTGAATGCCATTGGTTTCTTTTCAGATGCTTTGATTTCCCTTCTCTCAATCATTTGGACCTAAAACGACATTAGATTTCCAATTAATTCTTCTATCTTTAAAGTACTGATGTCATTTTCCTCTTCGATCGCAAGTGTCTTTTGATCCCATTCTAGAGCAAGAAAATTTAAAAATTTTCTGACTTGATCTTCTTCTGAAAATTCATTTCCCAAGGATATTAGAGAATGCACAATATTCTGAAATCTAATATACATATTTAAAATAGACTCATTAGAATTCATTTTAAAAAATTGAAACTGATTTGTGAGCATGGAAATTTTGGTCTGTTTAACTTTGATTGTTCCTTCATGAGTAACTTGCAAAGTTTTCCAGATTTCATACGCTGACTTACAAACCGACGCTCTATTAAATTCATTCCTATCAAGTGAACAAACCAAAATATTCATATCTTTAGAATTGTTTTGTGCAACGGTCTTTTGCTCAGTAGTCCACTGTGCAAAATCAGTCGTGGGTTCAAAATAATCATTCTGTGTGATATTCCAAGTGTCTAGTCCTATAGATTGTAAATATATTTTCATCCTACATGTCCAATATGCATAGTTACTGCCATTAAAAAGTGGTAGTATGACAGTAGACTGACCTTCTACAAATGAACTAGTGACAGGGATAATAGAACCAGTGTTGGTAGTATTAACAGTACCAGTGTTGGTAGCCATTTTGAATTTTTTTCAAAATTCAGATTATGAAACTTTGAAAATCTTGCTCTGATACCAAATGTGAGAAATGCGGATTATGAATTTTAAGGCTAGAATTAACACTAGGAGGGGGGTGAATAGAGTTTTAAGGAATTACTAAATCTTTTTGAATTTTATATTAATTTGAACACAAATGTATTCAATATTCAGACACAGATATGATCACAGAATCAAACACAAATGCAGAATTAAAGTAAAAGCAATAAAGGAAAGAACACACCGGATTTTATACTGGTTCGGAGTTACCCTACATCCAGTCCCGTACACAAGTACAGATTTTCTTTCAAAAGCAATTTTTACAATTACACCCTCGATTTCAAGGCCACGAGGTACACCACTCCAGATTCACAATCCTCTGGGTAGAGATACTTGATTTTATGGGCAACAAGGTCACCCAATTGATTTCACAGGCTACGATCACACCTTTTCTCGCTTAATTTATTACAAAGAAGCCTATAACTCTGAATAGCACTGAGATCTTGTTGAGATAGTGATAGAGAATCAAACCAGAGACGATCTAGTTAGATTCAATGGTGAGTTCAGTAGAGTAATGGTAAAAATATATGTAAAGAAATGTTGAAGAAGAAGAGGAGTGAAATCAGAGAAAAATTGTATATAAATTCATTTAAAACTGCCCCTATTTATAATAGAACAACAACCATGTCCATTCGTAAAAGGATACGACGAATACACACTTGTTTTGAAATTTAAATTTTTGAAACAAACTTCCACCTTGTCGACAAGGGGTCCTAGGGGTTGTCGACAGGCCCAAGTGATTTTTGATAATTAATTTTTCTTTGAAAATAACTTCTATCTTGTATTAAAACTATTTTTAAACTTTATAAATATACTTAACTATAGTTAAAATACATAAATAAATATAGAGAATATTATTTTGGTATATATAAAATTTTACTATAATTTTATATTTAAATCTAAGTATAAATATTAAAAGTTAAATATATTATAATTAAAAGATAATTTAAAATCAAGGATAATTTGATTTTAAAGATAAAGATTATTTTGAGGCTAAAAGTATTTTAAAACCAGAATATATGTTTTTGATTCTTTTAAAAGGAAGGTTTTGAAATCATTTTGAAAACAAGATATAAATACAAAACAATGTTCCACTAGATTTTTCGTAGGTTCCATCCTACTTAGGGTTCCGTCCCTTTAACAAGCTCGAAGTGGATTCCATTCCATGAATAAATTGGATTTTAAGATGCCAGTGTTTTTTTAGGAGTTTTAACAAAATTCCTAATTAAATTACTTTTTATTGAAATCTTGAACTCTTGATAATCTTGTACTCATGAGTCTTCAATCTTGATATCTTGAATCTCTATACTATACAGTCTTCATTCTTGATACCTACATGGTTAAATCATGCATATACATATATATCTAAACTATAATGTTAGTATTTATTTTATAATCTTATTCTAAGGTTGTTGTCATCAAAACCATCTTCTCAGGGACTAACAGAATGTACCGAGGACCATCACAAAGGAACCTCTATCAACACAATACCGACCTATCTGTGTAACTAGATAGTATCAAATATGTCATCCTTCGGTCGCTACCGACCTTTTTCAAGGGCCCTCTAGCATACAAACCACAATAATCATATATACGATGTCATAGCATGTAAAGTTATATCTAGAAGAGGATGATCATGCCCTAATGGGAGCGACCCACTTAGCCTTACCGCATCTAACCCTGTTTCGATCATTTTCGGTTGATGAGGCCTGAGGTAATGATTACCTTTCACAATCACATATCACATCACTTTGAATGCCACACGGCCATTTTCGTTGACTACTAACCGCCTTCCATAAAAATACAACCCTTAAGCTTATGCGTCTCAAGCAGGTTGTTAAACTAAGAGAAGTTGCCTTCTCCACCACCACTGATATACGTTTGTAAAAAACAATGTACGTAATCTTTAAAAATGTAATATCAAACAAAGATCCATACAAGTTGTCCAGGAACAGGACAAACCGAAGATATTTTCCTACCACATCCTGTCGGGAAATCCCTACGATTAGTAGCGGATAGTCCTCGCATTGGATATTTCATAACGAAGAGACTATTGCTACTGGATGTATATTGGGGTTTTAACCCCAAACGATCAACAAGCAATCATCCACTATGAAAATCCTGAATATCAATATCATCACAACCAACCTACACAATCGTCGCATAAATGTTGGTCCGAAGTGGTTTTTCGATAAACCGATCCCGGACTCTTCGCACCAACAACGCAAAAGTGTTTCTTAACCTCACACAGAAACTAAGTCTCATAGACTTATCACGTCTCCAACTTTCAACCTGCTATCCTTCGGCCAAGAAGGAAGCTCGATAGATTGGAGTGATACTCCGCGCTACATGAATCAACATACTTAACACAAACGATAATCAAGCCTACATAGATGACGACTAAATAGTTCCCACATCAAGTCGAGAAACTAAAATGGCCAAATTTGATAGTCGGTTATTTAACTATCAAAGCGAACAAACAGATATTTAGCACCATAAGCAATCACTAGGCCCTTTTAACTAATCTTTTATTAATTAAATCACTTTCCAAATATTCACTTCAAATTATCTTTTAAAATGATATATTCTCAAAATCATTTCAATACCTTACTATTTGGAAAACATTTCCATATGCATATTTAGTAATAAGTAATTCACAAATCAATTTATTTTCAACACTTTAGAAAATATTACATATACTTAAATCACGATTAAGTATATATTTTATTTTTAAGGAAAACATTCTCTTTAACATACTTATTTGGGTCAAAACGAATGTTGCGTAAAACATCGTTACGACAACCCAAAATCACTAGTACAAGGATTCGAAAATTAGATAGATATATAAATCTCCTATACTATACAAAATATCTCCTTTTGAAAATCATTTACTATAACAACGGTGTTATAGTCCATCATTTCCTTACTTCTCGAAAATGTCCATTTCAACAATGGATGTTGAAATCTATGTATTTGATACTTAACACATTTTAAATCATCTTCATACCATTTAACTTCATTTAAAAGATCTCTTTTCAAACCTGTCTTTTAATTTAAAAGATTATTCACTGTCAAAATCATGAATATAATTCATTTACAAAATCCAATATTTCTACACATTTATTAAAGGATAATCCACTATCCAAAATTGTGTATTTAATTTCTAGCCAAATTCATTATTATTGCACTTTTAATTAAAGGATTATCCACTGCCCAAAATCGTGGATGAAATTCCTTTAATAAACTTCTATATCTAGTTTATCAAAATCAATTGATTTCAAATTTATAAAACAATGTTTATAAATTCCATTTCGATTTTATAAAAACTTATATATAAAAAATTCCTTTATTAACCAATTCCAGTTAAATCTCGTTTATATGCCAAAATCCAATTATAAGTTAATTACTTATAAATAATTTATTTGCAAAATCCATTCATTTTATAACTTCACAATTATAAACCTTATTCACTTATAAGATTCAATTATAACTCCATTTTAACATTTTCAAAACTCCTTTATAATTCCATTATTTTTATTTATAAAATATCAATTTTATAAATTTTATATGTAAACCATTTATAATAATTCAAAAGTCTCAATTTAATTTATTTTACAAAATAATTAACTCTATATTGCAAAAATCACATTCTCATTATATTTCTCAAAAATCATAATTTTTTATAACATAAAAATTATAACATTTATTTATTTAAAATAAATTCACTTCTTAACAATTCAAAATTCAACAAAACGTATATTTTCAAAATCACTTGAAAATCCCTTTTAATTTGGAAACCATCACTTTATCATTTTTAAATTACCAAAATATGGGCCCAATGCTGCAATAGCACCAAATATATCAATCACGGCATCCAAAACATTATATATCACATGACAACAGTATATATTACAATATCTGTAAATAAAACCAATAGTGGTGAGGAATCCAGTTGGATCACTTCAACTTGTCACTTGCAACAAATATACATATTAGAAAATATGTACAATGTCCACTTCGAGGCAGACACGCGTACAAAAAGTCATCCACTCATACACGGGAACGTATAGGGTCTCATCTGCTCCAATGGGCATGAATATACCCAAATACCAATCAATATATACATAATATATCATATACCATCCAAAAATCAACAAACGTCATAAATAAAATTTATTCTTACTTATATAAAAATATCAGTGAGTCAGAAAGAGCGAATTGTGTTATACTATGAGCAAAAAGTTAATGCCAAACGGCTTAGCTTTCTGGAACAAGTAGCGTTAAAGTTCTGTGGCTCTTCATCAAAAGATACTGTTCATTAACCGTCTTCAGCTCGTTCTCCAAGTCGTCGCAATCCTTGGGAACCATCACCACAACGTCCACCAACAACTCCAAATTCTTGGGAACGTGGTAACAGATGGTCTCCACTTCAACCATTTGTAGAGAACACCAAAGTTGAAGAAGAATCATATCATACTCCATCCTCTTTTTCAAAATCTATTTAATTATCTCTTGTTGTTTATATAATATGTTAATTTGATTCTGTTTATTCTAAAATCTGTAATATTTAAAAATCATTCAATAATATATACTATTTTTATTTTCAAAAAGGATTATATGTGCCTCTATACAGAATTCAGACATCTGAATTAGTATAAACAGACTTTTGAATCTTCATAACAAATTTTTCCCCCCAGATTCAAACTTTTGAATCAAAAATAACAGACGTCTGAATTAGACCATTTTTGAACTAATTCCTTGCGGGTTGCAATTCAACTGAATTCAGACGTCTGAATCGAATGAATCAGATGGCTGAATCTCTTCTGACCATATTTTTTTTCACTATTCTTATTTTTTTTTACCTTTTTACCCCTGCCTTTTCACCCTCTATATAATACCCTTGTCACTTCTTTCCTTCTTACTTCAGAACCCTAGCCCCCATTTTTATCTTCCTCAAAGCTTTTAACCTTCCTTCAAGTCTTCAATGGCACCAAGATCAAAGAGAACCAAAGAATCAGCTTCCGGACCATCCGAAGACCAAATCCGGCAATGGCTATGGAACGATGTAGTTGTTTCTCGATTTAATTCTATGAAGAATTCCAACATCTTCGAAGGAGCATTCATGAAATTTCTGGATTTCGCAGCTTATCATATTAGAGAGTTAGCAGAGCAATTTCACTTCGACAACTTGATTGGGTATACTCCTAACAATGTTAAGATTAATCATCTTATGATTAAACTTTTTCTTGCAAACTTAAATTTGGATCATCAAAATCCTCAAAACCATCAAGATTGTGTTTGGTCGTTAGTTTATGGCGTAAGAATCTTCTTACCTTTACAATGACTTGGTCATATTTTAAACTGCCCTTATCAAGGAATTGATATTAATGAAATTGAAATTGACATGGAACATCGGGATGAAGTTTCACATCAATTTTTATCCGATCAACTTATAATTTTGGGCAATTTAAAATCTACCTTCTTAAGGCCATAAGCTAGGCTAATTCACCGTGCTTTTATTCGTTCTCACCAACCAAGGACGGGTAGTTATGAAAAAGTGTATAAAGAAAACTTCCAAGAACTTTATTTTATCTACTCCAATCAACAAGTGAATTGGGGGAAAATTATTTTGGATGAATTCCAAGACATCACAATCCGAAGGAAGTATAGAACCATTCATTATGGTGCCTATATTATGCGCATTCTCCTAAATATCGGTGTACCAATGCCTGACTCCGATTTTACAAGTATTAATGAGTTAGGCGCTAAAACTTTAGGGTTGATGGGTCTTCCTATATGGCCTCCTTCTCAACAAATTATTTCCTTCCACCAATGGTCGCAAAATATTCAACAAGGTGTTCCTCAACCTCGAGACACTAGTATTGCTTCTTCTTCTCATACTCGACATGAAGAAGAAGAGGAGGACGATGACACCATCCAAGAAATTGGCCTGGATACTTCTTCAAGACAAGTCATCATCACTCTTTCCCGAAATCAATCAAAGATTCATCGGGACATAAATGCACTTGAGAAGAAGACGGAAACAAAATTCAACTCTATCAAAGGCTTTCTCAATAAAATATGGGATCGAATTTCTTGTTCCGGTTCTTCATCCACTCAAGCTTACAATCCGTCTCCATTTGAATGGTCTTCCTCAAGCTCAAGTTCTAATCACAATGATCCATCTATTTCAAGCCAATTTTAATTATCTTAGTCTATTTGTTTTGCTTGTCAACTTTATTGTCTAGTTGTATGAGAAATTTCTAAAACAATATCTCTTTATGTATTATTATCTACTACTTTGTTTGCCTTATTGAAATGAATTATCTATTATCATTCATGTTGTTTCTTTTTGTCGATGACAAAGGGGGAAAATTTTAAATTATGCATATTGACAGGGGGAGTAACAATACTTTACTAGTTTATTAATTTTATATAGTTGTCATCATCAAAAAGGAGGAGAATGTTAGAATCTCGATTTTGATTATAACAACCTATATAAAATGTTATGTGTATAACTAACCATCTTTGCAGGAGATTTATTGCAGATTCATCTACAGATGTTTAAAGCTGTATATTGTGTGTCTAGAGTCTGTACTTTACTTAGAAATTTTGTTAAAATCTCTCCTTAAACGATACACACACACACACACACATGCACACACATGCACACACATGCTCATTCATGCACAAAAGAGCAAACTCAGACGTCTGAAACTGTACATTCAGACGTTTGAGTGCTAAAATATAAATATTGTTTTCACAATATTCAAACGTCTGAACGAAAATATTCAGACGCCTGAATAAGGTCAGAAATGAACTATTTCTTTGCCGTTTGCATTTCAATCTAATTCAGAAGTCTGAATTTTTTTATTCAGACGTCTGAATATCTCCAACTGCTATTTTTCTTGAAAGACACTTCTCTTCACCAAGAGAAACATTTTTTAAATCAACAGTTGCATCCGTTCTTTTCAATATAACTTTTTCATTCAAAGATGCAACTCTTTATATATTATAAATAGATTACAGAATTCAACAAACAACTTACCGAATTTACTTTTAGCACTCTTGAATTCTCATCTATTCTCAAACTTTCAAATTGCACTAAAATTACTTACATACTTTGATCTTTGATCACTTTATCTTTCACATTTCTCAAAGCACATCACTATATATCATTAAGGAGAAGATTATAGGAAGATTGTACTAAATTGACTTATCATTGTTATTTAAGAACACACTATAGTCAGATACATTTGTTATTTGTAGTGAAGTCCTATTCGGTTTCTTAGGCGGGTAAAGTCCTGTTCGGTTGCTCATGCATTGTAAACTCATTCCTCCGGGTTAAGTGAGGGTTGTTGTAGTTGAAATTCCAGAAGGAGTCTGGGACTGGACGTAGAACGGGAAGTTCGAACCAGTATAAAAATTCCTGGTGTGCTTGTTTTTATTTTTATTTTTATTTACTTTGCTATTATCATCTGTTTCCGCATTTATATTTAATTATATTCTATATCACATGATCCTAAGTAATAGCTAGCCTTATTGGTCACTTACAAGTTGTGCTCACTTTGGTTCCAAAAGTAGTTGCAGTGTTTTATTTCGAATAAAATTAAACAGCCGCTTAATTTTTTCCAAAATCTACACTAGCTACAATTAACTCCAAACTAGCTCTAAAATGTAGTGCTTATCAATACGGACCCAACGCAACTTGCTTCGTCAAGAATGGACCTCGTATGACAAAGTTATGATATTTTAAACATCACACGATTTAAATTATAATTTAATTTACAATTTTTTTTATTTACCAAACAAATCTCGGTCGCACGTTTTGATTGAGATCGTGGCCGCTGTTCCTATTCTTCCCCAAGCTCAAAATCACGTTCGTTCGAACCTAATTAGCCACCATCTTCCCATCGTTGCCGCGCCTCCCTCGTCGCCATCGACGACGATCAGAAGCCATCGAACGACGCGCCAACACGAGCCCTACCACCACTGAAGATCTCCTGAAGCTCGGTCGCATGATGGCCTATAAAACGCATGCAACCATCGGCCGTTTGAGCTCGATTTGCCAACGATCGGCTTCGTTTCAAACGATCATAGCCGTCGATCTAGAAGATCTCGTTGTGCTATATCATTATGTAGTTGAATCATTTTTGTAATTGTCTACGGATTGGAAGATAATTGAAGAAGATGAATGGAATTTTTTGGCATTGAAAATAAATGGTGGCCATGACTTGGGAGATTAGGGTATGAGTGAAAATTGTGAAATAGTTTGGCCATTTATAGAAAATACTGCGACACTATTCATCCACAAAATTTTCGAACTCAAAATGAAGCATGCCGCTTGACGTTTATAATGTTTTACTCTTATACGGGTCACAATGAGATATATATTGGGAGCCAATTCGATCATATTTAAAAGACAGGTTTTCGAATCGACTTATTTAAATTTAAAATTTACTTAAACAGATTTCTACGCGTTTTAGCCTGCCACGGCTAAACCGTAAAACAATTGACACGAAACTTGAAATCCTACAATAATATAACATTACGGATCCTGTGAAACTGGTTTCTTCGAAATCCGAAACTGTATGAAAAATGACTATTTTTACACGTTAATTAAATATTAAAATATTCAATTTCTATAAATTAACTTTTAATTCAATTTTAAAAATTCTCCAACATCGTTCTAATTCAAATATAATTTATATCAACTTTATAAATCTTTTTTATTCACATTAAATTCAAATTTCAATTATTTCTACAATTTCAAATATAAAATTAACAATTTAATTATCCAATTAAATCCTTATATTTTAAATATAAGTTATCCAGCTTATAAAATTTACTTTTGAATATTTAAAATCGATTAAATATACGAATTTCAAATGACTAAAATTATGGATCGTTACAAATAGAAGCGTGCGTGGTTAGTGAGTATAGTTAGGGTTTATTATCTAAATGCCAGTTGGTCCTCGATATGGAATCAAATGGTTGTATGAAATTTCTTCCAAAAATTGCAATAGGCACTACCTATTAGTTATGATTTAATATAGCCGTTTACTTAAAATAATAATTATCATAAAGGGGAATTTTGGCTCACATCCCTCTTTACAGAAAAAAATTAGACGCAGATCCCTTTGAATTCAACATTATAAATTTAGACCTTGTACGTACCGCTCAACCAAAAATTCTTTGTCATGAACAATTTAAGTTGCAATATTAAAAACATGATATATTTCAGTATATTTTTCGAATTTTATTTTCGTTTTCACTATTAAATCACAAATTTTATTACCTTTCTATTAAGATCCATACATAATATGTTTTGACAATTTTTTTATATTTTCAGTAGCAAATATTAGTCTGGCAACATGACAAATATTTGCATATTTTACTAGGCAACAATTTTTTTTTTAAATTTTCAGCAGTTGCCAAGCAACCTCGCAAATATTTGCCAGGCAATAATTTTTTTTAATATTTTTAGCGGATGCTGGGAAACCTGGCAAATATCTGCCAGGCAACATAGCAACATGACACAATATTTGCCCGACAACATGATAAATATTTGTCCTTGAAAATAATTTTTTTGGTCAAAACATATTGTATATGGATCTTAATAGAAAGATAATAAAATTTGTGATTTAATGGTGAAAAAAAATTGAAATCCGACAAATCTAATAAAAAAATATCACGTTTTTAATATTGCAAATTAACTTCTCATTATAGCATATAGTTGCCTGAGTGGTACGGTATAAATTATATGGATCAAATTATAATGCTGAATTCGAAGGGAGAAAACTTACATTAATTTTTAAAAGTAGGGACGTGTTCCTAATTTCCACTGTCATAAACGTATTTAGTTTCGGATGGAATGAATATTTTTCAGGTACAGATATACTCATATTTGTATTTGAAATTCTTTTTGCACATATATCCGGATCTGTTTTTTGATACGGATGAATTTCAAAATTTACAACTATCCAATAACAAACCTGCTGGAAGCCAAAAGGGGAGGACGTTGCGTTGTTAAAAACCATCGTTTATATGCAATGTACTGCTTACGCGATGCCAATCGTTCCACATTCAAGAAAATTCATAATACCCTTCCGGACTTCTAATTTGGGATTTACAAACTTGCACTTGAAATCGATTTCCTAAGTAGCTCTAAATCTATACTTAAGTAGCTCTAAATCTATACCAGATGGTCCAGATCTGATATTTTCCTTTTTCATTTTGTTTCAACACCTGAATTTTCAATACGACAATTCTTCTTTGTGACCAGAGAGACTAACGCCTTTCGTTGGTCAGATAATTAGCTATAGATCTCGCAGTTGTAATTTCTCACTCTTATCTTTAGCAAACCGACGAATCCAACCATCAAATTCTACAATTTGACTAGTTTCATCCTTTTGTTTAAGCTGAATTTGCCATGATTTTGGTTTCTGGAACCATAGCTTTTGGATCGAGCTCAATGTTTTATGGTTGAATTGAGGTGAAATTGAATCAGTGGAGGAGTTATGAGTAAAGGGATTTTTGACGGGCTTCCTATTCCTCCAGATAAAGAAGTAAGATGTTATTTGTATCTGCCCTGATTCTTTTGGATTTTGATGGGTTTCCTGTTCTCCATCATTCATGATTTGAGTTAATTGAGTATTGTAAGAGAAAAGAAAGCAGGATAAATTAGAACTAAAGGCAAGAGTGCTAAGCATGTTTTGACTGTGCCGTTACAAAATATGATTAGATCAGAATTAAATATTTTTGTGCAGATTATAGTATAAATTACAAATATACACACTCAATTTTGTGATATCATTTTTTCTTGCTATATTATGCAGTACTTGAAAGAGGGCCTCACAAGAATTGATGAAAGTTGGGCAGCTGCCCGATTTGACTCACTGCCCCATGTTGTCCATATCCTAACATCTAAAGACCGTTCAGGTGAAGTGCAACACTTAAAGGAACAGAGTGATCTTATCGAAGATGTGGTGGATGAAGTTGTACATGCTTATCATCATGGTTTTAATAAAGCAATCCAAAATTATTCTCAAGTTAGTTTCAGATATTGGATATTCTATTGATCTGCAATCTTTTATTGATAATTGCTTTTCATTCTTTGTTGATCTAAGCTAACCTGAATTCTTTTCTGATCTAAAACTACTCTTAATTCGGCTTGTTGTTAGCAGTATAGCATGTATCCACCATATGTGTGTGCACGTGTGTAATGCACACACATGTATATATAATCAAATAATTTAGCACAAATGTTATATTTGTAAAATTTTGAAGGAATTCCCCACCTTTAAAGCTGATAGTTTGGTGTTCTTTCTAGCCAACCCTTCACACACACTATATGTATGTATGTATATGTGTGTGCAATACATATTGCTGTAGTCTTCATTATGTACATGTGGAAGTCAACTCTCCCATTTTTCATTTTTTTTTGGTTTGTTTTCAGATACTTCGTTTATTCAGTGAATCAGCTGAAAGCATCTCTGTATTAAAAGTTGACATGGCAGAGGCAAAAAGACTTTTAGGTTCTCGCAACAAACAACTGCGTCAGTTGTGGTATAGATCACTAACACTTCGACATGTGCTCTCTCTATTGGATCAAATTGAATCTGTAGCAAAGGTTTGACCTGCTTGGGAAGTTCTTTATAATTCACCGTCATATGTTCAAGTTTTACTATGTACATGCAATAGTTTTACATTAAATCTTCTTGCTTATTTACACAAAACAAAATGCAATAGCAAGGTACTATTAAATTGTAGTAGCAGATGCAAAATAATTTTTTCTCGTTAGTAAATAACATTACACGTGCATGCAATGTTTGTATAGGAACCCCCCCCCCCCCCCCCCACAAATTTTTTACAACGTGGATAACGGCATTGGAAAGATTATCACACATAAGAATTATCAGTGAAAATTCTACTGCTGTATTTTATTATAGAAAGATATTATGTTTTCAAAATTCAAACGCATAGTTAAAACAATTCTCACTTAAAATTTCAGAGTAGACGGTAGTAATCTGGATTGAAAAGTTAAGGAACACAACCACACTTGGTTAAATTACTGTTTTACGTAGAAACTTTATCTATGAAAAGAGTACATTTGGAAATTCACCAAAAGGTGTCACAAATATTTTCAAGACTATTTGCCCAGACTACATTACCAGAGAGATAGCTGAGGCATGGTTTTCTGACAAAGTTAACCAACTAATTGTTTATCCCATCACCGCTTTTGATTTTGGGATGTATGCTTGTTATATTGATAGACCAAGATTTGTTTCAAAACAGTTTATGCTCGTGAACATGTCTTAAATTTTATAAGAACAAGGTATATTTTTTTCCAAACCATATAGCCTTCTAGTAGCAATCATTAAGTACGGCACTAGACTCTAACATGCTTCTGTTATCTGCATGTTTATGATTACTTTGAGAGTAATATAACTGTTGGAATTTTTTAATTTTAATTTTATTTTATATTTGTATGTATGTATGTGCATATGTTTGATGTATCAAAATGTGATAGCGTGGTTTAATCTTTTTCATAAAACCAAATTTTAAGCATAACTATCATAGCTGTCAAAGTGCAATTTTTTTGCGAAGATTAATGTTGAAGCCAAATTCCGATCTACAATACTGGGTAGTGTTTATATGTCATTTTGATCTCATTCTAACCATTGCACGTATTAAAATGGTTGACAGGTTCCTGCTCGGATTGAAAAGCTAATTGAAGACGGACAATTATATGCTGCCGTTCAATTGCATGTCCAATCTTCATTGGTGCTCGAGAGGGAGGGCCTTCAAGTGGTTGGTTCTTTCTGCTAATATCTCATTAACCTACCTTTGTTTTATCCGATGGATACAATTAGCTAAAAAATGCACACCATCTTCCATACCGAGTTCTTAGTAAACTGTTATGACTCTATCTCTCTATTTTATCAGATTATTTCAGATTCATCTAACATTATTGAAATAAGTAGTTCCAAATGCCAAATTGAAAACTAGAAATATATGTGCTAACTCCTCCTCAAACATCACTGTATTCTTTTGAAAATAAAACCGCACACTTCAGCTCCCTCCATGCGGTTAAGGTTGTCAAATTGGGTATAATATTTTATTATCGTCTTGTGCTGCATCCTAATAATTGTATTTGTAACTAGCACATGAACAACCTCCTGCAGTGTTACCCAACCCCCAGGTTCCTCACTTGTGTCCCCTTCACAAAGCAGAAACGAAGCTGTGACATAAGATCTTATTCGAGTTTCTCATGTCCATGGGGATGACGAGGATGAAATTATGTGCATCATTTATGCCTACACGCGCATGCGCTCGCACACACATTATAACAAGTCAGTCTTCTGACTATAAAAATATGTTATCTCTAGCGCTTGTTGTTGCATTTGAGGAAGCATTCATCAAATTCCCAACAAATATTGCTTGAATTTTCATAGGGTGTTATATGTCTTCCATTGTTATTGGGGTTCGAACTTGTGATCTCTTATCACCCACTCTCATCTTAACCAACCAGGCCACCCGGTTACCACCTCAGTTTTATTACTTATAGCGTTAGATAAATTTTAGCATCATTCACATATCATATTCTATCTTCCATTCTGATGTTTGTAAAATTTCTATATATTTAATTTCCTTCTGGTACAACTTTCCCTCAATTCCTCATCGTAATATTTTTGATAGCTTAAATATATACCTTGTAAGTCTGGACCATACTAATTTATCAAATTTACAACACATATTTCTGGTATTTTCTCAGGGTTTTATATGTCTTCCGTTGTTATTGGGGTTCGAACTTGTGACCTCTTATCACCCACTCTCATCTTAACCAACTTGACCACCCTGCTGGGTTACCACCTCAGTTTTATTACATACAGTGATAGATAATTTTAAGCATTGTTCACGTATCATATTCTATCTTCTATTCTGATGTTTGTAATTTTTTTTTTTAAAATTTAATTTCCTTTCCGTAAAACTTTCCTTCAATTCCTCATGTTTTTTTGATAGCTTAAATATATACCTTGTAAGTCTGCACCGTACTTGGGCATTTAGGACTCCTGTTTACTTGTCCTCAAACTTTTTTCTTCTTCCATTCCACACCTATTCTTGATGGTCTGATACGGTGCTTCAGGATTATGCCGTCTCAAAGCTTGACTCAATTGTACACTATACATTCATATCTATGTAGTTTATTATTAATACTTTCATTTCGATGTAGTTTAGTATCATACTATTATGGAATTGGTCATTTGCTACTCGACCTAATTGCTGTTTATTCTGTTTCAAAGCTTGACTCAACTACACTATCCCCTATGTAGTTCTAGATCATTGAATAAGTGGTGTCACCATATGTTCTCATGTAACCTTGTATTTTGTTCTGTCTTGAGTTTGATTGAATTAGACACACTCACACGTTGAAAATTTTCCTTCCAGGTTGGTGCACTTCAAGATGTTAAATCGGAATTATCAAAATTGCGGGGTGTGTTATTCTATAAAGTTGTCGAAGAATTAGATAGCCATCTATACAACAAAGGAATATACAGGTATGTACTGTTATGAAATAAAGAAAGTAAAAGCCATCAGAGAGAGAACAATTTTATTCATTTAAAGATTAGTCATATATTTACATTACATAACCTACTTTATATAAAAGCTTCAGATCTAATGATTGAACTTATCTCACGATGTGGGACTAAACAAAATAATATAAAAGCATATCCACTTCATGATTTACATATATTATAACACCCTCCGAATATACGTCTTCAAAATCTTGAATGCTCTGATAACTTGAAATTGTCCCTTTTGAAACGTGTATGTGATTGCCCCTTATTATTATATTGCTTGCATTTATCCATTCAGCCGATATAGATATTGTCCGTTGCCTCATTAAAACCCCTGTTGGAAAAAACCTTGAACGAGGAAAAGAGTGCAACTTGTAAAATCATATTAAAATTGATACTCTTTTTAAAAGGTTTGATACTTGGAATCAAAACAACGCCTCATTAAAATCTTACTAAAAAAACCCAATGAGAAAAATCTTAGTGAAGGAAAAAGAGTACATTGACATATTTTATTATATCATTTCATCAAATGAAGTTTGATACTTCAAGATCAAACTAATGCCTCATTAAGAAAAACCCAATGGGAAAAATTTTAGTTAAGGAAAAAAAGTACATTATGATATACTTATGTATGTTACCCTTAATTTTATAGTTTTCCATTTAAGTTTGAATATATGTATTGATAATCCAAATCAATACAAATATTTTTGATCCATATACGTGTAACATAGTTTAGACAAGCATTAAGAAAATTAAAACCAGGAGACGATAATTCTTCTTTTCCTCATTTCATCATTTATAAATAGTTGCCTTTGATATGATCAATTTTTCTAAGATTATTTCTTTCAAATATTATTTGCATTTTATGCACTTTGTATGTTACTCTTATGGAAAAAAAACACTTCATGTGCTTTCATTTTGATGCATCATATCAGTTTTGCTTATTACAACTACATCTTCAATGGAAATTAAGAGTTTCATTACGACAATACTTAAAAACAGGAAGTAATCTACTCATCACAAATTATGTCAAGATTTTCATTACAACAATATTTAAAAAAAGTTGTAATCTACACCCTTTATTCTTTGCATTCTTAATAAGCAACAAAGTAATTTATATTCTTCGGGAACTAGTAGACTTTCATTATTTAGTATGATTTAACCAATATTCATACCTTCAGAGTATTTTAAGTATCTCAAACACTTTCGCTACTTCACAATTCAATTATTTATAAAAACATCACGCCTAGAGCATTTAACACGATGCAGCACTACATGTGCTTCGGTAATTTCAGTGTGTTTTTCAATTATATATATATATATATATATATCGCGAACTACATGTTCACATTTCTTATTTAGAAGAATTTCATGATGACCAATCATGTTTTTCTCTAATCCAGGATCTTTAATCCATTTATAAACATAAGCGCTTTATTATTTATAAATTTATCATCGATGATTATTTCTTGTCAGTTCTAGATATGATTTATTGAGATCTCTTTAATTATCATGTTTTAGGTACTTAAACCACCTCTAGGATAATTTGATAATCATGTCATTAGTCTCTTCAACGGCACCCTTAAGTGTTTCTTCAAGAACACTCACATCCTTTATTTGGTATTTTATTACTTACTCCAAAAATATTTCGAACTGACTTCTCTACCACACTTCAGATGTGATTTATACCATTTTTGGTTCTTCTGGAATTTCAACTTATATTGGAGCAAGTATGCTAGTTATATTGTCAATAATTTATTCTAGTTACTTAATATTTTGCATCATTGTATATAATAAATATTTAATATTGATAATCAAAATGAACTTGTACCCTTTTTATCCCCCTTTCAATGTTGACGAACATTGTCACATTTAATAATAATCTTCTTTGGATTCTCATTTTGATCTATTATGATATTGCTACTAGCAAATACATGATACACATTACATATAGGAGGATAATTCTTTTATTAATTAATAAGATGCATTCAAGTGATATTGTTTATTTTTAGAGTTTGTTCTCATTCATTGATCTAACCAACTGGAGGAATTTACTTATTATGTAGATCATTTGAATACATACATGACTTCAGGTCATTAAACATTTATATTGATTGAATTTCAAATCACCGAATGATATCTATGGATAATTTATAAGATGAGCTGATAACAAACTTCAGGTTGTTATTTGAATATATATATATATATATATATATATATATATATATACACACACACGTGCGTCCACGTATTACATATATATTATAAATTTGCATATTCTTTCTAATTTGAATTAGTGATTTTTTAAGACAAACTATTGCAAGGATCCAAACTATTAATATTTGTTTATAGATCAATGTCAATGTGAATCCTTCAAGACCGCATGATAATGTTCAAAACATCTGGTTTGTAATCATATTGAACTTCTGGTTCAAATAAATTGTATACACAACTTCAAGTTGTTCAGTTTTATTCCTTGATTATATCTCTACTATTACTTTTGAGCACTAATTTACAACATAAATAAGAGTGTCTTCTAGACCCTTGAAATGTTATAGCAACAAGAAATTATATTGGTTACACATACAGGTTTGTTCCACACCGTATTTATATCTTTCATGATGTATGATATGACATATAGACTACCTCTTTAGGAAAATATTTAAAGATATTTCTTCAAGAATAGTTATACATTTGATATGAATTCATGGCATATTTTTGAAAAAGAATATATCGCATATCACTATTTTCTCTTAAATTTAATTAATGGAGCTACAGGTCCATTACAATGGCAGATTGAATTTTGTAGATGTAGTTTGCATCCATTTCTTTAGGTTAATATATTTGATTTACAAATTCTTTGGGTTATTTATTGCCATATCACTTCTTGAAGTGCTATATCATATTTGAAAATGTTTCATAGGCAATGCTTTTGTGGTGCTATACAAAGATATTACATCACTTATGGTGATATATTATAACCACAATTTTGGAGTGTAATAGTAAAATTATTATGCCAAAAGTCTACTTGTGAGTATTATAGTAATGCATGTTTTCTCCATTAGGGACATTATGTAAATCTCTTCTAGAGATATTTTACCATCACCGCTTCTGTAGTGTTACATGTCTCTTCTAGAGATACATTACATGCATTACTTTTTAAATGCCATGCCAATATACAATATCGCCTTTTTTTCATACATAAATTGCATAGTTGCTACTTTCAAAGTAGCATAAAATTATCTCTATTGGAGATTTTTGTTGTAACTACTTCTAAAATATATACATAAGATCTTTTTATGTGACATTACAAAGCTTAATAATTGATTTCTTGTTTATTTTACGTGGGTGTGAGGTTAGTTGTGAGTACTAGCACCTTAAAAAAAAATGTACTATTATCAACTCCATAGTTTTATATACAATTGTTAAAATAAATTAAACAAAAAAAATGGTTCCTTCGTGATCTACACTCAAATTGCTAACCAAAACAAGTGAACAGTCTAGGTGATATCGAATATAAGCAAATTGACAAGTGTCCAAATGTGTAATTGAACATACACCCATAACTAATTGCAAAGAGAGAACATCAACATACATAAGTAGATATTTAGATTTATTTCAAACTTATTAGTTGCATTTCAACAAGACATGCCAATACATAAAGCTTAAGAGGATGCTTGAATTAGTTTGTGTTGAGCAGTGTACATAAAAAAAAGGTTTCCTTTCGGAAAACTTAAATAGAAGAAGAAAAGCGGCAATCTTTACCCAAAATTCAAAGTAATAGAAAAGGAATTATGTCATGATAAATCATTAATGACGATGATTTTACATAAGCTTAAAATGACCTCGTGCTGTATGAACATGTCTTCCTCACATGCACAATATCTTTTCTGTTTTTGTTTGCTAAAATAAACCATAACCAAAGTAAGTTATATTTTAGAATTGTCCATTTTTCACATCCTGGTAAATCCATACCTATAAGGGTGTGCATTTGGTAGAACCTTGTGGCAAGACCCACATATCAGTTAAATTCTTATGAAATATTTTTCTTTTCATTTTGAGATCGTGCTGATAACGTGTTATGAAATAAAGAAAGTAGAAGCCATTAGGGAGAGAACAATTTTATTCATTCAGACATTAGTCATATATTAACATCACACAACCTACTTTATATAAAGACTTCAGATCTAAGGATTGAATTTATCTCACGATGTGGGACAAAACAAAATAATATAAAAACATATTCACTTCATGATTTACATATATTATAACATGTACTTTTTTAATTAAAATAGTAATAATTATTTCTTTATTAGTAGCAAATCACACCCGCACGCCAAGTAAATGCAAAGGATCCAGTTAACTAAATATCTTCATTAGCCACATAATGTCTTTTGTGGAACTGTCAATTGAGCCACGCCTGGGTTAGGGTCATAGCAGGTCAACGAGCTGTAAATCCTCAGTCCTAACATAGCTCTAGACGGGTAAACCTTAGTCCTAACTCATTTGATCCCTGTATATAAGAAACCATTAAATTTTGATGAGAAAAAAAATGAAGCAATAGAAATCAATAAGATATGCATAGATTTCAACATGTTTAAACAATGAAGACAAAGCTTGCTTAACCAAAAAAGAAAAAATTAAAGGAAAGCATACATTAAGAATTTGTTAACCATAAGGTATTAGTATCTGTCTGATATAAAGTATTAGTATGTGTCTTATTATCTAGTCATATTTGTACATATGTAACTAAGAGAAGTGATGATATGGTGTCCGTGGGCAAACTTTGGGTAAAACCATATAAACCAACCAAACCAATTATCTTCGGGCAGTTTGGTTTGGTTTTGAAAGTAGATTGGTTTACAATCGGCCCGTTAAATAATTTAGTTCGGTTATCGGTTTAACCGAATTAACTAAACTTTTTTATATTGTTAAAATTACTAATGTTTTAATGATTTTTTAAGATTAGTTTAGTAATCTAAATAAAATTTATTTATCATATACCTGTCCAAATTACTATTAAAAAGCACAAATGCTAAGTAAAAATACTTTAATTATATTTTCATTTTTTCTTTTAAAGTATAATGAAGATTCTAAACATAAAATGAGAAATAATTTTAGTTCGCTTAAATTGGATAACTAACCGAACCAACCAAATTTAATTCGGTCGGTTTGGTTTGGTTTGGTTTTCATTTATATTGGTTTTAGTTTGTTTTAACAGTTTTCATCATCGGACCAGCCGAACCAACCAAACGCTCACTCCTAGCGCGCGCACACACAATATCAACTGCTTAAAGATTTTTCAAACTTTTTGTAGGTTAGACAAATTAAGCCAGCCAACTCAGTAAAGCCTAGCACTGATTTAGCTCATTTTCATCACTAGCTAATCTAGAATCAAATTTTATTACTGTTCGAGTTAGAGCCTGAGTTCGTAGTTTTGCATTACATTGCCAATGCTAGTTTTTAATACAGTCTAAAATTATATTTCATCATCGGCCATAAAAGGTTTTCAGTGTGGTTGTTAATTAAATAAAATATACTTATTAGCCATATAAGGTTTCATGTCTAGTTGTTAATCAGATATCTTGATTAGCCATGTTAGGGTTTCATTTTCTATCTGTTTTCTGTTAGGGTTTCAATTTTCTATCTGTTTTCTGTCAGGGTTTCATTTTCACGCATGAACCAATTTAACCAAAAAGCTTTATTAGATAACTTAATACTTAATAACATAGTTGTTTATGGCGTATAAAGGTGCAAAACCTTCTTGGAGCCTTGATATATGACTTGGTGAATGATGCACGTCTTGTTGAATTACTGTGAATGTTTTATTTTATATATATATATATATATATATATATATATATGTATTATACATCATAGTTAATCAAAGAGGATCGGTATATTCTATATTTCTTCTACTAAATAGATAATATCCGACAAAGATTTATTTTCATCATTTTGTGAAATATCATTAAACATATGTTAATACAAACGACTAAAAATCAAAATCCCAAGTGATAGAAGTATTACATATAAACTGGTAGTTTGAATCTGATTCATTAATTAGATTATCAAAATTAATATTTGCAGATTCATTTGGCCCTTTGAGATGAACTTCAAACCATTATGCTTGTAAAACATACAAATAATTCAAAGTCTATTCGAGACCGACTTGAATTTTTTTTAATCTGTCTCTGTGAGATTTTAATAATGAACGTGAATTGTAATTTAAAAGTTATAAGCTTATAACTTTTTGTATGTCTTGCGTGATAAAAGTTGAGATACTAATTTCATTATAATTTGCTTTGTGTTGTGGTATTTTGGTATATGCATAGTCTTTTAATACTTATTTAATATATTTAATCATATAAAACCACAAAAATCTTTAGTTTAACCTTACGTCACTTTGTCCATATAAATGTACATAAACTAGAAAGTTTTATCTTATAATTATATGAATAAATATAGTGTACTCTTGCATCAACATTAGTTTTTATACACAACCAATTCTATATTAGAAGATAGGACAATAAAGTTTGCTTTGAGAACACGTATAATTAGTTTTTCCATATGAATCACTCTATGTACGGTCTCAAACAAAGAAAATTTACTAAAAAATCATTCTTTTGTGGGAAACGATGTAGTATAAATTATATTAATGTGAACGGATCTTAAGGCTACTATAACACTGGGAGGGGGGTGAATAGTGTTTATAACTTATATAGAACTTTTCTAAATACTTCTAAGATTTAAATCAAAATACTGATAATCAACACAGATATATATTAACAGGCAGCAACATATATACATAAATGCAGTAAAAATAAAGTAAAAATAAAAGAGATAACACCATGAGTTTTATACCGATTCGAATTGACCAACTCTACAACCAGTCCTATACAATATATGTACATATTTTCTTTCAAACGTCACTTTAATCAGGTAGAAAGCAAAACAGAGTACAATCTTGATTTCAAGACAACAAGATACACTCTTCCGTTTTTTCAAGCTCAGGGTAGACTCTTGATTTAATCGGGCAACAAGTGTGGGTTGCGGAATTACGGATGTTAAGGCGAATTCAACACTAGAAGGCGTGAATAGTGTTTTTTAACTTATGCAAATCTTTTTAATTTTCTTTCAATGTTAATATTAACAACATAGAATTATATTAACAATCAGTCACATATGCAATAACAGATAAAAATAAAAGCATTAAAATAAGAGTTAGAGAGATGCCATCGGAGATTTTATATTGGTTCGGATTTCTCTTATATTTAGTCCCGTACAATTGCATGCACAGATTAATTTTAATGCTAATTTTTAACTAGGTAAAAGACAAACTCAAATACAATCTCGATTTTGAGGCTACGAGACATACCCTTCTGTATTTCAAGTTCAGGGTAAACTCGCTTGATTTGACCGGGCTACAAGCATACCTACTAGATTTGAATGGGCTACTAAGCACACCGATTTGATTTGGATGGGCTACAAGCATACCCACTTGATTTGAATGAGCTACAAACTGACCCAAACTAACATGAATAGAGTTGATAGTTTTTCCAAAGACAAAGTCTTGTATTTTGAATACGATGGATCCTATAGTCTTTTGGATAACATTTTGATATTTGAAATGAGAGAGTGTTTCCAAAACAGTAAGAAAGTAGTATTGAATCAATACAATGAAATATGAATTGATTCTATATGATGTTGAAGAGAATATAGTATATTTTTTAAGAGAATTTTCAAGGAAGGAGTGGAAAGAATGTAAGTAATTTGGTTGTTAAAAATTCATTTTGCACTCCTCTATACATAGTGAATGAACAAATATATCCATTCGTGAAGGATTGTATTGAATAAACACTTCCATTTAAAATTTGAAAAACCATTTGGCGGCTTGTATGTCGACATATCCTAGATTTGTATGTCGACATATGCTAGTTAAAAAATGAAGATTGTTTTCTTTAAAATGTTTTGAAAATTTTGTACTTTATAAAATATTTTGAACATAGATTATAAATATTTTTGAACTCAATTTTTTTATGAAGTATTTAAAATATATTTTTAAAATTAAACTAATTTATTTTTGTTTAAAATATCAAAGATAAGAAATTGGAGATAGAGATCATAAATTGCTATCAAGGACTTTAATAATATTTACTAGTGACTCTGTATACTAAATTATAACCTTGAGATCTTTATTTCTTTGTTTTTGAACTCATGAGTTTTCATGTCTTTATCTTGAGTCTTTATACTATATAGTCTTCGATTCAGCACGTGTGTAATATTCCGCACTATATACTATATAACTTGGTGTTAACCCAAAAATAGATCAACACTCAGAAATCAGATGAAAGCACCAGTTCTAATAAAAATAAAGGAAAAAGCAGAAAAGTAAAATGAGACAAAAAAATTTCTATAGTGGTTCGGCGTAATCTTCGGCCTACGTATATTTTAATCTTTTTTATTAGTTGTTCTCTCTTTGGCTTACAACCAATTATCTCAAATTTGACCATAATATAGTGGACCTCAGATTTACAATGGAGTTTCTAGAGTGTTTAAGGGTCTCTATTTTTGGAGATTTACTGATCTAAGTCCTAGAACAACAAATAGCAGCTTCCTAGGTGACTCTAATAGAGAAGATGTAAGATGTGAAGGCCAATGGCAGAGAGACCAGATCCCGTTTTGGTTGCAGCTAGGCTTGTATTTACGGAAAAATTGAGGTAATGGGTCAGAAGCCTATTTGCACTGGAGTCTAGATGAAGTCTGATGTTGTACAAGAGAAATTAGAACACCACGACCCAATATGATAGATTAGTACCGACCTATATAGCTCGGTAGCTATAAATGTTGGTACAAATCTAACTTCAATTCTTGCTCCGCTCTTCTATTTTCTAGTTGATCGGTTCCAAGCTCCTTTCATTGGCTTTTGGTTGATTCTAGTAATCTTTCCTCTATCACTTAAGTTACCCTGCTTTCTTGACTTTCTTCTCATCAACCGTGGAATTGGTCGTCTATACTCTTGGAAAACAACCTGATCACGAGCTATTGGAGTATTGTATGAGAAGCATGAAGTTTGGAAAGTGATCCAGAGAGGAATCATAGGTAGGTACAACCTATATAGCTTGGTACCAAGCTATGTCCTTGGCTCCAATCCATCTGAAACTTTTTCGAGAAATTTCTCTAGTCCTAAGTGCGCTTTCAAGTTTCCGAGTCATTTCATCTTTGTTTTGATCATCCAAGTCTAGTTGAAATTTGCTTGGCTAAGAAGCGGATTAATACTTGACAAAACATTAGTATCTATATTTTATATGATTGTTGTCATTAAAATCAATAACGTAATCTTTCCCCTTTTGATGATAACAACCATTAAACATTCTTGTATATAAAATATGATATAACCCCCCAAGTTACATGACTCCCCCTAAATATATGCATTTGTGTATTTTATATTTTTTTCTTTCCCTTTGTCATTAATAAAAATGGGTGAAAAACTCTCCCTAAATGATATACTAATTGTTAGAGATAATAAATAGGATAATGCAAACTTTATTCATTTATCTATAATATTAATACAATTAAATCAAAACCTTACTTATTTTACAATCCACACTATACAATCAACCTTATTGTAATCAATCCAAACTAAATTATTTACATATCACTATTAAAAATAAATAAGTTCAATATACAAACTTACTAATTAAAATAAGCAGAAATTTAGACATTCCCAGAGACTTCAACTTAACATTTAGATCCAAAGATTGGATTTGCTTTGATGACATCCCAATCTTCATTGTCCTTGGTGTTTGAGTATTCTGGATTGTTGGTTTGATCATCTTTGATTAGGGGAGAAATTAACCATCGAAGAGCATCAAAGTACTTCTCTTGTTCTTTTATCATCTGTATTTGGTTTAGTTCCAAAATGCCATTGATTCCTTTGAATAAAAAGAGGATATCTTTGAATGATTGGAGTGTCTATTTAAGGTTTTCACAATGTTTTTGTGTGTAGAAGACATTTTTATTAAGAAAAATGTTGAGAGTGGATGAGAATGAAGAATGAAATGATGAGTGAACTTTTCTGAAAGAAGTATGCTTAAATAAAAGTGAAAAGTCAATTGGAACGATTGAAGAGATGGTAGTTATAACATTTTTAAAATTCAAAAATTTTGCCAAACGACTAGGATATGTCGACATATCCCGTATATGTATGTCGACATATATGCCTAAAAATTGTTTTTCAATTTTTTATATTTAATTTTAATTTGAACTTAACATAATTATAGTTTAATGATTTACAGTGGCTAATAAAACAATATAGAACAATAAGAAATAGATTTCATTACTTAAGATAAAGAAATAGATTTCATTACTTAAGATAGAGAAATAGATGATTTTAAAGAAAAACTAAAAAAACATAAAAATTACATGATATAAAACTAAACAAAGGTACAAAGGTAGAATAAAGAGATTTAAAAGGATGTCGACGAAGAGTTTCCACGAAGCTTCCTAATGATTTTTTCAAAGTATCTGTTCACTTTTTGGAAAGAGAAGTTAACTTTCCACTAAAAGAACGTTTAAGCTTATTTTGATTTTTGAAAAGCTTCTCTTGTTTCTTTAGAATCTCTTTATTGGAATGATGAAGAGGTTTGTCGAAGCTTTCTAAGGAAGAGTCTATTTCCTCCTCTTCTTCTTGATTACCCTCTTCTTCAGTTTCCATATCGTCGCCTTCTTCTTTTTGTTGAATTTATTGCTCTTTTTCTCATGCCAATCTTTCTTCTTTTAGGAGAAGTCTCATATAGTTCAAAGTAGGAAGGAGTATGCATGAAAAAAATGTTGGCCTTATCGAAAACTTTGGAGGCAAAATTGGTTTCTCCTCGTAAATCAACATCAAAATATTTGAACACTCTAGTAAGATACACACCATGGTAAAGTGTGTTCTCATGTTTAGAAATTTTCTTCTGAACAAAATGATCTAAAATGACTTATGCCCAATTGATGTTGTAGTTTCCACAGATGACAAAATTTGCTTTAAATCGGGTTATTGTGATTTTCCAACTTCGGAGTGATGCTTTGTTGTATAATGAAACTCATAAGTCTCGATTTTAGTCTAAGATTTTTGCGTTTGAAATCAAATTCTTTCACTTTCAAAAATATTATGAAAAATTTCACGATTTTATTCATCAATTTTAAAGGTGAAGTGGTCAATTCCATTAAATTTGCAACCAAGTATTTGATCCAAAATTTCACAATCTAAAACAATAGTAATGCCTTTCACACTACTCCAAACTTGTCCCTCTTCTCTTGTAAAAATTTTCTATTCAAATTTGCATCAAACATCTTAACTAAATTCGGATAACGCACAAAATCATTTTGAGAAGAGTCGATTAAACCAAAAATATCATTTCTCAAACAAAAATCTTGAAGACCATTAAAAGAAAAATTACCAAACTTTGCAAATCTTTCAGGAAAAACTATTTCGGAAGTAGCATATTCAACATAAGTATATATATGACTTTTTGTCATTGAAAAGAAAGCCTTTGATTCTTTTTAAGAGCCTTATGGTTTTTTGTAGTTGGCTTGAGGAGGCCATTGTTTAGTGGTTGAAGAGATATTTTGAATTTTGAAATAAAGTGACTGAATGAATTGATAGAGATATGATGATTTAATAGAGAGACCTGACATTTCAGTTTTGAAAAGATGCATTTTCAATTATTGGAATTAATGCAAAAGAGAGAGAAATTCAAAACTTGAATTTGTGGCAGATATGTCGATATATGGACAATGGGTATGTCGGACATATGGGACGAAAAATCAAAAATTAAAACTAAGGTGAAATATTCCTATATATAGGTCTACATACTTGTATGCATCCAATATTATTATTAATCTATATTTTATTTCAAAATTCAATAATAACAATTAAATGTAAAAAGTATAACTTTTTGCTGCTTTCCTTTGATCTGTTCTGATTAATCTACGACTGCCGTGAAACACATTTTTTGCATCGTTAGTGCCGGTTCATTGTCACTTGAAGTAGTATCTGAATTGTCTAATGCTGCTGTGTATGTCCTCTTTCTTTTTTAAAATGAATCGGTAATTGATGAGATTTTTGTTTTATTCTGATGTAGACAGTCTCTTTATAGATGATTAAGTTCATCGCAGTCGAAACATCTAATTGCAGTTTCAGTTTCGGGAGTCTTGTTTTCAGGTCTTCGAAAGTTATTCATCTTTCTATATTTCACGAACTTTTTGAAATTTCTGGTCATGAAAGCAATCTCCTCATCATTGTCATTGTCTGAATCCGGATTGTTCGTTATCCTGTTGAAAGCAATGGATTTCTTTTCCGTTGTCTTTCTTTCTCTTCTACCCTGCAATTGTGCTTCATATGACGATAAATTACCCATTAACTCTTCAATTTTTAAAGTACTAATGTCATTAACCTCTTTAATTGCTAGTCTTTTGATCTCTCCGAAGAGAGTGAAATTGAGGACTTTTCTAACTTGGTCCTTTTTAGAAAAGTTTTAACTCAATGATACTAAAAAATGTACTATATCTTGAAATCTAATACATATCAGAAATAGACTCATTTGATTCATTTTAAATAATCGAAATTGATTAGTTAGCGTGAAAATTTTAGTCTGTTTGACTTTACTAGTGCCTTCATGAGTAACATGCAATGTTCTCCAAATACCATATACAGACTTGCAAATAGACTCCATTAATTTTTTTTTATCTAACGAGCAAAATAAAATATTCATGGCCTTAGAATTATTAACTGCTTGTGTCTTTTGGTCAACAGTCTAAGTTGAAAATCAGTCTGGGTTTCAATGTACTATTCTGTGTAATATTCCAAATATCTAAACGATTATACTATAAATAAATCTTCATCCTACATGATCAATAGGTGCAATTATTGCCATTAAAAAGTAGGGGTCTAACAGTGGATTGTCCTTCTATAAAAGTGTTAACAAGTGTACTAACAGTGTTGGTAGCCATTTTAATTTTTCAAAAATCAAATTTCGATTTTTGAAAACATAATGGTCTGATACCAAATGTGGGTTGCAGAATTATGGATCTTAAGGCTAATTTAACACTAGAGGCAGGTGAATAGTGTTTTCTAGCTTATGCAAATCTTTTTCATTTTCTTTCAAGATTAATATTAAATCGCATATTAACAACACCGAACTATACTAACAATCAGTCATAGATACAATCACAAATAAAAGCAATAAAGTAAAGTAAGAGTTAGAGAGATAACATCAGAGATTTTATAATGGTTTAGATTTTTCCTACATCCAGTTTCGTACAATTGCTTGTACAGATTTATTTTCAAATATCAATCTTTAGTCAGGCGGAATTTAAATCCAAATACAATCTCGATTTTGAGGCTATAAGGCACACCCTTCCGAATTCCGAATCTGGGGTAAACTCACTTGATTTGACTGGGCGACAAGCACACCCACTAGATTTAAATGAGCTATTAAGCGCACTCACTTGATTTGAACGGGCTACAAACGCACCCATTTGATTTGAACGGGCTACAAGCACCACTTGATTTGAATGGGCTACAAACACATCCAAACAAATACGAGTAGAGTTGATAGTTTTTTCAAAGACAAATTTTTATTTTGGATGCAATGAATTATATAGCTTCTTTTATAACAGTTTGATCTTTGAAATGAGTGAAATGTTTTCAAAACAGTAAGAAAGTAGTATTGAATCAATACAATGAAGTATGAATTGATTCTATATGATTTTGAAGTGAATGTAGTATATTTTTCAAGAGAATTTTCAAAAAAGTAAGGGGTGGAAAGAAAGTAAGCAATTAGTTGTTAAATATTCGTTTTACACTCACATTATAATGAATGGACAAATGTTTCCATTCGTGAAGGATTGTGTCGAATAGGCTCTTCCATTTAAAATTTGAAAAACCATTTGGCGGTATGTATGTCGACGTATCCTAGTTTTTGTATGTTGACATATGCTAGTTAAAAATTAAGATTGTTTACTTTGACATGTTTTGAAAATTCTGCACTTTATAAAATATTTTGAACATAGATTTTAAATATTTTTGAACTAAAAAACTAAAAAACTTTTATAAAGTATTTAACATATAATTTTGAAATTAAAGTAATTTATTTTTGCTTAAAATATCAAAGATCAGAAATTGGAGATACAGATCAAAAATTGCTATAAGAACTTTAACAATATTTGCTAGTGACTCTATGCACTAAATTATAACCTTGAGATTTTCATTTTTTTTGTCTTTGAACTCGTGAGTTTTTATCTCGAGTCACTATACTTTACAATCTTCGATTCAGCATCGGTGTAATATTCTGCGCTATGTACTATATAATTTGGCAAGACATTAGTATCTATATTTTATACGGTTGTCATCAAAATCAATAATTGATGCATTAACAAGTATACCAACTTGATTTGAATGGGCAACAAGCAAATCCATTTGATTTGAACTGGCAACAATCACACCTATACGAAATAATAATAGAGAGTTGTTTGTAACTTGGAAACATAATATCCTATAGCCATGCTATAACACTTTGATTTTTGAATTTGTGAAAGAATACTTGCAAAACAACGATTAGATTATAGAGAATGATGTACTGAAGTAGGGATTGAATTTGAGGGATTTTGTGAAATATACAATGATAATTTAGAGTAAAAAGAATGGAGAGAATATTGTTTAAAAATTCGTTTTCTACTCCCCTTTACATAGTATTTGAAGGGACATGTATTTGAAGGGACATGTTTATTCTCAAGAAGATGAAGCCAAAAATCACAACTCCTCAAAATTAAATAAAAACTTTTGAACGGTACATATGTCGACATATTTAGAAAGGATATGTCGACATACCCTTGTATCTTGGGGAAACAACGACACTTTTAAGGTGTTTCAAAATTTATACATTTTGTAAATCATTTAAACATACTTTTTAAATACTTTAACATATGAAACTTTTATAAAACATTTGTAGAAATATATTTTGAAAACAATATAAATATTTTGGTGAGAGTATTCAAAGAAAAGAAAGTTGCTATGCAAGGACTTTTAACAAATTTTGTCTAATGTCTATCACCTATTATCTGACCTCTATATTGACTTTGCTATTTATTTTTAGGTTCCATCTGTAGCCGGTCCTAATTTTTTGAGAATTATGGCTTAGTTGTTGTCTATTAACTATTATCTATAGCCTTGAACTCTTTATATCTTTGTCTTTAAAATTATGAGTCTTCAATCGTCTTGATCATCTCTGAATCTTGATCTCTAGTCTTTTTACCGATCAGTCTTCAAACTCGATTACCTATGTAATATTCTGCAGAATATTCTATACAACTTAACAAAACATCGGTACCTATATCTATATGGTTGTTGTCAATAAAATCAATATGCATGACATTAACACTCTTCATTTTGATGATGAAAATCATGTAAATATTTTTATTATAAATATATATAATGTAACTCTCCTAAATTGGTTTACTTCCTTCATTTTGAATAACTCCCCCTATTTTGAATAACTTTCCTTAGTATATGCATATATTATGTTTTATATTTTTATCCATTTTTTTAATCAACAAAAATGGATAAAGAAAAATAAACTCCCTCAATATGTGATATATTAAATATTATGAAATGCGATAGTGTTGTACATGAAATCAAAATCAATGTTAATTACGAAATAATATTTTTGAGAAATAACTTTATATTTACACATTTATAATTACATTTATTTAAACCATACATCATAATTTTTACACTTATGCACACCTATATACAATTAATTAGATAAAAAGTAGTTTCTAATTATACAAACTAAAATGTACAAATAATAAATATATATTAAAACTAGATTTTCTTGGGAACTTCGACCCATCCTTAGGATCCAAAGATTGGATTGGTGTTGATAACCTTCCAATCTTTATTTTCCACTTCCACTTTAGAGTTCAAGATTTCGGGGCGTCGCCTTGAAATTCTTTAACGAAACAAGAAATCAAACATTAAAGAGAATTGAAATGGTTTTCTTGTTCTTTGATCATTTACATTTGACTCAACTTCAAATGTCGTTGATTGCGAAAAATGAATCAAAGAGCATTCTTGAATGATTAATGAGTTTTTTCTAGATTGTCACTTGGTTTTTGTTGTGAAAACTTGACGTTTGAATTCGTTTTTATGAAAAGAGACGTGTAGAGAAGAATAAATTAAGAGGATGAACTGATTTTTGAGAATTTATGGAAGAAATATGATTTTATAGTGGCGAAGAGACGGATTAAAAACTAATCCCTCCAATCAAAATAACTAATCATTTTTGAAATTCAAAATATGGAAATACCAAAATATGTCGACATATGTAATGTAGGTTATGTCGACATACATGCAGTAAATTGCATGTTTTTGTTTTTTATTTTGTTTTTATTTTATATTATTTTAGTTTATGATTCAAGAGAACAAAAGAACATGATGGACAACAACAATGAAGTCTCTAAGCTAATTTTATTAATAAAATAGAGAGATACTTTAACTTAATGAAAAATACAAGGAAATGACAAATGGAATTAGAAAATATAAATATAGATAAGTAGATCTAGAATGATGACGAAGAAGATAAATTTCCACCAAGCTTTGTCATTATCTTTCTAAAGTATTTATCAACTTTATTTGAGAGGCTAGTGAATTTCTTACTAAAAGAACTTTTTAGCTTCTCAAAATATTAAGAAGCTTCTCGTGATTCATAAGGATATCTTTGTTTGAATAGCGAGACGATTTGTCATAGCTTTCAAGAGATGTATCCTTTCTCTCTATTTCTTTTTCTTCCTCCTCTTCTATTTTCATATCACTTTCTTCTTCTTGAAAAATCTCTGGCTCTTCTTCTCTTGCCAATCTTTCTTTTTTTTTTCTCGCTAAGAGACTCGTAGAGTTCAAATTCAAGAGCAATGTGTATGAGAGAGAAGTTTGTTTTATCAAAATTTTTATGAGACAAAATGTTTTTGCCTCAAAATTCCAGTAAGATACACATGTAAACTGTGTTTTTATGTCTAGAAATTTTCTTTTAAACAAAGTCATTCAAAATCATTTGAGCCCAATTTATATATATTTTCCGAAAATCACAAAAGGAGCTTTGAAAACTTTGTGAGTATGGTTGTTGTAATTTTGTGAGTAGGGTTGTTGTAATTTTCCGTCCTAGGTGTAATACTTTATTATAAAATATAAGACTCATAAATCTTGTCGTTGGCCTAAGATTTTTACTATATTCTTCATCATTTGAAAACAAATCATGCATAACTCTATTTCCATAATTAATTTCAAAAGTGAAGATATCATTTTCACTATTTTTACAATCAAGAATTTCACCAAGAATTTCACAATTTAAAACAATAATAGTATATTTGATACTACTCCAAATTTGACATTCTTTTCCTTGATAAAACATTCCATTTAAAATTAGTATAAAATATTTTGATCAAATTGGGATAGCAGTCAAAATCATTTTGTGATAAATCGGTTAAACTAAAAATTCCATATTTCGAAACAAATCTTGTAAACTATAAAAATAAAATTTATAAAAATTAGCAAATCTACCCCAAAAAACCTGACCATATTATATATACTCAATGTATGTGTCCATGGACTTTTGATCATTGAAAAGTTAACTTTTGATAAGCTTAATGGTTTTGGATGAAGAGGCTTGATTTGAAGTAAACATTATGAGTTTGTTTTGGAAGAATAAGAGTGAAGACTTTGTTTGATTTTTTAAATAAAGCGGGTTGAAAATGAGGTTAGATGGTGTAAACATACAGAGTTTGAATGAATATGTGATAGTCAAAAATGTGTCTTTTCAAAATTCGAATTGAATGCAAAAGAGGAAATTTCAAAAGTTCAAATTTTGAAAAAATTCTTAAAATTCTGTTTGATATGTCGACATGCCTAAGTGGCACATGTCGACATATATGCCAGAGTTTTAATGTTCATGACATTTTTATTCATATAATTAGTTCATATATATGTATATATTTACGTTTATTATATTATATTATATATTTATTCTTATATTAAATAATTTTGTGAAAATAATAAAATATGAAATGGAAAAAATAACGATTCCGCTATTTCCTTTTTCTGATTTGATTAATCTTTCATCACCGTGAAACACATGTTGATATTTTCAGTGTTTGGTTCATTGTCACGGGATGTTGTATTAGAACATTCAAGGTCTGGTTGAAAGCCCTTTTACTCTATTTAAATGAATCGGTGTTTGGTGAACTCTTTGCTCTCTTCTGATGCATACACTCTCTTCGTAGATGGCCATATTCACCATAGCCGTATCACTTAAAAACATTCCGTTTTCAGAATCTTTGTTTTCAGTTTTTTGAAAGTTGTTCATCTTTTTGTATTTTAAAAATTTTCTAAAATTCTGAGTCATAACAGCAATCTTTCGATCGTTATCATCGTCATCTGAATCTTGATCGTCGGTTGTTGTGTTGAACGCAATTGATTTTTTTTAGTCGTCTTACCTTCCTTTCTACCCCGCAATTGTGCTTCATAGAACATTAGACTACCAATTGATTCTTCAATTTTTAATATATTAATATCATTGGGTTCCTCTATTGCTAATGTCTTTTAATTTCATTTTGAAGAGAGTGATTTAAGGATTGTTCTAACTTGATCATCTTCTGAGAAATTTTTTCGTACTAATGAATGAACTATATCTTGAATCTAGAATACATATTAGAATAGACTCATTTTGTTTCATTTTAAAAAGTTAAAATTGATTGGTTATAATAGAAATTTTAGTTTGCTTTATTTTACCATTGCCCTTATGTGTGACTTGCAATGTTTCTCAAATTTCATAAGCAGTCTTACAAATAGAAACTCGATTAAATTCATTTTCAACAAGGAGCAGAAAAAAATATTCATGGTTTTTGTGTTATTTAGTGCTTGTGTCTTTTGGTATATGGTTCGCTGTGAATATTCAGTTTGGGGTTCAGTGTATTCACCGTGTAATGTTCCAAATATCCAAGCCGTTGAATTGTAAATAAATTTTTATCCTATATGATCAGTAAGCATAATTATTACCGTTAAATAGTGGAGATCTAGAAGTTAATTGTTTTTCTACAAAAGTGTCAAAAAGCATACTACCGGTGTCACTAAATATTTATAATTTTCAAAAATAAATAACTTATAAAGAACTATAAGGGGTGAATAGTGTTTTATAACTTATATATAATTTTTCTAAATAGGTTCAAAATTCAAATCAAAACACATATAATCAACAGGGATATATATTAACAAGAGAGATGACGTCAGTGGTTTTATACTGGTTCGGATTGATCAATTCTACATCCAGTCCTATACAATATCTGTACAGATTTCCTTTCAAACACATACTTTAATCAGGTGGCAAATAAGTCAGAATACAATCTTGATTTCAAGGCAACAAAATACACCTTCATGATTTTCCAAGCTCAAGGTATCCTCTTTTGATTTAAACGGGCAACAAACACACCAACTTGATTTGTTCGAACAACAAGTACACCTACTTGATTTGAATGAGCAATAAGCACACCCACACGAATAGCAATAGAGAGTTGTTGATTGCAAATACAAATAGTTGTAAATTGGATACAAAATGTTTTATAGCCCCTTTATAGCACTTTGATGTTTGAATTAGTGAAATAATACTTGCAAAACAGTGAGTAGATTATAGAGAATGAATATAGTGAAGTAGAGATTGAATTTGATGGAGTTAAAAGAGTATAGAAAGTGGATTTTATGAAATATATAACGAAAATTTAGAATAAGAAGAATGAGAAAATATTGTTAAAAAATTCGTTTAGTCTCATTTATATAGTGTTTGAAGGGACATATCCATTTACAAAGAGATGGAGTCAAAAATCGCAACTAATCAATTTTTTTCTTTCAATGATAGATATGTTGACATACTTAGGAATGATATGTTGACATACCATTGTATGTTGGGAAAACAATATTTTTAAGGTGTTTCAAAATTCTGAAATTTTGTAAAATCATTTAAATATAGTTTTTAAATACTTTATATGAAACTTTTATAAAATATTTGTAGAAATATATTTTGAAAATAAAATAAATATTTTGATGAGAGAGTATTCAATTTTTTTTTGTTATTCGAGGAATTTAACAAATTTAGCTAATGTCTATTGACTATTATCAATAGTCTTAAATTTTTCATGTCTTTGTCTTTAAACTCATGAGTTGTCAATTGTCTCGATCATCTCTGAATCTTGATCTTTGGTCTTTTTACCGATCAGTCTTCAAACCTGATTATTCTGTATCTGTGTAATATTCTGCAAAGTAATCTATATAACTTGAGAAAACATTAGTATCTATATTTATATGTTGTCATCAAAATCAATCTGTGGTATTAACACCTTTAAAGGAAGTAAAATCGACCATACGGTGAATATTATTTTTTAACTACATTTTTGATTGTGAAAAGATATAAACAAAAATTGGAAGTGTGCGAGTGCCGTGTGCTCCATGCTTTTGACACTTGTATATGCATCTAGTGTTCTCGCCTACGTTGCCATTTCTACTTATTAATCGTAGACATGCATGATGCTGTTACATAGACAATTGTGTCAAATGATTGAGAATTTTTTAATACATACTTTAATAGGAAACTTTTAGTTCTTTTCAATGCAGGTCATTTTTTTCTAGAGTTTTGTTTCTTCATGTAAGGGTATACATTGGTTACCCCAATCTTGGAAGAAACCAAGATGGTTGAATGTTTTTGATAAACAACTTTTTTTTTTTTTTTTTTTTTTGGTTTATTATCTCAGGGGTATGGAAAAGGATACAGAATTTCAGTTTAGCAACTATGCTCTGAAAAAAATAAGTAGGATTCCAAACTCTATTTTTCCCTTTCCGTTGCAATATAGCAATGCTGAAAGCATTTGCAATAATTGCTGAAAGCTAAACCAACGTTCTGAGAACGACGCCTAAATTAATTCTTAGCTTAGTAATGCTTGAGGTCTTGTTGAATATTAAAGCAGCTTGTGTATGCCAATTTTAAAGAACAAACTGAATAATAATATGGCAATGTCAAATGACTGAAACTGAGTTCTCTCTCTCTCTCTCTCTGTTTTTTTTTAAATGCAGCTCAGCTAGTCTATTACCCGAAAAAGAAGATGAAATGCCAAATGCTCCTAGTGCCTTCTCAACAAGCAGTTCACAACGTCTTTCTAGGAGAACTAGATCAATTAAAGGTGATAATCACTTTGGCAGCTCATCATTTGGTGATGGATCTTCTAGGCCAGATTCAATAGATGAAAGGTGGGTTAAATGCAAGGTTATCGGTTGTCATGAAACAAACCGAGCAATCATTAGTTGGCTTATTGAGAATCGTTTTCTAGATATATTACTAATAAAAAGAATCGAGCGTGTAGGATTCACTGGCATGCCACCATTTTGACTGGTGCTGAAGTTGCAAAATACTCTTGCACTTTTCATGTTCTATGATTTTGTCGTGCGTGTAATGAGCTAGTATATATATTATATAAAAAATGTAGAAATGCATTTTGTTGGATTATAGTAATATTTCTAAGTTTGAATTGTTTACCAGAAAATATGGAAGTGATTATTCTTTCAAGAGGTACAGAGAAGGTCAATGACAATTACATGTATTCGGACACCATAGTCATAAGCATGATATACACTATTTACTTTGAACTTTTATTTTCTATGATCTGTATCTAAAATGTGATGGTTGTTAATATGTGTTGATTTATAAATAACAGTTGACATTAAAACTTATCATTGACTACTCTTATACATAATTTAGCTCCTTCATTTTACTCAAATAAAAACAGAAAGCCTAACATAACTTTTGCAGCTCTTCTTTTGATGGTCCTCATGATGAAAGCAGTCTTGATATAGCAGATGGTGGTAAAACTCATGCTGGTGATGGATACATCAAAGATTTTAGAAGTGCCTCTCGTCAACTTCCAATATGGCTTTCATATGCAACACCTGATGAATTTATAGTGAGACTACAAATCATAGCATTTATATTACAAAATGCAGTAAAGTTGCATAGCAACAGGAACCGAATAATTCACTTCACCCTTTTTTGTAATAAACTAGAATCATCCACCAGCTGAAAGGCTGAATTCATTGCAGGACTACGATAGCATTCAAAATGCAGTGAAGTTCCATAGCATCAGGAACTAAATAATTCACTTACCCTTACTAACTGAAAGGTGGAATTTATTGCGAGATTATAAATTATAGCGTTTGTGTTCTAAAATGAAGTGAAGTTTCATAGCATCAGGGCTAATTAATTCACTTTGCCCTTCTTCCTTGTAAATCAATTATAAATCAAAACTATCCACTAACTGAAAAGCCAGGGTAACCAGAACCAAGAAAACATCATATTTTTGTTTTGTTTTGTTTGTGAGTGTGTGTGTGTGTGTGTGTGTGTGTGTGTGTGTGTGTGTTTGATTGACTCATAGGAGTTCTTATTTATATGTCATTGCACTTATGCTTGTAGGAATCAATCAAAAAGAGTGATGTGTCCCATAATGCAAAATATCTACGGACACTGGTTGAATGTCTTTGCATGCTTGGTAAAGTTGCTGCTGCTGGTGCTACAATATGGTATAGATAACCCTGAGAATTAGAACATTCCCCTTCTATCCTCTCACCTGTATTTTAACTGTTGGATTATTGATGTTTGACCACACTCTTTAGTCTTCTCTGCAATTTTACTAGTTGCTTTTAGCAAAAAAAAAAAGAAAGGACGCCTGTTTTGATGCTGGCAGGGATTGCTTTCAATATATGTGTGCGCGCGTGCTCCTCTCTCTCTCTCATGTGTGAAAATAGGGGGACCTTTATTTAGCCCCATTCTTAGCTCTCTAATTTCAAACACATGTTTGTATTTAAATATTTGTCTTTCTCATGACACATCATACCATTAGTTAAATGCAAACTTATGCTTGGAATTAAGGGGTTAAGGGTGGGGGTTAAATAAAGGGCTGCCAATCTTAGCATGCTCGCTCTCCCGCGCACACGCATAAGCGCACGCGTCAACTAGCAGTTTGAATTATCTGATGGTTGACAATCTGATAGTTTGCATCATTTTAATGTACTTCAAAATGTGCTTCATTTTTAAATACACTCTTCCATCACATAGCTGATGTGCAATAAAAATGCATACAGTTAGTATGAGTACCATTTTATGTGCTTAAACGCCTTCATGATAGTTTTTGTTTTCTTTTTCTGAATAGCCAACGACTACGCTCTACCATACATGACATTATCATTTCTAAGACAAAGGCGTATTCAGCTAGGAGTTCATCACGGTCATACATAAATCAAGGGGCAAAGTCATCTAGTTCTGAATTACTTGATGCAAAAGGATTACTACAGAATCTTTCAGCTCTCAGACAAAAAGTTAAAAGCGGGCCTTCTTTTTCAGGAACACAGTTAGCTGTTAGCCCAGTTCCACCAGCATTAGCGCCCATGGGAGTGGCACAGACAGCGGCTAGTGAACTTCTTAGTTCAGTGCTTGAATTTGTCATTCGCGTACTTGGTAAGACACTTATCGTGATTTGTCTTGTCCTTTTGAATTTAATATTCACTATCCCATAGCTTGCTTTGGACTGTCTACGAGCAGAAAACCATATTGTCGTTGGGGAACTTTTAGAGTCGAAATCATCTCAACAAGGGGACATTATAAACACACCCAAGTCAATGAATGGCGACATGAGTTGGAACCCTGATACCGATTCTTCTCAAATTACTGGAGGTTTTAGTGTCAGTTTTTCTTTGACGGTCATACAGGTAGTTTACACTTTCAACCTTTTTCGTGAATGATATATTTGATTGAATTCAATTCTCAATAATGCTAAACATTATTGATTACAAGTTGGTACCCTGGGATAAGTTTTTCATGTAGATTCGTAATGTTAATGTGTGGGAACTTAAAATTTGATCTATATGCAATAGGTATGGGCAATTTTTATCAAATAAAGCAGAGACTTTCCTGTTTATATGGAAGCAGTGAAAATTTCTCCAAGATTGGCTGTTATATGAAACATATGCAATCTAGAAATTTCTGGTTTTTAATTGTATCCTTTTGTTGTAATATGTCATGGAGAACAGAGTGAGTGCCAGCAACTTATATGTGAAATTCTACGGGCAACTCCTGAAGCAGCAACTACTGATGCTGCTGTCCAGACCGCTAGGCTTGCAAACAAGGCTCCCCTTAATGAAAAGAGGTAAGTTGCTGCAGTATTTAAAAATCAAACATGAAATAATTATGGCTACTTGCACATACAGATTCTTCTAATTAATCCAGTTTACACTTTAGGTCACCTTTACTTAAATGACTATAACCATTCACCTTTTCTCCATTAATTTCCTGGTGCATAAACCCCAATTAGAAGACTATATATGAGGGTTTAAGTTCTAATAATTGGCATGTGAGTGTATTTTAGGGAAAGCTATATTTTGCAGTCAACACATATGTCATTGACTCAATCACACAACATTTGCTTCATCCAATCCTTGTCATGTGCTTTTTTATTTGCAGCAATTAATTTTTCATTTTAACACTTGAAAATTTTCTGCATGTTTGACCATTTATATGTAAGTATTGGAATATACAAAACCTCCGTGATGCTTAACTATGGGAATGATTACAGAATCATGAAGCAACGACACTTTTCGAACAATGTCATTAACGTGCTGTTTGTAAGAATACACATTAATATAACAGCGTTGTCGAAAGTTATTTGTATTTGACATAATTTTACAATTATGTGTTAGCAGGGATGGATCGGAAGGCCTTTCTTTTGCATTTCGCTTTACAGATACAATGTTATCTACTCCCAATCAAGGTATGCATCTCTCGAGCAATTATTTTGTGAATCTACTATTTTCACCAAGTTGATACGTTGTTGAATTTTTGCCTAATCACGCGATACTCTGATTGGTATGAAAGTGGCACACAAACGTTTCAAATCTCTACTTGAAATATCTAATAAAGAGTATATTAATACTAAAGTTACCATCTCATGATAAAACTTGATGACATATGAGCTGATGTAGAATTTAATTGATAAGTTCTTTCTCTACTCTATTGTGTATATCGAGGAGGATGTATATACGACCAAGAATCTCTCTCGGCCCCAACTCAAATATGTGCATATGACTTAATCCATTGGTTTTATTCATCCTTTCTGTTTTCAATGGCCAACTATTTTCCATGTTTAACATTGACATCTATGATTAAAAGCACCGAGTAAGCGCTAAGTGCTTAAGAGTGCTTAACTAATGCTTTGTTAAAATTTAAGCGACTATTGACACTAAGAAAAAATAGGCTGAATTTGCATATTTTTAAAAGGAAAGGGCATTTATGTTCCTTGTTGCTTCTTTGTTATTATTTTAAAAAGCAACAAATTTTAGCTCCTACCAATGACCACTAGTACAAAGTTAAGATTCTAGATTGTTGTTCAAGAGGACCTGAGATCGAATTCCATTGACATATTTAACCATGTTCAAAATAAATAAAATAGAAAAAGTAAATTTTAGCTCCTAAAGGCTTAAAACTACAACTATAAAAAACATAATATAAGCTAAAGTAGTCTCTAGCTCAAGTAGTCAAAAGTATGATGCTTCAGACAAAGGTTATATAGGTCATGAGTTCGAGCTACCGAGATATCTTAATGAGTGCTCAACTCGAATAAGTATCACTATTGTTACCAAAAATAATATAAGCTGAAGTAATTAAGTGGTGCTTATAGTGCCAATAAGCGAGGCTGTGTCGCCTTGTTTAGTGCTTAACATAAAGTAGACTGAGGTTTAAGAAAGTAACGTGAGAACGCAAACTATTTACTATGAGGACAATTACTCTCTTACTAACCCTGGGCAAATTGAAGGCAAGAATCTGCTTATATATACATGTGTGTGCACGCATGCACGCGTATGTGTGCATACACAAATTATTAAGTCAATCTTGTAGCCCCACTGACTTATGCCATCTTAAACTAAGTTCGTATATTTCTCTAATCCTGAATAAACATGCAAACTTTCTAATAGAGAGTTGTTCTTTCTTCTGCTGTACTCTCTGTTGACCTTGGTGTAAATTCTCTATTTATGGGTAGAAGGTACATGCGATATTTCTTCAGTATTTTCTTTCACTTGGTTAGTTATTTCCAAAATAACAGTACTGCGTTAATTGATGAGTAGTAGACTCTAAAGGAAATGAAATTTAGAGAGATGCATTTAAAAGGAATGTTCAATAGTTAGTGTTGGTGGTGTCAGTTAAGAATAGCTTTAGTTTATTCGCATCTGTATACATGCGTATGTCTGTATAGAGCTTCGCCTGGCCGGAAATTTTAGGTCTTTTGCGATAATGCTCATCATCAAATGAATAAAAGATCTTCCATCCCCCCCCCCCCTCTCTCGCCGGATGATCAAAAATTTTCAGTTTGTCAGTGTATTTTACATACTTATATCAATTTTTTTCTGTCAAAAATTCCAACTGTTGACGCGGAGCTTAACAGCTAAACTAGTTCACAATGTTTTATTTTTCAGGAGTTGGCCAAGGATGGAAGAAGGGGTCAAATGCACAGCAAGAGGGGTATGGAACCGCAGCTGTGCTTCCAGAACTAGGAATTTATCTTGCAGCTTCAGTCTATCGACCTGTCCTTCAGGCAATATACGCATATTATTGTTTTATATTTAGGAAGATACATGTTTAACTAAAACGGTGAATAACCGATGTTTTGCAGTTTACCGACAAAGTTGCCTCAATGCTTCCGCAAAAGTATTCACAACTTGGGTATGCTGGATAGTTTGCCATCATTTTTTTTCTTCCCAGTATATTTTTAGTTTCTTGCAACTATTTTTCCCCTTTTTGTGAACACTGTTTTGTAAGATTGGCATTTCATTACAATATGGTTGATTACACTATGCCCCCTTACTAACAAGTACACCAGTAAAGAGTTGTTTAGAATATAATAGAAAACCGTTGCTAATATATAATTTTCATCATGTCTTACAAATTCTCACGATTTAGTACATAATATCTTAGAAATTCTCACAATTAGCATATCTGCACATTGATGTCCATATAATATTATTTTATCAAAAAGAAATTTAAAATTAAACATTCACTTTAGTACTGGTTATTATTTTGTATGGATTTATTACTTTTTTTGTATACAGTTTGGCATCCTGATTTTGTTACCTTCACAAACTTTTTTTTTTCTTTTGAAATTGGGTACTTAGGTAGAAGTACATATTCGTACCAGAAGCCGTAAATGGTATATAGTATATAGTATATACCATACTACAAGTCAATATATGTTTAATAGTTTAAATCACACTACACAAGATTTCAAACTGTAACCTCACGGATCAAAGTCGAAAATGGTGCTAGACTTCACAAACAATCTTTGTAAGCTATTAACAAACTATGCTGATATTTAAATTTCTGTAAAATGCAGAAATGATGGTTTATTAGCATTTGTGGAGAATTTTCTGAAAGATCATTTTCTGCCAACAATGTTTGTAGACTATCGCAAATGCGTGCAACAGGCTATCTCAAGTAAGATATAATTTTAGGGCCAGTATCCTGTTCATTTTTACCTTTATTTAACTTCAGGTAATGCTATGTATAAATGTATAATACGCCACATATCCGATTTAAATAAATGGCTTGTTTGACTTATGATTTGTTTGTCCCCAAAGGCTTGATGTTTTTCTACCCTAATACTGGGATTGGATAAATGAGGTTAAGGGTGGAGTTTGCGCATATGCACGCTCTATGCCAAGTTTTAAAATCTTGGTTCAGCGTCAATCGTACAATTGTAGATGATATTTGCCATTTTTGTAGTTTCAATGTAAACCCAGAATGCTGTAACTTATCATTGGACTAAAATAAATTTTCAATATCAACATCATATACATGCAAACCTTCTTTTAGCCATTATAATGTGACTATTTCCCTTCCAGGTCCATCAGCATTCAGGCCCCGAGCCCATTCCTCAACATATACTCCATCAGTGGAGAAGGGACGACCTGTTCTCCAAGGTCTTTTAGCCACAGATACATTAGTTAAAGAGGCGAGTCTTTATATCATTCATAATCCTAGCTATCCAAAAGTTTTTTTTTCAAAATAAAATGAAATAAAATATTTTGGTTCCTTGAATAATTTTTAATCTATTTTTTCATTAGGTGCTTACTTGGGCACAGTTGATGCCAAAGTACACTACTGAACTAGTTGAGCATGTGCAAACATTTTTGGAACGTGCTTACGAAAAATGTCGAACATCATTTACGGAGGTATTCAATTCACTGTCTTTATAGTAAATGTATTCAGGATACTTGGAAACGTTTCTGAAATTAATATCTAAAATACTTGGTTTACATTAACGTAGTATTTCTTGTCCGATCAACTTAGTTCCATATATGCAATTATATAATATCTATCAAATAGCTTCTTGCTAATCAATAAACCTTTATACATGTAAATTTTATGAGCATGTTGCCATTATCATTGCAGTTCTTCATTGTGATTCCCTTAACCTTGTGACATAGTATGATGTTGTGAAAATTTGCAGGCTGTTCTTGAAAAGCAGAGTTATATGCTCATCGGAAGAAGTGACATTGAAAGCTTGATGAGACTTGATCCAGCCAATGCTTGTTTACAAAATTCATCTTATCTTGAAAACAGTATTCCAGACACAGAAAGTATGGAAGCAGAGACAGAAATGAGTGATTTATTGCTGAACCTGCGTCCAATTAAGCAGGTTGGTAGATGATTAGTCAAATCAATGCAACCAGAATGCTGTCTTTTTGTTATCATCTAAGAATTCCTGTGTCATATGACACAAAGTCTAAGATTTCTTTTACTTAAAATCATATGTAATTCAATGGACTTTTCTGCTGTAAATACAAAAAAGGCATTGTCAAGTGGAAATGTGTACTACAAGACAACATATTCTTTCTTGGTAATCATTGCAAAAAATGCATTGAGATGCGTGTTTTTTAAAAAAGTTGTTAGCTTTTTGTACCACATCACATGATACGTAAGGTTTATTTGTTTTCTCAGCATAACAAGAAACTATATTTAGATATGCCTCAAAGACAAGCGTTACACTCCATACTGTTTAAACTGACTCCTTTGCTACGATTTCACATAATTACATTGATCTGTCCCCTTATGTTATCTCTTTGTTATCTTCCCCTTTATCTTCTTATAGGACCTAATTTAGTTGGAAGCTTATCCCTGAAATATAATGTACATTACTTATATGCAGGAGCATTTAATTCGGGATGATCACAAACTTATTTTATTGGCATCTCTTAGCGATTCTCTAGAATATTTGGCAGACTCAATTGAAAGGTAAATATTGTTTGTTTAGCTCACCATTGTTGTACCATGTAATTTTCTAGTGAACGGGGTATTCTTATGTCAGATGCGACTTCTGTGATTTGGAATGTTAGGAATGTATATTTTTGAATGCAGATGTAAGCTTATGGAAGACATAAGATATGTCTGATGTCAAAAACACTGCAGTCAAACTGTCCGTGAAAATGACCTATGGATCACCTTGCATAATACCACCTACTGTTGAGTTTGTGATTTGTCTTTTAGAGTAAGAATTGCAAATGTATACATTTAGTATCACATCGTGAGTTTCTAAAACTGCATATTGCCATGTATCAAAAATACTAAGCTTCTAATAAAAAAAATCATTAATCAAGACTTCTGAAATGTGGATCTGGTTGTCTTGGTTTTGGAACACACGAACACCAATTAATGTTTTCTGGATTTTTTTTTTTAAAAAAAAAGAAAAAAAATAATTCCCCTTCTTAATAGACCAAAGCCTTTTAAGTAGCAAAAAGTAAAATAAAAATCTGTCAACATTTTGGCTGTGCCACCACAAGGTAAAGTTGGGTACAAAGTTTGTTTGCATGCACTACAAGCCATCACCTTTTTTTAGTCTAATTCGTGTTCTTGATCAATATGTGTGTATATATGCTGGAAGTTGATAATCGATGATTAAAGATTTCGAACTCAAAACCTTTAAAACCACAATGCAATGATTAGAGCACTTTGCTGGTGGTCATTTACATATATACACACATCATCAAAGTGTAGCTTATTTGGACAGAGCATTGAGATGTCAATAAGTGCAAGAGTTGAAATCTGAATGTGGCAATAAAATCCATTTGGATTATCTAGTGTGTGTTGTAGGATCCTAATGAGTTTACATCTGATTTATTTGGCAGTCAAATTGTTATTGTCTTATACCCTTAGGAATGTTCAAACTCCTAAGTACTAAAACATCACTAGCGACTTTTTTTTTGGCTTTCACTATCTCTACTCTGCACTGACAGCTTGTAACTATTTTAAAGTCGTTTAATATTTCTGCTAGCATCATCTAATTTAAATAATGAACTAAGAGCTTGATCTCCTTTATTCCTTCTTCTCCCCATGTTCTATGCAGCAGAATGGAGAACTGATTTCAGTTCTTGATTGCCCATTTAAGTGGACATAATGTACTAGCTTTGCTTTGCTGGACTTATTTTACTTTTCAAAGAAGTTTCATTGTGAATTATGTCACACGATAAGTACACCGTGAAACATATTGCCAAACACAACTAGCTATCTTGTAGCATGACATTGCCATACTGGACTATGGTGTCTGCTGTGGATTATTTTCACACAGATGGTCAGTTCTCATCAGTAATGTTTTGCATTTGAACACAAGTACCAAATTATTTAATGTTGTTCCCTCCATTTATTTAAATTCAGGCTTGGAGAGTCCCTTGTAAGACCACATACACGTCAAGATGACAAGAGTTATTATCCAGGCCATCGGCATAAAAGAACCACGAGTACACTTACTAAGAATATAGCCACTCTTTCCGAAGATTATAGAAAGCTGGCAACTGATTGTTTAAAGGTTCTGCGTTTAGAGATGCAGTTGGAAACCATTTTTCACATGCAGGTTTGTAGGTTATGTTTTTAACTTATGTGTGGTTCTAGTTTTAACTCTCTAAAGCCATTTCTAGAGAGACCACTGTGGTTCTCTGCTTTAGGAGTTATTAAGTGGGTCTAGGTTGATAAGTGACTTGAGTGAGTGGGTCATTCATAGCTGACCTTTCCAAAGTGTGTCAGCGCATTTGTATTTGAGACTGTGCCAATACTAAAAAAAAATGGCTTGATTTTATCCAGGAAATGGCCAGCAGGGAATACGTGGAAGACCAAGATGCAGAGGAGCCTGATGATTTTGTTATTTCACTTACTACGCAGGTAAAAATTTATAATTTAGATTTTTGCTTCTGGAAATTGTGACTAGTGATTAGTGTTGCATATTTAAAAACTGGGTTGGTTTTTGTATATTATTCATGTTCTGATATTGAAGCCTGCCATAGTTGTGGGTGGAGTCACTGGGAGTGAGGTTGCTACCATACCTGAATTTCTAATTTTTTCTCATACCTATTACACTTAACATGTTTATTCATGAATATGCATATAATAATGGTGGAAATGCGGGTTAGGGACATGGATATTTATTTTTGTTGATAATGGTGCATTCAACTTATGCGCATTGACTTAAATCCAACATTTGAAATTTTTGTTTTGTCTCATTCCATCATTGAAATTATGAAGTTTCGGTTCCGTTCTGGAAATCTTAGATATTTTTTGTTCTTGTTCCGTTCCGGATTTTGTTGCATCTTTTTATATGTATATTAGCGAATACTACAAATTCGTATTTAGTTTAACTTAACTGTAATTGGGTGCATAACTTTAATTTAACAAATGTAATAAACATGCTTAAGCCATGGTTTAAGGTATCGGCCGGTACCCCGAAATTTCGGGGGTACCGTACCGGTTTTGACCATCACCGAGCCGAGATTAGGGCAAAACTTCGGTTTCGGCTATCAGGCCACAAAAAAAAATCGTAAAATCAAACGAGCCCTAAATTAAAGCAATCGACTCCAAATCACGGATGAAAAGGAAAAGGGCGAAGTCGAATATAGCGAAGGCGAAGGCAAAGGCCAAGTCGAATACAGCGAAGGCGAACTCTACACCTTTCGCAGTGGGAACCAGCGAAGTTGAATCGTAAGACAGTGAAGTTTTTTATCATCTGCGTGTGTTTTTTTTGACTTGCAATGCTGTGTGTGTTTCGATTTTCAAATTACAGCAAAGAAATAATCTTTTGTTTTAGGCTGCTTTTTTATTTGGGCTTTAAAGCCTTTAATTTAATATAATAGGAAACGTGAATGGGTAAACATGTATGTCAAACAATAGCTTACAGCAGAGAAATGCACATGACATTTTATTTTGGGTTTAACTTCTATATTTGACATTGCAGCGAGTGGGCAGTGAATTAGTGTATTGAATATTAGTGTGACTACTTTCTAATGATATTTATTGTTATTACAAATTTGTTAACAAACCATTGAAAACTGAAATCTAGACCGAAACCGAAACTTTCGAAATTTACGAAATCATTCGAAACTAATAAAATTTCAAATGACCGAAACCGAGTTCTCGAACCTTGCTTAAGCCCTTAAAATAAAATCAATATGTATCTTGTAATAATGAAGCTTTGAAGTCCAATTGCGCTGGAGCCCAATATAACCCTTAACTTTACCAGCCTTGTATAAAATTCTTCTTATTAATAATCACCTTTATCAAAGCCCCAAAATCTCCTTAAAATCCACACCATCAAAGCTGATGCCATGAAAATCGATGCCCTAAATTGAAGGATGAGTATCGGCGTTTGAAACAAGAATGAGACATCAAAGGCCTAATTTCTCGAAACTTCAAAATCCCTAACCGTAAATCGTTTCCTCGGGTACCATTCTTTTCCTCTCTGTTTTTGTTTTTTTGACTTAATTCATTACATTTTTTTATATATGGGGGCCTATTACCATCTCTTCGAATGCTACAAAATTTTGATTTTGCTGCTACTTTTTGCTCAATGATTTTTGTTGAACTGTCTTGAAAGCAGAACGAATTTTTGATCGAGTTCCGGTCCGGTCCTCGTCGGAACCGGAACGAAATGGCTGGAATCGCGGCGTGCCTGCCTGGATTTTGAACTTTGGTTAAATTTTAAATTTCACTGTTATTTATATTGTTTGTTATTTGTTCATTTGTTCTGCAGTCTATACTATCATATGATCTAATCAACAAAAACAATCATTTATTGGATTATGTTCCAATTTAAGATATAAAAATTCTCTTTCCATTCAAATGCTAAGAAAATTAGCTTTTACTGATTTTATTTTTTAGAACTCTTATTTGAACTATACACCTCTTTCTTTATGTTGTAATGAACTTAAATTACTGACCCAGACACCATTACGTACGATTTAAGTACATCTCTACTTATTTCCAATATTTAAGCTAGCTCTTACCTATATTTCCACAGATAATGCGTAGAGATGAAGAGATGGCACCATTTGTCCCAGATCTGAAGAGGAACTACATCTTTGGTGGGATATGCAGTGTTGCTGCTAATACATCAATCAAGGTTATAATTCAAACCCAATCTTTTCATATATAAACCTATAATTTCCCTTTCTACCAGGATCTCTGAAGTTGTTCGTTTGTTTATTGCCTATTGCTTCTTGGCAAACGATGCAATATATTAGGTTCTTGCTGAGATGAAATCTATTAACCTGCTGGGAGTGCAACAAATATGTAGAAATTCTATAGCATTGGAACAGGTTTGAGTGTGCTAAATATTTTTGCTTTTCGCACTCAGTGATATCTTCTTTGGTTACATAGATTGTCAAGTTTTATCTATTACGACTTTTTTTTTTTTTTTTTTAGAGTTATCAGTTAAATGTAAGTTTTACTAAGATATAGATATTGTTATGTTATTCTGTAGGCACTAGCAGCCATTCCTTCAATAGACAATGAAGCTGTACAACAGAGATTAGATCGTGTACGAACATATTATGAGCTCTTAAATCTACCATTTGAGGTACACCTTATATTTTAAAACTGTAATATCATCTCAACAGAATAACAATAATTTACTAATTTACTTCATTTCACTGTGGCCAGGCTCTGCTTGCTTTTATTACCGAGCATGAGTATTTGTTTACTGCCAAAGAGTAAGTTTTATGTTTTTTCACTTAAATGAAACTGGAAATTAGGATCCGCCCTTATTATGAAGTTTCATACTTAAAAAACCCTTTGCAAAAACATGTTTTAAATTACATTCATTTCTAATTTCGGTTAAAACAAATTCTAACCTATATTGAAGTTTCATACTTGAAAAATCCTTAGCAAAAATATGTTTAAATTACATCCATTTTTAATTTCTGTTAAAGAAATTCTAATTTTATCTATTTATTTATTATTGAAATATGCAGTCAAAAATTTCAAACATTTGCTGATAAATTTTTTTTAGGAGGTCACCTGTGTATTTTAAAACTTATATGGCGCTTTACAGAAGTTTCCTAAAAGCAGTACATTTTCGGTTCTTGGTCTTTCACTTTTTAAGTACTAATTATGATATTTATGTTACTCAAAAGGTATGTCAGACTGGTGAAAGTTGATGTGCCAAGCAGGGAGATTCCTGATGATGCAGAGCAGCGGGTTTCGGAGATATTGAGGCGTTAGCCACAAAAAAAAATGGACATCTTATAATAAGCATCTGTTAACAGTGGAACCATATTTTTGTTTGATTCTTCTATTATATTTGTGTAATTCGTCATCCCTTCCTTCGGTAATATATATCCTTTGATGTATTTCTGTTTGCATATGCTTTATTCTCATTCTTACCTTTTCCTTAACCGTTGGTGCTTATTTTCGTTGTTCAAGCAAAGATACTAACATTGCATGTTTATTGCTTGCGGTGATTTTTTCATGGTGTCAATTGTACAAATACAGCAATGCAAAAATATAGTGGTATAAAACTTTGTTTTCCTGGTGTCAGTTGTACAAATATAGTGGTATAAAACTTTGTTTTCCTTTTTTTGTACCAATAAAATCGGATCAAGATGAATTTTTGTGAATATGTTTAATTTATGGAAGAATGGATAATTGAATTACAGAGGAATGGTAAATATTATTTTTGTAGCAGGTCCCGTAAATAAACCGATCGATGTAAAACACTTCATGCTTTTATTACTGTAAAGATGCACCCTAATTTATAATTCGAGTTCCTATAAACCAAATAACAAAATTGCAACACAATCCACAAAGACACATCGAAATTGCACAACAAGCATAAAGATGAAACTTTAGTACGTTGTCGACATAAAACACGTCACTAAATATATGGATTCTGGAAAGCTTTGCATAAAACGTATCAGCCTTGAACTCTCCAACCGGCAAAGCACATGGATCAACATCTACTCCAAACCAACAACCCACAAACAACAAGACCACCGATCTTGAGGCCGCTTGACCGTCCAAAGATTCCATCCATGCCTCTACCCAATCGTCAGATATTCCTTAGCACTAGCCTTTTGTCCGCTTCATTTTGTCTTGACTAGCCTGACTTTTGATAAGCATTTGACATACCATGCAAAAAGAGATGACGACTCCGTATTGTTTCTTTGACAAAAGCAACTACGCGACACTCGTCATTTGACAATAGCACTACCTTATACTTTACTACCTGCTTAGTTAAAATATCACTATACAACAACCACTCTCTGTGTCATGCTATCTTTCTGGCACAAGCTTGTCATGGTATTGCCTGCCAGCTAGCACACATTTCAGTCGTTCTCTCTACGCGGAGTCCAAGTTGGCCGCAATCTAGATCGTAATCAACGGTGATGAGGAAATTTAGCACTCAAAGCTTCAATCTAAGCCCTTCAAAACGTGATCTCTTCGGCTATAAATAAAGAATCACATGCACTTCTATAAGGATCAATTATTGTGCTCTTAAGAGTTATATTTGCTAGCTCTAAGCTCTTCTAATAGCCATTAAAATTTCTCTTGTAACCAAAGTCACTAAGCGATAAGGAAACCAAACATTGGACATAGTTCTTTGCGAACCAATCAATATCATGTGCTATTTACTTCAATTACACTACCTATTACTCTCTTAATTGCTCATTCCATATTTTAAACTATGGTTTTAGCTACTAACATTTGTTAAGATCTATCTTAAATCATTATCTCAAGGTTGACTATAAATCTAGTTAACATTTTGACACTAGAAGGACCCTCTAAAATTTCCCGACTTTCATCACTTTCACCTCTTCAAAACATCTATTCTGTTCCTGAAAGCATTATCATGCAACCCAACAAGAGTGAAGTTGAGGCCGACTATAACACCAAAGGTAGCATAAGGCTAGTGCCGTAAATCCTATTCCTATCATGAGCATTGACCCATGGCTTGGCCTGGTGAATCACAAGCATTGGGCAATGACCTGTCATCTGAATGATATCCATGCTTGAATAGAAGCCTAAAACCATTAACTATGGTCCAAGAGTCCCGAATGTTATGGACAAGAACCCTTATCCAACTTACAGTCCATAGCACTTTCAATATGATGCATGATGCCAGGGAGAGGATCGTGCTTGAAACCTATACCGGGGTTGCTCCTTTCTAGGATATGAATACTGCTCATGACTTTGCTCATGGTGTTCCCATGCCCAATCTAATTCCACCACCTAGGGCTCATACTACTCATCGCCGTCCTCCTCTGATGATTTTCTATATTTGAACGACTTAGGGCAATAGATGGGGAAGGGAGGGGTACGATTTTTGTCTTAACCACTTAAGTGATGAAGGGTGAGTAAGGAATGAAGGCCCATTGAATTCTTTGTTCACTCCCGACCTCAATGGGAAGTTCCAAGATTTTTCTCTCTCAAGAGGCGAGGCCATTATTCTAGATCGCCTTCTAAGAATAAAAACTTGAGGTCACCAACACCTATTCACTGTCGATGCTCATTGCCTCCTTATTGACGTTAAAGATCTCCTTCCCCTGAAAGGTATGGAAGGAGTCCTTACCTAGCAAGGGCCTTCCATCATCCGTGAAGGCGGATGTGGGCCTAACGGAAGAAATGACGCTGCTTAGATAATAGATGCATAGAATTCAAGCCATAAATGAGGCAGCGAGGACCTCTTCGACAAAAAGAATGGTAGGGATGTTAAGAACATATATTCATCGACGGTATGCTCTTCCTCCTATTGAAAAGTATGAAAGAAGTTGTGACATTCCTAATTTTAAATAACATTATTCAAGAGATTTGATTAGATAAATTAATTAGAATAATGTAAAGATTAGAGTGATAAGGGGACCGAGATTTGAAAATTTATTAGAGGTCGTGCTTAACTAATTTTTTTTTAAAAGAATGAGTTTATGTAAATGGTTTTATAAGTTAACTAATAAGAGAACAAGGCAAGGGTGTCAAGGGGGATAGCCGTCCACCGTAATCCATAACCCTTAACCCCTATTCTTATTTTCATTCATAAGTTCAAAATTCTAAAACATAAACTAAGGAGCAAGCTGACCATTACTAGGGGAAAAGAAGAGGAAATTTCAAGTAAAAGCTAAGGAATCAAGCAAGGAGAATTAAACAAGATCAGATCTCAAGTTCTTATCCAAATCAAAGTGAATAATAATCAAAACCATCTCATGTTTGTTTTTAAAGAGCATTTCCTTTATGATGATTTCAATGATGGTATGCTTGGATTCCATGATGTGTGTTATATTCGAACAAGTTTGTTTGATAAAAGGTTTTATTCGATTGTAAGGATAAAGTCGTATATAATGAGGTTCGAATGCCATAAGGATTTCATATGTTATGAAAAACATTATTCTAGAGATGAGTTTAAATTTTCGTAATTATTCAAGCTATGGATAATTTATTATGAATTTTCAAAGGAAGGTATTTATAATTGGGTTTAAATTTTCATAATTATCTAAGCCATGGATAATTTATTATGAATTTTCGTAATTATCTAAGCTATAGATAATTTATTATGAATTTTCAAAGGAAGATATATATAATTGGGTTTAAATATTTATTTCAGCAATTATATAAAGGAATTTGGGTTTTAAATTTACATATGTTAGTTAACATATTAAAAGTGAATTTCTACGATTTTTGGTAATTTTTCCTAAGTAATTTACTATGTAAATTAAATTATATAAGATTGATGACTTAAATGTTTTAATTGTTTGTTAAAGGGAAGTGTTATTTTGTTAATTATTTTTAATCAATTCCTTAATAAATTCAACAGTCTTTTATAAAAGATTTTGTTAAAATTTATGGAAACCAATCATATTTTACAAATAGGCAAGTTAGTTGAAAAGTATTACTTAAAAAGGCAATAAAAATAGTTTTGCATAAGTTTATTGTTTCGCCACTTCCAGTAGCTACCTTTCGACTCTATACTTCCGCCTCAACCAAGTCGAAACAAATACACAATTATCAAGGTTTTGATACGTAGTGGATTGGAGAAAGGCGACCTGTATTGAGTCGAAACCAAGCTTTCAAATGGATCAGAGCCTTCGTATTGATTTCTAAAGAAACGCCGCTTTTCTTGCTTTTAAAAGAATGCTTTCGAAAGGGTTTAACATAGCTTTCGAAGAGGTTGCCGTCTTTTTTCTTAAAGGGTAGCTTTAAAATGAGTTGCCTTGGTTTTAAATCAATGCTTTCGAAAGGGATCTAGTAGCCACTTATGCTAAAGGCTTCGACGACTATGGCTTCGAAAGGTGTTTCAATGCTAGCTTTCTAATTGTTTTACTTGAAGAATAAAAGCCATCGAAAGGATGGTTTCGAAATCATCTGTTTTCCCCCAAACTCTATTATTTGAAGATGATTGGTTTCGAATGGGGTACTTTTGCTTGTATTCACTTAGACCCAAAAGATATGTTTAAGATTAAACCTAATGGTTTCGAAATGGGTGATTTCAAATAGTTTCGAAACTATGCTTCTATAAATTAGCAAGTGATGCTTTAATACTTTCGAAAGGTATGTTTTGGTGGTTTCGGAAGAGAAGTTTTAAAGTGTTTCGAAAGGTATGTGTTTAGTGTTTTGAAAAGAAGATTTGAATGCTTTTGAAAGAGGTATTCCAATGGTTTCGAAAGTAAAGGTCTAAGGTTTTGAAGGCCTTAGTTTTTAAAACAAAGAACCCAATCTCATTTTTAAAAGGAAAAACCCATGGCACTACAAAAGAGCTTTAAAATGCTTTTAAAATTGGAGTTTTTGAACAAGCGTTGTAATCATTCGATTTTCCGTACCCTTTGAATTGACAACAAACCACACATGTCCAACTCAAATTTCACGAATAAGCGGATCATTCAGGGTAGAAAGAAAATAAAGATAGAACAGAATCTCACACGAATGGAATAACATATTTTTTTTAATAATACTATTTACAGTGGAAAAAATTAAAATACAATATCAGAGTCTAACCTAGATTCAGCTTGGATAGTTATAAGCCTCTGTCCTTACAAATGCTGAAAACAACAAAACAAATGCAATAAATGCAGTGAATAATGGAATATGTCCATACGATGATGAAGATCTCCAGCTCTCCTCTGGAAACTCCAAACATCTTTAGCTAAACCTGAAACTATTCGGATCAGACCGAGTATTAAAAATACCAAGATCAGGCTTGATAAACCAGCGTGATACTCGAAATTTTAAATGTTTTAAGATTACCAAACTTTCTTTATCAAAACAAAGGGTATCTCATCAGACCACGCCCACACATTAACAGGGACGGGTTTTTTCCTTACGATAACCAAATTATTTGATATCAATTCTATTATTTTATAATATTGTCTATTATACAAATAATAATTAATCATAGCTGAAACTGTTACATTATTAAATTCCAGCATAATAGGTTTACAAACAAAATGGCTGGCACATAGTGGATATTGGATTCCATACAAATGACTAGGTAAGGGACTACCTTTCGTACAGTACACTTCTAGAGGGACGCACCTACGAGCAGATACTACCTGCCTAAACCAACACAACACTGGCCTACTCCTTTCTCGATTGTACCGACTATGTCATCACCCTGATCGTTACCGACCTTTAATGAGTACCCAAGTCGTACATTCACCGCATACTTAGACATGCGTAGAGTAAATCTAGAAGGACGATGACACCTCTTAATGGGAGTGACCCACTTAGCCTTATTGATTCTACCCTGTTTTAGTCATTTCCTGGGGTGTGCGGCCAAAAGAGGTATCAAATACCTTTCACATCATCATCATCTTTGAATGCCACATTCCCATTTCCACTGACTACTAATTTCCTTCCACAAAAATACAACCCTTGAGCTCGTACGTCTTAAGGAGGGTGTTAAGCTACGAGAAGTTGTCTTCTTCGCCACTACAGATGTATGTTTGTAGAAACCAATGTACGTAATATCAGAAAATGCACTGTCACACATCCATCCATACAAGTTGTGTAGAAACAAGACAAACCAAATGTACTTTTCTACCACATCCTATTGGGAATTCCTAGGATTAGTAGCGAATGGTCCTTGTAATCCAAAGATTTCAAAACATGATAGGACCACTGCTATAATAAATGTCTCTATATTGGGAGCTACCCAGAGAATATCAACAAACAGTCCTTTCGCTATGAAGATCTCCGGTCTTCAATAATCATCATCTTCAACATGTCTTCACTTTCGAACGTATATGGTTTGAAGTGGTTTTCATATAGGAATAACTCAAATCTGACCCCGGTTCCTTCGAAGCCAATTATTGATTTAAAAATATTAAGCTTATATGATTATCAATCATCAATCGATTACTTCATCTTTTACTTAAATCAAATACTTTCTTAGATATATTCTTTTCAATTTATTCCATTTTCTTTTCAAGAGTATAAGGAGTCGTTAAGCCTCATTTGTTAAATTATTTGATTTATTAAACTTCTTTAGATCTTGGAATAATTCCAATCATTTTCTCTTTTACTAAGGAAAACCTTTCCAAATCATTCATTAAATCTTAATCAAAGATTTTATATATTCTAGTTGTAACTTTTAGTTTAGGAAAAATATTCCCAAATCATTCATTAAATCTTAATAAAAGATTTCTTATATTCAAGTTATAACATTTAACTTAGGGGAAAATATTCCTAGATCATTCATTACAACTTAGGGGAAAATATTTCTAAATCATTCATTAAATCTTAATCAAAGATTTCTTTTATTCAAGTTATAACTTTTAACATAGAGTAAATATTCCCAAATCATTCATTAAATCTTAATCAAAGATTTCTTTCTTAACTTCTAATCATATTCTTGCAAATCGAAAATTTTCATAATAGAGTACTACTGCCACCTTGGATAGGGTAACTTTCACCTCCAGGGACTAGTGGCAAACAGCCCTACATCGTCAAGTTCTTTGTCTTCAATATGTTTTATTTCGAAAATTAATTTGAAGGGGTTTTTGGATAGGAATCACCCAAATCCGATCCCGGTTCTTTGGATAGGAATCACCTAAATCCGATCCCGGTTCTTTGGATAAGAATCACCCAAATCCAATCCCGGTTCCTTCGTACTAATCATCGATAAAAGGATGTTAAATAGTTAATTAATATTCTAAAATTTGTTTCTTTTATTTTGAAAAAACTTAAATATGATCCTTTTAGAGCATCCGTGCTTTCCTTTCGATTTGTTCCAGCCCTCGCTTAAGATGAGAAAATATAGGCCACATAAGTTCATCGCACTGGTTGCTCCATTCCTAACCTTAGTTAAACAACTTGTTTTATTTTTCCAGATCTCATAGACTGGATAAATGTACTGGTCGTTTCTGCATACTCAGTTTGTTATTATATTCAATATTTTTTAATTGTTGTTTAAGTGTCATAAACAATTCCCCTTAACCATTTATTCAAACTCTTATTAAAACTTCGAAATCATATTTAAATTACTTAATTATTATTTTAAAAGTCATTCACAAATGATTTAGGAAAAAATTGTAAAGTTTAAAACTACATTTCAAAAGTTATTTAAAAGCGTTGTGAAAAATGTTGCAAATAGTGTTTTAAAAGCTATATCCTTCAAAACGACATTTATATCATTCGAAAATTCATATTTTCAACTAAATATATTTTAAAACATTTTAAATCTTTTTTAGAATTTATTTCATATTTATAAAACATTCAAAAATATCATTTATAAAGAAATCCTTTTTGGATTCCGAGTTGCAAAACCGCGATGTTATTAGAAAATTGTTTTGGACATATTTTAAAATATACTTAATGAAATCTTGATTTTCTTTCTTTGTTGAGAAACTATGGATATAATAGACCGAAAAATTCTTATCTCGAAGAATTCCGAGCTTTGTTCCACTTTGTACACTCATTTAACATTTATGGCGTGAAATTGCGAGCTACCGTTACGCAACGTGCTTAATTTTGACTTGTTTTTCAATTTTTTTCAAATTTCTTGGAAACACTTTTAAATGTTTATGAAACATTTCTAAATCATTTGAAACTCATTTTAAATAATATTTTTATATTTCAAATTCATATTCCATTTCATTTCATTTTATAATATTATAATATTATTTTTAACCTTTTAGATTATTTAAAATCAGTAAAAGGCTAAAAAAAAAAATTCATATTCATATTTGTATGAATTTAATTCTCATTTAATTAACTATGGTTAATTACTAATTATTTCTCTTATCATTATCAAACCAAGTTATCAACCATATAAACAATCATATAATCAACCAATTTGCAAACAAGTTATCAAACATTCAATCATACAACATACTTAAACTTTCAAATCATTATACTTGAAATAATTTATGGATTAATTAGTAAATATGAGTACCCGCCTTTAACTTAACCTATTCTTCCTACCAACATTCATATGCAACAACGCTTCACTAAATCATCTTAACTTCACCAAACCATCGCTTAAACTCTACCACCATGCTTCAAAGTCTTCGGCCACTACCTCCTAACATCCATAAGGTTCGACCACAACAGATTCTCCACCACCCTTCATTATTCTTCAATTTTTTAGATTCTAAATCATGTTTTGGTGATATTCTAAGGTCTTTGGCAAAGTTTGGTGGAGTTTTCACTTTGTTTGATATGGTTTTGAAAAGATTAGTAAGGAAATAGAAGAGAAGAGCCATTAAAGCTCTAAGGAAGAAGAAGAGAGGAGAATGGTTTGTGTGAGAATTGAAGAGGTATGCATGCTATTTTATACTTGAGTTTGGAAGGGCAAATGACTAAAATACTTTCTTCTACTTTTTGACTTTTGCTTAGTATGATAAGAAGTGCATTTATGGTGAGATGTTATGATTTGATTCATGTAATGATACTTGCCTATTTTTTTTTAATTTACAAAATGTTTAAATATTAATTTTCTTAGTTTCCATGCATGAAGAGAATTGCATTAATGGTGAGAAGATAGGTTTAGTCCTTTATGTAATGATTTGGTTACTTTTTCATAACTTAGAAAACACTTAAACTACATTTTGCTCCTTTTCCATAATTGACGAGACTTGGCATTAATTAATGAGAGGAGATGTGTTAGGATTTTCTAAAAAGATTATGTTTAGTAATTTAATTTTAAATCATAAATTGTCAAATCATGTTACTTTTTGAATTATTTGTTAAATTTGATTTTTCAAAATGAATTTGTATTTACATGAAAATCTAAAGTGTGCATAGTTTGTTAATATGAATTTCACATGTTGTTAAAGTGATTATGTTGTCAAAATGTTGCGGCAACTTGTTTTGGTTGAAAACAGTGTTTTATCGACATGTTTTACATTTAAAATTTGACGTTTTTGTTAAACCATTCATTTATGTAAACCAACTTAGAAAATGAACTTCCTACTACCTTTAATAATTTAAAACAAGTCAAAATTTCGAGTATCTCACTAGTTTATCAAGCCTGATCCAGGTATTTTTAATACGCGGGTTTAGATCCGAGTAGTTTCAGGTTTAGTTAAAGACGCTTGAAGTTTCCAGAGAAGAGCTGGAGATCTTCATCATCATATGGATGTATTCTAATACCCGCTGCATCTATTGCATTTTTTTTGTTGTTTTCAGCATTTGTAAGGACAGAGGCTTATAACTATCCATGCTGAATGTAGGTTAGACTCTGATATTGTATTTTAAAATTTTCCGCTGTAGAGACTATTATTGAAATAATATATATTATTCCATTCGTGTGAGATTCTGTTCTATCTTTATTTCTTTCTACCCTTAATGATCCGATTATTCGTGCAATTTGAGTTGGACATCACTAGTTTATTGTCAATTCAAAGGTTATAGAAAATCAATTTGTTACATTTGGTATTAGAGCTGAAGGTTAAGCGAGAACCTTGGCTTTGGTGAGGTAAAGGCTCATCAGAGATAGGGTTAGTAATATCCTAGGATGAGTAACTCATTAGAGATAGGGTTAGTAGCACCCTAGAATGAGTTTAAGAGTATTATATATATGAGTGTGTATTTGTTATTGGGTATAAAAATGTTTTGTGTTGATTTATCGCTTGGACTGTTTATAAATTTTGGTGAATATGTGAAGCATAACTATATTGATAAGTATTTTTAAACTCTTAACCAGGCATATTGTCTCACTATTTTAAAAGGATTATATTTTAAATATAAAGTATAATTTTTGAAAGTTATGAAGTTAGAAATGAATGATCAAGGTTTGTGAAATTTAAATATGAACATCTTGTAATTAGAATTTCACAGTTTGACTATAAGATGTTTCAAAAAGATAATCGATAAGTAAGAAAACTGATAAGGTAATTAAGATCTTTAATACTTATTCCAAAATAATAAATTAAGAAATGATAGTGTTAAAGTTACTATCATAAATTAATCAATTATTTGATTTAAAAGCTCAAGTACAAATACCTTGTGAATTAAGTTTCACGATTTGACTATAAGGTGTTTGATAATAAGGTTTATTTAAGAAATGAACATATAAAAATGATATAAGATAAAGGAAAAAAAAAGGAATGAAGATTTAAATTCGAGTAATTTAAAAGAACTATGGTAATTTAGATGAAGTTAATTAATATAAGATAAGAAGAATTTACGAAATAGGTTTTATAAACAAAAGTAATCTCTAAAAGATTTTGAAAATTGTATTATTTCAAATAAAAAGAGGTATTTTATGATAACTAGTTCAATTGGCTCGAAAAAAAACTAAAAATGGGCAAGAGATGTGTTCGGATGGTAAACACCTCTCTTAAGTGTTACTCTTCTTGTTAAGAGGATATATGATACTATTGGTAGTACCCAGTTCCTTGGTATTGTTTTGGAGTTTCTCGATCTATATAACTTTCTGAAGTTAAAGGAATAATTTGAATCATTAACTAATAAATTGATTAGTAATCTTTATAAAATGTTTAAACCAAAGATAAATTTGGATCACTAATTGATAAGATAAAACAAAATTCTAGACAATTTTGGACAGTCGAATTTTTTTGAATCACACCTAACTCGGAGCTAAGAAATTTATGACAACTTTTGGTAAAGACAAACAATTGAGAAATGCTTTAAGTAAATGAAATTTGATAAGTATAATTTATAAAGGTGATTTATAAATAAAAGGATCTAAGAATAGAGAATTTAATATCAGTAATTTTGAATTTTTTTTCAAAGCTAATTTTTTTTGTTATAGTTCAGAAGAAGAAAAGAAATAATAAGAAAAGTTTATTATATTAAAGATAAATTATCTTTTAAGTAAAAAAGGGTTCCTTTAGAATATTTTCCTTTGATAAAAATATTTGGAAATAAATAATTAATGGAATTATATAAAGAACCACCTTTATAAAATGTTTAAACTTAAGATAAAAGTTTTTATGAAAAGTTTTTGAAAGTTAATAAATGCATATGTTATATGTAGATCATTTCGTCACATAAATTTTGTTCTAAGATATGAGTACAGAACTTTGAGGTGTTTACACCGATCCAAAAAAGGATTTATCACTTGATTGTTGACGACGAACATTGATGAGGGTTTATGATTGGATACTTGAGTTTTCTATCATAGTTGAGAACTATGCAAGAAAAGCAAAGGTTCTGATCTTAAAGTATGATCAGAGTCCGCACTAGAAAATCAAGGGATCGGTACTAGTTCGGAAGTAAAATTATGGATTCGAATAATAAATCGAATCGGGTATCACATATGGAAGATCTATATATGTCATGTAAAATTAAGTTTAAAAAATATGAAATTAGGAAAACTCATCTAAGTTTAAGATTAGTGAAATTTCGAGGAACAAATTCTTTTAAGTATGGGAGAATGTAACGACCCATAATTTCGCCACTTCGAAAATAAGGTATTTTAATTATTTTAAAATATAAAGACTTTCAAAACCAAATAAACATGCTTATATATGATAAATAAGAATGGTAAAATCAATTTTAAAGATTTATTCAGGAAATTTAGATTTTTGAGTTTTTATCACAGAATCGACAAAAGTTGGGTTTGGTTAAAGATAAATAAATGTCTAAATAGATAGTTTTAAATATTTATTTGAATGGTCAAACTATATCAAAATCACTTAATAATGATAATAAAAGTATAATGAAGGTTTGGAAAATATATTAGTAATCGTTTTACAAAAATGTTCTAACTTTGCCACATTTTGTCAATGCAAAGCCGTATTTTGATAAATTGATATTAACACTAATAATATGGGTTTTTAACCAAAATGTTTTAAGTTTACCAAACTTTCTTTATCAAAACAAAGGGTATCTCGTAAGATCACGCCCACACATAAACACGAATGGGTTTTTCCCTTACGATAACTAAATCATTTCATATCAAATTCTGTTATATTATAATAGTGTCTATTATATAAATAATAATTAATCATAGCTGAAATTGTTACATTATTAAATTCCAGCATAATAGGTTTACAAACAAAATGGCAGGCACGTAGTGGATATTGGATTCTATACACATGACTAGGTAAGAGACTACCTTCCATGTAGTACACTTCTAGAGGGATGCATCTAGGGAGCAGATACTACTCGCCTAAACCAATATAAGACCGACCTACCCCTTCTTGGATAGTACTGAATATGTCATCACCCCGGTCGTTACCAACCTTTAATGGGTACCCGAGTAATATATTCACCACATACTTAAACATGTGTAGAGTGAATCTAGAAGGATGATGACATCTCCTAATGGGAGCGACCCACTTAGCCTTGCTGCTTCTACCCTTTTTTAATCATTTCCTAGCGTGTGAGGCCAAAAGAGGCATTAAATACCTTTCTCATCGTCATCATCTTTGAATGTCACATTGCCATTTCCGTTAACTACTAATTGCCTTCCACAAAAATTCAACCCTTGAGTTCGTACGTCTCAAGGAGGGTGCTAAGCTAAGAGAAGTTTCCTTCTCCGCAACCACAGATGTATGTTTGTAAAAACCAATGTGCGTAATCTTAGAGTATGCATTGTCAAACATCCATCCATACAAGTTGTCCAGGAACATGACATACTGAAGGTATTTTCCTACCACATCCTATCGGAAAATCTATATGATTAGTAGCAAATAATCCTTATAATCCGAAGACGTCAAAATACGATAGGACCACTACTATAATAAATGTCTCTATATTGGGAGCTACCCAGAGAATGTCAACAATCTGTCCCTTCGCTGTGAAGATCTCCAGTCTTCAATAATCATCATCTTCAACATATCTTCACTTTCGAACGTATACATTGTTCGAAGTAGTTTTCGGATAAGAATTACCCAAATCTGACCCCGTTTCCTTTGAAGCCAATTATCGATTTAAAAATGTTAAGCTCATATAGTTATAAATCATCAATCAATTACTTCATCTTTTATTTAAATCAAATATCTTTCTTAAATATATTCTTTTCAGTTTATTCCATTTTCTTTTCAAGAGTATATGGAATCATTAAGCCCCTTTTATAAAATTATTTGATTTATTAAACTTCTTTAGATCTTGGAATAATTCCAATCATTTTCTCTTTTACAGGAATTTTTTTGCAAATCATTTGTTAAATCTTGATCAAAGATATCTTATATTCAAGTTATAACTTTTAAATTAGTGAAAATTCCTAAATCAGTCATTAAAGCTTAATCAAAAATTTCTTATACTCAAGTTATAACTTTTAACTTAGGGGAAAATGTTCCTAAATCATTCATTAAATCTTAATCAAAGATTTCTTATATTCAAGTTATAACTATTAACTTAGGGAAAATATTTCCAAACCATTCATTAAATCTTAATCAAAGATTTTTTTTAACTTCAAATCATATTCTTAAAAATCGAAGATTTTCATAACTGAGCAAAACTGTCACCTTAGATATGGTAAATTTCACCTCCAGGGACCAGTGGAAAACCGTCCTACATCATGAAGATCTTTGTCTTCAATATGTTTTATTTTGAAAATTAGCTTAAAGGGGTTTTCGGATAGGAATCACCCAAATTCGATCTCGGTTCTTCGGATAGGAATCACCCAAATCCGATCCCCGTTCCTTCGTACTAATCATCGACAAAAGGATATTAATTAGTTAATTAATATTCTAAAATTTGTTTCTTTTTATTTTGAAAAAACTTAAATATGATCCTTTTAGAGCATCCGGGTTTTCCTTTCGATCTGTTCCACCCCTCTCCTAAGATGAGAAAATATAGGCCAGATAAGTTCAGAGCACCGGTTGCTCCATTCTTAACCTTAGTTAAATACCTTGTTTTATCTTTCCAAATCTCACAGGCGGGACAAATATACTAGTCGTTTTCGCATACTCAGTTTGTTATTATATTCAATATTCTTCAATTATTGTTTAAGTGTTATATACAATTCCTCTTAATCATTTATTCAAACTCCTATTAAAACTTCCAAATCATATTTAATTACTTAATTATTCATTTAAAAATCATACATAAAAGATTTAGGAAAGAATTGTTAGGTTTAAAACTACATTTCAAAAGTTAGTTAATAGCGTTGCGAAAAGTGTTGCAAATTGTGTTTTAAAAGCTATATTCTGTTTTATATCATTTAGAAATCCATCTTTTCAACTTAAATCTCTTTTATAACATTTTCAAACATTTTTAGAATTTATTTCATATTTTGAAAACAGTTAAAAATATAATTTATAAGAAATCCTTTTTTGGATTCTGAACTGCAAAAACGCGATGTTTTTAGAAAATTATTTTGGACATATTTCAAAGTCTACGTAACGAAATCTTGATTTTCTTTCTTCATTGGGAAGCTATGGATATAATAGACAGGAAAATTCTTGTCTCAAAGAATTCCGAGCTATATTCCACTTTGTACACTTATTTAACTTTTATGGCACGAAATCGCGAACTACCGTTACGCGACGCGCCTAGTTTTGACCCGTTTTTCAATTTCTTTTCAAACTTCTTGAAAACTTTAAATGTTTATAAAACATTTCTAAGTCATTTGAAACTCATTTTAAACAATATTTTTATATTTCAAACTCATATTTCATTTCATTTCATTTTATAATATTATATTATTATACTGTCATTTTTAACCTTTTTATATTATTTCAAATAATTAAGAGGTAAATAATTTCTATACACATATTTATATGAATTTAATTCTTATTTAATTAACTATGGTTAATTACTAATCATTTCTCTTATCATTATCAAAGCAAGTTGTCAACCATATAAACAATCACATACTCAACCAATTCGCATTCAGGTTATCAAACATTTAATCATCCAACATATTTAAACTTTCAAATTATTATACTTGAAATAATTTATGGATTAATTAGTAAATACGATCATTCACCTTTAACTTAACCAATTCTTCCTATCAACATTCATGTGCAACAACGCTTCACTAGATCATCTTAACTTCACCAAACCATCACTTAAACTGTTCCACCATGCTTCAAAGTGCTCGTCCACTACCTCCCAACATCCATAAGGTTCGGCCACAAATAGGTTCTCCACCGTCCATTATTTTCAACCTTTTAGATCCTAAATCATGTTTTGGTGATATTCTAAGGTTTTTGGCAAAGTTTGGTGGAGTTTTGACTTTGTTTGATATGGTTTTGAAAAAGTTAGTAAGGAAATGGAAGAGAAGAAACCATTAAAGATTTAAGGAAGAAGAAGAAGAGAAGAGAATTGTTTGTGTGAGAATTGAAAAGGTATGCATGCTATTTTATACTTGATTCAGGAGGGCAAATGACTAAAATACCCTCGTTTTACTTTTTGACTTTTGCTTAGCATGATAAGAAGTGCATTTATGGTGGAATATGTTATGATTTGATTCATGTAATGATGCTTGCCTCTTTTTCTTATTTACAAAATGTTTAAATATTAATTTGCTTAGTTTCCATGCATGAAGAGACTTGCATTAATGGTGAGAAGGTAGGTTTAGTCCTTTATGTAATGATTTGGTTACTTTTTCATAACTTAGAAAACACTTAGACTACATTTTTCTCCTTTTCCATAATTGATGAGACTTGGCATTAATGAGAGAAGATGTATTAGGATTTTCTAGAAATAATTATGTTTAGTAATTTAGTTTTAAATCATAAATTGTCAAATCTTGTTACTTTTTGAATTATTTTTAAATTTGACTTTTCAAAATGAATTTGCATTTACATGAAAATATAAAGTGTGTATAGTTTGTTAATATGCATTTCATATATTGATAAAGTGATTATGTTGTCAAAATGTTGCGACAACTTGTTTGGTTGAAAACAGTGTTTTTATCGACATGTTTTACAGTCAAAATTTGACCTTTTTGTTAAACCATTCATTTATGTAATACAACTTAGAAAATTAACTTCCTAATACCTTTAATAATTTAAAACAAGTCTATTTTGGTTAAAAACCCATATTATTAGTGTTATTATCAATTTATCAAAATATGACGTTGCATTGACAAAATGTAACTAAGTTAGATTATTTTTGCAGACGATTATAAATATATTTTTCAGACCTTTATTATACTTTTATTATCATTATTAAGTAATTTTGATATAGTTTGACTTTTCAAATAAACTATTTATTTAAGCATTTCTTTATCTTTAACAAAACCCAACTTTCGTCGATTCTGTGATAAAAAATCAAAAATCTAAATTTCCTAAATCAAATCTTTAAAATTGATTTTACCATTCTTATTTATATATATATGTTTATTTGGTTTTGAAACCCTTATATTTTAAAGTAATTAAAATATTTTATTCTTCGAAGCGGCGAAATTACGGATCGTTACAAGCTTGCCTTGATAAAAATAATGGGCTAATGGGACTAACCAAATTTCAGGGGGAAATAGCTTCAAAGGTATTAAACCAAAGATGTTGGTTTAATTTTTGTATACGCTTCTTCTATAAATATAGTCACTATTTAATGGACTCATAACTGTATTTTGGAGGAGTAATGACAGAATAACCAACTAGGTTGATCTAGTAGTGAATATAAATTAAGTTAACTCCTGAATGAATAGAGTTGCATCTAGAAGGTCAGGTAGACCAGAATATAGGATGTCCAAAGACTAATTAAGAAGTTTTCAGTTTAGACAGGTTTATAGTAAACCTAATGAAAACTATGTTAAGTAAGATTTATTGGCAGGGGCCAACTATAACCGAGACAGATAGTCAAATGAATGGGATGGGGAAATTCAGGATAATTTTCTTGTTGGCATACCATCATAGTATTATAAATTGCTAAGTTTTTAACCATTGTGAATGCAGGAGCACATTATATTGTTATTACAAATTTTTGGATATGATACTAGTGAGGGAAAAACCCATTCCGCTAAGCAGCATGGTCTCGCTAGATATCTAAATGGTTCGGGATGGTAGGTTATTATTCATACCAGGCTTTATGTCTGACTCGAAGTTTATGTTTTCCCCTAAAAATCTCAGGTGATTAAAAATTAATTTGAGTAGGCCAAGGGTAAGGGTCTTTTTTCAGGTTATTAGTTGACGAATAAGCTTCCGAAGATGAGCAGAAGGCAAGCCAGCTATGTAGAGTTCTTTTCTTTTATGCCGCTATATTGTGTTGTAAAAGAAAAGTTGTTTAATTGCATATATATGTATGTATGTATGTATGTATGTATGTATGTATGTATGTATGTATGTATGTATACTCCGATCATCTAAGGGGGCATCTTCATATGTCACTCTGGGCGTATGTTGTAATAATTATATTTTTCTGAACGTGGTTCATATGTCCATTTTTTTCCATATCCGTGTGTTTCTTTTGTATCAATGTATCTAACATTACCGCATTTGGTCGTCGAGGATTAAAAACTATGGATAACTGCAGCATCTATAGCCTTAGTTTTGGGCCTCTAAGTGGTGGATGTTATAGGAGCACTTATCCATCAAATCATTTCATGGTTTTTACCTCCACCACTCGAGTTGGTCAATACTCTAACAATGCCAGATGCCTCACATTTCTCTCTATGCCGACTGGACTAGGCTCCTGCCCGTCTTGCATTTACAAGTAGGCAACTTGAACTCCTGGGCCCAACTGTGATGACCTGCCCTTTCATCCCTCAGAAATCGATACTAATACATACTCAGTATTCACTGCCATAAAACCAAGCGCCGAAAGAACAGATAGTAAAGGATAAAAAGAAAATAAAGATAGAACATAATTTTACATGAATGAAATAACTTATATTATTTTAATATATATGATCTTTACAATGAAAATTTTAAATACATTTGTCAGAGTCTATCTTATAAATCAGCTTGGACAGTTATAAATCTCTTTTCTTATACATGCTGAATACAATCAGTAAACTAATGCAGTGGAAATGGAAATGGAGAACTATCGACAGGAACATCTTTAGCTCCAGACTTCAAGATCCATCACAATGCTCCAAGTTAAACCTGACTACTTGACTGTCCAGAAAAACAGGCCATGTAGATTTTAAGGGAAAATAAAATAAACTCCGGGTCAGTCATGTGATTGGGGTAAGAAACTCAAAAATGTGGTTATTGGAAAACAATGAGTATCCCATACAACCACGCTGCACATAAACACGAAATGAGCTTTTACCTTATGATAACCATAAAATTTACTATGCAAAATCAGTGATATTATTTTTAATGACATTCTTTGAAAATCCTTTCAAATAACATATTAATCATTGTTGGAATTATTACATTTGTTAAATTCGACAGCATAATAGTTTACAACTAAAACCGTGAAGTCTCGTATTGGAGAATGAATTCCATATAATGACAAATTAAGGGACTATCTTTCGACAGTACATCTCTAGAAAAATGCACCGAGGCACCAACAGGTGGTCCTCTACCAGCAAAAGACCCGCCTACCTTTACCATAGATAGTACCGAATATGACATCACCCCAGTCGTTCCTAACCTATCCGAAAGCTCTCATATCATTCACAATGTACCTGATATATAAAGGATAATCTAGAAAGGTGATGACCACATCCTAATAGGCGCAACCCACATAGACCTACCGCATCTTCCTGTTTTTGTCATTCCTGGCTGCGAGGCCTAAAGTCATGTTTTACCTTCTATAGAGTCATAAAATCCAACTTAGAATGCCATATTGTCATTTCCATCACATACTTTATTTTCACAAATGTGATACCCCTGAGCTCGTACGTCGCAGAGAAAGGTGTTAAGTGCAAGAGAGGTTGCCTCCTACACCATCAAATAGATGTACATTTGTAGAGATCAATGTACGTTTATTTCAGAAATGCAATGTTAGACATTTGTCCATACAAGTTGTCCAGAAAAAGAGAAGTCCTTGCATCAAAGATTTTCAAAATTAAGTACCACTGCCAACATATGTGTATAATATGGAAATCGAGGGGCTAATGACAAGTAACCTTTCATAACGAAGATCTCTGTCTTCAAAATCATTTCCTTTATCATATTTTCTCTTTCGAATGTACATTGGTTCGAAGCGGTTTTCAGATAGGAATCACTCAAATCCGATTCCGATCTCTCCGAACCAATTATCGATAAAACATCTTTTACAGATATATCATTTATTTTCTACTATACACAAGATTATTAAACCTCTCTTTAACTTTGGAAAAAACCAAATCATTTCTCATAAATCATGTTAGGAAACATTATTGAGTAAAAAAAGATCCATAGAAATATATTAATTTTACTGAATATTAATTTCTGTATCCAATAAGTACTATTTGTCGAATAACATGGGATTACTTTTTAAATTCACACGAATAGTACGAGTTCTCTCCTCGGAGTTTAATACTAAGTGTTAGAACATTATTTCCATACAACCCAAGTTAATGAATTATTTACGGAAATAAATCTTTTATACTTGTCTCGTTTTTGACATTTCAACCTTATCTATTCTTCGCCTAGGAAGAGGCCAGGTGAGTCAGAGCATTAGTTGCTCCTGAATAGCTCCTTAGTTTAAGCCACACACATCTGGATCTCATGAATACAAGAGTCATGTTCACTTATCGGCTTTTAGAGCCAAAATTTAATCATTTATGGCAGATTTTCTTTTAATAATCTATTTAAACTCCTTTTAAAATAAATATAAAATGTCCAAATTATCTTTAAAGCACTTCTTTATTTATTTGAAAATGTTTATGAAAGATCCAAGAAAGAATAGTTCAGTTAGAACTGTAATTTGTATAAGTTATTAAAACTGCTACGGAAATGCTACAAATAGTGATTTTAAAGCTTATTTGATCAAAACAACTTTTCTATCATTTGAAAGTCAATTTTTATAAATCAAATTATTTTTAAAACTTTTTAGTATATTAATAAAATTTATTCCATATTTTCAAAGATTTAAAAATATCATTTTAAAGAAATTTCCTTTTTGGATTCTGAACTGCCAAACCGTGATTTTTTGAAAACTTGTTTTGCTCATTTCAAAATATACTAAATGAAATCTTGATTATAAGAATTCGAAATTTTTTTGTTCCAAAGAATTCCTACTCTGATCCATCGTATAATTGGATATAAACTATTACAGCGCGAAATCACGAACTACTGTTACGCGACGCATCTACTTTTGATTCCAATTTCAATTCTTTTTTAAACTTCACCAAATTGAGTTTTAACGATTATAAACCATTTATAAACCAATTTAAAGAGGTTTAATCATATTGTAGCACTTTTATAATTCATTTCAGAATGTGATTTTTATTGTGTAGCTTCGACATGTATTAAACATGAATTGTTTACACATCCAAACAATGGTATTTTTCACAACCAACACATGATGAATAAAACATAACAACTAATCATTCCAAACATATCATATCATCATCCATATCATAATATAAATAGAGTTTTCTCACCTTCATATGACATGTTTAACTATATATTACTTTTTCTTCTTAAGCAACGATCAAGCATCATCAGTTAACCAACCAAACATCATATACACTTTTAATAGTCAAGTTAACTTATTTAAAACCATTTTATTAAAAAATTATAATTTTTAGAAGTATATTTCTAATCGACTTCTCACCATAATATCCACTCCTCCTCAATGCTTCCTAAAATCATTTCGGCAGCATTTCTCTTCACAAATTTCACTCCAAAGCTCCCTGGATCTTGCTCTATGCCTCCATTAGTATCAGCTTTGATCTTAAAAGTGGGAGATCTCGGTTTTGAAAAGGGAGGTGGCGGCGGCCGTGGGTACTAGAGGTGGTAAGGAGTGATTTGGCTTTGGTTTGGAAGTGGATCGCCATTGATTTCATATGGATATAATTTATCTTTTTTTTTGCCCTTTTTTTTCTTCGTAAATGTTCTAAGATGAAGAGGCTATTAGATGCCATTAGGAAGCTTGAGAAAAGGATGAAGAAGACGAAAAAATATGTAAATGAAGGTGAGAATGGATGCTTGTATTTATTAGCAAAGGTTTGGAAAAATATCATGATATTTTCCATTAGCTTTCACATCACCATTTCACCTCAACATGTGCTTGCCTACATCTCCTCCATCACCATTACATACGCATCCACTTCCCCCTCATGCTCCTCCATGTGCATAAGGTGAAGTGATGTTTTGATTTGATTTTTGTAAGAAAATATCTAAATTTTTATTCATAAATTTCATGATATTTATATCAATTACCTTTAGTAATAAGTGAATGTAAATGACAGTTCTTATGTGTTCATATGTCTACATGGATGTATATATGTGTATATGTGTGCATGTATGTTATGGCATATAACTTTGCATAACTTCACTACGTTAAACCGTTACAAATTCCGATCTTGATTTCTGGTCACATTTTCACTTATTAATTAAATTACATATGAATGTAAAAATTTTGAAAACTAATTTATTATCATCATTAATTAATTAAAATGATAAAAATTGGAATTATAAAATCATATAAATCAATATTAAACAAGTGTTTACAAAAAGTGTTGTTATATCGACAAAACATTACGACTTCTTTTATATTTTCAAACCAAGTATATATCTTCATAAAACTATCATAAATGATTTATTATCACTATATAATTAGTTAAAATAAATTATTATCATTTTTAAATTAATTATTTAAATATTTAACCTTAATTTAAATATATCAAGAAATATATAAAAGCAATGACATCCTTAAAGATGCCATAAATATATTTTATTTCCACAAATAAAGTAAATAATTTTATTCGTATTCTTGCTTATATGGATAAATAAGTGTATGTATCCAGTTCCATGTATGCTAATATTAATAAAATCTAAGTTTTCCCGAAAATTGATTTTCGTCGTTTCTAATGAAAATCCCAAATATCTATATTTGTGAATATACTTCTAAAACAAGTTTACCCCCATTTTTTATGGTTCAAAACATTATAGTTTGTGTTATGAAATCTTGTATTTGAATATTTCAAATATAAATATAATTTATCAAAGTGATAAATTTGCAGGTTGTTAAACCGACTATGCATTAACTTTAAAGCTCGCTTCTTTGCCTCTCGAACACGAACTATGATGTCTACTGAGCTTCGTAATCTACGATAAGGACCAACCGAGTGCCTCTGCTCCTACGTCAACCTCTTCAAAAAGGAGTCAACTTGAGTTAGGGGGTCAATAAGAATAGCCTTGTAGTCATCCAATGTTTCGAGGTGAGGTATGATTATAAGATATGGAAGGACCTATACACACAACCCACCTTTTCTCTAACATACTTCTTTGAAAGGATCAATGACATTACGAGGGTGTAAGAGGCAAAATTGTTTTACACCATCGAGGAGGACAGACGAGAAGACAAATGCAACTCGTGGGGCAAGTGCTACTATGGGAGAAATGATTGTGAGGAGCACAACAAAAAACACTATGGGGACGACCCTTAATCTGAACCTAAGTATGCAAATTATGACTCATTAAATTGCAATATGGAAATAATCTATGCCACCAGCAAGGATTGCACCTTACACAACAAGCCTCCTCTCACCTGCTTTGGAGAAAAGAATAAGCTTCACGATAATGGAAAATATATGGGTTATGGGATATACAAGCACACTGATGCGATATGGATCTTAAGGTCTTTAATACATTAGAGGGTGAACAACATTGGAACCTGGTCCATTTCATAATAGGTTAAATGAGTAAATTTCAGTTTCCCCCTATTTAGATTTTAATGGGCCTATAAAGTCTACTAACTAGCATTAGATACAAACTATTTATTAAATAAATTCATATTTCATTTAACATTATTTTAAACTTCTTAATTAATTATATTAATTTATCTAATTAAATTTTTATTCAGATATATCATGTACATATTCAATGACATGACAAAATTATATAATGAAGTATAAACATATGTGTGTGCGTATGCATATGTATATGTATGCGTGTATGTATGTACCGAGATTTATATATGTTATATATGCATATATATTATACTTATATATGCATATGATAATTTCATATGAATATTGGGAATATATATGCCTAAGTATATACATACGTTTGAATATACTGTAACATTTATATATGGTTTGTATACGAACAACGATAATACCATAAATATAGTTATATATAATGTATTGTCAATATTTGTTTATGAACATAGTTTAAAATTAAAACTATATGTGTTTAATTAGATATCTTATGCATAATTGAGGATTTGGCGATTGAGTAAAAAGGGTAAGCAAATTATTAAATTAGATGTCTTTGACATAATTAAAGATCTGGTAATTAAATAAAAGCCAAAAGAAAATTCACCTTTCTCACATAAAATTTTCCTAATTAATCAAGATATCATCTTAGGTCGAAAAGGGAATATAATTAAAGATATACACAAAACACATTTTGTTTAATATTGATCTTTAAATTTTAAACATTGTATGAAGATTTGATAATCAAACCACCATTCAAATAATAATACAACCGAAAGCAGTCTAACATTTAAAGCACAATAACAAAATCCATATTTTACATCAACTCTTATTAAATATACATATTAAATAGCAACTGAATTTGAAATCTAACAGAAAATTAAATAAACATGAGATGTTTCACATCTGAACATGTGAAATAATATAGATCTCAATTTATCTTAGTATAACATATTATAATAAGTGCATACAAATCTCTATGTGTATTATTGTATATATATATAACTTAGGTAAAATTAAAATTTTCCTTTTTAAATCAAATTTGGATCAGTTTGAATCTAGATTATAAAACCATAACTAAAACAATTATTGTTACAGTTCTATAAATATTATTCATTTAGAATTTACAAAAATTTAAAATTTAGAATGTATCAAATGTTGTAAACACTGTCAATAAAATAAAGTTTTCACAAATACACATTTGGATAATACAAATATATAAATTGTGATGGATGACATATTGAAATTTGGAGAAGAGAATTTACCTTTATTCGATCAAGCCCTTTATACACCTTAATACGTGGACTCCTTAGATTCTTTCAATCAATACCCAAATTTGCGAGAATCAAATGAACCACTTTTATTTTATTTTATTTTATTTAGTTTTGAATGAAAGAAGAAAATTTCAGCTATGAAATTTGGACTAGAGGGTGCTGGCATGGATGGAGGAAAGAAATAGAAGTTAAAGAGAGAAATGAAATCAGGGGATTTTGTTTTAATGAAGAGAATGAAACATTTCTAATTCAATTTATTAAAATTTCTACAACAACCTGCTCTCTCGATTGCTGAATGTCGACACTAATACATCCATAGTATTCACGTGCCAAGCATGCAAGTGCCGAAATGACGAAATGTTAGGGTAAAAATAAAAAGAAATGGAACAAGAAAGAAGAGAACAAAAAATCAGAGTCTCACTAGCGGAATGGTAATATATAATATCAAAATAACAGTATAAAGGATTACTTTGATATAAAAATTTCGGAGTTACAAAACCTAAGTACCATCATCAGCCTGAATAGTTATAACAACCTGTCCTTACAGATGCTAATATGTACAATATAGTAATGTAGTGGAAATAAGAATACTACGGTATGTGAAACATCCAGCTTGTGTTCTCGAGCTTCGATAAGCATCAACGAAAATCCGCCTTTCTTAAACTACTCGAAAGAGCATGGGAAGAATTCAGGAAAAACAAAAATCAAGCACCAGACATAAGTCTGGTATGAGAAACTCAAGAAATACGTGATCAACATATAACAATACTTTTGAGACCGTATGAAATGTCATAACAGTTATCTCCTTAAAAGAACCACATCTAATAAGTATGTAAGGTGACATAATAGGTATTGTCTAGGGTGTAGAATATAAATGTTATGACATAGCTGGAATAGTTACATTGGTTACATTAAACAACATATTAGAGGGCACAATTAAAACCGATAAGGAGCATTCGCATAATGGATTTTCCATGGAGATGCCTCTAGTAAACTGAAGCAGATCTCCATGCACAAGGATTAGAAAATACCTTCCAAGCGCTTTATATCTCTAGATAAAATATACCATAAGGTAAACATATGTGATCCATGCTCGAACATAAACATGAACCACGTGGAACCAAATACCATCAACTCATCAATATACTTTAGATACAGAGTTGACAATACTCTGACGTAGGCTAGCTAAACCCCAGGTTTGTGTAGCCTACTCTGTCTTTAGCGATTTTCGATGTCGAGGTTATGTTCATCATCTTTCACATGAGTCTTCATCACTCGAACAGAACACGAATCCTCAATTTGATTCCCACATTTTGAATAGATCTTGAAACCATACATGGATTCCAGCATCTCAAACATATCCACCTCCAAGAGATATAACACGTATCTCAATCTTGAAGTGGTTTTCAGTAAATAAAACACTTACCGATCCCAGTCTCTTCAATACTGAATCAACTAATTTGGTCATTCAATGATAATGAGAGCGATCACATATGGATACCAAGTCTCGTGTACTTATCACCTTTCCGATATTTTCATTTCACACTATCTCTCGATCAAGAGTGAGGCCAGTAGGTTAGAGCTCTATTACACAGATCCCTACACGAGCATCAATCTTGATTCCCACATATAGATAATCCTACTTCATCGGCTTTTAGTGCTAAGTTTATGACTAAATGTTTTCCACAAATAAATAAACATATAAAGCACGATCAAGTCACACAAAACATGATTAAGTTACATAAGCGACTTCTAACCCCTCTTTTGTTTGATTAATCTTTTATTAATCAAAACCATCTTTATTAGCAAAACTTTTTATTATCTAATATAACTTAATTTATGAATTTCTACTATTCATTTATACTCTTTTCAGCACTTCAAGAAGTATTCATATACTTTGTCACAAATGGTATAAGTATATTCACAAATCATTAACAAGATTTCTTACTTTAAACCTTTGCTTTTTCTATCTTTTTTCGCTTCAAAATATCCATTTTAAGGATCTAAGTACTTTCACAAATCCATTCAAAAGGTTTAAGACTAATTTTACTCAAACGTTCTTACCACAAACCCAAAACCATTTCTCTTATGCTTATGTGTAAATCATTCTTTTAAAGATCTATTTAAATTCATAAGTATATTCAAAAATGGTTACAGATGAATGTTAATAAAACATTGTGATAAAAAACCCAAAAACATTCCATGCTAATATCATCTTTAAAAACATTCTTTTTAAAGTTCCAAGATGATAATAGGTTAAGTTTGATAGTCGACTACTCGATTATTTAGTCAAAACAATTGGATATAGAAATCAATGTTGTACACTTAACTTGTTTTTGACATTTCAACTAAATCATTCCTTGTTTATGAGTCAACCCAGGTAAGTTAGAGTACTGGTTGTATCAAAACTTTACCTAGATACTTCATTCTTGAATCTCACAAATAGACAAGCATACTCGTCGGCTTTTATTGTTAGCTATAGTATTGATGATTTCCATAAAAACAAAAAACATGATTAACCCGTTTTCGACATTCCTGACTTAAGTACTCCTTGTTCAAGAGGGAAGCCCAGTAGGTTAGAGCTCTATTGCTCTATCGCTACTCGACATCAATGTTAACTCCCATAAATGATGAGCCAACTTCGTCAGTTTTTTTGCATTAAGCAAAGTTAAATACTTTTTAACAAGTAAGTAAACAATAAGATTAACAAACTTTTGACATTCCAGCTTAACTCTTCCTCATTCTAAAAGAAAGCCCGGTAGGTTAGAGCTCTATTGCTCCATTCCTACTTGACATCAATCTTAATTCGTAGAAAAGGAGAAGTTTACCTCGTCGGTTTTTAGTATTAAGCCTAATCAATTATCGTTTTCAAAAATTATATATACTTTTAAAATACTTGTAAATAGGTTTTAAATATCCATGTAAAATATTACTTGAAAATAACTAATTTATATTTGATCAAAAACATGTTTTATATTATAAAATCTCTTTACTTTGAAAATACATATATAATTACTAAAAATATATTTAAACTTCAAGCCAACTTTAAGATACTTCTAGATGTGTTTGGAAATATCTCTAGGAATACTAGAGAAAAATACCAAATTTAAATATTATTTTTGAACAAATAAAACCATACGTGACTTACTATAGCATTTACAAATGCTGTTAAAAGTCTTTGTTAACAACAACATTGAAAAGCACAATCTTTATGGCTAGTTTTAACCGCTTAAACAAATGATATAAGACTTGAGATTTTTATAATAAATACTACCATTTGGTTACTTAAAAACAATGGAAATAAACCTCAAAGAATACCTTACCGTTTATTTAAAAAAGTTCCAAAGAATAAGTGATTCAAAAGTGCACATATAACGACTATTCTCGCTTCAAACACTTTCAAACTCACTGCAATTTAACACACAAGTTAAACAACCATTTAAAAATCAATTTAAGCCCATAGCACACTTTTAAGAGGGTAATAAAAGTGAAGTTACAAAATATAAACTTACGATTTTCTTTCAAAAGCAAGAGTGGTCCAAAGTTTATGACTACACTTAGTTAATGTCACTCTTACTTCATACTTTCCACATAACATATATATACACAATATATACAAACAAGATAGTGAGATAACTCACTTAGATCCATTCCAAACCAATGCATAAAGCCATAATAAAATTGAACCACCTCCTTCCATTTCCACAAGCCTAAAGATCCAACCTTTAGCACTTCCAAACCAAAGCAACACCTCCCATCCTCCTCTTATGCTCATAGCCCCTCTCAGATCCTCCTCTTCCTCTCACCTTCTCCCACTTCTTACTTCCTAATCATTCTTCTCATGATGTTCTAGACCTATAGCCAAAGTTTAAAATAGATTGGAGATGACTTGGTTAAGACTTGAAAAGGTTAGAAAATAATTAGTGGATTAGTGCTTAAGCACTTCCAACATTTTTAATTCTCATACTCCATCTCTAGCTTAGTGAATTAGTGGTTTATTATGTATGGTATGCCTCCCCTTATATAGGGTTTTACCAGAGGTCATAACCACCTCTTACCGTCCATGAAAGGTCACAAAGACGCCTCATTTTCACACGTTAACTTTACACTTTTCTTCTTTTAATTAAAAGTTAAGTATTATTGTAAAAGGTCATTTCCTAAATATCTACGATCACCACCCATGACATCATCCAAAAAGTTTATTTTCATATATAGAATTTTTTTATTTCATTTTATTAATTTCCTAATCAAATAAGTATATGTAAAAAAAATCTAAACAATTTTTGAAGGTTAAAAAGCTGTTTATCGATAGAACGATTTTCGGTCACATTATCGATATTTTTTCAGAGTATTTATTTTTCTAAACATTTTTCCAAAATAAGTTTACCTTCATTAATTATTATTTAAAAGAGGGTTAAAAATATTATTAAATCATTTTAATAACATTTAATCTAAGATTCAAATATATAAATAATTTAGATATTTAAATACGAAGTATTCGAAATTTCAAATTGTTGCGTTCTCCCCCATTTAGAATATTTTATCGTTGAAATTCCAACATGAGCAACAAAAGAAACAATAACATAACAATACCTAATAGTATTCAATCACTAGCAAAAAAACACATGGTTTTGCTCAAGTTCAAAATCCTCCCATCGCACAAGGATGATAAACGGCCTACTAAGCGTACCTTATGCTTAAGAGTCTAAGGTTATCACTTAGTCGATGATTCACAATGCCTCATAACAAATTGAAGAATCATCAGCTAAACTCTCCATAACCCAACAAAATTTAGATTGAAAATATATTAAAGCCTATATGGTGTACATGGATCATCCATACGCAATATCAAATCTGATCACTTGCTCAATTACATAAATTTCACTTTCTAACTAGTATAGATCACTTGACCTCTCTAGTGTGGACTCCGATTAGGTTCCTTGATTGGAAACTTTCATTCTCCTTACATAGACAAATAGTATGATAGGAAACTTCGAGGTCCTACCAAGAATCTGTATCAAATGTTCTCCATCAAAATCCAGTGAAAAATCCTTGTTATAACGGGTGTAAACAACCTTGAAATCATATACTCGAATACTATATCAAGAACAACCATGCTAATAAAATGATCTATATACACTTTACGTATTTATCCTACTATTTTCTTAACTATACCAATATCTTTTATCACATTCTTTTATCCAAATAGTATATCTCATTTAGTATTAAAATTATTTGTGAATCATTTCATAAAACAGAATTTTAAGTTTATAACATAAGTTCATACTCACATAATACTCCACTATATCCTAAGAATATATACAAAACATCAAATTTAATTTACTCAACAAGTATTTTCAACAAATTTAAAACTTGTTTTAATTTACTAACTTCTCAATTCAAGTGTTATATAAACTAATCTATATTTTCATAAAAACACTTAGCTTAAAGTTTTATAATGATTCGAAAGTTTCCAACTATCCAAAATTTGTCGAAAATCCCGTTTCATTTTAACAAATGAAATCTACTAAAAAACATATCATAACAAAATGCATAAACCATACAATCCTAATGCATAGGCTACATATGTCCATAAAATAGCTTAACAAGTTTCAATAATTTATTGAACACTCTTTTCCTAAAAAGAAAACGCTTGAAAAATTCCAACATTTATTCCAAGCTACGCGACTACTACTCAGGCACCCTACATAGTATACATATAAAACTTTTATACACAAAAAGTTCATATCAAATTTCTTTCCAAATAGAACTTTAGAACTAAACACCGGGGTTTTATTTAATATCGCTTTTGGAAATAATAATACATACGTATATCTTTTGTATAACAAATCATACATTCATAATCAAATTGAAATATGTTTTACTAAAACAACCCTGTAGCTTTCCCTACTTGGAAACCCAAAGATGAACATCGATGATGTTGAAGTCGTCACCATAATTATTTTCAAGTGACTGGAGTGAGTTCAGTACACCCAATTCATGCCTTTTGGACTTAACCATAAATATTTCAAAACGGTATCAGGTACTTTGTAAATATTACTAAGTATCATGGTCTCAACTTCATAAACCAATTTCCAAAATACTTACTTTCAAATAATACTGTATTATTCTTTATAAAATCGTGGAAAACAATTACAAAGTCATAGGATTCAAGTCCTCAAAGTATCAGTTAACTCCTTCTTGTTTATAAATCATGTTTTATAAACCATATTTATATAAAACCACTTTCTTATATAAGTTCTTTTCACAAATTTTTATTCCCAAATATCTCATCTTTCTCATATTAAAATAAACATCTTTTTTTTTTACTAAATTCAATTTTTATAAGAGTTAACTTTTTAGCCCAATATTATCACCGAACTCCTTATAGTCAAATCATGAAATTAAATTCATAAGGTGTTTATTTCAATGTATCCACAATTTACTATTTACATAACCCATGTAGTAGAAAGTGAAAAATGCTCGTAAACTGGTCGAGTACAAATCAATAATGAACAATTGAAAATTCATGCCCATAAACTGGCCGAGCATGACTAAGCTAATTAATGAGAGATAATAGATAAACATTATTAACTCCTACATTAATTAAGCTATACTTTGACAATTCACTTATATAAGTTACATATGAGATCTTTAATTTTCATAGTTATAATTACCATTAAGGTATACATTTATAACAATTATAAATACGCTCTTATATGTATAATACACTCAAATCATGCTAGGTCATTCCTTTACCCTATCTCTTAATGAGTCGTACCCACTACAGCCAAGGTTTTCACTTAACCTTCAGCTATGATACCAGCTATAATGACCCGCCCTCTCGACCCTATAATGTCGACATTAATGCGTCCATAGTATTCACGTGCTGAGCATCCAAGTGCTGGAAAAGATGAAAAGTTAGGGTAAAAATAAAAATAGAAGGAAATAGAACAAGAAAGAAGAGAACACAATATCACAATTTCACTAACGGAATGGTAATATATAATATCAAAAGAACAGTAAAAAGGGTTACTACATTATAGAAATTTCAAAGTTATAAAACCTAAGTACCATCAACAGCCTGGATGGTTACAACAACCTGTCCTCACAAATACTAATATGTACAATATATTAATGCAGCGGAAATATGAATACTATGGTAGGTGAAACATCCAGCTCATCTTCTAGAGCTCCAATGAACATCAATGAAAACCCGCCTTTCTCAATTTACTCGAAAGAGAGTGAAAGGAATTTAGGTAAAACAAAAACCAAGCATCAGACATAAGTTTGATATGAGAAACTCAAGAAATATGTGATCGACATATAATAGTACTTTTAAGACCGCATGTTATACCATAACGGTCGTCCCTTCAAAGAAACACCATCTAATAAGTACATAATGTGATATAATAGATATTGTCTAGGGTGTAAAATATAAATATTATAACATAGCTGGAATGGTTACATTGGTTACATTCAACAACATATTAGAGGGCATAATCAAAATCGATAAGGAACGTTCGCATAATGGATTTTCTGTGGAGACGCCACCAGTAAACTGAAGTGGATCTCCATGCACAAGGATCAGAAAATACCTTCCAAGCACCATATAGCTCTAGATAAAATATACCATTAGGTAAACACAAATGGCCCACGCCCGAACGTAAACATGAACCACGTGGAACCAAATAACATCAACTCCGACGTGCAACATCGATACACTCTAGATATGGAGTTGATAATACCATGTCATGGGTTAGCTAAACCCTAGGTTTGTGCAGCCTACTCTGTCTTTAATCGTTTTCAATGTTGAGGTTACGTTTGACAACTATTACACGTGCCTTCATCACTCGAATAGAGCACGAATCCCCAGTTCGATTCCTACATCTTTGACCGATATCAAAACCATACATGGATTCCATTATATTGAACATATCCACTTACAAGAGGTAGAACATGTATCTTAACCATGAAGTGGTTTTTGGTAAGTAAAACACTTACTGATCCTGGCCTCTTCAAGATTTAATTGATGAATTTGATCATTGAATGATAACGAGAGTGATCGCATACGAAAACCAAGTCTCATATACTTATCATATTTTCGATATTTTCATCTCACACTATCCCTCGTTCAAGAGTGAAGCTGATAGGTCAAAGATCTATTGCTCATATCCCTACATAAACATCTGTCTTAATTCCCACAAATAAACAAGCCTGCTTTATCAACTTTTAGTGCTAAGTATAAGGCTCAACGTTTTCCGTAAACCAATAAACATATAAAGCACGATCAAGTCACAAAAAGAACGATTCAGTCACATATGTAAATAGAGACATAAATAAAGAACAAAATTAAAATAATTAGAAAGAAAGTAAACAGAGACATAGATTTATAGTGGTTCGACTAATATTTGGCCGATGTCCACTCCAAATATTTTCCTTTTATTATTTTATACAGCTGATTATAGTTACAAATCAATGATTTAAGAATAAAACTAACTGAGTATAGCCTAGGCAGAAGACGAAGGGAAGTAGAAGGAAGGTCCATTTTCTGATGCGATGCTTGCTATATTTATAGGGGAAGACGTGCACCAATCCCTCTAAACCTTCAACTATGGGACCTTCTTATCCATATGGGCCCACCATAGGGGTCGCTAGGCTCAAATCCCAATGAAGAGGGTTGGTAGCGATGCCTCTGTTGGTTGATTTTGGGGCAGGGATCCCTATGGTGGCTTCTTCATGCTTATATATGATGGCTCTCCAAATATCATATTCATTGGATCAGTGGAGCTCATGCTTTTGGTTGATCTTTGAATCAGTATTGCTCGTGCACCGCCTTCTACCGATCCCTCTCATAGGGTTTATGCTGATCCCTCCATCTTTGTCCATCTGATGTGCGATCCCTAGGGTACGTTCCCTAGGGTCCATATGCCTTGCTCTCCAAATTCCATATTGTATGGATTTATAAATTTCAAGATATTGACTGTTGTATGCAAGAATGTACTTGGGCATTGATGAACGACACTGACCCCTATCCAATAAAGTACACCGATCCAATGTAACCAATCATGCCGACCCCTTTTATTTGAGTCGAAGTATGCCAAGCCATCTTAACCAACTATGTCGAGCCCTCCCCTTTGGAGTAAGGTATGCCAAACCCTCTTAATCGATCTATCCATACCAATTCGACTAAACAAAGCATGCCGATCCCTTCTTGATATGGCCCGTAAAGTATACCGACCCCTTCCTATGAGTTGAAGCATGCCGATCCATCTAAAATGCTGATCCCTCCATCTTGCTAAGCATTGAGGTATACATATCCCTCTAGATTGAGCATGCCGATCCCTTCCATTTGCTAGGCTATTGAGGTATACCAATCCCTCTAGATTGAGCATGTTGTTCCCTTCCAATTTGCTAAGCTATGTTGATCCATCCTCTATGAGATGAAACTTGCCGAACCCTCTTTGTAAATAATGCCAAACCCTCCAATTTGCTATATTATGCCGAACCCTTCCATCCGTTGAACCGTATCCCATACTTTGAACATCTTGCCTTGCATATCTATTAATTCCATTCAATCTCAGCTCCATGTAACCATCCGTACCTAATTACTGGGCCATACAATCGTCGTTCTTTACCTATCGGCCTTGATAATCGTGAAGTCCATTGGGTCAAATCTGCCTATGCACTTCCTTTCCAAAAGGAGGATTAATACTTTGCCCCTCAAAACATGCCTTGCGATATCAAGGTGTGTTTTTAATTGCCATAAATCAAAAATCTGAAGTCCATAATCCATTGATTTCCATATTATCCAATCTAGAATCAAATCTGTTGCATATCCAATTTTTTGATCTTTCCAGATCACTAGGGAAATCACGATTATTCTGAGTCGACATCTAATTCCAAATTCATTCCGAATTCATTAACCAAATCCATGATCTCTGTGGGTCATTTTATCCAAATCCGGGACCGCTACGGGTCCGTATCTAAGTCCATTGACCTTTTGGGGTCACTTTATCCAAATCCGGGACCGCTCCGGGTCCATATCCAAATCCATAGACCTCTTCAAGTCATTAGCCTAATCCAAATTCTTTATCTAACTGGATCCTTGTCGAGCATAATCCATACTCGATGACCTGAGTTGGCCGATCCTGTGACTCTCAAGCAAAGCAGTTTACCCCTTGCCAGACATAGTCCATACCCAATGACCTTGATCTCTCTAGATCCTTGTCAAGCACAATCCATACTCGACGACCTATTGGGATTTATTCTTCGGCCTCGACTCTCCGGTTGAGGGCTTGATCTATATGGTATCCTTCTCCGACCTCGGTCCCCAATTGAGGACTTAATCCTTGGGTTATCCTTCTTTCGAATTAAACCCAGTAAAAGACTTAATAAGTGAGGTATCCTTCTCTGACCGCCATCCCGAGTCGAGGAATTAATCCATGTATGAATCTATCCCATCGCTCTCTGACGAAGGGACTCGTGATAATTGCCCCATCTCTTTGGTTGGGGCCATAACCACGACCTGTGTTATTTATTACATTAATCCAGACTTAAGCATCCCTTATTCCATAAAATAAGGTTCCATACAACCAATAAACCAAAGTTCGAAGCAAATAAGAGCATGCCTAGGGACTGTCCTCTCAAAGCATGCCTAGGGACCGTCCTCGATCCTGTACATGTGTCAGTGACTTAGCCGTATTACTGTGGAGTTTATTACTTATTCCATGTCATCTCGATCAATTGATGACAAGTTGATGATGCTGCCTTAATCCAGTGCCATTTTCATTCGAGGTGGATGATGGCTGCACTGTTCCACTGCCGTAGCCCGAGTCCTTATGTATTGTTGTAACTGACCATTCCTCACATGTTCCTTAGTGATATTCTTTAAATGCCTGCGGTCATTTGCATTGTACCCATCTAGCTCATGGAATAAGCAATACTTTCTCAATGCCCGCTCATGTTCGGAGGGTTCCCTCCTTGTCGGTCTTCGATATTGAAGACATCCTCGAGTATCTAAATAAATTTCTTTCCAGAGATTCTATCAAATCTGTATAAGAAGAGAATTTTGGTTCTCTCCATCGTATCATCGACACATTAATGCCATCATTAATTTTTTGTCTACTTTTATTATTATTGTTTACATCTCTTGATGATCCTCCACTTTGCACAGTATTAACCTCCGGTTTGTTTTCTCGTGCGTCTTTGTGATAACCTGGATTTTTGGGCATCTGATAATTGGAAAGTATCGGATCTTAACTATTGAAAACACTGATGTATATGTTAAACAAATAAAATTCTGATAATTAAAATGTCTGGATGTATATAAATGGATTTGAAATTATAATAGATATTGAATTATAAATATTTAGAAATAATAAGTCTTATAGTTGATAAACTTCTTTTATAAATTATTTAAAATAGGCAAAATTTTCTTATAATAACAAATAAATTATGTTTTTGATATATGTATATATATGTGAGTTAATTTTAAGAAAAATTTGAATTTGAATTGGAAATTCAAAGAATAAGTATCTTAAAATAAACTGGATATAAAATATACATGTATATGAATTTATTAGTATATAATTTGTTTTATATTATTTTCTTTAAAAGATCATATTTATATAAATTAAGATAATGTAATTACTAAATTGAAATTTAAATATAAAGATTTATAAAAAAACATTTAAAAACAATAAACTCATGCATAATAAAACATGTAAGACAATTAACTCATGCGAAGGACAAATGGAAGCAAATTAAACAAGTGTCATTTTGTCATTTTATTTTCTAAAATAATAAATAAAATTAAAAACAAGTTATATATACACATCTCCCTACCTCATCACTTCATTTTCTTTATTTAAGAAACAAATCTACAAATTTGACAATACAAACCAGTGAACAAAATCAAAACCCGAGCAGATTAAAACAAAAACAAATTCAAAGCAAAAAGCATTTTAAAACTGGAACAATCTTAATCCTGGAAGCAATGGAAAACATAGGGATTCAAACTCAAAACTGAAGTAATCAAAGCAAAAAACTGAAATCAAACAACCTCTGTTCATAATCTATAACCTGAAGCAAATCAAATTAAAGCTAAAATAAAGATCATCTCAACATCAAACAAGTTCAAAGATCATATCCTTCAAGTCCAGATCAGTTTAAAAAAAATTCCAACCTTTCTCTATTTGCATGTGCAGGTGAGTGAACTCTTAAATCTATCTTGATTTATCTGTGATATATACTTGTTGTATGATTCAGAAATGCTGTATAGAGATAAGCATATCTGCATGTATATATGTACATGTAAGTAAGGTGTGCATGTTGGTTATAGCACCGTTCCAGGTTACAGGCTTTATAAATAAATTCAGAAAAATTGATTTCTCTTCTTCTAATTCTTTTTAGACTTAAGTATGTAAACAAGTTATGTTAGAAACAGCAAGACATGATTCAAGTTTAGAAAATATTTTTAAGTTTAATTTACAAGTAAAGTATATAGAAAATCAAGATATCACAGTGAAAAATCATTCTAGTCAGAAATCAACTGATTAGATTACAAGACCCGATTTTGTAAGTGGATTCGAACTCGTAAATAATGAATTTTAGTAACAATTTCGTGATTTTTAAGCTTGGGTATATTAAGATTTTGCGAGTTGATCAATATTGGGTTTTTTTGGTGATTTCCGATGATCGGTTGGAAGTGGTATGTCGTGCTCGTCATTGGAGGAAGATGGAAGTCTGGCACACTCAAGAAATATAGCGGCTGATTTTTCTATCGAGTGGGTGATCGAGATCGATTTAGGGTTTAAGGCATGGTTCTGGTTGACGTTGATTTTGAGAGAGGTGCGACGCCGTGATGGTTTCGAGTGCACTCGGAAGTGGGGGAAATGAAAGAGGGAGGTCTGGCGCGGCTATCGATGCGAGCTCGTGGTTTCTAATGACCGGAGCTGGGCGTTGCGAGTGTTTTGGTGACTGGGCTATGTACCAAGGGGTGCTCGGTTATCTCGATTTTGACTTAGATGTTCGTTTGGGCTTCTAGGTAGTCGTGGCGATATATAGGGTCGTGAGCAACTGGGTGGCGGCGGCGCGGAGGCTGACGCAGATCTGACCATATGTGCACGTGCACGAGGTTCAGACACGTTGGGTTGTAGCATTATTTTTGAGGTAGGGATCTGGTTCGAGAGAGAGAGACGGGAGAGTTTAGGGTAGGACTCGGGTTTACAATAGAGTTTTGTTCGGGTTTGGCTCGGGTCCATATCAACAGAAAATTTAACTAAGTTTTAAATAGGAAGAGAAGAAGAAGAGGGGAAATTGATCCGGGTTTGGGCCTAAATGAAAAGAAAAAATAATAATACGATAGTAAAAGAAATAAGGGAAGGGAGGAATAAGAGAAATAAAGGAAAATGTAGTAGAAGGAGAAAATAAAAGTAAAGAAAGAAAAAGAAATATGAAACAAGTTTCAAGGCAAATTCTCAAACAAGCTTCATAAAATTAAATTATAAAGTCAAATGTTGTTGAATTTAAATTATTGATTGGAAATGAAAATATATTGAGTTGATTAATTAAATTAATTCCTAAGGATGGTTAAGAAAATAAAGGTTAAGCTTATAATTAATCAAAGAGGTGATTTTCTATAAATTAATTTCAAACATTTAAATAAATTTAAAAGACAATTAAGTAGTTAATAAAGAAAAATGGGTTATCTTGAATTTAATTAAGATTTTGGGTAATTATAGTTTAATTTAATTAATGAAGTAATTAAATAGAAATTAATTAATTATTGATTTAGGATTAATTAATTAAAAATTAAGGGTTATAAATTAATTAATAAGAGATTAATCAATTAGTAATTAGAGATTAATTACGTAAATGATAATTACTTACTTTAAGTAATTAAAGGATTAATTTATTAAAGGTTGATTAATTAGAGGATAATTAATTAAAAATTAAGGTTAATTAATTGAGGATAATTAACCGATGGGATAATTACTTAATGGAAGTAACTGGGGATTAATTACTTAGTGTAATTAATTAAAATATTGATTAATTAAGGAAATTAATTAAAGGGTTAGCTAATTAATGTGATTAATTAAAGGATAAATAATCAATGTAAGTGATTATAGAATAATCAATTAGATTAATTAATTAAGGATCACTGTAATAAATTATTGTTAATTAATTTATGAGAGTAATTAAATGATTATTTAATGTGAATGGTTAAAGGCTAATTAAATTGTGTAATTAATTAAAGGCTAATTACTTAATGTAATTAAAGATGATAACTAAAGGATGATTAATTAATTGATTTGTAATTAATTAATGTTAAGTAAGCAGGATTTAAAGGTGATTGAAGTAATTAATTTAATTTATTTAAATTAATTAGAAATGGCGTGATTAATTAATCTTGCTTATGGATGACTGAATGATATTGAAAGCCTTGGATTATTTGATATGTCTGATACGTGATGCTATGTAATATGATATGTTTGGATTGAACTATGATAATGTGGTTTGTCTATCTGTGATGAATTTTTATGTAAACATGTAAATTTGGATATAAACAGCTTTGTTTTTAAGATGATATTAGAGTCGAAGAGATAGGGGTCGGTTATCAGTAAATGCCCGAAACACTTCGATTTGCAATCTACAATAATTCTTTATAGATTGATATGTGAAATCATTAGGCTGGAATGGAATAGTTTAAGTAACTGGACCATTGAAACTAAGTAAGGGTACTTAGGGTTTGATTTGTGAAGATGTAGTGTCCCGCCGTTACATACGCTTTAAATCGACGATAAACCACACATGTTAGACTTAAACCATGTAGAAGGGTGGATTGTTATGGGGTAAATAAGAAAAAGCAGAGAAAGAAATAGAATAAAACAGAATCTCGCAGCGAAACGATACAATATAATAATCAAATATACAGTTCATGAAGCTGCTTTACAAAATATTCGATTATACTTATACAATACATATCAGAGTTACACATACCAGAGAACAATAAATAATGCAGCGGAACAGTCTGAATGTAGTGGAATACTATAATAAATAATAATAATAAATCTTCGTCTTCGTCCTCCAGAATACGGTCTTCCAAATCCTGAAATGCCCAGGCTGACCCGAGCGAATTGAAAAGACAAAACACTCGAGTCAGAACTAAAAGATCTTATGTAAGTTAAATCAATGTAAATAATATGAGTGGAACAGTGTAAGAGATGTTTACGGGATTTGACATCTCCTATCCAGTGTTAAACGTGAGTGCAGTAACTTAAGAGATGCTCGGGATTCACATCTCCTAAGGATCCGTTAAACTATTTACTATATAGTAATATTTCGCAATTATAATATTGTCTATAGTAAAATAAACTTACTTTTTAATAGCATTAAGGGGTTACCCATATAGCCCTTAACATGTAATAGTCCCAGTAGTTCATCCAGTATGAGCGCATCTCCAGATTGGGAGACTACCCTAAATACTCCACGGGCTACGGGAGAAAACAAAACTCGTACAAGGCGCGCTAGGGTAGGTGACACGGCACAACTAGACAACGCCAGGGTAGATATACCAATTACGCTTCCGGGCCGGTGGTAACGCGTAGCGCGCTGCTACCGCCCACCTCGAGCTACACCCCTAAATAAAAAAAATCAAAAGTGGCCACCGAATCAATCCAAAAGTCAGAGTAAAATATCAAAGGGATGTGTCCGATTAAAGGAGCTACCTCATTAGCCCGTCAATCGCTCCTGTTTTAGCTACCTTATGCCAGTTCACGGAAGTCAGGTCCACGTATTTACTTCAAAAGAAACGCCGCCACCAACCTACTTCATTCTGGAATATCCACCGCATACACGGTTGTTAAAGTGGTTTTTCAAAGTTGGTAGAGAGTATGACAACTTCCGATCTCGGTCTCTTTAACAACCCAATGTTATTATAATACCGCGATCATTTCAAAATAATTTATACTTTAAAACCGGAAATATAATATCCATTTCAAAACCGAATAAGTATGATATCATTTCCACTTTAAAAACCAAATCAATACGATATCATTTTTATAAAACTCAAATCAATATATTATCGTTTTTATTTCAAATATATCATTTTCCCAGAATCGTAGTACTTTCAAAGTTATAACGCTTCAAAATCAAACACTTGAAATATATAACACTTTCAATTCATAGAAATTTGAAATTTATAACTTTGAAACTTAACTTCCACCACTTAAATGGTTTAAAATATTAGAATACTATATATAATAAAATAGCATCTTAAATTTCACAAATCAATTCCAAACAATTTGAAATTTCTAGATTTAAATTTAACTAAATCCCAAATCTCAAATTTCAATTCAATTCAGTTTCCAAATAAACTTTTCCAAATTACGTCGTTTTCAAAACCATTTCAATTTCAATATATTTCAAACTTTAAGTATTCAACCATTCTAAAACTAAGTTTGATAATCGCGGTTCAACAATCAAATTTCTATTATTTAGTTTTAAAATATTTTACATAATAAACCCATTATCATTTAAATAAAACTCAAATTACAAATAACTCAATATTTCCTTCAATTTATTTATGCTTGAAATATTCATTTAATTCACCTTAAATAAAAATCAAGTTATAAAATTCATACCTTTAAAATCTCAATTTATCAAATTCAAATCAATTTCATATTTATCTTCCCACCTTATTCTCATTTAAGTCATTGTAAACTCCAGAAATATAATTTTAAAATTTTAAATAAACACTTAACCATATTATATCTGAATAAAATCAAACTTTATTATTTAACTTCCTTTATGCTTCAAACCAATTTTATACATAACCTAAAACCAAGAATTTAACTATATATAAAATAACATTTGTAAAATCCAAATCAATATCTCATAAAACCATATATTTCTTTACAAAACCATAGAAAATCATTTCAAAATATTATATATATATATATATATATATATATATATATATATATATAGACCACGGTGTCTGTATATAAAATTTTCTGCCCTATGGTCAAGTGCTACAGATATCTATCATTTCAATCAGAAATTAAAAAAACGGTTATATATCATTTCAAACCGCAATTCCGAATGAAATAAAAATGCATAACAACTTGCAGTTTATAATAATATATAATACAACATCCATTCATCCAATATCAATCATCAACCATTTATCACAATCATCATCCAATTCAAACAATAACATCAATATAGAATAGATAATAAATAACCGGTAATTACTAGCAGTTTATATTCAAAAATAAATAAATTTGACTGGCAGTTTATATGCAATAATAAATTAAATAACAATTTAATTCAATAATTTCAGTTTAACTAGAATGACGATAAAAATATACCAAACAACAATAAATAAATTTCTAATCACATCATAAATTAATTTAACACACATAAGAAATTTTAGAAGTTGTGAGTTAAAACACTCATCTTTTGAATTTAAATTCAATTTAAACCCAAAATTTGAACAGTCTCAGAATCCGTCCAAACCAGCATCAAAATGTTCGGAATTTCAATATGAACTTAGCGGAGAAAACCGCGTGTTAATATGACATCGTATGTAAATACACATTTGATTATCAAAAAAACAAAATTAAAATAAAATTAAATAAAAAACGAACTAGACCGTGCTGCGTCACCTGATACATGCCTCACGCGGCTACAGTATCGCATGAACAACCCATACAATGACGTTGACTGCTTCTTTGACCATGATTTGCGAGCGCCTCCGACCACCATACGCTATGCCACCATCGCCATCGAGCTCGTCACGCTCGGCCGCACGCGATGACCATGGTCCGGTCGTCTGACTCGTCGAGCGCCGCCACCCCATATACTAGGGTTTGAACCCTAATACGCAAATTCCGGCCACCACCCAAAGAATCACGTCACGTAACCACCACCACTCAACTCCAAATGCAATTCTCCACAAAACCCATATCTTGATTTTGCTGATTGAGGCCAAAATCGAAAACCCCCAAATCGACGTGTATGGTCCGCGAATTCTGAGCTTTGACCAAGCTTTCAGGATAATTCGAGCATCATTTACAAAAACGAACACTTGATGCAGATTCGCGTCGTTGAGATCTTCGATTTGTATATTTTTTCAAATTTTTTTGAGGAGTTTGAAATTTCAATTTGATTTGCGATTGGATTTGGTAGTGAGAATTTGTTTGGCTGCCATTAAGGAGTGGATATAGTTGAATTGTACATACATACAAATGAGAAATAGAGGTAGGCTAGGGTTTATAACAGGGTATTTATAGACAAAGCCGAAATAGAATGGATCAGATCGATTGGATATACGCGTTGAACGATAAAATGGCCCGAAAAGCCCATTCTGACTCCGGAATGAAATTGGGTCAACCCACATATCAAAATAGATGTTTTAAAATATTTTAAATGTAATGGAACAGGTTTCAGATCCAAATTCCATTGTATGAAGAAGTTATGTTAAAATCAAATTATTTCAAATTGATTTCAATTGATTTCAATCAATTGATTTCTAAGCGTTTCGAGTCCGTACGATCAAACGACAAGACCGATCATTACGAAACTTGAAATCCTATAATTTTTTATTCCAATTATTCAATCTATTGCTGTGGCGATGTCAACTTATTGGACTAGACATTACATTCTTCCAATTAAGCTAATTAATATGATTTCTAGTGCGCTAAATAAATTCCTCTGGCATGGTGACCCTTTTTCTAGAAAGCTTATTCCTATTTCTTTCTATAAGCTGTTTGATGCTAAAAAGTATGGAGGACTTGGTATTACTAATATTTTTCAATGGAATAAAGCTGCTATTTCAGTGTATTTCAATAAGATCTTTGCAACTGATAAGAACTTATGGTCTCAATGGGTTAATCACAATCTTATTGGAAAAAGGAATTTTTGGACTATGGCAATACCACAAAACTGTAGTTGGAGTTGGAGGTGTATTCTTAAGATTAGGGAAACTTTTATTCCTTTCATACAATGTAATTATGTATTGATTAAAGGTTTGTCTTTCTGGCATTCTCCATGGGCTAAACAGGGACTGATCTTAAGTACTTTAGTTGATTATAATCTGAGAAGAAATTCAGGAATTTCAGAAGAGGCTAGAGTAGATGAGTTTATACATGATAATTGTTTAGTTTTACCATATTCCAGCTCCTTTCAACTAAGGAATTTATGGAATCTCATTACTAGTTATCCTATTATAAATAATGACAATGTTCTAATCTGGTCAGGGAAGAGTAATAATCATTCTATTAGGCTTGTTCACAATTATCTCTGTCAAAATGGTTCTGAGTTTCCATGGCACTCAAGAATTTGGAAAATTGGATGTAATGCAAAAGAAAACTTGTTGCTGTGGAAAGTGATGGCAAATGCTTTGAACGCCAAGGATAAGCTTTGTAGAATGGGTATTATTTCAGAAGATTTATGTGTTTTTTGCAAACCAGAAACTGAAAGCAATACTCATTTATTTTTTGAGTGTCCTTTTGTATATCAAATATGGTATAGGCTATTATCAAATGGTGGATTTTACAAGCCTTCACCTGTTAGTTCAATTGAATGGTTTATTTTATTCAAAGCAACTAGATGGAAGACTCGTATGACTAGGCTTTTACTAAAGCTTCTTAAGAAATTGATTTATGCCGTGTGGTCTGAAAGGGACAATATCATTTTTGGTATTGGAAGCAAGAATTCTTCTCAGCTGTATAACTTGATTCATGGAAATATTCTCAGAGACTTAAAGACTGATATTATTTGAAGTTTGAAGACATATCAATGCTGGCAAATTGCTTATATACTGGATAGTTTGATATACCATAGCCTGAATCTGCATAAGAACTCAGGTCCATTTGTGGATTATCTGCTACAGAATGTAGTTTATTTTGCAGTGATTCGTGGTTGTTTTAGTTTTATTTTGTGATTGCCGTTGTAAGTTTGTGCATGTGGTTGTATTATTGGCATTGAAATCTGTCAAGATAATGGTTGTAACTGGTTGTAAGTCTTGTGGTATTGTAACTGTTTGTAATGATACTTAAGTCAATAAAATGAGTTTATGCTCTTGCCTTTCAAAAGAAGACAATTGACAAATTTCATCATTTTTGATTTCTTAATCACTTGCAATGATCATAACAAATTTAAATGTCAATGTATAGTTGGTTAATTTATCAATTTCACTCTTAGCCTCAATTCATTAAATTCAGAAATTATAAATATAATTCCAAATAATCCCATTTAATTAAATAAATTAATGATTATTCCGTTCAATATTATCAAATAGATGGATTTAACATTGGATTCAAAAATATTACATTAATATTCTCATATTCCATCTTTATTTCAATTAACGTAAAATTTAATATTTAATTCTACTTATTTGCAATAAATCCAATAATTTAACTTTAAATTCCAATAAATAAAATAATCCTGACTCTCATTCTTTTAATTCAACTAATTATCATATTATCATCTTAGGTACCATTTACATTGGTATATATCCTGATACATTAACATTTTCCCAATTTATCTTTATTTCAAATTGCATAACATTTCATTTCAATCGCTACAATAATTACACTTATTATAAATTGGATTTCAATGGATTGATTTGTTTCAATTCAAATCTTTTTATTAAGTTCATTACTACTCTATAAACTTAGTTACCTTGTTTTTTCATTCATTACATTAATATACCCAATTTAAAAACTCCTAAACGTTGTATTACACTTCACATTAATGTAACCTTTATTTACATTTATTACAAATTTATTTCCAATTTCAATTAACAATCTAAATAAATAGTAACATACAATAATCATTACCGTTACCCTTTAGTCACATAAATAAGCTTTTATTACTTACAAATCAATGTTTCCATTTATTTTCATACTACTAATTTCATTCACTTATGTTCATATTATAGCCAAACATAACATTTAAATTATTTTATATAAAATTGGAATTTCATTCAAGTTCATTAATTATTAACTTTAATTAGCATTGTTTACCCTGCATTCTCCTTATTATTTCAGAAATATGATTCCTAATTATTTCTTTAATTTATACTAACATTGATTCTATCAAATTGCACTTATTTCGTATTATTTCATCAATTAATTATAACTTTGAATCTATTTCCCAATATATAAATTACAATCAATTAAAAACTTACAATTATTTCAATTAATTAGGATTGCACTAAATTAGTTATTTATCGACTTGCTTTAACATTATTACCTAAATTTACATTCAGTTACTATTGATCAATATATTATTGCATTGGTTAATTAAATGCTTACTTTTATTTACTTATTTTAAATTTTATACCCAAGTGCAACAATTCACACTATTTCTTTGTTGGGATTTCACTTCAATTGTCAATAATTAATTTTAATTACCATTGTTACATTTCATTTTTAACATTTGCTTCATTAAAAATTATTTTTTTTATTTCTTTCTAAATTAAATTACAAAGATCTAATTAAATCAACCAATTTATTTATCAAAATTTACGGGTCGTAACACTCTCCCCCACTCAAAACTTTTCGTCCTCGAAAAGTAAAAAGGAGGGAAAGAAGGAATTATGTAAACAATATATCTTACTCAAAAATACTAACTTTATAAACAAGTAAATTTACAAAATTAATTAATGTAGATAAAATATACCAATTTATAACCATTAAATCTTTTTATACTCAAATCAATAAAGTTTGGAAAACATCTCTTCCAAAAAATTTCTAAGTCCAAAATTTACAGAAAATTTCGACAGAGTCTCCTTTGTACGGAGAGGCTCGGGAGGAAATATAATATCAGTATAACAATATATAACATATACTTTTCAAAATAATATATATCCCAACATGGGAAAAATAATAATATAATAAAGCTATAAAACCGTAATCCGAATACATACCTATTTATCGGGCAATTTACGCTTAATTATGAAACCAAAGCAGTAGCAATTTCTTCCATAACCTGCATTTCACTTATATAATCCCAAAAGGTTAACAATTATATAAAATGAAATGTTTAAAGTTGTTTCAAACAATTCAATATAAAACAACAATCATTACAACCAACAGCATACACATTATATACAAATCAACCATTTAAGCAAAACGAAACAATTGGTTAGTTCGAGTTAAGACACTTTAAATCACATAGAACGAAAAATAACTATGAAGTATTCCATTTACTCAATAATCTAAGATAAATTCAGTAGATTATTCATACATCTATTTTTTTTAAAGTTTCCTTGCCTAAACAACCGTAACTAAACAAACAGCAATTTCAAACAATAGATCAATTTCATTCTTATTAATTTCATTTTATACATTTGTTGTTTGATTTCCTTTTCATCCATATAATGATTTATCTTTTTAATTTTACATTATTTCTTGCAAATTTTCATTTATTACTTACAACTATTCGTTTTCATTTATATATAGTATTCATGTTTAGTTCAATTTCTTTGCATATTAATTCATTTACTTAAGTTTATAATCTTATACTTACAATACTTACTTCCTATTACCTTTATTACAATAACATTTCAATTATACTTAAGTTCATAACAATTACAACATAAAATTCTTATTTATAAAAGAATTTCATTGAATACCTTTCATTACTTCAAGTTTTACCTGTAAAATTTCCCACTACATTTTCTTTTAACATTTTAACTTTTTGTAGTTGGTAAGTTATATATATGTTAAAGAATGCAATTGAAAGTTATACAAGTTTATCTCATTTCTTTTAATTTAATTAAACGTTCAATAATTATATTTTTTGTTTCATGGATTACAATTTCAAATTTCTTTTCAATTCCATTTATACTTAGCATTACATCTCTTATTTCCTTTAGAGGTTTCAATTTGTTAGTTGAATTTCATTTCACTACAATAATTGCAACTACCAATTGACGGAAACTTAAGAACTACATACCGGGTTTAATTTCAAATCAATTTAAAATGATAGATAAATGTATACTTACAACTTATATATCCAATTATATTTAAAACAATTTAATATTTACATTTGTTTATCAAAATAAATTTGCAGTAAAACTACTACAGTGGCCTTCCCACTTCGAAACTCGAAAATGAATGTCGATGATGCGTGCACTCATCATCGAAATTATTTTCCAGTAGTAGAGAGGGGAGTACAGAACTTGTTACCTTTCCAAAGTTTCTTTGAAATAATTCTTTCAAATTATTATGAAATATTTATATCAGAAAGTACCTCTAAACAATAATATTATTATATTTCAAAATCATTCAAAAGAAATTTTCAAAACCCCGGAACTTAGGTTCTAAATTTCCAATTTCCATTTATTTTATTTTCTTTTCAAATCTTATTTCCAACCTATGCTTATAGATTACACCACCTAACAACCAATATATTACAACCAAATAAAATATTTATAAAATTTAAATTTTTATATAAAAAATATAATAGGCAAAATTATTTCATTCACCTATATTCAAAACAATATTGTGTCAGTCTGTCCTATTAAGTGTCTAGAATCCCTATTGATGTCATAGCGTCCTATGCGCCAACCAGAATTTTAAAATACAAAACGGAACAAATTAACATAATATCAAAACTTTTTTATAACACTAACAAATACGCTCTCTCATATATATGTATACACTCAGTGACTCATCATAGGGTATTACTACCCTATAAATAAGAGTCAGACCGCACAAAGCTAAGGTTTATCGCTAAACCAAAGCTCTGATACCAGATGTAACGTCCCGCCTTTTCATACGCTTTAAATCGACGATAAACCACACACATCAGACTTAAACCATACAGAAGGGAAGATTGTTATGGGGTAAATAAGAAAAAAAAGAAAGAAAAAGAACAAAACAGAACCTTGCAGCGGAACGGTAAAATATAATAATCAAATATATAGTTCATGAAGCTATTTTGCAAAATATTCGATTATCTTATACAATACATATCGGAGTTGAACATACCAGAGAACGATAAATAATGCAGCGGAACAGTATGAATGTAGTGTAATATTGTAATAAATAATAATAATAATAAATCTTCGTCTTCGTCCTCTAGAATACAGTCTTCCAAATCCTGAAATGCTCAGGCTGACCTGAGCGAATTGAAAAGACAAAACACTCGAGTCAGAACTAAAAGATCTTATGTAAGTTAAATCAATGTAAATAATATGGGTGGAACGGCATCAGAGATGTTTACGGGATTTGACATCTCCTATCCAGTGTCTAACACGAGTGCAGTAACTTAAGAGATGCTCGGGATTCACATCTCCTAAGGATCCATTAAACTATTTACTATGTAGTAATATTTCGCTATTATAATAATGTCTATAATAAAATAAACTTACTTTTTAATAGCATTAAGGGGTTACCCATATAGCCCTTAACACGTATTAGTCCCAGTAGTCCATCCAGTATCAGCGCATCTCCAGATCGGGAGACTACCTAAATACTCCACGGGCTATGGGAGAAAACCAAACTCGTACAAGGCGCGTTAGGGTAGGTGACACGACACAACTAGGCAATGCCAGGGTAGATATACCAATTACGCTTCCGGGCCGGTGGTAATGCGTAGTGCGCAGTTACCGCCCACCTTGAGCCACACCCCCAAATAAAAAAAATCAAAAGTGGCCATCGAATCAATCCAAAAGTCAGAGTAAAATATCGAAGGGATGTGTTCGATTAAAGGAGCTGTCTTCAGTCGCTCCTGTTTTAGCCACCTTATGCCAACTCACGGGAGTCGGGTCCATGTATTTGCCTCAAAGGAAACGCCGCCACCATCCTACTTAATTCTGGAATCTCCATTGCGTACGCGGTTTTTAAAGTGGTTTTCGGAGTTGGTAGAGAATATGGCAGCTTCTGATCCCGGTCTCTTTAACAACCCAACGTTATTATAATACCGAGGTCATTTCAAAATAATTTATACTTCAAAATCGAAAATGTAATATCCATTTCAAAACCAAATAAGTACGATATCATTTTCGTTTTAAACCAAATCAATACGATATCATTTTTATAAAACTCAAATCAATATATTATCGTTTTTATTTCAAATATATCATTTATCCAAAATCATAGCACTTTCAAAGTTATAACGCTTCGAAATCAAACACTTGAAATATATAACACTTTCAATTCATAGAAATTTGAAATTCATAACTTTGAAACTTAACTTCCACCACTTAAATGTTTGAAATATTAGAATACTATATATAATAAAATAGCATCTTAAATTTCATAAATCAATTCCAAACAACTCGAATTTTCTAGATTTAAATTTAACAAAATCCCAAATCTCAAATTTCAATTCAATTCAGTTTCCAAATAAACTTTTCCAAATTACGTCGTTTTCAAAACCATTTCAATTTCAATATATTTCAAACTTTAAGTATTCAACCATTCTAAAACTAAGTTTGGTAATCACGGTTCAACAATCAAATTTCTATTATTTATTTTTGAAATATTTTACATAATAAACCCATTATCATTTAAATAAAACTCAAATTACAAATAACTCAATATTTCCTTCAATCTATTTATGCTTGAAATATTCATTTAATTCACCTTAAATAAAAATCAAGTTATAAAAATCATACCTTTAAAATCTCAATTTTATTAAATTCAAATCAATTTCATATTTATCTTCCCACCTTATTCTCATTTAAGTCATTGTAAACTCCAGAAATATAATTTTAAAATTTTAAATAAACACTTAACCATATTATATCCGAATAAAATCAAATTTTATTATTTTACTTCTTTTATGTTTTAAACCAATTTTATACATAACTTAAAACTAAGAATTTAACTATATATAAAATAACATTTATAAAATCCAAATCAATATCTCATAAAACCATATATTTCTTTACAAAACCATAGAAAATCATTTCAAAATATTATATATATATATATATATATATATATATATATATATATATATATATATATAGACCACGGTGTCTGTATATAAAATTTTCTACCCTATGGTTAAGTGATACGGATATTTATCATTTCAATCCGAAATAAAAAAATGGTAATATATCATTTAAAACCGCAATCCCGAATGAAATAAAAATGCATAACAACTTGTAGTTTGTAATAATATATAATACAACATCCATTCATCCAATATCAATCATCAACCATTTATCACAATCATCATCCAATCCAAACAATAACATCAATATAGAACATATAATAAATAACAGGTAATTACTGGCATTTTATATTCAAAAATAAATAAATTTGACTGGCAGTTTATATGCAATAGTAAATTGAATAACAATTTAATTCAATAATTTCAATTTAACTGGAATGATGATAAAAATATACCAAACAGCAATAAATAAATTTCTAACCACATCAGAAATTTATTTAACACACATAAGAAATTTTAGAAGTTGTGAGTGGGTTAAAACACTCACCTTTTGAATTTAAATTGAATTTAAATCCAATTTAAACCCAAAATTTGAACAGTCTCAGATTCCGTTCAAACAAGTGCCAAAATATCCGGAATTTCAATACGAACTTAGTGGAGAAAACCGCGCGTTAATCTAACATCGTATGTAAAAGTTATATGCATTTGATTATCAAAAAAATAAAATTAAATAAAAAAAATTATCTAGACCATGCCACGTCACCTGATACATGCCTCACGCGGCTACAGTATCGCACTAACAACCCATAGCAGCAACGACGTTGATCGCTGCTTTGACCACGATTTGCGAGCGGCTCCGACCACCATACGCTACGCCACCATCGCCATCGAGCTCGTCACACTCGACCGCATGTGATGACCATGGTCCGGTCGTCTGACTCACCGAGCGCCGCCACCCCATATGCTAAGGTTTCGAACCCTAATATGCAAATTTCGGACACCACCCAAAGAATCACGTCAGGTAACCACCGCCATTCAATTCCAAATGCAATTCTCTACAAAATCCATATCTTTATTTTGCTGATTGAGGCCAAAATTGAAAATCCCCAAGTCAACGTGTATGGTTCGCGAATTCTGAGCTTTGACCGAGATTTTAGGATGATTCGAGCATCATTTATAGAAACGAACACTTGACGCATATTCGCGTCGCTGATATCTTCGAGTTGTATATTTTTTTGAGGAGTTTGAAATTTCGATTTGATTTGCAATTGGATTTGGTAGTGAGAATTTGTTTGTCTGCCATTGAGGAGTAGATATAGTCGAATTGTACGTACAGATAAATGAGAAATAGAGGTAGGCTAAGGTTTATAACAGGGTATTTATAGACAAAGCTGAAATAGAATGGATCAGATCGATTGGATATACGCGTTGAACCATAAAATGGCCCGAAAAGCCCATTCTGACTCCGGAACGAAATTGGATCAACCCATATATCAAAATAGATGTTTTAAATTTTTTTAAACACAATGGAACAGGTTTCAAGTCCAAATTCCATCGTATGAAGAAGTTATATTAAAATCAAATTATTTCAAATTGATTTCAATTGATTGACTTCTGGGCGCTTCGTGTCCGTACGATCAATCGATAAGTCCGATCGTTATGAAACTTGAAATGCTACAATAATTCGCCGTTACGGATCCTATGAAACTGGTTTCATCGAAATCCGAGTCAGTGGCCAAAATGGCTATTTTTACATTAATTAAATAAATTAATAATTAATTAATTAAATCCATTTTTTTATTCCAATTCGACAATTGACCAATTTCATCATTTTTGATTTCTTAATCACTTACAATGATCTAAACAAATTTAAATGTCAATGTATAGTTGGTTAATTTATCAATTCAGTGTTAGCCTCAATTCATTAAATTCAGAAATTATAAATATAATTCTCAATAATCCTATTTATTTAAATAAATTAATGATTATTCCATTCATTATTGTCAAATAGATGGATTTAACATTGGATTCAAAACTATTACATTAATATTCTCATATTCCATCTTCATTTTAATTAACGTAAAATTTAATATTTAATTCTACTTATTTGCAATAAATCCAATTATTTAACTTTAAATTCCAATAAATAAATAAATCCCGACTCCCATTCTTTTAATTCAACTAATTAACATATTATCATCTTAGGTACCATTTACGTCGGTACATATCCTGGTACATTAACATTTTCCCAATTTATCTTTATTTCAAATTGCATAACATTTAATTTCAATTGCAACAATAATTACACTTATTATAAATTGGATTTCAATGGATTGATTCAAATCTTTTTATTAAGTTCATTACTACTCTATAAACTTAGTTACCTTGTTTTTCCATTCATTACTTTACTATACCCAATTTAACAACTCCTAAACATTGTATTACATTTCACATTAATGTAACCTTTATTTACATTTATTACAAATTTATTTCCGATTTCAATTAACAATCTAAATAAATAGGTAACATACAATAATCATTACCATTACCCTTTAGTCACATAAATAAGCTTTTATTACTTACAAATCAATGTTGCCATTTATTTTCATACTACTAATTTCATTCACTTATGTTCAATTAAAGCAAACATAACATTTAAATTATTTTACATAAAATTGGAATTTCATTCAAGTTCATTAATTATTAACTTTAATTATCATTGTTTACCTTGCATTCTCGTTATTATTTCATAAATATGATTCCCAATTATTTCTTTAATTTATACTAACATTGATTATATCAAATTGCACTTATTTCATATTATTTCATCAATTAATTATAACGTTGAATCTATTTCCCAATTTACAAATTACAATCAATTAAAACCTTACAATTGTTTCAATTGGGATTGCACTAAATTAGTTATTTATCGACTTGCTTTAACATTATTACCTAAATTTACATTCAGTTACTATTGATCAATATATTATTGCATTGGTTAATTAAATGCTTACTTTTATTTACTTATTTTAAATTTTATACCCAAGTGCAACAATTCACACTATTTCTTTGTTGGGATTTCACTTCAATTGTCAATAATTAATTTTAATTACCATTGTTACATTTCATTTTTAACATTTGCTTCATTAAAAATTAATTTTTTTATTTCTTTCTAAATTAAATTACAAAGATCTAATTAAATCAACCAATTTATTTATCAAAATTTACGGGTCGTTACATAATAAGTGTTGGTTTTAACAAGTTCATAACTCGTTGTGAGGTAAGAATTACCCGGGTTTTCAAATATGTTTATAACTCATTATTTTCAAGTTTTATGGGTCTACTCACGCTGGTTTCCAGCCTGATCCGGGTGTTACTTTGATGTAATGCTCGGGTCAGACCGAGTATTACAGATTTTCAGCTGAGGACATTCTAGAGCTCAGGAGGCGAGCTGGATGGCAGGAACGTATGGAGTATACCATTGTGTATAGAGTTTGTATTGATAATAGTATGAGAAAAGTTGCACAACTGTCCAGTTTATGTATAAATGGTTGTAACTCTGATGTATTGTCATAAATTGACAATTACAACTTTCTTTGTATAAATGCTATTATTTGATATTATATTTTGATCTGCTGCGAAATGTGAGATTCTGCGTTTTGTTTTCCGTTCTTCTTCTACCTCTTTTCTTCTTAACCTAACGATATGGGATTTCGGACGTTCGATTACTCGACACTTCTACAGTTGAACGTATTAGTGTCGAATTCTCGAGGTCGAAAATTTCGGGTCGTTACATTTGGTATCAGAGTGAGGTTAAGCGAGAACCTTGGCTCTAGTGGGTTTACTCATTTAGGATAGGGTCAATAGTACCCTAAAATGAGTTGAGTGTATGAGGTCGTATTTGTTAATTTCTTATATAAAGATTTTAAAATGGTTTTAAAAATAAATGATTTTTATATAAGTTTATATTTTGATATATAAAGAAATAATTTTTTCTAATTATTATAAATATTAAAGTAATTGGTTGTTGAATTATTGGAATAAAATAAAATAATAAGAATTAAGTGGTAATAGAAATACATCCAAATAGAAATCAGATAATATGAACTGTACAAATAAGATAAGCTAGAAATGGATTCAAATTAGAAAATAAAATCCTGAATTTGTAGAAGTGGTTTCAGGAAGTTGAATTAAGTGACCATGATTTTACTTTCCAATAAATTATGAGATAATGTATGATAAATTGGTTTCCAGATATGATAATTTTGCTTATTATCATAAATGGTTGTTGTGTTTAATAATGAAATGTTTTAGGGAAGTAAACATTTAGATAAATATGACATATAAATTGAAAGGGGTTTAAATTGTTAAATTTTAAAATATGAATCTTGAAAACTTGAAATTATTTTAAGGGAATTTGTTTTAAATTAAAACCAAAGGAGGTTTAAAATTTAAAGTATAACTTGGAATGCAAAGGAAATAAATATGTATAAATGAGGGATATACATAATATCAAAGATGATTTGAAATAAACTCTAAATGTTGAGTTTTAAATTTTTCCTTGGAATGTGATGTGAAAACCCAAAGTGAAATAAATTTTTAAATTTTAGTGGGAAGATTATTAATAAGTATTTAAAATTTGAAATGGGAATTCAAATTGGGTAAAGTTGACTGGATTGAATAAACTGAATTTAACTTGGGGGGAGTTAAACGGGTTTAGAATGAACAACCTGAATTGGAAATTTCAAACTGAAAGTGAGATTTAACTTAGGAAGTTAAATAGATTGAATTGAAGGGAAGTATGTGTGATCTCAAAATGGGTTTGAGATCTGGAAATTGGAATTAGATGTTATTGATGAATGTTTTAAATAATTTGGATATTTATTTATTTTGACTTATCTTAATATCATCCTGTTGTTATTAATAATCTATGAAGATGAGAATTAAATTATTTTAAATAAGAAATGGGTTGAGGTAATATACATCCATTATTGAAATAAAATAGAAATAAGATTGAACTTATGAAAAGGGAATCACTTTGAACTTAAGATTCAAATGTTAAAAATGAACTTGCAAACTGAAATTGTTTGAGAATTGGTTTCAAAGTTTGATGTTAAAACTGGATAATAAATTAGGTTCTGAAGATTAAATTGCTTAAAAAAGTTTTGAACTCTTATTTGAACTTTGAAATAAGTTAAGAAAGGGTAAGTTAAAATGACATTTTGAAATTTGGACTCAAAATTAAATGGTTTAATGATTTAAGTTATTAATTTAAAAGTAAAGTATAATTTGATTTAAGGAATTAAATCAACATTTAAAGATTTAACTTGAATTTATATAATTCGAGATGGTTTAAAGTTGAGATTGGAACTGAAACTAGTTCAAATTGAATTTGATTGGAAGTGAGGTTGAAGCTGAATAAGTTTAAGTTCAAATGGAAATTTATTTGAATTTGGGATGGGAATGGAAGTTAAGTTAAATTGAATTAAAATTGAATCAATTTAATGAGATTGGAAATTGAAAGTTAATTGGAAATGGAGATTAGGAAATTGAATAGTTTGACTCTGAATCTATATTAAAATAGATTGTTATAATATAAACTGTTTTAAATCTATTTTTCCTAGTTATGTACTATACAACCTTTCTTTTTAAAACACAAAACTATCTTATACTTATTTTACAATTATTTTGAAAACTAATTACTATTCTACATCTGTTTTATAAACTAATCATTATTTTACAACTATATAACTAATTACTATTTTATGACTACTTTACAACTATACAACTATTCTACAATAATTTAATTATTTTTCTGCTATTTTATAATTACTTAATATTTTACTGTTATTTACAACTAACAACTATTTTACAACTACTTATTTATTTTAAACTTTTCAAGGTATTTTCTAAATTCAAGTGGTCAGAGTGCAAACTGTTTAGAATTGAAGTGATAACTCAATGGGAAATGGAAGCAATTGTGAATAAGTGAATAGAATCAAATGAGGGCGAATAAAAAGAAAATTGATTTAGCTGATAATTAATGAAAATAAATACGTAGGATGTGCGTATATTATTCTATTCGCATGATGATTTGATCCAGATTCGAGCACAGAATTTCGAGATAGTATATCGATCCGAGTTGGGATTTTTCACTCGATTTTCGACGGCGAAACCTGGATATGGATTTTTGATTGATTTTGAAAATTCTCTATCATAGTTAGGCCATGCAAGGAGAATGACGGTTTCTGATCAAGAAACCAGATCTGAGTTCGCACTAGGAAGTGGGGTGGAGGATACTAGTTCGGAAGTGGAATTGTGTGATCGAGTGAGCGATCAGATTTGATATTACATACGGATGGTATATGTACATAGTACGTGCTTAAATGAAATAGATATTGAAATTTTGAAAGAAATGAGAAATGATTTTAAAAGAAAAGTATATTTTGAGAACTATATATAAATAAAGGTCGAAGTTGGATATCTTTTGAAATTCACTTTATGAAAAGTAAGTGGTATGGTGAATAAATTTATAAGGGGAATCAAACTTGAATATTTGATTTGGTATAGCTAAAGTTATATATATTTATTTCATATGATGAACTCCCCTTTGTTGAATCTGTAGCCAGAAGAAAGGTTTTGAATGTATTTGAAGTATAAAAAGGCAATTTATACAAGTATATAAGTATATAAGTGATCCAAAGATTATTTTCAAGTTGGAAAGGATAAGTTGTGTGTGTGTGTATGTATATATATACATATACATATATATATATCTATATATATAAATGATTTTATGAGAATGATTTTGGAAAGGGTTTTGAAACCTATGGATTTTGGAAAGGCTTTTGATTTTTGGGAAAAATCAATTTTGGGAATTGGAAAGCCAAGTTTGAAACTATCGATTTGGATATCGATTTTGTGTAAAGGATATTTTGATGTAAATCATAAAGGGTATGATTTGAAAGATACTATAAGTGTATAGTATAAAGTGCTTTGAGATTGGCCTTGGTGAAAAAGGCGCTCCCATTGAAATGAACTTCATAGGAGATCCACGGGGTGGTTCTGCCTTGAGCCTTATGGGGAAGGCTCTATATTGAATCATGGGAGGAAGTCCGGACAAACTGAAGTTCCTGAGGATTATGTGTAGTGGGTAGCGAAAGTCAAGGGCGCTAATGCCTATAGAGATATTTGGGTTATGCTGTGACGACAGTGTAGCTCGATGTCACTACGATCTACTACGGACCATAGCGGAAGTCGTGTGTGCTGTGAGAGCCAACAGTCTACGTTTGATTTTTCCATGATGGCAACGTAACATCAGTAGACTGCGACCTATGGAGACATAGCGAAAGTCGAGAGGCCGTGAGAGCCTAAGGTTACATTGAGACTCAACTGATGTAGTCTGCGACCTATGTAGGAGTGGTGAAGTTTCATTTGGCAACGAAATTCGAGGGCACTGATGCCTGCAGTTACATGGATTTTTGCCATGATGGCAATGTAACCCGGAATGTAGTTGCGATCTGTGGTGGGTTCCGTGGCGTAATCGAGGGGCACGGAGTGTCTACAGTTATCTATGGGTTTTGCCGGTATGGCAACGTAACCATCGGGTTAATTGCGACCATGGAGGGGGTGATGATTTCCAGAGAATTCTTACCAAAGACGTTTCCTCTATTTTCAAATTTTTTTTCCATATTTTCAACAAAATGTTTTCCAAAGTATTTTCACTGGGTGTTGAAAACGGGTTTACCAAGTACTTATAGATTTTCACTCCTACACCTGATCAACGTATGACCGAATTTCTATAAGAACGAGGATGGACTTGTTGAGCATCAAGTTAGAAAAAATATTTATATAAAACTGTTTTGGTAATATTACATAGATATTAAAGTGTTTTAAGAAAATTCTTAATAAAAGAGTTTATAGTTGAAAATGATCAAAGAGTAATTTAACTGAAAAATGGCAGTATAATTAAATCTCTAGCTTCGTTCCTTTTCGAGGACGAAAAGATTTAAAGGGGGAGGAATGTGATAACCCGGATATTTGGGCATCTGATAATTGGTAATTATCGGGTCTTAACTATTGAAAACACTGATGAATATGTTAAACAAATAAAATTCTGATAATTAAATTGTCTGGATGTATATAAATGGATTTGAAATTATAATAGATATTGAATTATAAATATCTGGAAATAATAAATCTTATAGTTGATAATCTTCTTTTATAAATTATTTAAAATAGGAAACTTTTCTTTTAAGAACAAATAAATTATGTGTTTGATGTATGTATATATGTGTGAGTTAATTTTAAGCACAATTTAAATTTGAATTGGAAATTCAAAGAATAAATATCTTAAAATAAATTGGATATAAAATATATATGAATTTATTAGTATATAATTTGTTTTATATTATTTTCTTTAAGAGATCATATTTATATAAATTAAGATAGTGTAATTATTAAATTGAAATTTAAATATAAAGATTTATAAAAAACATTTAAAAATAATAAACTCATGCATAATAACTCATGTAAGACAATTAACTCATGCTAAGGACTAATGGAAGCAAATTAAACAAGTGTCATTTTGTCTTTTTATTTTCAAAAATAATAAATAAAATTAAAAACAAGTTATATATACACATCTCCCTACCTCATCACTTCATTTTCTTCATTTAAGAAACTAATCTACAAATTTAAAAATACAAGAACAAAATCAAAACCTGAGCAGATTAAAATAAAAACAAATTCAAAGCATTTTAAAAGTGGAATAATCTCAATCCTGGAAGCAAAGGCAAACATAAGGATTCAAACTCAAAACTGAAGTAATCAAAGCAAAGAACTGAAATCAAATAACCTCTGTTCAAAATCTATAACCTGAAGAAAATCAAATCAAAGATCATCTCAACATCAAACAAGTTCAAAGATCAGATCCTTCAAGTCCAGATCAGTTTAAACAAAATTCCAGCCTTTCTCTGTTTGCATGTGCAGGTGAGTGAACTCTTAAATCTATTTTGATTTATCTTTGATATATACTTGTTGTATGATTCCGAAATGTTGTATAGAGGTAAGCATATCTGCATGTATATATATACATGTAAGTAAGGTGAGCATGTTGGGTATAGCACTGTTCCAGGTTACAGGCTTTATAAATAAATTCAGAAAAATTATTTTCTCTTCTTCTAATTCTTTTTAGACTTAAGTATGTAAACAAGTTATGTTAGAAATAGCAAGACATGATTCAAGTTTAGAAAATATTTTTAAGTTTAATTTACAAGTAAAGTATACAAAAAATCAAGATATCACAGTGAAAAATCATTCTAGTTAGAAATCAAGTGATTAGATTACAAGAACTGATTTTGTAACTGGATTCGAACTCGTAAATAATGAATTTTGGTAACGATTTCGTGGTTTTTAAGTTTGGGTGTGTTAAGTTTTTGCAAGTTGATCAATATTGGGTTTTCTGGTGATTTCCGATGATCGGTTGGAAGTGGTATGTCGTGCTCGTCACTGGAGGAAGATTGAAGCCTGGCACACTCAGGAAAAATGGAGGCTGATTTTTTCTATCGAGAGGGTGGTTTGATCGAGATCGATTTAGGGTTTAAGGTATGGTTTTGATTGACGTTGATTTTGAGAGCTGTGCGACGCCGTAATGGTTTCGAGTGGGCTTGGAGGTGTGGGAAATGAAAGAGGGAGGTCTGGCGCGGCTATCGATGCAAGCTCGTGGTTTATGATGACCGGAGCTAGGCATTGTGAGTGTTTTGGTGACTGAGCTATGTTCCAAGGGGTGCTCGGTTATCTCGATTTCAACTTAGGTGTTCGTTTGGGTTTCTGGGTAGTCGTGGCGATAGATGGGGTCGTGAGCAATTGGGTGGCGGCGGAGGCTGGAGTACCTCCGACCATATGTGCACGTGCACAAGGTTCAGATACGTTGGGTTTTGGCACTATAGTGGAGGTAGGGATCTGGTTTGAGAGAGAGAGAGACGGGAGAGTTTAGGGTAGGACTCGGGTTTACAATAGAGTTTTGTTCGGGTTTGGCTCGGGTCCATATCACTAGAACACTTAACTAAGTTTTAAATAGGAAGGGAAGAAGAAGAGGGGAAATGGGCCGCGGTTTGGGCCTGAGTGAAAAGAAAAAAAATAAGATAAGTAAAAGAAATAAGGGAAGGGAGGAATAAGAGAAATAAAGGAAAATGTAGTAGAAGAAGAAAATAAAAGTAAAGAAATAAAAAGAAATAGGAAACAAGTTTCAGGGGAAATTCTCAAACAAGCTTCATAAAATTAAATTATAAAGTTAAATGTTGTTGAATTTAAATTGTTGATTGGAAATGATTATATATTGAGTTGATAAATTAAATTAATTCCTAAGGTTGGTTAAGAAAATAAAGGTTAAGCTTATAATTAATCAAAGAGGTGATTTTCTACAAATTAATTTCAAACACTTAGATAAATTTAAAAGGTAATTAAGTAATTAATAAAGATAAATGGGTTATCTTGAATTTAATTAAGATTTTGGGTAATTATAGTTTAATTTAGTTAATGAAGTAATCAAATAGAAATTAATTAATTATTGATTTTGGATTAATTAATTAAAAATTAAGGGTAATAAATTAATTAATTGGTAATTAGAGATTAAATACTTAAATGATAATTAGTTAATGTTAGTAATTAAAGGATTAAATTATTAAAGGTTAATTAATTAGAGGATAATTAATTAAAAATTAAGGTTAACTAATTGAGGATAATTAACAAATGGGATAATTACTTAATGGAAGTAAGTGAGGATTAATTATTTAGGGTATTAATTAAAAGATTGATTAATTATGGAAATTAAATTAAAGGGTAGTTAATTAATGTGATTAATTAAAGGATAACTAATCAATGTAAGTGATTATAGAATAATTAATTAGAGTAATTAATTAAGGATCAATGTAATAAATTATTGTTAATTAATTTATGAGAATAATTAAAGGATTATTTAATATGAATGGTTGAAGGTTAATTAATTTGTGTAATTAATTAAAGGCTAATTACTTGTAATTAAAGATGATAACTAAAGGATGATTAATTAATTAATTTGTAATTAATTAATGTTAAGTAAGCAGGATTTAAAGGTGATTGAAGTAATTAATTTAATTTATTTAAATTAATTAGAAATGGTGCGATTAATTAATCTTGCTTATGGATGGATGAATGATATTGAATGCCTTGGATTATTTGATATCTCTGATACGTGATGCTATGTGATGTGATATGTTTGGATTGAACTGTGATAATGTGGTTTGTCTATCTATGATGAATTGTTATGTAAATATGTAATTTTGGATATAAATGGAATTGTTTAAACTTAAACAGCTTTGTTTTTAAGATGATAATGGATTCGAAGAGACCAGTGTTGGGTATCAGTAATACCCGAAACCACTTTGATTTGCAATCTACAATAATTATTTATAGATTGATATGTGAAATCAATAGGCTGGAATAGAATAGTTTAAGTAACTGGACCATTGAAACTAAGTAAGGGTACTTAGGGTTTGATTTATGAATAAGTGTTGGTTTTAACATGTTCAAAACTCGTTGTGAGGTACGAGTTACACGGGTTTTCAAATATGTTTATAACTCAGTATTTTCAAGTTTATGCATTTACTCACACTGGTTTCCAGCCTGACCTGAGTGTTACTTTGCTGTAATGCTTGGGTCAGACGGAGTATTATGGATTTTCAGCTGAGGACGTTTTAGAGCTCAAGAGGCGAGCTGGATGGCAGGAACGTATAAAGTATACCGTTGTGTATAGAGTTTGTATTGATGATAGTCTGAGACAAGTTGTACAACTGTCCAGTTTATGTATAAATGGTTATAACTCTGATGTATTGTTATAAATTTACAATTATAGCTTTCTTTGTATAAATGCTATTACTTGATATTATATTTTGATCCACTGTGAAATGTGAGATTCTGTGTTTTGTTTTCTGTTCTTCTTCTACCTCTTTTCTTCTTAACCTAACAATCTAGGATTTCCGACATTCGATTGCTCGGCACTTCTACAGTTGAACGTATTAGTGTCGAATTCTCAAGGTCGAAAATTTCGGGTCGTTACAGTATTCCCGCCGCAGGAACCATTCTGCTTCATGATAAAACTCCTTAGCATCCATAGGTAGATCTTACGTCGGTGAATCCTTGAACTCCATACCATCAGCAATTTCAGATGCAGCTACCATCAAGACCATGGATGGATATGGACGATCCACTGGTGCTGCCGTGGCATTAAAACGTATTAGGAAACTCCTCAAGGACTCTCTGGTCCTCTGTTTCAGTGCTGCCATGTGACGACCCACGTTTTTGGATGGTTTAAATTGACAAAAAAACCACACATGCCTATCTCAAACCATTCAAATAGGGGGATTGTCAATGAGGTTTAATAGAAAATAAGAGAAAAGAAGGAAAACAAAACACTAAATCTCACAGCGGAATGACAAAATATAATAATCAAATATACAGTTCGTGAAGCTGTTTTACAATATACAGTTTATTACACAAATTTTACAACATAATCAGAGTACAATCAACAAACTTACCAAAATAATGTAGCGGAATGATAATAGTAAATACAATCGTTACTCTGAACCTACTGAAAAATAATCTTGAGTTCCATTGGGTTAAATCTGCCTGTGTACTGCCTTGCCAAAGGGAGGGTTGACACTTTTAAAGATCTATTTACATTTATATTCATACTCAAAAAGGTTTAAAGAAGAATGTTGATAAACATTGTCATAACGAACCCAAATCCATTCCATATTCATATCATCTTTAAAAACATTCTTTTTAAAGATCTAAGTTAATAATAGGTTAAGTTTGATAGTCGAGTACTCGATTATCTATTTAAAACATTTGCTTATACAAATCAATATTCGTATACGTACTTATATTCGACATTTCAACTTAATCATTCCTTGTTCAAGAGTGAAGCTAGGTAATTAAGTTAGAGCACTAATTGCACCAAAGCCTTGCCTAGACATTTCATTCTTGAATCTCATAAATAGACAAGCATACTCATCAGCTTTTAATGTAAGTATAGTATTAATGATTTCCATAAAAAAAAAATAAACAACATAATTAAGCCATTTTCGATAATCATGACTTAAGTATTCCTCGTTCAAGAGGGAATACCAGTAGGTTAGAGCTCTATTGCTCCGTCCCCACTCGACATCAATCTTAACTCTCATAAATAGATAGGCCTACTTCATTGGCTTTTAGCATTAAGAAAAATTAATTACCTTGCAAAAAAGTAAGTAAATAACAAGATTACCACATTTTCGACATTCCAACTTAGCTATTCCTCGTTCAAAAGGGAAGATCGATTGGTTAGAGCTCTATTTCTCCATTCCTACTGGACATCAATCTTAACTCTCAGAAATAGAAAAGTCTACCTCATCATCTTTTAGTGTTAAGCCTAATCCATAACCTTTTTAAAAACTTATATAAACTTTAAAAATACTTACAAATAGGTTATAAATATCTATGTAAAATATTACTGGAAAATAACTAATGTATAATTTGATCAAAAACATGTTTTTTATTATAAAACCTCTACACTTTAAATATATATATATATATATATATATGATTATTAAAAGATATTTAAACTTCAAACCAACTTTAAGATATTTCAAAATGTGTGTGGAAGCATCTCTAAAAATATTAGAGAAAAATACCAAATATAAATATCATTTTTGAACACTTAAAACCATAAGCGATTTACTACAGCATTTATAAATGCTATTAAAAGTCCTTGTTAAAAACAACATTGAAAAGCATAATTTTTTTGACTTGACAATTTTAGAGTAAGTACTACAATTAAGGTACTTAAAAACTATGAAAATAAACCCTAAGAATGTCTTCCCATTTGTTTATAAAAATTCTCAAAAATAAGGGATTACGAAAGTGCACTTATAATGGCTCTTCTCATTTCAAACACCTTCAAACATACTTTAATTTAACACATAAGTTAAACAACCATTTAAACATTCTTAGTGCAGAATTTTGTCTGCACCAACAACCAAGGTCCGTAGGTACAACTCCGAAAGCTGGTTGAGTTATAGGTCTCGATTATGAAATTACTGAGATGTGATATAATTAGGCAGAAGTTGTGAGACGTTGAACTCTAGAATCATGGTGATAAATGAGAAGAAGATAAAGTGCTAAGGAAAATCAATAAAAAGAGTATTATAGTGGTTCAGGTCGAAAGTCCCTACGTCCACTGTCCTTTTCTTATTAGTTACTTTTATATAGCCAAGAGGCTTATCAAATTGAATCTAGGTTTTTCCGCCATTAATTAGTTTCTGAATAGAGCTCTAATATAGGAAACTACAATATAGTTTTATTATCTGATATGTCAGTAGATCCCTTATGCCTTGGAATTGCTGCCTATTTATAGCCATTATGGCGTAATGCCATTGGTGGAGAGCCTTTTCTTTGGATTGATGACTTGGCTTACTATATGCGACTTAGATTTGAATACTTGTTATCATCTGGTTGATTGCATTTTGACATAGATTGATGATGTGATGCTTTTATATCGTTTCCCTAAATTTTTTCGTTTATCATGATGGTTGATCTCGTTCTAAGGCTATTTGAGTCGTTGATTGTTGATATTCGTTAAAATGCTTTTGGTTTTAGCAACTACTGCCCTCGGATAAGCTTTCTGTTTCAACTAAACAACGATCTTGAACTTGGTTAGTGCTTTAATTCGTGCTCTTGGATCACATGCTCTAGGGTATTGAGTTCCATACTTATGCTCTCATTGGAAACTAAACAATGGGTCTTGGAATTACAAGCCAAGGAACCTTCTTTTCAAGTATTCATAATTTATGCTTGGTATAAATTATGGTGTAACACATGCCCCCCCCCCTCCCCAAAGTTAACCTTATATGGTTGATATGCGATGGAATTTGTGAAGAATAGTGTCATATCAAGTTTGTTACTTAGCTTGTTTGTTCCGTTCTCATCTTAAAAGTTGACCATGAGTTCTTCGGCAAAGTAGTATCCTAAGAACTTTCAGAAATACTGCTTTTCTTGGAAAACTTATAAAGATCTAACATTGTTTAGAGGGTTTTGAAAGTAATTTGTAATTTACCTTTGCCTAGAGGTTTCTTGGAAATTGAAATTAATGCTTAGAGGTGAAAATAACTCAATACCATGCCGCAATCATCTCGATTAAGATTGAATCTAATTTTCTGCCCATGGATAGGAACTAAGCTGGTTGTTAAGGTCAAGTGATGAGTAATTAAAGGTTTTGAAAACTATAAGGTGAAAATTTTAATTTGGACCATAAGGTTAAAAACTTTAGAATCATTTTGGTCACTGGAAGCCATCTAGGCTAGGTCATAAGTGAAATTGTTTGGGCGCTGAAAGGCAAAATTTGATTTAAGACCATGATATCAAAATGTTTGAAACTATACTTGTCACTTGAAGCCATCTAAGAAATGGTTCTGGTTCCAAGAGGCAAAATCTGATTGGAGACCGTGAGGTTAAAACTTTTGAAAACTATGCTTGTCACTTGAAGCCATCTAGGCTAAGTGGTAAGCGAAACAATTTTGGTGCCGAAAGGCAAAATATGATTTTGGACCGTGAGATTAAAATGTCTGAAACTATGCTTATCACTTGAAGCCATCTAGGGTAAGTGATAAGCAAAATTATTTTGGTGTCTAAAGGCAAAATTTGGTTTGGCACCGTGAGGCCAAAATGGTTGAAACTATGCTTGTCACTTAAAGCCATCTAGGCTAAATGGTAAGCGAAATGGTTTTGGTGCAGAAAGGCAAAATCTGATTTAGGACCGTGAGGTTGAAATGTTTGAAACCATGCTTGTCACTTGAAGCCGGTTAAAACGACCTTCTTTCTTTGAATCCATTTTAAAAGAACTCGTATAAAAGCAAAAATTTTTTTAGACTAAGTGATAAGCAAAATGGTTTTGGTGCCGAAAGGCAAAATCTAATTTGAGACCGTGAGCTCAATTTTTTTGAAAACCATGCTTGCACTTGAAGCCATCTAGGCTAAGTGGTAAGTGAAATGGTTATAGTGCCAAAAGATGAAATCTAACTTGGGAACATGAGGTCAAAACTTTTGAAAACTATGCTTGCCATTTGAAGCTATTTTGGTAAGTGGAATGGTCTTTGTGCCGAAAGGCCAAATATTATTCGGGACCGAGAAGTCAAAATGTTTGAAACTATGCTTGTCACTTGAAGCCATCTAAGATAAGTGGCAAGCGAAATGGTTGTGGTGCCAAGAGGAAAAATCTAACCTAAGACCGTGAGGTCAAATTTTTACTTTTGGGATTGAACTTTGAAGAGACAGGACTAAATGTGAGTCCAAGTGGTAGTAGTTGATTGACTATCTTCAAAAAGGCGGTTTTATTTCCTTGTACAAGGATGATTTGGCATCTGAGGAAATCTTTTGACATTCCACTTATGGGTAGTCGTTAGATGAGATCTATGGTGAATAAGACTTCTCTTTCTTCAATCTGTACCGTTCTTTTTAATATGAACAACCTCTTTCCTTTCTCTCCTCTTTTTAATTCAAATTGTGAAACCACCAGTAACATTCTTAAGCTTTTTTTGATTCCTCTTTCGACATCTGCCCTATTTTCTTTGATTAGACATGGATTCTCCCATTAAGACTCGGTAAGAACTCGATGAGGTTTTGCCTTTATATGGGGTCATAGGATTCGAGACACTCGATCCTTGGTCCGAGATACATTATAGTAATCCTCTAAAAGGGTATTTTGTATGGTATGTGAAATTTGGAACATGAGATTTTCCTACCTCTAATGCCCTTACTTATTGATGTTCTAAAATTTTATCGCATTAATTTCTTCCAACTCTTGGCTACCTCCTACACAACTTTTTCTGCCATGGAGATTCTATATTCTTGAAAGAGGCCATCGAGATGTATCTATTATCAAGATCAATTATGTGTTCAACATGTTAGAGTCTAAATCCATTAGGGAATCTCTATAGGATCCATTCAGCAAGATAACACTACGTCAGTGGTTCCTTGTTAAAACCTCTTCTGATCGAAACCTCTTCTGATCGAATCATCACCTCTTTTAATAATGCTGGCATGTCTTTGGATTTTTTTATCTTACCTGTGTTCTAAGTTGTGTCTCCTCATTTTGTTAAACCTAATTAGTGGGACCTGAGAAGTGTAGTGATCCATTGATCTTTAATCACTTTAAAGATAGGTATAAAGAAGTCATGAAAATTTAATCTTTATGGCGATATCGACACTTGGTCCTTACCGAAGGCAAACTGAAAGCCGCAGGTCCGATACCTCCTTCTACTACATTCATTGGACTTAAGCCTTCTAGGAAGTATGAGCAAGCTTCTACTGAAGTTATTGATAGCAGAGAAGAAGCCGAACCTAGTCCAGAGGAAAGCGAAATTGAAGGTTTTACCCTTAATTCTTTGAACTAATATTTTTTTTCCCCAGTACAACCTAGACTTGATTTTAATATTAGCCTTACCCTTTTTTCCTTATCGCAGTGGTTACTTCTCCTAAGAATATCGAACCTTGGGTAAGGGGAAAGAGACGAAGAAGAGTCTACGTCAATGCTTTCTAATAAGAGTAACTTCGGCTTGAAGAAGCAAAAAGTTACCAGATCCTCTAAAGCCGAGAGTACTAAGGGGAAAGCTTTAGATTTTCTTACTGAGAAGAACAAGTAAATAATAGAAATAGCTAGAGCTTCTTTTGAATGTGATCTTTTCAATGCCATTACTAAAGCACATGTTAGACCTTTGACTTCTACCTAGGAATCCAAAGCAATTGAGTATAGCATCCGAGACAACATCAAGGTAAAATTCTCGTGTTAGCTTATGATTTTAGTATGTGTCTTTACTCTGTTTATTTTTTTAGACCATGATTCTACCCTTTAGCATGGGTGGTTGAAAATGGAGAAGACAGTGACTACTACTGAAGCAATGAAAAAGAAGTTTGAGGAATTGAAAGCCAAAATTCAGGAGGGAAATGCTCAAGTAGATGAATTAGGCAATGCTATTGGAGAGAGAGAACGTAAGATTGAGACTCTCAAGAAAGCTTTGAAGGAAAGGAAAGAGATGTTGAAGAAAGTCAAAGATGGGTGGTAGATAAAGAACATTGCATTGGTAGAGATGAATATGAGAGGGAGGCCAGCAGACGGGCTTTTTAAGTTTTATTTGATGGTTATGCTCACAATCGAGAAACTTGACTTTGTCTCTAGCTTATCTTAGGAATCATGCTGCCACAGTAGAGGCTAACTTCGCTAAAAGGTACGAGGAGCGTCGAAAGTAGAAAGATACCGAGGCTAATGTGGAATATGAAGCCGAAACCCCAGTAAAGGAAGAGGAGGGGCCGCTACTGCTAACGAGGAGGTATAAGAAGATACTTCCGATAATACTCTTGACAACGAAAGCATACCGTGACTTGTCTTTATAACAATAGGACTTTTTGTAGCTTTCAATTTGTATAAATTCTTGAATGAAACTTCCTTGATAACTAAATTATATTTGAATTCCCATTCAACTTGATGCGATTATTATGTAATGCTTCAAACTAGAGTAGCCGATATGAAGTCCTTCTTTATTGGCTGTTCTTTATCTCTACTAATCTTAAGTCAAAGCTCCTTACGCAGTATTCTTCTCGAACTCTTCAAGGACTCAGCGAGACTATGCTTCTCTTTACCAATCTTATGAGGACAAGGTAGCCGAGCTCCAAAATGTGAAAGTAACCCTGAAGGCTTTTGAGGTTAAAAACAATTTCCTTGAGTCGAAACTAGGTCTAAAAACTAAGAGCTAAATTATCTCGGAGAATAGCAAGCCCTTAATCAATATATAGTCCTGGGATATGTTACTGTAATTCCTTTTAACGAAGAAAGGAAGGAGGTCGAAGATGATATTGCTAACAGGCTCCTTTCAAGATCTCGAATACTAAGATTATTTTGGAGAGTTTCGACTTATCATCTCAGTTTGCCTATTTGGGAGGGATCCCTTCCTTTTATTTTTATATTCTCATCCTTGGATGCTCTTGGTTTTGTAATATCATTCTTTTATGAAATTAGGCGTTCTTTACGGCATAATCCTTATAACATCTTCTTGAATGAGCTATGTAAAGGAATTTTACTTCTTTTATTTTTATTCCTGGGTGGTTACTTCGCTCATGTATGTCTTAGAATGTTCTCTTTATGGGTTATCTCTTGTCCCTGGTGTATTTTTGCTGGAGCTATATCTCGGACCCAATGGAGTTATATTGCTGGATTCTTATTTGGAGCCATCCTAGTGGCACGATAAGGAATTTCGCCTTGTTTTGATTCTATGATCACCATTACTTCTTTTTGGTTTGCCGAGACTCTACTCGATATCTTAACTTAGGAATTTTTTAACATATTATCCATACTGAGAATTTTCCCATTTCTGATCTTATGCATGATACTAGCTTCTCATGGATCACCACCATTGAGAACCAATTTTTTTTAAGCATTTTATCCATACTGGGTATTTTCCCATTTTTGATCTTATGCATGACTACGTGCTCATAGTTCAATTCTATTTAGAATCTTCCCAAATATTCTAATCTATCTAGGAATCTACTCAACACATAACACTTCTCCTCCATGGTTCACTATCATTAGGAATCTACCCAAAATTCTAATCTAATTAGGAATCTACTCTACACATAACACTTCTTGTCTATGATTCACTATCATTGAGAATCTACCCGACATTCTAATCTGACTAGGAATCTACCCAGTATAGGGTACTACTTGACCATTGCTCGCTATTATTGGGAATCTACCCAACATTATAATCTGATTGGGTACCTATCCAGTGCATGGTACTACTTGACCATGGCTCATTATTATTGGGAATCTACCCAACATCATAATTTAATTAAGAATCTACCCAACGCATGACACTACTTAACCATGGCTCACTATTATTGGGAGTCTACTCAACATTCTAATCAAATTGAGAATCTATCCAATGTATGATACTACTTGACCATGGCTCACTATCAACATGCATTCTACTTTTCGACATCTTTTTAAACCCAGGTGATATTGGCCTTACACTTTGTTATGCATCATTATGGGGGTGCTCTAATGGCGAGGTCTACTAACTTATTGTTGGGTTTCCTAGTTGGGTCTACTAACTTTCGACATCTACAACCACTTATCGTTGGCATCGGCCATCTACAACTACTTTTGGCTGGTGCCAACCATCTACAACCACTTTTGACTAGTGTTGGCCATCTAACACTACTTTAAGTTGATTGGTCATACCTAGTGCTAGTTGTAACTTGGCAAAGGGGAATGTATATATACATATACATTTTTTTGAAAAGGGTGCTTTCGAACTATTTTGCAAAATATTTGGGAATCATTTGGTCTATAAACCGTATTATTTAATAGTAAGCTTAATCCAAGTTTGGAAAAGGTGATTATTATGTATAGATTTAGAAAAGGTGAAATTCTTCATTGATCTCGCCAGATCAATAGAAGAATTTTAGTCCTTAAATTCTAAATGCAAGCATGGTATGCGAAAGTTCTTAAAGAGAGAAAACATACTGAAAGAGATACTATAAATATCGAGACCTGAATATTCCCATAGTTTTGGAACCTGACACAGGGTTATGTCAAAGAAGGATGTAATGAGACCCACTAACTAAACTTACGAAGAACCAAGACTATGAGGTGTCCCCTTGGAATTGAAACTTTTGAGGTTATAACCATGATAAGCACTTCAATGGAACTGGGATCCTTTATTTGTCTGTGGAAATTTGACTTATGAAAAGAATTCTTCTTGCAACTTTATCCTTGTAAAAAGAATCACCTCATGAATTCATTTTACAAGGGTTACGTGGATTTCTCCTAGAATTATAAAAACAAAACAAAGTGAACAATTCTAAAATAGGATATTTAATCTAATGTTTAATAAATTTAGTCGACTTCCATTATTGTATGAATTTTTCGATCGCGTAAGAGAGCTTTCGGCATTTGTCTATTTCATGCCCATTCATCAAGTGGTGAGCGCAATACTTCTCACTCTTCGGGCCTTCTTTCTCTAATGGGGGTAATCTAGTTAATACAGGTCATCATGAGTTTCCATTAATATCCGTGATAAGATTTGACTGAGTGGGGTAAGATTTTGATCACATTTTAACTTCTTTCAAAACCCATCATCTAAGGTAACCAGGAGGGCTCTCTTGTTGAAGGAACCAGACCTTCATATTTCAATAGTTCGATGGAAAAATCCTTAACTTCACTATTCAAGGCCTTACAATCTTTCAGAGCTAGGCTAACTTGTGGAGTGATTCTGGGAGATATCTTGAAAGCTGCTTGATCTGAGAAGCTTTAAATTCATAAATAGGAACATACTCTTTACCACTATCTCTTTTCAAAATGAGGGTGGCCAATATTTCATTGTTGTCTTCTTTGATTTGCTAAACGCAAAGGTTGAGGGTAACTCTAGGGTTAGCTTCTCATTCTCGACTTTAGTCATGGTTGGAGGGATGATGTTACCGTGTTTTCTGAGTGAGAACAAAGGTCGAAGTTTGGGCCCTTCTTTTAGCCCTAAAAGTAAAACTGTAGAATTTTGTCTACACCAACACGCCGAGGTCTGAAGGTACATCTCCAAAATCTGGTTGAGTTATAGGTCTCGGTATGAAATTACTAAGATGTCATATACTTAGGCTGGAGTTGCAGGACGTTGAACTATCGAATCGTGATGATAAACAAGAAGAAGATAAAGTGCTGAAGGAAAGATAACACCAAGAGTTTTATAGTGGTTTGGGTCAAAAGTCCCAATGTCCGCTGTTGTTTCCTTATTTAGTTACTCTTATATGCCGAGAGGCTTATTACATTGAATCTAGGCATTTCCACCATTAATGAGTTCTTAAGTAGAGCTCTAATGTAGGAAAGTACAATATAATTTTATTCTTTTGATATGGCAGAAGATCCCTTAAGCCTTGGGATTGCCACTTATTTATAGCCAATATTCCATGACGCCATTAGTGGAGAGCCTTATCTTTGGATTGAGGACCTAGCTTGCTATGTGCGGCTTAAATTTAAACACTTGTTATCATCTGGTTGATTGCATTTTGATGTGGATTGCTAACGTGATGATTTTTTTATATATTTCCTTTGATCCTTTTGTTTATCTTGACCGTTGATCTCGGTCTGAGATTATCTGAGCCAATTGTTGATGCTTGTTAAAAGGCTTTTGGCTTCGGCAATTGCTGCCCTCGGTTAAGCTTTTTTGTCTCACCTGAACTACAATCTTGACCTTGGTTGATGCTTTAATTCATGCTCTCAGATTATATGCTTTAGGGTACTGAGTGTCGTAGTTATACTCTCGTTGGAAACTAAACAATGGGCCTTGGAATTACAAGCCAAGAAACCTTCTTTTCAAGTATTCGTAATTTATACTTGGTGAAATTATGTGTAACAAACATCAAGTCAAGGACATTCCACATGTTTAAGAGGGTAATAGAAGTGATGTTATACAACATCATATTATCATTTGCTTTTAAAAGTAAGAGGGGTTCAAAGTTCATAACTTTACTTTGTTAATGTCACTTTAACTTTATACTTTGCACACAACATATACGTACACAGTATATACAAATAAGACAGTGAGATAACTCACTTAGATTCATGCAAAGCCACAAGAACAACTAACCACCTCCTTTCATCACTACAAGCCTAAAGATCCAACCTTTAGCACTTTCAAACCAAAACAACACCTACCCTCCTTTTCTTATGCTCACGGTCCCAATGGATCCTCCTCTTCTTCTCACCTTATCCCACTTTTTACTTCCTAATCATGTTCCCATGATTTTTTAGACCTATAGCTACAGTTTAAAAGAGATTGGAGTTGATTTGGTTAAGATTTGAAAAATTTAGAGAATAATTATGGAAGTGCTTAAGCACTTTCACCATTTTTAATTCTCATACTTCATTTCAAGCTTAGTGAATTAGTGATTTATTACGTATGGTATGCTCTCCTTATATAGGTTTTACAAGAGGTCATAACCACCTCTTACCTTCCATGAAAGGTCATAAAGGAGCCGCCTTTTCACATGTTAACTTTACACTCCTTTTGCATAAAAGTTAAGCATTACCATAAAAGGTCATTTCCTAAATATCTTTGATGACATCACCCATGGCATCATCCAAAAAGTTTATTTCCATAAATGAAAATATTTTTTATTTCATTTTATTAATTTCCTAAGAAAATAAGTGTATGTAAAAAATATGAACAACTTATGATGGTTAAAAAGCTGTTTATCGATAAAATAATTTTTAGTCACATTATCGATATTTTTTCAAAGTATTTATTTTTGTCAACATTTTTTCAAAATAATTTTACCATCATTACTTATGATTTAAAAGAAGGTTAAAATTCTTATTAAATCATTCTTATAACATTTAATCTAAGATTCAAATATTTAAATAATTTAGATATTTAAATACGAAGTGTTTGAAATTTTGGGTCGTTGGAATTTCTCCTTTCAATTCATATTCAATTTTCAATCAGGCTACCCTTTCCTCTCTCTAGCATGGCTGGCCATACCTTACCCAATATGAAGCAAATTTTCCAAAAGCCCATTCAAAAAAATTTCTCTATTTAAAGCCCGTTAAAGGTATACCGATATCATATATTGGTATGCGCATATATACCTTTTTTATATACATCCAAATAATTGCGAAAAAATCGAAACATCAAATAAATTAACAATTATTATTATAAATATTAATTTATTTAATTATTTTATAATAGTTTATAAACTAATTAAATCATATTGTTTTTAAAAGTGCCCACAAATACAGTTGTGAGACCCAAAGACGTAAATTCAGTCAGCAATTAATATTGAACAATTACAAATATTAATGTTCGCATGTTATCTTAGTTAGTGGTGTGACATTTTAGCCAAATTCTTCGCTTACAGATCTTTTTGCTAAAATCATAATTTATATTATCTTAAGCACTACCAATAACGATAATAATTTACACACATTCTATTTTCCAACACTATATCACAATAGGATGTTTAGAGTCAGGAATTGATCAAAACTTCAATATTATCCAGATTCAACTTGATTAGACCATAAACGTAGTCCTTGGTTCGATAATAATATTTACTATTAACCTTTATACTCTTGCCAGAGATTTTGGCTTCGAATAGACTATATTTGACTGTGATACTAACCTCATTTTGGAGAAGGCAAATTCTTTATTTAATAGCGCTTCACTTCCAATGCTTCTACTTAGACCCTACTGTAGTCGTTAGATGGACGCTATCTCATGATTTAACTGTAACCATAGTGGAGTATCCACATTGAAGTTCTACAGTATTCTTAAGCTGAGAAAACTATGTAAAATCATCACATTGAAATTCCGTATTTGACCTAGTTGTTACAACTAACGGAAAACTCTCGGATGAATCAATCCATAGTTATTCCATAACCATGTGTACGTAACCCCTTGGCGCCCTAACAACCATGAGTAATACACTATCCAACATCAGGAGAGTGTTACGTACTTTAGTCTCAATGGATGTATCAGTATCCTTTCTCGAAACATCATGACCAGGAATATTAAAAAAATGTTATTTTATTTCATGATTAATTACTTGCAATTAAAACCATTTGCAACTAAAATTACATAACATTTTATTTAAGGATTTTCTTATTAATATACTTTAAATTAATCACTGGATTAATTATATCATAATATAACAAAGTACATAGTAGAGATCAAGCACCTTTATTACAAATAAGATTGACTATAAAGTTAGATATATGTAACAAATTGCATAATTGCTCCTAGGCATACTTCTAACTCTTTCAATCTCCTACTTTCACTTGGGGTCAATTATGGAATCTTAATCCCATTCCTCCATTAGTTCAGAATTGATCAAGTCAATCCCTTAGTGAATGGATATGCTATATTATTTTACCATTTACTCTACCAGCTAACATCTCCCCGTTGTTGATAAACAACCTTTATCATGTAGAACTTTCTAAACATGTGTTTAGACATCTTATGAGTTATAAGTTCTTTTACGATTGGTATCATGATATTGTTTTCACAACAATGTGATAAGATTATCAATATTTGAATCACCTTTAGCTCAATTATGAATTTGTGCATTTTATTGTACTGGATTTATGGTGGTGCTAGTCAAGGCAATATAGTTAGTCATTTGGTTGAATTAGCCACCACCTCTTGCTTGGAACATTTCCAACTTAAAGCTTCTTAACTAAGGTTCATTTAAGGTGAGCAAACTATGTTTGATATCATTTATGAAGTTCGAGTCCAACTATTACTTCATAAGAAGTTCATTTTTTCCATAAACAATTCTCTAGAATTTCATAAATACTCGAGAATACTCATAACTACCATCTAGTAAAATTAAATTGAATTCGACACTCACTTAATGCACACACAAGTGAAATGCTATATAGTAGACAACATAACATATGTGAAAATTCCTATTACCAATGCATAAGGAATCCATCTCATTTGCTCAACATTAAACATTTTAATTTGGCGTCTATGTATATCATTTGGGACAACCTAACATCTTTATTTATAGTTTTAGAAATATTTTTATTACGTCTTAATATTTTTCTTACAGAACCTGATTCCTATGCATTCTGACTGATAATCGAAAACTATTTTATTTCTCCATCAAAGTATTTGTTCAATTCCGATGCTCGTCGAATGATACTATTGCATCAGTTCTTGGAGCTTATCCAATACTTACAAACTTAGTTATCACTCCAACCGACTTTGTTATATTTTGGTTATTATGTGCAAACAATCTATTCTAAATCATTATTCAAAAATTTCATTTCGTCATAAATGTACCAAATTTGAAAGTTATATTAGGCAATTATTTTTCATGTAAAATCTAAACTAATTTAGGCACATTGATTGACGAATCTATTATGCTGATTTCAATAACTAAAATTTATATAGTTATTCTTATCATATTTCTTACAATGTTCCAGTTGCCTCGGTCTTCTTTGGAAGACACCCCTACGGTCGATAGATCATATCCCTTTTGGTACAATTATCGATGTCACGATCCGAAGTTCAACGTTCAAAAATCGACATCAAATACCTCACTTGTATTCGACAGTCGAAGATTCAAACGTCGAATTTCAGTTCGGATGGAGCTTATAACAACAATTAGATGAATAATAAACAACGGAAAATAAACTGCCAACATCAATATCCCAGATACAACATCACAATACTATACAACAACAACACCCACAACAGAGTATTTATATACACATACAACACAACTCCAAAATAGACCATCACAAAATAACAACATGTGATCATTCCAATAAAGTCTTCAAAGAGATAAAGCAATAACGAACTTCCAAACTGAGACCCTCGGGATCCAAAAGTTTTCAAAATATCTCCAAGTTAGAACCTTCAAACTTGTAGTCTCCAAACCATACAACTCCAAGATCTAGCTAGTACCAAAACACAGAAGACCTGCTACTAGGCTGCCCGTGTGGAAATTATGGGCACCCAGAGTTTAGAAAGGAAACAATAAACTCCGGGTCAGTCATGAGACTGGTATGAGTAAACAAAAACAGTTGCTTTGAAAATAAAAGCAGTTTATTTTAAATCAAAGCAAACAAAAGAATTTGAAAGAAATTCGCAATGCTTTTTGAAAATGAAACTGCCACAAGGCCTCCCGCCTCACACACAATGCAAATGCAGACTTGGGGAAGATTTCTCCTTATGATAGTCAAATATGCTTGATACGGGAAAAATTCTTTGATATTATTACTAGCGCATAGTGTAGAAAAACATTTCGAAAATATAATATTAATCTTAGCTAGTATAGACATTTCATACTATGCCTACTATAGCTACCATCTAAACAGTGGTGACCGCCATAAGTAAATGGCAGGTAATACAACTAAAACCATACTGGGTTCGTATTGATAATTGGATTTCTAACAAATGGTCAGGCTAAGGAACTTCCTGGGACACATGGGTACGCCTCTGGAGGGACGTCCCGAGAACCTAACCGAATCTCTGCCAACACAAGGCCGGGTTACCTCTATAACTAGGTAACTACTACACGAGTATGCCATCCCCCGGTTGTAACCAACCTTTATCCGAGGCCTCAACATAAATCACAAAGGAATATATATATTTGCGATATCCACATAAGTTAAGTATCTGGGCTCCATACCATGATACCCCTTCTATCCAGAAGGAAATGCACATACCTTAAAGGGCGCTACCCTCAATAACCTTGCTGTATCTTTCCTGTTTCGACCATTACCGGGTTGTGAGGTTCGACGAAGTCTCATCCACAAAGCTACGCTTTTTACAAAAGCCATGCTTTGATCATATAATGATCAACAAATGATCATCAATACACAGCAGCGCTTAGCGTGCCACACTACCAAATTGGAAGTATATTGCTGATAATTTCAACTACATAACCTCTGAGTTCGTACGTCTCAGAGAAGGGTGTTAAGCTAAGAGAATACATTCTCCGCCACTAACAGATATGTATTTGAAAGAAATTGGCTTTATATCTCAAAGTGTAGTGTCAGACACACGACCATACAAGTTTGTTCCGGGTTCGAACAGAACGGAAGGCACTTCGTCCAATAAAGGAAGAAGTCCTTGCAAACCCGGGCGTCCACAATCCCGATCGGACTTCCCATCACTTAGGGAATCCCTATACCGGAGCAACTCGGTGCAGAGACAATCGATAGGTTATCCTATCGTTTTCGAAGATATCCGATCTTCACACCGTCTTCAAATGCTCTCCATTTCGTCGATTCACTATTCGGAATGGGTTATACGACCAAAAGTCCATTCCCGGCTAATCCGAATAGTGAGCGTTTAATTTTAAAACATGTGGGTGTATCAATTACAAAGATATGAACATTCATGGTTCGATATGGGTTTGAGATAACAAACAGAAATCCGACTCCCTGTCGCATCGAAGTTTAAATGCCATTTTACGGGCAAAAGGGGTTTCACATTCATATAGGAACAAATCACAAATCACAGTTCATCACAAAGCAATCACAACATCACAAAAGAAATATCAACCCAATACAGAATATTTGATGATGGTCATTCATCTTTGATTAAGGTGATTGGATTAAGGCGAATTAACCATATAATTATCTTTATTAGTTATTTTAAATCAATGTTTAATTTTTACTTAATTATGAATTAATTTAATCTTGATTTTCTTTATTAATTAGTTATTCTTTAATTTACTAATTCACAATTGTTAATTAATTGAGTTTAATTACCTTTTTTTTAATTGCCCATTCTCTATTTAATTTCAGATTATAAAATCATTACAAAACATTAATTGTTAATTACTCCTTTATCATTTTAAATTTGGTTTAAAATTAACACTTGAATGTTGATTTTCATTTTTAAACTTTTTATTAAGTTAAATTTTTAAAAACAACTTTTATAAAATTTAAAATATTCTTGAACTTCATAAATTTTAGATAATTGACTCAATATCATTTGTTTCCAATTTCATTTACAAGTATCTTTAATTTATTCAGAAATTAATTAACCTGTTTTCCAAAATTTAATAAAAAAATGGGTATCTACTATTTTTATTACGCACCTGAGGCTTCCTCGAGTCGTACCCAAGGTAACCATCCCCTCGCTTCGAGTTTCAGCTAAAAATTACGCGAGTAAAGAAAACTTTCACAATTTGCTTAAGTTTTTAAAAAATCAACACAATATCGTGCCTAACAACCCGAGTAAAACTTCGAGTTTTCGTTCCAATTCCCCGTGTTGTTCTTCGAGCAGCTCCCCTTTCTTCCCCAACTCATCGCGACTGACACCCACTCCTCCACGTGCACGCGCACCGGCACTGGAGGCGACTCCGACCACTGGCGAACATCCCCGCACGTCAACCACCAACCCATCAACCACAACCAGTCATCGAAATGCCCTATCTCCCCTCGAATTGAAATCGAGCTACTCATCAAAAAAACTGGAACCCACTACATAGCTAAATCCACCTCAACCTCGCGACGCCGACCGCCTGGCCTCACGCCACCGCGTCCGCACCAACTCCGATCACCCACCAATCTATTCCAAGAATCCCATCCAACTCGATGCGCCCGAGGATCATCAGCGACCCATTTTTTCACCCAAGACTAAAACTAGGTTTAGGAACCTAAACCTATTCGCCACCGAGGCCACGATGGTCAGGCACCTCTCCGACCATTTTTTCCTGTCTTTCCGGTCACCCACCCATCTCTAGACGAAACCAAGATGCCCCCGATCACATAGGTCAAACGGAATTTCCCAAAAACGAATTTACATTCATTTCCAAATTTCTAACTCAATACTGTAAAAAAAAAAATCTGATTCCAGTCTTAAAAATCATGGTTTCCAAAATGTGTTCAAGTTATAATCCTGAATCAATAAATTTTGATACTGGAATTTTATTATATTTGAGCCTTTTTCCTGTAATTCCCAGATTTCTTGAAGTCTTTGCTATGGTTTCACTTTAAATTATTTTTAGGGGTTGAATACTGTTAAAACGAACATCTTTTGTTTAGAAGATATTGTCTGATATGATTCAGAGAGACGAGGAATGATTTTTAAACAAATGAAATGGCCTGTGAGCCTGGAAGTTCGTCTTTTGTTTGGTTTTTATCAATACCCAGCTTCTTCATTCAAAAAAAAAATAGTTTCCAGAACCCAAAACAATTATAAAAACACATTTTCAAGCATACAAAACAAATTACCTTCATCCATATTCCACATGGGTCAGATTTTGGGGTGTTTCATGTTTCAGAAGAAAAAAAACAGAGGGGTTGAACTAAGAACTGAGGTTTCAAAAACTGACAACAGGAAGACACAAATCCTATATACATGCAGATTGGCAAAACAACATCAATACAACGATTCCTTTGCATCATATATTTGTTTCTTAATCCCACAAATTTTTTCCAAAAGAAATAGGGGAGAGAAATCTTAAAACTTCCCTGTAACAAAATGTTACAGGAAGATAGAGACAGGAAAACAATGTTTCCAGGGGAATCAAAACACAATCATACCATTCATTCAGTTCAAAGCTATCACATTCATGCAGGAATTCAAGGCACAAAAGAGTTTAAGCAAACATAGGTTTACTCACCAATTTGGAGTTGAAAATGGAAGTGGACAGAGGGAAGTCCTGTATTTCTTTGAACTGCAAAATTTTTTCTTTTCTAGATTGATTTCTTTTGAATTATCTATTCTTTAATTTCAGTTGAAACAGAAATGAGATTCTGGCCTCAACTTCAACTTTTTATATTGCTGTCCTCTTTCTTTTTTTTTCTTTCAAATTGATTCTTGAACTTTTCCTAAATCTCTAAAACTCTTGCTTAATTCTGTAAAACTTGTTGATTGAAGATTGGAATTCTCCTTCTAGTTTGAGAAACAAAGGGAAATTTGTTACAGATCTTTTCTTTCTTTTCTGAAATATGTTTCTTGATTTTTAATTGTTGAGACAATTTAGATTTGTTTTTCTTTTGATTATGATAGTTTTCTGAAATAAAAATAAAGATAAAAGATATTGTATAAGTTTGTTTGCTTAAAAAAAATACTTGAGAAAAGAAATTATTAAAAAGGACACTTGTTACTTTTCTTCTTTTATTGAATTGCACTTGTCACTATGTTAATTCTTAATTTAACACTTGTAACAAATTTTCTTCTTCTTTTATTAACAAAGTATTTTACACCATTAAACTTGTATTTATACTTACATTTTTTTATTTAAGACATTTGTTTTTATGTTAATACATATTATTAAAAGAAAGTGTTTTGAATTTTTCATACATATTAAATAATTCCTATAGATATGTGTATATAAATGCAAGTTATTTTACCAAACATCTTATTTTAAAATTTTAAATTCAAATTGAAAATCAATTCAATATATAAATTCAAATCTACCCATGTATGCACACATACACATATATATTTATATATATGAATAAAAGTTAAATTCAATGATTAAAACTTTTAATAATTCAAAATTTTCAAACTTAAAAAGAAATTTGAAATTCTTATTCATTTACATCATCTATTTATTTATTCTTTATTTTATAATTTGAACTTTTCAAATTTTTATCATAAAAGTTCTACATTTATAAATTTTAAATTGATGAATTTTGGTATGTTACAATCGAGATCATATTTTGATAATGCATATGGATTTTCTTCCGGATTAAGCATCATGCCTATAGTAGAGTTTATACTCTTTATGGCTATTAAAAATTGTAAAATTTGTTACCATTAACAATTCTTTTCTCGATACTGATAAGAAACTCATAGTTTCTCATTAATATGCGAGAATTAATATTAGACATTCTAATGAGTTGTATCCATTTTAAGCTTGGTTAATTTTATTCAATCTTAAGCAATCAATTTCCATGTTAAAGTTTTAGATTATGTCCAAATTCATTATATTGCCACTAATTTTTATTGTTGGTGGATCCCGAACTCCTTTGGGGTAGTCCATACAAGATTCCTCTTCATCGAATCTTACATGCAGCCTCTCGACTCATACAACATTTTATTTCTTGAAACAACAATTGTTTCTTAATGCTAAAGAACATACGTTCATAAATATTTTATGAACTCCTTTATACTTACATAAAACTAATTCAGTTTTGAGTTTACGAACCTTATGTTCATAACATAAATTAGTCAGCCACACATATTAACTATTTAAGATCATGATTTCTTATTAAATCTTATCTTATATAATCTCATAAACTAAGATTTAGATGAATTTAGAGCGTACTCCTAAGTACATATCCTTATAGGAAGATGTTAACTCGACCTCACTCGTCATCAATCACTCTTTGTTCAATCATTGTCAATTACTCCTTACCGATATATCATTATGTATCATAGAGAGGTATGACTTTTAGATTGAATCTTATCCAGCTTAGATACTTTAAGAACTCTTTCAGATATATACTCACATATTCGATCAATTCGAATTGTTTTATTTCCTTTGGACGTTATGCTTTCTACTTTCATTATAAATTCTATGAACTTATCATATATACACTACTTGTGTATCAAATACACATTTTCATATATGTGATAATTAATCGATGAATTTAATGAATTAAGTGGATCCTTTTAGGTATCATTAGGTCTTGGACCAAATATACCCATATGTATTTGAAGAGTTCATTAACTCTTTTGTCACTCCTATTGATGGTTTTGCCCTTAATCTTTTGAGATACATATCATGAGTATCACATGACCCATAATCATATGATTAAAGGATTATTTTGCAAAGGTATGGCTTAATCCATAGCTCCAAAATAATTAAAGAAAATTAGATACTCCTATATTTTTTATATCTAATGCATAACTATTGTTATAAAAACAAACATCATCATTGTAATATTTTTTTTATAATGAATATTCATATTGAAATAAATCTATAACTATTTTTAGTCAACAACGAAAACCACTATTATTTCAGAAATAATTTTTGGCGTGTGTGTATAAAGCAATCTTTCATAACTTGATGCATCCATTGGTAAAATGTGATATCCCCACCATTTCTTCCATTACAATAATAATACATGAAACAATACGAAGCTCCATTCAACCCCTTATTTTGAGCAATTTATTTTCATCTACTATAATTAGTTTGCAGTCAAGAGTTTCAGATCAAATATCCTGAACTTAAAGAATTAACTCTTACAGAAAACAAGTTTCTATAAAACCCACTTGGAATACAAATTAGATTTCTCATTTTAGTATCCACTAGTATTTTATACAATTCCCATTTTCAATGTTTCTTTATGAAGCAGAATGACAATTCACACTCTTCATCCTAATCGTGCCTTTGTTACATCCGCTCTTAGATATTTGTTTTCCTTTCCAAATGGTCAAACCATTCAAAAGCAACCTCTTACTACAAGACTGCACCAAAATATTTACAAAAATGCATTAGATGTCTTTAATAATAATTTGCTATAAAGGCCTGCAAATCCGTACCCCTTTGAGTCGACAACATTTCACCTCCGCTCAACTCAAATTAGACGGAAATATGAATCTCTAGGGTAAGAAGAAGAAAGAGATAGAAGAAAATAGAAACAACAACACAAAATCTCATAATCGTAGCGGAACAAAATATAATATATAATAACAGATTCTATACAAAAGAATCTGTAACAATTTATATACTTACAAGCATCAGAGTACAACAATCAGTACATCAAACTGGACAGTTATATAACTTGTCCTTATACATCTTGTCATCCGGCTCATCTCTTGAGTTCCATAGCCCCTGTCCTAAATCTGTAATGCTCGATCTGACCCAAGCATTATTATAAAATAACACCCAAGTCAGTCTGGAAAACCAGCGTGAGAAAGCACACTCAATTTGAATTATTAGAGTTAGCAAAACCATTTGAAAAACAAAGGTGTCTCGTAAGACCGCATCACACATAAACACGATGGGTTTTTACCCTACGATAAACAAAATATTTTTATAGAAAATTCAGTGATATTATAACAGTGTCTAAATACAAATACTTATTTATATATCTAAAATTGTTACGCTAATTAAATTCCAGCATATTAGGCTCTATAAACAAAACCGCAAGCTCGTATTGGAGAATGGAATCCAACGAATGACTGGGCCACTGGGGCACCGTTCGTCATAGTACACCTCTAGAACAATGTACCGAGGACCACGCCGGGATCCCCTGCTACACAAGACCGGCCTACCTCTGACCTAGATAGACCGAATATGTTATCACCCCGGGTGTTCCCACCCTTACCATCGAGCGCTCCTTCCATGCACAACCATATCCATAATAATAGGTTTCCGGGGACATCTAGAAAGGTGATAACATACCTAATTGGGTGCAAACCACTTAGCCTTGCTGTATCTCCCCAGTTATAGTCATTCCCAGTTGATGAGGTTCGAGGCTAAGCGTTACCTTTCAAGAACAAATTTTACTTAGAATTCTCATCGTCCTCCAATGATGATGTTCTGATAGAATTCGTCCATATAAGTTATCCTGGGTCTGGACAAACCGAATCATCATCTTCATCGTCTTTACGGTATTCATTCGTAACTTTCAAACCGAATCGAAGTAGGTTTCAGATAATTAAATCCGATCCCGATATCTTCGTAACAATTAATGAAATTGGCCAGTTATTGATAGTCGGTTATTTAACTGTCAAATTAAACATCCATAAGCAAACATCTGGCCTTAATATAAATTTTTCCCAAAATATTTACTTTCAAAATATCCTTAAAAGATATATCAATTCCTTCCAACATTTAAAAATAAATTTTCAAATACTTAAATCCGTAACAGGATACTTCCAACATCTCAACACTTAGAAATATTTTCAAACTTCTATTTTCTATACTTAGGAAAATATTACAATTCCTATTTTCCAAAATCTTTTCAATATTAGCGTTCTAGAGAATTATTCCGTAACTCATTTCGAAAATCATCGGAATCACAAATAAATTTTCTCCCCTCAAAATCATATCCTTTTATTAGCCTCCCTTTTGGAATCTCGAGAGAATTTATAAAATAAAATCTTCAATTACTTTAAAACTCTCTATATATATAATAAGCATTTAAAAGATTAACAATTTATTTTTAAAAATATGTTCAAGTAATTATTTAAAATACTGAAAACACTTTTATAACATTAATAACTCATATTTAGTTAAATAAATAATTTTCAAAGCTGATTATAAAAGTTAGAATTTATTAAAATAAATACTTAATATTTGAAATCTACTTACTGGAGTGTTCCAACCTCAACTAGTTTTAAAATTCCATAGTTTTTTCTTTAAAATAATAAAAATTTATCTTTTAACAAACTCACTTATTAAAAATTAAATATATATTTTTAAAATCTCAACAACCAGTTCAACTTATAAATTCCTCTCGATTTCCATCACATCGCTTCCATTTCGATTTCCTTAACCATACCTTCAAAAAATAGTATCCTCTATTTTCCCCACCATATTTCCATATCTTTATTTTTTTTAAAACTCAACCCAGAGCCCTGATGAAATCGAAGGGATAGGAGGAGCCCCCAACCTGCCTGGTTCGACCACAGACATGAAGGGGTTAGCCAGCCCAGCACAGAGATTTGATGCCCCCAACCGTCTTTATAGGATTAACGGGGACCCACCTCCGCGCCTTGAAATTGGGAGTAGGGCAGACGGGAATCGAACCTGCGACCTGCTTACCAGGAAGCAAGTATCTTACCACTACGCCACTACTTGCGGACACCATATTTCCATATCTTGATATAAATTCACCCTATAATTTTTATATTCCCAATTTATCATTTTGATATCGATTTCTTTTATTTATAAACGTCATTTATAATTTTTTAGTAACTCCTCTGGTTTTACCTTTTTATAAAACAATCTTATTTATAAATTCCATTATATAAATCCTTTTCTTACAAATTCCATTTATACCACCCATCTAATTTTTTTTATATTGATTTAACTTCTTTCCATATTTTCAAAATACCATTTACTAACTCCTTTATAAAATTAAATTTTAAAGTCTCTATTTAAACCCATACATGAATAATTATGTGCAGTCCAAAATTAATATATTTTATTCCCACTTTCTTTCCTTAAAAATAAATTTAATTTCTATTGTAAATATTTTTATATCGAAAATCCCCTTTAATTCCTTAAATTTTTAAAAGTATATTTATGGCATTTTAAAATATTAAAATTTAGGCCAGTGCTACAATATAATCAAATAATTTCAATCACTACAATAATCTATACTAGGTTATTCTACATAATTCATATATCACTATATACGAAAAATAAACTATAAATTTTTAAGGAATACAGTCGGATCCCTACAACCTGTTTCCCTGTATTCGCAGATGTTAATACAACATAAGATAATACCGATCCTACTTCGTGGGGGATATTGTGGTATATAAGGTCATCCGCTATTATGCAGGGCACATAGGGTCTCATCTGCTATAATGTACGGGTATATCACTCCAAATACTAATATATATATATATATACTACTGTATATATTACAATCCAATAGATAATTATAGATTTATCAATCAAATAAAACATCCAATAATTTAAATTTAACTACGGTAATCCAAATGAGTGAGGGATTCTCACCTTGATTTCCGAATTTTGTTAACCATTCGTAATCCAATTTTATTCGATTGGGTAATATTTCCTACCTCGGATCCATCATGGCTTGATTCCATGATTTTTAACCCTCGTATGAACAAATTATAAAATTTATTAACATACGTATCCATATAGCATAAACAACAGATTTTTAATTATCACTTATTCTTAACTACCTTATATATATGACCTTAAAAATATACCTATCAGACTCTCCCCACCCTCCCCATGCCGTAGACCAATAACCAAACCTTCCACCTACCACCCATCGCGCTCGCCACTGTCTCGACTTCGCGCCTCCCATAACCAGCCCTAGCAACCCCATAGAACCGACAATCACCAAAACTACCGTCGAGCTTGACCATGACCACCTCAATCGAATCATGACCCAAGCCCTCCCTCCGCGAATCCCTGTAGCAACGCGATCGCCGATATGGCACCGAACCCCATGGAAATCATTCCCCATCTGCGCCTCAATTTCCAGAGTGTCGATCTTACCTCTAATCCATCGATCGTCGTGAACACTGTCTCAAAGCCTAACCCTTGTGACGACCCGGCTTTCATCTCCCAGAAAGTCGCATCATCATAAAGAAAGAAAGGGATAGAAAGAGAAAAGAAAGAAGAGAAAGAAGAGACAACAACATAATCTCAACAGCGGAATGAATAAATTATATTAATAACATAAGTATTACATAGTATACAACAATTATGAGAGTTACACAGACAATACATCACATACTAGACAGTTATAAACACCTGTCTAGTTATTACAACTCAAAACACAATACAGAAACACTCAGAGATACCAACACAAAGGAAAACTATATATCTATACGCGGAAGCCCCCTGCTCCATTGCTCCTCTACAATCCGTCAAAGCTAACCTGAATCCCTTGGCTACTTGTAAAAATTTGAGTACCCAAGAGTTTAAGAAAAATAGAAATAAACTCCGGGTCAGACATGGGTCTGGTGTGAGTAACAGGTTAAAGTTGCTTAACTTTGAAAAACCTTTGAAAGAAAAGATATCACGTAAGACTTCCCACACATAAACATGGAAAAGTTTTTACCTTACGCTAAACAAAACATTTGATAGAAAATCCAGCGATATTATAATAGGTCTAGGGTTTCAAGTAAATAAAAAATAGCCGAAATTGTTACATCTATTAAATTCCAGCTACTAGCCACAAAAGTGGGTAATACAATCAAAACCGAGGGCACTTATTAGATTTTGGATTCCATACAATCGCAGGGCTACCGGGGTACCGCCCGTCACAGTACGTGGCCTAGATCACCGTACCGAGGATCACACCCAATCCCCTGCAACACAAAGCCGAAACCATTCCTTACTGAACAGTTCCGAACAAGACCACCCCGCAGTTGTGATCAGCAACCACACCACATAGCCGAAATAAAGGGACATCTAGACAGGGGTAAATCTCGTCCTACTTGGGCATGGCCCACTTAGCCTTGCTGCACCCCCCTTTTTTAGCCATTCCGGTTGATGAGGCTTGAGGCTACGATTACCTTTATAGGATATATCACTTAGAATGCTCATCGTCCACCTGACGATGTTCTGAAAGCATTCAATCCATACAAGTTTGTTCCGGGTTCGAACGAAACCGAAGGCATTATCTCGTTACACTCATTTTGGAATCACCTTCAGAGTTAACGATGATAACCCTTGCACTTTAAATCTTCATCTTCACTTGAGATTCACGACCTATCGTTAATTTGGATCGATGTGGTTTTCGGATATCCAAACATGGAAACCCGATCCCGATCTCATCGAAATCCAAAACGTGTCTTTTAAGGCCAAGTTGTTTTAGAGTTTAAAACAATTTCAATTATCTATATACACATAGATAGATAATTCACATCACAATAGATAATCAACATTTTCATCATCAACAGATAATCCATATCATTATAAACAGATAATCCATATCATCATCACAATGCAACCAATGCATACATATCACATAACATTACTCATCTCATAGCTGAGATCACAAACCATTAAAGGCAACCAATATTATCCATTCATACATAAGCAATGATTTAATGATCACACCATCTATAATTAATTTATAATGAATTAAATTAATTACTTCCATTTCTAATTAATTTAAAATGAATTAAATTAATTACTTCATCATTATAATCCTGCTTAACTTAACCATTAATTGATTACAAATCAATTAAATAATCACCATCTCATTAGTTATTTCAATTAATCATTACTGATGAACAATTCCCTAATTACAATAAGTAATTAGCCCTTAAATTAATTACACAAGTTAATTATACTTAACCCTTACAATAATTAACTTTTAATTACCTAATCAATTAATTTACTAAAGTTAATTACATTAATCATTTATTAATTAATTACTTCATTTATTAATTATTCCTTAATTAATCAATTCTAACTTACATCATTAATTTTATTAATTAATGATTTCTAATTATACTATTTGATTAGTCTCTTTATTAAAATTAATTACATTGAGTAATTAATCTTCAATTAAACCACACATATATTAATCACCCTTGATTAATAACAATTCAGTAATTAATTACTCATTCCATAAATTAATTACTCTTAATTAATTATCTCAATTAATCCCTTGATTAATTTCAAGGTAATTTAGTCTAAATTACTTCCATAAATAAACATCTTTAATTACATCCAGTAATTATCAACTAATTACTTCCCTAAGTAATTACATCCCATTAATTACGTTAAGTAATTATTCATCAAATCATCAAATGTTTAAATCAATTAAACTTAATTAATTAACCTAAACAAATCACATTAACACAATTAATTACATTAATTAATTAATTCATTAATTACTTCTATTAAGTAATTAAACATAAACAATTTCACAAATGACTATTATTAATTAATTAATTTAATTAATTATTAAAAATTAACCACATTAATTAATTGTTAAATAATTTAAAGTTAATGACCTTCATTAACATTTCTTAATTACTTTACTTAAGAAATTAACTCAGATTAATCATTATTGATTAATATTTAATTATCAATTAATTAATCTCTAATTATTTAATTAATTATGTGTTAATTACAATCTTAATTAATCCTTAATTAATTAATTCTTTAATCATTAATTAAAATTTAATTAATAATCCCTAATTACATATTAATTAACCTTAATTAATCAATCTTAAATCTTAATTAATCAATTAAAAATTCTTAATTATTTAATTAATCACCCATATTATTAATTAATTAAATAATTAATTACCCATTTAAATTAACTAAATAATTTAAATGAATCCAAATTCTTAAATTCTAACTTAATTTAAGAAAAAATTTCTTACTTATTTAAAGTATTTTAAAAGCACTTTGTTTTCTAATTTACTTTAAATTTCATTTTAAATTTCATCTTAAAATTTTAAGATTTAGAATGAATACAAAATTTACCTTAAACAAAGTTTTAAAACAATTCAAGCCTTATTATCTCATATGTTAAAAGAATAACAATTTTATAAAATAAGTTTAAAAAAATAAAAAATAAAAAAAATAAAGTTCGTATCATTTTAAACATACACTTAAAACATTCCAAGTTATTCTAAAACAAATTCAATTTAGAAATTTCTTTTAATTTCAAATCTGAAATACAACTTGAATCTTTTATTCCAGATTTAAACTTAAATCTTTAAAGCTTACTTACATTTTAAACTCCATTTTAAATTCAAATCATTTAACCATTTAAAGTAATTAAACAATTTAAATTTAAACTCATTTTATATAAAAACCGATGTTTAAATTTAATTCCAGATTAAAATACCCAGATTTAAACTTATTTTAAATTTCTAATTTAAAATTTTAAACTTCCAATTCAAATTCAAAACCACATATGCTTTTACACTTATAAGTTTTAAAACCAAATTTAAATTTTAAAACTTAAATTATTTCAAATCTCAGATTCAAACTAATTTGAATTCATATTCAATTTCAGATTTGAAAAAGTCAGTTTAAATTTCAATTTGCATTTTATACTTTTCTTTTAATTTTAAAAACAGAAACAGGTGTTCTGTTTTGTTTAAAACCAAACTTAAATTTTCAAAATTCAAATTATTTCAAAAACTAAGATTTAAACTATTTGAATTCATATTTAAATTTAGGTTTTAAACTTAGTTCTAATTTTAGTTTACATTTAAACTTTACTTCTAATTTTTAAAAACTAAAACAGGTTTTCTATTTGTTTTGTAAAACCTGAAACAAATCATATACCCAAGCCACCTTATATATTACTTCGAGTCAAAAACTTATCTGCTTCGAGCAGAAAACTCAAATCCCCGAGACCATCGCGAGGCAACCAAATCCTGTAACCAACAACATTCACCAACATATCCACCACAACCCTCTGTGCACATGCACAGCGACGCCGACCATCCCTGATCATCATTGCGACCTCCCCCCAGTCGACAACTATCAACACAGATCACCAAAACGTCAACCTAAACATCACTTGCTCGAATTCAAGATCGAGACCAAATTTCCAAACCTGGAACAATAGGTAGTACCAAACAACCCAACCTGTCAACGCCTCACCCTAACGCCTCCGGCCACCGTCGACTCTGCAACTCTGGCGAAGACTTCGTCAACCCTCCAACCTTCATTCCCTAAAACCCTAAGAAACTCGAACATCTATACATGCCGAAATGATCGATTCTTGCTAGCCACTGAAAAACTAGGGTTCTAAAATTTAAATCAAAATCATCCTCACCAAAATGCAATGCAACTCAAACAAATAATTTTCTCAACATCCCTAATCATTTCACCATCTTCATGAGCAATTTCAACACAATCGAACACATAGATCATCAGTGCTAACCAAAAAGGTAAAATACAGTGAATTTAAAACTGCACTTTGGTTTAAACATTAAAATTTATAATATTGTTTTTAAAAATCATGCTTTTGTATTATGATTTGATTTATAACCCTGAAACATTAAGTTGTAATGTTTGAGTTTTTACTTATTTTCAAACTCGCTTGTTTTTCAAATTTCAGAAACAAATTACTTGTGACACCCCACCTCTATACCCATGCTAGCCAAGGACACTACGGTGTAATGCTGTCAACTAGCACGGAGAATAAGGTTGGATAGGAGCGGCCATCCGTAGTTAGGCCTTACACTAGTATTGGTTACCTCGATAGGAGTGGTATATATTTTTATTTTTCATCTCTTAATTATTTACTCCCATCGACGTATCCAATTCCAGTATAAAACGAGCTACGATGGTTCATAATAGTTTAGGACAATATATATAACAATAACACAGATCAGCTAAATGCGGAACACAAATAATAAAAAGTCATATATATATATATATAACTGAAGTCAGTTACAATACATGTGATACAGTACATATGATACAACTACAACTGTCGACTCTGGAAGTTACATATACAAGTACATTAATGTAACAACCCGCATATTTGTCGATTTTATATTTAAATATTTTATTAAATATTTTATCGATACTCGGGATTTAGTCCGAAACGCTACTTTTCGCATACGGTCGAATTAGGACTCGGGACCACTCCCATTGAGTTTAAAATGCCGTTTGCGACCTTTTTGAGTGTAAGCTTCGATATGTTTTGATTTAGTCAAGTTTTGCTACTTTTTCACTTTGGGTTTGGGTTCAGCCCTATGTTTAACTTATACTCAAATCTGAACCACTCCTCCCCATTCACTCTCACTTCCTCGTTCTAAAGCATCAATGGTGGGAGAGATGGGAAATTAAAACTCCAAACCCTAGTTTTCTTTTGCAAATCAAACTCTAGCTCCAAACTAATAGAAGAACCCATTGGTAGCTTCTCTTCTTCTTCTCCAACTCATTCTCTTATCAATTTCAGAAATTCCTAAACCTAACTTTGGGAATGTTCTCCTTTTAAAGCTTAGATCAAGCTTCTTGAGTTGGATTTGAAGAGTGGTTGATTCTCCTTTGCTTTCGAGCTTCTTCTTCAATCGTTTGGGTTCAAAGGTGAGATTTTTATCTCACATCTTTTTCTGTATCTATCTTTGTGGTTAGGTATGAATTCCTAACATTTGTGCATATTCATTTGCTTTCAATTTGAATTGATTTGGTGAATTTTCCAAATTTTTGTGTTTTGGTCCAATTTTATGAAAATCCTTTTATGGACATTTGGACATTGATATTCGGGGTGTATCGAAGAGCTTTTAAGGGCGGGTTGTCGCTTGGCGTAAATCCTTAGTCGACATTGCTCGTCCGATCGCTTCCGATACGTTTTGGCCACTTTGGCCTAGGCAAATTGTTGCCCAGACCAGGTGACCAGATGTCTGGTGACCAAGTCCAGACGTCTGGTTTGGACCTGGAAAGAAAAATGTATGCACGCATATTATAAAAAAAATGCCAGAGACTATTTTCAGACATCTGAAATTCAAATCAGACGTCTGGATAAGTCTCAGACGTTTGACTTGATGTTTTAGACGTCTGGGTGTTCTTTGGGTTATTTCCAGAGAACAAAACCAGACGTCTGGATTCAAAACCAGACGTCTTGCCATGGCTCAGACGTCTGTTTTGGCTATTCCAGTCGTCTGGGTAGCTTTCTGAACTATTTTTCAGAAAACAAATCCGGACGTGTGGATTCCAAATCAGACGTCTGGAGATGTTTATTTTTTCCTATTCAGGCTGTTTTGTGTGAATTTCCATTATTTATCGATTTAGCGATCCTATCAGTCGTTATCACTTATTATCGACTCTGATGACTTCTTTTTATGGATTTTTGGAAATATCCATTTCTATGGATTTGGTATCGATTTCTTTGGATTTTATTCACGTCTTCGGATGTGAATTTTGGTGATTGATTGTTCTACAATCATTTTTGTGATTTGTCACTTTAAAAATATAAAGGTTTCAATACTAGTATTAAATATCAAAACCTCTTCATCAAAACGATTTCAACTATATTTTCAATATCAAACTCGTTTATAAAACCGTTTTCCAATCTACTAGTATACACAAACCTTTACCTCAGTCGTATGAGAAATCTAATTAAACGGCTTAGTAAAACAAGTGGTATGAAACGCTTGCGTTTACTTCATCGGTTAGTTCTTGGACTTGTTCGATTGAAACTCCTGTGACAATTTTCTATTGGAGATCTACAATTTGTTCGTAAATATTTAAGTTAAGCTAGTGGTTATGGGACATGAAGCTAAGCTCATATATTTACTAGCTTACTGTAATTGACACTTCTTGATGATCATGACGATCATTTTTGTGATTTAGACTAGCAATTGTGCGATGTCTCTTTGTCCACGTGGAGGACAGTAACTCATTTTATTGAGCTTCGTCTCATTTCTTTGTGGGGTCGCTCCCCATGGTCTTCGGGCCATTCGTGTGTCAAAAATTAATGGCTAGCTACCATGAGATAGCTTCTCGTTCGTGTGATACATATGTTGGTGAGTTTTTATGCTCCCGTTCGTGTGATAGGCCTCCCCCCTTTTCTTGTGATTTCTGGATTTCGTGTGTTGAATTCTGGAATTTATGTTTCACCTATTTTTGTGATTTTATTGATATGATTTATCAATTTTTGTGCATTGGTGAATTCGTGTGTCATTGACTTGTTGTGAATACAAGTTTTGGGTATGAAACCCCTTTTTGGATCTTTGTGGAGATTTTTGTGATTTCTGGATTTCTTGAGATGATTTCTAGAATTTGTGTTTCACCAATTTTCGTGACTTCCGTTGATAAGTTTTATCAATATTTGTGCATTGGTGAATTTGTGTGTCATTGACTTTTGTGATTGACATTGATATAATCGTCAATATTTATGGTTTGGTGAACGAAATAAGGAGTATGACATTTTTTTGACACCAACTGGTTTTGTGTTTCACCAATTGGAGATTTTGTGATATTGATTAATCTCTTGTTGATTTTCAATTACTTATATATATCACAGCTTGGCATTGTGATTATTATGTGTTTAGTCATATCTCTTATTCTATATCATGTCATCTGATATTTATAGCTAGACTGATCCGTTTATTATTTTCTTATTAAATAATACTCGGGTCAGACCGAGATGTTACAGGTGCTTCTGCTTGACTTTACATCCGGGATTACCTCCTTGACTTTTGGTTAACTACTTAGATAAGTAGTTTAGGATTTATACATTTGAGATATAGACTCCATGATGTATACTTATTCTTTTGTGTAGATCGTGTAACTATTCTTTTGAGATATTGTGGATCTTTTTATACCGCTACTCTGATATACACTTCCAAGTGTAATATTCATATCTATTTCCGCCTTTGCGATATGAATTATTTGTGACTGATTTGTGTTATGTTTATTTCTATATTTGTTTCTGAAGATATTATAGCCACTGTGTAGTAGCTTTGACTTTGTGTCGGTATGTCGGATTTCCCTCTTGATAAAGAAATGCATGTTATACTATCTGACATATCGATGCTCGCGCAAAGTAATTACACGGATGGTCGCTCCTCAACAGCCTTATTCTCCATGCTAATGGACAGCATTCACCGTAATGTTCTTGGCTAGCGTGGGTATAGAGGTGGGGCGTCACAATTAACGTATATAATATACATGAATACATATCTTCCAATGCAACTACACTGACTACTATACAATGACGACGACTAATCCAAAAGATATGAAAAGACTTCATAGCTCAAGCAGCAACCCAAAGCAAGATATCTACAACCTGTAATAACTCGGTCTGACCCGAGTATTAAATGCAAAGAAAATAATACGTGGGTCAGTCTAATTCAAGCTCAGTTATTAGTGCACAGAAGCAATAATAATTAAGTAACAAATAGACGACAGTCACAATAAATCTCGTCTATCCGATCCTTAAATAAAGAAATCGATAACGATAAATATAACACGTAACAGTGTTAAAAAACAAATCAGCAAATCCAAATTATCAACGAAGATAAACTAAAAAGATTATCAAAGAAATTAATTTAGAAAAACATCAGAATTTCCTAAACGACAATTAACAACAAAATCATCAAATTAAACCAATCAAAATACAATTCAAAACATATTGAATTGAATAAACGAAACAGTTCAAACGATTGAAATGTCACTTAAAACATCAATACTGAATGGCTGCAGTACATGCACGCGTGCACTGCCTCGCCAATACCATAATGAAATACCCAAAAGCTCAATAAATCAAAACAAAATAGAATATCAATAAAAGCCATACCGTGTGGCTGCAGTACACGCTTGTCTGCACTGCCTTGCCACGACAGTGATGATGTACACAAAAGCTCAATGAAAGTTCACAACGAGCACAAGGTCAAACCCAGACGTTTAAGCTGGATTCAACACAGATGTAATTCCAAAATCAATATGAAACTCAGGTGCAACCAAAATGAATAGTGACATGCACAAACACAAGAACATGTCAGAGAAGCAAGTACAGTGATATGTACAGTGCACAGTAATACATAGTGACAACAGAACCGGTCGGAATACAGTGACCAAATGCAAATGATTACAATGCATCAATACAAAGCATCAGTGATTGAACAAGATAGTCAAAATAATGCACAGGTGACCAAAACAGTGAACATCACTGTCCCAAAGCCACTCGACTAGGACAGTGGATATAACAAGGCTACAACCCAAAACCACAAGCATATTGAAACATGCAGTGGCAACCACAATGATGAAGTATATAAGTGTAGACAGACTACATGAGGATCAACTCGATGAAACCACCAAGGCAGTGTACCAGTACTAAGCTTGACTAGAGATGCAACATGGTCAGATAGAAAGGCAACTGCACTATGCAAATGAACATAAATCATGCCAGTGAACTAAAGTGAAGGCATGGACTGCCATAAAAATAAATCATATAGTTATTTTATTAAATAGCTTTGAAAAGCTTAAATAAAAAATAAATCATAATTTCCCAATTTCAAAATATTGTAATTAGAAAATATGCTATACTAATGAAATTTAAAACCAAACTCATCTATTTAGATATATATAAATATATATACATATTATAAATAGAAAACAATCTATTAACTTATTAAAAGATAAATTCACTAATTAATTACTTATTAAAGTAAAATTATTAAATAGATTCAAATTTATTTACAAAAATTATCAAATTAATTTTATTTTAAACATAGATTATTAAATTTATATTGTCCAAAATTTCGGGATATCACAATCCTCCCCCCTTAAAAGAATTTCGTCCTCGAAATTTAAAACAAAGGTAATTTAATAATCTCATTTAAGATTTAATTTTAAAACACAACATATGTTAATCATATGCTAACAACCAAAACAACCAATTCACACAATCAAAACAAATCTAATTATCCAGAAAAATTCTGGATAGAATTTCCACGAGTTTCCCTGGTATAAATATCAGGATACTCGCTCTATAGAATCCAAACAATCAATACTACTAAGCTATAGAGCTCCTATTCATCTAGATCTACAAAACTAAACAAGATATCAGACTACAGACGAATCTGACTCAACAACCAAACCTCCTGAACTGCTGGTTCCCAAAACCAGAGATAGATCATACACGTACTCCTTCAGAGATACGTGAAACACACTAAATCTCACTTATCCAAACTGGCAATTCAACTCTTGAAAACCAAACATTTATCTTACCAGAACACAGAAGAAATCCAAAACACCTCGGAGCTAGCTTCCCAGACTTACCAAAACTTATAGCTCCTTGGATCGGAGTAAAACTTATCCAAAACCAAATATCTGACTCCAGAATCCATATTCCTTCGTCTCTTATCCATAAAATTCTTCGGACGATCCTGGACCACCGACATCCTTCCTGATCAGCTCAACCCTTGCTGATGACTCTAGAAACAGACTAGATCAAATCAACTCAACACCATGATCTCCTCAAGATCAATCCAAAACCAAGAATACGAACTCTACTCCTTAAACATCAAAAGACAGAACAAACTTCTCCTTATCCGAAAAAAAAACAGAAACACTCCCAAACTACTTCTGCTGCACAACTCTGATCCGAAACAGAAGAACATGCCGACGAAGAGCACGAGCACAGACTGGACAACACTTCCCAGAAATACAGTTCAACAGATCCATAAAGAAAACTCAGAAATTCCTCCGAAACCTGAGTTACTTCACCAAACTCCATCTCAAGGAATCATCCTTCAACTAAATTGAATCACCCGAAATCCTGGAATCCAAATCGATAAGAAAACTCGTTCTCCAGATGCAGACAAACTTTTGACTTTCCTGAAGACATCCAGACAATCTCCAACAACTCAAGAGAACACTCAACTATCGCAAGTCACTTTTGCGATCAACCCAGATTAATATCCAAAGAAACTTCTCTCTCTCTACCAATCAGAACAGCTTATGCTGGCCTAGCCAATTCACCGAAGAAAAGGATCCATTCTGCTGCTTCTGAACTCCTCTTCAGAAAAACTACTCAGCCAGAAGACTTCCTGCCAACACAGAACACTCCGAGCTGCACTGCTAACACCAATGCTAAATATTTCCTAATCCCAAGCTCTTCGAGAAACTCGGACTTCAAAGCAAACAGAAACAGCCTACTGAACCCATCCACATCACCAAAACAGACACACTTCCTTACTCTTGTTCCAAAGAATATCTTCGGAAACGTCCATAGTCACTACGTCTCATCATACGGCTACGACTTCCTAAGGTATCAAGATACCATCACTTTCTACTGCCCAACCGACAGACCCAAACTCTACTCACCAAACTCTGCACTTCAAAGATGAACTCCAAACCTTAACAGGTTTCTTTCAGAGATCGATGAAATCCTTTCTCCGAGCTGAACTCACTCGAGATGGTATTAGGCCTACAGTCTCAACAGATACACCTCCAACCTCATCACATAAATTCCAACCATCGGTAGTAGTCGTATTACACGCACCACTACCTTATCTACCTTTGTAACTTATATTGGAAAACCCGAACGGGTAACCAAACAAATAGGTAGAAATATATATATATATATATATATATATATTAAAAATACAAATACGCTCTCTCAAGACAGACACCACTCCAGAGACTAGGTATTCGATTAACCTAGCGCTCTGATACCAACTGTGATGACTCGGCTTTCATCTCCCAGAAAGTCGCATCATCATGAAGAAAGAAAGGGATCGAAAGAGAAAAGAAAGAAGAGACAACAACAGAATCTCAACAGCGGAACGAATAAATTATATTAATAACATAAATATTACATAGTATACAACAATTATCAGAGTTACACAAACAATACATCACATACTAGACAGTTATAAACACCTGTCTAGTTATTACAACTCAAAACACAATACATAAACACTCAGAGATATCAACATAGCGGAAAACTATATATCTATACGCCGAAGCCTCCTGCTCCATTGCTCCTCTACAATCCGTCAAAGCTAACCAAAATCCTTTGGCTACACGTAAAAATTGAGTACCCAAGAGTTTAAGAAAAATAGAAATAAACTCCGGGTCAGACACGGGTCTGGTGTGAGTAACATGTTAAAGTTGCTCAACTTTGAAAAACCTTTGAAAGAAAAGGTATGATGTAAGACTTCCCACACATAAACATGGAAAAGTTTTTACCTTACGCTAACCAAAACATTTGATAGGAAATCCAGTGATATTATAATAGGTCTAGGGTTTTCAAGTAAATAAGAAATAGCTGAAATTGTTACATCTATTAAATTTCATCTACTAGCCACCAAAGTGGGTAATACAATCAAAACCGAGGGCACTTATTGGATTTTAGATTCCATACAATGGCAGGTGTGATGCCCCACCTCTATACCCACGCTAGCCAAGGACACTACGTGGTAATACCGTCAACTAGCATGGTGAATAAGGCTGTTGAGGAGCGACCATCCGTGTAATTGCTTTGTACGGGCCTCGATATGTCAGATAATATAACATGCATTTCATCTCAAGAGGAAATCCGACTTACCGATGCAAACTCAAAGCTACCACACGGTGGCTATAATATCTTCGGAATCAAATATAGAAATAAACATAACATCAATCAGTCACAGATAATTCATATCACAAAGGCGGAAACAGATATGAATATAACACATAAAAGTGTTCATCAGAGTAGTGGTCAAATAAGATCCACAATATCACAAAAGAATAGATACAAGTGCTAGACAAAAGAATAATTATACATCATGGAGTCTATATCTCAAATGTATAACAATCAAAAACTACTAATCTAGTGTAGTTAGCCAAAAAGTCAGATAAGAATCCCAGATAAGGAGTCAAGTAGAAGCACCTGTAATATCTCAGGCTGACCCGAGTATTATTTAATAAGAAAATAATAAACGGATCAGTCTAACTATAAATATCAAATAAAAATGAGATAGAAGAAGAGATATGATAAAAACGTATGATAACAAAAATGTCATACTACGACAAGTATACATTAAATAATAACAAAAATCATACAATATCTTAAGAAATCTCGAAGCACTAAAAAGAATGTCATATACTCTGTTTTATTCACTAAACCACAAATATTGACAATCATATCAATGCCAATCGTAAAAGTTGTTGAAACATAAATTCACTGATGCACAAATAATGATAAAGCTTATCAATGTAAATCACGAAAATTGGTGAAACACAAATTCTAGAAATCGATCAATAGAAATACAGAAATCACAAAAAGGGGGAAAGAGGCCTGTCACTAGAACGGGAGCATAAAAACTCACCAACACGTGTATCACGAAACGGAACGCTATTCCATGGTTGCTAACCATTAATTTTGAGCCGAGGCTCCACTAAAACGGCCCGAAGACCATGAGCCGAAGCTCCACTAAAACGGCCCGAAGACCATGAGCCGAAGCTCCACTAGAACGGCCCGAAGACCATGGGTCGCTACCCCACCAAGCCGAAGCTCCACTAAAAGCGGGCTTTAGTCTCCCTCGCAGACAAAGAGACATCGCACATTGCTAGTCTAAATCAAAAAATGATCATCATTGATCGATAAGTGTAAATTACACTAAGCTAGTAAATAAATGAGTTTAGCTTCATGTCCCATAACCACTAGCTTAACTTAAATATTTACGAACAAATTGTAGATTTCCCCTCGAAAATTGTCACAAGAGATTCAATCGAACAAGTCCAAGAATTAACTGACGAAGTAAATGCAAGCATTTCATACCACTTGTTTTACTAAGTCGTTTAATTAGATTTCTCATTCGAGCGAGGTAAAGGTTTTTACATACTAGTAGGTAGGAAAACGGTTTTATAAACGAGTTTGATATTGAAAATAGAGTTTAAATAATCTTTGATGAAGAGTTTGAATATTTACTATCAGTATAGAAACCTTTATATTTTTAAAGTGACAAATCACAAAAATGATTGTAGAAACAATCAATCATCAAAATTCACATACGAATACGTGAATCAAATCCAAAGAAACCGATACCTAGTCCATCAAAGTGGATATACCCAAAAATTCCTAAAATAGAGGTTATCAAAGTCGACCAAGGTGATAACAACTAATCGGAGAAGAAGAATCGATTAGAGATTGGAAAACAAAGCAACTAGAACATAAATAGGAAAAACAGGTAAAACAGGAGCAGGTCAGTCGACTGAATTCCCTGAGTCAGTCGACTGAACACATACCTGAGAAATTGTCGGGCTTCAACTCAGTCGACTGACTCAGAGAATTCAGTCGACTGAACCTGAATTTCTACATTTCCTACCCTATTTCAAATGAAGTGCAAACTCACTCAATTTGCAATCGGACAAGCACGGACGCTAGGGGTTTACGCCAATTGACAACCCGACCCTATTGGCTCCTCGATGCATCACCAAAATATGAATCAAACATCAAAGTTAGGATTTTTAAAGATTTGCACCCAAAACACTAAAAATTGGAATATTCACCAATTCAATCCAAACCACAAGCAAATGCACATGAATAAGTGTTAGGAATTCATGCCCAACAATCAAAGATAGATATAGGCATAGATGTGAGATAAAAATCTCACCTTTTTACCCAAAAACAAGGAAGGAGAAGCTTGGAAACAAAGGAGGATCAACCACTCTTCAATTCCAACTCAAGGAGCTTGAATCTAAACTTAAAAGAGAAACATTTCCTAAGTTAGGTTTAGGAAATTTCTGAAATAGAAGAAGGAAAGAGTTGGAGAAGATGAAGAGAAGGCTTACCAATGGATTCTCTTTGATTTTGGAGCAAGAATTTGAGTTTGTAAAGGAACTAGGGCTTAGGAATTCTAATTTCCAATCTTTTTCCCCATTATTCTCTTGAGCTGAGAGAGTTAGGAAATAAGGAATGGATGAAAAGAAGTGGAGAGGGGTTGGGTTGATATAACCAGAATTGGGCAAATGGGCTGAACCCAAACCCAAAGCCCTATAGAAAAAGTAGCAAAAATCAACTTACTCCAAACATATCTAAGCCTATACTCAAAGAGGTTGCAAACGGCATTTTGAACTCAATGGAAGGGGTCTCAAGTCCCAATTCGACTGTTTGCAAAAAGTAACTTTTCGGACTAAAATCCGACTAACGATACCATATTTAAATATACAATCGCTAAATATGCGGGTTGTTACAGACTCCCCTCATTAAAGAAATGCGTCCTCGCAATACTTAAGAAGAAAAATAAAGAGTAACAACCATAAAAGCATATCAACGCAAAAGAAAATTTGAAATAAGAAGTTCACCGTAAAGAGCACGAAAGAATAAGCCCGAACGAGATCGAGGAAGGCCATCAATAAAATCCATGGAAATTTGATCCCACTTCCAAATTGGAATGTCCAAAGGTTGCAATAACCCACCGGGCCTTTGATGCTCGGCCTTAACGAGTTGGTAAGTCACGCAACGCTTAACAAAGTTAGCAATAACAGATTTCATCCCATCCCAATAATAAAGTCGCTTCATATCCGCATACATTTTACTACTACCGGGATGAATGGTAAATTTAGAACGATAAGAATCTTCTAAATGTCTTTACGAAGATCACAAATATTTAGCACTATAAGTCTACCAAATTTTCGAATACCGCCATGAACATCAATATCGAAGTCTCTCAATCCTTCAATATTAATTTTATCCCTACAACTTTGGCTAAGAAGAGCCAATTCGGGTTCTAGCTTTTGAGCTTCAAGAATGCGGTCTAAAAGAGAAGGATGAGCCACAAGGCTACATAAAATAAGAAATGAACATAAATCGGATACACGATCTCGAATCTCACAAGTGGATAAAGTCTCGAGGTCATTCCATTCGGATACCATCATAGAAATAACCGCTTGTTGCTTACGACTAAGTGCATCGAAAACACGATTTCCCTTTCCGGGAGTATAAAGAATATCAAGATCATAAGCTGCAAGGAATTCGAGCCAACGTTGTTGACGTAAATTAAGTTCCTTTTGAGAAAATAGATACTTTAAGGATTTATGATCGGTGTAAAGAATAAATTTTTCATCAAAAGATAATGACGCCAAATACAAAAGGCGAAAACAATAGCCGCGAGCTCTAAATCATGAGTGGCATATCTAGTCTCGGCTGGCTTCAATTGCCTAGAAGCATAAGATATAACACGTTCTCTTTGCATAAGAACGACACCCAAACCAACACGACTAGCATCCGTATAAACAATAAAATCTTGGTTTCCTTCGGGAATCACAAGAATAGGAGCATCGGAAAGGAGTTCTTTTAATTTTTGAAAAGAAGCTTCACATTTGTCCGACCAAATATATTTAACTCCCTTCTTTGTCAAGCTAGTAAGAGGCACAAAATTTTTAGAAAAGTCTTTGATAAAACGACGGTAATAACCCGCCAATCCGAGAAAACTACGAATTTCCGTCACACTCTCCGGTCTCTTCCAATTTTGAATCGCTTCAATCTTTGAAGGATCCACGGAAATTCCGGATTCGGAAATAATATGACCGAGAAACTTCACACGAGATTGCCAAAAGTGGCATTTATAAAATTTTGCTTTTAATTGATTGCTCCTAAGAGTTTCCAACACAATCCGAAGATGTTTTTCATGCTCCTCCTCGGTTTTAGAATACACAAGAATATCATCGATAAAGATGAGAACAAACCGATCGAGGAAGTCTTTGAAAACTCTATTCATAAGGTCAACGAAATAAGCCGGAGCATTCGTTAAACCAAATAGCATAACAAGCCATTCATAAGATCCATAACGAGCATGGAATGACGTCAAAGGAATGCTATCCTCTACAATACGAAGCTGATGGAACCCGGTAGCTAAGTCTAATTGTGAGAAGACTCTTGCACCACTAAGTTGATCGAATAGATCATCAATCTGAGGTAGATGATATTTATTCTTGATAGTAAGATCATTAAGCTCGCGGTAATCAACGCAAAGCCTAAGTGTACCATCGGATTTCTTCACGAAAATAGCTGAAGCTCCCCAAGGAGAGGAACTAGAATGAATAAATTGCTTCGTCTCAAATTCGGATAATTGTTTGCGCATCTCCTCATTTTCTTTATTGGACATACGATAAGGAGGACGAGTAATAGGTTGAGCTCCAGGGATAAGATTAATTCTGAACTCAATTGCTCGCTTAGGTGGTATCCTAAAACGGGCTCAAATATGTCGAAAAATTCACAAGCAACATGAATAAGAGAAATAATATCTTTCTCATCATCATTATCGTCATCATGAGGATTTAAAGAATATAAAGATGCAACCAAGCTGGAATCCGAATCTTTAAGGTCAATAGAACTCTGCTCAACAGATTGAGGATGTCGAAGATGGATAGTCCGCTCAGGACATAGGATTTAGGCTTTATAGCGGTTAAGCCAATCCATTCCTAAAATCATTCCAAAGCCAAGGTAATGCATAACATGCAAATTGGCACGGAAAGAGTAATCACATAAAATAATCTCGACATCTTTACACAATAAACTGATTGTTGCGGATCCACCAACCGGATTCGCAATTCGCAAATAAGTCATTAAACACAAAACATCCAAAGAAAAGGTATCAACAAGTTCTTTTGAAATAAAAGAGTGGGACGCACCCATATCAAAAAGAACTCGAATAGGATGATCACGAAATAAAATAATACCATCAAGGATAGAATGAGAAATACCTTTACCACGAGATGTGTTGCCAGGGGCTTGGGCAACATTAAGCTTTCCCTCCTTTCTATTTTGAAGTTTTGGACAAGAAGATAAATAATGATCCGGCTTTTGCTATAGCGACAAGTACGAGGATTTGAACACTTGTTCGCATAATGGTCCTTAGAACCACAGCTGTAGCATTGCCCACTACTAGAGGTAGAAGTCTTAGCTGCCGGAGAGGCTTGCTTCCCTTTCTTACTGTTGGGATAAGGACCCTTGAACTTATTAGGCCTTTTCTTGTTGTTGAAGTTTGGTTTGGCACCCGTAACCTCAACATCACTTTCTTTGTCTGCCTCTTCAAGTCGAAGAGCGATATCAACAAGTTGATCAAAAGGAACTTCTAACTTTAGAAGTAATGGCTTCTTGAGATTTTTATTCAAGCCATAGACAAATCTTTGGTTCTTCTTCAATGGGGTGTTTATGTATTCGACCCTGTATTTAGAAAGTGACTCGAAGGATGCGACATAGTCTGCCACAGAGGATTCACCTTGAACAAGGTCAATGAAACGATGAGCCAAAGTCACCTTCTCAGCTTCTGGCACAAATTTTAACTCGAACCATTCCCGGAATTTCTCCCAAGCAAGATCCGCTTCATTTATTTCAGAAATCAGAAGCTCGTACCAGTCTAATGCTCTTCCTTGGAGCATACTAGAGGCCACCTGAACACGGTGAAGATCAATAAGATTCATGCGTGAAAAGATTCGATCGCATGTTCTTAGCCAAGCCTGGACTTCAATAATGGTTTCAGAACCTTTAAATGGCTTCCCACCCAAGTTGGTATAATCGTTGCACAAGCGTGCAAATCCAGACTTAGGGTGAGTAGGTTCCGGATTAGAACCGGCTGCTTGAGCATTCTTTACTAGATCAAGAAGCTGCTGCGCAGATATAAAAACTCCATCCTGGGGAGTAGCACTAGATTGGCCGGCGCTGGGAGGACCTGGTCTAACCATTTCTCTTCCTTAAGAAAGAAGAAGGAAGAAGAAAAAGGTTATTCACAAATTAAATATCAAACATTAATGATTGTTAAAACAAGGAATCGTAAAAGAAAATAGGATAGAATGGTACGAAGACACGAATTAAATCCTAAGGCATGACTCCTACGATGGACTTAGGACGATGATCTTGTTAAATTATTCTACATTGTTCTGAAGTCTGGCTCTGATACCAAGCTGTGACGCCCCACCTCTATACCCACGCTAGCCAAGGATACTACGGGGTAATGCCGTCAACTAGCACAGTGAATAAGGCTGTTGAGGAGCGACCATCTGTGTAATTGCTTTGTATGAGCCTCGATATGTCAGATAATATAACATGCATTTCATCTCAAGAGGAAATCCGACTTACCGATGCAAACTCAAAGCTACCACACGGTGACTATAATATCTTCGGAATCAAATATAGAAATAAACATAACATAAATCAGTCACAGATAATTCATATCACAAAGGCGGAAACAGATATGAATATAACACATAAAAGTGTTCATCAGAGTAGTGGTCAAATAAGATCCACAATATCACAAAAGAATAGATACAAGTGCTAGACAAAAGAATAATTATACATCATGGAGTCCATATCTCAAATGTATAACAATCAAAATCTACTAATCCAGTGTAGTTAGCCAAAAAGTCAGATAAGAATCCTAGATAAGGAGTCAAGTAGAAGCACCTGTAATATCTCGGTCTGACCCGAGTATTATTTAATAAGAAAATAATAAACGGATCAGTCTAACTATAAATATCAAATAAAAATGAGATAGAAGAAGAGATATGATAAAAACGTATGATAACAAAAATGTCATACAACGACAAGTATACATTAAATAATAACAAAAATCATACAATATCTTAAGAAATCTCGAAGCACTAAAAAGAATGTCATATACTTTGTTTTATTCATTAAACCACAAATATTGACAATCATATCAATGCCAATCGTAAAAGTTGTTGGAACATAAATTCACCGATGCACAAATAATGATAAAGCTTATCAATGTAAATCACGAAAATTAGTGAAACACAAATTCTAGAAATCAATCAATAGAAATCCAGAAATCACAAAAAGGGGAAAAGAGGCCTGTCACTAGAACGGGAGCATAAAAACTCACCAACACGTGTATCACGAAACGGAACTCTATTCCATGGTTGCTAACCATTAATTTTGAGCTGAGGCTCCACTAAAACGGCGCGAAGACCATGAGCCGAAGCTCCACTAAAACGGCCCGAAGACCATGAGCCGAAGCTCCACTAGAACAGCCCGAAGACCATGGGTCGCTAGCCCACCAAGCCGAAGCTCCACTAAAAGCGGGCTTTAGTCTCCCTCGCAGACAAAGAGACATCGCACACTGCTAGTCTAAATCACAAAATGATCATCATTGATCGGTAAGTGTAAATTACACTAAGCTAGTAAATAAATGAGTTTAGCTTCATGTCCCATAACCACTTGCTTAACTTAAATATTTACGAACAAATTGTAGATTTCCACTCGAAAATTGTCACAAGAGATTCAATCGAACAAGTCCAAGAATTAACTGACGAAGTAAACGCAAGCGTTTCATACCACTTGTTTTACTAAGTCGTGTAATTAGATTTCTCATTCGAGTGAGGTAAAGATTTTTATATACTAGTAGGTTGGAAAACGGTTTTATAAACGAGTTTGATATTGAAAATAGAGTTTAAATAATCTTTGATGAAGAGTTTGAATATTTACTACTAGTATAGAAACCTTTATATTTTTAAAGTGACAAATCACAAAAATGATTGTAGAAACAATCAATCATCAAAATTCACATACGAAGACGTGAACCAAATCCAAAGAAACCGATACCTAGTCCATCAAAGTGGATATACCCAAAAATTCCTAAAATAGAGGTTATCAAAGTCGACCAAGGTGATAACAACTAATCGGAGAAGAAGAATCGATTAAAGATTGGAAAACAAAGCAACTAGCACATAAATAGGCAAAACAGGAGCAGGTCAGTCGACTGAATTCCCTGAATTAGTCGACTGAACACATACTTGAGAAATTTTCGGGCTTCAGCTCAGTCGACTGACTCAGAGAATTCAATCGACTGAACCTGAATTCCTACATTTCCTACCCTATTTCAAATGAAGTGCAAACTCACTCAATTTGCGATCGGACAAGCACGGACGCTAGGGATTTACGCCAATCGGCAACCCGGCCCTATTGGCTCCTCGATGCATCACCAAAACATGAATCAAACATCAAAGTTAGGATTTTTAAAGATTTGAACCCAAAACACTAAAAATTGGAATATTCACCAATTCAATCCAAACCATAAGCAAATGCACATGAATAAGTGTTAGGAATTCATGCCCAACAATCAAAGATAGATATAGGCATAGATGTGAGGTAAAAATCTCACCTTTTTACACAAAAACAAGGAAGGAGAGCTTGAAAACAAAGGAGGATCAACCACTCTTCAATCCCAACTCAAGGAGCTTGAATCTAAGCTTAAAAGAGAAACATTTCCTAAGTTAGGTTTAAGAAATTTCTGAAATAGAAGAAGGAAAGAGTTGGAGAAGATGAAGAGAAGGCTTACCAATGGCTTCTCTTTGATTTTGGAGCAAGAATTTGAGTTTGCAAAGGAACTAGGGCTTAGGAATTCTAATTTCCAATCTTTTCCCCCATTATTCTCTTGAGTTTGAGAGAGTTAGGAAATGAGGAATGAATGAAAAGAAGTGGAGAGGGGTTGGGTTGATATAACCAGAATTGGGCAAATGGGCTGAACCCAAACCCAAAGCCCTATAGAAAAAGTAGCAAAAATCAACTTACTCCAAACATATCGAAGCTTATACTCAAAAAGGTTGCAAACGGAAATTTGAACTCAATGGAAGGGGTCTCGAGTCCCAATTCGACTGTTTGTAAAATGTAACTTTTCGGACTAAAATTCGACTAACGATACCATATTTAAATGTACAATCGCTAAATATGCGGGTTGTTACAGCAGGGCTACCGTGGTACCGCCCGTCACAGTACGTGGCCTAGATCACCGTACCGAGGATCACTCCCAATCCCCTACCACACAAATCCGGAACCATTCCTTACTGAACAGTTCCGAACAAGACCACCCTGCAATTGTGATCAGCAACCGCACCACATAGCCAAAAAAGGGACATCTAGACAGGGGTAAATCTCGTCCTACTTGGGCATGACCCACTTAGCCTTGCTGCACCTCCCCTATTTTATCCATTCCCGGTTGATGAGGCTTGAGGCTACGATTACCTTTATAGGACATATCACTTAGAATGCTCATCATCCACTTGACGATGTTCTGAAAGCATTCAATCCATACAAGTTTGTTCCAGGTTCGAACGAAACCGAAGGCATTATCTCGTTACACTCATTTTGGAATCACCCTTAGAGTTAACGACGATAACCCTTGCACTCTGAATCTTCATCTTCACTTGAGATTCACGACCTATCATTAATTTGGATCGATGTGGTTTTCGGATATCCAAATATTGAACCCGATCCCGGTCTCATCGAAATCCAAAACGTGTCTTTTAAGGCCAAGTTGTTTTAGAGTTTAAAACAATTTCAATTATCTATATACACACAGATAGATAATTCACATCACAATAGATAATCAACATTATCATCATCAACAGATAATCCATATCATTATAAACAGATAATCCATATCATCATCACAATGCAACTAATGCATACATATCACATAACATTACTCATCTCATAGCTGAGATTACAAACCATTAAAGGCAACCAATATTATCCATTGATACATAAGCAATGATTTAATGATCACACCATCTATAATTAATTTAAAATGAATTAAATTAATTACTTCCATTTCTAATTAACTTAAAATGAATTAAATTAATTACTTCATCATTATGATCCTGCTTAACTTAACCATTAATTGATTACAAATCAATTAAATAATCACCATCTCATTAGTTATTTTAATTAATCATTACTGATTAACAATTCCCTAATTACATAAGTAATTATCCCTTAAATAATTACACAAGTTAATTATACTTAACCCTTACAATAATTAACTTTTAATTACTTAATCAATTAATTAACTAAAGTTTATTACATTAATCATTTATTAATTAATTACTTCATTTATTAATTATTCCTTAATTAATCAATTCTAACTTACATCATTAATTTTATTAATTAATGATTTCTAATTATATTATTTGATTAGTCTCTCTATTAATATTAATTACGTTGAGTAATCAATCTTCAATTAAACCACACATATATTAATCACCCTTGATTAATAACAATCCAGTAATTAACTTCCCTTAATTACTCATTCCATAAATTAATTACTCTTAATTAATTATCTTAATTAATCCCTTGATTAATTTCAAGGTAATTTAATCTAAATTACTTCCATAAATAAACTTCTTTAATTACATCCAGTAATTATCAACTAATTACTTCCCTAAGTAATTACAATCCCATTAATTACGTTAAGTAATTATTCATCAAATCATCAAATGTTTAAATCAATTAAACTTAATTAATTAACCTAAACAAATCACATTAACACAATTAATTACATTAAGTAATTAATTCTTTAATTACTTCTACTAAGTAATTAAACATAAACAATTTCACAAATGACTGTTATTAGTTAATTAATCTAATTAATTATTAAAAATTAATCACATTAATTAATTGTTAAATAATTTTAAGTTAATGACCTTCATTAACATTTCTTAATTACTCTACTTAAGAAATTAACTCAGATTAATCATCATTGATTAATATTTAATTATCAATTAATTAATCTCTAATTATTTAGTTAATTAAGTGTTAATTACAATCTTAATTAATCCTTAATTAATTAATTCTTTAATCATTAATTAAAATTTACTTAATAGTCCCTAATTACATATTAATTAACCCTAATTAATTGATCTTAAATCTTAATTAATCAATTAAAAATTCTTAATTATTTAATTAATCACCCATATTATTAATTAATTAAATAATTAATTGCCCATTTAAATTAACTTAATAATTTAAATGAATCCAAATTCCTAAATTCTAACTTAATTTAAGAAAACATTTCTTACTTATTTAAAGTATTGTAAAAACACTTTGTTTTCAAATTTACTTTAAATTTCACTTTAAATTTCATTTTAAAATTTTAAGATTTAGAATGAATACAAAATTTACCTTAAACAAAGTTTTAAAACAATTCAAGCCTTATTATCTCATATGTTAAAAGAATAACCATTTTATAAAATAAGTTAAAATAAAATAAAGTTCATATCATTTTAAACATACACTTAAAACATTCCAAGTTATTCTAAAACAAATTCATTTTAAAAATTTCTTTTAATTTCAAATCTGAAATACAGCTTGAATCTTTTATTCCAGATTTAAACTTAAATCTTTAAAGCTTACTTACATTTTAAACTCCATTTTAAATTCAAATCATTTAACCATTTAAAGTAATTAAACAATTTAAATTTAAACTCATTTTATTTAAAAAAACTGAAGTTTAAATTTAATTCCAGATTTAAATACCCAGATTTAAACTTATTTTAAATTTCTAATTTAAAATTTTAAACTTCCAATTCAAATTCAAAACCACATATGCTTTTACACTTATAAGTTTTAAAACCAAATTTAAATTTTAAAACTTAAATTATTTCAAATCTCAGATTCAAACTAATTTGAATTCATATTCAATTTCAGATTTGAAAAAGTCAGTTTAATTTCAATTTGCATTTTATACTTTTCTTTTAATTTTAAAAAAAGAAACAGGTTTTCAGTTTTGTTTAAAACCAAACTTAAATTTTCAAAATTCAAATTATTTCAAAAACCAAGATTTAAAATATTTGAATTCATATTTAAATTCAGGTTTTAAACTTAGTTCTAATTTTAGTTTACATTTAAACTTTACTTCTAATTTTTAAAAACTGAAACTGGTTTTCTGTTTGTTTTGTAAAACCTGAAACAAATCATATACCCGAGCCACCTTATATATTACTTTGAGTCAAAAACTTATCTGCTTCGAGCAGAAAACTCAAATCCCCGAGACCATCGCGAGGCAACCAAATCTTGTAACCAACAACATTCACCAACATATCCATAACAACCCTCTGTGCACATGCACAGCGACGCCGGCCATCCCTGATCATCATTGCGACCTCCCCCCAGTCGACAACCATCAACACAGATCACCAAAACGTCAACCCAAACATCACTTGCTCGAATTCAAGATCGAGACCAAATTTCCAAACCTGGAACAACAGGCAGTACCAAACAACCCAACCTGTCAACGCCTCACCCTAACGCCTCCGGCCACCGTCGACTCTGCAACTCCTACGAAGACTTCGTCAACCCTCCAACCTTCATTCCCTAAAACCCTAAGCAACTCGAACATCTATACATGCCGAAATGATCGATTCTTGCTAGCCACTGAAAAACTAGGGTTCTAAAATTTAAATTTAAATCATCCTCACCAAAATTCAATGCAACTCAAACAAATAATTTTCTCAACATCCCTAATCATTTCACCATCTCCAGGAGCAATTTCAACACAATCGAACACATAGATCATCAGTGCTAACCAAAAAGGTAAAATACAGTGATTTCAAAACTGCACTCTGGTCTAAACATTAAAATTTATAATATTGTTTTTAAAATTCATGCTTTTGTATTATGATTTGATTTATAACCCTGAAAGATTAAGTTGTAATGTTTGAGTTTTTACTTATTTTCAAACTTTCTTGTTTTTCAAATTTCAGAAACAATTTACTAATTTCTATCTTAAGTAAAAGTTTACTCTAAAGTATGTGATAAAACAAATGAGTATACTTTGAGTCTTAAGTTTTAACACAGACAAAACTGGAAGTTTTGAATTTAAATTAAAACAAGAAGCTAAAAAAATTTAAACAGAGAGGACATACAGATATCACAGGCATGTATACAACATACATAAGAGCATTCAACAATTAAACATTCACAAAAATATTTATTTCATACAACTAACATGCAACCTGATTTTATACTAATTTTTTTAAATGAAGTTACTCACCTGATTTAAACATGCAGAACAAAGCACTAGTATTTTTTTTTGAAAAACTTCTGAATCCTTTGAAATCTTGTTTGAATGCTTTTAAGACTTGAGTTGTTAGATGCTTTTAAAAGCTTTAAACTTGAATGTTACTTGCTGAAAGATTGTTGTATGAAGAGACCACTTTCCAGATTTTTGAAGAGGAAAATGCAGTTTTTTTTTCTTGATTTCCAGATTTAAAAGAAATGCAGGTTTGCCTTTGTCTTTATGAAAATAAGTTACAGGGGTCTTAATGATAATTTGCATGCTGGTTACAGATTTTCTTTGTATGATGAACAGGTTTGCTATGCATTTGATTCTCAGATTTTCTTGTGAGTATTTGATTGAAAGTGTTTTGCAGATTTCTGTTTTGGTTTGAATTTGAGAATGTGCAATAAACAAAAAAAATGAAAGGAGAAAAGAGTATGGGTTTATATAGATTTGAATTAGGATTTATTAAAATTAAAGAAAAATAAAATGGAATTATGACACTTGGCTTAAATTTTAACACTTGTTAATATCTTTGTGTGTTTAAATTACACATGTTAATTATGTTCTAAGATGCTTACATTTGTCCTTTAAGTGATTAGTATTTTTAATTAAAGTGTTAATGAAAGTTTTAAACTAAATTAATTAGTTATTTAATACTTAGTTATATAGATAAATAATTTTTAAAGAATAAAACAAAGTATAGTTGTAACGATCCCGAATTTTAATTTATTTCAAATTGATAATTAATTTAATTTTTGAATAAAAATTGTGTAATAATTGTAATTTATACAAAATGTTAGTACAATTTTAATAATCGAATATTTGAAAATTATAAAACAGTAGATAGTTAAACTTTACAAGGAAATAAAGTCTGTGCTGATGTTAAACAAATATTTAAGTAAATGTATAGTTATATAAAATATGAAATGAACATATAAAAAGTTCTAGAAGTTAATATTTAAGTTAAAATAGAAGGAAATGTTTAAAATAGAATAAACCTTATAAATATTAAAGCATGAGTATAAAATAAATTATAACAACGTATTATTTTAGAATGTCATTTAAATTACAAAGTAAAACTATAAAGTAATAACAAAAGAAATACAAATGAAGTTGTATGGGAAAAATGCAAGGCAAATATCTAGGTACAAAATATAATATTGTATGTGAATTAGGCAAGTTTAGAAGTCATTTTAGTAAATAAAGAAAGAATATAAATACAAAGCAAAACTGTACCTACATAAACAAGTGAATATGTATATAAAAAAAAGGGGTTTCGGCCTAAAACAAAGAGGATAATAAAAATACCCCAACCTGGGAAAGAAAAAAAAAGCAACAAAAAGTGTTTGAAAATAAGTTGAACAGAGAAGCATGTAGGCTAGAAACAACATATATATGAACCCTGTAATAGATATGCAGGCAAGAAAAAAAAATAATAAGAAAAACATTCAAAATAAAAAGAAAAAATAAAATAAGAATGAAGCTTGCAAAAGAAGGAAGAAATAAATATGTATTTTGTACAAGGCAATTAATGCAAGCATACAAACAAGATTTGTAGCCACCAAAAATAAATATCTCAGCCGAAATAAGTTTTTAGACAAGAAATAAGACAAAGAAAAGAAACTGAAAACCATTGATGATAAGTATATGCTTCAAATATAAGCCAAAGCTAATAAATGTTAGTACACAATTTATATCCATCAGCCACAAGAAAAATAAAATCTCTGATCAACTTGTACACAAACCATATCAACTTGTACTAAACAAAATTATATACCCAGTACAAATAAAAATAACATACCCTGTAGCCACTTCATTTCTTATATATCCACTTCTTCATTTTTTTTCATGCATCTAAGCTAAAAATATCTGAGTAAACCATATCTTTAAAACTCAAACAACAAAGAAAAAAAAAACTTAAAACAAATTCAACAACTCAATGTAAACGACAATCTACTTCAAGATTCAAACCAGAGGGGTTCCAGCTAAAAAAATTTTCAAACCTGTTCAACATATTGGAAGAGCTCTGTTTCATTTCTTCTCAAATTACGGTGAGTAACATTTTTTTTTATAACTTAAGTTAATATGGCTGCATGTGTTCTCTCTGATAATATGTATGGTGAATATATAAGTATAATCTGCGGTGGAATATCTGGATGTAGACATATCTGTGCACTGCTCTTGAATTTGAGAATTTCTGTTCTAGTTTTTCAAGCTCAAAATCTAATTCCAAAATTCATTTGATCTTGATCCAATCCATGTTAAGACTTAAGCTTTGAACAAAATATACTTGTTACACTATAAATTTTAGTTTAAAGATTTGTTTAAAGTAAACAAATTTGTGTTGTCTCTGGAAAGGTTAAAACTACAGAGCAACCTTCAAATATGTTAAATTTCGAGTTTCTTAATTCACAAATTCATGAATATAAATAGAATTCGTATACAAAAATATGATTTTTAAAACAAAAATTTTAATTTTTAGATCAAAGAATTAAGAGCAGTCCCTTGTTGAACTAAAAATACATTCTTACCAATTTCTGTTAGTTCAATGAATTTTAATCGTTAAAATTTGTTGAGGAGGTAGTTTGACCATTTTCGAATCTAGGAAAAATATTGAAACAAATTTCTAATGCATGGATTTTGGGGTTGAATCAAATATAGGGTTTGGATTCCAGTTTTTTCGTGCTCGGTAAAAATTTATTTTTGTTGCCGTGACTCGATCGAGTGGATCGCGCTTGTGGGGTTTGGTAGAGGGGATGTGGGCAAGGCTACGGTCGGAGTTTGGGGTCGCCTAGTGGTGGGAGCGCCGAGAACATGACATTGACAGGTTGGGAGGAAATGGTTTGAGCGTTTCCAGGTTTCGAGTTTTATCTCGATTTCGATTTCGAGCTGTGAGATGGAGATTTGATGCTTGCGCTGGGTTGTCAGGGTGGATGCTGACTTGTCAGAGGCCGGAGGGAAGTTCGCCAGTGATCGGCGGTGCTGTGCACGTGCACGAGCTCGGTTTTGCGTGGATATGGTGATGCCTGGAAGTTTTGTTTTCTTATTTTTTTCTACCGCATGCTTTCTCGAATAGCTCGGTAGTTGACTCGAAGTATGGGACGGGGAAGACTCGAAGAAGAAATGGGAAGTCTCGGGTCAGAAATTGGTTATAGGCTTTTGAACATGAGCCTGGCTTATGAATTTGCAAACTGAAGTTTAAATTTATCAATCAGGGTTTCAAACTGAGTTCAAGTCAAAGTTTAATTGTAAATTCAAGTTTGAATTGAAATCTAGTTTGAAAACAAATAAAGTTTCAAATCTAATTCGTTTCAATAATTTAAAGACAATTAAATGTATGGGGGAATTTGAATTCAAAATGGAATTGAATTTGGAAATATAAAATAGAAACTTAAATAAGTTAAGATAAGAAAAATTTAGAACCCGAAATAAATCCTAAATCAGATTCAAAGATTTTGAAGTTTAATTAATTTTTTTTTACTTAAGTGGTGGCAATAAGTCAAATATGTTAAGGTTAAATAAAAATTTGTTTTTTTTTACTCTTTAAATTTCCTTTGTAATCAATGGTTATTTTCAATAAGTGAATTTAAGAATGTTAGAAGAATTTGATTTAAACTTATTTGAAGATAAACAAGAATCCATTTTAATTTTGAATTTAAATTGAAATTACAAAAAGGGAATTTGTAACAATGTTTCAATATATTATAAATAACAATTAAACTTTATGTATATATATAAATAGGTTTTACTTTAAGTAATGAAGATTTAACGATTTATAATTCATTAATTATTAAGCTGATTAAAATGGATAATTTGTTTATTTAAATTAATTAATTTAGATTAATTAAATAAATAATTAAAGGATAAAGTAATATATAAAGGTTTAAAGATTAATTTATTGGTAACTAAGGATCTGTAATTAAACATTAATTAATGATTAAAGTGATTAATCAAGTGATTAAGCAATAATTAACTCAAGGAAAAAGTGATAAATTAATTAAGTAATTAATCTGAGATTAACCAATTTAAGCAAGGTTTATTAAGGTATAATTTCTCAAAATAATTAATCAAGGGGTTAGTTGAAATTATCAATTAAAGAGTTAATAATAATTGTAAATAATTAAGATAATTTAAATAATTGAAGCTTACTTGGCTCATTTATCAAGATTGATTAGTTAATAATAAAAGATTGACTAATAAAGGATTAAATAAATCTGTTAACTAATAAATTTTACCCGTGAATGTTTGGACTTGATTAAATGATTTAATTGTCTGATATCCCTGATCTGTGATACTTTGTAATATATACTGGTTTATCTGTGATCTGCAATGTAGTTATTTATCTGGGATAAATGTAATTCATTATCTATGATTTATATATATATGATCTGTGAATGATGGATAAGTGTTATAGTTTATACCGCTTATCAACTATATTTCTGTATTTTGATCTGTGATAATTGAATGATGTTGCACTATTGTGTTAAACCCTGGACCACACTATACACACACAAATATGGATTTCACGAGGAAATCGATTAAGTCACGGATTTTAAAATGATTTTTAAATTGAATATTTGAATTCAAATGTTTTGGAAATATATTGAGTTTTAAGTGAAAAGCTTTTGAAATGAAATTTCAAGGATGAAATTTATTTTGAATAACTTGATTGAATTTTGTAATTTAAATATTTTGATTTAAATTTAAATTCAATATTCGAAATTGAATTCTATGATTTGGAAATTAGGGACTGAAGATGTTATACCAGTTTATAGGGTTTAAACTATTTAAAGGTACTGATTTGGGAATTTGAATTTAAATTCAAAGGCTTTAACTCGTGTAAATTTAATTGGATCTTTCTGAAACGAAAACTAATTATTTTCAAATGATAAAAACTTTCACTTAAATAATGAACGTCCAATTTGTGTTAAAAAGGATTTCAAGTTAAAAATGAAAAAGATTTTCCAAGTCATGGAAACGGTTTGAAAGCTATAAGTTAAATCTTTAATTTAAAGATTTAACGAGTTAATCCAATTGAAATGGAAATTGTTTTGAAATCCATAAATGGATCTTTGTGAATGGGGTGAACTTTGTGAATTAAATCTTTTGTTTAAAAGATTAAAGTGTGGGAATTGTTTAAACCACTGAAGGTTTTTGAAATAAATCTTTTGTTTAAAAGATTCGAAAATGGTAATTGGTTTAGACCATTTGAAAGAGAGTTTTGAATTATTAAGTTGTGACTTAATTGAAATCCCATATCCATATGTTTTAAATGTTGCGCTCACTATTCGGTTTAGCCGGGAGAGGACCTTTATGTCGTATAACCCATTCCGAATATGTGATACGTCGTTATGGATAGCATTTGAAGACCGGTGTTGAAGACCGGATATTTGTGAAAACGATAGGATAACCTATCGATTGTCTCTGCACTGAGTTGCTCCGGTATAGAGATTTCCTAAGTGATGGGAAGTCCGATCGGGATTGTGAATACCCGGATTGCAAGGGCTTCTTCGGAAGTGCCTTCGGTTCTGTTCGAACCCGGAACAGACTTGTATGGTTACATGTCTGACACTACACTTTGAGATATAAAGAAGATTTCTTTCAAATACATTTCTGTTGGTGGCGGAGAATTTATTCTCTTAGCTTAACACCCTTCTCTGAGACGTACGAGCTCAGAGGTTATGTAGTTGAAGGTTATCGGCAATATACTCCCAATTTGGTAGTGTGGCATGCTGAGTGCTGCTGTGTGTTGATGATCATTGTTTGATCATTTGTGATATGATCATTTGTTTGATCATTTATCTTTGTGATCATTACTTTGATCATTTATTGACCCAAAGCCTGGCTTTGTACCAAAGCATAGCTTTGTGGACGAGACTGCATCAGGACCTCACACCCCGGAAATGGTCAAAACAGGAAAGATGCGGCAAGGTTATGAGGGTCGCGCCCTTTAGGGTGTGTCATTCCCTTCTGGTAAAGGGTGGTATCATGGTATGGAGCCCAGATATTTACCTATGTGGTAGCTCCAATCTCATTTGCTGTGTGGTTGTTGCTTAGAGGCGCCTCGGATAAAGGTCCCAAAGGACCGGGGAGTGGCTTGCTCGAGTAGTAGTTACATAGTTACAGAGGTAACCCGGCCTTGTGTTGGCAGAGATCCGGTTAGGTTCTCGGGACGTCCCGCCAGAGGCGATCCCATGTGGCAGTAGGAAGTTCCTTAGCCTGACCATTTGTTGGAAATCCATTCATCCAATAAGAAACCATGCACGGTTTTAGTTGTAGAACCTGCCATTCACTTATGGTGGTCACCACTGTTTGGATGGTAGCTATAGTAGGCATACGATAATGGTCGTACGCTGGCTAAGATTAATATTCTACTTTCGAAATGTTTTCTGCACTGTGCACTTATAATAATAATATCCAAAGAACTTTCTACGTATTAAGCATGTTTGACTATCATAAGAAGAAATCTCCTCCAATTCTGCGTTTGCATTGTGTGTGTGGCGGGAGGTCTTATGGTAGTTTCATTTTATAAAAAGCATATCGGATTTCTTTTTATAAATCTTGTTCGTGTTTAAAAGATAAACTGTTTTTGTTACTCACACCAGTCCCATGACTGACTCGGAGTTTATTGTTCCTTTCCTAAACTCTGGGTGCTCACTATTTTCCACACGAGCAGTCTAGAGTTGGGTTTTTCTGATAGTTAGGTTTGGTGGATTATCTGGAGCTAGTTTCAGTCTTTGGATATGCACCAGTCTTGCTCGACTTAGTGTATCGTGATGATGGTTCGAGCTGCTGTTGGAGTTCTCTCTTGAAGATTATATTGGAGTTATTTGTTCCGCTGCTAGTGTTATCTATTTCCTTTCCCGCTGCTATTTTATTGTATCATATCTCTGATGTATATCGATATCTATTGTATCATCTGTTGTATCAAGATGTTGTATGAGATGCTGTATATTGATATTCATTATTTCTTTCGCTGTGTTGTTTGTTTACTTAATGGTGTTATAAGCTCCGGCGACTCGGATTTGAACGGTCGAATCTACGGCATTCGAGTACGATGTAAAGTATGGATGTCGATTTTCGAACGGGCAAAATCCGCTTCGTTACATTTGGTATCAGAGCTAAGGTTGAACTTTAGCTCAGAAGTATAACACGTTAAGTAGCTCATTAGAGATAGGGTGAAGTAAACCCTAGAATGAGTAATCCCTAAGATATCCGTTCGTATGCCTCAGCAAATTCTTTTACTATCCAGTGATAGTGAGTATGAGTGCAAGAAGAGAACGAGATAGGGGACAGGGAAATACGACTATGTCAATACCCTGCAACAGTGGAAATAATTGTCTCTATCAATTTTCTTTGATTCATCTTTCCAAATTCTTCTGATTTCTTCATGACAGCTCCAGAAAGAAGTTTCAGTATGATGATGCTCTATGAATCGCTATAAGAAATCCTTACTTCGTATCTTCATCGGTTTCTTATCATGTTTCGATTTAAACCTTAATGAATATGAATCGAAAATTTGAAACTGAAATTTGAAATAAATTGGGAATTTTAAATTGAGTTAAATTGATTAATAGAATATGAAGGATAATTTGAATTGTATCAATAAAACGATTTCGTTTAAAACCAAATTTGAAATTATATTATCATTTCTTGGGTTAATCGAAGTCCGAAGAGGGACAAGTTGATGTATACTTTGAGATGTTCCAACTTGAATTTGGAATCCATTCCTAGTATTTGAAAAATTATAGAAGATTAAATCTATCTCTTTTGTTCAGCATCTCTTGTCAATTCTTCGATTGTTCCTGGTAGACCCAGGAAGAAGATTTGATATATTAGTATGGGACACAAACTCCGGATAGACCAAAATTGTTTGTTTGGATGTATTGGTTGCTTTGTTTGCTTTGGTTGCTATGGTTGATAGATATACTTTGGTTTTTAAACTAAAATTTTTGAAATTATACCCAAAAGTTGACAGATATGTGAATACAATTTGAGTCCGGATATATTCTACGAATGATTAGTTATCCCTTCTAACTAATCAATGTCTCTCCACATTTCGTAGATTTGGATAACCCGAATATCTTATGAAGTGTTAAATGAGTTATTCTCATATTGTTGATATTCTGATTTGGTAAGCCAAATGCAGACTTTATACCTAGTTGATCTGGGAAGATATTTCTCTATCTTGGTGTATCTATCTTTGTTATTTTCGTGCCTGCGAATTTCGAGGACGAAATTCCTTTTAAGGGGGGAAGTCTGTAACGATCCCGAATTTTAATTTATTTCAAATTGATAATTAATTTAATTTTTGAATAAAAATTGTGTAATAATTGTAATTTATACAAAATGTTAGTACAATTTTAATAATCGAATATTTGAAAATTATAAAACAGTAGATAGTTAAACTTTACAAGGAAATAAAGTCTGTGTTGATGTTAAACAAATATTTAAGTAAATGTATAGTTATATAAAATATGAAATGAACATATAAAAACTTCTAGAAGTAAATATTTAAGTTAAAATAGAAGGAAATGTTTAAAATAGAATAAACCTTATAAATATTAAAGCATGAGTATAAAATAAATTATAACAACGTATTATTTTAGAATGTCATTTAAATTACAAAGTAAAACTATAAAGTAATAACAAAAGAAATACAAATGAAGTTGTATGGGAAAAATGCAAGGCAAATATCTAGGTACAAAATATAATATTGTATGTGAATTAGGCAAGTTTAGAAGTCATTTTAGTAAATAAAGAAAGAATATAAATACAAAGCAAAACTGTACCTACATAAACAAGTGAATATGTATATAAAAAAAAAGGGTTTCAGCCTAAAACAAAGAGGATAATAAAAATACCCCAACCTGGGAAAGAAAAAAAAAGCAACAAAAAGTGTTTGAAAATAAGTTGAACAGAGAAGCATGTAGGCTAGAAACAACATATATATGAACCCTGTAATAGATATGCAGGCAAGAAAAAAAATAATAAGAAAAACATTCAAAATAAAAAGAAAAAATAAAATAAGAATGAAGCTTGCAAAAGAAGGAAGAAATAAATATGTATTTTGTACAAGACAATTAATGCAAGCATACAAACAAGATTTGTAGCCACCAAAAATAAATATCTCAGCCGAAATAAGTTTTTAGACAAGAAATAAGACAAAGAAAAGAAACTGAAAACCATTGATGATAAGTATATGCTTCCAATATAAGCCAAAGCTAATAAATGTTAGCACACAATTTATATCCATCAGCCACAAGAAAAATAAAATCTCTGATCAACTTGTACACAAACCATATCAACTTGTACTAAACAAAATTATATACCCAGTACAAATAAAAATAACATACCCTGTAGCCACTTCATTTCTTATATGTCCACTTCTTCATTTTTTTTCATGCATCTAAGCTAAAAATATCTGAGTAAACCATATCTTTAAAACTCAAACAACAAAGAAAAAAAAAACTTAAAATAAACTCAACAACTCAATGTAAACGACAATCTACTTCAAGATTCAAACCAGAGGGGTTCCAGCTAAAAAAATTTTCAAACCTGTTCAACATATTGGAAGAGCTCTGTTTCATTTCTTCTCAAATTACGGTGAGTAACATTTTTTTTATAACTTAAGTTAATATGGCTGCATGTGTTCTCTCTGATAATATGTATGGTGAATATATAAGTATAATCTGCTGTGGAATATCTGGATGTAGATATATCTGTGCACTGCTCTTGAATTTGAGAATTTCTGTTCTAGTTTTTCAAGCTCAAAATCTAATTCAAAAATTCATTTGATCTTGATCCAATCCATGTTAAGACTTAAGCTTTGAACAAAATATACTTGTTACACTATAAATTTTAGTTTAAAGATTTGTTTAAAGTAAACAAATTTGTGTTGTCTCTGGAAAGGTTAAAACTACAGAGCAACCTTCAAATATGTTAAATTTCGAGTTTCTTAATTCACAAATTCATGAATATAAATAGAATTCGTATACAAAAATATGATTTTTAAAACAAAAATTTTAATTTTTAGATCAAAGAATTAAGAGCAGTCCCTTGTTGAACTAAAAATACATTCTTACCAATTTCTGTTAGTTCAATGAATTTTAATCGTTAAAATTTGTTGAGGAGGTAGTTTGACCATTTTCGAATCTAGGAAAAATATTGAAACAAATTTCTAATGCATGGATTTTGGGGTTGAATCAAATATAGGGTTTGGGTTCCAGTTTTTTCGTGCTCGGTAAAAATTTATTTTTGTTGCCGTGACTCGATCGAGTGGATCGCGCTTGTGGGGTTTGGTAGAGGGGATGTGGGCAAGGCTACGGTCGGAGTTTGGGGTCGCCTAGTGGTCGGAGCGCCGAGAACATGACATTGACAGGTTGGGAAGAAATGGTTTGAGCGTTTCCAGGTTTCGAGTTTTATCTCGATTTCGATTTCGAGCTGTGAGATGGAGATTTGATGCTTGCGCTAAGTTGTCAGGGTGGATGCTGACTTGTCAGAGGCCGGAGGGAAGTTCGCCAGTGATCGGCGGTGCTGTGCACGTGCACGAGCTCGGTTTTGCGTGGATATGGTGATGCCTGGAAGTTTTGTTTTCTTGTTTTTTTCTACCGCGTGTTTTCTCGAATAGCTCGGTAGTTGACTCGAAGTATGGGACGGGGAAGACTCGAAGAAGAAATGGGAAGTCTCGGGTCAGAAATTGGTTATAGGCTTTTGAACATGAGCCTGGCTTCTGAATTTGCAAACTGAAGTTTAAATTTATCAATCAGGGTTTCAGACTGAGTTCAAGTCAAAGTTTAATTGTAAATTCAAGTTTGAATTGAAATCTAGTTTGAAAACAAATAAAGTTTCAAATCTAATTCGTTTCAATAATTTAAAGACAATTAAATGTATGGGGGAATTTGAATTCAAAATGGAATTGAATTTGGAAATATAAAATAGAAACTTAAATAAGTTAAGATAAGAAAAATTTAGAACCCGAAATAAATCCTAAATCAGATTCAAAGATTTTGAAGTTTAATTTTTTTTTTTTTTTACTTAAGTGGTGGCAATAAGTCAAATATGTTAAGGTTAAATAAAAATTTGTTTTTTTTTACTCTTTAAATTTCCTTTGTAATCAATGGTTATTTTTAATAAGTGAATTTAAGAATGTTAGAAGAATTTGATTTAAACTTATTTGAAGATAAACAAGAATCCATTTTAATTTTGAATTTAAATTGAAATTACAAAAAGGGAATTTGTAACAATGTTTCAATATATTATAAATAACAATTAAACTTTATGTATATATATAAATAGGTTTTACTTTAAGTAATGAAGATTTAACGATTTATAATTCATTAATTATTAAGCTGATTAAAATGGATAATTTGTTTATTTAAATTAATTAATTTGGATTAATTAAATAAATAATTAAAGGATAAAGTAATATATAAAGGTTTAAAGATTAATTGATTGGTAACTAAGGATCTGTAATTAAACATTAATTAATGATTAAAGTGATTAATCAAGTGATTAAGCAATAATTAACTCAAGGAAAAAGTGATAAATTAATTAAGTAATTAATCTGAGATTAACCAATTTAAGCAAGGTTTATTAAGGTTTAATTTCTCAAAATAATTAATCAAGGGGTTAGTTGAAATTATCAATTAAAGAGTTAATAATAATTGTAAATAATTAAGATAATTTAAATAATTGAAGATTACTTGGCTCATTTATCAAGATTGATTAGTTAATAATAAAAGATTAACTAATAAAGGATTAAATAAATCTGTTAACTAATAAATTTTACCCGTGAATGTTTGGACTTGACTAAATGATTTAATTGTTTGATATCCCTGATCTGTGATACTTTGTAATATATACTGGTTTATCTGTGATCTGCAATGTAGTTATTTATCTGGGATAAATGTAATTCATTATCTATGATTTATATATCTATGATCTGTGAATGATGGATAAGCGTTATAGTTTATACCGCTTATCAACTATATTTCTGTATTTTGATCTGTGATAATTGAATGATGTTGCACTATTGTGTTAAACCCTGGACCACACTATACACACACAAATATGGATTTCACGAGGAAATCGATTAAGTCACGGATTTTAAAATGATTTTTAAATTGAATATTTGAATTCAAATGTTTTGGAAATATATTGAGTTTTAAGTGAAAAGCTTTTGAAATGAAATTTCAAGGATGAAATTTATTTTGAATAACTTGATTGAATTTTGTAATTTAAATATTTTGATTTAAATTTAAATTCAATATTCGAAATTGAATTCTATGATTTGGAAATTAGGGACTGAAGATGTTATACCAGTTTATAGGGGTTAAACTATTTAAAGGTACTGATTTGGGAATTTGAATTTAAATTCAAAGGCTTTAACTCGTGTAAATTTAATTGGATCTTTCTGAAACGACAACTAATTATTTTCAAATGATAAAAGCTTTCACTTAAATAATGAACGTCCAATTTGTGTTAAAAAGGATTTCAAGTTAAAAATGAAAAAGATTTTCCAAGTCATGGAAACGGTTTGAAAGCTATAAGTTAAATCTTTAATTTAAAGATTTAACGAGTTAATCCAATTGAAATGGAAATTGTTTTGAAATCCATAAATGGATCTTTGTGAATGGGGTGAACTTTGTGAATTAAATCTTTTGTTTAAAAGATTAAAGTGTGGGAATTGTTTAAACCACTGAAGGTTTTTGAAATAAATCTTTTGTTTAAAAGATTCGAAAATGGTAATTGGTTTAAACCATTTGAAAGAGAGTTTTGAATTATTAAGTTGTGACTTAATTGAAATCCCATATCCATATGTTTTAAATGTTGCGCTCACTATTCGGTTTAGCCGGGAGAGGACCTTTGTGTCGTATAGCCCATTCCGAATATGTGATACGTCGTTATGGATAGCATTTGAAGACCGGTGTTGAAGACCGGCGTTGAAGACCGGGTATTTGTAAAAACGATAGGATAACCTATCGATTGTCTCTGCACTGAGTTGCTCCGGTATAGAGATTTCCTAAGTGATGGGAAGTCCGATCGGGATTGTGAATACCCGGATTGCAAGGGCTTCTTCGGAAGTGCCTTCGGTTCTGTTCGAACCCGGAACAGACTTGTATGGTTACATGTCTGACACTACACTTTGAGATATAAAGCAGATTTCTTTCAAATACATTTCTGTTGGTGGCGGAGAATTTATTCTCTTAGCTTAACACCCTTCTCTGAGACGTACGAGCTCAGAGGTTATGTAGTTGAAGGTTATCAGCAATATACTCCCAATTTGGTAGTGTGGCATGCTAAGTGCTGCTGTGTGTTGATGATCATTGTTTGATCATTTGTGATATGATCATTTGTTTGATCATTTATCTTTGTGATCATTACTTTGATCATTTATTGACCCAAAGCCTGGCTTTGTACCAAAGCATAGCTTTGTGGACGAGACTGCATCAGGACCTCACACCCCGGAAATGGTCAAAACAGGAAAGATATGGCAAGGTTATGAGGGTCGCGCCCTTTAGGGTGTGTCATTCCCTTCTGGTAAAGGGTGGTATCATGGTATGGAGCCCAGATATTTACCTATGTGGTAGCTCCAATCTCATTTGCTGTGTGGTTGTTGCTTAGAGGCGCCTCGGATAAAGGTCCCAAAGGACCGGGGAGTGGCTTGCTCGAGTAGTAGTTACCTAGTTACAGAGGTAACCCGGCCTTGTGTTGGCAGAGATCCGGTTAGGTTCTCGGGACGTCCCGCCAGAGGCGATTCCATGTGGCAGTAGGAAGTTCCTTAGCCTGACCATTTGTTGGAAATCCATTCATCCAATACGAAACCATGCACGGTTTTAGTTGTAGAACCTGCCATTCACTTATGGTGGTCACCACTGTTTGGATGGTAGCTATAGTAGGCATACGATAATGGTCGTACGCTGGCTAAGATTAATATTCTACTTTCGAAATGTTTTCTGCACTGTGCACTTATAGTAATAATATCCAAAGAACTTTCTACGTATTAAGCATGTTTGACTATCATAAGAAGAAATCTCCTCCAATTCTGCGTTTGCATTGTGTGTGTGGCGGGAGGTCTTATGGTAGTTTCATTTTATAAAAAGCATATCGGATTTCTTTTTATAAATCTTGTTCGTGTTTAAAAGATAAACTGTTTTTGTTACTCACACCAGTCCCATGACTGACTCGGAGTTTATTGTTCCTTTCCTAAACTCTAGGTGCTCACTATTTTCCACACGAGCAGTCTAGAGTTGGGTTTTTCTGATAGTTAGGTTTGGTGGATTATCTGGAGCTAGTTTCAGTCTTTGGATATGCACCAGTCTTGCTCGACTTAGTGTATCGTGATGATGGTTCGAGCTGCTGTTGGAGTTCTCTCTTGAAGATTATATTGGAGTTATTTGTTCCGCTGCTAGTGTTATCTATTTCCTTTCCCGCTGCTATTTTATTGTATCATATCTCTGACGTATATCGATATTTATTGTATCATCTGTTGTATCAGGATGTTGTCTGAGATGTTGTATATTGATATTCATTATTTCTTCCGCTGTGTTTTTTGTTTACTTAATGGTGTTATAAGCTCCGGCGACTCGGATTTGAACGGTCGAATCTACGGCATTCGAGTACGATGTAAAGTATGGATGTCGATTTTCGAACGGGCAAAATCCGCTTCGTTACAATAATTATAAATAAAAACAATATACAAATCAATCATTTGATAATAATATTTTTAATCATTTAAAATAAATTTATAAAGGAGATTATAAATTACTTGTTATTTATATGAATAAATGTTTCATTTATTAGTTGTATTTTAACTTTCATATTAAATTTACAAATCACATTTATTAATCAATATTTTAAAAAGAAATAAAACAAACATTTTTATAACTTTATTTTAATTTAAATTAATATTCAAACTTAAGTTAAAATATATTTAAACAACTAAAACATTTATGTTATATATTTAAAATCATATAGTTATTTTGTTAAATAGATTTGAAAATCTTAAATCAAAAATAAATCATAATTTCCCAATTTCAAAATATTATAATTAGAAAATATGCTATACTAATGAAATTTAAAACCAACCTCATCTATTTAAATATATATAAATATATATACATATTATAAATAGAAAACAATTTATTAACTTATTAAAGATAAATTCACTAATTACTTACTTATTAAAGTAAAATTATTAAATAGATTCAAATTTATTTACGAAAATTATCAAATTAATTTTATTTTAAACATAGATTATTAAATTTATATTGTCCAAAATTCTGGGAAATCACAACCCAATTCCCACTATACTATCGAACTCCTCGACTTCGCCTCGTGAGCTTCGCTTCACCCATTTCCCATTGCTTGAATTGTGCCTAGCCTATCGATCCTCTTTTTTCCCTAATCGCGTGGATTTGATTTATGAAGGGGAAACAAATCATGGGATTTAGAACTGTACGTGAATACGCGATTTCGTTTGGATAAATTATTTCATTTTTTTTGTGAACAGAGGATTTTGAAAGTAGATAGACGTGATTTTAAAATGAGGGAAAGATGATTTGCTTGTTGAATTGGGTGTAAAGTGTTGTGAGGTGAGGAAAAGAATAGTTGATGTGAAAAAGAAGGTCAAGTCAAATAAGTATATGCTTATTATTTAAATTCAAATCGTCTCGATTATGTAGCTGGAATTTTTTAAACCCCTATCGAGGCATGCCGCTAGGCGTTTATAATGTTATACCCCATTTCGAACGCAATGGAAAAGGTTTAAAGTCTTAATTGGATCGTATGGAGAAGATAGCTTTTTGGACCCAATTATTATATTAAATTTTTGGTATTAAATTCAACGCTTTTATATTTCATATGACCAAACGATAACCCCAAATGCTATGAAATTTGAAATTCGATAATAATACACTCTTACGGATCCAATGGAACGGGCTTCGTCGAATCTCGAGACTATGCCTTGGAAGGCTATTTTTAAACGTCGAATTAAACGATATATTTTTAAAACTAAACAAATCACTTTTTAAATTTCATTTAAAAGGTTTTATTATCTTCCTTATGATAAATATAAATTAATTAATATACTGGCATTCCAAAGCCATGCAACTTAATATACTGGATTCATCTCTTTACCTATTTCCAAGGGATTGACTAAGCGTGCCCAAGTTGTTGACGACTCCGCTCCCAATTTGTGGTACGTGAGGTGACCGGTATATTAATTGGGGACCGATCCATTCTATTAACCGAAGGAAGGGCCCAGGTACGCTCTGAATCTCTGCGACAATGGATTCCACAGTGGTTGTTGCAGGTAAGGGAAAAGGCCCCGGAATGTGGTTCTAAGATCCCAATTAATCGGATAATCGAGATGATAGAGGTATAGCTCTTTACAAGCCTTAAGTTATTTTTATCGAGCTTAAAACTCAAGATACAATAATTTAACCAATATTCAATTATTAAATTCAATAATTGAATTATCCAATAAATCTCTAGATTTAAACTCTTAATTTATTTTATAAATGAATCCAAATCTTCATATTCAAAGTCAATTTATAATTCAAATTCAATATTTAAAACCATTTAAATATTTCAAATTGACCGTTGAAAAATCCGGGTTGTTACAGTTGCACTTAAGTAAATGATCAAAACTGATTTTTCATTGATCGAACTCCTAGGTATATCTAGTAGTTCTTGGTCAATGTTTCTTCTAACACAACAAGATTCTTATTGTAGTCAATTTTATTTTACACATGATCTTGCACTATGGTTTATTTTCTTAATTTTGGAGAACCAATTTCATTGAGATTTTATACAATTTGAATGCGGCTGCTCACTATACTACTTTTGCATGTGATCTAATATGGATCACATATCCATATTCTTGTATTTCTTTAGAGTTTGAAACTCATGGAAGGTAATAACAGTCTCAGGTAAATAAATATTTAAGCAATCATGATACAAATGTATTCAACAGTTGTATAATTTGGCTTTTGCATGAGTCTTGAAGTGACAACATGCCAAAAGATTTATTGGTAAGTATAACTTGTATTTTTTTATCAATCTTAATTTAATCATTAGTATATTTCAAATAATATACTATCTTATTAATTAGATTAATTGCATGAATTCATTATAGTAGACAATTTTGATTTTGTACAACATGTGTTCTTACAATATTAGAATTGGTTAAATGCAATCATTTCATTTTTCTGAAAAGATTTCGAATAAAAAAATTATTTCTCAAAACCCTAAGAGAAATATATGAATCTTCATATTTCTCTGATGTGTATTAGGACCTGCTTGCCTTAGGATTCCGACCTAGAGTTTGTTCAACAAATCACAAGCCTGCAAGTGATGAATAACTCTTATTAAATATATGTATTAAACAATATGCATATGTGTTGAGCATTAGTCAATAAAATGACAGAGGTGTATAATATGTCAAATTCTTTGTTGTCTGCATTGTTTTTTAGTTAAATGCGATCTAATATTTAGGTCAAAAATATAATATACGAACGAATCTTTATAATTCATTTGGGGCTTAGTGTATTCATTCTGTTTAACATTCTAAATATCTAAATTATTTGATCGTAAATAATTTTTCAGTCTATAAGACTAGTATGCATAATTACTACCCTTAAATAATGGTGGTGTTGCAGTAGATTGACCTCTATTAAAGTGTTGAAAAATGTATTGTTATATTATTAGCCATTTACCCTTTCAAAATTTAGATGATGAACCTTATGAGAATCATGTGCTTTGATACCAAACATGGGTTATGCAATACCTAAAAAAAATGACGTAAATAAAATATTAAGGCACTAGTACATTAGAGAGGTAGCGTCGATAATGTTTATTTGTTATTTAAAAGCTAATTTGTGAATTTAAAGATTATTTACCCAGATTAGTAATCAAATGATAAGAAAAGACAAATAATCAGAGATTAAATATAAATTAAAGTAAAAGTAGCAAAGTAAATGATACCAAGAATTTTTATACTTGTTCGATCACTCCTTATATATAATTTCCATTATCACTCCCTTGCTTTCCATGAGTGGCAAGAACACCTTTACAATCTAGAATTCCATAGGTAGTAAGATACACTTTTCCTCTTGACTTTTCGTGGGTAACAAGAACACCTATCTCTTTACAAATAACAGTAGAGTACGACAAGTGGTTGTATCTTCAATGCAGATTTAGTACAATGGCCCTATAGACCTCTAATAGTAATATATCTTTGGACTATTAAGGAATAAGATGGGATTAGAGAGAGAAAGATTGAGAATTCATGTAAAAACACTTTGATCTTTTGTGATTTGCATATCCTTGAAGAATTGAAGTGAAAGTGTGTGGGTTTGCTAAGAGAGTGGAAGTATGTTAATGGATATTTCTCAAAAAATTAAACAAATGAAAGACTTGGAGAATAATGGAGAATTGTTGTTGACAATTCATTTTACAGATCCTGTTTGCGCCAAAAAAGGCCACAAACCCCGAATATCGTGAAAGCACCAGTGTATGAACACAAACCACAATATAGAGACATGTGAATTATAGTGGTTCGGCTATCTCCGGCCTACGTCAACTCCAAAAGTTAATCTTTTATCGACTTTCCTTGCTGGTTACAGTTGATTACAGCGATTACAATGAAGAATTTCGAGCACAACAGTAGCTTAATAGTGCAAAAGTGTTTCCGGCAAAGTCTGGACATCAGATAGCCCAAAGGTCTCCTTTCTATAGGAGGTGCTATTTATAGGCGTTTCATGCAAATATCTCGCTCAAACTTTGGGAGACTTCTTCTGGCATGTGAGTGGGCCCATGCGATCGATCCCATGAAGTTTCGACTCGATCCGTGATCGATACGAACGTAATTCGTATCGATCAAGATTTTTTCTAATAGAGTCGAAACTTGGCATGAACCTTCCTTGGCTTGTATGTAAGCTCTTGTGAAAATTTCATGGCATTTGGTCTTATGGATTGTGAGATATGATCGATGCAAGTTTGTGTTCATCGGTTGGCTGTTGCATTCATATCGATCCTCTTGGCGTCACTCCTGTTCGTATCGATCCCTTCGAATCGATCTAGAACACGTGCATGCTAGGTGACATGGTGTGAAATTCCTGGATCGATCCATTTTTTATGCCGAATATACAGTCGTTATTCATATCCAACATCGAAGCTTCGTTCACATTGACCATTGATTCACATCCATTCATTTTAGCCCTCGTACATATCGATAATTGATAGTGTACTTCATATCGATCGCTGCAGATACAACCGATACGAAGTGACTTCGCTTGAGCATGATGGATACGAACAAGGAATAAGGTTTCTCGTACGCTATCGATTCGAACAACCACGAATTAGATGAATACGAAGGAGGTTTGTAGAGTGGATGGATACAAACTAAGCTTACCTGTAATCGATACGAACCGAGTTTTCCATGATCGATGCAAAGCAGCACGAACATGATGGATACGAACTAAATCGATACGACGCTGCCGCTTTTGGATCGATGCGAAGAGTTTGATTTCGGATGGAGTCGAACAGTATTGATTTGAATAGAGCTTTATGATGAATTCAAACAACATGTTTTCCTTAACTTTTATCGATCATATCTCGATCGCACGAACCCCGATCGACCTGAAATTTGAAACGTAGCCTCTCCTAGCCTTGTTCATCACTCCCAATCGATCTCGCCTTGATTGGAGCTTGGCCAAATTTTGACGACATCGATTGCTGCCTTATTTCCAATCGATTTCCAGTCCTCATATCCATCCATTCCAACCAACTTGTTGATATTCCAGCATTGACCAAAGGGTGGGATAAAATTTTCCCTCCAAAACATGCCTTGTGGCAAGAAGGTATGTTTTGAATAGTTTCGAATCCGACATCCGAAGCCCATAGCCATGTCATTCAAGTGCATCGTTCTTGACTGCTCCGAGTCGATGTTTGATTCCAAATCCAGTAATCAAAGCCTTAGCCAATTCCATATCCATCCGAACTCGACAACCGAGTCATAATCCATCCTCATCCAATAACTAATAACCGAGTCCTGGACCTCTTCGGGTCGACATCCAAATCCGTAACCTCTCCGAGTTTTTGCCAAGCGTAATCCACACTTGATGACCGTGGTCCAGTTTCCCTGGATGTTGTATAATGCGATGGCTTAAGTCCTAAACTGAATCCTGGTCACTCCGGATCCTTATCGATCATAGTCCATACCCGACGATCTGAAATAGTAACCGATAATATAGGTCCTAAATCTTGGGCCGAATCCTGGTCGCTTCGGACCCTTATCGAGCATAGTCCATACTCGACGACCTGAATAAGCTAATTCGCCATGTTTGGACGAAGAGACTTACCCCTTGCCAGGCATAATCCATACCCGACGACCGTTTACCAAAAACCGGATAAAAATCCAATTAAAATCCAATCCAAAATCCAAATCAAATTGAAAAATCAAAAATCCCCATCCGAAATCAAAACCAATACCCAAACATGAAAACAATCATCCAAACGAAAGGTCAACCAGAAAACAGACAACATCCGGAGTTCAATCCAAACTCCAAAACCAAGCTAGAAAGGATAAATGTCCAAACCAAAAGAAAAAGCAGATTTCACAAACCATAGCATCGTGGTTTATCATCATCCAGAGCATGTCTAGGGGCCATCTTCGTCCCCGTACATGAGTAAAATGACTTAGCTGTTTGCCTATAGTTTGCTACTTATTTCATATTATCCTTGTCAATTGATAACCAATCGACCGTCATTCCTAGGCCTTGCGCCGTCATTGTTCGAGGTCGATGGTGGCTGTTCCTGCTCCACCGCTGCATTTTGAGTCCCGACATATTGTCGCAATTGTCCATTCCTTGCATACTCCTCAATTATGTCCTTTAAATGCCTGCAACTGTTGGTATCATGTCCATCCAAATCATGAAAAAGACAGTGCCTCCCTGATGCCCTATCATGTTCTGAGGGTTCTTTCCTAGCTGGTTTTCGGTAAGGAAGGCGATTCCGAGTCTCCATGAATATCCGTTCCAACGTCTCGTTCAATCCAGTGTAGGTGGAGAATTTTAGCTCCCTCCACCGCTTCCTAGCTTTCCCTGACTCGTCATCCAGCTTCCTTTTTCCTTTATCTTTATCTTTATCCGAGCTTCTGCTGGATGGCCCTCCATCCTCAGCCGCATTCAACTCCTTTAACTTCAAATCTGTATATGCATCTTCCTACCGAAGGAATCTCTCAGCTTCGTGAAAGAATTCCCCAAGATCCAGTGGCGGGTCTTGTATTAGAGACACTTTGAAATCCGAGACCTCTCCGACTCCTGAAACTATTGCCATTAAAACCATCGATGGTTCCGGCCAGTCCACCGAAGCAACCGCCGCATTGAACCGAGTTAAGAAAGCTCTGAGTGATTCATCTGTTCTTTGCTTTATTGACGTTAGCGTCATCACGTTCTTTGGCCTTTTAATATAAACTGGAAACTGCTTCAGATACTTATCCACCAATTCTGTCTACGTCCTGATAGATCCCTCTTCCAGCTGCCTGAACCACATAGTAGCTATTCCCGTCAAGTACAGAGGGAAATATCGGGCCATAACTTCCTTCGATGCCCCCAGTACATCCATGTGTCTTGTATATCTCATCAAGTGATCAGTTGGATCAGCCATACCATTGTATACCTCCACCATAGGTAGCTTAAACTCTGGTGGATTCCAAATGAGTAACCGAACTCCTATTTACTCCTTCCAGAAATCTATTGGTCAATCCTCCATGCATAGTTTGTCTGATAATCTCAGCCAATACAGCGTTGTCCGTCAAAAATTGCCCCTAGAGTCCTCGAGGGAATTCCAGTACATAATCTTCATCCCGCACTCCTGCATTCCTGCCAGCATCTCGTTGTGCGGTGTCAACTAGAATTTCTCCATGAATCGGTCAATCATTACCAGGTGGTGTGCCCCCGAGCCTGGGTCCATCCGGAATAGCAGGTGTATGCTGATTAGGGATTGCGCCTTATTGAGCGGTTCCATTTGATTGCCTGTTTGGTCCTTCTACTCCAGCTCCGTGGATTGAACTCCTGAAGCTTCGGCTGTTCTTGTTTGTCCAAACTGTTTGAGGAGGTTCCGCATCATTTCCTCCTACCTTTTAAGAAGCTCTTCATGCATGGCTCCCATCATCATCTCCATTTCGTCTCGGGTAATGAGAGCTGAAGTCTGGTTGGCCCCTGATGAAGCCTCCTAGCTTCCCTTATGCTGACTTCTCTCTGTTCTTTGTCTTCTACTCAATTGCCTTGTAATAGCTCTTTAGATCTAAACCCTTAAGCCTTCAAATCTGAACTCCAAATCTGGTATAGTGGTACTAGTTGCTCTCAATGAAAGCGCCAAAGTGTTTGCGCTATAAATGGTCACAAACCCTAAATATCGTGAAAGCACCAATGTATGAACACAAATCAACAATATAGAGACACAGGATTTATAGTGGTTTGGCTATCTACGGCCTACGTCCACTCTAAAAGTTAATCTTTTATTGACATTCCTTGCTGGTTACAGTTGAATACAGCGATTACAATGAAGAAATTCGAGCACAACAGTAGCTTAATAGTGCAAAAGTATTTCCGGCTGAGTCTGGACGTCAAAGAGCCCAAAGGTCTGCTTTCTGTAGGTTCTTAGGTGCTATTTATAGGCATTCCATGCAAATATCTCGCTCAAACTTTGGGAGACTTCTTTTGGCACGTGAGTGGGCCACGCGATCGATCCCATGAAGTTCGACTCGATCTGTGATCGATAAGAACGTAATTCGTATCGATCAAGATTTTTTCCAATAGAGTTGAAACTTGGCATGAACCTTTCTTGGCTTGTATGTAAGCTCCTGTGAAAATTTCATGGCATTTGGTCTTGTGGATTGTGAGATATGATCGATGCAAGTTCGTGTTCATCGGTTGGCCATTGCATTCGTAACGATCCTCTTCGCGTCACTTCTGTTCGTATCGATCCATTTCATACTGATCCCTTCGACTCGATCTCGAACATATGCATGCTAGGTGACGTGGTGCAAAATTCCTGGATCGATCCATTTTTTATGCCGAGTTGACCGAGTTATTCGTATCCAACATCGAAGCTTGGTTCGCATAGACCATTGATTCGCATCCATTCATTTCAGCCCTCGTTCATATCGATAATTGATGGTGTACTTCGTATCAATTGCTGCAGATACAACCGATACGAAGTGATTTTGCTTGAGCATAATGGATACAAACAAGGAATAAGGGCTCTCGGACGCTATCGATTCGAACAACCACGAACTGAATGGATACGAAGGAGGTCTATAAGTGGATGGATACGAACTAAACTTACCTATGATCGATAAGAACTGAGTCAATCCTTGATCGATATGAAGTAGCATGAATATGATGGATATGAACTAAATCGATACGATGCTGCCGCTTTTGGATCGATGCGAAGAGTTGATTTCGGATGGATTTGAACAATCTATTCGAATAGAGCTTTATGATGGATTTGAACAACATGTTTTCCTTAACTTGTATCGATCATATCTCGAACGCACGAACTTCGATTAACCTGAAATTTGAAACGTAGCCTCTCCTAACCTTGTTCGTAACTCCTAATCAGTCCCGCCTTGACTGGAGCTCGGCCAAATTTCAACGACATCGATTGCTGCCTTATTTCCAATCGATTTCCAATCCCGATATCCATCCATTCCAATCAACTTATTGATATTCCAGCCTTGACCAAAGGGTGAGATAACAGATCCTTTAAATAGAGGCCGGAAGATTGTGTTCATGGATAAAGAGAAAATGCTAAAATCTTTTCATCCAAATTTTGAATTTCAAAATAACTGCCTTTATATTGACATGTTAATAATGGGCGTGTTGCATACTTTACATAATTTTGATATTCTTTTGAAAATTCAGTTTTTGACTTCTACATTTAAAAAAATTCAGTTTATATTTTTATACAAAGATGTTAGGGACTCTAAATGAAGTTAAATGAAAGAGATATATCAAGGACATTTTCTATGGGGCCTTTAACAAAATTTCTAAGACTTAACCAGACTTATTGAACACTTCATATATCTCTATTATTAAAGCTCTTGTGTTTCATTAGTTTTGATTCAATTTTGCTATTTCATTTCTCTGATTAATCTTTATATATACAACTCATTTGCTTACACTAATTTCTTATTTATCTCCATAATATATCTAAAAATGCTGCAAAACTCGAAGAAACATTAGTGTTAATATTTATATAATAATTGTCATGAAAATCAATATACTCAGGCTATTGACAAAATATTATGAATTCCACCAACTTAGTGGAACAAGTATTATAACCTGAAAATTGAGATAGAGCTATTGATTCATGAAGGCATACTTGTGTAATATGTCAAGCATTAGGTAGATCGAAGGGAGGAGTGGCAAAATATCCTCATCCAACCTCAACCCCTAAAAGGGGACAACATTGTTATCATTAACACATAAATCTTGTCAATATGTGTTGGCAAGCACGTAGCTGAAAGTAGCAAAAGGGTCCAAGCAAAATAAAGGAGGGAGCTTACCCCCACTAATCAAGTATACTCACTAGAGATTCAAACCCCAAAATCATTGAGAATAGAGAACGACGAAGATGATGTCACCTTCATTGCATATGACAAAAGTGGCATCAGTTATCATCGCCATGATCGCATTGTCATCTCTATCAAAATCATCAACACCAAAGGGAAATTGGTTTTCATCAACGGGGTTAGTTCGATGAACTTCATGCTCAAGAATGTCTTTATTAAATGAAGCTCCGACTATCAAGTCTCACTTTGTGTGCCTTTCCTATTTATATCTTTAGAGGTGTTGGGATTATTCCTTTGGGGCCAACCTCACTTATAGCGAGGAACCTTGCTTTCCTCATATTCTGGTAAATGTATAGTGATGGACTACCCATCTGCCTATAATATTCTTATAGGTATGCCATATTTTGCTAATCCAGATGTATTCGTTACATACCAATGATTCATAATGAAGTACCCCATCAATATAGATTGAACTACATCCATAGCAATCAAAAAGCCGCCAGGAACTGCTGCAACATCTCTTTACTGTTGGAAACTGGAGTGTCTTCACAATGTTGGATCTTAAGGCTATTCAGACACTAGAAGTGGTGAAATGTGTATTAACTACTTTCTTATGAATATAAAACTGCATTTACTCAAATCACAAACAGAAAGAAGTAATCAAAGAATAAGTAAGTAATAAAGTAAAATGCAGTAATGTAAATAACACCCGGATTTTTATACTAGTTCGAATTAATCAATCCTACATCCAATCCTGCACTCTATCATGCAGAATTCCACTATAATCGCTTGCTTTCCACGGGTGACAAGAACACCTTTACAATCTTGGTTTCATGGGCCACAAGACACACCCTCTTGATTTTACAGGCTACAAGAGCACCTTTTCCTTATCACCAACAACAAACTATAGCAAATAGTCGTATCTTCAATACAAATTTCTGCACATTCGGTAAAATGATCCTATAGACCTCCAATGGTAAAATATCTTTGAATTCTTTGAGGAATATGATGAAATTAGGGAGATAATGATGTGAATTCAAGTACAACTCTCTGATATTGTGTAGTATGCAAATCGGTGAAGAATTAGAGTAAAGTAGTATAGATTTGCAAGGATATTGGAAGAGTATGCAATGGATTTTTTGTAACGACCCGTAACTTTCGATAATTTAAATTAGTTAATTTAATAAGATTTTGGTAATTTAATATTGAAAAAGAAAAAATTGTGGCATATGAATGAAATAATGATTAAAATTAAATGTAATAATATTAATTTAGGTTAATTACTAACAATTTGAATGAAATTCCAATCAATTGAAATGATTAAAGGTTGTACTTGATTATAAAACGAAATAGGAAAACAAATGTAAATGTTGAATTGATTAATGAAATAATGTATAATTAATGGTAACTGAATAAAATCTGCATTAAGTAATTATAACTTTCGGTTGTAAATAATAAACTTATTAACTACAAGTTAATGGTGACGAACTATTATATGTTACCCATTTATTTAGTCTATTAAATTGAATTGAAAATCAAATAAAAATTAAACGAAATTAAAATGTTACCTTAATGAGAAGTAAGACAATAACTGAAATTTGTGAATGTAATAAAATGAATGGAAATGTTAATTTTATTGATAAGGTATAATTGATTTAATAAAAGAATGAAACCAAGATAAATAAATTTATTAGGATTTTAAAGTATAATTAATGTGTAAAATTGACGAAATTCAATATAATTGAAATATAGTAATTAATACAAATAAAAGATGAAAATTGGAGGATATTTATGTAATGAAATATAAAACAATGTTAACCGTGTCTATAGAATGATAATTGATTGAGTGTAAAGATTGAAATCAAATAAAATCAATTTATTAGAATTTAATTTTAAGTAATTGGACTAATTTTAGTTGAAATGGAACACTGTAATTGATATGTAAATTTAATTTAAATTATTATAAATGTCCAAGCAATCAAAAATGATGGGAATTGTTAGTTATTAACTTTGAGAAAAAAATTGTGATTTAATAAATTCAATTATTAATTTTTCAATTAATGTGGAAATAGCCGTTTTGGCCACTATCTCGCATTTCGATGAAACCAGTTTCATCAGATCCGTAACAGTGAATTATTATAGGATTTCAAGTTTCGTAGCGATCAAACTTGTCATTTGATCGTACAGGCTCGAAACGCCTAGAAATTAATCTAATTGAAATCAATTTGAAATAACTGATTTTAATCAAAACTTCTTTATACGAAGGAATTAGGACTTGAAACCCATTCCATTGAGTTTAAAAATATTGAAAACATCTATTTTGATATATGGGATGACCCATTTTTATTCTGGAGACAGAACTGACTTTTCGGGTCGTTTATCGTTCAACTTCCAAATCAAATCGTGTCCATTCATCTCTATTTCCGACCTACTTATAAATAGCCTGTTATAAATCCTAGCTACTTCTTATTTTCATTTATCTGTATGTACAATTCTCTGTGGCTCCTTCTTTCGAATGACAGACAAACCAAACAAATTCCTCAGTTTAAAATCAAATCAAAATTCAAACTCTCCAAACTATGTCAAATTTTGTGCGGTTTTGAAGATCTCGACGAATCGAATCAGCGTGCGGCAACCATTTTTTATAACAATGCTCGGATCAATGGCAAATCGTGGTCAAAGTCAAATTAGGCATTTTGGATAGGAGCAGCGATCGTCGAAATTGACATATGGGTTTTGTGGGGGCTCGTCGTATGGAGTTCGACGCTGGTGGTCACTCGGTCTGAAACGTAGGGAGGTGGCCAGTTCGAAATAGGGTTTCGAAACTATAAAACCTCCAATGGCGGTGCAACTACCTGGGGACGGCGGAGCATGGTTGGTGGCCATGATTGAGCGCGGCCGGTCAGGCTGACGGCTATGGTGGCGGTGGCTTAACCAATCACGGCCGGAGGTGGTGGAAATAGTGGTCAATGTTCGGCAAGGGAAAGGCTTCGCGTATGAGGATGGCGGGTTTCTAGAGAGAAGGAAATGGTGAGGTGTCGCGATGTTATTTGTTTATAATTATTTTACTCAATTTCAACTTCAACTTATTCTAATCGGCATAACTTTTTCATACGAGGTCCAATTCACGCACGGTTTGTTTCGTTGGAATCACATTGAAATTTTGGACATTTAGACGCTAGTTTTGATGAATTATAAGACTACAGAATTTTAGGCCCTAAATTGGATTTAAAACGATTTAAAATCAAAAGTGACTGTTTTAACCCACTCACAATTCTAATTTTTTTATGTTAGTTAAATTAGTTTATGATGTGATTAGGAATTTGTTTATGGTTGTTGGGTACATTTAAATTGTTATTCCTGTTAATTTGTATTATTTTGAATTAAATTGTTATTTAATTTATCATTGAATTTAAATTTTCAGTTAATTACCTGTTATTGATAATTAGTTAATTGTTGAAATATATTAATTGAATTAGATGATGATTGTGATGGATATTTGGTTGTTGATATTGGATGATCGGATGTTATGTTTGATTTATATAATGTTATCACTCTGCAAGTTTTCTTAGTTATTATTAGGAAAAATAACTATGGGTTGAAATGATATACACCCGAACGATCTATAGATTAGGGAAAAATCATTATGGGTTGAAATGATAGGCTCGAATGATTTTATGGATTTTATTATTTAATTCGGGGTTGCGGTTTGAAATGACATATAACCGTAAAATTTTAAATCGTGGATTGAAATGATAAATATCCATATCACTTAACCCTAGGTTGGAGAATTATATACGGACGCCGGATTAGTTAAAATAAATGATTTTAAATCCTTAATTTTTGAATTTAATTGAATGATATGTCGAAATAAACTTGTTTTATATAAATTGAATTATTATTGAAAGCAAGTTATGTTGAAATTTGAATTGGTCAAAGGAATTGTTTAAAGAAATTAGATTTAATTTTTTAAGTTGAATTTTGAAGTATAAATGTAATTAAGCGGAATTGAGTTATTGAAATTGGTTGAAATATAGCTTTGAAATATATTGGAATGTGAGAGAGATTTAAATTGACATTTCAAACATGGTTTGGAAGCAATATAAAATTTAATTTTTTTATTGTGAGTGAATTGAAAGATTGAAATTGGGATTTGTGATTTGGAAATATGAAATGGTCCAAATATGTTGAATTAAAATAAAAAGTTAAATTTATATAAGTTTCAAATTTATATTTAACATAACTATTTTAAAAATATATTACTTTAAAATTTCTAATTATTAAGATTTCAAAATTATTAAACTATTTTAATTTATATTAACTATATAAATTATTTTAACCTATTTTAAACCAATTTAATTTATTTTAAACTAATTTAACCATATAATTTAATTTAAACCTAATTAATCTTTTTTAAAGCTATTTAATCTATTTTGATTATATTTAAATCTATTTTAAGTCCATTCAACTATCTTAAATCAAGTTAAAACTATTTTATTCTATATTAACTTATTTTAGAGTGTATTAACTATTTTTAACTATTTTTGACTATCTAAGCTATCTTTTCTCAATTACAATTAAATAAAATAGAGGTATTTATATTTTAATCCTCGATTTAAAGTGAACATGGTTACATGATATTATAACCTAAGATGGGTTTTAAATTACATATTTGATCTGAATATGATGTTTTGAAATGAGGGTTTTTAACTATTTTAAAAATTGGATTTTTGGAAGTGAATATGACCTCGAAAGTGATATGGGTTCGAGAATATGATATTTTGAAATATAGTGTGAATTGACGTTTGAAATGTAAAAGAACCATCCGGTGTGAAAAAAGTGTTTGGTTGTTAAAGGGACCGAGATCGAATATTGTCATACTCTTTGTCAATACCAAAACCACTTTAATAACTGTGTACATGGTGGAGATTCTAGAAATGAAATAGAATGGTTTGGTGAACGATTTCTGTATGAGGTATGACGCAACCCTGACTCCCATGAGTCAGCTTAGATGTGACTAAAACATGAGCCACGTCAGGCCAAGTGAGGTCATTCCTTCTATCAGACACATTTCTTCGATACCATATCTATTGCTTTGTGATTGATTTTGGTGGCTACCCTTTGATTTTGAATTGGGAGTGTGTTTCGAGGTGGGCCGTAGTAGCAGCTATGCATTACCACCAGTTCGGATCTGTAATTGGTATATCTACCCTGGCATTACCTTGAGTGCCGTGTTCACATGCCCTAGCACGCCTTCTACGAGTTTGTTTCGTACCGTACCTATGGAGTGCCCTCTGATAGCCCTCTAGTTTTACTGTACTGTATAGACTATGAGAATATATAAAAATGTGTTAAGGGGGATATGGATAACGACTTAATGCTATTTCAATACCTTTACTTTACTGTAGACATATTATAATTGCGTATTGTATTACATAGTACATAGTTTAACGGATCCTTAGGAGATGTGAATCCCAAACATCTCTTAAGTTACTGCACTCATGTTAGACATTGGATAGGAGATGTCAAGCCCCGTAAACATCTCTGACATCACATGCATATTTACCATTGATTTAACTTACATTAGATCTTTTAGTTCTAACTCGAGTGTTTTGTCCTTTTAATTCGCTCGGGTCAGCCTGAGCATTTCAGGGTTGAAGAACTTATTTCTGGAGGATGGAGACGAAGATTTGTACTATTATTATTTATGATATGTATTCTACTGTACTCATACTGTTCCGCTGCATTATTTATTTATCTTTGATATGTGTAACTTTGATTCTTTGTTGTATAAGTATAATCAAATGTTTTTTAAACAGCTTCATGAACTGTTATTTGATTATTATATTTTGTCATTCCGCTACGAGATTCTGTATTTTTTTTATTTCCTTTTCTTTTCTTATTTACCCCAATAATATCTGCCTCTTTGTGTGGTTTAAGTCAACGCATGTGTCTGCTTAAAACATCCAAAAAGATAGGTCATTACATTTCTTTTTCAAATGATTGGAGAAGAAGGAGTAAGAGAAAATGAGAATTCTTGATGTTAAAATTCGTTTTCAGACGCCTCTATATAGTGGTTGAAGAGACGTGTCTTTTGGTGAAGAGGTGGAGGGAAATGTCTCTTCATTTAAAATTTGAAATTTTGAAAAACGACTAGCATGTCGACCTCCTAGGTACCCCCATGTTGACATGGGTGTGTTGCAAAATGAACAACAACACTAATAAGTGTTGCAAATTTTCAGCATTTCAAATTACCTTATATTTATAGATTTTTATGATTCAGTTGAGGTCAATGGTTGGTGATCTTCAAGTATAATTGCTATGAGATCTTTAATAAGCTATTCTAAGGTTTAACCAACTCCTCATCACTTCAAACACCTTTATCCATTAGCATTCTTCTCTAGTTGGGTTTTGTTCTTCAATTGCTCTGATTAACCTTCTTCTATAATTCATTTGCTTCCACTGTATTCTTGTTTATCTCTGTAAATATCTCCATAATATATCTGATATGACTGCATAACTCGAAGATATGTTAGTAGGAATATTTATGTGGTCATTGTCATCAAAATCAATACCTATGATATTAACAATCTCCCCTTTTTTACGATGAAAACCATATTCATATTTAAGAGATAAAATATAATACTTTTATATTTGACTCCCCTAACTCTATGCACTCCCACCCATTTCGCCTAGTATATTTATACCTTTCTCCCCCTTTATCATCAACAAAAAGGGCGAAAAAGTGTCGCTTAAATCACTGCTAGACAATATGTAGAGTTTGTATATAGAGATGAATGCATATAAATAAAACATATGAGGGAAACCAAATCAATTCGAAACATGAAATAAACTTATCAAATAATAAGATGATTTTTAGAGTTACCGATTTTGACGATGCCAATAACAAATCCTTTTCATATTTATCCAAAGTTCAATAGATTTCTCGTCATATGCTTTGAGCATCTGCTATTTGGTATACATTATCGGGTATTTGAAAAATTATAAAATATGCACACTGGTACCCTTTTTATTATGGGGTCCATGGAGTTAATTTTTGGGATGCCAAACTCATGAAGTGTTTGAATGTCCTTTTAGAATTTAATCATTAGATGAATGAACCTTATTAATAAAATTATCAATATTTTTTTTTCAATATCATCCAACCTTTTTGGAACCCATAAATTAATGAACATATTTGGAGGTTTTAACTTTAATTTCCTAGGTTTTGGTTTGAACTTGGTAGCCTTAACAAACTTAGTACTTTGAGTGCTATTTTTCTTTGATTTAGCCTTAGGGGTGTGTCCAAGTCCATTTATTCCTAGTGCGTTTAGATGCAGATAATAATTTTTCTAAATTATCCTTCCCTTTGTTAAATTTATCAATACTAGTTTTTATATTTTCAAAATCTTTATTACGGTTAAGAATAACATTATCTAGAAATGTTATTTTGTCATTCAGATCAGTGATCTGTGACTTCATTGAAAGATTTTCTAATTTTAAGGATTCGTTTTCACATTTTAGTTTTTTAAAACTTCCAAATGTCAAATCCTTTCATCACTAAACTCATTAAGTCCATCAATTTCATCTTCTAGACATTGTTTTTCTACAGTTAACCTTTCAATAAATATTTTTAATCTATCTATCTCTGCCAAACTATTGTTATACTCTTTCCTAACTATTTTATATCCCTGATACATAGCATTCAAAAACATTAGTAATTTCCTCATTAAAATTCCATACCTGGTCATCCTTTGCCATGAAGCACATGTTGGCATTTTCTATTTCTGAATCACTATCACTTGATGATGTATCTAAATCATCCCATTTTACATTGAATGCCCATTTCCTCTCCTTATTGAAAGTGTTTGAAAAGTACTTTGCTTTCTTCAGGTTGGGACAGTCTCTTTTCAAATGATTGGGTTTATCACATTCGAAACACTTAACAATAATTTCGTTTCTAGAATAATTGTTGTTAGTTTTTCGAAGTTTGTTTGTTATCCAATACTTCAAGAATTTCTTGAACTTCTTGATCATAAACTCGATATCATCATCAATAGCATCATCATCAGGTTCAGTATTGTCGACCCTAGCGTTGAGCGCTAGTGATTTCTTCTCATTTGCCTGATTCTCTTTTCTAATCTGCAACTTTACTTCATAGGACATTAGGTTACCAATTAAATCTTCTGTTTTCATAGTACTAATATCATTGCTTCTTCGATTGCCAGAGTCTTCTGATCCCATTCAATAGGAAGTGAATTCAAGGTCTTTCTGACTTGGTCTTCTTTAGTATTTTTCTTTCCTAATGATATTAAGGCATGTACTATATCTTGAAATCTAAAATACATATCAGAAATAGACTCATTTGGTTTCATTTGAAAGAGTTGAAATAGGTTAGTTAGCATGGATATCTTTGTTGGTTTTACTTTACTAATGCCTTCATGTGTGACTTGCAGTGTTCTCCAAATTTCGTATGCAGAATTTCAAATAGACACTCGATTAAATTCATTTCTACCTAAGGAGTAAAATAAAATGTTCATGGCCTTAGAGTTATTAAGTGCTTGTGTCTTTTGGTCTAATGTCCATTTTGAATATTCAGTTTGAGGCTTTATATACTCTATTTGGGTAATGTTCCAAATATTCAAACCATTAGAATACAAATAACATTTCATCCTATAAGCCCAATATGCATAACTACTGCCATTAAATAGAGAGGGTCTAGTGGTAGATTGCCCTACTACAAAAGTGTTAAAAAATGTGTTACTAGTGTCATTAGCCAAGCCATTTATACTTTTCAAAAACCAAGTTATGAATTTTTGAAAACCAAAGCTTCGATACCAAATGTTGGAAACTAGAGTGTCTACAAAACAATGTTAGATCTTAAGGCTATTCAGATACTAGAAATGGTGAAATGTGTATTAACTACTTACTTATGAATATAAAACTGTATTTACTCAATTTGCAAACAGAAAGAAGTAATCAGAGAATAAGTAAGCAATTAAGTAAAATGCAGTAATGTAAATAACATTTGGATTTTTATACTAGTTCGGATTAACCAATCCTACGTCCAGTCCTGCACTCTATCGTGCAGAATTCCACTATAATCGCTTGCTTTCCACGGGTGGCAAGAACACCTTTATTATCTTGGTTTCACGGGCTACAAGACACACCCTCTTGATTTTACAGACTATAAGAACACCTTCTCCTTATCACCAACAACATACTACAACAAGTAGTCAGTCTTCAATATAGATTCTTACTGATTCGATACAATGATCCAACAGATCTCCAATGACAATAAATCTTCGAATTCTTTGAGGAATAGGATGAAATCAGAGAGAGTGTGATGTGTAATTAAGTACAACTCTCTGATGTTGTGTGGTTTTCAAATCGATGAAGTACTAGAGTGAAATAGTATTGATTTGCAAGGAGATTGGAAGAGTATGCAATGGATTTCTTTTGCAAATGTTTGAAGAAGGAGTAAGAGAAAATGAGAATTATCGATGTTAAAATTTGTTTTCAGAGGCCTTTATATAGTGGTTGAAGAGACATGATTTTGGTGAAGAGATGGAGAGAAATGTCTCTTCATTTAAAATTTGAAATTCTGAAAAATGTCTAGCATGTTGGCATCCTAGGTACCCCCATGTCAACATGGGTGTGTTGCAAAATGAACAGCAACACTAATAAGTGTTGCAAATTTTCAATACTTTAAATTACCTTATATTTATGGATTTTTGTGATTCAGTTGAGGTCAGTGGTTGATGATCTTCAAGTATAATTGCCATGAGATCTTTAACAAGATATTCTAAGGTTCAACCAACTCCTCATCACTTTAAATGCCTTTATCCTTCAGCATTCTTCTCTAATTCGGTTTTATTCTTCAATTGCTCTGATTGACCTTCTTTTATAATTCATTTGCTTCCACTGTATTCTTGTTTATCTCTTTAAATGTCTCCATAATATATCTGATATGGCTGCATAACTTGGAGATACGTTAGTAGTAATATTTATGTGGTTGTTGTCATCAAAATCAATACCTAGGGTATTAACATTTACAATAAGCCAAAAGGGCTGGTCATGATCTAACAAGAGAAGGCAACCCAGTAATACCTAACCCAAGAGCATACAAGAGCACCTCATTTCTCTTTCCCATACTAGAGATAAGCCCAGTACATTAACTCCCTCCTGAAGAATATGAGAACACCTTGATCGCTCATACTAGGGACATCGACCAAACTAAAGTATACGAGGGAGTGCACAATCCCTTGTTATCCCAGCTCATACTCAATAATTCAATGGTTTCAAGTGGTTGTGGAAACCGACCCATGCTCGAAAAATTGAGGTTTCCACTTATGTTGGACAAATTAAAATCGACTTTGAGAGGATGCGAGGGTTGGCCTATGCTTCCCTTCATACCAGAACCCTCATCCATGCCAAAGAACAAGCATCACCTCTTCATAATGAGCCCACCCCTAAGAGAATGCAAGGCTACTCAATTCTGCCATTCATGCCGGGAGCGTGGGCATTAAAGATCTAGTCTTCTTGATTAGTCAAGCTAGAAACCTAGAACAAGTACACCCCAATGGCATGCAAGAACAAGTGAACACCATCTCTGCTGGAATGAAGTCATCCTCGTTGGCTTATGGATGTTGAAAGAACTCAAGGTTGAATTAATCAAAGATTGCAGTGATTCCTTTCCTATCATTAACCAAACCATTAAGCGATTTCAAGTAAAGGGTAAAACACTAGCCCTATACGTTGCCGAGGCCAAGAACTCATTAACACCTTATCTAATTTCAAACTAGAGTATATACCAAGGCAGAAGAATGCAAAAGATCAACCAGCTGGCCAATATGGCAAGTAATCTGGTGGTGAGCAAACCTTGGATCCTATTGGAAATTCAAAGTGCCAGTGCATCAAACAAGGGGAAACTGTAATGGAAATCAGAGAGGAGCATCAAGGTAGTTGAATGACTTTGGGCATTTGAAATATTTGGTGGGCAGAGAGCTACCCAATGAATGGAAAAAGGTAGAAGAATTCTAAACCGAGCATCAAATAATACAGTTATTGCTTACAAGTTATATCACAGGAGATACTCCACCCCATTCCAATGCTGCATCACTAAAGCAGAAGTTGAGCATGTCCATAAAGAATTACATGAAGCCTTCTTTGGTGATCATTCCGAGGACAATGCTTTGCTAAGAAGGCTGCTTGATAGAGGTACTATTGCCCAATCATGATTAAAGACTCAATGGATAATGTCAAGAAGTGCGACCATTGTACATGGATTGCCAAAATACCCAGAGTTTCCGTAACTTATTAATTTCAGTGACCTCCCTATGGCGGTTAGACATATATGGGATTAATATACTCAAGAAGCTCTCGAATGCGAAGAGGGATATGACCATGTCGTAGTCGCCATGGACTAGCTTATAGAATGGGTCAAGATAGAGCCCTTTACTAGGGTCATTGCTACCAAGGTCCTCAAATTTGTCATCAAGAATATTATTTGCCATTTTGGTATCATAAAGAAGATTATCAACGATAACACCACCTAGTTTAAAAGCGGCAAGTTCCTTGAGTTCTATGAAAAAATGAGATCAAGAAATGATTCTTTTCTGTTGCCTACCCTTAAGAAAATGGACAAGTAGAGCCAGTCAACAAAATGATCAAGTCAACTTGAAGAGGTGCTTAACCAATGCCAAAGGGAACTGGGCTGCAGATTTCCCGCTTGTACTCTAGTCGTACATGACTTCCGCTTAGACGTTAACATGACATTTTCCTTTTTTCCTTAGCCTATGGGGTATGAAGCCCTATGGCCTATAGAAGTGTATATCTCCTCACCATAACATCTCACCCACAATGTCGAGCAAAATGAAGAATTATTGCGACTAAGTGTTAACATCGTGGATGAGTGAAGGATATAAGTAGAGTTATGAAGAAAGTTACAAGAGGAAGGTTGCAAAGCACTACAAATATAGGATCAAGTAAAGGAACATCATAGTGGCTGACCTCTTAATGCAACGAGTCTTTACCAACACCAAGAATATGACCAACATGTAACTAAGACCTAACGGAGAGGGGATGTACACAATTAATGTTGCCTAACTAATGAGCATACCACCTCACTCATCTCGACGACATGAACATACTATAGACTTCGAATCTAGAGCACCTAAGGGCCTATTACTATTTAATACTTTTTAAGCCAATGCTAGAAGGCTATTTTATAATAATTTTTTAGGCCAAACTTTTAAGGAAACCATCACTTATATTCATTACACATCAAAAAAATGAAATTCCTTCGAGAATATATTTCATACCAATGATAAAGCCGTGTGAGTTCAATGCCTACGGTAAAACATGCACCCAAAGGCGAGTGTCGACAACTAGCAACCCAAGTTCCTGGTAACACCGACGCATCGTTGACATGACCACCCAAGAGTGGTCCTGATTCATGCGTCCATGGTGTTGTCGTCCATTCTTCTAAGAGCATAATGGGGCATTGGAAAATTGATGGTGTAACCACCCATATTGTGGCCTCAATTCTCTATTGACCTACCTAATAAATGTTGATCAACTCATATATTCAAAATACCACATAGACACACCATTAGTTGAATTTGAACAAAATTTTACTCTTGATTTCCGCATGACCTCTGCACTAACTCATGGTAGAAAGAACAATACATATTAATAAAATATATACCAGCGCATGAAGAAACAATAAATGCATAAGGACATGATAGTTTATTGCTCAAAGGCATGATATATACCAGATATATGTAGAAAACATGATGTATATCAAACTCATAAAGTCATAATAGGATTGTAAATACCAACTAATCACGAATTTTAGATCTATGTCTTAATCGATGCTCGAATCCCAAACTCGTAAAAGGCAGATCATAGGGTGAAAAGAACGAAATAGTTAAAAAGTATCTGCTTTAACTACAATTTTCAGAGTTCACGACCAAAGGATAAAATATAATACCACATATAAGATCATACATGAGTGATTTGGCAGATTTGGATTCCTATATATCCACTCATGTGGTACTTCATAATACGATTCATATAAGACAAAGATCCATCTGTCTAGATATCATCATATAAAACTAGAAAGACGTATGCTTTGGAAGAAGCTTGTATAGTTTGGGAAGAGGTTTTTAAAAGAATAATCTAGTTCAACCGATAGGCACAACCATACATAACATAGAAATCACGCTTGGAAAGGGTGGACAATTAGCTAGAGCGACGGGCGTTGTAGCGAAACTGATCGCAAAAGAGGGTAATAGAAACATTTGAATCAGACTAGATAATGATCATAAGTCTTATTACCTTAGTATAAAGATAACACTTTCATAACAACATTCCCTCATAAATACATAGTGCTGAAGTAGTAGTTACTAGAATAAACAATATAACTCCATCTGATCTCCATTGTTGCCTTCTCACATCAAGCATTCCCCTAACACGCTGTCACTCTATCATAGATAGACACAAAAAGGAAATATACATGGGGTTAGACGTATGCCTTGTGAGTGAGAAAGTATCACCAATGATACGATACCAACATGCTAACAAGACATCGTTATGGACTACTAATACATTTAAATTTCTGTATTATTGATTTCTATCAAATTTAGTCTACCATTCTGCAACATGAAGTGACAATCAATTATAGGTCAATTCCATATAAGGTAGCAACATCTTAATACTGATATGTGTTCACCATCATATAACATAACCTACTTTACCTTATCTCATTTCTGGTATGCATCCATCACAATATTACATACATTACTTTTCTACTTTGGTATACCCTATTATTTATGAAGGTAGTTCATATGCCAATCCATGTCCCTATTACACCCGAATTACCAAAGTAATATTCAGATTACAACCACTATAGTTAGTTAGATGGACGTCTCCACCAACCCTAGTCCCTACAATGTACGTGTAAAAACACTCCCTTTGTAATACCCTGAAATCAGCATTGAATGACGGCGTTAACTTTTGAATACCACAAAAGATAGATTGTGAAGAAAGTAAATTAAAATAAACATTATGCTAAGGCATATCGACGAAATATCACAGCGAAATGACAATATATAATATATTGAATATACCTGAAGAGAATATGATAACAACATACATACATACATACATACATATATAAGACTACCCTTGCAGAAATAATTAATAAATGAATATCAATACGAAAAGTCAGAATACATCAAACTCCCCATAATATAGGGTTCTGAATATCATATCAAATACATCAAGTCTCATATATAAATACATATCTCTCATATACAACTACAATATCAAGTACATATACGAAGTATCGATAATGCCTCCATAGAATGCTCCAACTATTCTGAAAGTATATCCCAAAGGACCTGACTCCTTGACTACTCAATCGAGTACCCGAGAGTTTCCATGACATAAATAGACAAAGGAAAAATATGGGTTAGATATAAAGCCTGGTGTGAGGGAAGCTATTTCAAAATACTATATATTAAAACTATATGCAAATAAACATGCATTACCAAGTCATGGACGGTGCTTGCGATAATCGTAGCTCAGGGGTAATCTAGTTTGTCCACAAACAAGTAAACCTATCTAATAGAAAGGAAATTATACCATAACCTGCTCTTCTCTCGTTGTGATGTCCCGGGAATTTAAGCAATACTTATTTAATAATTTCATTAATAATTATTTAAAAATGTGAAATATTGATTTAATAATTTAATTCAAATAGAAATTATCTTTTGAAGATTAATTATTATTTAATTTGATAAATGATATTTATAATGATGATAATAATAATAACTTTTGGGAATTTTATTCTTTTTAAATGTTAAAAATATTTAAGTAATAAAATTTTCTTTCTAAGTTGATTTAAAGATATTTATTTATAATGTATATATGTGTATACATTGTAAATAGGAATTTTGATTTTTAATTTAAATTTTATAAAGAATATTTTCCAATTTATTTTATATATAAGATGTATGATTTATGAATTGATTAAATTGATTTAAAATCAGTATTGAAAACTTTTCAAAAGTTGTTTTAAAAGTCTATCTTATATTTTCATAGAAACATAAGTAAATATTTATTTTGTTTATAAATATATAATAGTTTGTTTAAAAATAAAATAGTTTAAAATTTTATTTTATAATAAGAGTTTATTTTGTTTTGTTTTAAGAATTACTTTTCTTTTGAAATAAGATTTAGTTTATTTATATTAAAGTATAATATTTTGATTTGAAAACTTTTGAATAAAATTGAATTTAACATTTCTTTTCTTTTTAAAATTTGCTCTTTTGAAAAGTTTAGCCTTAAAAGTATTATTTTGAAAACATTCAAATAAACATTTAAATTGTGTAATTTTATAAAGAAGGTTGGTATGTAAGCATGTAAAAACTAAATGTAATTAAACATTTGAAACATGATTAACTAAGTAAGAAATGAACTTAAAAACCTTTATAAAATTTAGAAATTTCTTTTTATTATTAAAATGAATATGTGTCAAACACTTAACACATAGAAAGACACTTGTAAATCATTTGTTTTACTTATGTAACAAGTGGCAATGTAGTTTATTTGTGAAAATAATTAATATAGATAAGTAAAATTAGCAATGCATTTTTGTTAAAACCATCTTTTTCAAATAAGAAACTAAGAATCAGATTTTTGATGAAATCTGCAAAACCCATTTCTTGTTCAAAATCAAAACCCAAATACAATCTAAATCTACAACCCAAATTCATATCTGCAAAACCCAAACAATGCATGTTTATAAATCTGCAAAATCAAATAGAACTTCAATTCAACTCCAGCTTTAAGAAAAGAAGTATAAGGTCAATATGTAGTTTTTTTATTTAACTTCTACAACAGCAAGTTAAAATCAACTTCAACTTCTGTAATCAAACTGGAGGCAGCTGCAGTTTCAAATTCAACAAGTAAAGCATCATCATCTAGCAAAATGCAGTTTAAAATCATCAAAATACAATTTAATATTCAACTTCAAAATCAAGAAGAGCAACTTTAACAGCATTTCAAAGCCCATATTTCTGCATGCATTTCAAATCAAGTTACTGGGAAAAATGAACCTTGCATCTAGATTGTTCTCTGCATCTTCAATTAATATGTGAGTAAAACTTCTTTTATTTAAAAACAGTTTTTCTTTTTAAATCAAAGTTTAACAAAATTTATAGAACTCAGGTTCTAATTTACATAAATCAGAAACTGCTCTGTTTCTTTGTTTAGAACTGATTAACCTCAAAATGCTAAAGTTTATGTTATCTGTGCATGAGAGTTGATAGTAATAAGCAAGTTTGTATGACTGTTTTAAGATGATATTCTGTGTATATGCATAAATATGCATATGAGTGTGATGCCAATTTTCTACAGACCTGTTTCTGTTCTTAACAACGATTTAAAATACAAATCCATTTTTTTTATGATTGAATCTTAGTTTGAGATTATATTGTAAACAAATTATGTTTGTTTAGCAAAGATTTAGGTTTGTAAAATTTTATTTTAGTTAAATGGAATCTGTTACTTCTGAAACAATAATAACAGATAATTTTTTTTCAAAAGTAAGGATATCAAACATCTTCAATTATTAAATCGAGTCTAAAACTTGAATGCATGTTTGAAACATGAAGTTAAAAACAAATATCACATTTTTAAAAATCTGTAGAGTTAGTATTTCTGTTATGAACAAGATTTGGGTTTTTGGATCTATCTGATCATCTCGTGGGTTTTTGGAGGTTGTAATGTTGCCTGGGGGTAGTGAGTAGATGAATGAGTAGGAGAAAATTTTCTATTGTGTTGACAGTGGTGGTTGGCGACAGCGGTGGCAAATTTCAAGTTCTAGCTCTAGTTACTGATGGTCGTAGTTTAGGTAGCAGTTTGTTTCCTGTGATGCATTGAGTGAGGTAGGGTTTTGGGAAGCTGCAAAGGGAAGGAAGAGGGAGCTATGGCCGAAGTCGCATCGATCATGATTGTCGGAGTTAGGTTTTCTTGTCGTCGACAGGTTTGGAGTGATGCAGTATTAAGATTTCCAGGTTGCATTGTTAACTTGATTTTGATTCAAGCTGCTGTGGGAAGTTTGGTGATCATGATCATGCTTGTGGGTTTGTCGGTGACGTGGTGGAGTTGGTCAGGGTGGCTGAAGGTCGCTGAAGTGCCGGTGCATATGCACCGTGCACAATTGTTTCTGGTGAACTTTTGCTTGGTTGGTGCAGGTAGATGACTCGAGTACTACTCGGGTGAAATAGGTTGTTAACTCGGAGTAAGGGACTTGAGAACTCGAAGTAAAATTTTGAATTCTCGGGTAGGTGATTGATTTCAGGTTGTAAAACCTGAAATATGCAGTTTTTAAATTTTAGGATGGAATTCAAATTTTTGAGTAGAATTTCAATTGGGATTTTTAAAATGCAAAGTTTAAAATCTTAATTCAGATGAACTTTTGAATTCAAAGTTTTAAATTGAAATTTTAAATTTTTAAGCAAGATTTACATTAAGTTTAAAATCAGGTTTAATTACAGTTTTCAGGTTACTTGAATCCAGTTTAAATTTAAACAGTTTTGTAAATTTCTAAAATGTTGATCAAATTCAAATGTTTTAAAGTAGATTTTTAAGATGAATTTAATTTCAAATAAATGTTTAAACTTGAAAGATTTCTTTCTTTAATATTTGAAAGAAAAAAAAGTTACGAAATGTTTAACTTGAAATCTGAGAAGTTTTAATAATCAGTTTATTTTAAAATTTTGATTTCTTTAATAAACTTAAGTAAATTTGGATTTAAAATTTGCTTACATAAGTAATAAATGTTTTCACTTTTATTTTAAGATTATAATTTATTTTAATTTGGATAATGTTTAAATAGTTAAACATTTTGAAATCTTAAAGTTTAAAATGGAATTTGAATTTAATTTAGAATTTTATTATTTAAAATACATTTTGAATGTTAATGAAATCATTTATAATTAAATAAATTATCTCAGGTTAATTAAGATAATAAAAGAACTTAATTAAGAATTTACTTATTTGATTCTAAATAATGATTTAGAATTAATTTAATTAGAAATGATTAATGATGATTAATCCAAGATAATTTCCTTAAGGAAATAATTTAAGGAAATATTATTAATTAATAATGATAATTATCTAAGAATAATTAAGTAATTAATTAATATGATTAAAATTTTGATAATTAATTAGATTAATTAATTTAAGGTAATTAGTTTTAAATTGTTAAGTCTAATTACTTGATAAAAGTAATTAAAGAATTAATTACTTATTGTAATTAATTTTGATAATGTGATTTGTAAAGTTAATTAATTTAGTTTAATTAATTTAAGTAAATCATTTGATGGTTTAATAAGTGTAATTACTTAAGGTAATTAATGGAGCAGGATTACTTAGAGAAGTAATAAGTGATAATTACTGGAATGTAATTAATAAAGATGATTTTAATTGAATAACTGTGGTAATTACTTTTGTAATTAATCAAGGGATTAATTAATAGAGATAATTAATTGTGAAGATAATTAATTTGTTAATAGAAATTAAGGGCAGTTAATTACTGGTTTAATATTAATCAAAGGTGATTAATAATTGTATTTTAATTTTAGATTAATTACTAAATGTAATTAATTTTAAATAAAGTTATTAATTTAAATTAGAGGTCATTAATTAATATAATTAATGTTGTAATTAAGGATTGTTTAATTAAGTAATAATTAATTATTAAGTGATTAATTAATGTAATTAATTAAGGATAAATGTAACTAATTTTAGTTAATAAATGAAGTAATTAAATGTTAATTACTTATGATTAAGGTTAATTAATTTTGTAAAAATTAATTAAAGACTAATTACTTATTGTAATTAGTAAATGATTAATCAAAGGGTTTAATCAAGTTGAATACTCAGAGAATGATTAATTAACTAGGTTGATTAATAATTGGATATTAAGCAGGATTTATAGATGTGGTAATTAAATTAATTTTTTCAAATTAATTAGAGATAGAAGTAATTAATTTAATTGATTTTAAATTAATTATAGGTGATGGTTGATAAATCTTTAATTATGGATGATATTGATTGAATGGTTGTGATCTCAGTAATGAGATGAGTTGTATCTGTATGATATGGATGTTTGGTTAAAGTATGAAGGTTTGTGATGGATTATCTGAGTGTGATGATTATCTGTTTGTGATGTTGATACAGATTATCTGTTTATGATGAGGATGTGATTATCTATTATGATATGTAGTTTAGCTATCTTTGTGAAATGGATAATAATGAAGCGAGTTAATTGTTTTAAAACCCTTAAGTACAACTTGGACATTAAGATGGCGTTTGGTTTCCGTGAGACCGGGATCAGATTTCCATATTTGGATATCCGAAAACCACATCGATTCCAATTAAAAGTTAGGTCCTTAATCCAAGTGGAGCAAGTGAAGACTCGAGGTGTAAGGGCTATACGTCAGTATAACTCTATGGGTGATTCCGTAATGAGTTTGACAGAATAGTACTTATAGGTTCGAGATGGTGATTTAGAATGCAAGGGCTATGGTCGTTGACTCTGAGGGTGATTCCAAAATGAGTGCAACAAGATAGTGCCTTCGGTTTCGTTCGAACCCGAAACGAACTTGTATGGATTGAATGCTTTCAGAACATCGTCAGGTGGACGATGAGCATTCTAAGATTGATATGTCCTATAAAGGTAATCGTAGCCTCAAGCCTCATCAACCGAGAATGGCTAAAACAGGGGAGGTGCAGCAAGGCTTCGTGGGTAGCCCCCACTGGAGAGCGAGATTTACCCCTGTCTAGATGTCCCTTTTTATTTCGGCTGTGTGGGGCGATTGCTAGCTAGAATCGCCGGGGTGGTCTTGTTCGGAACTGTTCAGTAAGGAATGGTTCCGGCCTTGTGTTGCAGTGGAGCGGGCGTACTCCTCGGTACAGTGATCTAGGCCACGTACTGTGACGGGCGGTACCCCAGTAGCCCTGCCATTGATAGAATCCAAAACCCAATAAGTGTCTGTACGGTTTTGATTGTGCCCAACTATGTTGGAACGTGAGATGTAAGCGTTCCAGCTATTTCTATATTTTATTTTGAAAACCCTAGACACTATTATAATATCATTGGATTTCCTATCAAATGTTTTGGTTAGCGTAAGGTAAAAACTTTTCCATGTTTATGTGTGGGAAGTCTTACGTGATACCTTTTGTTTCAAAGGATTTTCTAAAAGTTAAGCAATTTTAACCCCGTTTACTCACACCAGACCCCTGTCTGACCCGAGTGTTTATTTTCTGTTTTATTAAACTCTTGGGTACTCATATTTCGTATGAGTAGTCAAGTGTTCAGGATTGCCTTGACGAGTTCTGGAGGAGATATGGAGCAGGAGGCTTCGACGAGTAGATATATATTGTGGTTCCGCTATGTTTGAGTTGTATCTGTTTTCCCTGATGTACTTGAATTGTAATTGCTAGACAGGAGTTTATAACTGTCTAGTTTGTGTTGAATTAACTATAAAACTCTGATGTATATGATACTATGTAAAATTTTATGTGATATAATATAATTTATTCGTTCCGCTGTGAGAATTCTGATGTTGTCTGTTTCTTTCTTTTCTTTCTTTTCTCTTTTCAATCCCATTCTTTCTTCTTAATGATGCGTCTTTCTATGGAATGAAAGGAGGGTCGTTACACTCGTAATCAATGAGTCTACACAACTAATATTATGTGGCTGCCTCATAATACTATGCCATAATATAGGCAACCCGACACACAAAGATAGACCGATCATGGTATAAGTCTATCACAAAGTACATAATAATAATAATAAATAATAATAATAACACCAACAAGATAATAGCACACACAGCATAACAATATGAGACAACCAAGGATACAATTTGATACCTATCATTATTGATGGGTGGAGTTCGCTACGGACATCTAACGTGGTCCAATGTTCCCTATCTTGGGTCTAAAATAAATAGAGTCAGTACCTCAGTGTACCACAGTCCTTGAGCCGTATCCCATATGATCGAAATCATGTAGGCCTCACCATACCCCATAGTGAGCATAAGTGATATATGACCTACTCTTGATATTTTACACCTATATGGATCTTACCATAACCCAATGTTTCTATTTGAGGGTCCAAAGTAAATAAAGTCAGTACCTTAGTGTACCATGGATCTTGAGTCACACTCAGAGTGGTCGAACTCGTATAGGACTCACCATACCCCATAATGATTAGAAGTGATACATGGCCTACTATGTATGCTTGAAATATATATGGGTCTTACCATATCCCTCATCGAGCATAGGTGATAATTTACCCTCTTTCCATACTTAGAGTCAATGGTATAAAATTAGAATTGGTACCTTTGTGTACCATATACCTCGAGTCGCACCTAGAGTGGTCAAACTCATGTAGGTCTCATTGTACCCCACAGTGAACATAGCTAAAAAATGACGTACTCTAGATATTCGAGACCTATGTGGAACTCATCGTACACCACAGTGAGCATAAGTGACATATGATACACTTGCAAATGATTGTCGTCATCCACCACCACACCACACAGTGAGCATAGGTGATACATGATCATTCGCAAATGATTGCCACCATCTACTAACACATATGGTCACTAATATAAGACCAATACCTGGTACAGTCACTAATATAAGACAAATACCATTCATCAAAACATATACACCCTAAGGTCAAAGTCAAGTGGTAAGAATTTACTTCATTTGATCGTACACGCTTGTCGAACATGATCGTGCAATCTATCGTAACAATCTCATACTCAATCTTTGTTAATTCCAAATGAAGCACTTAACAATTGCATGTGGATCTCAAGCTTCGTCTTCCTTTCTGCTTCCCCGAGGTTATGCCAAAGCTCCACACGAATGCGCACCTAAAATAGGGGAAGAGCCCCTTATAAAATAGCACACTACTTGGGATTTATTGCCCTGGTCTATGCACCATCAGTCAACTGGTGGTAGCCTATCCTAGGCAATAATACCTCGGAAAGGTGCCACCCGATCACTACGGCCACCAATTCACGTGTCGTTTCCTCCGTTGCTTCGTCCGATAAGCCGCCTAGCTTCTAAAGCCTAGCTCCACCCTATCAGAACTCCTTCAAAGTTCATTAGATAATGTTTTGGAAGTGGTTCCTTATGTTTTAAAACCAATTTTGGAAAAAATACGCTCTTTGAACATGTAGAGTTCAACCAGAGAATCCATCAACTTGGCTTCCTCTGACACGCCAAAACAATATAATCGGTCTTCCTACCTTATGTGATGCTTACGTGGCCCATACACCCATTTGTGTAAATTTGTACATAAGAACACACAACCACACTTTTAACCCTATAAATCGCATTTCAAGCTTCATCAAAGTGATTACTTATCCGCGCACACGATAGTCACTAGGTTGCATGAAATGCTTGCCACGTGTTTATATATAAAAATGGATATTCGCATACATATATACATACATACACACACGTGCGCGCGCACACACACACATATGAATACACACACAACTACCTTCAACGATTCTAATTATACCACAAGAGCTATCTTGATTATTATATAACTTCGAATACACGTCTACGCATACGTGCTCGTGCATGTATATGCATATATGTATTTAAGTAAGTGACTTAACATTACTAAATCAAACAATACTTTTATTTACTAAATATTTTCAATAAAAGAAAATTATCCCTTTATACTATTTTGTAAATTACAATACTAGCTTATAAATCCATTTAAGCCTTTGAAATACTAAATCTCTTCATTTAAAATCAAGTATTCTTTCATAAATATTTTATAAAAATTATAAATTTTTTTAATGAAAGATTGATTCTCGTGTGAGGACAACACTCATAATATTGTTAAGTATAAAAACTGTTGAAATCAGCTAACTTTTTGTCGAATAAGAAAATAGCCGGAAAAAATAAAAATAACCACAAGCGCACGACGTACAATTTTAGTACGTGATGAGTACGGGCCGATCCATAGGGAATTGTATTGATTTAAAAATTCTACTCAATCAAATTAAACAAAGATTTGAAGTAGTGTCAAACTAAAAATGTAAAAAAAAACTAACAAAGGGAAAGTGGATAAAAATATGAGAGTAGAAGGCAGTTTAGAGGCAATGTCCTTCTCACGATCACATAAATCAACATAATGAAATTATGATCTCTCTTTTTTGGTCATTAGTGAATTTAGTTGATGTTTTTACCATAAGTATAATCTATTTGTGCTATTAATTAGCCCAACATAAACCATCAAACTTTAACAAACCCTCTAAACCACTTGTTAATTCTCATGAAAATGATAATGAAGTAAAACTAAAATCTATTTTAAGCATTATCTATTTACTATTGATTAGTATTATAGACCATCAGATTTTGATTCTATAATCACTTCATTTCCAACATCATATGTAGATGAAGAGGTAATTTGTGTTTATATTTGTTTAAGCATACCCTATTTGGTGTCAACAACATAGGCTATCAAAATCAAAGTTAAAACAACAAAATTTTACCCATTCAAACATTTCCATTAAGCACAAAAGGAGATTAAAAATTTGCAAATATTTTGAATCTATATGATTAAGAGAGCTTCATTACTACTAAATTGAAGGGGTTTAACTTCTAATATTTATTATCATTTCAACAAATGTACATTGCAACATAAACAAAAGAAAAATGCAAGCAATGTAAGAAGAGAGCTAATTAAAATAAAAGCTAATCTACTTGCATAAAATTAAAACGATACTAATTGCATGAAGTAAGAACAAGAACTAAAACAGCATGAAATTAAATTGTATAAATGAAATTACATAAGAGAAATGGTTAAGAAGCCATGAAAGAGAGAAAGAGAGTTTTCATTTAACATTTGTGTGTAAAACTAAACTAACTAAAGAGGAGGGTAAGAGCTTATTATATGAAATATAAAGGGTATTTATACATGCCTAAAGCCCTAATGCACATTTTTAGGGGATATCCAAAATACCCTTGAGGAAGTGTGGCCACCAAGTTATCATTAGCATGAATTAATCCACCATTAAGTATGCATGTAACTTTAATGGCCACTAACATAAACAATAGCTCCTAATTGTACATCATGGTAAGTTAGTAGGTGAGGTCCTCCATGATTTCATGAATTGATTTATTTTCATCTTCATTTGCCTTACAACTCTTGTGCATGCATACTTCCATGAAGCCCTCTTTCATTTGAATCCAAATTCCTACAAAATAACATTAAAATATCCAAGTAGATTTTCTAAAATTAAATCATACACAAAAATGACCATTTTTCTCCCATATGAAGATGAATAAATGATAATTCGATAATAATTTAAATTTTTGTTTAAAAATGTAAAAATACCGTATATGCTCATTTGTTTAATTAAATTAGATTGACATGGAAGTAAAAATATGCACACTTACGTGTAGATCAAAAACCATACAAGTGTTTGAAAGAATTAGGTTATTACATTTATGCAAGATTATCATCTTGATGATCAACAAAGGAAATGTGAAAAAAATATAAGATGTAACTATACAGTTCTAAATTTTCAAACAACAATGAAAAAAAATGTGGAGCTGCTTTAGCATTAAAACATCAATTACTATTGCTACAGGAGGCTGACTTAATGCTATAGCCGATGAATAGAAATTGCTATATGTTGAGAAGCTACTGGTGCATTGCTGCTACAAGAGACTGTACACAAAGGAGAACAACAAGTAAGACAGGTTAAGGAAGTGCTGCAGCGTGTTGTAGTTGCAGTCGCATGCCAGGGTAAAGGGGAAGCTGTTGTTGCATGCTAGTGGATGGGAAGATGTTGCATGAAGGAGGTGAAAGGGCTACTGCTTCATGCATTGTAATAAGTCTTTAGAAGCACAGATGTGCCGAGGAAAGTGCGCAACCTAGCTATTGCAATGGTAGGCATGCGAGAGTTGAAACAAGAAGATGCTCGATCTGAAAGATGAGAATACGAAGATGCAACTAACTGCTGGTGTGTATGTACCGAGTTTGTATGCTGATGTAAATATGCTGATATGTATGGTAAGCAATGGAAACTTCAGACCGAGCTTGTATGCTGAGATGTATGCATACGTATTAGTGTATGTGCTGTGATGAAACTACAAGTTGCAGGGAAACAAATGAAGAGATGAAGTGTTGATTTGTATGTGCTAGATTTTCTCAAAGATGCAGGGAAGAGAGTTTGTGTGCCTTTTGAATGAGCTTGCTATAACGGTTTTAACTTACAGGAAATAGGGTGAAATGGGTTGCTGAAGAGTAGATAGATTATGTGGCCTTATGTAGGAGATTATATTTGCCAAATGTCTTCCAAGATAGAGGAGGTATATTGGCTTGTGATAACCGGAGCTGTGAAATGCACACTTACATTCTTGCATAGAAAAAACCATATATATGGATGAGCACGCGCGCACACACACACATATCTATGTATGTATGTGTGCACGCATGCATAAATCTACACATATATGTTGCTATAAAGCATGCAATTGGGGATAAGTTGGTTATAACTGTGTTGAATTAAAAGTCATAAGAGGATTTGTGTGTTAAAATACGAAAGTCTAACAAATTTTTACTTATGGGAGTCAATTATCTACATTAAAAGTCCAAGCGCTCTTTGCCCTCCAAGATTATCTGGTAATACATACATACATACATACATATATATATATATATATATATATATATATATAAATGGATGAGGATGGATTTTGTAGACAACTATGGAAAAGTTTAACTTGGAAATTAGATAGAGCTTTGGATTGGCAAGGCAAGATGTGCGTATACACACACCGATGTATATATAGAATTGTGATATATATCGCTGTATGTGTGTATAAATAATTGAATATGTATACGAGTGTGTGTGTATCTACGTGTATATATGTTTTAAATGTATATCTCAAAATATATACTCATACTACAATATGTATACGCTAACTTATACACAAGTCTATACAGCAATAAATATATAACGTGGATGTATCTATGCATAGATTCATATATATATATATATGTATATATAGGTGTGTATATGTATATATGTATGTATGTATGTATGTGAGGGTGTGTACATATAGCCAGCACTGCTTATTGAGCGATTAACTTTTTAAGATAGATTGGCTAAAGAAGATTATGTTGATAATTTGATTTATTTATTTTATAGGAGTATATTTTAAATTAGTACTTGTAACTTGAAAGAGGAATACCGTTAGTTCAAGAGAGAAGGAATACGACCCTTTAGGGTTACTACAAAGTGATATAATAATATCAATTAGAGGTTAGGACTATAAGAGACCGAGCCGTGTCATTAGCGCGATTGTCAATCCTATCAAAGCGAGAATGCTAGCTTGATTGTCTTCAATTCGAGTCTATCCAAAAAGAAATGTACCAAGCAGTGGAATAGATTATGTAAGACGAGTCGATATATATTGCTAAAATAACAATAGTTCCGTTCAGACCATAAACTCTAGCAAGTGATTGAGTAGGTTGAGTCTGATGTTTTCCTGGTTAAAGGGGGAAAGTTTAATCTAAATTTATTCCACTACGTTAGGAGGGGAAACTGCAGCAATAGTGTTTATGTTAAAAGCCTCTAAGATCTTAACGTTAATACATTGAGAGAAGTAGCAGCGAAATAACATAAGGGGAATGGTCTCAAGCATCATAGTGTACAGGTAACATGGGTGAGGATTAATGTTGGAGTTTATTATTGACTTGGTCTTAGTTATTGTGTTTAATTTGTCATGTAAAATGATCCACATATGTAAATTAACTTTGGAAGGAGCCCTGGATCTCCAAATCAATTTGAAGTACTAGTAATCATTTGTCCCTGAGAAGGATAGGAATTTGTACATCAATTTAGGATTATAAATTCCTTTTTTATCCCAACTCCATACAAGGCAATCTGGGTTATCTCTGGTCACATCAATTAATTTTAGGAAAAACCTTATAGCTATTTTATAAAATATCTTCTACGTATTATTTTTATAAAAATCTCATACTCTTCATAAAATATCTAGTTCATATTATTTTATAAACATATTAGTTTATAAAATACCATTTTCTTGCTATTTTATAAAATCACTCTTTTTATAAAATATCACTTTTATACTATTTTACAAAATCACTGTTTTATAAAATATAACTTTTATTTATTTATAAAATTATTCCTTTACATAAATAATATTTTTAAATAAATCATTCATTAGTAAAGATCGTTTATTTACTTTTAAATAATATTCATAAATACTAATTAAGCTTTATTAATCACTTAATTAACTTACTAACTTTTCTAAAACCATTTAAATTAGTTTTATTATTACCAACAAATGACTTGCACTTAATTATGTCATCTAATTAGTCTCCAATCCATTACAACATCACATATAATCACTCAGTTATCCCAAAATCCATTCTAACCAAACTAACTATTTCAAAAATAGTAATTAAGGTCTTAAACAAATAATGAGATGATATAATTTTGTTCAAAACATAAATACAAGCCTAATTTACCAAAATAATCTCTAAATCACTTCAAATAATCCCATAATCATCAATAAACGAAATAAAGAAGATTAACATGTAAATATATATGAAGAATCATCCTAGTCACCTTCTGTTTCCCTAAATCAAGCTCTAATCACTAAAACCAATGCTTTCCTTCTCTTTAAATCGTAGATAAAGATCCAAATCACAACTTCAAGCTAATTTCTTGATGGGTTTTGTAGAGAATAGCGTGAGAGATTTTATGGTGACTTTTATTTGAATTTAGAAATTTTATTTGAATGGTTTAGGGCTTGGAGATTAAGAAGATATTAAGGGGTAATTAAGAGGTGATTACGAAAGGAAGAGGAAAAGAAACGTTAAAATGAAATAAATGAGTGGAATTATGAAGATGTAGTAACTTATAGGCTAATTTATAGGCCAATCCAAATTCATTTCATCTACTCAAATCACTATTCACTCTAAATATTCGTCGACTCAAAACATAGTTAAGTTTATGCTTAATTTTCTCACGATAGAAAAGCGGTCTCAACGATAGGTGTCCCAAATTCCATTCATCTGTCTCTAAAAAATTGAGTACAAAGGACGTTCCATTGATTAATGATTAAATATTCTATGGGGTGCTACATTCTCTCCTCAAACAATTTCAATCCTGAAATTCCTATTAGCGTGAGAAAGTATCTAGACTGACCAGAATTCCAAAATCTTAATTTCAAAAAGTTTCAGTGGTACTTTCCCTTATACTATCAACATTATGGAAATTCCAAAATTAGAATGCATCACACAACTCAGGAATATGCGATTTCCTACATTATCCTACATTTCCCAAATATACATAACTCTTTTTAAGAAAGCTTCTCACCATTTAAATGCAAATCTAAATATATTGACATTTAAATGTCCATGCTTCATCTCTCGAGTACCTAATTTGCTATACTAAGAGGATCATGTACCCACTTGACAACAACAGGGAAGTCATACACGTATAACCTTAGTGTTGTAACTAATACTACTACAATCATTCATAACAATCTATTGAAGAGTAAGCTCAAGTGAGTCAGTATCAAAATATACATTGACTTGGAGTTAATCAATAGGTAATAGACCTACATAGATCTCATTCGACCCCACGGTGGGTACGGATGGTATGCGATCCATTTCAGATAGCTATTACTATCACTCCCTAAACATACTTTAATTATGAAATTATAATTACCATACAAGCAATCAAACAAACAAAACAAGCAACAATCAATCAATAACAATCAACAATAATAAATAACAAGAAACCATTAAACAATAACAAATAATGATACACAACAATAACTAGCATACAGACTATGAAACATGCAAGAAAGCAACAAAAATTAACAACAATAAAATTCAAACGACAACAAACAACATCAAACAATAAGAAGAAAACATGAGCAATGGAAAACAACAACAAGCAAAAACAACCATCAACAACAAAATTAACCATTAGCATAGAATTAACATACAAAAAACCAATCAACAAGTGACAAAAAGCATAAAAAATTGATAATTCAGGAAGAGTCTATATCAACACGCATGGTGGTCCAAGAGTGCATGTCAAACCATAAAATCTCATAAGCCTATTTGACATTCAAGATGAACAAAATGTCTAAGTGGTGCAACTTATTTCGTGAATATAATACACAAAAGACTGTTACGCCTCTTGCTACAAAAAGGAAAACTTACACGATATGCTGAATCATCAAGTATCAAAACTTTCGAATAAATCCAGCAATCTAAACCTTAAATTTTCTCTTCTTCCAAACAGAATCAGTTCTCCAAAGTAGAAAACTCTACTAACTAAATTGTGATTAGATGATAATCAACTAATGCTTGGGTTTGCTTGGGTTCAAAATCACCTTAACTGTACAGTGTTTATGCAACACCCCAGAAATTAAGAGAGACTTTAATAAAAGAACTAAATTTAAATATAACAAGGGCAAAAATGAAACTTTATAAACATCATAATGTACCTACGAAGTTTGCACCATTGCATCTATAGATATTTTTGGACGGTTTTCATTCACAACATTTTGAAATTGTAGCTAATATGAAGAAATTATAAACGTTTGAAAATTCATAGTTGAAAATAATTAAATATGTAAATTTGGTAAGAAATTAATTAAAAATAAAAATAAAAATGACGGTCGATGCCCTAGGGGTTGCCATTCAACATATACCAATCGACCGGTCAGGACCTAGATGTCGACCGATCAGGACCTAGCGGTCGATCAGATGATGTTTCAGATTGACAATTTTGAGCGACCAACAGCCTGGATTTAATGAAATATTTTTACTTGATGATGAAGTAAAGGATTAGCGTGTAAGGTGAAATCAAAGATTCTCTAAAGGTTAATTATGTCCTATCAGTTTAAAACCAATGTAAATACACATTTAACTGGAACCCTAATTTATTAGAAATTTGTCTGTATACTGAAACTTTGCCAAATTTTTTCCTCTCCAAACCTAAATTCTTAAAAACTAAAATAAGAAAAAGAGGAAGATTAAGAAGGTCGAACCAAGAAAACAACTAATGGACCGAGGGGGGATTCCAATTAGGATTTAAAGGAAAGCTTCAGCCTGAGGTGGGTGTCTATATATTTAATAAGATGATTTATATGTAATCAATTTAAATATACCCTATCTGATTTAGGTTGTTAGAAACTAAACTGTGAATCATATTGTTTGGATCTGAGATTTAATAACAAATTAACTTGTTATAAACCCGTTACATAGGAATTGATCTAGGATTAAAACACTCTTCTAATCAAGTAGAAATTCCCATAATCTGTGAATAAGAATGTTAAAAGTAACACTAGGTTGAACTGTTTCTTTATAAATCTGTACACTGAATTCGAATAAGAAATTTAGGGAATTATAAAAATTGGTTCACTGTAATTGCTCTATAACTTACAAATTTGGAAAGAATGTAACTAACTAGTTATTAATCAGCCAAACGAATGAAAATCGGACATTTATAAACCTAATCAATGATGATCAATCGACCACACTATATGGAACAGTTGACAAGAAGTGGTCGACTGCTCCAAGAGTAGGTAGTCGACTGTTAGACATTTCAGAAGCATAGTATGAACCTTGGCCTATGGCCTAGGTTATAAACAAATTAGTTAGTAGCGTATATATATTACACACATACATACACATATTTATATGGATGTTAGGAGTATGGAAGCTAGTTCCATATGAGGCAACACTAAGATGTTGTGGGGATAGGTAAATGTTATGCATCCACCAAGGGTCGATATTCGATTGGGGGGACTCTATCGTAGATGACACTCATAGGAGGTTCGACGATGGATAGGAAACACTGGCTGATGCCTGATGAAGTGTGTGGCCTGACACAACGGTAATTCTGGCATTCATGGATACCGATGTGACGTGATTCTGTTTTGTTGTTTGATCCCCCAGTGTGCAATCAGAGGCGTTACATTACCGCTAAGAGGTGGACATGGACGTAGATGATGGGATACTTAAGCGAATTAGCATTGTAGGCTTCCCCTCAATGAATAATAGAGGTATGTATAGTTGTAATTATGGGAACTTAGTCCTACGGTAGAAATAGTACAGAAACCTATATGGAATAGTTACGTTAGTCGTAATGTGAGAGAAATAGTCCTACAAAAGAAACTGTGGGATAACCCTATGTTGGAAAAGTTGCAGTAGATATTAGCCAATCATTAGTTGTCTATAAGTTCGATCAATTGTCCGATCCTAAGTATGATCCTACATAAGTAGTTAGTATATGTGTGTAATAAGTTAAAATCCATCAAGTAAGGAAATCTTGTAATTCACGGATACTTGTAGAACACCCTAGACTACATAGAGTATTATTAAAGTTAACTACATGTGACCACTATATATTATAGTGTATTCATTCATTAGACTTTTGTCTGATCTATACATTTTACTTTCTTTTTCCCTACCATATGAGAATAAAGGAGCAAGTGATAGGTCCGTGATTAATAGGCGAATAAGCAAGCTCATCATTGGAGCTCGATCTTCCCTTGTATCTTAGTCTTTGCACTTTGGTTGGAGATTCGATTTAGTTTCCACTCTTACTATCTCAAACAGAATCTCATAGGTGCTTTCACAGAGGAGAACCATTGCAGCAAGACTTTTAAAAGTTACCCCTATTAGGGATAAGATTAAGCAATGAATTCCTAACTAATGCTTTACGACCTAAGTCAAACTCCTTTGCCTACACCAACGGAGTACCGACCGTCTCAATCCCCAAATATTAAAGATTGAATTGGTCAACATACTCATTTACTAACAAGCTGCCACGCACAAGATGTATGGAATGATCAAGCTACACGCTCTTCTTGATCTTATAAATGAACCGAGAACAAAGCGATACCTGAATTCATTACAAGTCATGGGTCTTCTCATCAGCCACTCAAACATTAAGTCTTACCCAGCAAAAGTCTCCCCTCTTCAAATGCCGAGAAGAAATCTCTTTGTGAAAACATTCTCTAGACCTATCTCAACAGAACCCTCTTATGCACGTGTCCAAGGCCATGTCTCTACGACAGTCTCAGGACTTAGATATGGCTTACCTCCAATGCTAACGAAATCCTAACACAGCTTCGAAGAGTCTATAGTTGGTGGAGCTAGAAAAACAAGTAGCCTAAGAGCTACACCACCTTTGGCGCCAACCACATCTACACAAAAATGTTCATAGCTAACGAGACATCCCTCACGGAAGCTAAATAGTTTCCAAACTAATCGGGCACCTCAGACTGTCCATCTGTAATCGCCTATGTACTCTGTCTACTCATACTGATAGCCCAACAAAAATATCTTAGCAAATAGCGATAGATATAAATTAGATCCCAAAAAAGAAGTGCTATACAATATAATATAATAGGAAAAATACAAGTACGCTCTCTCAACATATCTCCTTCTACCGGTTTGTTTAACCCAAACTAGTATACCTGGCCCTAAGTATTGAACCTAAGCTCCGATACAAAGTGTAACAACCCGCCCTTCATAATACCCTGAAGTCAACACCAAATAGCAGTGTCTAATGTCCCAATATCACAATGAGCAGATTGTCAGGAAATAAAATTAAAATAAACATTATACCAGTTGAATCTCACACTGAAATGACAATACATAATATACTAAATATACATGAAAGAACTGGATAAGAACACACACACACACACATATATATATAAGTGACTTCACTTGTAAAAACAATATATAAATGAGTATGAATATAGAAAGTCAAATTACATCAAACTCTCCACAGTATGGTGTTTAGTATATAACATTAGATACGTTATGTCTAATATATAAATACATATTTATCATGTATCACTACAATATCAAGATATATATGAAGTATAGACCCTGTCTCCATAGAATGCTCCAGCCATCTTGAAAGCGTATCCCCAAAAGCGCCTGACTCTCAAAATACTCAATTGAGTATTCGAGAGTTATCATGACTTAAACGGATAGAGTCAAAATGCGAGTTAGAATAAAGTCTGGTGTAAGGAGAACTATCTCATAATACTGTATATTAAACTATATATAAATAAACAAGAACTACTAAGACATGGCCAGTCCTCTCCATAATCATTGATCAGGGGTAATATAGACTGTCATAAACAAGTAAAGTAAACCTATTCAAAAGATATGAAATTATACCATAACCAGCTCTTTTCCTACAACAAAAGAGTCGGCATAACTAATATTATTTGGCTACCCATAATAATATACCATGATATAGGTAACTATACACACATAGGTAGATAGATCATGATATAAATCTTTCATGAAGTACATAATAATAAATAATAATGATATTAATAAAATCCAACTAATAATATACTTCAATAACAATAAGAGACAACTAAGGAATTCAATTTGACACCCATCATTGCTGATGGGTGGAGTCTGCTACAAACATCTAACGTGGTTCAATGATCCCCATCTAGGGTCCAAAATAAATAAAGTTAGTACTCAATGTACCATAGACCTTGAGCCGCATCCCATGTGATTGAATTTGTGTATGTATCACTGTATCCTACTCACTGTATCCTATAGTGAGCATTAGTGATATATGACCTACTCTAGATATTTGACACATATATAGATCTCACCATAACCCAATGTTTCAAGTTGAGGGTCCAAAGTAAGTAGAGTCAATACCTCAATGTACCGTAGACGCTGAGTCACATCTAGAGCGGTCGAACTGAGGTAGGTCTCACCGTTCCCACAGTGAGCATAAGTGATATATTACCTACTCCATATGCTTAAAACCTATGTGGGTCTTACCTTGTCCCTCATCGAGCGTAGGTGATAATTTACCCCTTTTCTATACTTAGAGTCAAAATTTTAAAATAACTAGAGTCAATACCGTAGTATACCATATACCTCGAGTCGCACCAAGAGTAGTCGAACTCGTGTAGGTCTCACTGTACCCAATAATGAGCATAGGTGATAAACAACCTACTCTAAATATTCAAGACCTATGTGGATCTCACTGTATCCCACATTGAGCATAAGTGATGTATGATCCATTCATAGATGATCGTCATCATCCATTACCATACCTTACAATAAGTATATATGATGCATGATCATTCGCAGATGATTTCACCATCTATTAACACGTTTGGTCGCTAATATAAGACTAATATGGTGTATGGGAACTAATATAAGATCCATCCTTGGTAGAATCACTAGCATAAGACCAATATCATTCATCAAAACATATATAACCCAAGGTCAAAGATAAGAGATATGAACTTACTTTGCTTCATTGTACACGCTCGTTGGACGTGACCATGCGATTAGTCACCATACCGATCTCATGCTCGATCATTGTTGATTCTAAATGAATCATTTAACATTTGCATTCGGATCCCAAGCTTCGCACTGATTTTTCCACTTCCCCGACTAGCCCATAGTCTTTCATGAAGTTGTGCCAAAGGTCCATACGAACCCCCATCCAAAATAGGGGAAGAATCCCCAATAAATGGCACCTGACCTAGGCTTTATTGCCCCGGTCTGTGCACTACTAGTCCACCTTTGGTCTATCACCATCGACTGATAGTAGCCTATCCTAGGAAATAAAGACTGGGAAAGGTGTTACCTTATTGCTATGGCCATAAATTCACGTGTTATTTCCTCTGCTACTTCGTCCGACGAGCTCCTAGTTTTCGAAGCCTGCCTCTACCCGATCTGATCTCCTAAGGAGTTCATTGGTTGATGTTTTGGAAGTGTTTAAAATCAATAGCGACACGATATCCACTCTTTGTGCATGCTGATTTCAACAGGCGAATATAGCGACTCAGCCTCCTCTAACACGCCAAACAACATAATTGGCCTTCCTACCTTATGTGACACCGCCTGTGTTCCCATACGCCCATATGTATACATTTATACACACACGAACACATAACAACACTTTCAGCCGTATAAGTCACGTTTCGACCTTCATCGGAGCGATTACTTAATCTGATACCTTCTCATTCAACTTAGCATACATGATAGTTGCTATGGCTACGTGAGAACACTCGCCACGTATTTATTTGCAAATATGGATATTCACATACATATATATAAATATATAATGTATATCTGTGTGTGTATGAATATATATACAACTACCTTCAACAATTCTAATTAAACCACAAGAGCTATCTTGGTTATTACGTAACTTTCAATACGTATAACCACTCGAGCATGTATATGCACACATATATTTAAGTAAGCGACTTAATCATTACTAAATCAAATATAATTTTGTTTACTAAATCTTTTCAAGAGAAGTAAAATCTCTATTTATACTATTCTATAAAATCTCATTTCATACCATTTTATAAAACATTATAAATATCTTATAAAATATGTTATTCATATTATTTTACAAAATCTTATACTCTTTATAAAATACCTATTTCATACTATTTTATAGAATATCACTTTCTTACTATTTTATAAAATCACTTTATCTATAAAATATCACTTTTCTACTATCTTACAAAATCACTATTTTATAAAATATGTATTTTATTTATTTATAAACTTATTCCCTTACATAAGTAATATCGAAAATATATCATTCATTAGTAAAGATCGTCTCTTTACTTTTAAATAATATTCATAAGTAATAATCAAGCTTCATTAATCGCTTAATTAGCTCACTAGCTTTCCTATAACCATTTAAATTAGTTTTATTATTACTAAAAAATTGTAACGACCTAAAATTTGGGTTATCAGATTTTAAATATTTAAATAATTTTAAATATTTAAAATAATTGAATTTTGGAATTTAATAATTTATAATTCAAATATAGGGATTAATTAAATATTTTAATTATGAACAAGATGTAAATTAAATGGATTTAATAATTTTACTTAACGCCTTTTAATTAATAAATAATACTGGTGAATTCAATTCGTAAATTTATTTATAAATATAAATAAATCGGATTTAAATATCGATAATTAAATATTTAAATTTGTGAAATTAGCCTTTCGAGGCACAATCTCAGATCTTGACAAAACCAGTTTCATTAGATCCGTAGTAGTAAATTATATTACACCATTGAATTTTGTGGTAATCCGATGTATCATTTGGTCGTGTGAGTTCGAAACGCGTTGAAATTCATATCGAAAATCTAATATAGTACTAGGTCCAAAAGCCTATCTTCTGCATACGATCGAATTAGGTCTCGAAACTAGTTTCGTTGTGTTCGAAATAGGAGTATAACATATAGAACGCTAAGAAGCATGCCTCATTTGGAGTTTGAAATTTTCAAGTATGTTTTATTGAAAATTTTAAAATTAAAATAATATAAATATATTTATAATCAGCCTATACTTCAATACCCATGCCATACCCACCACATACTTGCACCATATCCCCCAAAGTACTCAACCATACCTTTCCTCTTTTATTTAAACACTGCCTAAGAACAAAATTTGGATTCTCTCTTTGAAAACAAAGTTTAAAAATTAAACTATGAATCTATACTTGTTTAAAAATCATGAAACCAGTTTTAAAAATCTAGTTTTGACAAGAGCTTCAACCCGACTTACTGGAGTGATGTTCAATTATTATTTAGGGGGGGCCAAAGTGGAGTATGCACCTACCGTTTTGAATTTTGCTCGATTCGTGTAGAATTCATCGAATTTGAGCTTGGTTTTGGAATTAGCATTGGAAGAGATAGCCAGGGCCAAAGTTTGGTGATGAACGAAGGTGGATGGTGTCACACGACCTGACATGCTTGGAGGTGGGAACCTGCTGTCGTGTTTTGACTGAGGGAGGTTGGGGATGATCGGTGGTGGCAAGCAAGTGCGGTTCAATGAAAGATGAAGATTGGCGAAGTCAGCTCGTCAATCGAACGAGTGTAGCTTCGTTTCATTGACAACTCGTGCACGCATGTATGGGTTTGTGCCACTTTGCCTATTTGTTTATAATCAGGAGGAAGAAGATGAAGGTTGTGAAGGGGGGCAATCTTGTAACTTATGTTTTGTTATTTAATTTTAATTTTTAAATTTGTCGATATCTTATAATTTGCACAACTCCTTCGTACGAGGTCGGATTCAAGCCGTTTGTTGCATTGGACTCGTTTCATTGAGTTCTTCGCTATGGAGTTGGTTTGATTGGATTTGGACCAAGTGAAAATTTAGGCTAAAATCGAATGACCGTATGGTTTTAGTTTGAAATCGAGGCGTTTCGGCGGAAACGAAAAGCAATGTGAGTTTAACTCACATTTAATTTCATTATATCATATCGTGGATGTTATAAACATCTATTGATTGTTTAATTTTAGTAAATTGTTTGATTGCTTGTTTGGTTGAACTTCCGATCGGAAAATGGATGACATATTAATTTGACTGTTATAATCCCATATGATTATCTATACATTATCCGTAACCATTGTTTTGCAAGGAAAATCTATAGAGAGACCCAAAGAGGGTTTCTTGCCAATATATTATTTATTTACATACGTATATTGTTATATTAATAGCCAACTCAGATAAAATCATGATATTCCATCTAATAGTTTAAATGTTGTTATAGCGATTTTCGTTATACCGTCGTTTATTCAATTTGATTCCCAAAAACTTATCATCTGAACTTAAGCTTGTGATTCCGCTAAAAAATAATATTGAAAATTTATTAATCATTTTGATTAATGATAATTTAAATTAATTAATCATTATTAATTAGTTTGAGATTAATTAACCAATTTAATAAAGGAAGATTAAAGATTGGTTTATCTTTAGATTTAATTAATCATTTTTGCTAAAGATGTTTATACTTAATTAGTCATTTTAACTAATGATTATTTGAGTTTAATTAATTCTTTTAATTAATGAAAACCGAGTTTAATTAATTTATAAAACTTAACTAATTATTTCAATTAACGGTAATTAAAATTAACGATCATCTAATTTAATGATATTCAAAAGTAATTAGTCATTTTAAATAATGATATTTAAATTTTATTATTCATTTTAATTAATGATATTTTTAATTTAATTAATTGTTTTAACTAATAATATTTGGAATTTAGTTAAATCATTTTAATTAATGATGTTTTATAATTAAATAAATCATTTTAACAGATGATGTTTTAATTAATCATTTTAGCTAATGTAGTTTGAATTTAATTAATCATTTTAATTAATGATGTTTGGGATTAATTATGTAATGATTATTTAAATTTAATAAATATTTTTAATTGATGGTGTTTAAAGTCAATTTATTGATTTAATAAAAGTGATTAAAGTAAATTAACTAATATAATACAATTGTTTTAATAAAATGATTTAAAGTTAACAAACTGATTTAATAAAGATTTTTAAAGTTGATTAACCATTGTTATGTAAGTGTTTGGAAATAATTATCTATTTTACTATAGATAATGGTTTTGTTTATTTAAAAGAGATTTTATATGTGATTAATTATCTTTCGGGATAATTAATATTGTTTTAAAGTTATAAAAAGGAATTGGATACTCGTTTATTGGGATGTTAAGTTGGATAACCTTCTGGGTGTTCGGTCTGAAATTGGTTTAGGCCTTTGGGGTCGCATGCCTGGAGAAATTACTCTCTTAACGTTTTAACAACCAGGAACTAATTCTTAAAGTTTTTTACCAATACGAAAATCAAGCAAAAGTTCAGTTCATTTTTAAAAGAAAAAATTTGATTGGTTTATGGAAATGAATTAATATCTGTAAAGCGAATCACTTATATGGAAAATATTTATTTGTATAATTCGCACTAAACATCGAAGAAGCAAACTTGTTGCTATTTCAAAAGTTAAGAATAATCGTTGGACATGACTTTGAGGTAACACTACCTTGACTTGTTCGGTATTGTTGTTAACTAAGAAAAAGCACAAGTTTGAATTCAATGAGTGGTGACTAGTATACAGGACTTAATTTCCATGTCATTTTATATCCTAGATAGTTGGTACCTCAGCTATTGGTTACTTCAACTACTTTATTTTCGTTATTCTAAGACGAATTATTGCTCCATTGAGCGTTGCTATCCTTTGTCGAATAATGACTAAACCAAAAGTGCGAGTGGGGGCCAAGCTATGTGTGGTTGCTCCCATTAAGGTATTTTTACATCTCATCCAGTTTGGATTTGGTTGTGCACTTAGATGTGGAAATATTCAGCGGTAAGGTCTGAAGGGGTCCGGCTTGGAGGTTTCTGAAAAGTGTCATAGAGTAGTTGAGCTTCTCAGAAGTATATTACTAGAGGTATATTTCAAAGGGGGTGCATCTTCCTAGTCATTTGTTCGAAAATTTCCTTTCCTTATTTGATTCGTATCTCTAAATCTGTTTTAACTTTAAAATTACCATGAGTAGAACCAACTCCTCATTACACCATTTGAATATTGATTTTTCCATTCTATCAAGTTGGCCGGTTACCTTATTCTATCTATTCTATCAAATTGGACGGTTACCTTATTTAGTCCACTTTATCAAGTTGGACTATTTTTCTTATTCTATCCATTCTTTCCAGTTTGGATTTTACTCGGTTTATTTCCAGTCTTTCAAGTTTGGTTTAATATCGATAATGCTCATTCATATTTGGATTTATTTCATGATATTTATTCTACTCTTGCCTATATGAATGTTATTCTTATAAGGTGAAAAACCATTCCGCGTAAGCCGTGTGGTCTCACAAAACTTTTGTATATGTTCCCCATTTTTCGAGTTATCTTACGCTAGTATTTCCAGACTGATCCGCGCATTATTTATTTATAATGCTCAGGGTCAGACCGAGTATTTTCCCAAGTTGTCTTAAAGTTTTGGAGATCAGGGAGGGGAGCTGAAGATTCACCTATCGTAGTATTTTTAATTTTCCGCTATATTATACAGTATGCATATTAACATTTGGAAGGTCAGAATTTTATAACTTTCCAACTGATAAGGTTTGTTTTTAACTCTGATACACTCTATATGATTGGAGCGACAGTTTCCTACTGTCCCTATTTATATTACATATTGTCGATTCTGCTATGAGATTCTATCTTTCTCTATTCTTTTTTATTTACCCTAACAATCTGCCATTTGTCGATTGGATGCACGATATTGGAACACAGTGGTAGTGTTCGATGTCCACTTTCGATGGTCAAAATGGCTGGTCGTTGGCGTGGACTTAATTATGTCATCTAATTAGTATCTAATCCATTACAACATCACATATAATCACCCAATTATCCCAAAATCCATTTTTATGCTTACTAATTATTTCAAAAATTGTAAGCAAGGACTTAAACAAATAATGAGGTGATGTAATCATGTTCATAAATGAATACAGGCCTAATTCAACCCAAACAATATCCAAATCATTTCATATAATCCCATAATCATCAATAAATAAAATGAAGAACATTAACAAGTAAATATATATAAAGAATCATCCAACTCACCTTCTCTTTCTCTAAATCAAGCTTTAACCACCAAAACCCATGCTATCCCTCTCTTTGAATCATAGTTGAAGCTCCAAATCATAACTTCAAGCAAATTCCTTGATGATTTTGTAGATAATTGCATGAGAGAATTATGGTGATTTTTATTTAAATTTAGGAATTTTATTTGAAGGATTTATCGCTTGGAAATTAAGAAAATAGAGGAGGTTTGGAGTGGAAAAGGAAAAGAAACGTTGGAATGAAATGAATGAGTGGAATTATAGAGATGTATTTAACTTATAGGATAACTTATGGGCCTAGCACAAATTCATTTCAAGCACTCAAAATCATTATTCACTCCAGAAATTCATCGACTCAAAACACAGTAAAGTTCATACTCATTTTTCTCATGATGGAAAAGTAGTCTCAACTATAGGTGCCTAGAATTACAATTCATCCATCTCTGAAAAATCGAGTACAAGGGGTGTTGCATTAATTAATGATTAAATATTTGAATTAATCATTTAAATATTCAGTTGTTAAATTGTAGGGTATTATAATATGTGAGAATGCCTAGCTACATATAGTATCTTTTCTTAATTCATATCAACATTTTATTATCATCAATTTTCTTGTATCTACATAAATGTTCACAAAACCCATCAACTTTGAGTATTACAAGGATTCATACTATGACTACCACCCTACAGCTTTGGTACATAATATGCTTGTAAAGTGTGTTTTAACGGTACCCGGGCAATGTAGAGTGGTAACCAAAAGTAAAGCAATAACAACAAGAAAGCAAAACCTATCATATATTACACAATGCAGTAACCTAACTAAAATAAACCACGAAATTAGAGCATAGTAGGTTCATTATAGTTATATAAAATAGAAAATTGATTTTGTACATCAAAATGTAAGTAAATGGAAACAGTCTCTAAATAATAATAGTATAGCACCAATAAAGCTCTATAATAGAAATATAGCGCATAAGCTCCAAAAGTAGGTATATGAAAAGTGTAGCCTACTGCTATCCCTCTTCACGGCTCTATGTCCTATCTCATACCTGCTATCTGCTATACTTATTTAAGAGTGCCTGAGATAATAAGAGCAAACCATAAAACCTTAAGTTAGACAATAGTATGGTAAGAGTGATCGACAATCTTAAAATACTATAAAAGTCGATATAGTTAATAGGAAGAAAAGGTATGGAGAACCATACTTGACTTGTCCTAACATCCAAAGATTTAGCACATAACATCAATATATTCTATTATACTATCACCATCATGTGAGTGTACTACAAATCAAGGTACAATATTGGGTATCTGAGTATCTAAGTTAATAATACCTATATCACATGGCATCCATAGTAAAATAAAGCAAACACAACAACCATCAAGCAATCTCACATCGCTCACTCAAGTGCATTGGATATACGATAGCTCGTATGACCACACTGACTGTTAGAGGCTACTCAACGTCTTAGTTTCTCAATGCTTGACTCTATGCCATTTTGAAGTTCAGGAACTAGACTAAATATCAAATATCTAGGGTATATAGATCAATAGTCAAAGATCTAGGATATGATCAAATCTAGGAGAGCATCCTCACATCCGGCTCTTTACGAGAACAAATTGTAACCTTCGAGTTATCAACGATCCCTTAGCACATATCTCCATAGTAGAAGACATCTTATGTTCCATTTCACTATTTTACAACAACTAACTTTCCTTTATGGATCATCAACACAACTCCTATCATCAAGTTGTCTAAATTCAAAATACCCCTAGACATCCACCAAAAGTTAAAGCATCTCCTCATTATAGGACTAAAGTCATCACGCCAAATCCCTATCTCATGCCTAAAGAAACCATGCCAAATCCCTATTTTAGATCTCTTGTTGAAGTCTTCATTTGCTAGATCGTTCAGTCATGGTTGTAACTTGCTACTCCTTTATCAAATTGGCTAGCGATCGATAAGACATACTCCTTATGCCCCCTGTTCAACATGCCTAAATTGACATGGTTCATTACTAACTGATATGGGCCAGTATTAACCCTTAGTTCTTTGTACTTAGCCTAAATATGGTGAAGCACAAAATCCTTGGACCTCCTTCACATAAGCCTGAAGTCCCCTCCCATGCATTCAAGTTCCATGTTTGAAGTTAGCAATGAAAGAACACCTAATCCAGATTGTTTGGGGTTGACCCAAAAATATGTTCGGTGGTAACAAAATTTATGCATTTTCTTTTCCTTGGCCCGAAGTAAACTTCCATTTGCATCTACGTAATTCAAGTAGCCATCCTTCTCCACCTTGGTGTAGCTTTTTGCACTTAACTCCCTTTAGCATCAGTCGATACCGATCCCAAGGATCGTTGGTGAACGATATTACTTAACCGATTTTCTAGCTATGTTATTATTTAGATTTCCAACATTATTTCTCCTTTGTTTGGCTTATCAATTTTGTGTGAAGTCTTCAAATCTGCATCAATACACCTTTTGCAACTCCAAAGCACATCCATCCAAACTTTTCTCTATCAATATGGATCTTCATCATTTGTGCACAACACTTTCAATAATCCATCCTACTAATCATCCTTGTAGAGAAGATCCATAATAACTCTAATTTGAATATCAGTCGGCATTTACATACATATTATGTCCATACAAACGTACATTCATGTAGTAATCATCAATACATCCATTCAATGTGATGTATACATTAAGAAAATCCTAACTAACATTCATATCATCATTCAAGTTATATCTAGAATAAAAATAAAGTTAAATCCTTTTATAAAACATAGATAGATCTAGATCTAGTAAAAATCACATTTTTATCTCCGAAAACATTTTGAAAACATAATTTAAAACTATATCAGCAATTATAGTTTACTTCCTCGTATAGAAGTCAAATATCACCAACAACAAGGTAAAGTAGATTCAACCTACCAAGCACAAATTCCAAGATTCTAATTTTTGAAATCTCAAGTGTATCTTCGCTAATAGCCATGCTATTCGCCTTTAATTACTTATTTTAACTAGATTTATTAAAAGATTGATGGATTTTAGCTAAGAAATATATTAATAGAGGTTTGGAATAGTTTTGAAGTTAAAAAGTGATTAGGGGTTGTCCTATTTGGTAGCTTAGGCACACTATCTGAAATAAGTTATCAGACCTAATTTGGGCTTAAGGTAATTACCTGCTAATGTATCTAAAAACCGTCCAACTTCAAATGACAATATCTCCTAAATTTTATAGCCAAAAATATATTATGACCACTCTACGAAAAGAGAAACTATCATATTTTTCATCTGAAAGTGGTTTTAGACTCTAATTTGGTTGCTATCAAAAGTTGGAGCCCCTACATGTTTTCGAGGGAAAAACATTCCCATATTTTCTCTAAGGTCAAAAATGTCAATACTGAACATTTCTGAAGATTACATTTAATTTGGACCCATTAGCCATAAAAATATTATCTTTACGATCTGCCGATACATAAAATTATCGGTTGTTACATCATTCCTTTAGGAATTCCTCCCTCGAGATTCCTACCAAACAATGTAGATACCAAGCATGCCTAACAATCAAGCAAGCATATCAAACATCAAACAAGCACCTATAAGTAATAGCTAAAACATATGCAAACCCTATCATGCAAGGTACTAAACTAGCATTGTGACAACCCGTATTTTTGGACCAGGTAAAATTGCCGAAAAATCTGTCCGTTCTAAAACTACTAATGAAAACTACCAACTTAATACACCATATTTGATAAATATTCAACATTATTAAATGTACAGGATACAATTTCAATTATACAACTTATCAGAGTAATTTATTTATTTATTAATCCTACAAAGTGTGCTTTAATACATACCAAATACAATGACTATAAATCTACCACTGCACAACTCCGATGAGAGAGACAATACTATCCGTACCTACGAACTCAATAAACAATGTAAATGCGGAATAAAATAGTAAGCATGAAAGATTCAATAACACAAGATAAACAACAGCCAATAACAGATAAACATGAAAGGGTTGTATTATTTTAGAGGCTGCACCACTACCACTTGTGACTGCCTACGTACCCCTATCTAATTGGGTACCCAATTAGATACAGGATCAAGCCTACATAGTTCTTCTACCGCAAATAGGACTCATGGAGCTTAGGATGCAACGAACAATATGCAATTCCCAAAACTATCCACTTAGGCTTAACTTCAATTTTAGATTTTACGAAAATTATCTCTATAAACTTTATTCTCGAATTCTTACTTCAAAACTTTTGAAATATATATATCTTTTATATTCAGATTATACTTTACTTCGGGATCTTAAATCAAATCACTTTTGGAAAGTTAATTTGGAAATCCCAAATACTCTAATAAAAGCATATCAAACCATATGCAACCAGATCAGGAGGTTTCTCCCAATAACAAGGAAATTGGGTCCCAACCTTCATACAATCATAAATAAGTACATTCCTCTATTCCAAGAGCGGACTATACCAAAATCATGTGCCTACTTTTTAGTTACGGGTTATCCGAATCATCGGTAACATAACAAATCATTTTATTTCCCGAAGCGATAAATCATTTCACACTAATATTCATAGGTACTTTTAAGTCTATAATAATTTTCATTTCCTAAATCCGTTCAAAAATCATCTTAAAACCATCGGGTTTAGTCCTCGAAATTCTTTCTGTTTCATAAAACATTTTATAAAACCATTCTTATATAAATCACTTTTATATAATATAACTTCAATATTCATTAACAAACATTTCTATTTCTTTTAAAGGGAAAACATTTCATAACATTTCCATTTGAAAACCAATTTTCAAAAAAATTCATTGAATTAAAGTGAATCAAATATTAGCGCTAAACACCTTATAGTCAAATCAGAAATAAATCATAAGGTGTTATCCTACAATTATTTTCTACGACCCATGCATATGGATAATTAATTGCTCATAAACTGGTTGAGCAAAGTCAACAATCAATAAATAACAATTAGTGCTCATAAACTGGTCGAGCGCAATCCAAACAACCAAACAATCAATTAACAAAATAAACACAACAATAAATGATAAATCAACGCTTTATTATGTCAAATATTTATAACACGTTTTATTTTATCTTCATTTAAAATGATTTAATATTTATTTTAAAGCATCCGGGCTTTCCCTTCGACATGTTCCGTCCCTCGTCCAAGTCTCCTTGGATCTCATAGACGAAACATGTGTACTAGTCATTTCCGTATACCTCATTAAGTATTAACTTCTAAATTTCAAAATAATTAATTAACCATCCAAATAGTTAAACAAGGAAATTAAACCATTTTTAGCAAAAAAAAGTAAACAAGCATTCAACAATGGTTTTCAAATAACACTTAACACTTAAAGTTCTTTCAACTGAGCAATGATTTTAATGAACTTTAAGAAAGAAATAACTCACTTTGGATTCCACTCCGTCAAACTTTAAGGCAAGGAAATTAAGATCTAACCCATACTTCCTACAATGCTTGGAAACCAAATCAAAATAAGCCCAATTTTATCCTTCCCAGTGGTTGACCAAGGCTTGAGATAGAGGTTGGCTGAAAATATAGAGAAGATGTGGTGGAGCTTTGACATTGAATTCTCAAAATTAGACCCGAAAAACAGGTCATTTTCTCTCTAGTTTTTGACCCTCTTACTGACAAAATTTGAAAAAGTGGTTTACTATAAAGTTGTTGCAATTTATTTTCTCTTGAACTTGAAAAAAAATGAAACATTAGACTTCTACTAGTTATTAGGAAGTTATAATCAAAAGAAGAGAGGGTATTCTCGGATTGACAAAAAATAAAGCCCAAAAATGCACTGTAAAGAATTGAATTTTTGGCATAACTAAATTCAAAATTGAAAGAAGTTCTCAACATAAAAGTTGTAGCACTAGACTTTTATATGATCTGAAAAAAAGAATTTCTTTATTTGGATAATTTTTGTAGATTATGATAATAAGAAACAGAGGTATTTCCGGCCATAAAATTTGGGCCGAAAATGACTTTGAAAGAATTGAAATTTTGCTATAGTAACTCTTAGATTTTGAAGAAATAATGTAATCGATAATTGTAGCCAACTTAATTCTAGTGAGTTTGAAAAAATAATTTTCCAATTTGGGTTAGTTTTGAGAAAGTTATGGCCGTGAGAAGAAGATGTAAAATATGAAAAAAGAAGAGTTTGATTTTGAAAAGAATGGATATCGATTTTATTTGAATATTTTGTAAATATTTTGACATTATTTCTTTATAATTTTTTTATATGGCATGGAAGGCATTAAAGTGGCTTTGGAAAAGAAGAAGAAGATAAAGAAAGTGAGGAAGAAGTGAAAATTGAGATGTGAGAAGGAGGTGGGTATTTATAGAAAAAGTAAGGAATTGAATTTTACAAATTTAACCTCTTACCAAATTACAAAACTAACCTTACTTCAACCAAAAGCAATATCCACTTTTTCAATACTTAACCTCATTTTTCACACCCTTACTTTATGTCTTAGTGACTTAAAGATTAAGTAAAAATAAGTAACTATTTTGTTGGATTTTGATGTGATTTTGATTTGAAGTTTACTTTTAACTTTTCTTAAACTTACTTACTTTTCTTAATGATGTTATAGAAGTTTCCTAATCATAATTAGTAAAATTAAAATTGTTTAGTTACTAAAATGTATAATATATATGTTAAAACATGTTAATAAATGCGCGACAACATTGCGACAACTTATTTTGAACAAAACGTTGAATTTCGACAAAACATTTTACGGTAACATTTTGACGTTTTAGTTAAACTATTTATTTATGTAAACCAAATTTAAAAATAAATTTGTATAATGTTATTTAAAAATATAAACACTCATAAATAAATTAAAATAATTTATTATTAAACCATTTAAACTTACTTTTCTGAAATCAGGATTTTGTCACTTTTCTCGATATAAGCAAATGTTACTATTTTTATGTATATTTCTATTTCCAAATTCTATCTAATATTATTTAAATCATAAAACCTTTTATATTTTATATTTAAAATCATTCTAAATTAGTATATTTTAAAGCGGTCAAATTCTGGGTCGTTACAAGCATAATAGAATACCAAAGGTATTGTTAAATATGATAAATGGAATCTTACCAAGTAAAGAGTTACGGATAAGCAGTCCTCCTGCTCTCCTTAGTCCCCCACTTGCTATTGTCCTTGCTTTCACCCCATTGAAACTTCACCAGCAACATTATCTTTATCCTAAGCTGCTTCATACTTCACTTAATTATATAAATAGGCTTCCGAGCCTTGATTCTTCAGGTTCAACTTTTATATCATCCAGTTAATTGGGTTCCACCAGTACAGCTAAGTCGTGCACAAACTTTCTAAGATGAGATACATGAACATGTTTTGAGCATTCACCATCTTCTAAGGTTAGTCAACCTTATATGCTAGGTTCCAATCCTTTCAAGTACCCAAAAAGGACCTATGAATCTCGATGCCAACTTCCCCTTATTACCGAACCGAACCGTGTTCTTCAATAAAGAGATACCGACAAACACCATATCACCGATAATGACTGAATTCCATGTTTTCTTTTAACAACATAGCTCTTTTGTTTATCTTGAGCAGATTTCATTGATTTTCGAGCGATTCTTAATCTTATCTAAAGTCTCTTTTATATCTGGCCCTAGCATTAGTTTCTTGTTTGCTTCCTACCAACATGATGGGACCTTGCATAGTAAGCCATATAATGCCTTAAATATTGCCAAACTAATGCTCGATTGATGTTGCATGGAAATTTAACTAGATGCAATTGATCATCCCATAAGCCTCCAAAGTTAATTATGTAACCTTGCAAGAGATCCTCTAAGATATGATTCACTCTCAGTCTGTCCCTTATTTAGTGGGTAATAAGCCATACTCAAATGCAGCTCCATTACTAACGCCTCTTGTAAGCTCTTCCAAAATCCACTCATGAGTAATGGGTCTCGATCGCTCACAATCCTCTTCGGTACACCATGGAATCATACTATCCACTTCACATACAACTAGCAAACTTTGATGCCATTCTACTCGACTTTATGGAGCACTGTTCTTCATTGTATCAACTAGATGCTACCATACCCTTGTCTAGTCCTTGGTAATCCATTGATGAAGTCCGTCAGTATATATGCCTGTTTCCACTAGGGAATCTCAAGCGGTTGTAGAAAATCACTTATCTTCTTTTGCTTAGTTTTCGCCAACCGACCGTTCATACACTTTGATATGAATCCCGATGTCCTTCTTCATCTCTTCCTAATAAAAAATTTGCTTCATATCTCGCTATATTTTATTGCCTCCAAGATGTGTAGTCAATCTCGAATGACGGTGCTCATGCAACAAATTATTCCTCAATCCATCAACATTGGGCATAACAACCTACCATCCTTATGGAGTCTACTGCCTCAGTCGAGTCCATACTAATTCATCTCTTCCAACTCTACTCTTGTCTCTATCTTAGCCATGATCTCTACAACCTAACATCACACCTTTGACAAGTACCGATCTGCTTCATCAGAGTAGGTCCAATGGTCAAGCTTGCCAACATATCTGGCTCTTGCTCACACCTAGTCTTGAAATAACTACATCCACTCTAGGAACATAGCTCTTATTCTTGCATGTCTCCTACTCAAAGTATTAATGATCGCATTCCCTTACCAAACATACAGGAAATGTCCAAGTTGTAGAAGGCCAAGAACTCTAACCATTGCTTTCGATGAAGGTTAAGGTCCTTTTGTGAGAAAAGGCACTTCAACAATTTATGGTCAGTGAATAACTCAAACCTCTCTCCCAACAAGTAATTCCTTTAAATCTTCATTGCAAACACTGTCTCTACTAACTCCAGATCATGGGTCGAGTATTTTCTTCTCATGCCGCTTTAGTTGTCGACTATCATATGTGGCAATTTTACCCATTTGCATCAATACCACATCCAATCTAATACTACAAGTATCTTTGTATACTATCAACTCCTCATTCACACTTGGGATGACTAACACTGGTGCACTTGTCAACCTCTCCTTCAGGCTCATGAACGGATGCCCGTACCTTACATCCCACACAAAAGTTTGATTCTTGTTTGTCAAGTTGGTCAATGGTGCTACAACCTTTGAGAAGTCTTTTATGAACCATCCAAAATATCCTGCTAATCAAAGGAAATTCCTCACATCTGTAGCACTCCTAGGTCTATCCCGATATTTGACTGTTGCTACCTTAACAGGATCCTCGGAATATCTAGCTCCAAAAAAACATGACCAAAGAATCATATTTCTCTCCTTCCAAATTGACACTTAAAAAACTTCACCTTAAGCTGGTGCTTCCTTAACACCTCTAACACAGTCCTTAAGTGTTCCTTGTCTTCCTCTTCCTTTCATGACTAGACAAGAGTATCATTAATGAACTAAATAATTTTTTTTCTAGTTGTTCTCTAAATACATGCTTCATAAGATCAACAAAGTATGTTGGCACACCGGTTAATCCGAACGGCATAACCAACCAATCATAGAATCCCGATGGTGTACAAAATGTGATATTCAACACACTCTCCATCGCCACTCTCATTATATGGAGCCCCATCCTGAGAAAACAACTTTGCACTATGGAGTAGGCCGAATAAGTCATTAATAAATTGGAGTGGATAATTATTCTTTCTCGTCGCATTATTTAGCTCACAATAATCCATATAAAGCCTCAACGAATCGTCCACCTTAGTGATGAATACTATAGGTGCTCCTTACTCATATATACCCCTACGAATGAACCCCTTCTTCAATAGGTCATTCACTTGCACCTCTTGTTCTCTTTAATCTTTGGGTGCCATACGCTCAAAGACATAACTAGTAGTCTGGTACCCTTCACCAAATTATTACCTCCCTATATGGCCGTAATTCGGTTACCTCCTTAAATATGAACGGATGCTCCTTAACTATAGGTACTGATGATAAATTGTCATGCATCCATGACTCCATAAGATCATATCACGACAAACCATACATAAAAAAAATCAAATCTCCCATAGGGTTTGGCACAATCAAAGGTCTATCTACTAGCTCAGGTTTCAATCCTATGTTATCTACCATGTTACTAGATATAAAGGAATGTGAACCCTTGTATTAAATAAAACATAAACAAGTACGTCATAAATAGAAAGTATACCTTGGACGATGATGGCTTTCCCCTTCTCCTTCATCGATGGAGCATTGGACAAAGTTGGAATGACATTAAGAGCATATGCCTTCATCATCTACCTCAGGACAATTTTTTAGACATGCCTGAAATTATTATAGTTATGGCACTTCTTTCCATTATTCTTGCAGTTCTTGCTTAGATGGCCCTTCTCTTCGCAGTTGTAAAATGTTGGCTCTCATTTTCCCATTTTCTAGACGTCTTCGCTCTGAGACTATTTCTAGTTCTTATTGCTCCATTTCCTCTTTCTTCCTCGCTCACTTGCGGCTTTGGCTCCACTTTCGAATTAACAACCTTTTTCTTTTTGTATAGGCTGTCATGCCTTAAAGCCTTCTTGACTTCCTTTTCGATACTCTCATCAATATGGCCCATTTCCTTTCCTCTAGATAGCCATTCAATCCAATTATAAACTTCTCATTTTTCTTGAACGAATGTCTATGAAGGACATCCCATACTTTGATAATGTGTCGAACTCTGCCACATATTCTAAAACGAACACGTTACCTTATTTCAGATCAATGAACCTTGTATACAACACCGATTCTAAGCTACTGGTATGAACTTCACTTCGAATCTAACATTAAACCAATCCCAAGTCACTGATCCTTAGGTTTAGCAGCTCTGAGGTCATTCCACTAATCCGTTGCCCTTCCTTGAAGATGTCTTGAATCCAACTTCCTTTTTATTACATCATCTAAGTTCAAGTCCTTTAAGATGCTTCCACACGTGTCAAACCAATCCTGAACTTCGACAGCTGATTCGGTTCCTTGAAACTATTTGCCACCAAGACTAGAGTAGTCTTTGTTCAACTTAGCAAAGTCAACCCTTGGCGTTGGTAGTGGAGCACCACCACCTATAGCAATATTTGGAGTACCTCCTTAGGCATTCTACAATATGATTCTCATCATCATATTAAACATAGTCTACAAAGAAAGGTTACCCCTGCCCCGAGCCTACTCCTTCGTCTATTCCTAGATGAAGTTTCTTGCAAAATTCCTTGTCTGTTTGCTCATTTTAACTGTTTGTAATAAGAACGATAGGTCTTTCATAAAGGAAAGCTACATAAGTTGTACTCATATACATAATGTGACTTATACTATATATGGCTATATAGTTTCTCTAACGACCAGGTATTTTCAACCATTCGCATCCACGCATGTCGGACTTGAATTGTTCAAAATACCGAATTGTAATTTAAATTTGGCAAATATCAAAATATACAGTAAATAAATAAATCATAGATCACAGACACAGAATAAATAATAATGCAGCAGAAGTACAAGAGATAGTAGTTCATGAAGCTACTACATATATATAAGATACGTAGAGTTAAACAAGATATAACAGAAGAGTTATAAGATACATCAGGTATAAATCCAAATACATCATTGGAATCACTGGATACTGAAAGCAAAATAGATTGCTGGATCTTCAAGAAAAGCTCCAACTTCGAAGGTGAGTCTTGAATGTTGAATCACTCAGTCTGACCCGATCGTAAAGCGAAACACAAAACACTCGAGTCAGGACATACATACTTATGAACTGTAAATCAACTCAAGTGAATAGTAACAAAATGCATCAGTAACTTAAAGGATGCTTGGGATCACCCATCCTTTAAGGATTCATTAAACTATTTACTATGTAGTAACATTCACTATTATAATAATGTCTACAACAAAATAAACTTACTTTTAAATAGCGTTTAGGCTTTACTTTTTCTACCTTAACACGTAATAGTCCCAGTAGTCCATCCAGTATCATAATACCTCCTGATCGGGAGGCTACTAGAGGATACTCCATGGGCTTTGGGAGAAAACCAAACTTGTACAAGGCGCGCTAGGGTAGGTGACACGGCACATAAGGCAATGCCAGGGTAGATATACCAATTACGCACACGGGCTGGTGGTAACGCATAGCAGCTACTACCGCCCACCTCGAGCCACATCCCCAAATCAAAATTCAAAAGTGGCCACCGAATCAATCAAAAAGTCAGAGTATAATATCGAAGGGATGTGCCCAATAAGAGGGGCTACCTCCTTGGCCCGAGATCTCTCCTGTTTTAGCCACCTTATGCCAACTCAAGGGAGTCGGGTCCACGTATATACCTCAAAGGACGTCACCACCATTCTACTTCATGCTGGAATCTCCACCGCGTATACGGTTGTTAAAGTGGTTTTCGGAGTTGGCAGAGAGTATGATAACTTCCGATCTCGGTCTCTTTAACAACCAATCGTTATTATAACGCTGTGGTCATTTCAAAATAGTTCATACTTCAAAATCAAATCATTTCATTTCCAAACTATATTCCTTTCAAATAAGTTTGTACTTCAAAACCAAAACCATTTTTTATTTCAAAACTATAGTCAAATCAAAATTGTTTATACTTCGAAACCAAAACCATTTCAAAACCATTTCCTTTCAAATCCTTTATTAATTCATTATCATTATTAAATTCAAATATTCAAAGTAAATATCATTTTAAAATCAAATATGTCATTCATTTATTATTCCATGTATCATTACAAAACACATTTCAAAATTCCATTCAAAAATTCACTTACCTCATTTCATTTCATTCCATTTAACACATAACAAAGTAACCATTATTTAAATTCAAATTCAATTTAAATTCCTTAAAAATTCATATTTAAGTATATTCAAACTCCTTAAATTTCATAATTTATCAATTGCAAAAGTTAAATCATTATCACTTTAAAATATAACTCAAACAGTGTAAAAATCTATAACATTGTCAAATTTTATCAACGACAACATTTATAAAGTGCTACAGTATGTATTTAATTTCTAAAATAGTTTAGTTCAGAAACAACAGCATTTGTAAATGCTGTAATAGATATTTAGTTATTTCAGAACTTAGTTAAATTTCAGAAATGATAGCACTTAACAAATCCCCTCGTAAAACCATAACATTTTTGGAAATGCTATCAATAAAATTCCAGATTTTATTATAACTTTTCAAAAACAATAAAACATCAATTTTAGCAAATTTTAAACTTATAAATCATATTTTTAGGCTTCAAAACTTCACATTTAAATCAATTTAACATATGATTTATCACAAAAAAATTTATAATTAAATATCCAATTTAAAACTCAATTCATTTGTTAAGTCAAAATTTCACCGTTTTCTTAACTTATTAATTTAACAAAACTCTAACATTTTACTTCAAATTCTTTTCAAAACTTTAAATTTAATTTCCATTATTTATTTACATTTTTAAAAATAAAATTTAAATTCAAAAATCATATTCACTTCAAATTTACATACTTAAATTTAGTTCAAATATTTAACTTTCTTAAAAAATAAGAAAAATATTTAAATCATAATTTCATACTTTAAAATACATATTTATATAAAAAAATTTAAAATATACCACGGGATCTGTATATTATTTTCTATCCTAGGTCAAGTGATACGGATATGTATCATTTCAATCCGCAATTTAAAAAGAATAATCGAGTTCTACCATTTCAAACCCGCAATCCCAAGTCAAATAAAATACTATAAAAATCACTTGAGCCTATCATTTCAGCTCATAATGATTTTTTTCCCTATTCTAATGTCCGTTCGGGTACGTATCATTTCAACCCATAGTGATTCTATTCTAACAGGGAACTTGCGGTGTGAACATATGCATAAACAATATAAACAATTATACTACATGTCAATGTCACAATATACTATCATATATCATATGTCAGGTGATAATTAACAAAGTTAACATGGTAATAACATGAAATACATATCATATAATCATCATTGACTTGCATAAATATTTTAATTACTAATCACTCGTCATCCATTTACCATTTCATAAGCAATAATGTCAGAGTGAGAAAGACTCACCTTTATCAAAGCTGGAGACCCAAAACAACACACACAAGAACGATTTCAAAAGCATGACAAGCACATTTAGATTTGAATGGATGGAGAGCCTTGTAAACAACACAAAATATAACATACATAAGCACAAATATAGATATTGACATACAAATAAAGTTAACAACTTTTGTTTGCAAAGCAATTGCAAAACAAGAGAGATAACCAAACCTTAGGTGCAAAAGACTTGTACAAGACAACATAAGCTTGAACAAAATGCAAATGGACTTGATCTGACCACACCTAGGCTCAGACTAGGTCATGTAGGCTTGGATATGGGTCATGAGACATGGCCATGGACATGAAAATGGAAGGCAAAGGCATGGAGAGGCAAAAGTATGCAAGGGGTCAAGGGATGGAAGGTTCTGGTGCAACATAGGCTCGGCCTATGCCAACATTTGGTCTCAGCCATGCCACCACAGATCAGGTTAGAGGCTTATGGTGATGGCTAGAGGTCATGGCAGCAAGTGGTGGTGGTGTTAGAGGTGATGGCCAAGGCTAAACATGAAGGTGATGGCAATACATGGCTTGGCTAGGCATTGTTTGGAGTTTTTGCAAAATTTTTGTGTTGCTTGCTCACTTGGTGGTCACGGCCTGGTCTAGTCAGTGGAAGGGGAGGTTGTAGGCCGTGGATGATGAGGGGGAGATGATGGTGATGGTCGGTGAAGGTGATGGTGTGTGTGGCCGAGCAAACTAGAGAAGAGCAAGGTAAAAATCAAAGCAAAAATGAGGAAGAAAAGTAGAAAAATGGAAGCCATAACTTACAATTTTTGTTTCAGAAATGAAATGCTATGAGAATAAAGGAATGAGAAGTTTTTCACATGATAAACAATAAGAAATGCACGGCCAGGAAGAAAAATGAAAAGTCAAGACAATGAAGAGGCATAGGATAATGTAAAGTCACACGTTTTAAAAGCTTTATCTCTTTGAATTTCCAATTCTTTTAAATCCAATATAAACAAATATAAATTAAGTAAATAAAATAAAAAGTTAAACAAAAATAAAGTAGAACAGAAAATAAATAAATAGTATTAGGAAAAATAGAAAATAAATAGAGAAAATACTTTATTTAATCGAAACTTGAATTAAACTTGTAAACAAAATATAACTAACATTGGAAAATTTCAACTACACTTTTAAAATGTTTTAAAATAAAATATATATCCATAACATGTCATGTTACACATGTAAACATAAATTAGAACATGACATGACAAACAAAAATATTGTTTATATAAATTAAAATCAATAATTTTGTTAAATAAAACAGTTTACCTACAATGGTTTAAAAAGCATAACTTTCACATTATTAATCAGATTTCAACGAAACGAAAAGCAGTATACTTAAAATTTTATTTACTTCATAAAAGAAAAATAAATTTCAAAATTTAAAATTTAAAATTAAAAGTCAAAGTTTGACCGTATTGACCAAAATTCACATTTCTGAAAAATATCTTTTTATTTATGTTTGGAATTATAATTTACATCAAAATCAAAATTTATATTTAAAATAACGAAAATTATTCATTTTAATAAATAAAATAAAGTTTTTAAATCAGGAAATTCAATTTAAAAAAAATTAAAATATACAATTAAAATAATCACAAAATACAGGGTTGTTACAGTTTTGAAGACTAAAATATAGCAAATATGCTCCCTTGTATATCGATTGATCCATTCTAGATTGATAACACATCCTCTATCTCTAATGAATCTAAGTATCAACTCAGGTTAAGCATTCAACCTAAGCTCTGATACCAAATAGGACAACCACCCTTCAACTTCGATACATAATATATCTATAAAGTGCGCTATAATGGTATTCAGTCGATGTAGGGAAGGAGCCAGGGGTAAAGTAGTAGTAATCGAAAAGAAAAACTAGTTGTTTATCTCCCAATGAAAAAGATAATATATAATAATCACATAGATCTAAATAAAGTGAGATAATAATATAACTAAAATGAATTACATAATTAGAGCATATTAGCTTCATCACAGGTATATAAAATAACAAATAGAGTTTTTACATCAAATAATAAACTCAAATGGACTCTGAATAATAATTGTATAGCACTAATAAAACTCTATAATTTTACACAAGAGAAATATAGCAAAAAAAGCTCCAAATGTAGATATATGAAAAGCTAGCCTCCTGCTCATCCATTTCATAGCTTCATACCCTATCTTATACCTCATATCAAGTCTACTTATTTAAGAGTACGTGAAATAATAAAAAGAAAACTATAAAATCTAGAATCGGGCAACAATCTGGTATGAATGACCTACAAGTCAAATATTATAAAAGTCGATATAGTAAATAGGGACATAAGTCGTGGAGAATCATAACTGACATGTCCCTACATCCAAATTGTTTGCACATAACATCAATATATGCTAATGTACTGTTATCATTATGTTGGTGTGTACTATTACTTAAGGTACGGTATGGGGTGTGTAGGCATCTAAGTCAACAATACCTACGTCATATGACATCCACGGTAAAATAAAGCAAACATAACAGCCATCAAGAAATCACATATCACTATGTCAAGTGCATTGGATATATGATAGCTAGTAAGACCATATCAACTGCCAAAGACTACTCAACATCATAGATTCTCAATGCTTGACACCACATCACTTCAAAGAGAAGGAACTAGGCTCAACTTCACAAAATTCGAGGGTGCATAGATCCACAGTCAAATTATGGGATATGACCAAATCCAGATGGGCATCCTCACATGCCCCCTCTTTATGGGCATGCCATAACGTCTAAGGTATCAATGACCCCTTAGTGAATGTATCCATAGTATATGGCACCATATGTTCCATATTACAAATTGACATCAATGAACTTGCTTTCAAGGATCATCGACACAACTACCATCATCGAGTCGTCGAAGTTCAAAACACCACTACACATCCATCAAAAGCCATAGATTCTCCTTATCTCAGTCCCATCGTCATCATCTGATTCTCCCAGTTATGCCTAAAGCAACCACGCTAAATCCTCGTATGGATCTTGTGTAGTCTTTGAGTGTTTAGTCATGGCCATAACTCACTATTCCTTTCACCCAATAGGCTACCGGCTGATTGGGCATACTCATCTAGGCCCCTTCTTCAACATGGAAAAATCAACTCGAATTGGTAGAAACCAATATAGGTCTGTACCTACAATTGTGCTTCGTACTTAGCTAAAATATAACAAAGTAGAAAAGCCTTGGGCCACCTTCACCCAAGCCCAAAGTTTCCCTCCATTCATCCATGTCCAAAGCCCGAAGTTAACATCTAAAAATCTCCCATACTAGATCGTTTGGGGATGACCCATTAAGATTATTTGATGGTAGCAAAATTTCGCACATTTCCTTCTCCTTAGCCCAAAGTATGAGAGAGTTAGGGATATTCCTTAAGGGTAATTTGTTAGAGTAAGAATTTTCAATTTTGATGATGACAACTCCATATTATAATTTAAAATACACTAGTCAGAGAATATCATCTAAGCATCAAAAGAAAGAGAAGGAATCATGCTAAAGTTTTTGAAGATCGTCTATTAGAAGAACATTTGAAGATTGTGTATTTGTGAGTCATTCCATCTTAGATATATGTTGTTAAAATCACAAGAACCACACACCACTATTCCATACTCTCAAAGATCATATAAATAATTTTATATACATTATATATTAAATCTTTAGATTATGAAAAAAATATGTCCATTGGTGGATTGTTAGTAAGTCATTGGTGCCACCGGTGCACCGATGCATGAATTAATTTCAAAAATCTAAAAGAATTTTTATTTCTTTTCATACAAATAGATGTATTTCTTTCTCCTTCTTCAGACGCAACCTTCTGCGATGGTAGATGATCATATCCCTTTATCAAACCGTATTCTACTTATATTTTCAAACCAGCGATCATTCATTTGCAATAATCAATATTCTAATATTTTTACCCCTTAAACTCCTACACATTCATCTAAAAACCAATTCATATGAGTTATAGGAGATTGTACTATATCAGGTATATCTATGTATTGAACACACGATTACTTCCAAAGTGTATATTCTATAAGGTCGGTGTAAAAGACCTGTTCAATGACCCAACCAATCATATAGGCCAATTCTTACAGGGAAAGCAAGGGTGTTAGCGAGTTAAAGTTAGAATAAGAGATTCTAGGACTAGACGTAGGACGATGTTTGAACCAGTATAAAAAGTTTGATGTGTAAAATATATATTTTATTTTATATGTAGTTAGCTTATAATATTGTTATAAAGTTTAATATATAATATATCACTAAATATAAGACCATCACACTTTCAATTGGTATCAAAGCAAGATATTTCATAAACTGTAAATCAGTTTATTGAAAATATTAATATGGCACATATAAGCACTTTCGTAGAAGGTCATTCTACTATACGACCCCCAATATTTACTGTAGTGGTTATAATATCTGATCAACAAGAATGAGAATCTATATGGAAGCAAATTGTCTGGAAATATGGGATGCCACATGAACTAAATTTGAAATTCCAACATTATTAAACACATGGACTCCTAAACAAAAGGCAATTGTAACCAATAGTTCAAAAAGCTATGAACATTCTCTTCTATGCCTTAGAAAAAAATGAATTTACTAAAGTTATGATATGAAAAATTTATTATGACATATGACACACTTTAAAAATCACACATCATGGCATAAGTATAGTTAAACAATCGAGAATAGCTATGCTAAATGTCAATTTCAAAATATTTGAATAAAGGATAATGAAAATATTTCTGATATGTACTCCCATTTACAAGACATTATGCATGCACTAGTAGGATTGAGTGAAACTTTATATAAATTTGACATTGTTACAAAAATGTTAAACACTTTAATAAATGATTGGGAAAGAAAAGTATTAGCAATTGAAGAAGCTAATGGTTGATCTCAACTCATGGTTGAGAGTTAATCGGCAATCTAATGGCTTATGAAGTGAACTTGCAAGCTAGCATGGTACAATACCAATAGAAAAGTACCATAGCATTCCAAGTTGAGAAGGACTTTGAATTCGATGAAGACGAAATGGCCTTCATAGAAAAAAGCAACAGAAAAGTCAAAAGGCAAGTAAAGAGAGGAAATAATAATAATAATAATAGTCCAGGACTCAAATATTTTGGTTGCAATAAATTCAAACGTATCATAAAAGATTGTCTATTACAAAATAATGATAATAAGGAGTTCAAGAATAAGAGTAGATTCAGAAAATTCAAAAAAAAATGCATATTAAGCCATTTGGGATGATTCAGCCTCCTCTTAAACTTCAGATAGCGATAGTGATACTGAACAAGCCAACATCTTCTTCATGACCACGAAAGATGTGGTACCGTCTAATTTAACTTATAATGAATTATTTAAATTTCCTGTAGAACTAGATGAAAATTTTAAAATTTAGAAAAAACACACAAAGAAACCATGGTTAACTTAAATAGGGCAAAGTTAGAAATAACTATGTTAAAAAATGAGAAAACTATTTTGGAAGAAGTAATTGAAGCTCAAAAACAATCTTTCGAAAAATCTGTTTCTGAAAATGTAACTGAAATTCTATTTCAAGAAAAAATGGAATGTGCCTAAGGAATATTAATTTGTAAAGGATTCAAATAATGATTTAAATATTTCAAATAACAGTTTAAATTCTAAAATTGCTTATTTTAAGAAGAAATTAATTCCTTAGAAAATAAAATTATTATCTTATGTAAAACGATTAAAGAATTAGAATACAAAAATTCATTTCAAAATTTGACAATTAAAATTTCTATATTAAAAAATGAAGTTGATTCTTACAGAAATAAAGATGTCAAATTGTCAACAGAAAATTGTGAATTAACTTGAAAAATAAAAAAATTCGAATCTAAAAATTTAGAGTTCAAAGAAAAATTAGAAAATATTTCTACAACATTTCAAAATTTAATAAAGAATAAGAAAATTTATCAAAAGCTCATAACAAAAATGGTTTGGGTTTCAGAAAGGATAAAAACTAGGAGAAATCCAAAGAAAAATAAATTTATATATACAAAATTTAAAAAATCCAGTAACTTGAAAAAGGAAAAAATAATTTCTGAAAATAAGGCAATAAAAATATAGGTTCCTAAAGCAAATAATAATCTTTTAGGAATAAATTTATAGATAATTTTTTCTCTTATGTTCATAGTAATATTAATTACTCTTTTAAAGGTTCTATCAAAGTCTCCTGGGTATGGTTACCAGAAACTTAGCTTCAGGACCCTAACATCGAATTGGGTACCGATAATTTTTTTCTCACGTATCCACCCACATCAGTAAAAAGAAAAAATTGGATTCTATAAAGTGGATGTTCCACCCACATAGTGAGAAACTTCAATATGTTTATAAATATCATACCAATGGATGGAGGTACCGTGCCTTTCGATGACAATTCAAAAGTTAACATCACCAGAATAGGGGACATCAACAACGATGGTAATCGAAATTCATCCTTAATTACTAATGTTTACCTTCTTCAAAATTTAAAAAATAATATGTTAAGTATTTTTCATCTATGTAATTAAACCTTTAAAATTAAATATGAAAAAGATAGTTATAATATTTTTGATCAAAACGAAAGATTATTTTTTGAAGGTATAAGAAAATGAAATATTTATATTTTTAATATGAAAATTAATTGTAACAACCCGCATATTTTACGATTGAGTATTTAAATATTTTATTCAAATATTTTATCGTTAGTCGGATTGTAGTCCGAAAAGTTACCTTTTGCATACGGTCGAATTAGGACTCGAGACCACTTCTATTGAGTTCAAAACGCCGTTTGCAACCTTTTTGAGTATAAACTTTGATATGTGTGGAGTTAGTGGAATTTTACTACTTTTTCACTTAGGGCTTTGGTTTTGTTTCAGCCCATTAGACCCAAGCTTCACCTCTCTTCTCTTCATTACTTCATTTCTATTTCCTAATACTCAAGCTTTAGCAACAAGGGAGAGAGGAATGGAAAATTAAAACTCCAAGCCCTAGTTTTCATTTTCAAATCAAGTTCTAGCTCCAAATCCAAAGAGAAACTATTGGTAAGCATCATCTTCTTCTTCTCCAACTCATTCTCCTTTCAATTTCAGAAATTCCTAAACCTAACTATGGGAATGTTCTTCTTTTGAGCTTAGATTCAAGCTCATTTGGGTTGTGTTGAAGTGTGGTTGATTCTTCCATTGCTTTCAAGCTTCTCCTTCATTGATTTTGTGTAAAGGTGAGATTTTATCTCACATCTTTGTCTATAACTATCTTTGATTGTTGGGCATGAATTCCTAACACTTATTCATGTGCATTTGATTTTGATTTGGATTGGTTTTGTGAACATTCCAATTTTAGTGTTTTGGGTTCAAATCTTTAAAGATCCTAACTTTGATATTTGAACATGTTTTTGGTGATGCATCGAGGAGCCAATAGGACCGGGTAGCCGATGGGCGTAATCCCGTAGCGTCCGTGCTCAACCGGTTGCAAATTGAATGAGAGATTGCACTTCTATTAAATAGGGTAGGAATTGCAGAAATTGCAGTTTGGCCGGCCGAACCCCCTGGGTCGGTCGACCGAAGCTGTAGCCGAAACTTTCTGGGCTATTTCGGTCGGCCGACTCAGGAAGTCCGGTCAACCGACCTGCTTCTATTTCCCTGTTTTTCCTATTATGCCCATTTTTCTTTTCTTTTCCAATTTTTAATCGATTCTTCTTTTCCGATTAGTTGTTATCACCTTTGTCGACTTTGATAACCTCTATTTTTTTGGAATTTTTGGGTATTTCCATTTTGATGGATTCAGAATCGATTTCTTTAGATTCTATTCATGTCTTCGAAGGTGAATTTAAGTGATTGATTGTTTCTACAATCATTTTTGTGATTTGTCACTTCAAAATATAAAGGTTTTCAATACTAGTAGTAAATATCAAAATTCTTTCATCAAAACGATTTAAACACTATTTTATTACAAAGCTCGTCTCTTAAACCGTTTTCCAATCTATTAGTATATATATACAAACCTTTACCTCACTTGTATGAGAAATCTAATTAAACGACTTAGTAAAACGAATGGTATGAAATGCTTGCGTTTACTTCGTCGGTTAATTCTTGGACTTGTTCGATTGAATTTCTTGTGAAAATTTTCAAGTGGAGACTTACAGTTTGTTCGTAAATATTTAAGTTAAGCTAGTGGTTACGGAACATGAAGCTAAGCTCATAAATTTACTAGCTTAGTGTAATTGACACTTCTTGATGACCGATGATGATCATTTTGTGATTTAGACTAGCAATGTGCGATGTCTCTTTGTCTGCGAGGGAGACTAAACCCCGTTTCTGTGGGGTTTTGGCTCAAATTGGTGGGGTAGCGACCCACGGTCTTCGGACCGTTTTGTGGAGCTTCGGCTCAAAAATTAATGGTTAGCAACCATGGAATAACGTTCCGTTTTGTGATACACATGTTGGTGAGTTTTCATGCTCCCGTTTTGTGATAGTACTCCCCCTTTTTGTGATTTCTAGATTTCCATTGATGATTTCTAAAATTTGTGTTTCACCAATTTTCGTGATTTACATTGATAAGTCTTATCAATATTTGTGCATTGGTGAATTTGTGTGTCATTAACTTTTGAAATTGGCATTGATATAATGATCAATACTTATGGTTTTAGTGATTAAAAATAAAGAGTATGACATTCTTATTGATCTTTGAGAAGATTCTTGTGATATTGATTAATCCCTAGTTGATTTTCAATTGCATACTTATCACTGTGTGGCTTTATGGTTATCATATGTTTTTGTCATATCTCTTATTCTATATCATTTCATCTGATATTTATGGCTAGACTGATCCGTTTATTATTTTCTTATTAAATAATACTCGGGTCAGACCGAGATGTTACAGGTGCTTCTGCTTGACTTCAAATCTAGGATTATCACCCTGACTTTTGGCTAACTACTTAGATTAGTAGTTTTTGTTGTATACATTTGAGATAATGTATACTTATTCTCTTGTGTAGCACTTGTAGCTATTCTTTTGTGATATTGTGGATCTCATTTGACCACTACTCTGATGTACACTTTCATGTGTTATATTCATATCTTTTTCCGCCTTTGTGATATGGATGTCTGTGACTGATTTATGTTATGTCTATTTCTATATTTGTTTCCGAAGAATATATATAGCCACTGTGTAGTAGCTTTGAGTTTGCATCGGTATGTCAGATTTTCGAGATGAAAAGTTATGCTTTTATCTGGCATATCGGTACTCGCACAAAGCCATTACGCGGATGGTCGCTCCTCAACAGCCTTATTCTCCATGTTAGTTGACGGTATTACACCGTAGTGTCCTTGGCTAGAGTGGGTACAGAGGTGGGGCATCACATTAATGATGATAGTAGCCTATGCCTTATAGAAAATTCGAATTATGCATGGTATGGCGCAAATGTTTTTGTCATATTAACTTTAAATTATTAAATAAATCAGTAAAACATGAAATTATAAGAGGTTTGCCTAAACTGAATTTTAAAGTAAATAACATATTTGACGCTTATCAAAAAGGAAAACTAAAAATATATTCATTTAGATCTATAAATGAAGTTTCTACTAATATATCTTTGGAATTACTTCACCTAAATTTATTTATTCCAACCCAAGCTAGATAATAAATCAAAATAAATATGTTTTTGTAATTGTTGATGACTTTTCAAGATATACTTGGACTTTTTTTTAAAACATAAAAACCATACTCTTGAAATATTTTGGTATTTTGTAAAATGAATTCAGAATTTAAAAGATTTACAAATTAAAAATATTCGAAGCAATCATAGAGGAGAGTTCGATGGTGAAGAATTTACTAACTTTTATAATAAAAAGGAATTAATCATAACTTTTCTTTTTCCAGAACACCACAACAAAAGGATGTTGTGTAAAGAAAAAAAATAGAATCTTACAAGAGTGTGCTAAAACTTTACTAAATAACTCTACTCTACCTCGGATTTTCAAGGCTGAAGAGATTATTACTGCTTGTTATATTCTAAATCGCATCTCAATTCGTCCTAAAACTAAAAGTACCCCTTATGAACTCTTTTATCAACATAAACATAAAATATCATACTTTAAAATCTTTGGATCAAAATATTTTTTAACACTAAAGATAATCTTGGTATGTTCGACTCTAAAGCCGATGAAGGAATTTTTATTGGTTATTCAGAAAAAAGTAAAGCGTACCGCATATTACATAAAAGAACTGACTTAGTTGAAGAAACCTTACACGTCCCTTTTGTTGAAAATTTTAAAACAATAGAAGTTGATACCGAAATGACTAATGTCAATCAACCTTGAACTGCTATTCAAAATTACGAACAAGATAAATCCAATGAGGATACTAAAGAAATAAATAACTCACCATAACAAAATAAAAAAGGAAACCGTAAGAATTTTGAAAGATCGTCATGATGTATGAACTAAAGTATTAACTAGAAGACGGCTAAATGAAATGAGTCTCTTTGCATTCATTTCTACAATTAAACCCAAAAACGATAATGAAGCAGGAAAAAAATTGAATGTTGGATTATAGTAATGCAAGAAAAATTAAATCTATTTGAATGAAAAACTGTATGGGAATTAGTCCCAAGACCCACTGGTTAAGCTATAATAAAAACTAAATGGGTATATAAAAATAAAAGTGATGAAAATGGTGATATAGTTAGAAATAAAGTTAGATTGGTTGCTCAAGGGTACAATCAGGAGGAAGAAATCTACTACGAAGGACCTTTGCTCCTGTTGCAAGGCTTGAAGCAACTAGAATACTCTTTGCTTTTATTTGTCATCACAATTTTAAATTATATCAAAAAGATGTTAAAATGCTTTCTTGGATGGGTTTATAAAATAAAAAGTTTATGTTGAACAAGCAGCCTTATTTAAACACGAAAAGTATCCAAATCATGTTTATAAACTTAAAAATGCTTTATATGGCCTTAAATAAGCATCATGTGGTTGCTATGACATACTAAAAGGTTATTTAATAAATTCTGGTTTTGAAATTGGAAAAATTGACTCAACACAATTTATAAAACGTGAAAATAATAAATTATTGGTTATTCATATATACGTTGATGACATTATCTTTGCTCCTCTAATAAAACACTTTGTATCGATGTAACGATCCTGAATTTCTGACCCAATTCAAAATTTTAAATTCATGATTTCTAATATAAAATTTAAAATTTAATACGATCTCAATTAACGTCCAAACTTCGTTTATAAGATGCGCCCAATTAGTTATGGATATAGAAAAAGTTTCGTCGCAAAATATTATAGTAAATTTCATTCGCATTTTTAATGTATATCGTTAATTTTAAACTGTGAAAAATTTATCTTTCGAATCCAAATATTTTTACACGGTAATGTTGTAAAAATTTATCTGATCAAGACGTCGAAATTCGTTTCGTCAAATATCGTCATCGCCTACTCCATTTAAATTGTTTTGATAAACGAACAAATTTAATCGGCGTAAATTTCGGGTTTGGATAAAAATGTCGTATCAAAATTATCTATGTACCATTGGAAGCGCCTCGTCGCGTTGATCAAAACGGTATATTCATTTGTGCGAATCAGAGTCTGACGTAAATTATTGCGTAAATTTAACCGTTTCGAGGGGACTGATTAAACAATATTCTGTCCAAACTAGCAGCAATCTACGTTCAAAATTTTGAAGAAAACTCTTGGGCTGTGGTGCATTTATTTGAGTAGTTGGCTGATGGGAGTTGTGTCTTGGAAATTGGTGAGGCGGTTCATATTTCAAAACAATAATTACTGTGCATAATCAAATTTCAAAATATAAAATAATAAACACATTACTACTCTGTTGTATCCATTCATTCCTAGCTTCAGGTACGAACTAAATTCCTTTCCTTCTCTTATTCTTCTTCGTCACTCAATATATATTTTTTTCTTCCTCTGAACGTAAATTTGCAAATAAAAAAAAATAGTATAAACTTCATCTCTCCTACACCTGAACAACGCCTCACCTCGCCCTCCCTTGCTCCATTTTCCCCTACCCCTCCTTCGCCCACCGACCAACCCACTTGAACCGAGCCATCACTTCCACCCACCCACCGACAGCACCTCACCTCCGCCTAGCCGGACATCACTCCACTCACTACCGCACCACCTACAACACACCTGGACCGAGCTATTACTTCCACCACTTCGCTCCTCCCTTGCGCAGACCGAGCCACCTCCCTCCTACGTGCGCAATATTCCGGCCTTCGCCCATTTCCAGATCGTGCACCACTTCCCGAAGCCACCACAGCCTCCTCCTCCATACGCGCCACCACCCCTCCTGGCCTGCGCGTGTGCGTTAATTGATGTGTAATTAAGGAAATTAATAAGGGTAATTAAGGATAATTAATCAAGGGCGATTAATTAAAATGGATAATAAAAGAATGATTAATTAATTGGTTTGTAATTAATTTGTGTTAAGTAAAGGGTAATCTAAGTGATTAAAGATTAGTAATTAATTTAATTAGAGATAAATTAATTATTTTGAAGTGAACAATCATGCTTATGAATGGGTAAATGATATTAAATGCCTTGAATTGGTTGATATCTCTGATATGAAATGTTTTGTGATATGATATGATTGGATTGAACTATGATGATGTAGGTTACCTTTTTGAGTTGAATTTTTATGTGATATGATATCCTGGATATGAATTGTATTGTTTAAAACTTAAAAATTTAGATTCGAGATGACATTGAATTCAAAGAGACCGAAGTCAGGTATCAGTAAATACCCGAAACCACTTTGATTTGTAATCCTCTATAAATTCCTTATGGATTTGATGTGGGAAATCAATAGGCTAGAAATAGAATGATTTAAGTAATTGGACCCTTAAACTATGTAGTGATACATAGATACTGATGTGTGAAAAGTGACGTCCCGAAAATCCGTACCATTTGAATCGACAATAATCCACACATGTTTGACCCAAAAAGCACAAACTGACTGAAAGTCAAGAGAAAGAAAAGAAGAGAGAAGAAGAGAAGAGAAGAAAGAAGATAGAACCAAACAGAGAAATACGAAATATCACATCGCCGTGGAAAACATATAATATCATATCAATGATTTTTACAAAATAGAACTGCATATATACACATCAATCAGAGTTCAACAATCAATCAATAGTTATCAGCTTATAAACTTAACTTTTAAATATTTAAAATTAATCAAATATACAAATTTCAAATGATTGAAATTCTAGGTCGTTACATTCTCTTCTACTTAAAAGAATTTCGTCCCCGAAATTACTAAGTAAGAAAAAGTCATAAAATTCATTAACTTTTCAAAATAATTCGTTCAAATTAGATTTACCAAATCTATTTAACCTTTTAACTTTTTCCAAAATCCATTTGTTAAACTTCTTATAAATTTTTTTCTAAGTTTTCCAAATCCATTCTTAATTATCTTTTCAAAACCAACTAATATCATTTAACTTTATAACTCAAAAATCAAACTTTAGTTACCAAAAGTTTTCTAATTTTCCCAAAAATTTTCTAACGTCTTTAATTTCAAAAAAATTCGCCAGCATCTCCTTTGCGTGATTCGATCGTAGTAGGATCACAGCATATATATATAGATATATATATATATATTACAAATATACATCTCATTTACGAGGATGAGGCATCCCGAAGGGAAAAAAGTATAAAATTATGATATGTAATCCGAGATATGTACCTTATGTATTATTAGCAAGCATATACAGCTAATATAGCACGAAAGCGAACTCCAAATGCAAAGCAAATGCCACCCGCACCTACTAAACACTCAACAAACCAATGAGAAACATGTATATATGAAAGTAATATCAATATGCAACATATACACATACAACAACTATATATACCAATATACCAAATGAAATCAAAAACAACAAATCCAACCATCCAATAACTATCATCCAACAAACCAATATCCATCCAATCAATCCATAACAAATCAATATTCATTCACTTCTTATAAATATTCATTGAATTGGTTTTTCAATTTAATCACGTTTGATTCATCAACATTGGATTTTACTAATATTCATTCATTCAAATTCAATTAGTTTACATTCACTAATTACATTCAAGTTTGTTCACTTCCAATTCAAACCAAATGAAATCAAAAACAACAAATCCAACCATCCAATAACTATCATCCAACAAACCAATATCCATCCAATCAATCCATAACAAATCAATATTCATTCACTTCTTATAAATATTCATTGAATTGGTTTTTCAATTTAATCACGTTTGATTCATCAACATTGGATTTTACTAATATTCATTCATTCAAATTCAATTAGTTTACATTCACTAATTACATTCAAGTTTGTTCACTTCCAATTCAAATCAAATCAATTCTATTTAAATTCACTTAACTTCCAATTTGGATTCAATTATTTAGCTTTCAATTTCATTAATTCAATTTCATATGAATTTTTATTCAATCAACTAACATCCATCTAACAATCAATGCATATCCCACATTACCAAATTTATTTACTTTACATTCATTCAATTTGGTTCAACACTTTTAATTTCAATTGGTTTAACATTCAATTGACTTTCATTCAATTATTCAATTCAAAACTTCTTAACTTAAGTTTTATTCAATTCTTAACAACAACATTTTCTAATCCATGTTTATTCCCTAATTCACTTTTACAATTAAACTTGAATTTCATAATATAACTCAAGTTCATATTCATCACTTTACTTTATTAATTCACATTATTAATTTACTTTGATACCAAAATCAACTTCATTCAACATCACTTATGTTATATTTCATTTCGTTCTCACTTGCATTTACTTTCACTTATAAAACTTAAGTTCACTACTAATTTATTTCAAATTCTATTTTATTTAACTTTTACTTAACTCAAATTTCATTCTGCTATTCAAGTTCAGATTTTGTTTTGCTTAACAAAATTGTTTAACCATTTTAACTATTAGTTTTACTTGCCTTTTCCCATTTTATAAGTTATACAACTTAATTATTCATAATTCCATGAACATCTACCTAAGTTCACTTCCATTCACTAAACTCATTCTTTATAATTTCAAATCCAATTCACTTTATTAACTTTCCTTTAGTTAAATTTCAAATCGTATATTTATTATGTTAACTCACACTTATCTCTACTTTACCAAAGCTAAAATTTTATTTCATATTATAAATCCAAAACTCATTTCAGTTATATTTATCAATTTCAACTTGGATTTTAAATCAAATTTGTTTATCAAAATAAAACTAAAATTTTCAATTTACTATTGGTAGCAAATCCGTCACATAGAAACTCGAAAATGATATTGATGATGCTGCAGCCATCACCCTTATTATTTTCCAGCAACAGTAGTGAATTCAGTGCTTTATATTCTTTTAAAAATTCTTTCTATTTATAAATCACATTTACAAATCTTTTACTTATATGATTTCACTTATTTTCGATTTATAATAATGTAACCTCTTTAACTTTGAAAAATAACTTCCAAAATAAATGAGATTCCAATTTTCCAAATTCTTAGTTCAAATTCATTTTTATTTGTAACACATATTGTTTCATTTCTTATATATAAGATCATTTCACGACAGTAAATCATATTAGTTATAATTTCATACTTATAATTCACTTGCTTATATAATTTATTCTTTTACAGTTGTTATTTCTATTTAGATTATTCAAACAGCTTTTATTAACTTATATATATTTAAATTTTCAAACATTCAAACAATTCATTTATGTATACTTTAATAATTTCTGAAAAATTATTCCTTTATATATAAAATATAATCGAGGTAAAATTATTTCATTTACCCAATTTAAAATAATACTATGTCGACTTGCCTCGTTTAGGTGTTTGAAAATCCCTATCGATGCGTCCCACGTACCGACCAGAATTCACAAATAGCTCAACGAATAAGCAAACACAATATAAAAAAATTTAATATTCACTAAAAAATACGCGCTCATATATATAATAAACTCAACTCAATCTAGGGTGCTACTGTCCCTATCTATACTGAGTACACATCAAAGCTTAGGAATATACAAAATCTAAGCTCTGTTACCATATGTGACGTCCCAAAAATCCATACCCATTGAATCGACAATAATCCACATATATCCGATCCAAAAAGAACAAACTGACGGAAAGTCAAGAGAAAGAAAAGAAGAGAGAAGAAGAGAAGAGAAGAAAGAGAGAAGATAGAACCAAACAACGCAATACAGAATCTCACATCGCAGCGGAAAACATATAATATCATATCAATGATCTTTACAAAATAGAAAATGTATATATACACATCAATTAGAGTTCAGCAATCAATCAATAGTTATCAGCTTATAAACTTAACTTTTAAATATTTAAAATTAATTAAATATACAAATTTCAAATGACTGATATTCCGGGTCGTTACGAAAGGTGTTGACTAAAATAAATTGAAAACTCGTAGTGAAGTATGAGTTACCCCGGGATTAAAATAAGTTTTATGAATTAGAATTTCATGTTTGATGGGTTTACTCACGCTGGTTTCCAGCCTGACTAGGGTGTTACTTTGATGTAATGCTTGGGTCAGACCGAGTATTACAGATTTTGAGGTAAGGACGTTCTAGAGCTCAGGAGGCGAGCTGGATGGCAGAAACGCATGGAGTGTTTCCGCTGTGATATATTGTTGTATATCTAAGACATGTTGATTGTATCAGTCCAGTGTTGTATATATGCTGTAACTCTGATGTATTAAAGTGTAATTTGGCAAGTACAATTTTTCTTTGTATAACTGTATTATTTGTTATTATATTTTATCCGTTGCGAATGTGAGATGTTGGTGTTTCTGTTCTTCTTTTTCTTCTATCTCTTTCTTCTTTTCCCTTACTATCTGGATTTTCGAAATCGAAAATTTCGAACTGTTACATTTGGTATCAGAGCAAATGTTAAGCGAGAACCTTGGCTCTTAAGGGGTTACTCATTAAGGATAGGGTCAATGGTACCCTAGAATGAGTTGAGTGTATATATATATGAGAGCATACTTCTTATTTTCTTATATAAAGATTTTAAATGATTTTATATAAAAATATATTTTGATATATAAAGCAATATTTCTTTCTAATAAATATTAAGGTAATTGGTTGTTAAATTATTGGAATTAAATTAAGTGGTAATAGAAGTACAACCAAATTGAAATTAAATAAATATAAGTTTAAAATGGATTTAAACTGAAATTAAATTTAGAGAAGAATTTTCAGAATAAGACAATAGTGAATTGATTTCCAGTTGTAATAACCTTGGTTATTATCCTAAAATAATGAAATGTTTTAGGTGAGTAAAACATTTAGGGAAGTATTACTTATAAATTGGAACTGAAGATGATCTAAATTGTGAAGTTTTAAATCTAGGTCCAAAAATTTGAAATTTGTTTCAAAAGTGATAAAGAAATAATAAATAATATTATTTAATGTATTTGAATGAAAGGGTCCTATTTCAAACAAGAGTTGTTTCAAAATTTATAGAATTTTTTTTTGAATTAAAAACCAAAGATGGTCTAAAATTTAAGGATAACTTGGTGTGTAAAGAACATAATATGTATATATGAGGAATATACATAATACCAAAGATGATTTGAGATAAACTCTAAATGTTGAGTTTTAAATTTTTATTTGGAATGAGATGTGAAAACCCAAAGGGATATAAGTTTTGAACATATAAGTGGGAAAGAATTTTGAAATTTGAAGCGGGAATTCAAATTTGAGTAGGGTTGATTGGATTAAGTAAATTGAGTTTAACTTTGGGAAAGTTAAATAAGTTTAGAACAAACAACCTGAATTGGAAATTTCAAGATGAAATTGGGATTTAACTTGGGAAATTAAATGGTTGATTTGAATGGGGAGTTTGTGTGATCTCAAAATGGTTTTGAGATCTGGAAATTGAAAATGGATGGATGTTTTAAGTAATTCGAATGATACCATCCTGTTGTTATTAATAATCTTTAAGCTAAAATTGGATTTGTTTAAATGAATAAAGAAATGGGGTATGGTAATATATCCATTATTAAGATAAAATGGAATCATTTTGGACTTAAGATTTGAATGTTTAAGATAACACTTCAAAGGTTTGGTTTCAAAATTTAAATTTGGTGATAAATTGAATTTCAAAGATTTAGTTGTTTAAAAAGGATTTGAATTATTATTTGAACTTTAAAATAGGTTAAAATGGAATTTGGATTCAGAATTAAATGGTTTAAAGAGATAAGTTGATTTGATTTAAAGGATTAAATCAACATTTAAAAATTTAATTCAAATTTATATAATTCGAGACGGTTTTAATTTGAAATTTGAAATAAATTAGTTCAAATTGAATTTGACTTGAATTAATTGGATTGTGATTGAAGATGGATAAGTTTAAAAATTCAAATGGAAAATTTGAATTGGATTAATTTGAAATGAAATTAAAGTTGAATAAGTAAATTCAAATGGAATTTGATTTGAATTTAGGAAAGAAATCGAGGATTAATTCAACTTGAATTGGGGTTAAATCAATTTCAATGGAAATTGAAGTTATTTAAATTGGAATTGAGTAAATTTGAATGGAAGTGGAAATTTAAATTGAATTGATTGGAAATGGAGGTTGGGAATTGAACAGTTTGACTTTGGACTGTTTTCAAAATAAATTGTTTTAATCTGTTTTTCCAAGCTATATATTATATATACAACCTTTCTTATTAAACCTAAAACTATCTTATACTTATTTTATAAATACTTTTGGAATTATTTAACTATTTTGCAACTGTTTTATAAACTAATTACTATTTTTCAACTACTATATAACTAATTACCATTTTATAATTATTTTGTAATTATTTCAAATTTCTATAATTATTTGACTATTTTACAATTACTTAACTATTTTACAAAGTAATAATTATTTTTCAAATACTCATCTATTTTTTAAAAAAAATTCAAGCTATTTCCTAATTTTAAGACGGACAGAGTTCAAACTGTTTAAGAATAAATACCCATTGAGATTAGAATTAAAGTGATAATCCAAAGAAGATTGAGGCAATTGTGAATAAGTAAACAAAAATTAAGTGAAGGTGAATAGAAAAGAGAATTGATTTGGCTAATAATCAATAAAGATAATACGTAGGATGTACGTATATTATTCTATTCGCATAGTGATTTCATCCGTACTCGAGCACAAAATTTCGAGATAGTTTATCGATCCGGATCGGGATTTTTCACTCGATTTTCGACGGTGAACCGGGATATGGATTGTTGATTGGTTCTGGATATTCTTTATCATAGTCATGGCAATGTAAGGAGAATGATGGTTTCTGATCAAGAAACCAGATCTAAGTCCGCACTAGGAAGTCGGATGGATGATACTAGTTCGGAAGTGAAATTGTGTGATCGAGTGAGCGATCAGATTGATATAGCATACGGATGATATATGCACATCGTACGGGTTTGAATGAAATTGATACTGGGAATTTGTGGATACGAAATGTGGAATGGTTTTTGAAATAAATGGTATATTTTGTGAAATATATGATGAAATAAAATGGAAATTAGATATTTCCATGACAGAAATTTACTTTGTGAAAGTAAGTAATACAGTAAGTGACTTTATAGAGTAATCAAATTTGAATATTTGATTTAAAGTTATATATCTTTGTTATATAAGATTAATCTCCCCTTGTTGAATTTATTGCCAGAAGAAAAGGGTTTTTGAAAGTATTTGAAGTATAAAAAGGGAATTTATACAAGTTTGAAGTAATCCAAAGATTTTTAAAAGTTATATATATCTATATATATAAAGGATCTTATGAGAATGTTTTTGAGACAAGGTTTTTGGAACCTATGAATTTGTAAAGGCTTTTGATTTTTAGGAAAAATCAATTTTGGAGATTTGGAAAGCCTAGTTGAGACTTAACGATTTTGGGATAATCGATTTTGTGTAAAGGAGATTTATATGAGATTCATACTAGGTGTATGATTTGGAAGATACTATATGTATATAGTATAAAGTTTTTTGAAAATGGCTCTGGAGAGAAAGGCTCTCCCTTGAAATGAACTTCGTTGGAGTACCACAGGGTGGTACTGCCTTGAACCCTAAGGGGGGTTCTAAAGTTGATCCTGTGAGGAGTCCGGACAAAACTAGTTCTTGAGGATTATGTGTAGTGTATAGAGAAAGTTGTATGTGCTGCTGAGAGCCAATAGTCTACATTTGATTTTATATCGGTAGACTGCGACCTATGGTGACGTAGCGAAAGTCGTGTGTGCTATTGAAAGCCAACACTCTACGTTTGATTTTACATCGGTAGACTGCGACCTATGTGAGAGTGGTGAAGTTTCATTTAGCAGCGAAAATCGAGGGCGCTGATACCTACAGTTACATGGACTTTTGCTGTGATGGAAACGTAACCCTGGAATGTAACTGCGATCTATGGTGGGTTCTATGGCGTAATCGAGGGGCACGAAGTGCCTACAGTTACATGGACTTTTGCTGTGATGACAACGTAACCCAGGATGTAACTGTGACCATGGATGGGGGTGATGATTTCTAGAGCATTCTCACCAAAGATATTTCGTCTATTTTAAAAATGTTTTCGATATTTTCAATAAAATTATTTTCCAAGTATTTTCACTGGGTGTTGAAATGGGTCTGCTAAGTACTTATAGATTTTCAGTCCTACGCCTGATTAACGTATGACCGAATTTCTATGAGAACGAGGATGGACTTGTTGAAACATCAAGTTATAGAAAAAAATATTTTTATAAAACTATTTTGGTAATATTATATAGATTTTAAAAGAGTTTTAAAAATTCTTAATAAAAAGAGTTTATAGTAAAAAGTGATCAAAGAATAATTTTTTTGATATTAAGTATGGAATAAATTATGGCTTCGATCCTTTTCGAGGACGAAAAGATTCAAAGGGGGGAGGAATGTGATAACCCAGATTTCTGGACATTTGTAATCGATATAATAATTGGGTTAATTTACTGAATTATAGATTAAACAAATGAATCTGATAGTAAATACTTATATTTGGATAAATATTTACTTGATCATATGATTGTTTATATAGGTAGATATAAATAGATTTACAAATTGAATTCGTGTGTATTTAAATATATATAATTGTGTTGATTTTAAATTGGATTTTTTTAAATTAAATTTAAATGTATAATTGGAATATTATATCTTTTTCTTTTAAAATATATATTGATTAGTAAAGAGATAGTTTAAATATTTATGCACTTAAGATATTTATTTTTAATATAAAACTAAATTAAAATGTAATATTAAATAGTACAAGTATATATTAAAAACCTCTTAATAAAATGAAATCACAAGTGATAAAAAATTGAAGGAATTTTTTTTTACAAATTAACAAACGTAAATCATTTAACTTAGGAATAAACAAGTGTAACATTTATAATATAAAAAGTTAATAAGTGTCAAGTTTTATTTCATCTTTCTTTTATTTTAGAAAGATGATAAAATCAGATTATAAATATATTCCTTCTTCTCTTTCATTTTTCTTTTATCACACATTTTTAAAAAAAACGTCTGCAAAACAGAGAAAAAAATTAAGATCTGTAAAATACAAATCTGAGCAGAAATTCAAAACATCAAAGCAAGCTTCAACTAAAAATTTATAAGCCAGGCCTGTAACAAATTTTCTAAAGCAACCTGCGTAGATAAAAAACAAGCCTGTTAACAACTTTGAAACCAGAAATTTCAAACAGCAAACTCAAACCTGAATCAAAAACCAGAAAGCAAGCAAATCTGCAGTTTCAAAAATTCAAGAATTCAACCATGATTCAAATTCATCCAGTCTTATATGCAAGAGCAGTTTCCAGTTTAAAGTTTTCTCTGTTTTCCTCAAAAAAAAGGTGAGTTACTCTAAAACTTCTGGTATATCTTAAAGTTGCATGTGATGATCTTTGAAAAATAATATTAACTATGTTGTGCATGTTGTTTTAAAATGATTATAAGTATATATATATATATATATATATATATATATATATGTTTGTCAATAATTATATACATGACTGGAACAGTGGATAATCTTAACTCCAAACAATTTAAACTTGGTTTAGGTAGTAAATGTTGAAGTAATATTTGATGAATGTTAACATAAATGTTTGCCTGATAATTCTAAGATGAATGAATGCAAATATGTATATAAGAATTTTCCAGTTTAAAAGCAAATCAAAATTCAGTTTCAAGTAGCAGATTATAAGGGGAAGCATGTTCTCTGTTTAAAAAAAAAAAAAGAACAGGTGAGTAAACTTAACTATTAAAAATTTATTAAATCACCTCACTAATTTGTGCATGCAAAGATTTATGATAATATGACTTGACTATTTGCTTATATGGATGTAGAAATGTATCCTGCCTGGAGCATATGTTTGAAATTGCTGTACATATGCATTTGCATGCCTCTGCTCTTAATAAGTGAACAAATAATCGCTCAAAATCCAAAAATCTCTTCACTCAATCAATTAAAACATATGATGTTTAAAGACAGGTTGTCTGAAATGGCGTGATACAATTATTAAAAATGTTTCCTAGTTAAATATTTGAGTATCTACTCGATAAAGGAAGTTTTACAGTAAAATAAACTCATGATTCAAAAAAAGGGGGGAAACCTATTGTTTAAATGTCATGTTTTGGTTATACAGTTTGTTTCTTTCAAAAAGGGATGATTTTTGGTGGTAAATTTAGGATATTTAGGTTTGTAAATTGTATGGAATGGCTAGATGATCGAGATCGGGTTTTCTGCCAATTTCTAGCGATTGGGAAGGGTCGTGAGTTATGGTCGAGGCAGAAGGTAGTTCATGGGTCTAGGAGTCTAAGAAAATTGGTCGGCAGATTTTTAATATGCCATGGTGGTCGAACGGAGCCGAAGTAGGGTTTCAGAGGTCATTTTTAGGAGTAATCGGACTTGAGTAAACTGCGCAACGTGGGAAGGATTGGAAGATGCGGACCAGGGGGAATAGAAGGAAGCGATAGTGACGCTTATTTCGGCGAAGTCTATTGAAGCATGGTGGATTGAGGAGTCGGGGCGAGGTGGGAAAAAGGAAGGGGATTGTTTCAGTTGCTTCTGGGTGAAGCTCGAAATTTTGATCGAGGGTAGATCAGAGATGCTGAGTGGCTGGAAGTTGCATGGGTGATAAGGATGACCAGTGGGATGGGTCGGCGGTAGGTCGATCGGTCATTTGAGGGTGTGCATGTGCACTGTATCATTGCGTGTAGGCGAAATAGGAAAAACGAACAGGATGAAGAAGAAGAAATAGAAGAGGAGAAGAAAGGAAGTGGTTCAGGTGAATTTTCGAAGATTTAGCACATGTGATTCAAAGTTAGACTGGTGCGCATGTGTTGTTCGGAGGGGGGCTCTGGTATATTGAGTTTGGCTCGGGTTCTAACTCTTATGTTAGATTAACGTTTTTAAGGCAAAGAATTTTACAAATTTTCAAAACCAGAGTAAATTTTAAACAAATTTTGGAAGCTGAGTAATGAAGTTTCCAAATAAAGTTCCATAGTTTAAATAATGAAGTTAAATATTTAAAAATCATTTTGTCTAAAATATTTTTATGATGGGTTAAGTTATTTGTAAATTTCTAAATATTTTCAAATAAAATATAAAGATGTGTTTAAGGAATGTATAAAATTTAATTAATCAAAGTATCTCAAATGATCTTGTATGATAATATTAAATAAATTTCAAGCATTTAAATTTAATAAGATCTAAGGGCGTTTGAGTAAGATAGATGGTTTATCTTTGATTAATTAGGGTTTTAAGTAATTAAAGGTTAGTTAATTAATGTAATTTAATAAAGGATAATTACTAATGTCATTAATTAAGGAGGGTAACTAATGGGTAATTACTAAAAAGTAATTTATTAAATGATAATTACTTAATGAAAGTAATTGAGGACTAATTACTTAGGGTAATTAATAAAAAGATTGATTAATTAAGGAAATTAATTAAGGGGTTAATTAATTGATTTGCAATTAAGGATAATTAATCAAGGGCGATTAATTAAAATGGATAATTAAAGAATGATTAATTAATTTGTTTAGTATTAATTTGGGTTAAGTAAAGGGTAATCTAAGTGATTAATGATTAGTAATTAATTTAATTAGAGATAAATTAATTATTTTGAAGTAAACAATCTTGCTTATGAATTGGTAAATGATATTAAATGCCTTGAATTGGTTGATATCCCTGATATGAAATGTTTTGTGACTGGGTTGAACTATGATGATGTAGGTTACCTTTTTGAGTTGAATTTTTATGTGATATGATATCCTGGATATGAATTGTATTGTTTAAAACTTAACAATTTGGATTCGAGATGACATTGAATTCGAAGAGACCGGAGTCGGGTATATGTAAATACCTGAAACCACTTCGATTTATAATCCTCTATAAATTCCTTATGGATTTGATATGGGAAATTAATAGGATGGAAGTGGAATGATTTAAGTGATTGGACCCTTAAACTATGTAGTGATACATAGATATTAATGTGTGAAAAGTGTTGACTAAAATAAATTGAAAACTCATAATGAAATACAAGTTACCCCGGGATTAAAATAAGTTTTATGAATTAGAATTTCATGTTTGATGGGTTTACTCACGCTGGTTCCTTGCCAGACCCGGGTGTTACTTTGATGTAAAGCTCAGGTCAGACCGGGTATTATAGATTTTCAGGTAAGGACGTTCTGGAGCTCAGGAGGCGAGCTGGATGGCGGGAATGTATGGTGTGTTTCCACTATGATATATTGTTGTATATCTGAGACATGTTGATTGTATCAGTCCAGTGTTTGTATATATGCTGTAACTCTGATGTATTAAAGTGTAATTTGACAAGTACAGTTTGTCTTTGTATAACTGTATTATTTGTTATTATATTTTATCCGCTGCGAATGTGAGATGTTCGTGTTTCTGTTTTTCTTTTTCTTCTATCTCTTCTTCTTTTCTCTAACTATTTGGATTTTAGGAATCGAAAATTCCGGACTGTTATAGATTCTATACAAGGAAGTGAAATTATATAAGAATAATATATAAAAGTGGTTTGCAAATAGAAAGGGTTAAAGCTGAGAATTTGAGGACTTAAATCCTGGAGTTTTGAAATTAGTTTTCTCAAAGGGTTTTGGAAAAATAATATTAGTAATATTTGGATTTATTTTCTTTTTGAATAGAAATGTTTCTAAAGAATTTTTAAGGAGATAGAAAACACTGAACTCATCTCTGTCGTTGCAAAATAATTCTATATGATGACTGTAGCATCATCGGTATTCATTTTCTGGTTTCTAAGTAGGGGAATTTCACTAAAGTAATTTTGCTTCATAGTTGTTTGGTAAAACAAGTTTTAATTTAAATTTAGAAGTATGATTTGATATACAAAAAGAGATATGTATATTATTATTATTTCATAATGATTTGAAATAGAAACTTGGTGTTTAATTTTAAAATTTTCAATTGTTATTTTATGGATTCATGTATCCTATAAATTAGAGTAGTGTGGCTTTGCATCTCAGTTTGATGTGTTGTTTGGTGGTTTTTTATTTACTAAATGAAATTGATTTCGACAATTTGGGATAGTCGGGACTTCCAAATTTCATATAGAGATTGAAGCTTAGTGTTTTTGGTTATATAGAAGTTGAGTTTTTGTAACTCTTAAGTTGTGAAGATAATAAATTTTAACAAGTTTTAAATTTGTTGAACATCTCGGATTAGAAGACAAATCTTAATTTGTATATACACTCTTAGGGTGTAGAAGAGTGTTATACAAATATGAACTTAAGTAATGTTTTACGAAATAGGTCTTAAAGGATTTAGTAGTAAATGGAATACTATTGATATAATTAAAGGTGATTTAAAATGAAAGGCAGTTGGTATAGTTAAGAAACAAATTGGAATGAATACGTCGGATGTACGTAGATCATTTTATTCGCATAAGGATCTTTGATCCAATTTGGGCACATGATTTTGAGATGATTTACATCGGTCCAAACAAGGATTCTTCACTCGATTCTTGATGGAAAACACTTGTGTGGATTTTAGATATGATTTTGAAGTTTTCTATCGTAGTATATAGCTATGTAAAGAGAATGGATGTTTCTAATCAAGAAACTGAATTGGAGTCCGCACTGGAGAAGTCGAGTGAGCGATACTGGTTCGGAAGTGAAATTTTGTAAGGTCGTGCAAGTGATCGGATTTGATATTGTGTACGGATGACATATGTACATCATACAGGGTTAAATGTAACTGTAGGCTTTTTACATTGTAACAACCCTGTATTTTCTGATTGTTTTAATTATATATTTTAATTATTATAATTGAATTCTTGATTTAAAAACTTTATTTTTATCTATTAAAATTAATAATTTTGTTATTTTAAATATAAATTTTGATCTTAATGTAAATTATAATTTCAAACATGTATAAATTGAATATTTTCCAAAAAAGCGAATTTTGGTCAAAATGGTCAAACGTTGACTTTTAAATTTGAAATTTGAAAGTTTGAAAAATTTTAATTTTATCTTTTATTACGAAAATAAATAAAATTTTAAGAACACTGCTTTTTGTTTCGTTGAAATCTGATTTATAATGTGAAAGTTATGTCTTTTTAACTATTGTGTAAAATTTGCTTTATTTAACAAAACTGTTTATTTTAAATTATATAAATAATATTTTATTTGGTCAAGTAATGTTCTTATTTATGTTTATATGGGTAAAATAACATGTTATGTATATATTTTGGTTTTAAAATATTTTTAAAAGAGTAATTGACATTTTACAGTGTCAGTTGTATTTTGTTTACCATTTCTAATTCGAGATTCAATTAATTTCTAAAAAAAAATTCTTTATTTATTTTTCTATTTTCTTAAGATCTTATTTTTTTTCTCATTCCCACTTTATTTTGTTCCTCATTTATTTTAATTATTTGACTTTTATATTTTTTAAAGTGAAATAGAAATTCTCTAAGGCTAAGTGGTATTTTATTGGTAATTTTCATGTCATGTTTCCAATTTTTAAACAATTTCTTTAATTATTTTTCTATTTTCTCTAAATTTAATTATTTGTTTCACTTTGAATATGTTTAATAAATTATTTTAATTCAAAATTTTTCTTTAAAATATTTTTTAAATGAATTAAATATTTTTCCAAAGCCAATGATGATTTAATTGTAATTTTTGAACCCTGTTTTGGAATTTTAAGCAATTTCTTTAATTCTTTTTCCATTTTCTTTAAAATTTATTATTTATTTTTATTTTATATTAATTTATTTCGATTTTAAAGTCAAATTACTGAAATTTTAATTTAGTTTATCTGAATAAAAGAAAATAGAAAACAAAGAGTCAAAAACCTTTTCATTTTCTAGTCTTTTCATCTCCTTGTCTTTTCATTTGCCTTGCCTTTTAGTTTTTCCTTGTAGCTGTTCATTCTCCTAAGCATTGCCGTGACTTCTGTAACAACCCGCATATTTATCGGTTGTATATTTAAATATGACGTCGTTTGTCGGATTATGGTCCGAAAAGTTACTTTCTACAAACTGTCGAATTGGGACTCAAGACCACTTCCATTGAGTTCAAAATGTCGTTTGCGATCTTTTTGAGTATAATCTTTGATATGTTTGGAGTAAGTTGAATTTCGCTACTTTTTCTATTGGGTTTAGGGTTTGGGTTCAGCCCACTAGCTTAACTAATACCCTAACTCAGCCCTCTCCTCTCCATTCTCTCATTCCACTCTTCTAAACTCAAGCTCCAACTGAAAATGGTGGAAGGGAAAGGGAAATAGAAATTGCAAACCCTAGTTCTTCTTGCTAGCTTATATTCTTGCTCCAAAATCAAAGAGAAGCAATTGGTAAGCCTCTTCTTCATCTTCTCTATCTCTTTCTCTCTTCAATCTCAGAAATTCCTAAACCTAAACTTAGGAAATGTTTGTTTGATCTTAGATTGAAGCTAGTAGAGTTGAAGTAGAGAGTGGTTGGCCTTGTTCCTTTGCATTTGAGCTTCTTCTTCTTGTTCTTGAGTTAAAAAGGTGAGTTTTTGTAACTCACATCTAAGTATGTTGCTTTTGCTGTGGTTGGATATGAAATTCTAACCTCTATTCATGTCTATTGCTGTGGAGTTGGATCGATTCGTTCCGATATGTTTTGGCCACTTTGGCCTAGGCAAATTGTTGCCCGGACCAGGTGACCAGACGTCTGGAAGCAAAGCTCAGACGTCTGGTTTTAACCTAAAGTGAAAAATAATAAGCCACGTCAGTTGGAAGAAAGTCAGAAACCAGGATCATACGTCTGATCCTCAAGTTCAGACGTCTGATTGGTTTCAGACGTCTGGTATGCAAAACCAGACGTCTGGTTGGGTTTTCTGGAATTTTTCCAGAGACCGAAACCAGACGTCTGAAGGCACCGCTCAGACGTCTGGAATTCCCTGTTTTGCCTAATTTGCCTTTCTTTGAATGAAGTTCCATTGGTTATCGACTTTTGTCGACTTGGTTTGTGTTATCAATTCACGATTGACTTTGATGATTTCATTTTGATTTCATTCACGAGTTTTTATAAATGATCTCTTCAAATCGTATTAAAAGCTCGCTTCTCCAAATTATAAATTCTATTTAAAACATACACACACAATTTCGCACTCCGAGCGAAGTGGGAGGAGAATTAAATGATTAGATAAAACACGTGCAATGAACACGTGCGTTCATCTTTTCAGTTAATTCCCAATCTATTCGTTTGAACGTTTTGACCTTTGGGTTTGGTTCACCGATGAGATGAGGTAAACTTTGTACTGCTTTGAGTGTGAAATTGACTAACGGATAGTAAACCGTTTAGTGCGAACGGGTGGTTATGGGACTCACGTTAACACTTCTCGGGTTCCTTTCTGGGAGTTTGTGACACATGCCGCCTTTGGGATAGTGTCTTCGGACTGTCTCCTTCTGGCTTGTTGCCTTTGTATCGCTTTTGGAGTTGGTCCTTTGCCCCAACTCGAGAGATATTTGGGATTGTCTGCCGCCTTTGGGATAGTGTCTTCGGACTGTCTCCTTCTGGCTTGTTGCCTTTAGTATCTCTTTTGGAGTTGGTCCTTTGCCCCAGCTTGAGAGATATTTGGGATTGTCTGTTGCCTTTGGGATAGTGTCTTCGGACTGTCTCCTTCTGGCTTGTTGCTTTTAGTAGCGCTTTCGTAGTGGTTTCTTCACCACCGCTCGAGAGATATTGGAGTGGTTTCTTCACCACCGTTCATGAGATATTTAGGTTTGTTGCAATTGGAATTTTCTGATGTTTCACTGATATGATTATATTCTCTTGGTATCGCCCATCGGTGTTGGTCTTTTTGAGTCGCATGATGTGTAGCGGTTACCTTGTGGAACTTGTATACCTCATGGGTATTTGTTTTTTGCCTTTTTGGCTTGCTTTGGGATATTTATATCCTTTGATTATCTATGTTGCCGATGATATGAAGCTTGTTTTATTATATTCATCTTTTGCTAGATGATTGTGTTATCTCCCTTAGAGATATTTGTTATGCTATATGATCTTGCAGGTTCATTATCGTTCAGTTTATCTAACTGATTTGTTTAGCTAGACTGACCCGTGTATTTTATACTCGGGTCAGACCGAGATGTTTCAGGTTAGGTGCTTTGGACTTAGCCTCTTTTGCTTCCGCATGGACTATTCCGCTAGTTTCTTGTTTGTCATAGCTTTTGTGTAGTCCTCATCTGTTTTAACTCTGATATGTATTATTGACTCGTCTGTATATTGTGGTTTGCTATACCACTTGTCATGTATCATTTTATATACTCTGTTATGTATCAGTATATGTGCATGTGATGATTTACTGTTCTGTGATGTATATTACATTTGAGTTGTTATATTCTGTTCTGATAGATCCTTTAGCCAACTATGGTTTTTTTTAAGTATTCATTGGACATGTCGATCTGCTAGGTAAGGGCAATTGTCGATGTATTCAACAGATAGTTAAAGCAAGGCTATAGATGGTCGCTCCTATCCAGCCTTATTCTCCGTATTAGCAGACGGTATTATCTAATAATACTCTTTGCTAATGTGGGTATAGAGGTGGGGCGTCACAGCTTGGTATCAGAGCCAGGTTCAGAACAAAATATGATAAACACAGAATAGAGCACATATTACGATACATCAAAGTGTATAAGTGATACAAATCTTTGAATCATCGTGTCTCTTTATTCCATCAAGGTTAGATAGAGTTTTGGAATACGTCTAGGAATGCATTTCTATTCCGTAGTATTCCATAATGCAATCTTTTGAGTAGTGTTAAGGTCTTTTTAGCTCGACCTTACCACCGGTTTTCATTTGTCTACGAGTTGCGGAAGTTAGAATTCCACTTACCACATTCCGCACTTGTTGTGATTCTTATGAATGATTTGTTATGTCATTTAGTTGTCTAGCTCATTTCATCCATTTTATGAATCGAGTATTCTGCGAATATCTCGATGATTCCATTTTTTGTATTTTATTGGTTTCGGATGGAAATTAGCAATTTAAAATTTTTGCAAATCTTTTTCATAAGATTTATTTATAAGTATAAATGGAATTTTGTTCTTAAAACGAACAAAGTGAATTTTTAAAAGTTTTTAGAAACATATTTATCTTATAAAAGATGGTTTTGTGATTGTATTGCTCATTAAGTGCTTTAAGAATTCTGGTCGATGCGCTTGATCAACGTTATCGATAGGAATCTCCTAAACGCTTTGATGAGACAATTTGACACAATAAATTGATTTGAAATAAGAAAATTTTCTTGAAATATGATTTCATGAAGGTAATTGAAATTTTGAAGCTTTAGCTTTTTGGTAAAGAATTTTAATTGAAGGTTTTAGCTTTTAAGAGAGTAGATTATTTGAAAGGACTCTTTTCCGGTACTCTTATCTTGGGATTCCCAAAGGGAACCAAGATTTTATCTTTTTACCAATACTAGTCGTGTTGGTTTGAATGTCGTTCTCTTGCAAAAGAAAACGTGCTATCACTTGTGCTTCTAAATCATTAAAGCCGATAGAGACTAGGTATGCCACTCATGATCTAGCGCTCACGGATATTGTTTTCGCTCTTTATATTTGGCATCATTATTTTTGGGTAAGGAATTTTGTTCTCCTCACCAATCATAATTTTTGAATGTTTAATTTCTCATAAGGAACTTAGTGTTGGCTCGAGTTCCTTGCATCTTATGATCTTGATATTCTTTTTATTCCCGAAAAGGGGGATCGTGTTGCCAATGCATTTAGTTGTAAGCAACAAGTGATTGTTTCTTTATTGATGTACGAATGGAATGATCTTTTTACCAAGTTCATCGAACGTTTTATTGCACTTCTTTTGTTGAGCTTTGGATCATTTGACATATTGTTTGTACCACGTCAGTGTTTCGAATTATTTTGAGCTTAGGAATCCATAGAATTCTCTGAGCAAGCAAGTTCAGGCTTATCTTTTCGTGCACTTTATGGTGAACTTCTTATTCTGTTATTTTTATGTGTTGATATGTTTTCGGTTGTTACTTTTTATTTTCTTCTTAAGAATTGCGAGGATGCAATTTCTTTAAGGAGGGGAGTCTGTAACAACCCGCATATTTATCGGTTGTATATTTAAATATTTTATTTAAATATGACGTCGTTTGTCGGATTGTGGTCCGAAAAGTTACTTTCTGCAAACGGTCGAATTGGGACTCAAGACCACTTCCATTGAGTTCAAAATGTCGTTTGCGATCTTTTTGAGTATAATCTTTGATATGTTTGGAGTAAGTTGAATTTCGCTACTTTTTCTATTGGGTTTAGGGTTTGGGTTCAGCCCACTAGCTTAACTAATACCCTAACTCAGCCCTCTCCTCTCCATTCTCTCATTCCACTCTTCTAAACTCAATCTCCAACTGAAAATGGTGGAAGGGAAAGGGAAATAGAAATTGCAAACCCTAGTTCTTCTTGCTAGCTCATATTCTTGCTCCAAAATCAAAGAGAAGCAATTGGTAAGCCTCTTCTTCATCTTCTCTATCTCTTTCTCTCTTCAATCTCAGAAATTCCTAAACCTAAACTTAGGAAATGTTTTTTTGATCTTAGATTGAAGCTAGTAGAGTTGAAGTAGAGAGTGGTTAGCCTTGTTCCTTTGCATTTGAGCTTCTTCTTCTTGTTCTTGAGTTAAAAAGGTGAGTTTTTGTAACTCACATCTAAGTATGTTGCTTTTGCTGTGGTTGGATATGAAATTCTAACCTCTATTCATGTCTATTGCTGTGGAGTTGGATCGTTTCGTTCCGATATGTTTTGGCCACTTTGGCCTAGGCAAATTGTTGCCCAGACCAGGTGACCAGACGTCTGGAAGCAAAGCTCAGACGTCTGGTTTTAACCTGGAGTGAAAAATAATAAGCCACGTCAGTTGGAAGAAAGTCAGAAACCAGGATCAGACGTCTGATCCTCAAGTTCAGACGTCTGATTGGTTTCAGACGTCTGGTACGCAAAACCAGACGTCTAGTTGGGTTTTCTGGAATTTTTCCAGAGACCGAAACCAGATGTCTGAAGGCACCGCTCAGACGTCTGGAATTCCCTGTTTTGCCTAATTTGCCTTTCTTTGAATGAAGTTCCATTGGTTATCGACTTTTGTCGACTTGGTTTGTGTTATCAATTCACGATTGACTTTGATGATTTCATTTTGATTTCATTCACGGGTTTTTATAAATGATCTCTTCAAATCGTATTAAAAGCTCGCTTCTCCAAATTATAAATTCTATTTAAAACATACACACACAATTTCACACTCCGAGCAAAGTGGGAGGAGAATTAAATGATTAGATAAAACACGTGCAATGAACACGTGCGTTCATCTTTTCAGTTAATTCCCAATCTATTCGTTTGAACGTTTTGACCTTTGGGTTTGGTTCACCGATGAGATGAGGTAAACTTTGTACTGCTTTGAGTGTGAAATTGACTAACGGATAGTAAACCGTTTAGTGCGAACGGGTGGTTATGGGACTCACGTTAACACTTCTCAGGTTCCTTTCTGGGAGTTTGTGACACATGCCGCCTTTGGGATAGTGTCTTCGGACTGTCTCCTTCTGGCTTGTTGCCTTTGTATTGCTTTTGGAGTTGGTCCTTTGCCCCAGCTTGAGAGATATTTGGGATTGTCTGCCGCCTTTGGGATAGTGTCTTCGGACTGTCTCCTTCTGGCTTGTTGCCTTTAGTATCGCTTTTGGAGTTGGTCCTTTGCCCCAGCTCGAGAGATATTTGGGATTGTCTGTTGCCTTTGGGATAGTGTCTTCGGACTGTCTCCTTCTGGCTTTTGCTTTTAGTAGCGCTTTCGTAGTGGTTTCTTCACCACCGCTCGAGAGATATTGGAGTGGTTTCTTCACCACCGCTCATGAGATATTTAGGTTTGTTGCAATTGGAATTTTCTGATGTTTCACTGATATGATTATATTCCCTTGGTATCGCCCATCGGTGTTGGTCTTTTTGAGTCGCATGATGTGTAGCGGTTACCTTGTGGAACTTGTATACCTCATGGGTATTTGTTATTTGCCTTTTTGGCTTGCTTTGGGATATTTATATCCTTTGATTATCTATGTTGCCGATGATATGAGGCTTGTTTTATTATGTTCATCTTTTGTTAGATGATTGTGTTATCTCCCTTAGAGATATTTGTTATGCTATATGATCTTGCAGGTTCATTATCGTTCAGTTTATCTAACTGATTTGTTTAGCTAGACTGACCCGTGTATTTTATACTCGGGTCAGACCGAGATGTTTCAGGTTAGGTGCTTTGGACTTAGCCTCTTTTGCTTCCGCATGGACTATTCCGCTAGTTTCTTGTTTGCCATAGCTTTTGTGTAGTCCTCATCTGTTTTAACTCTGATATGTATTATTGACTCGTCTGTATATTGTGGTTTGCTATACCACTTGTCATGTATCGTTTTATATACTCTGTTATGTATCAGTATATGTGCATGTGATGATTTACTGTTCTGTGATGTATATTACATTTGAGTTGTTATATTCTGTTCTGATAGATCCTTTAGCCAACTATGGTTTTGTTTTAAGTATTCATTGGACTTGTCGATCTGCTAGGTAAGGGCAATTGTCGATGTATTCAATAGATAGTTAAAGCAAGGCTATAGATGGTCGCTCCTATCCAGCCTTATTCTCCGTATTAGCAGACGGTATTATCTAATAATACTCTTTGCTACTGTGGGTATACAGGTGGGGCGTCACAACTTCCCTCTTCATTTCACGTGAAATATTCTTCTCACATCATAAAACTCATGGCTAGGAAGAAGAGAAAAAAAATGGCTTCTTCTTTAATCTTTTTCTCCTCTTTTCACATGATTTTTCATTGATTTTTGCCTCACTCTCTCTTGTGCTTTGCTAGGCACCTACCACCCACCATCACCACCATCCTCTCCACCATCTACAGCAGCACCAACCCCCTATCCTCTGACCACCACCTCTGGCCATGACCATTAGATGAAGCCACCACCTCAAATTTGCAAAGCACTTCACCAAAACAATGCTAGCCAAGCCTATACTCCACTATTGCCTTCATAGTTGCCTTTGGCCACCCCTTAGCCACCACCACCATCATCTACTTCACCTCTGGCTACCCCTTTCACTACTGTCCAGATCTGACCTGACATGAAGACCCCATGGCCGAGCCTATATGTGGTCATAGCCGAGTCAAAATGCACCAAAAACTTCACCTATTTGCCTTGAACCCATGTATGCTTCATGTTGTAACTCTTCCACCACCTTCATCCACTTGTAACCTGACCTTTATGGTTGCCATACCTGACCCAAACCTAAGCCTTGTGGGGTGAGAACAAGCCCATTTGATCATGTGACAAGCTATGTTGTCGTGGTTAGGCACTTTTGTGTTAAAGCTGGGTAATGTTCTTTATTGATTCAAAATTTCCATTTCGTTTCAGTTCATATTTTTATTGTATATATATATTTATATTATCTTGTTTATTTGTTGTATACAAGATCAATATCAAATCTCTCCATCCATTCGAATCAAATCGTGCATGTCGTGCCTTTGGAATCGCTCTTGTGTGTGTTGTTTGTCTCTAGATTTGATAAAGGTGAGTCTGTCTCACTCTGACATTTATACTTATGAAATAGTAAATTGATGGCAAGTGTATAGTAATATAAAATGTTTATGCAAGTTAATGTTGATCATATGATATGCTATGCCATGTTATTACCATGTTAAAACTGTTAATTATCACCTGACATCTGATATATCACATTATATTGGGATATTGACATTGTTTATATTGTTTATGCATATATTCACACTGCAAGTTCCCTGTTAGAATCGAATCACTATGGGTTAAAATGATACATACCCGAACGGACTTTAGAATAAGGAAAAATCGTTATGGACTGAAATGATAGGCCTGAGCGATTTTTATTGTATTTTATTTAACTTGGGATTGCGGGTTTGAAATGATAAAACCCGGTTTTCTTTTTTAAATTGCGGATTGAAATGATACATATCCGTATCACTTGACCTAGGTTAGAAAATTACATATAGACCCCGTGGTATATTTTTAAATGATTTTTATTAAAATATGTATTTTTAAAAGTATGAAATTTTGATTTAAAAATATATATTTTATGGTTTTAAGAAAATTAAATATCAAGTCTTGAAATTGTGAATTTAAGTACGTAAATTTGAAGTAATTGTGATTTTTGACTTTAAATTTTATTTTAAAATGTAAATAAATAATGGAAATTAAATTTAAAGTTTTGAATGATATTTGAAGTAAAATGTTAAGTTTTATTAAATTTATAAGTTAATAAACAGTGAATTTTGACTTAATAAATGAATGGAGTTTTTAAATTGAATATTTGACCTTAAAATTTTATTGTGTTAAATCATATGTTAAAATGATTTTAAATGTGAAATTTTGAAGTCTAGAAATATGATTTTCAAGTTATAATAATAAAAATTTGGAGATTTATTATTATTTTTGAAAAGCTAAATGAAATCTGGAATTTTATAGCATTTTCAAAATGCTGTAGTCTTTTGACAGCATTTTTAAATGCTGTTGTTTTGAATCTAACAATGTCTGAAATAACTAAATATCTATTACGGCATTTCATAAATGCTGTTATTGTTGAACTAAACCATTTTGGAAACTATAAGCTACGATAGCACTTTATAAATGCTGTCATTGCTATAATTTGACAATGTTTCAAATGTTATAGATTTTAACACTGTTTGAGTTATATTTTAAAGTGTTAAATGATTTAACTTTTTGAAATTGATTAATTGTGAAATTTAAGAAGTTTTGAATATATTTTAATATTTAAAATTTGAATTTGTAAGGAATTTGAATTTAAATTTGAATTTAAATAGGGTTTACTTGGTTATGTGTTAAATGGAATGAAATGTAATGAGATAAATGAATTTTTGAATGGAATTTTTAATGTATTTTGTAATGATACTTAAAATAATAAATGAATGACTTATTTGATTTAAAAATGATATTTAAATTTGAGTATTTGAATTTGAATTTGAATTTGAATTCAAATAATGATCTAATAATGAGGTTTTGAAAGGATATGATATTTTTAATGATTTTAAAATGGTTTGGAAATGATTTGATCTTTATTTTAATAAAGAATATGAATGAGGAATAATATTTGATTTTTGATTTATTTGATAAAGGAATATATGAAATTTATATTTGTATCAAAAGATATTTGGTTTAATTGTAATTTAAGTTTATTTAAATAATGTTGGACTTATGAAATGTGGGATATTAATGTTCGGAAATATATTAAAATTGGATTGTTTATTTTGTAGATCAAAGCTATATTTGAAATTTATAAGATTTGAAACGTTTTGTTAGAAAACTAAATTGAATTGAAACTGATGGTTTGAATTGAATTAAATTGGAAATTTGAAATTTTGGTTTAATGGAATAAATTTGTAAAGTGTAAAGAATTAAAGGATGATTTCAAATGTATGATTTCGGAATGTTATGATTTTCAAAGCGTAATGATTTCAAGTATTTTAGTTTCGGAAATGTTATACTTTGAAAGTATCATGAATTCTTTTTAAAGGTGAATATATGTTTGAAATGGAAATGATAAACTATTTTGATTTGAATATAGTTTTGAAATAAAAAAATGGTTTTGGTTTCAAAGTATAAACTATTTTGATTGAATAAAGAGTTTTGAAATAAAATGGTTTTGGTTTCGAAGTATAACTATTTTGAAAGGGATATAATTTTGATATGAAATGATTTGATTTTTGAAGTATAAACTATTTTGAAATGACCACGGCGTTATAATAACAATTAGTTGTTAAAGAGACTGGGATCGGAAGTTGTCATACTCTCTGCCAACTTCGAAAACCACTTTAACAACTGTGTACGTGGTGGAGATTCCAGAATGAAGTAGGATGGTGACGACGTTCTTGAGGTATATTACATGGACCCAACTCCCGTGAGTTGGCATAAGGTAGCTAAAACAGGAGCGATCTCGGGCCAAAAGGGGTAGCGCCTCTGGTCGGACACATTCCTTCGATACTATACTCTTACTTGTGATTGATTAGATGACCATCCTCCAATTTGATATGGGAGTGTGTTCCGAGGTGGGCGTATGTGGCTGCTGCGTTACCACCAGCCCGTGTGCGTGATTGGTATATCTACCCTGGCATTTGTTTTGTGTGCTGTGTCACCTACCATACCGAGCCTTTACTACGAGTTTGTTTTTCTCCCGTAGCCCGTGTGGTATCCTCTGACAGTCACCCGGAGTGGAGATGGCATGATATTGGATGGACTACTGGGACTATTATGTGTGAAGGGTGATATGGGTAGCCCGGAACCCAATTTAAAAGTAAGTTTATTTTACTGTAGACATTATTATAATAGCGCAATATTACTGCATAGTAAATAGTTTAACGGTTCCTTAAAGGATGGACGATCCCAAGCATCCTTCAAGTTACTGATGCATTTTTGTTACCGTTCATTTGAGTTGATTTACAGTTCATAAGTATTTATGTCCTGACTCGAGTGTTTTGCTTTACGCTCGAGTCAGATTGAGTGAGTTAGCATTCAAGTTTCACCTTCGGAGTTGGAGCTTTCCTTGAAGATCCAGCCATCTATTTTTCTTTCTGTATCCAGTGATTTCATTGATGTATGCTGATTTGTACCTGATATATCTTGTTACTCTTTTGTTGTATCTTATTGAACTCTGATGTATCTTATTTTTATATAGTAGCTTCATGAACTACTATCTCTTTTATTTCCGCTGCATTATTAATTACTACGTGTCTGTGATCTGCGATTATGTATTTGCTGTATATTCTGAGATTTGCCAAATTTTATTTACAACGCGGTATTTTGGGCAATTCAAGTCCGACATGTGCGGATGCGAATGGTTGAAAATATCAAGTTGTTACATACATTAGAAATGCATGTTACATGATTTGCTATGGCATGTTGGTTAGAGATAATTGCTATTTATGGTTTGGCATTCTTAGATTCATGTTATACGTTGCATGAGTAGTTATATTTTTTCTATAATGACCAGCCTTTTCGATCCCTAAATGTCGACACTAATACATCCATCGTATTCATGTGCCGAGCACCTAAGTGCCAAAAAGATGAATAGTTGGGGTGAAATAAAAGAAAAAGAAACGAAACAAGAAAGAGGGAAAACAATATCAGAATCTTATATACAGAATAATAGTATATAATATATTAAAAGGCCTTTGCCAAAATGAAAACTTTTATATATATACATCAATCAGAGTAAACTAACATGTTATTAGCCCAGACAGTTATAATGACCTGTCCTCACAAATGCTGATAGAAACAAGACAAGTAATGAAGAGGAAATAAAGTACGGTAGGAAATCATCCAACTCCTCTCTAAAAGCTCCAAAACCATAGCTAATTCTGAAAACGTACTCGAGCTGACCCAAGCATTTAGAAAATAACACCCGGATTAGTTTGGTAAAACAGGGCGAGAAACTCAAATCATATAGATTTATTGTATCTTAACACCCTTCAAAATAAGGGTATCTCATAAGACCACTCCGCCAATAAGCCCGGACCGGTTTTTACCTTACGATAACCAAATCATTTCTATTATAAAATCCAGTGATAATACATTAATGTCTAAGGTGTGAAATATAAATAATCACATCTCTGCGATGCAAGTGAGTGTACATCACAACAATAATAGGTATACAATAACAATTGCTAAGGCGCAATCGCTAATTGTGTAGGTTCCATGTAGATCTCCTCAGATCAAAGTTGACTCCGATCTACTTCACAAGGATCGAAGATATCCTTCCGAAGCATCGTACATCTCTAGTGAATGTACCATAGGAAAACAATAGCTGGTCTTGCTAAGACCTGATACACCGCTCTCGCATGCATATCTTAATAAGTATCTCTAAAAATGGAGTCGCATGCACCCTATGGGTTTGCCAACCCTACTGGCTTTGTATCCTATCTCTAGTTTTAGTCATACCTGCTGATGAGGCTACAATTGGCATTCCATCCTATGAATCACCACTTGAACAGATCTTCCACACGAGCTCCAACTCGAACAGATAAAGGAACCACATATGGATTCCTATATCTCAACAGATCTCAAAACTACATATGGATTCGTCAGCAGATCTTGAAATCACAAATGGATTCCTGTACCTCAATAGTCTCGAAATGACACATGGATACCTCAACAGATCTCGAAATCACAAATGGATTCCTCAACAGATCTCGAAATCACGCATGGATTTCCATACCTAAACAGGTCTTGGAATCACACACGGATCCCTACATACCGAATAGATCATGAACAACTACATGTATTCGAGCGTCTCAAACAGATCTCGAATCTCCACATAGCTTCTAGAATCACCAAATAACCATGAACCATTCATGAAACAATCATGAAGCAATCATGAACCTCTGTTAAAGTATAGAACACATATATGGTTTTGGAGTGGTTACAGTTTCAAGTCATCTCATATAAGTACACTCGTACGCTTATTGGGTGCTCTAAAACCAATCGATCTATTTCTCGGGAACCTTAATTCTGGTTCTGTAGGAAATAAATAGACAATACATAAGATTATAGATCACCTCCTAACCATTTAAGCTGGCGGATTTCCTTATCATTCGTCCTAGAAGAGCGAAATAAGTTTATGCATACTGTATAGCATCACCTTAGATAACTATACCATATATTTCTCATATTTATTCTAGATATTTCTAGATTATATTTGGCCAAGATTTGATGATCGGTTATTTAACTATAAAATAAACAAATATTCTGGTACAATGAGAATAATCGCATACGAGAAACCAAGTCCCTGTATATTGTCGATAAGCAAGGACCACACAAAGCATGATCGAAATAAACTAGCATGATCAAGCCACATAAACGATTTCTAATCCCTTATTTAATTAATCTTTATTTATTAATTAAAAACCTCTTTTATTAGTAAAACTCATCTTACAAAATAAACTCTTTTATAAATGAAACCCCATTTGTTAATTAATCCACTATTTGATTAAAACATTACCATTCATTTTCCACACATTTCAACACTTCTCAAAAGTATTCATATACTTATCTCAAATGGTATAAGTATATTCACAAATCATTAACAAGATTTCTTACTTTAAACTTTGCTTTTCCTATACCTAAAAAATATTTATATACTTATCTCAAATGGTATAAGTATATTCACAAATCATTAACAAGATTTCTTACTTTAAACCTTTGTTATTCCTATACCTTAAAAATATTTATATACTTATCTCAAATGGCATAAGTATATTCACAAATGATTAACAAGATTTCTTACTTTAAAATTTTGCTTTCTATCTTTTTCAAAAAAGATTCCTTACTTATAATTTCCTTCAAAATATCCATTTTAAGGATCTAAGTACTTTCACAAATCCATTCAAAAGTTTTAAGACTAATGTTATTCAAACATTTTCACTACAAACCCAAAACCATTTCACTTATGCTTATCTTTATAAAATTATTAAAGATCTATTTACATTCATAAGTATAATCAAAAAGGTTAAAGAAGAATACTATTAACACATTGCTACAAAAAAGCCAAACCATTTCCTTTATGCTTATCTTTAAAACACTCTTTTAAAAATCTATTTAGATCTCTAAGTGTAATCAAAAAGGGTTAAAGATGAATGCGACTAACACATTGTCACAACAAACCCAAACTAGTTTCCTACTTGTTACTATTTTTACAAACCCTATATTTAAAGATCTAAGTTCGTATTCGGTAAAGATCGATAATCTAGTCAAAAACCATTGTTTATACAAATTAAGATTTGTGTACTAAACTCTTTTTCGACATTCTTGACTTAACTATTCCTTGTTCAAGAGGGAAGCCTGGTAGGTTAGAGCTCTATTGTCTGTCCCTACTTGACATCAATCTTTAACACTGAGAAATAGATAACCCTACTTCGTCTGCTTTTAGTTTTAAATAAAATCAATCGCCTTTTTAAACAAGTAAGTAAACAGCAAGACTAACACATTTCGACATTTCGACTTACACTATTCCTCATTCAAGAGTGAAGCCCGGTAAGTTTGGGCACCGGTTGCTCCAAGCCTTGCCTAGACACCGCATTCTTGAATCTCACAAACAAACAAGTTTGTTTGTCAGCTTTTAGTCAATCACTTTTGTCAAAACTTATATATGTAATAGTACTGCAGAAATACTTTTAAATAGGTTTTAAATATCTATGTAAAATATAACTTGAAAATAACTAATTTAGAAGTTTGATTAAAAGCATGTTTCACATTTTGCGGAACTTTATTTTCAAAATCACAAATAATCATTAAAATTATATTTAAACTTCTACTCCTTTTTTCATACTCAAATACATTTTATAACAACTTCCATAAAAATATTTAGAAAGAAAAGAATTTGGAAACCATTTAAATCATAAAAGCCTAGCCAAAACATCTCATTTTAGACAATTAAAACCATAAACGACTTAGTACAGTATTTATAAGTGTTGTTAAAAGTCCTCATTAAAACAACATTGAAAAGCACAATCTTTGCGACTAGTTTTAACCACTTAAACAAATGATTTGAGACTTGATATTTTTATATCAAGTACTACCATTAGGGTACTTAAAAAACATAGAAATAAATCCCTAAGAATATCTTTCCATTTATTTAAGATTCCGATGTGCACTTATAATGACTATTCTCGTTTCAAACACTTTCACAATTTCTTCAATTTAACATACAGGTTAAAAAACCATTTAAACATCAATTCAAGGCCATGCCACATGTTTAATAGGGTAACAGAAGTGATTTTATGCAATATGAAGTTACCATTTGCTTTCAAAACTAAGAAGGGTACAAAGTTTATAACTTCACTTAGTTAATGTCATGCTAACTTTATACTTTGCATATAACATATATACACACAATATATACTTAAGAGATAGTAACATAACTCTCTTAGTTCCATGCTTAACCCAAGCATAAAGCTATACGAACCAAAGAACCACCTCCTTCCATCAACACAAGCCTAAAGGTCCAACCTTTAGCATTTCCAAACCAAGCCACCTTCCTCCTCCTCCATGCTTACGACCCATCCAAGATCCCTCTCTTCCTCTCACCTTCTCTCACTTCCTATTTGCTAATAATGCTTCCCATGATGTCTTAGGCCCAAATCCAAAGTTTAAAAGAGACTAGAAAATATTTGGTTAACTTTTGAAAAAGTTAGAGAGTAATTAGTGGATTAGTACTTAAGCACTTCCATCATTTTCAACTCTCCTACTTCATCTCAAACTTAGAAATTTTTGTGATTTTTTCCAGGGGAATGCCCCTCCTTATATAGCCTTAGGAATCTAATGGGAAAAGACAAAATCCCTACAAATCCTTATGATAACTTTACAGTACATAGCTTAAGTGTTAAGGAATTCCTTATTTGCTCATTTTTGAAATATCTCCTTTTTGCTTCATTATCCTTTCACACCTAACTAGATAACCTTAGGAAGGTTATTATGGTTTGGAAAAATATTTTTTTTTAATTAAATTGATTTTTTAAGTAAATAAGTGTATGTAAAAAATTAGAACAACTTCTTGACGGTTAAAAAGTTTATAGATAAAACGATTTTCGGTCACATTATCGATTTTTTCAAAGTATCTTTTCTGTAAATATTTTTTTTCAAAATAAGTTTACCATCATTATTTATGATTTAAAAGGAGGTTAAAAAGCTTATTCAATCATTTTAATAACATTGATCCAAGTTTTAAATATTCAAATAATTTAGATATTTAACTGTGAAGTGTCCGAAATCCCAGATCGTTACAGTTTCATTTGTCATGTTTAACTCTCTTTTAGGTTATATAAGTGAGTTTCAGGTACAAGGTAGCAAAGGATAGCTTGCTGTTTTTGGTTTCATGATTAGAGTTATTGCTCAGCAAATTGGTATGTGGTTGATTTAGAATTTAGTGATTGTTTGGTAATTTTATTCCCCAGATATTGAAGGCCACTTTTGGACTTTATTTTATTTTGTTGGTTTGGGCCATATATGGAAAGTTGTAGATTTTTAGATCAAGCCACACAAAGGAGATGTTACCGAAATATTATGAAAGCTTAGCCATAAGTTGATAAGAAGTTAGCACAAGGGTTTTAGATATGACTGATGTTTATAAGAATCGGTGCAAGAGATTATTGGAATAGTCCTGAGTGACTTAGGAATTTAGTAACAATATGGAAAGTTGTCACTATTGATGTAGTTATTATTACGTATTCATTTTTGACTGTTTATATCTCGATTCAGGTTAGAGTGCCATAATGGCTGACATGTGCATGACTAGGTGGGATAGTGTTTAGGATATATTAGTGTGGTGTTTGCTGAATTGGCAAAAGTTGAAGATGATTTTTATATATCATCAAATATGCTTGGGTGTTAGGGTTTGTTACTTAGTCCTTTAGGATTTCAAGGATGAAATCTTTTTAAAGGGGAAAGTGTAAAAGTCTATATTTTTAGGCTGCTCTTAGTATTTAAATTTTAGGATATTTAAATATTTAATTGAGTTATTTTATTAATGAGCTGAAAACATGATTTTCATAGAAGGACTTTTTAGGACTCGAGACTACTTCTATTGGGTCTGGATTGTCTAAGTGAGCCAGAATGAGTATAAGCATCAATATATTCCTACTGTTTGGCTTCAAATTAGAAGGTCGAGTTCGATTAGCAATATCATGCGACCAAAAAGGTTAACCTTTGTATACTGTGAAATTAGGCCTAAAAAATAGTTCCAATAAGTTCAGAATAAAGTTATTTGGCTAGGGACACTAGTAAGCACACCTCGATTGGAGTTCGAGATTTTTGGGTGTGAATAATTCCCGTTAGAATTTCTATATAAAGACCTTGCTCCTCATTTTATTTGCCCAATACAAGAAGAAAACCCCAACGCTGAAAATTACACCCCTCATCCAATGGTCGTATTTCAATAGAGCCGCTAGGGCGTTTTTATGCGAGAGGTCCAACTATAATTATGTATGGCTTGGGGAGATGAGGTGATAGGACTGTGGGATCATCGATTGGTGGTCGGAGGTGGCCGAATTTCAAGTTCAACGTCGATCGTGTTTTTGGTGTTTTCAGTGAGCTTTAGGCGATGTCAGGAGGTAGGACCATAGGCGTTGGAAAGCTCTTGGGCCGGACTACCTTGCGTTGTGATGCATTAGTGGATGGTGGCTCCTAGTGATGGTGATAAGCAAGGGAAGTGGGCAGTTGAGTTTCGGTGTTCAGCGGCCTATAGATAAACGAAGGCAATTAGGGTTAAGCTAATGTAATTAGTGACTTGTTAATTAATTGATTCAAATTTATTAAACTCGTATCTTGTTGATACAAGATCTAAGTTAAACGCAGTCAATCATGTTGCACTCGTAGGAATGATATCTACATTTTGGAATTGGATTGGTTGATATTGGAGCTTATAGAATTTTTTGTTAAAATCGAATGTCGCTTGATTTTAGGCCAAACTAGAACGTTTCAGTAATAACTGAAATTTCGGTGAGTATGATTCACCCCATTGGGTAAATGAGTATGTGATATAGTAGATAAAATTTAATGTTTGTGTTTGGATGTAAGATCGCTTGATTTGGTTAAATAGTCGCTTTGAAACCGATTGACATTTAAATTGAAAAACAATGAATTTAGTAGAGAAAGCCAGATTTCTCAATATTGTTATTTTTGATTTCCAGTTATGCTTTTGTTTCTTTTATTTCAATTATATACAGTGATATGGATTTTTATATGCTGAAATTTGATTGTTTGACCGTATTGGATGTGACAACGACATAAGTGGAAAAATTAAATCTTTTTAGTAAAAAAAGAAATAATAGCATTTGTTGAGTGCTATAGTTACCATTGGCTGCAGTATGGTATTTTGGAAATACTTTTAAGTAATGTTTTATTTTAGAAATGGTTTCCCATTTGGAAAATGATTTAAAATTGATCTTGGGGTTTCTGTGATATTTTATTTTAAAAAATGAGTTCTGGAACTTCTCTATTTTAATTCAGCTTCTTTTATTCTTTTAAATTCATTCATACATATATATATATATATAAGTACGGCTTTCAATAATTATTTTGGAAGTATTTGTCTTTATAGGAAACTATTTTAATAATAAGTTTATTTTAAAAAGGGAAATTGCAAGAGTTATCTTTTATTTTATAAACGGAGATCTTATATTTAAAGGAAAGTGGAGATATTTTTGAAATGGATATTTGTGAAATCAGTTTATATAAATGGAAGAAAATAAAAGAACAGATTTATAAATGGTATGGTATGGTGTTAAAAAAGATTTATAAATGGTATCTCGTAAATAAAAAAAGCAATATCATTTTGATAAAATGGAATAAATAATTCCCATTGTGAAGTTATGGAAATATATGGAATGACCCGGTTATGGGAAGCATAGGAGTTTCTATAATTATATATTGGAGTTGTGGTTATATTTGGAGTTTTTGTTTTATAAAAAGGGAGTTTGTAATTCCATTTAGATATTTATGAAAGAACTTATAAATAAATTTGGAGTTTATTAGGAGTTGCAGTAAGTTTGAAAATTTATAAAAGGAGGCTGTAATTATGATATATATATATAAAGGAATTTATAAATAATATTTTATGAAAGGAATTCTAAATTGAATTTAGAGCTTATACTTATAAAAGAGTTTTATAAATCGTTTTAAAGATCATTAAGGGAGTATTATAACTTGAATATTTTCGGTATAAGAAGTTTTAAAGATCATTAAGGGAGTATTATAAATTGAATTTAGAGCTTATACTTATATAAGAAGTTTTATAAATGATTTTCGGTATTTGCAAAAGAATTTTATAAATGGCTTTGAATATTTATAAAAGAGTTTTGTAAATAAACTTGGAGATTTATTATGAGTTTTATAAATGGGTTTGGAATTTTAATAAACGGTATGTTCACAAATGAAAGAAATTTGTTAAAAAGGATTTATTGAAGAAATTTATAAAAGAAATTAAGATTTGATTTTCCCAAAATGTCCTTCTTAATTTGGTGGTTTGGACATTTGTTGCATGCTTAACACCGAAGGAATAGTGTTTGACTTTATCCTTATCTCTATTTCTTTTAAAACAGCTTTGTTTTATTCCTTTTGATTTGTATATGAATACTTTTTATAAGTAGGGAAAGTGTAGTGCTTTGGTGAATATACTTATACTATTGAGATAAGTATATGGATATTTTTCCAAGTATTGAAAGAAGTATAAAGGGTTTGTGAATATATCTTTGTAAAGGTATTTTGATACAAGTATTTAGAAAGTTTTTAATTAATGAAAGGATAAATTAAAGAGGATAGCGATTGCTTTTGCGCTTAACCAATGTTGGTTTTCCTATGAAAATAAGTCCCTTATTTGATTTTTGTTTTTATTTGATAGTTAAATAACTGACTATCAAACTTGGCCAACTATCGTTCTTGGTTTGGGGTTGACCGAGATCGGATACGTTCTCCAAAAACCACTTCAAACCGGCATAAGCTTTCGAATGAAAGGCATCTTGATGATGGTTTCAAATATGGTATTCTTTAAAATGCAAGGGCTACTTGCTACTAATCCTGAGGGTAATTCGAAAATGGATGTAGTGGAAGTAAAGCCTTCGGTTTTGTTCAGACCCATAGCGAACTTATATGGATGAATGTTAGCATTGCATTGCTGCCTAGATGATAGTGTTAGCATTCCAAGTGCGATTTTCTAAGAGAAAAGGTAAAAACATTGCCCGAAGCCTCACAACCCGAGAAATGGATAAAACAGAGTAGATGCGCTTGGGCTATGTGGGTCGCACCCATTAGGGTGTGTTATCACCTTTCTAGATCATTATATTATGGATTTGGTTGTGCATGAGATCTCTCGATTAAGGTTGGAAAGCAACCGGGGTGATGACATATTTGGTACTATCCAATGAAAGGTAGATCGATCCAATGTTGGTCGAAGGGCAAATGCGTTTGTAGCACTGGTACACTTTATCTAGAGATGTACTGTAGGAAGGTAGTCCCTTACCTTACCATTATTGGAATCTATTCTCCAATAAGTGCCTTGTGGACTAAGTTGTATACTTGTTATGCTAGAATTTAATTAATGTAACCATTTCGGCTATATTCAATATTTATTTTAAACCCTAGACACTATGATAATACCAGAAGATTTCCTATGAAATGTTTTGGTTATCGTAAGGTAAAAAATGTCTGTGTTTATGTGTGGATTAGTCTTATGAGATACCTTTATATTGAAAAGTTTTTGTAACATTAAATTCATTTTTTCTTAAGCTAGTTTATCAGACTGATCCGAACGTTATTCTCTAATAATGCTCGAGCCAAACTGGGCATATTCTCAGATCTAATTTGGATGCCTTGGAGCTTTAGGAGACGAGTTGGATGTCCAAGACATATCTCTGGCATATTTCTTATTTCCACTGCATGTGTTGTTTTATTTGTCAGTATTTAGGAGGACGGTTTGTTATAATTGTTCAGGCCAATGATCAAAGATTAAATGTGCTCTGATTTTAATGCATGATATTACAGTTTTTCTGTAAAGATCTATTGGATATTATATATTAGTTGGCATGATGTAAGATTTCGTTTTGTCTTTTCTTTCTTTTTCCCAATAAGCTGTCTTTACGACACTTGGATGATCAGCACATGAATACCGTGGATCTATTACTGTTTATTTTTGAAAGTTGAAAAGGCGGGTCATTACAACTAGATTGGATAAATTATGTATATGACCTATGTATAAAGTTGGATTTAGTGATTTGAAATAGAATGATATTTGATTATATTTTATGTTGTTTCCTTTCGCTGTGAGTTCATAAAGATATAGATAGAATATATTTGTTGTTTGTCTCTTGTTACCTATCACGAATGACATATCGTTTTTGGATTTTGGGGTTTATAAACCATGAGTTGTGTTAAATCAGAAGATCTAAAATGACAGGTTGTTACATTTGGTGTCAGAGAAAAATATTCCTCTAAATTAAAGACTAAGAACATATTTAAAGAGTACAATTGTATTTTTATGATCTTGTGTATATATTACAAATTTAGTACATGTTCTAATTGAATTTAGTACATATATATATGTAATGTTTTCTATTCTACTTAAATTGGCAGGTACAAAAATTGAGCAAAGATAAACACTAGTGGGGTATAAAGAAAAATTGGAAATGGCATTAAATCAATATTGGGGTATTCTTATAGAATATTTCCTTTTGGTTGCATCGGTTTCTATAGACGATATACCAAACATTGTAAACCCTGTAGAACTGGTACTTACTATATAAGGAGCGGTTCTTGTCCGACGACCTTAGTCGTTGATTTATCGAAGTGGTATGGGAATTTCTCAATTTTGGTTGTGATCTATGTTGGAATTTAACCTTATTCATTGGGGTGTGTGTGTGTGTGGATAGGCACTTGGGAGAAAATCTTAGACCTTTTGGACTTAATTTGCAGATTTATCATATAAGGAGGTAATAAAGTCTTCTATAGAACCAAGATTTGTAAATTTAGATTATTTTTAGAAGAGAATATATTTAATAAATTATTGGGAAGGGAATTACTTTTTGAAAGTGGAATTGTAATACTTTTTCATAAGATAATTTGTAAAATAGAGAGCTTATGACAAAACATTATATATATATATATATATATATATAATTTTGGAACTAATCTATAGATTTGATATGGATATAATTGGTAGCTAATCAAATTTAGAAATATTACCTATATATATTCCAGTACCTGCTATTTAAAAGTATTGGAATCTGGCTATTTATTAAGTAAGATGATATATACTCATATATATATATATATATATATATATATATATATATATATGCATGTATGCATGTTTGTATGTATGTACATGATAAAATGATTATAAATTATATGAAATGACGTATAAGTATTGCAGAAATAGTTGTTTCGAATTGAAATGTATTTTGGATGACTAATATTGAATTATTGAAGTTAAAGGAAAATGATTAGTTTTGACGTTAAAATATAAAAATATAGAAGCTAGTGAAATATACTATGAAAGGATTGTTTTATGATTTTCGAAATAATTAGGATATTTTTGTGATATGATATTTTGGAGGTGAAGGAAAATTTAAAATTTTAACATTTGATGAATTCCAATTTTGGCGAATCCATTTGTTTTCATTTTAAAAGTACGGAAAGAAAACTCTAAGTTGTTGAATTATTATCTTTTAAGATATGGTTTAATGGATCAGGAAGTGAACAAGGATGGTCATATAGTTAAATCATATGGACTAGAAGCGGTCCCAAGAGCAAGCATATAACAATCTATCTAGAAGAAAGGGTAGTAGAATGCGATCAAAACAGAGGTTTATACTTTTGGATATACATTACCATAGTGGATATCATGGACCTTAAACTTCACAAAGTGCAGAAATATATTATGGTGTCAAATATGTCCAAAGGATTGAGCCATTTGTCTATGGTTGCCATGATTTGGAATTTTATTTATTTATGGTGTTGAAACCCTTAGCGATAAGTATGTATTTAATCTGTTGAGGAATTAATCTTTTTTGAAATAGATTGGATGACTTGTTTTGGAATGATGTTGATGGAGTAAGATTGTGGATCGATTGAGGACTAGTGGACTGGGCACGATCTTGTTGTACGTCGTGATCTCAATAGCCCCACGATGATGAATCATTGTCCATCCTATAGCATCAGAATCCTATATGTGTTTGTTGAAGATTCTGATCTTCCTCCCTAAATATATAAAACCTTTTCGGACTTGTTGGCATCCACTTAGGCATATGACTCTAGAAGAGAATTGGTAGTTGGATAGGAAAATTCTAAGTTAGTAAGAGAATGTCATATTTTGGATAAAGAGAATTAAGTCCAAGTTATTTTGTTGAAATAACATAGAGGAGAGGTGCTAACCTAAGATTCATATGAAGGAGATTGGATCAAAGTTATACTTGTAAATATTTGAAATTTTGAAGATATGGTTGAGGTAGACATTCACATAGAAAGTTGGACTGTAAAAAAAGCATTATTAGTATTGGAATATTATTATATCTCATTACTAATTGACAGATATTTAGGATGTTGTTGAAAATTTTATTTTGAAGGGCCTAGAGTTGATCATGAAATAAGCTCCCAATGATCCAATATTATTTTTATGTGATCAGACTCGATGATCGGTCCATAGATTAAATTTTAGAATAATTGATATTCACATTGTTTATAAATATATCATTATGGTAATTGTTGAGACTTAGTTTTGATTTATGACACAAAGCTATCACTACGACATACAGATTTGATGATTGCTACGACAAAAAAAGAATATATACTACAAGGAGATAAGATTTCAAAATCAGTGCATCAATTATATTGTTCTATTTTTGAGTCTTAGGTCAATTTTGTTAAAATCTCTCCTCGTTTACGTATATATTAGCTTATATATTTAATCATTTTATTCCCAAATAATTTATACATATATAAGCATATAATATATATATATATATTATAGAAGTGTTTAAAGTTATATATATTATTATACCTGTGTAAACTGTGCAAGTTGCACAGATTTTACCAGGTCAGTCGACTGACCCAGAGGCTCGGTCTACTGACCCAGAGGCTCAGTCGACTGACCCTAAAAATTCTATGCAACATGCATAGGTGCACAGATATACAGATATATATTTAAAAATTCGTTTGAATATTCAGTCGACTGACCCAGAGGTTCAGTTGACTAAATTTATACAACAGCTACTTTTTGTAAAGACATGACTATTTGTGAAGAGTTACAAACCTCTACGAAAAGATTTGGACACGACACTTTAATCGAAACTCTTCATCAACAGTCGCTGCTATCAAACCTCTATAAATACATACTCTAACTTGATTCCAAATCACCGAGTTTTCTTATCTTTCTAATATAACTATCTTGAATCTATTTGCTATAATACTTTCAATTATTCTGCATTAAAGCAATATTATACCTTTCTATTCTTCATAAACTTCATATATATATATATATTTATATTCGAGGAGAAGATTATAGGAAGGGTGTACTACAAGTGACAAATCCGTGTTATTAGAACACACAAAGTCAAAACAATCTTTTGTATTTGTTGAAGTCCTGTTCTGCTGCTTAGGCATGTAAAGTCCTCTTCGGCTGCTGAGGCGAAATCATGTTCTACTGCTCCGGTCCCTGTTCGGCTGCTTAGGGGTTGTATAGACCTGCTCCTCCAGGTTAAGTGAGGGTTTTTGTTTTAGTGAAATTCCAGGAGGAGTCTAGGACTGGACATAGGACGGTGCTCAGAACCAGTATAAAAATTTCAGGTGTCATTTTATTATACTGTTTTATATTCCACACTATTTACTATATTAGTATCATCACTATACTCTGTATTATCATATATTCATATTACACGATCCAAACACACTTTCTTTTGGTATTAGAGCCTAGAATTCTATTGATCGCCATAACATCATAGAATAATGGCCAGAAAACGATCTAACCGAAACACAAAAGGAAAAATTCCTGTCAAAGCCACCAGTGAGGACTACAAAAAGGTACCTTTTGATTTACAAATTTTAGTAAAAGATAATAATGAATTAGTTAGTATAAGCGATATGATTTCAAAGCTTAATTTTATTATTTTAGAAAAGATGAAATCTGTAGAATGTGAAAATGAGAAATTGAAAAATGAAAAGTTAAATTTAGAAAATCAACTTGGTGCTTTAAAGAATAATTTTATAACTGTTAAAGATTTTCTAGATGAACAAAACACCATATTTGAAAAAGAGAGAGAGAAATTTTCAAAAGAAATTTTTGATTTGAAAAGACAAAATGATTTATTACAATCCTCTTTAGATAATTCAGAATCTCAAAATTTTCTTCTCAAAACTGAGAACTGTACGTTAAAAAAGGAGAATTCCGAATTAAATGAGAAAATTGATATTTTGAAAAACAGTAATATTTCTTTTGAAAATAATAATTGTGACTTTAAAGCTAGATTTTATAAACTTAACACCGAAGTCACAAAATTTAATAAAGGTTAAAACGATTTAAACATGATTTTATCTAGTTCTGGATCTTCATATGATAGAAGTAGTTTAGGGTATGATAAAACTAATCATCGAAATAGCACTAGATACACTTTCATGTATAGTAAATATGTTAGTGGTAGTACTAGATTATGAGTAAAGTCTGAGTCCAATTTTTATAGAAATTCAAATACTGCTATGACCACTAATGTTTATAATTTCTTTAGAAGTACAAAATCATTGACGGGAAATACAAATATAAATTATCTAAGTATTTGGATTCCTGTTAATTGGAAAAAATAAAGAAAAATACATTAATAAATATTTTGATATGATAGTTAATAGTGAAAATTATATTTTTAAAGGTTCAACCACATCCAAATAGGTCTGGTTTTCTAAAAATTAGGAGATTATAAGAACCGTATCACATGCTTTAACTGTTAAATTTTTTGATACCTTACATTATAAGTAGTAATTATTCTATATTGTTCTATGTTAACACTTATATGGAATATAATTTATGTCCTCATATAAACTCTCCCTTTTGTCAATGATAATAGGGGAGAAAGATATTACTTTAACACTATTTGCAGGAATAAACGATGCAAGCACAGATCAAAGGGGAGAAAAGATTAATTACTTGTAGGAATATATAGCATAGATTCAGGGGTAAGTGTACAATAGAGTAAGTTGTTTCTTATCTTAGTATTTGCCTCTTATGTTCTACAAACATTAGTCTTTTATTTCAAAACATTATAACATGGCTTGTATTAAATAGCCACTCTTTTCGTATTTTTTATATTATTTCAATGTATGAATGATCATTCCTTCATAATGTTATGTCATTATGGCTTCATACTTTTATATTCCTTGTTCCTTTTTGTCGATGACAAAGGGGGAGAAATATTATTACTAACGTTAAGAATGCAGGATATAGAGTATCAAAGATTCAGGGGGAGTAAGTATTTATAATATATATACAGTCGGAATCAATATCTATTTATAGGTTGTCATAAATCAAAAAAGGGGAGAATGTTGAGACTTGGTTTTGATTCATAACACAAAGCTATCACTATGACATACAGATTTGACGACTGCTACGACAAAAAGAGAATGTATACTACAAGGAGACAAGACTTCAAAATCGGTGCATCAATTATATTATTCTATTTTTGAGTCTTAGGTCAATTTTGTTATAACCTCTCCTCGTTTACGTATATATTAGCTTATATATTTAATCATCTTATTCCCAAATAATTTATACATATATAAGCATAATATATATATATATATATTATATTACAAAAGTGTTTAAAGTTATACATATTATTATACCTGTGTAAACTGTGCAAATTGCACAGATTTTACCAGGTCAGTCGACCGACCCGGAGGCTCAGTCGACTGACCCTGAAAATTCTATGCAACATGCACAGGTGCACAGATATACATATATATATTTAAAAATTCGTTTCAATATGCAGTCGACTGACCCAGAGGTTCAGTTGACTGAATTTCTACAACGGCTACTATTTGAAAAGACACGACTATTTGTGAAGAGTTACAAACCTCTACAAAAAGATTTGGATACAACATTTCAATCGAAACTCTTCATCAACAGTCGCTGCTATCAAACCTCTATAAATACATACTCTAACTTTATTCCAAATCACCGAATTTTCTTATCTTTCTAATCTAACTCTTTTGAATCTATTTGCTATAATACTTTCAATCATTCTGCATTAAAGCAATACTATACCTTTCTATTCTTCATAAACTTCAAATATATATTTATACTCGAGGAGAAGATTATAGGAAGGGTGTACTACAAGTGACACATCCGTGTTATTAGAACACACAAAGTCAAAACAATCTTTTGTATTTGTTGAAGTCCTGTTATTCTGCTCAGGTGTGTGAAGTCCTCTTCGGCTGCTGAGGCGAAATCCTGTTCTGCTGCTCAGGTCCCCGTTCGGCTGCTCAGGGGATGTATAGACCTGTTCCTTCGGGTTAAGTAAGGGTTGTTGTTTTAGTGAAATTCCAGAAGGAGTCTGGGATTGGATGTAGGACGGTGCTCCGAACCAGTATAAAAATCTCTGGTGTCATTTTATTATACTGCTTTTATATTCCGCACTATTTACTACGAGTACATACGCACGTCCAGATGGACCTGCGTTTGATCGTTGAGCCATATTTTTATAGCATAGCTATTAAAAACCGTGGAAATAAAATCTATGCAATGATCGTCTACCACATCAACACATTCAAACATAGTCAATTTCCTCATGAATTGGTTTAGTGCACATAAATAGTAAGATCAGATAAAGGGATTTTCGCTGATTAATATACTCTAGCCTTTCCCTAATACTTGTACATAAAAATATAGGTAAGATTGATGTTCAAACAGCTTGACCTCAACTCCATGCGTCGATTTTTTTGAATCTCACATCTAAGACTTGTTATATGTCTAAATGCTGCTTTGTCAAAATATGCAATATCCTTAGATTATAGAAATATAGTCCATGCAGTTTACTCATTCATCCTTAGATTCACTTTTATTATTTTTCCCTTGATGAATTTTAAAAAAGAATCTTATGAAATCTCAACATTTCAATTCATTTTATTTAGATATATATAACTACCAAACAGTGTTTCAACATCATTTAATCTCAAGAATTTAATCAGTATTCATGATTCTCCGTCTGAAATACAAATTATTTTAATTTCCAGAAATGTACAGGTACAGTATATGCGTATGTCAATGCTTGTAAGTTTAGCATAGGAAAAGGCTCATAGATAACGTAAGTTTAGTAGTTGATGATAACCATTGTCGGTTGATAATAATTTGCATATATATATATATATGTATGTATGTATGTATGTGTGTGTGTGTGTGTGTATGTATGTATGTATGTATGTATGTATGTATATGTATGATGAAAGAATTGATTTCATGTGGAAAACATAGAATTGTTATATAATGTTTGCATGTTAGCGGTTTATACATGGTGATGAATCAATTCTTATTTCAAACATATAGCAATGAAGTATCCTCAACATCATATATCCTTAAACCATTTTACATGTTAAAGTTTGATTGCTTAAGTTGTGTTAGTTAACAACACAATTAGACCATACTTATAATAAATACATACACTAATTCCACAAATGATTAAAAAGAGAGATTATAAATTTATGTTGTGTTGATTTATATGAAAATTTGAAAGTGGATTTACCTCTAAATTGCTCTTTAATCTCGTAGTTTTATTCTCATTTTTATTCTAGTTTTCACTGTCATTTTTTTCTACTTTTTAGTTAAAAATTCTCTCAACTTTTGGACTAATTTGATTGAGTAATTTTAAATTTTATTCTTTCCCTGTGGATCACCCAGTACTCTCATACATACTACGGTTGTACGCTATGTGCTTACGGTTTTTATTACGATATATTTCTGACAGTATTTTAACATATATAATTCCGCCGCAAAAAAGTTTTTGGCACCGTTGTCGGGGAAAGAATATTGATTTTAATCTTACTCTTTGAATTATTTTTGCAATTGTTTTATTTTATTTAGCGTTAATTTTCATTAAAAAATATTCCATCGCATTTGTTTTCATTTTTTTGCATTGTTGTTTGCCATCAATTTCAGCACTGCATTGCATTTTGTGTTCATTTAGATCTCTATTGCATTTTTGTGCAGTTTATTTTGTCCCCTTGTACTTTATGGTCATAGTGTTTCTGTTGTTCATTGTTGTTTATTTTAATATATAAAAAAACAACACAAAAATTTCAGTTCACATTTATGTGCATTGCACTATCTTTTACAATCTTATATTTGATTCTCTATCAATCCGGTTACATTGTCTGCTACATTTTTCATTTTTATTGTTACATTTCCCTCCATATTTCACCAAAAATTTTGCATTTCATTTCGTTTGAAGAATTTTGCTGCGTTTGTTACATTTCATTGTCTAATTCACTATCACTTCTTCTACCAAGCCAAACCATGCTCCAAACCACTTCAAGCAACTCTGTCTGTAACCTCCTCTCCTCCACCAGTGACAAACCCCAACCAATATACTCCACAACAATAACCAAAACGACAACTCTCAACATTTCTTCCATCGTTTCATCCCCACTGCCCAAACATCTCCCACCATTGCAACATCCACCAAGCTCCCCAAACTCCTTCAACTTCTGTATCAATCACCTCCCTAGTGCCTTCCACAACCATCAGCCAAATCCCAACTGTACAAATAAATTCCAGCCTTCAATCACCATAAAAGTAGCCATCACTGCCACAACCACCGACAACCTCACCAGCCTCCAACCATCTCCATCCAATCACCGACCACCTTCCTACAAATCCAAACAAACCATAACCAATCCCAAAATCACATCACACAAACCTAAAACCTTCAACCTCCCATTGTCACTTACCCTATTAAAAATATTGTGCACATTTAAATCAGTAACATGTGTTACCCTATATCCAAATAGGACATTTAACTCCAACCACTAATCATTCCACGCATAGCTTGCAACGCCTGAATGATGAAATTCCCCTCCAAGCCTCAAATAAAGACTCTTCCACACAAACAGCTTCAGCTGAAGACACCTGAATCAATCAGAGAAACATTGTTAAATAAATAATGAAATGCTTAAGTGCAGCCATAATATCCACAAATACAATAAAGACATTCATAAATATTAATAGAAAACATCTTAAATTGCTTTAAGATACCATTCAACACTAAAATTAATATTGTCTTAAAACTAAAACATACATATCACATCACGTATTCTGACAGCACAACATCATTTGCAAGGAATACTGTCTCTGTTCAACATCAACAGTATATTGCAGCTAATAAAATAAAATCACTCAAATTGAATTGACCATACTCAAACTGGAAAATAATTGAATTATATCACTAAATTTAATTAATAATTAAAAAAACTGAATGAACATGAGAAATTGATGCCGTTTCCTTTTCCCCTAGACTTCTGAGACTTCTTTCAGTGTTGTGTCCCCCTAGACCTCTGAGACTTACTTTAATTGTTGTGTCCCCCTAGACCTCTGAGACTTACTTAAGTTGTTGTGTCATTATTTAGTTAGGGAACTTTGTACACTACAGCTCCAATTGCCCTATATTATTTTCAGTCATTTGAACTACTTCATCAACATATAGAATGTGTAAAACTACAAGTGAAATTTGCTGTCAATTAAAATTATAAGCATTTACTTGTCATCAATTTTCTTTCAAACTATGAAATTGTTCAGCTAGAAAAGAAGTGAAGATCAGTGGATATCATAAAATAATATCCCTAAGCATAGAACACCTTTAAAACATTAATCATCTTTGCTTCCTTAACTACTTCATAAAAACCCTCCTCTTATTCATGTGGATGGAGATAGACATAACTTACACATTAAAAAAACAAAAAGAGACGATTTATTTTTAACAAATACTGAAAAATAAATGCTTAATGCTTTGGCATGATGGGAATTGGTCAACACTATATTTTGGTACACTACCTCATTGATTAACCATCTATAAAAGGTAAAAGTTGTCGTTAGAACTTTTATGGAAGATAATTTTAAAAATTATGTTATGAAATATGGATGTTACACAATTTCATTATTTTTTTACGCGGATATACGTGAATAATTCACTATAATTTCTTCTTTGTCTTTTTTTTTGTTATTTAACCAGAAAACATAAAGTTAATTTCCTATAATAAAAACTCATAAATGAAGCCGAGTAAGGATTTAACCTTGTAAAACTATGAAACAAAATAATAAAGAATGCAAGTCACACTTGATCTTATTTCTTAATTCTACGTATATTTTTGAGATTTAGAAAACCAATTTAAAAAGGGGAGACCAATTTACAGTTTGAAAACCTAACAATTCTAGAAACATTTTGTCTCCTCTTTGAGGAAAAAAGAATGAATAATATATAAAATAGACATGTGTGTACAAAAAACAAAGCAAAATAATTCGATACTTAATTAAAAGCAATCCAAAACAATGAAAGTCAAGAAAACCTAAAGGTAAAAAATTATTCAGTAAGTTGAATAAAATAATATTTCATGTTATGTAAATGTTCAGTTCAATTAAAAGCACAAAATTTTAACTTTTATCAGTTGAACAAATTTTATCAAAGTTGAATTATTCATTATACAATATGAAAGTTACAACCTAACTAACGTTTTTACCTCTAACTGGATGAATGCTTGAATCCGGTAAGCCAATTTGCCCCTTAATCGACTACAGAACCCAATCAGATATACAAAACAAATGAAAGAAACATGAATAATGAAAGATATCAAGTTTTGTTTAACAAAGAAGGGGAAAAAATCATAAATGAAGATTTGAATTTGCAGAACATACCAAACTTGAAATGAAGAATGCCGGATCTGAAAATAAATTAGAGTTTGGTAGCTAAAGGAAAGGAGAACGAAAAGGTTATTTTTTTTTAGTTGAAACAACAGCACCATTATATTTTTTCCGTAGTTCTTTTGTTATGTTAATTATAATTGTATACTTAAACATTCGTGATAGTTTGATTGGTTTATTTATCATTTTTTACTACAAACTTCAATTATTACTAAGCCTTACCATGTCTAATCATATAATTAAAGCATCCTAAATATATATTGCTTGTTTCTAGCTATGATGCCATTTGATTTTATACCATATTTGCTGCATCATTGCATTATATATTTAAGACTGCTCTTTTTTATAATCATTCTCTCTTTTAATAATACAAATTAGCAATGTAAATAATTTTTTGTTAAATCTCAGGTCAAATAACATGTTTCTTTCTGATTATTTGTTTTCTACTTCACAGTTATAAATCATCAAGTATAGAAGTAAATGTTTACTTTACAAATAATAGAATATAGGAACATATTAAAATTTCACAATGAGTAGGCACATAATAGGTAATGAGCAATGAGCTAATCACAAAATATAATTATGCTATTTTGAAATCTCAGGTCAAAACCGCTTTTACTACTTTAGATATTTCCCTATTTAAAGATAAATATAGAAATGTAATATAAATATTCGTTATGTTAATTATAATTTTACAAACTTCAAAACATTATCAAATTTATAAGTTGCAAGTAGATGAACAAATCAACTTACATGATAAAATAAAGCAATAGAAGCTATCTATCGAGATAAATCCAGACGAATTAAAAAAAATCTGAAAGTTATTCAATACTAAAAGATTAGGAAAAAAAATATAACCTTGCAAATTAATGAATACTTATCAAGAATAACCTTGATCTTTGATAGTCGAAGTTGGAGAAGATGGTAGTCGATAAACTGAAAGATTCATAGTTAGACGGAGTAATCTGTTGTCGATAATCGATCGGTAGTCGAAATCGATCCGTAGTTGATAATCGATAATGGAAGTTGGGGAAGACAGCTAATATGGAATTTTGGCGGCGATGAATTAGGGGTTTTAATGGAACGGGAAACGAAACACGGAAGATAGAGGGTATTTTGGGAATTTTCAAAAGACACGGTTCAAATCAGCAGTATGAACTTTCATTATTAGTAGCAGAGATATTACTATCATCACTATATTCTGTATTATTATATATCCATATTACACGATCCATAGCGCACTTTTAGTAATTGTCGATGACGGTGGAGAATAATGCATAAATGACTTGTTATTAGACATCGACGATAAAAGTTAGACGATTTGGATTGTTTTGTGGACGAGTGTCGTTAATTTGGAAACATAATTTTTTTTGTCTTGCGTGATTATAGATCACTAAACAAATTAGCTATCATCGTACAATATATGTTTTGTGGTGATATTTATGATGTATATGTACTTGAGTTTGTTGTTGCAACCTAACATATGTTGCTTGAATAAGAAGCGACATGAGTTTCATATCATGTTCATATGTTAGGACATCATCCATTTTCGATGTTCCTAGATATGGTTTAGTAGTATGATGTTATCCTGATTATTTGTTGGATTGGTATGGGTAGAGACCATTCCATATTGAGTTGTCTCGACCATAATACGATAAAAGTAAAATGATGAGAAGTTATGACTGGGAAAATAAGCCACCAATGGGATTGTATAAAGATCTGATTAAATTTGGATTAAGATTGTAAAGGATTGCCTGAACTAAGTTGGTGCTAAGATCTTTTTGAAATGTGTTGTCTACGATTAGAAAAGACACTGCAAAGAAGCACCATTAGTTTGCTAGTGTGAAGAGAGTATTGGAATTCGATTAATGTATATGCCGAAGATACTCCACCATAAGTTGGTGAGTTTATGAGTTAATATTATCAGCATTGTGAGGTGAAGTAAATTAAGTTGTCTGAATAAGCTTTTGGGAATTCAAGGAATGATTGAAATTTTTTGTCCTTATTGGTAAAGAATATTGTAGATTAAGTTGGTATTGAGATTATATAAAGAAAGTACTACCGATAGATGTAAAATAAGAATTCCAAGCAGTTTGGATAAGAGTGATTTGAAGGAATGAGGAGAAGGATATTTTAATTTTCACACATTGAGATGCAAAAGCATGGTGAAAAATGAGATTTGGAAATTTTGATATGGTTTAGAGAAAAGATTAGGTAGATCCGTTTCAATCATCCCTCGGATTGAAGATAGACTACTTACTCAATAGACTTATTGTGAAGCACACCAGGTGCAACGTGAACGATGTATCACCTAGTCGATTATTTTCAACATGAACTCATTTTTAGATTAGTCTGTCACTTAGGTTTAGGACATCAATTAGATTTAGAATTCTGATCGTTATACCTAAATGGTTGAATAGAGTAGCGTTGCTTTGTTTGGTTGCCTTAATAATGCTTGTTTGTATATTTTAGGAATTAGAATAGAATTTGAAACCTTTATGGATTGAAGACATGGTACTTTGATATCATGGTGTTGTTGGATTAATTAAGGAGTGATATCATAAGTGAAATGGTAACGCTTAAATTGGATTGAAAAGTTGAGGAGAAGTTAAGCTATATCCATTAGGTTAACACATCACCCGATTTCAATGTTCTTCTGTGAAAGAAGGGATCTTATAGTGATTCAAGTTATTGGTTTGCTTAGGTTAGACACCGTCCATTTTTGAGTTGTCTTACCTAGTATCCAGAAAATGAAACAATGTATGTAAGTTGGTATGATTCAAATGTTTTGTATGTGCACTTAGGAATTGTATAAGACAACATTTTAGATTGGGGCATTTTTATGCTAAGATCACTAGTTTTGGTGCGATTTGACATTAGTTTATCTAAGTTGATAACATAGGTTGCAGAAGCTATTATTGTGTATGTATATGTAATATTAATATTTTAGAGTGAGTATATAGGTACCAGTAGTGAGAGTTATTAAGTTGAGTTGGGAAGAACGACCCGGTTATAAGTATGTAGATAGTGGAGGAGAGAACCGGTAACATCCCGCCTTTTCGCACACTTTAAACCGACACACGTGCCAATTCAAAGCATACGCAAGGGCGGATTGTTATGGGGTAAATAAGAAAAACAGAGAAGAAATAAAACAAAATAGAATCTCACAGCGGAAGGATAAAATATAATAATCAATATACAGTTCATGATAACTGTTTACAAAATATTTATTTTACTTATACAATGAATATCAGAGTTACACATACCAATACGATCAATGCAGCGGAAATTTTAGAGTGTGGTGCAATACTATAAATAATATAATACAGATTCTTCGTCTTCGTCCTCCAAAGCTAAAATCTTCGATCCTGAAACGCTCGGACTGACCCGAGCGAATTTGAAAAGACAAAAACACTCGAGTCAGACTAAAAGATCTTATGTGAGTTAAATTAACAGAAATAAATATGAGTACAGTAACTCAAGAGATGTTCGGGATTTACATCTCCTAAGGATCCGTTAAACTATTTACTATGTAGTATATTGCGCTATTATAATAGTGTCTATTTATAAAATAAACTTACTTTTTAATAGCGTTAAGGGGTTACCCATATAGCCCTTAACACAAATAATGCCAATAGTCTATACAGTACCGTAATACCTCCTGATCGGGAAGCTACCAGAGGATACTCCATAGGTACGACACAAATAGAAACTCGTAGTAAAGGCTCGGTATGGTAGGTGACACGGCACAACTAGGCAATGCCAGGGTAGATATACCAATTGGTATCCAGGCTGGTGGAAACGCGTAGCTGCAGTTACCGCCCACCTCGGACTAACTCCCCAAAATCAAAATATAGAAGTGGCCACTGAATCAATCCAAAATCAAAGTATAATATCGAAGAGGAGGGTCCGATCAGAGGAATGACCTCATTGGCCTGAGAATCGCTCCTGTTTTAGCCACCTTATGCCAACTCACGGGAGTCGGGTCCACGTATTTACCTTACAGGAAACGTCGCCACCACCTACTTCATTCTGGAATCTCCACCGCGTACACGGTTAGTCAAAGTGGTTTTCGGTATCGACAGAGAGTACGTCCATATCCGATCCCGGTCTCTTTGCTAACCCATCGTTATTATAACACCGCGGTCATTTAAAAATAGCTCATACTTTAAAACCAGAATAAACATTTCCAATTTGAAATTATGAATACGATATCATTTAAAACCCAAAACAATATGATATCCTTTATCCCAAATATAAACCTTTTCAAAAATCCAAATGCTTTAAAATTTATAACGTCTGAAAGCCAAATATCCTTTCAAAGCATAATATTTCGAAATTCATAATTTAAAACCATAACTTTTAAACTTGAATGGTTTGGATATTCAACGGTATATGAATTAAAAGGTTTAACTTAAATGTTACTTTGTAACGAAAATAGTTCTCATGGCTTTACAAATACATTTCTTTATTAAAGTCTAACCCAAAATTTGTATTATCTCTCTCAAGTTCCAAAACCACTTCAATTTATATATATATATATATATATATATATATATATATATATATATATACGTATATACATTTTGAGTATCAATATTTCAAACTAAAGTTGGATTTTATTCTTTCAACAAATCAATTGTTCTATTAATTAGTCTTGAATATTCATATAAAATCCATAAATAATAAGACTTCAATTTCTAGTAATGAAATATATATATTTTTCCCAATTCAAATTATACTAGAATATTCATTTCAATTTATTTTAGGAAAAATCCAACTATAAATATCATATCTTAAAATTTCCAAACTTAACATTTAAACATATGATATAAATTATTAAACTCCATTTTCTTAATTTTCTTCCATTTTTAATAAAGATTTTTGTACACCTTTTAATTTCAAAATTTTCAACTTCATATGTATATATATATGGAAGAATAATATTTATACAATATAAAATTTAAGATTATTATAAACCGTATTCCATCCAAACCATAGAAATCACATTAAAATCGTTATATATAGACCGCGGTGCCTGTATAAAATTTCCTATCCTATGGTCAAGTGATACGGATATTTATCATTTCAATCCGCAATTTAAAAGATATAAAATTTTGCGGTTGTATATCATTTCAAACCACAATCCCGAATGAAATGAAATATGCATGATAATTTGCAATTTAATGACATACAAATAAAGCATCCATTCATCAATATCATCCATCATCCAATAACAATCATCAGTCAATATCAACCAATAACAATATACTTTTGATAATATGTAACAGGTAATACTGGCAATTTTATTCAAATTAAATTTAACAACTATTATTCTAGCAGTTTATATTCAATAGTAATTTATATAACTGTTAACTAGCAGTTTACAGACAAACAACAAATTCTAACTATAAATTAATACGCAATAATAAATTAAATTTACAGTCAAATTAAATAAATGCAATTTAATAGATGTGATGAGATAAACATGCTAAATACTCATAAATAAATTTTTATTCATTTCTAAAATTAATTTAACAAACATAAAAGCTTCTAGTAGTTGTGAGTGAGTTAAAACACTCACCTTTTGAATTTAAATTGAATTCAAATCCAATTTAACCCAAAATTTTGACGGTCTCAGAATTTGTCCAGACCAGCGTCAAAACGTCAGAAATTCCGATACGATCCCATCAAAACAAACCGCACGCAAATCCGAGCTCGTATGCAAAAGTTATGAAAATTTGAAAAATGAAAAATTCTGGTCCTGGGTCGACTTCGGGTTCGATTTCGGTGTGCCGCCTCAATTCCCCGGTGCTTGCTTGGAGTTTTCGCCAAAACGACCCGGAGCGACCCGAGTCATTTTCTTCCTGACCCGAAGTTGCTCTAGGGTTTTCTCCCCTGAAACCCGAAGCGCGACCAGAACCTGCTGCAGATCCAAATTTTTTTTTTTTTTTAAATTTGAATTTTTTTTTTTGAACTGACGGGATCTAGGGTTAGCCCCCATTGAAAAAGAAGAGAAGCTTGAAGAAGATGAACGTACAGCAAATAGACAATAGAATGGAGCTAGGATTTATAACTGTATATTTATAGGTAGGGTTGGGTTAGAGTAGATAGACTAGATAGATGAACGTACGAAACAAACTAAGGCCCAAAAAGCCCGTTCTGACCCCGGAACGAAATTTGTCAAACCCATATATCCAGATAGGTATTTTAAAATATTCTGAACGCGATGGAAAAAGTTTCACGTCCAAATTTGATCGTATGAAGAAGTTATGCTGAAAACAAGATTTCCAAATTGATTTCAAATTGATTTTAATAAAATTGATTTTCAAGGCGTTTCGCGTCCGTACGATCAAACGACAGGTCCGATCGATACGAAACTTGAAACCCTATAATAATTCACAGATACGGATCCGATGAAATTGGTTTCATCGAAATCCGAGTCCGTGGCCAAAATGGCTATTTTTAATCTTCATTAAATAAATTAAATAAATTATAAAAATCCAAATTTTATATTAAATTCTAAAATTGGCCAAATTTTATTTCTTATATGATTTGTAATCAATTGAAAAGATTTAACAGGCTTAGCTGTGAATTAAAAGTTGACAGTATATTAATTGCAATGTTAATTTCTACACTTTCTTATATTTAAGAATTTTATAAATTATATTCTCAAAACCCATACTTTAGATTTTTAATCTTTATATTCTCAACTTTCACCTAAAATAAAGATGCCATAAACATTAGTTCCTGATTCACATCATTATTCTTTAAGTCTAATTTAAATCTCAATAACGTAGTATTTAACGTTAGAATCCATTTTATTATGCATAAATTACAAATTTTACTGACCCAAATTTTCTTCTTTTCATTCCATATCAATTGTCAATCCTATAAGAAAAATTAACATTAGGTTCATACTTATTACAAATAACTCCAATTTCTTCCAAATAATAATTACATAGCTATTAAATATTAAATCCATTTAATTGCAATAAATTCAATTGATTGCAATAAATTTCCAAATAAATTTGGATCTTTATTTGGTTATACAAAAAAAATCCGTTATCACTTACCTAACAAAGTTATTATTACTTAAGATCTCATTGCATCCACATTTTCACATTTTCATTTCCTGGTTTCTTTACTTTATTCTACATAAATTATTATAAATGGGATTTTTCTTGGTTACATCTTATTTGTATTTAAGATTACTCATTCACCTATTCATTTCACTTTAACTGCGGTAAATTGGCGGATAAATTGAATTTGATTCCCAAAATTTAAATTAACAAGCAACAAGAATAGGTAACACACAATAGTCGTCACGCTAAATTCTGGTCACCTAAATAAGCTTTTATTACTTTACAAAATGGAATAACTTTTAAACTCATAAATGTAATACCAAAACCGTTATAAATCCAATAAATTTCCAAATCGAAGTTTGTACGCATTTTACACAACTATTATGATTTCTCACAGAACGTTGAATTTATTAAATGACCATTTATTTAAAATTTAATTCCCTTAATTGAATCAAATGCTTATAATTTTTACATTCTTACCATTCCTTCCCATTATAAATTCATTAACGGATTTACAAATCTCTATCTTCCAAACATTAAATAACCAAACTGATTACAACCACTGTTCTTATCAAATTTTCATAAATTTGTTCAAATCTATACTCTTTTTCCATATAAATAAATTTTATGTTACTACTAGATTTTTTTATCCACTACAGCCATTAAATTTTTACTATCTACACTTATTACATCTTTGTATTAATGAATCCCATTCAAGTTAATATTTATATTAATATTCACAAATTCAACATTTATATGTTTCTTAAAATTAACTTTCAACCAAATGTGCCAATTTACATTTCATTTCCATTCAATATATATTCATTTTATTCCGTTCATTCGGGTACTGCATTGAAATATATTTATTCTCTAATACTAACGTTATTATCATTAAATTATGATTGGATTCCAAGTTTTTATTCAATACCTTGAACAATAACTTACATATTAACCAAATCCTTCTTCTACTTAATTCAAATTGGATTATGTTCCAATTCCTATAACCTAGGTCTTGAGTCACCATTGACATAATTAAATTTATCGTTTATTTCAATCTTCATTTATAATTTAAAGTTCTACTAAACTAAATTACAAAACTTATGAACTTTAACAAATTTAATCCACAAATTAAGTTTTTCTGATGTTTATATATTGCAATTAAATTCAGTTATTATTTCATTAATACCATTTTAATCAACTAATTATGACTTATAACCACAAACACAAATTTTCGTTATTTCAATCTATGTCATATAAACATTTTAAATTATTTACCTTTAATTACAGTTACTAGCTAACCCCTACATTTACTCCATTAAAAATCCTAAGACTTCTATTTCAATTTAAATTAGATTAGAAAACATATCAAATTGACTCATTTAATATTATTGAATTTAACGGGTCGTTACACTCTCCCCCACTCAAAACTTTTCGTCCCCGAAAAGGAAAAAGAAGGGAGAAGGAAGAATAAACAGTACATCTTATTTCAAATATTAACTTATAAACAATAATTTACTGGATTAATTTCCTTTAATGAAATATACCCGTTTATAATCGTTACAACCTTTTATACTTAAATCATTAAAGTTTGGAAAATATTCAACAAAATTCTAAGTCCAAAATTTACGGAAAATTTTGGCAGAGTCTCCTTTGTACGGAGAGACACTGGAGAAAATATAATATCAAAATATACAAATATATTACATATATTATCAAATATTATATCCCAACACGGAAAAATTATATAAAATAGCGCTAAAACGTAATCCGGAAACGTACCTATTTGTTGGGCAATATACGCTTATTATTTTGGAACCAAAAGCAGTAGTAGTTGCTTCCATCACCTGTATTCACTTATATAATCTAAAAGGTTAAATATTTATATTAAAGTGAATTATTCAAGTGGATTCAATCATTAATCAACCAAACAATTCAACAACCATCAACCTTACAAACAACATACATACACAAACAAAGCAACCATTTAATCCATCAAACAAATAGTTGTTTGGGTTCAAACTTGAAATTTGTATGAAATGAAATTAACTATCAAGTGCATCCTTTACTCAACAGTCTTAGATGGAACAAGGATAGATTATTTATTCATCCAACAACTTCAAATTCCTTACCCAACAAACATAAATCAACAATAACAATTCAAACCAACAACCAAATTAACTTATTATACATTTATTTCATGCTTCAGTGGGTTGATTTTCTTTCTTTCATTTATGGAGTGATTTCTTTATTTCTTACAAATTTTCAATTTCCATTTATCACAAAATTCATTATATTTGTATTCCAATTTATTTACTAAAGTTTCTATCCTCTATTTATACTTCTTACTTTTACTTAGTAAAATTTCCAATTTCTTATGCTTATACAATTAATTCTCATTAACAATAGCAAATTAATAGAATACCTTTATTACCTTACTCTTCACTTGTAAGATTTCCCCTTACATTTTCCTACTAACATTGCAACTTTTTTATTATATGGTAAGTTATGTATGTTTTAAGAATGTAAGTGAAAATTTACAAGTTCCTTTTCATTCCTTTAATTAATATATATTTGTTTTATAACCTACAATTTCAACTTACCTTTAATCTCATTTATTTATTTAATGTGGAAGTTTCCATTATATTTAATAGTAGTAACAGTTTAATTACCCACTTTCTATAATATTTAATTACAGTAACCCATTTTAATTACACTTAAATTATTAACCCTTTAACCTTCATTCTTAAAAAATAAGGAATTTTATTAATTAATTACTTAGGGTCTACAGTCATTTAAATATTACTTACTTTCTATTATATTAGAATAGGGGGAATTAAAGCATACTTAAGTTAATAACCCTACAATCAAACTTTATAAATTAAGGAATTTCATTTTTACTTTCTTAAGGTTAAAATCACCTATTAATAATACAACCTTTAATTTTAGTAAAATTCCAATCATCACTTAAGTTAATACCATTAAATTCTTATTTATAATGGTAATTTATTGAATACTTCATTTTTTTTTCCAAAATTCTACTTGTATAATATTATATTCCACTCTTAATTTACATTTCAACTTTTTATACTTGGTAAGTTATTTATGTTAAAGAAAAGCAAAAGAACTTAAGCAAGTTTAATCTCAACTCTTTTAATTCATTGATTACTTCTTTTATTTCACTAACCTAAATTTTTACAACTAATTAATGGAAATTCAAGAATTAATACCGGGTCAAATTCCAAAATTTCATTAAAATAATAGATAATTAATTTCTTACAACTTTTATATCTCTAATTACCTTTAAACAATTAAAATTTTAAATAATTTCAAAACAGATCTGCAGTAGAATTTACTACAGTGGCCTTTCCCTTCGAAACTCGAAAATGAAAGTCGATCATGCGGCCGTCATCACCGAAATTATTTTCCAGCGACAGAGAGGAAAGTACAAACTTATTTTCTTCAAAATCCTCTTAAACCAATTCTTTCGAATTATACTAAATATTTATATAAGAAAATATTTATAACCAAATCATTATATTTTGTAACGGTCCTGAATTTTGAACAATTTAATTTGTGAATATTTAATTTATTTTAAATATTTAAATGATGATTTGACGTGAATTTCAAATTATCAGAATAAATTGGCGATTAAATATTAGAATTTAATCTGTTTAAAGTTGAATAAAATTTAAATTTGACTTTGAAGTTTAAATTGAATATTGAAATTTGTATTTTAAATTCGAACGAATGACTAGGAATAATAATTTGGATTTACGAATTATATTTATGTAAATTTATAAATAGATATGGATAGTTGAACTTCAAAACGTTTCTATGTTTATTAAAGAAAACAATTTACAAAACAAAATTGAATTTAAAATAAAAATAAAAATATAATTATATATAAAATAAATAAATAAATATACATAGTTAAAAAGAAGTTTTAAACAACAAAATAATACAAAACAATTGGATTTAAGATAAGAAAGAAAAGATATAAAAAATAAATAAATAAATAAATAAATAAATAAATAAGTATACTGCCTTATACTTTGTTCAGCTACAAACGCGCCTTCCATCACGCCTTAACTCGTGCCTTTTTCCACGCAAATTCACGTTCTCCTCTGCATAATACACGAACCCCTTTCCTCCTTTACACGAAATCAAACACACGAAAGAAAAAAAATGGCTGCCGTCCTCGTTTCTCTTCGTCTTTGATCGAAAAATTAGGGCTTCAATTCAATTCGTCCTCCTGTTCGTTCGTCTCCTAGCTCGCGACCGCGCCAGGCAAAGGTTAGTGATCCCCTCACTCACATCTAATTTCATCCTTCAGTCATTCGAGTATCTTTTTAGATGTTGATGATTTTTATCTATCCTGGTTCGTCTTCTTGTTTTACAAGGCTGTGATGATTTTTGCTGTGATGATTTTGTTTATAAAGGTTTGAATTCATGTTTTCTCGTTCGTATAAAAATTGGGCTTCGGCCATTTGATTTTGTTTTAATTTAACATTGCTTCGATTTTGGCTTTGCTGGCCACCACGATGTCGACTTATGACTCGTTCAACTTCGACTTCGATTTTGAAATAGTATTTTGACTTCGCCAATTTTTATTTTTCGTGAATTGCTGGCCTTGACTTGGAACTTCATTGACTAGTACAAGTGTTGTTGCTTGATCGTGTGCCATTGAGCCTTGCTCGAATTTGCCACTACCGTTTTGATTCTCTAAACTGCTGCTTTAAATTCTTTGGCATTCGATTTAATTCTATATGGCCTTCGGCCATTTTGTCTATTGAAACCCGCTGCTTGTTTATTTGGAAACTGCAGTTTGAAATCTCTGTTGGTCTTTACCGCTACTACATTGTGACTGTATGTTGTGTTGCTTCGAGTTTGAAATGTCCTCTATCTGTACATTTGTATTATTGAACACTTGAGTTGTTCCACTGTGCACTGTTGTATGTTGTGCTATTGCTGCGTTTGTTTTTTTTTAACTATGGCATTTGTTTTGATACAACTACTGTTAGTTGCATACATGTTGATGCCAATTGCCTCTGCTGTGTAGCTAGTCACTGTGTTGCACTATGCTATGCTGTGTCACTACTTCACTATCATTTTGTTGACATTAGTTGAACCAGCCGCATGTTTGGTTCTTATGAACCTAGTATGACACGAGCTTTGCCTCTATTTTCACTGTGCAGTTGTGTTCCCTTATCTTTGAGCTTTTGACAGTCATGTCTAATTTGAGAACAATTGTATTGTTTTGAAAGTGCTGTTGTTTTATATTTGGACTTCATTGATTTTCCATTTCGTATAAATTAATACTGGAATTGGTCAATTGTGTTTACTGCCATTGGTAACTTGAAATTTTTTTTTTACAATAATTTGTTATCATCACACGAGACAGTCTGCATACCTGTCTCATATAGCAATTGGATTTGGTCGAGTTGCTTGGTTCACTGCAACCATATTATTATAGTATATTGCTTGAGTCTGGGTTCATTTTGAGCTTGAGATGCTTAGTTGAACTCTTGTCCACTGATTCACTGCATACATATATAAATACATATATGCTGAGTACTTCATGCTTTTGTTCTCGAGTCATCATGTAAGTTTGTTATTGCCCTGTGTCCTGTTATTTGCTGGGCCTGGCTGTGTTACCTTGCCTTTAGTACACTGTCCAGTTCATTAAGTCGTTCACTTTTGCCTTCGTGAACATTGTAGTTGATTATGAATTTAAGTTTCATATCTACATCTATATATGCATTCATTCTTGCACTGTCCAGATTTATAGTTGCATATATTATCTTTTGTACACTTGTCACTATAGTCTGGGTTCATTGATGACTTTCTTGCTTTGTTGCACTTGCTTTGCTCCTCTCTGATTATGGCTGGTCTGGTAATACGTTTGGCATCGGCACTGACTGTGTACAATGAATTCAGACCCTTGCTTGTCTGCATTGCCTCATTTGAAATTTTGGGTTTATGATGGCACTGTGTTGTAGTTACTTTGTCACCTGTTATTAAAATCTGCATATATGTACATGCATACATGTGTATGTTTGTGTACATATATGGCTGGACTTGTACCAAGCTTGAATTATTTTTGCTGTGCATTTGTAGTTGAGTTTGGTTCAGTTGTAAGTGTTCAAACTTCATGTTGGGCTGCAGTGGCTCTTGTATAATTATCCTCATGCATTTAAGTGCACTTCGGTTTTATTATATATTCTAGTTAGTGGAGCCATCTGTACGTATAAGTGCAGCATATATATATATATACGTGTGGATAAAAAAATGTAGGCATATATACCCCTGTATGTGTGTATGCATGCATAGTTGGATCTATACTGGTGTTCCATCTGCTGCATTGACTTGATATTATATATTCAATGTTGCAGATGTCCTTGATCACTTTGAAATTCATTTGTTGACTTGTAGTTTACATACTTGTTGGCATCTCTGATTTTATTTTGGGGTTTAAATCACGACTTGATGGAGTTGCTGTCAGTACTGTTGGCACTGACTTCATCTTGTCTCCACTTTGATGGTCTGGTTGCCCTGTGCACATTTGTGTGTATACTTGAATCTGGGTTTGTTGCCTTGATCATTTTGACTTCAGATGTATAGTTGCATTCCACTTGAATTCGGTTGTGTTTAAATTTATGCTCGACAGTTTTAAGTGGTTTCATGTGGATCTTTTGGTGGTTGCGTTTTGATTGCAGATTCGCCCTTGTGTCCAAGTAATGACTGCAGTTTCATTTTTATGGAAATTTTGCACTTGTTGAAATGTGCAGTAATGAGTTGTATGGAAACTTGTTTTATTTCACAAGTTGTTGTGGCGAGGCAGCGCACGCAAGCGTGAACTGCAGCCACGGAGTTGACATTTTAAATGTGGCGAGGCCGTATACGCGTGTGTGTACTGCAGCCCTACCAAATTTAATGTTTAAAATTGATGTTTTCTTTTTGATGAAAATTATTTTATGTTGCCAATTCAATGTATTTTGAATCGATTTTGATGATTTTGTTGTAAATTGCCGTTTAGGCAAATTTTAATTGTTTTCTAAATTATCTTCATCAATAATCCCTTCATCTATCTCATTGAAAATCTGAATCTACTGAATTGTTGTTTAACACTTTTAAGTGTTATATTTACCGTTATCCGATTTCTTGTAAAGGATCGGATAGGTAAATTATATTTGACTATCATCTAATTGTTGATTATTATTGCCTCTATGCACTAATAACTGAGTTTGAATTAGACTGACCTGTGTATTATTTTCTTTTGAATATAATACTCGGGTCAGACCGAGTACTTTTACAGCTTGAAGATTTTCAGGCCGCGAAGTTAGAGAGAGAGGGGAAAGCACTCCACTAAGTTTTTCTAGAAAATTTTCTTGTACTTAATGAAAATAAATTGTTCCGCTGTATAAAAATTTAAATGCATTGTACAAACTCTGATATATGTATGTAAGAAAAATTCATTTATGAATAATATTATGATTATTCTGTGATTCTGTGGCTGACTCTGTTTAAACTTTATAAACTGAACAACAATCCGTCATTTTGAACGTTTCGAGTTGGTTTAATTACCGACTAGAGGCGGTCAGAGCGGCGGGTCGTTACAAAAAGTGGTATCAGAGCTTTGGTTTACTCAAAGCTCAGTTTATGATGTTTAATATGAATAGTTACTAGAACCACTTTAAAGAAAATGTTTTTCAAATTTAAATAAGTTTGAAATTGTTTTCTTTGGAAAATAAAAAGGTATTTTGAAAGTTAGAATTATTTTGAAAATTCCCCTCTCTAAATTTAAGTTTGCGTTAGTTCTCTTCGGTGAGGTCTTCTTGGATTTGAGTTTCAATCGTTCGGAGACTCATTATCGAACTTTTGAGAGTTAGGGAAAATGAAAAATAAAATATAAGTGAAGTGAATTAATGAAATTGGTTTAAATTGATTTAAATCAAATATTTTGAATATCTACAAAATAATAATTGTGAAATAAAATGATATTTCAATTTAGTTATAGCCAAGAGGATAATTAAACTATAACTTGGAAATTTGATTATGAATTATTTTGAGAAATTGATTTCAAATGTTGTGAAGAACGATTTAGTGAATAAATGGATTATAAGTATTTAACTTATAATATGAACTTTTGGTATATAACTGAGTTATATAAATTGAATCGAATTGAATTAATAAAAAGATTTATAAATCGAAGTTTATAAATAGAAATGGAGTTTGTAAAGATTGTTTATAAGTTCGAAATCAATTGAATTTGATAAGTAAATTGTTGTAGCTTATTAAAGGAGTTATATCCTCGATTTTGGACAGTGGATATCCTTTAAATAAAAAGTGTAGAAACATTGAATTGAATAGATGAGTATATTCACGATTTTGGACAGTGAATATATTATTGAATAAAACAGATATGTTTTAGGTAAAATGATTGAATAATCCAACCTCTGCTAATAAGAATTGCAAATATTGATAGGAAACTTCGAAAACACCTTGTTTATTATAATGGCGAAAACCGAAGCACAAAAAGCAGCACGCCGTGAACGAAGAGCAATTGCTCGTAGAGAAGCAGAAGCGAGACATGCGGAAATTAAAAGGAGATTCAGTGAAAGGCAAGCACCTGGTCCATATGATGAGGTTATTTGCTATCGATGTCATAAAAAGGGACATTATGCCATTAAGTGCCGAGTAAGGAGAAAGAAAAGGAATGTGGATGACCGGTTCGCTCGTCCTGAGATTGTGTGTTTTAAATGTCGGGAGAAAGGGCATTTTCTTAGTCATTGCCCTAAAGTGAAAAGGAAAAAGTGCGTACTCAATTTACCCGTCGATAGATTGACAATCTGCTACCATTGTCGTCGGACTGGACATATAGCCAGAAACTGCACCGAAAGACAACAGGGAGAGCAAGCTATAGCCCGACCAGCTAGAGCGAAAAGTGCTAAGGTGATAGATAAGGATGGAAACATCTCATATTTTTGCAATAACTGTAAGGAGTGGGGACATGTGGATTTTGAATGTGTTAATTCTCCTTTAACACAACATGAAATAGTGTCATCCGAAGATGAAAGTTTGGCAAAGATGCATACTATCGGACAAGAAGTCGTTAGTCCTTAATTATTCTGAATCTTAAACCAATCGATATATTTTGTAATACTATCCTTTGTAATCCACAATATTTTGGGTACGTCTTTTAAAAGTATTAAGCTATGTAAAATTTTGTACGGAGGAAATATTTTAATGAAATAGCATCTTGGGAAGTGATATTATGGAAGGAAGTTTAATTGTTGATTTAACTGTATGAATCAAACTAGTTTTGATGTGAAGTTTATATTTCAAGTTTAAAACTATTGCCTAAAATAGTTAATATGGAAATATAGATCTAAAGGAACCAATTCGATGAATAATTTACTAAAGAACTAGTTGATTATTTTTGAAATAGAAAGCAAATGTAAAGTTCAAATGAAATTTAGATTTCAAATTTGAAGTTGTCAACAGGATAATCCATTATAGGTTTAATAAATTCAGTGATGAATTTGAATTTAAACGTGCGGAAAATTAAATTAAGTGAAAAACTTAATATTGAAAGGTTTGAAATTGGTTTAAAACTAATATTATGAAAAGTATGAAGAATTCAAACTTTGAATTAAGTGAAGTTGAAAAAGTTAATGGTTTTAAAGATGTTTTAAAATGCATTAACTATCGAATACATAGATTTCAACATTCAATTGTTGAAATAGGCGTTTTGAGAAATAAGGAAATGGTGGACTATAACATTGTTGTTATAGTAAATGGTTTCCGGAAGGAAATGTTGTTTATAGTATTGGGATTTATATATCTATCTTAAATCCGAATCCCTATACTAATGATTTTGAGTTGTCGTAACGATGTTTTACGCAACATTCGTTTTAACTCAAATAAATGTGTTTAAAAGAATGATTTCCTTAAAGAGTGAAATATATACTTAATTTTGATTCAAGTTTATTGAATATTTTCCGTGTTGAAAATAAATGAATTTGTGAATTACTTATTATTTAATAAGTATGGAAATGTTTCCCAAAATGAAATGAAAGGTTTGAAATATTATCTTTTGAAGATAAATTGAGAAATGAATATTTGAAATTAGTTTCAAACGGCTAAGTGTGAAAATTATATATCTTGTAAAGATATTATTTTGAGAAATGTGAACAATTAGTTCAACTTGGAAATCTTCCAAAAAAGATTGAATCTTGAGTTAAAATTGAGTTTAACTTTGACACCAAAAACAATATAAGTTGAACTTTGAATTTTGGATAGTCGATTGGGATTGTATGTCTAACATTGTGAATTGATGACATAGCATTTGATCTCTATTAAATATATATCTGTGGTGGCGGAGAATTTATTCTTTTAGCTTAACACCCTTCTCTGAGACGTACGAGCTTAGAGGTTATATATCGATAGACATCAATTATGTGTTGAGAATTGACGATGTAACGTGAAATCCAAATCGAATGTGAAGTCGATAATGAATTGGATTATGAATGTGAATTAGGTTTGAGATAACCTTAAATTTTCAAATCGATTTAGAGGAAAATTTTAAACGTGATGGAAAATTTGGAATCCTCTATTTGTTGTGAATGTGAATTGAGTTTTCGTAACTTATATATGTGAATATAATCGAAAACCATCAGTTTAGAAAGTCATTATTATGAAAGTCCTGTGTAAGTTTACATAGGTATGATAAGTACGAAATGTGAAATGAAGTACTATATGTATATGACATATGTTTTCTAAAAACTGAGGATATGGAAATGTACCTTCCATTTATTATGTGTGAAGGTGATTGGAACTCGGTGGAGTGTCCATTGGAAATCGTAGCTACGTAGAAATTCCATTAGTGGAATGTCCATTGGGACTGATATGATATCCCCCACGATGGATCATCGTGTTTGGGATTATGTGAATTGATGCTGGCGTAATTCGTGGGGCGTGATGCCTACAGTTACAAGCGATTCCACTGAGATAGTGGCGCAACCGCCGAGTAAACTGCGATCTGGAAACCGAAGCGAAATTCGAGGGGCGTGATGCCTAAGGCTACGAGTGATTCTACTGAGATAGTAGTGTAACCGCCGTGTGGACCGTGATCTAAGGCGACAACCATGGCGAAATTCAAGAGTGATGAGAAATCTAAGATTACAAGTGATTCTACTGAGATAGTAGCGTAACCGCCGGGTAAACTGTGATCCATGGGGAACGTGCTTTCCATATCCATTTTTAAAATAATTTAAAAAAAAAGTATTTTCACTGGGAGTTGAAGCAAGTATATTTAGTACTTGGAGATTTTTAGTCTTGTGCCTGGCCAGCGTATGCCTAATGTCTGTAAGAACGATGATGAACTTGTTAAACTTTGAGTTATCAAGTATTTTCAAAACTTTAAATAGAAAATCAATAATCTGAAATTAGAATTACATAATTCTAACTTAATGAATTAAGGAAGAAGATTTTTAAAAGTATCTTGAAAGTCCACAGTTTTGGATAAGATATATTATGCAAATATTTAGCATGAAAAATTTCAAGTTTAAAAATCTAAATTTTTGTAAGTCAAAAATTTAGTGAAAGACTTTTGTGTCTTGATTATTGAAATCGATGAACAAAACTAGTGAGATAAAATAAACGGAATGAATCCTATATTTATTTGCGAGTTTGAAACTTGGTAGAATTGTGTAGGATATAAATATCGGTGAGATTTTAGCAATCGTTTTTCCTAACTTATAATTTCGGGACGAAATTCTTTTAAGTAGGGGAGATTGTAACGGTCCTGAATTTTGAACAATTTAATTTGTGAATATTTAATTTATTTTAAATATTTAAATGATGATTTGACGTGAATTTCAAATTATCAGAATAAATTGGCGATTAAATATTAGAATTTAATCTGTTTAAAGTTGAATAAAATTTAAATTTGACTTTGAAGTTTAAATTGAATATTGAAATTTGTATTTTAAATTCGAACGAATGACTAGGAATAATAATTTGGATTTATGAATTATATTTATGTAAATTTATAAATAGATATGGATAGTTGAACTTCAAAACGTTTCTATGTTTATTAAAGAAAACAATTTACAAAACAAAATTGAATTTAAAATAAAATAAAAATATAATTATATATAAAATAAATAAATAAATATGCATAGTTAAAAAGAAGTTTTAAACAACAAAATAATACAAAACAATTGGATTTAAAATAAGAAAGAAAAGATAAAAAATAAATAAATAAATAAGTATACTGCCTTATACTTTGTTCAGCTACAAACGCGCCTTCCATCACGCCTTAACTCGTGCCTTTTTCCATGCAAATTCACGTTCTCCTCTGCATAATACACGAACCCCTTTCCTCCTTTACACAAAATCAAACACACGAAAGAAAAAAAATGGCTGCCGTCCTCGTTTCTCTTCGTCTTCGATCGAAAAATTAGGGCTTCAATTCGATTCGTCCTCCTGTTCGTTCGTCTCCTAGCTCGCGACCGTGCCAGGCAAAGGTGAGTGATCCCCTCACTCACATCTAATTTCATCCTTCAGTCATTCGAGTATCTTTTTAGATGTTGATGATTTTTATCTATCCTGGTTCGTCTTCTTGTTTTACAAGGCTGTGATGATTTTTGCTGTGATGATTTTGTTTATATAGGGTTTGAATTCATGTTTTCTCGTTCGTATAAAAATTGGGCTTCGGCCATTTGATTTTGTTTTAATTTAACATTGCTTCGATTTTGGCCTTGCTGGCCACCACGATGTCGATTTATGACTCGTTCAACTTCGACTTCGATTTTGAAATAGTATTTTGACTTCGCCAATTTTTATTTTTCGTGAATTGCTGGCCTTGACTTGGAACTTCATTGACTAGTACAAGTGTTGTTGCTTGATCGTGTGCCATTGAGCCTTGCTCGAATTTGCCACTACCGTTTTGATTCTCTAAACTGCTGCTTTAAATTCTTTGGCATTCGATTTAATTCTAAATGGCCTTCGGCCATTTTGACTATTGAAACCCGCTGCTTGTTTATTTGGAAACTGCAGTTTGAAATCTCTGTTGGTCTTTACCGCTACTACATTGTGACTGTATGTTGTGTTGCTTCGAGTTTGAAATGTCCTCTATCTGTACATTTGTATTATTGAACACTTGAGTTGTTCCACTGTGCACTGTTGTATGTTGTGCTATTGCTGCGTTTTTTTTTTTAACTATGGCATTTGTTTTGATACAACTACTGTTAGTTGCATACATGTTGATGCCAATTGCCTCTGTTGTGTAAATAGTCACTGTGTTGCACTATGCTATGCTGTGTCACTACTTCACTATCATTTTGTTGACATTAGTTGAACCAGCCGCATGTTTGGTTCTTATGAACCTAGTATGACACGAGCTTTGCCTCTATTTTCACTGTGCAGTTGTGTTCCCTTATCTTTGAGCTTTTGACAGTCATGTCTAATTTGAGAACAATTGTATTGTTTTGAAAGTGCTGTTGTTTTATATTTGGACTTCATTGATTTTCCATTTCGTATAAATTAATACTGGAATTGGTCAATTGTGTTTACTGCCATTGGTAACTTGAATTTTTTTTTTTTACAATAATTTGTTATCATCACACGAGACAGTCTGCATACCTGTCTCATATAGCAATTGGATTTGGTCGAGTTGCTTGGTTCACTGCAACCATATTATTATAGTATATTGCTTGAGTCTGGGTTCATTTTGAGCTTGAGATGCTTAGTTGAACTCTTGTCCACTGATTCACTGCATACATATTAAATACATATATGCTGAGTACTTCATGCTTTTGTTCTCGAGTCATCATGTAAGTTTGTTATTGCCCTGTGTCCTGTTATTTGCTGGGCCTGGCTGTGTTACCTTGCCTTTAGTGCACTGTCCAGTTCATTAAGTCGTTCACTTTTGCCTTCGTGAACATTGTAGTTGATTATGAATTTAAGTTTCATATCTACATCTATATATGCATTCATTCTTGCACTGTCCAGATTTATAGTTGCATATATTATCTTTTGTACACTTGTCACTATAGTCTGGGTTCATTGATGACTTTCTTGCTTTGTTGCACTTGCTTTGCTCCTCTCTGATTATGGCTGGTCTGGTAATACGTTTGGCATCGGCACTGACTGTGTACAATGAATTCAGACCCTTGCTTGTCTGCATTGCCTCATTTGAAATTTTGGGTTTATGATGGCACTGTGTTGTAGTTACTTTGTCACCTGTTATTAAAATCTGCATATATGTACATGCATACATGTGTATGTTTGTGTACATATATGGCTGGACTTGTACCAAGCTTGAATTATTTTTGCTGTGCATTTGTAGTTGAGTTTGGTTCAGTTGTAAGTGTTCAAACTTCATGTTGGGCTGCAGTGGCTCTTGTATAATTATCCTCATGCATTTAAGTGCACTTCGGTTTTATTATATATTCTAGTTAGTGGAGCCATCTGTACGTATAAGTGCAGCATATATATATATAAATATACATACATATATATATATATATACACACACACACACACACGTGTGGATAAAAAAATGTAGGCATATATACCCCTGTATGTGTGTATGCATGCATAGTTGGATCTATACTGGTGTTCCATCTGCTGCATTGACTTGATATTATATATTCAATGTTGCAGATGTCCTTGATCACTTTGAAATTCATTTGTTGACTTGTAGTTTACATACTTGTTGACATCTCTGATTTTATTTTGGGGTTTAAATCACGACTTGATGGAGTTGCTGTCAGTACTGTTGGCACTGACTTCATCTTGTCTGCACTTTGATGGTCTGGTTGCCCTGTGCACATTTGTGTGTATACTTGAATCTGGGTTTGTTGCCTTGATCATTTTGACTTCAGATGTATAGTTGCATTCCACTTGAATTCGGTTGTGTTTAAATTTATGCTCGACAGTTTTAAGTGGTTTCATGTGGATCTTGTGGTGGCTGCGTTTTGATTGCAGATTCGCCCTTGTGTCCAAGTAATGACTGCAGTTTCATTTTTATGGAAATTTTGCACTTGTTGAAATGTGCAGTAATGAGTTGTATGGAAACTTGTTTTATTTCACAAGTTGTTGTGGCGAGGCAGCGCATGCAAGCGTGAACTGCAGCCACGGAGTTGACATTTTAAATGTGGCGAGGCCGTATACGCGTGTGTGTACTGCAGCCCTACCAAATTTAATGTTTAAAATTGATGTTTTCTTTTTGATGAAAATTATTTTATGTTGCCAATTCAATGTATTTTGAATCGATTTTGATGATTTTGTTGTAAATTGCCGTTTAGGCAAATTTTAATTGTTTTCTAAATTATCTTCATCAATAATCCCTTCATCTATCTCATTGAAAATCTGAATCTACTGAATTGTTGTTTAACACTTTTAAGTGTTATATTTACCGTTATCCGATTTCTTGTAAAGGATCGGATAGGTAAATTATATTTGACTATCATCTAATTGTTGATTATTATTGCCTCTATGCACTAATAACTGAGTTTGAATTAGACTGACCTGTGTATTATTTTCTTTTGAATATAATACTCGGGTCAGACCGAGTACTTTTACAGCTTGAAGATTTTCAGGCCGCGAAGTTAGAGAGAGAGGGGAAAGCACTCCACTAAGTTTTTCTAGAAAATTTTCTTGTACTTAATGAAAATAAATTGTTCCGCTGTATAAAAATTTAAATGCATTGTACAAACTCTGATATATGTATGTAAGAAAAATTCATTTATGAATAATATTATGATTATTCTGTGATTCTGTGGCTGACTCTGTTTAAACTTTATAAACTGAACAACAATCCGTCATTTTGAACGTTTCGAGTTGGTTTAATTACCGACTAGAGGCGGTCAGAGCGGCGGGTCGTTACATATTTCATAAATCCTTTGAAAGAAGATTTCAAAAATCCCGGACTTAAGTTCTAAAATCTCCAATTTGATTTATTATAATTTCGACTTAGCTTCAATTATTATAAATATTTTTATTACCTAACACCCAATCTATAGCAACCAAAATATATATATCTTTATAAAAATATTTTTTTATATATATAGAAAATATAATAGGCAAAATTATTTCATTCACCTATATTAAAAACAAAATTATGTCGGTCTGTCCTATTAAGTGTTTAGAAATCCCTATTGATGTCATAGCGTCCCATGCACCAACCAGAATTTATAAATACAAAGCGGAACAGATTAACACAATATCAAAATCTTTATTAACACTAACAAATACGCTCTCTCATATATATACACTCAGCGACTCCCATAGGGTATTACTACCCTATTAACAAAGAGTCAAACCCCACAAAACCAAGGTTTATCGCTAAACCAAAGCTCTGATACCAACTGTAACATCCCGCCTTTTCGCACACTTTAAACCGACACACGTGCCAATTCAAAGCATACGCAAGGGCGGATTGTTATGGGGTAAATAAGAAAAACAGAGAAGAAATAAAACAAAATAGAATCTCACAGCGGAAGGATAAAATATAATAATCAATATACAGTTCATGATAACTGTTTACAAAATATTTATTTTACTTATACAATGAATATCAGAGTTACACATACCAATACGATCAATGCAGCGGAAATTTTAGAGTGTGGTGCAATACTATAAATAATATAATACAGATTCTTCGTCTTCGTCCTCCAAAGCTAAAATCTTCGATCCTGAAACGCTCGGACTGACCCGAGCGAATTTGAAAAGACAAAAACACTCGAGTCAGACTAAAAGATCTTATGTGAGTTAAATTAACAGAAATAAATATGAGTACAGTAACTCAAGAGATGTTCGGGATTTACATCTCCTAAGGATCCGTTAAACTATTTACTATGTAGTATATTGCGCTATTATAATAGTGTCTATTTATAAAATAAACTTACTTTTTAATAGCGTTAAGGGGTTACCCATATAGCCCTTAACACAAATAATGCCAATAGTCTATACAGTACCGTAATACCTCCTGATCGGGAAGCTACCAGAGGATACTCCATAGGTACGACACAAATAGAAACTCGTAGTAAAGGCTCGGTATGGTAGGTGACACGGCACAACTAGGCAATGCCAGGGTAGATATACCAATTGGTATCCAGGCTGGTGGAAACGCGTAGCCGCAGTTACCGCCCACCTCGGACTAACTCCCCAAAATCAAAATATAGAAGTGGCCACTGAATCAATCCAAAATCAAAGTATAATATCGAAGAGGAGGGTCCGATCAGAGGAATGACCTCATTGGCCTGAGAATCGCTCCTGTTTTAGCCACCTTATGCCAACTCACGGGAGTCGGGTCCACGTATTTACCTTACAGGAAACGTCGCCACCACCTACTTCATTCTGGAATCTCCACCGCGTACACGGTTAGTCAAAGTGGTTTTCGGTATCGACAGAGAGTATGTCCATATCCGATCCCGGTCTCTTTGCTAACCCATCGTTATTATAACACCGCGGTCATTTAAAAATAGCTCATACTTTAAAACTAGAATAAACATTTCCAATTTAAAATTATGAATACGATATCATTTAAAACCCAAAACAATATGATATCCTTTATCCCAAATATAAACCTATTCAAAAATCCAAATGCTTTAAAATTTATAACGTCTGAAAGCCAAATATCCTTTCAAAGCATAATATTTCGAAATTCATAATTTAAAACCATAACTTTTAAACTTGAATGGTTTGGATATTCAACGGTATATGAATTAAAAGGTTTAACTTAAATGTTACTTTGTAAAGAAAATAGTTCTCATGGCTTTACAAATACATTTCTTTATTAAAGTCTAACCCAAAATTTGTATTATCTCTCTCAAGTTCCAAAACCACTTCAATTTATATATATATATATATATATATATATATATATATATATATATACGTATATACATTTTGAGTATCAATATTTCAAACTAAAGTTGGATTTTATTCTTTCAACAAATCAATTGTTCTATTAATTAGTCTTGAATATTCATATAAAATCCATAAATAATAAGACTTCAATTTCTAGTAATGAAATATATATATTTTTCCCAATTCAAATTATACTAGAATATTCATTTCAATTTATTTTAGAAAAAATCCAATTATAAATATCATATCTTAAAATTTCCAAACTTAACATTTAAACATATGATATAAATTATTAAACTCCATTTTCTTAATTTTCTTCCATTTTTAATAAAGATTTTTATACACCTTTTAATTTAAAAATTTTCAACTTCATATGTATATATATATGGAAGAATAATATTTATACAATATAAAATTTAAGATTATTATAAACCGTATTCCATCCAAACCATAGAAATCACATTAAAATCGTTATATATAGACCGCGGTCCCTGTGTAAAATTTCCTATCCTATGGTCAAGTGATACGGATATTTATCATTTCAATCCGCAATTTAAAAGATATAAAATTTTGCGGTTGTATATCATTTCAAACCACAATCCCGAATGAAATGAAATATGCATGATAATTTGCAATTTAATGACATACAAATAAAGCATCCATTCATCAATATCATCCATCATCCAATAACAATCATCAGTCAATATCAACCAATAACAATATACTTTTGATAATATGTAACAGGTAATACTGGCAATTTTATTCAAATTAAATTTAACAACTATAATTCTAACAGTTTATATTCAGTAGTAATTTATATAACTGTTAACTAGCAGTTTACAGACAAACAACAAATTCTAACTATAAATTAATACGCAATAATAAATTAAATTTACAGTCAAATTAAATAAATGCAATTTAATAGATGTGATGAGATAAACATGCTAAATACTCATAAATAAATTTCTATTCATTTCTAAAATTAATTTAACAAACATAAAAGCTTCTAGTAGTTGTGAGTGGGTTAAAACACTCACCTTTTGAATTTAAATTGAATTCAAATCCAATTTAAACCCAAAATTTTGACGGTCTCAGAATTTGTCCAAACCAGCGTCAAAACGTCAGAAATTCCGATACGATCCCATCAAAACAAACCGCGCGCAAATCCGAGCTCGTATGCAAAAGTTATGAAAATTTGAAAAATGAAAAATTCTGGTCCTGGGTCGACTTCGGGTTCGACTTCGGTGCGCCGCCTCAATTCCCCGGTGCTTGCTTGGAGTTTTCGCCAAAACGACCCGGAGCGACCCGAGTCATTTTCTTCCTGACCCGAAATTGCTCTAGGGTTTTCTCCCCTGAAACCCGAAGCGCGACCAGAAGCTGCTGCAGATCCAAATTTTTTTTTTTTTTTAATTTGAAATTTTTTTTTTGAACTGACAGGATCTAGGGTTAGCCCCCATTGAAGAAGAAGAGAAGCTTGAAGAAGATGAACGTACAGCAAATAGACAATAGAATGGAGCTAGGGTTTATAACTGTATATTTATAGGTAGGGTTGGGTTAGAGTAGATAGACTAGATAGATGAACGTACGAAACAAACTAAGGCCCAAAAAGCCCGTTCTGACCCCGGAACGAAATTTGTCAAACCCATATATCCAGATAGGTATTTTAAAATATTCTGAACGCGATGGAAAAAGTTTCACGTCCAAATTTGATCGTATGAAGAAGTTATGCTGAAAACAAGATTTCCAAATTGATTTCAAATTGATTTTAATAAAATTGATTTTCAAGGCGTTTCGCGTCCGTACGATCAAACGACAGGTCCGATCGATACGAAACTTGAAACCCTATAATAATTCACAGATACGGATCCGATGAAATTGGTTTCGTCGAAATCCGAGTCCGTGGCCAAAATGGCTATTTTTAATCTTCATTAAATAAATTAAATAAATTATAAAAATCCAAATTTTATATTAAATTCTAAAATTGGCCAAATTTTATTTCTTATATGATTCGTAATCAACTGAAAAGATTTAACAGGCTTAGCTGTGAATTAAAAGTTGACAGTATATTAATTGCAATGTTAATTTCTACACTTTCTTATATTTAAGAATTTTATAAATTATATTCTCGAAACCCATACTTTAGATTTTTAATCTTTATATTCTCAACTTTCACCTAAAATAAAGATGCCATAAACATTAGTTCCTGATTCACATCATTATTCTTTAAGTCTAATTTAAATCTCAATAACGTAGTATTTAACGTTAGAATCCATTTTATTATGTATAAATTACAAATTTTACTGACCCAAATTTTCTTCTTTTCATTCCATATCAATTGTCAATCCTATAAGAAAAATTAACATTAGGTTCATACTTATTACAAATAACTCCAATTTCTTCCAAATAATAATTACATAACTATTAAATATTAAATCCATTTAATTGCAATAAACTCAATTGATTGCAATAAATTTCCAAATAAATTTGGATCTTTATTTGGTTATACAAAAAAAATCCGTTATCACTTACCTAACAAAGTTATTATTACTTAAGATCTCATTGCATCCACATTTTCACATTTTCATTTCCTGGTTTCTTTACTTTATTCTACATAAATTATTATAAATGGGATTTTTCTTGGTTACATCTTATTTGTATTTAAGATTACTCATTCACCAATTCATTTCACTTTAACTGCGGTAAATTGGCGGATAAATTGAATTTGATTCCCAAAATTTAAATTAACAAGCACCAAGAATAGGTAACACACAATAGTCGTCACGCTAAATTCTAGTCACCTAAATAAGCTTTTATTACTTTACAAAATGGAATAACTTTTAAACTCATAAATGTAATACCAAAACCGTTATAAATCCAATAAATTTCCAAATCGAAGTTTGTACGCATTTTACACAACTATTATGATTTCTCACAGAACGTTGAATTTATTAAATGACCATTTATTTAAAATTTAATTCCCTTAATTGAATCAAATGCTTATAATTTTTACATTCTTACCATTCCTTCCCATTATAAATTCATTAACGGATTTACAAATCTCTATCTTCCAAACATTAAATAACCAAACTGATTACAACCACTGTTCTTATCAAATTTTCATAAATTTGTTCAAATCTATACTCTTTTTCCATATAAATAAATTTTATGTTACTACTAGATTTTTTTATCCACTACAGCCATTAAATTTTTACTATCTACACTTATTACATCTTTGTATTAATGAATCCCATTCAAGTTAATATTTATATTAATATTCACAAATTCAACATTTATATGTTTCTTAAAATTAACTTTCAACCAAATGTGCCAATTTACATTTCATTTCCATTCAATATATATTCATTTTATTCCGTTCATTCGGGTACTGCATTGAAAATATATTTATTCTCTAATACTAACGTTATTATCATTAAAGTATGATTGGATTTCAAGTTTTTATTCAATACCTTGAACAATAACTTACATATTAACCAAATCCTTCTTCTACTTAATTCAAATTGGATTATGTTCCAATTCCTATAACCTAGGTCTTGAGTCACCATTGACATAATTAAATTTATCGTTTATTTCAATCTTCATTTATAATTTAAAGTTCTACTAAACTAAATTACAAAACTTATGAACTTTAACAAATTTAATCCACAAATTAAATTTTTCTGATGTTTATATATTGCAATTAAATTCGGTTATTATTTCATTAATACCATTTTAATCAACTAATTATGACTTATAACCACAAACACAAATTTTCGTTATTTCAATCTATGTCATATAAACATTTTAAATTATTTACCTTTAATTACAGTTACTAGCTAACCCCTACATTTACTCCATTAAAAATCCTAAGACTTCTATTTCAATTTAAATTAGATTAGAAAACATATCAAATTGACTCATTTAATATTATTGAATTTAACGGGTCGTTACAGAACCCGATCTTTTCACTTTGCCTCCTTTTTAGAATATTTTCCCCATTTATTTCTTATTAGTGTAATTAAATTTGCTAGGTATGTTGCTATAGGTAATTGTTTCTTTGTTAGGATACAAACGTTAGTTTGTTGATTTAGTTGTTTTGGTTATGCAATAGGTTATGTCACTTGACCTTTGATTTTGCAGCTATATTTTAATTAATGTAAGTTGCTCATTTTTTATCTGTTTTGTGATATGATGCATCAAGTAATAATTACATACATATAGAATTGATATGCCACACTATGATGTATTGCATCTTGCTGATATGCCATCTATATTGCATAAATTCAGAAGGACGACTACCATATTGCATTTTTGCACTAGTTAAAGTATTATATGCCATGTTATGCATTAATATCTATTCATCTATATATTATATATTTATTGATAAATTTTGATTAGATTGTTGGTGTGGATTGTATGACTTGGATGTTACGTTAGTAATTTCAGGGCAAAAATTTCTTTTTAGGGAGAAGAATGTAATAATAGTTATTTTATAATTAAAAATAAAAAAAAATATTTATTGTCATGTTATATTTGGAAATGAAACTGGCATCTTTGTGTCCTTATCATATTTCTTATGCACGTTGTATGTTCGTCTGTTCGAATCGGAGTCCGGATGTGAGAGATATCATAGTTTTTACATTTTGAAAATATGAATTTTTAACGAGCAAAGCCCATTTAAAGTGAATGGATACTTACCTCTACCTGTAAATGGATGCCTGGTCAATAAATTTAAAAACATGAATTTCTCATTCTCATATGTTGCTTCATCTTCTTCCACTCTTCATAGAAAACCAAAAAACACTCTTTCAATCAAAATCAATTTTCTCACTCAATTCTTCATGAAATGTAATAAATCAAATATCAGATTAAAGAGAAAGTCAAAACCCGTGTTCTAATTCAAATTAGAGGAGTAAAGAATCGATTTGAAGGCGGACCCAATTCTGGATAGTGAGCAATCAAGAGAATTCTGGATATTTATGAGTGGTTTATGTTCTATTTAACACATAACGAGTTAATCTTGCTCGATTCTTTGATAATTATGGCTTAGAATTTTAGTTTTGGTTTAAATTGGTGATAATTGAGTTTGGACAGTAATTAATAACTAAATAATATGAAATAAAATGGTAATTTCATGTTAATAATAAATGAAAATGGTAGTTTGTTCATATTGATTAAACTAGTAAATAAATAAGCTATAAATATTGACATGAATGTTTATGGATTTTAATCCAAAATTACATATAAATGAAGTAATTAATTAGAGTTATTGATGATAAATTAGGATAATCAAAGAGTAAATATAGACAATAATATAATTTATATATATATATATATATATGTTATTTTAAAGATATAAATGAAGAAGTGGGTTGAACATGGACACTTGATACACACACACATACACATATATATATATGTGTGTGTGTGTGTGTGTGTGTGTGTGTGTACAATACATGATAAATTCTATGATAAGTCATAGTAAAATGTTATAAAATGGTTTGAGAAGTAAGTTGGGATGACCTGCCTTTTTAACCTCTAAATACCGACACTAATACATCCACGGTACTTACGTGCCGAACACCTAAGTGCCGAAAAGATAGGTTATTAAGGTAAAATAAAACGAACAAGAAAGAAGAGAACAAAACATTAGAATCTCAGAGTGGATAAATAATATATAATATCAAAAGGATAGTATAAAGAGCTACTCTAAGATACATAACATTTCGGAGTTGCAATCCTACGTACCATCATCTATCAGGATAGTTATAAGAGCATGTTCCCCCAAATGCTGATATATACATAATGTTATCCGGCCTTTTGGACTGACTACATCCGGACGGTTCGATAAATTAGACTTGATAGTAGATAAGGAAAGTATCCCGGAGGGATGATTATGGAATCCTGAGAACAAGCATAGATAATGGTATAAACCAGCGATCAAGCGACACTAAGCGATAGACTCTTCGAAATATTCTAAGCATGGATTGGTATTTCTCCTAGGCAGGGGATCAGATCGTAATACTTCCCCTAGCAGGCGATCGGATCATATCACTTCTCCTAGGCAAGGAATCAGAATATTTGACTTCCCTTAGGCAGGGATCAGATCGTATCACTTCTCCTAGCAGGGAATCAGATCGTATCACTTCTCCTAGGCAGAGGGTCGAATCGTATCACTTCTCCTAGGCAAAGGATCGGATCGTATCACTTTCCCTAAGTAGCGGATTAGATCGTTTCAGCCCAGTAGTCTAACTCAGCAGAAATCGATTGATATCTCTAAATAAATTATGGGTGATTATGGAAAATAACTTTGGATACATGAAGCTATCTTCAAAGTGGACTTACTAGAGCGATCGCACGGCGCCATGTAGTCGTTTGGTCCAATCGGAGCCGATTCCCTATCCTTGGAAGTTGGGTTATGAAACTTTTGAGGTGACCTCATCTACTCTGTGAGATTCTACCTGCAAATTTCAGGAAGATATTCAGTCGTCTTCCTCTATAAATACGATTAACATTCTCTATAAAGAAGATCTTTTCTTTCGGTTGTTAAGGCTATGCAACTACTATTCTTTATTCTCGTATTACTAGATCCCAGCTAATCCAAATCTCTTGTAATCAAACAATTAGTGCAAGATCAATAAAAGAACCAAGTGGATGTAGCCCAAGATTGCCGAACCACTACAAAAATTTATGTCTGATTTACTTTTTCTACTCTATTTTAATTTTATTCTTCATTTGATCTCCACTAGAACTCTACTGAGTGTTCGTGACCAATTTTGGTGTAAACATTTTTGGTGTTTTCACGGAGAAAGAATTCTCAACTTGATTGGATCCCATCAACAACATATGGATTCCCATATCTGTAAGACAGATCCAGATTTCTACCGACAAGTTTTCGTTTCTACTCAGATTTGAAGAAGATTTAGAAGGAAGCTATCTACATTGCCTCATAGGAAGGAAAAGATCATTGCCACCTCCTTATGACCAGTCGAAAAAACAATAAAGAACACGGAGATAACTCTTCTGGATGGTGGAGCGCAATAAGGAGTCCCTAGCATGCAGGCTCCTTCTGAAATGATCATTACTGCTAATATAGAGAGACCGTGGGGATAGCTTTATGAGACTCATGTAGAATCGCAGAAACAAATCCAAGAGGACAAGGTCCTAATAACCTGCCTCTAATAGTCCTCTTGATCTGAATCATCGTCACCTACTCTTCCTCTCAAAGTATGACAATCCATTATCAAAGCCATACTTCTCATCATGAAACTCCCATCGTCGAGTCACTAGTGGTCGTAGTCGAAAATCGTTGAAAGGGTCGTCGAAAAACTCACTTTGGGGTTGATCCGAACTCAGGCTTGAAGTAATCACCCATTTGACTTGAAAAAAACTTTGGAAATTCTAGCCCAAAGTCAGACTAAGGTAAAACCAAGATTTTCTCCAAGAAAACCCCAATTTGACTCCAAGTATCGTTCTTCACTGAACCATACCCATGGTTCGGTACAGGACCCCTAGTAAACTGCAAATGACTCCAAGCACCATTCGTCACCGACCCAGCACTTCAAATTTCTACAACTCTAGGCGAACCATGTGCTGACTCCAAGCGAATAGCAAATTTTCTCGGGTCATTCTCCAAGTAAATTACCACCGATCCATTAACTTGAGCATACGAACTCCAAACGACTAGAATTTTGAAATATGGCCATATACGGCCTTCCTTGTCACCCTATATCGATCTCACTCAGTTTGGGACAAAAAGTAGGGATAGGTACTGATCCTTTTCTATCAATCCCACTCTACCGATCCCTCCAATTGGAAATCAAATCCTCCTCCGTCGCAATGATATGCAACTCCCAAGTTTTGGATTCAAAACTCGACTTGAAGATGGTGCATTCTCTCTACTCCCCGTGACTGAATGGGGCACTGGGAACCAAACAGTGGCTGTTGAATTGCCGCCAATTAATGAACAAGGAACTATTACTTAAACGGTACTCGCAGAACCTAAGTGATATGGAATAAACCAAGATGGATTACCGGGCCAAACTTCTAGGGTAGATGATGACTACTCCCCACTGACCAGCTTCCAAACACCTGACTTGGCAGCCATGGTACTATTACTCATGAGAAAAAGCCAAATCCAAACCGATGATGACTTGGGAGAGTCCCAAAGCCATAATTCTTTTACTGAAGCCATTCAGTGTGCAAAATATCCTTGCAAATTCAACATGCCAACCATACCAGCATGCTTAGGGAAAACTGACCCTGGACTACATCTCATGAAATATGAATGGCACAGGATTCCGCTAGAGCGACATATGCAATCAAATGCAGATGCTTTTCCATCTTTCTTGAAGGAGCAGCAACCACGTGGTTTACAAGACTATTGAGGTCTGTCTCCTCGTTCAACCAACTAGCGCAAAAGTTCGCTGAGTAATGCAGAATACAAGAAACTTGCCCCAAGCATGCGATGTCATTGTCAAACCTATTGCAGGCACCATGGGAGCAGCTTAAGTACTTCTTGCAGAATTTCAACGCCACCATAATCGAGGTGAGCATTCCAGCGATAATACCATACCGATGGCACTGATAAATGGAATCTACCCTAAGACAGATTTTTTATGGCTGAAAAGCCTCCTACCACCAATGAGGTAAACCGGTATTTACACAAGGAGGAGGCAAAACTGACTGGAAAAAAGAACAGTGCAAGCCCGTTGGCCGAAGGAGTTCAAAACAAGAGCAATGATGATACCGTAGATGAGGACATAGATTCTAGGAGATGACCCAAGATCCTAATATTTAATGCATACATTCTATTGAATGATTTGAGCAAAAACATCTACCTAGACACTCGTGACTTAGAGCAATACAGGAAGCCAGCCTAAAGAGAGTCCACCGAAACCCAGAAGAATTCCGGGAAATATTGCATATTTCATGAGTCATACGGCCATAGCACTGGAAATTGCAGACATCTTCGAGATGTGATCGAAGAGCTGATCCTGAAAGTAAAGCTTCAATAGTATATGCAAGCCCCGTAGGATGGTGGGAAAGGAACGTCCGACCTTACCAATAAAGACCTTTGGTTATCAACTAGACCACCGACGATCGACTGCCAACTGTGAAGGGCTGAAGTAAAGTAGCATAGCAAACACACGACGTTGCTTCACTTATCAATAAGACTTATTTTGATTTGCATTAAACTACTTCATTAAATCGACTTTGTTATTTCTATTTTCAAATAAAATAATCTTTCGGTCGTGTACTTCTATCTTTATATAATTGTGTTGTAAACTACGACCAACTTGAATTAAACTACATACGAACAATCCAGGTGACCAAGTACCATGAGTTAGGCACTAAAAAACCTATAGGGACCATGATTGGACCTAGGGAGTTTCATTGAGATGAGTGCGAGTCGACTGCTCATTAGCTACCATATGCCCTTGACTTAGGGGTAAGAACTCGAAACAGAAAGTAGGTGTGACTTAACCATCCACCTCCTATGCTATGCTTTAATTCTGCCAAAACATCTATTCCTTGCTCAGAACCCAACAAGGTCAAACTCCAGTATAAAGTGGACATAACTGATCATCCACTCCCTAACTCATACTTGAAGTTTGCCAAGATTCTTATTCCTCTCTTGAAGCGCAGCGAGACCAGGATTCAACTAGAAGTGGATGTGACTTGGCCATCCACTTATTGACTCATGCCTTGGACGCAAGGGCAATTTGGAAGCTCGACCAAAAGCAAGGGTAACTGACCGTTTACTCATAAACCACTACCCTCGACACAGGGGCATGACTATAGCTTGAGGTGGAGGTGACCTGACCATCCACCCAGTAACTCTCTCCCTCGACTTCTCGATAGGAGTACGAAGCAAATTGGACAGGACCTAACTGTCCAACCCAAACATGGATGTGACCCAGCCAACCATCGCTTACTCCCTTCCTTGACTTGATAGGAGGAGCTAAACCACTAAGCGGACGTGAATTGAACGTCCACTCACCAAGCTCTATCCTCGACGTTGGGGAGCAGAATTCCATTTCACAAATGGATGTGACACGATCGTTCATTTAACAACTCCTACCTTGATTCGACAGATAGCATATAAACTCATAAAATAAGTGTGACTAACCATCCATTGTATAACTCTAGTTCCTAGAGTACAGAATGTAGTATGAACACAAAAAGATGGATGCGGTCCGACTATCTATCGATTAACTCTGGTCCCCGGAGAGTGGATAGGAGTATAAGCGAAAGACAAGTGTGAACAACCTCCTATTGACTGAATCTGGCCCCCAGATCATGGATAAAAATATAAAAAGGAGATGGATATGACCCGACCATCCATCGATTAACTCTAGTACCCAGAGTATCGATAGGAGAATAAACCACGAAGGAGTGTGACTTGACTATTTATTGTCAAGCACACTTCTTAGATCCATAAGGAGGAGTACCAAACTAGATGAGCATGACTCGACCACTCCTAAGCTAACTCTATCCCTTGATCCAATGGGAGAATACTAACCAAAATGAACATGACTGACCGTCCAACTCCAAATGAATGTGACACGACCGTTCATTCACTAACTCTGACTTGACTAGAAGAGCAATTCGAAAGGGACATGAATCGATCATTCGCTCTCCAACACTTGTCTCTGACTTGGGACAATGTCATGAATCAAATAACATGTGGTCCGACCATCCACTCCCCTGCTCGAGCTCGAAGTTCACCAGAACACTCATCTTACTCCCAAGGCTCGACAGAAACCGGATTCAAATGAAATTGGATGTGATATGACTATTCACGCATTGACTTCAGCCTCGGATGCAAAGGAAAATTTCACAGCCTAGGGTTAAACTAGACGTTATTCAACCATCCAATCTAAGGAGGATGTAATTTGTCCATCCGGGACCTTGCTCGTGCCTAAACTACGGCGAACTATTTAAGCCAAACTAGGACCCGGACCTCGACAAGCCCAAAATGCAAACCAAAAATCAAACAAGGTTCAACCATTCATCACTAACTCTAGTCCTCCATTACTGACTGGAGTATAAAAAACATAGGCACGGTTCAACCATACGCTGACAAGCTCAAGTCCCCAAATTACAATCTGGAGTATAAACACCAAATGGGTGTGACTAACTGCCCACCAACAAACTCCGTTCCCTAAGCATAGACTAAAGTATAAACACAAAAAGGATGGTCGTGGTTCGAACGTACATCAAAAAACTCTGATCCTCAAAGTGTAGATAGTAGTATAACAAGAAAATGGAAGTGACTCGACTGTTCATTCATCAACTCCGACCTAAACCTAACATGAGGAGTATAAATTCAAAAGGACGTGACTCGACCGTCCATGAACTAACTCCACTAACCAAGACTGGGGCAAGAGTAAAAACTACTAAAAGCTGAATACAACAGCTTACTATAGTTCTGGCTTAGCATTCTTTATTGACTTAAGGAAACAGAGGCAAGGAGGCCGTAATACAAAACTAATCGAAACAAGGTCTGAAGTTATGAGCGACCGACTATATCATACCGCCATATCGACGAACAATTTCGATACAAGCCTGTTATATCATGCTGTTGATCACGGTCAATGTCAATTCACACTAACCATAATGGATGTGATCATGCCATCCATCACTTAGTTCTTTTACTTGGTTCGACAGGGGAAGCAACAATCCCAAAATGGATGTGACATGACCAACCATTCTTTAGTTCCTACCTAGAATATGGTGACATCTACACCAAAAGTAGTCGTGTTTGACCGTTCGTTACTTAGCTCATGCCTGAAATCTAATGAAGCATCTATGTCTACTCTCAGGAAGGAGAAACTAGGATACAATCTAGAATAAGCGTGACTCAGCCTTCCATCAACTAACTCTAACCTCAGGTTCGGAAAAAAACTATGAAACTAAAGCAAATGTGACTTGCCCATCCACTTATTAACATTTGCGCCTGACTTGGGAGGCACGAGCGAGAATCAAGATGGATGTGACACGACCATTCATCAATTAACTCTAAGTCTTCAAAGCTTAGGCGGGAGTATAAAAACAACTAGGATGAGACTCGACCATCCATGCAGTACATTTATCAAGCCAAGACTGGGGTAGAAGTGTGACTAGTCAAAAGCTGACTGTGATAGCTCAATACCGTGATTCATGCCTAGTGCTTAAAATGACTCGAGGCTATAGCCAAAAGGTTGCCTAGAGATAGAATCACCAGATCAATGCCCAGGCACATAATCATCATTCCAACCCAAACGAGGAGCAACAGATCGTGAGTACATTTAATAGAAAGCACGTTACTCAAATACACAAGCAGATTCACATTTAAGGAAAAAAGCAGTCATTGCAGATAATTGCTCGAAGTATCTAGAACCCATAACTATCAATAGATAGTCATTGTTAGATGGATTAACCTATTACCCCGTGCTAAGTGTAATCTAGTGCGGTGTTGTGTTGTACAGTGTTATACAGTTCACTATTATACGACAGTTATGGCGAAACTCAATAGTTCGACCGAAGTGACCATTATCGTTGACCGTCCCAACCGAATTTCACATCGACGGGTATACGTGAGAGTAATGTTCAAATTTAGGGATCGACTCTCGGCACATAGGAGAATGTCATTAACATTCAAGGAATATGCATACATCTGAATTCACATTCAAACAAACCAGCGTGTTCATAAATTTAATTTCAAGTCCATACGATAGTACATGTGCATGCGTTCGAGTCCAAGGTTAGAAAGCAAGTATCCTTATAGGCAAAATCTATTCATACATGACCTGGGAGTACAAGGAAAAGATATAAAAAAATTCACCCAAGTATGGGATCGTAACCGATCCCATACCAAGGAGAGATTCACTTGCGAGCATGTGCACATATGCAAATATGGAATACCGATCCCTAAACATGTACATGTGAATATTTACGTGATAGGAAAAGATTAATATGGACCAACGATCCTTAAATATGACTCAAGATGACAAGAGAAGATCAATTACATAGGGATCAGTTTCACTCAAGTATCATAGAGGATTTTTTCTCTTCATTAATGCAAAAGCTCCATATCATTGAGCAGACGTTGGCAATCAAAATTAACCAACAACTACAATAAAATATCAATCAATTCATTCAATCAACCAAACTCCAACAGTTGTTTATTTAATCGACAACATCAAGAAACCTTGAATCATCAATGATACTATACTGCAACCTTCATAAAAACATGGTACCATCTTAATCTTAATACCTAGACCACATATGCATTCAACCAGATCAAATATTTAGACTCGGCATCATCTCCAACATGCCTACATCTGATCCCCTATACTTCTAACCCATGAACGGTCATAATGCTTGCTGCCACTCCACTTCATCTCCTCCAAACCAATACTGATTCCACATTTATCCACAAATCCATCCCATCCACCTAATATTCGTACCAAATGCCACACGCCAACCAATGCTAGATCCCACACCTTACTTCATCTCTAAAACATTAGCGACAATCTCATGCCTATAGCTGATCCTTATACTCACTCCATCCTAACACCAACCTACGCATGTGGTGATGAATTTCAAAACGAAATCAAGTGACACCCAGGTAGATTGGTTCTAGGGCTTCAGGAGTGATTCGATCGTAAGAATTAATCAATTCGAAGGGATCAGTGTAAGAAAGTGAAGAACGACGAGGAATCAGATTGATTGCAAGGAGGAATGAATATAAGCAGATGATAGAAAATGGAAACAAAGGATTGATTAAGCGGGTTATATCTAGCCGAATAATCCAAAATGAAAAGCATGTGTTTCCACTTGGTACACTATGCAATCCATTGTAAACGGGTCCAAGCGTTATATGTGTGCTTAGGTTTCGATCCCCCCATATAGGGGTCGGTCCAAATCCTACCCATATCAAAAAAATGATGGATGAAATTGTAAGTGCAATTTGGTGGAAATTGACAGTGACCTAATGCCTTTTGAACGTGCTTAGTAGCCAATGACAACAGAGAATACATGAATGAGCGTGTGTGTGCACACTTGACATTTGATTTCTTCGACAAAATTGGATTATTACCTGAGAACTCCTAAGAAAGAGAACCAGTTCAAATAACCGAGGCCTATTAATTCAACTGTGACAACACACCTTTTCGATGCTCAAAAATCGACATTAATACATCCATAGTATTCACGTGCCACAAATTCAAGTGACAATGAGGCAGATGATCAGGGGTAAAAGAAAATAAAGATAAAAGATAGAAACATAGGTTCTCACATAGCATTGAACAACTTAATTTTTTTACATATAGATAGTACATATAATCACTCTTAAAATGATGCATTAGAGTTACGGCTAGAATTAACCCAGTTAGGGACAGTTATAACCGGCTATCCTTACACAGGTGCTGGTATAAACTTATACATAATATGACAAAAATAGAAATGGATAACTATCTACAAAGAAATCTTCTGCTCCATGCTCCAAGGTCCTCCAAAATGATCCAAGCTAAACCTGACTACTTGGATGCCCAGAAAAATAGTTCACCCAAAGTTTAAGGGAAAAGAAAATAAACTCCGGATCAGTTACGGGACTGGTGTGAGAAAACTTAAGACAGATATTTTTGAAAAAAAAGGTATCTCATAGGACCACACTGCACATAAATATAGATAGGTTTTTACCTTATGATAACCAAAATATTTCATATGTAAAATCAGATATAACATAGTTGAAATGCTTGAATCTTACATTCCAGCATTAGCATAACTAAGTTCATAAAGCTTGTATTGGAAACTGGATTCCAACAATGGTAAGATAATAGACTACCTTCCGTATAATCCATCTATAGAGGAATGTATCAAGGACCCATAAATGATCCTCTGCATCTGGCAACACTGGCCTACCACTTTCCAGTGACCAATGCAATGATCCTGCATGGTACTGAATATGACGTCACCTCGGTTGTTACAAACCTTTACCGAGATCCCATAGCATACACCACATACCCGACATAAAAAGAGTAATCTAAAATGTTGATGACCATGCCCTAATGGTTGCGAACCACATAGCCTTATGACATACCCTATTTTAGCCATTTCTAGGCATGAGGTAACGTATTACCTTTCACAAAGAAGCAAATCCCACTTTGAATGCCACATTGCCATTTTGAACAACACTCTAGTTGGTTTCCATAAAAAACAACCCTCGAGTTTATACTCCTCAGGGAAGGGTGTTAAGTATAATACGACTTACCTCCTACACCACAAACAGATGTACGTTTGTTTAAACCAATATACGTAGTCTTAGAAATGCAATGTCAGACATTCGTCCTTACAAGTTGTCTAGAAACAGGACAAACTGAAGGTATTCCTTCTACATCCTATTTAGGAATCACCCCTAGGATTAGTAGTGAGCAATCCTTGCATTGAAGATTTCAAAATCGTTGTCTTCAACATGTTTTCACTTTCGAACGCGTATATTTGTTCGAAGTGGTTTTTGGATAGGAATCAGCCAAATATGATCCCGGTCTCCGCAAACTAATTATTGAAAGAAAAGAGGTTAAGTATGTGGGAGATTGGTGATCATCATTCAATTTATTAGTATCTCTATATCCAATGAAATATATTTAGGGATATATTTTAAATCATTTCTTCTTTGTATATGCAAATTTATTAAACCACTTTTTAACTTTTAAAATATCAAATCATTTTCCTTAAATTGCTTAGGAAAAATATTTCCATCTTCTATAATTTCAATCTAAATGAAGATTACTTATTTCCTAAACATATCTTTTAATGGGATAAAAACAATGTTATTTAAGACATTGTTTACTGTATACCCAAACAAATTAATACTGAGTAAAAAAGATTCATAGATTTTAGATTAATTACGCTCAATACTAGTTTTCATTTTCAACCTATACTAGTTTTCGAATAACGATGAAATCACCTTTTAAATTCACACGGATAGCATGGGTTCCCTCATTGGAATTTAATATGGAGTTTAACTAGAACGTTCTCTTTAACATTAAAATCTTATTTGAAATGTTGTTTGACTTTGTGGAAAATTCCAAATCTCTTTTCTTTTATCCTAAGAAAGTACAATCTGAGTAAATCAAATTAACTATCCCCTTCGTCAGGCCTGTCTGGATAGCTAAGGGGAGTAGGCAACTGGTTTTCCAAACTCTAGCCTAAACACTACCTCTCTGTTACCCATAAGGAGATTAAGTTATTTGATCAACTCTATATCTTTTAAAATACTTGTAAAATTATCTGAAAAAAATTCTAAAAGATTCAGGAAGAAAAACCCAAGTTTAAAGCATTTATTCAAAAGTTGTCGAATTTCGTTGCTAAATTTCCTGTGAATAGTGATTTTAAAGCTTTATAGATAACACCAATTTCATAATATATATATATATATATATATCCATTTTTATAACTCAAATACCTTTTTAAAATATATTTATGGAATTTATTTACTATTATTAAAGATTAAAAATATCCATTTTTACAGAGTCGAAAACAAAATATTTTACGAACTACCAAAAACGTGACGATTTTGAAAAATTGTTTTCGACATATCTCAAATTTTACTAAATGAAATCTTGATTTTTCTATTTTATTTGAAAACTACAGTTACATGAGTTCGAAAAATTCTTATTTCAATAAATTACGACTTATATTTCATCCTTCACGCTGATTTAACTTTTTATGGCGCGAAATAGCGAGCTGCTACAACGCGACAGGCTCATTTTTACTCAATTTTTCAAACTTCACCTAACTTTGTCAAAATGAGTTTTAATGTTTACAAAACATTTTTAAACCATTTTTATCCATTTTTAAAGAGGTTAACAATGCTATATGTACCATTATTTATAAAGGAAAGAGATTTTATGTAAATTCGACGTGTATCTTACCGTGAATCATTTCCATATCAAGCAAGCATACGGTTAACATCCAAAACATGATGATCAAGCATAGAAAAACATATCATATCCTTATATAGTTTAACAAAATAAACTAGTGGAGTAATTCTCATATATATTCTTTTTCGATCTAACTTTTAATGCTACGAAATCGACTATAGCTCTGCTATTTCCTTACTGAATCTTATGAATCCTACCCTACGACCCTTTGGTGTGCTTGGCCTTGTAATTGAGAGGGTGAAGAGGTGGTGGTGGCTCTTAACGAGCTCGGCTAAGCAAGGAGAAAGAAGAGGTGATCACTGACTTGATCCTGAATTTAAAGTTGTATATTTCTCTATATCTAATGATTATTTGGACAGAACTTCGACTCGATTTGGAATATTTCAGTAAGGAGACGGAGGCCATTGTTGTGCATTAAAAGAAGAAGAGAAGGTTAGGAATCTTAAGAGTTAATGAGTGAATGAATATGAAGGTATGCCTTTCTATTTATAGGCAAAGATGTGTAAATATCACAAAAATCATCATAACACATCACCTCACCCATGTGCTACTCCCCCTTCCCCTTCTTTTGACCAAACCACTCCTTTCTCCATATGCCACCTCATGTGCTTGTCCTTATATGAGTGATAGTGAGTTTTCTTTTTTAAGTTGCATTTGTTTATACATAAGAAGTTTATACGTATATATGCTTAAATATCTTTGGCTTTGATTTGATTAATTGTTATACACATTTATATGTGCATGTATATGCATGTGTGTGTATATTCAAATAAGGTTGCTACAACTTAAAACTATTTCCATTTGTCAAACCGTTGTAAATCCAGAACCAATTTTCGGTCATATTTTCAGTTTTCAATCAAACTGTTTATCTATGTAAACAAAAATTGAAAATAAATTTCTTATCTTCTTTAAGTAATTAAAACAAGATTATTTAAGTTATAAAATCATATTAAATAATATTAAAATCCATTTATAAAAATAAGATGTCGGTTTGCCAAAATGCGATGAAGTTTGTAAATCTTTATATATATTTATAAAACCATTATAAATCACTTAATATCGTTAATAATTAAAATTTAATATTTATCATTTAAAACAATCAATTGAATATCTAAAATTAATCAAATATTCTAATGTAAAGTGATAAAATTACGGATCGTTAGATACTTCCTCCTTTTGAATTTCGTCCCTAAAATTTAAGATAAGAAGAAGATAACTCAGAAAGGAATATGTTATATACGATGAAATATATACAAAGATATGATAAGTGACTACACCACAGGCAGTTAGCATACTATATTGATATGATAAATATACATATTATACATCCATCCTAAACTCAAGGTATACTTTTCTCATTCTATCCTTAGTTTCACAAGTGCAGTCTTCAACATCACCACTTCATTGAACTTTAACTAATCTCACAACCTTTCTCCTTAATCACTTCTCATATCGATCCATGATTCGAATAAGCTGCCTAATAAAAGTCAAGTTTGGCCCTACTTCTAAATCTTCTTGGGAAGCTATCTCCGTAATTTGTTCCGATTCATAAACATATCTATGCAGATGAGATACGTAAAAAACATTGTGTACATTTGATAACCTTTCTAGTAATTCTATTCGATAGCCTAGTGAGCTACTCAACTCAAGAATGAGAAAAGATCTAATATATCAAGGTGCTAACTTCCTGGTCCTTCCAAATCTTACTGCTCCACTCATCGGAGAGACTTTCAAAAATAAAAATTCTCCAATTGAGAATTCTAAATTCCTACACCTCTAATCGTCCCAACTTTTCTGCCTACTTTGAGCTTCCTTTAGCTTCATCCTGATCATATCTACCTTCTTTGAGGCTTCTTGAATCCAATCAGGACCAAGTTCTAACTGATCTCTGGTTTCGATCCAACATGCTGGTGATCTAAATGGATGAACATATAAATCTTCACAAGGTGCCATATCAATATTTTCCTATTAGTTGCTGTTATATGAAAATTCTAGTAGATGAAGATGATTTTTCCATGAACCTCCAAAGTCTAATATGCAACTCTCGGAAGATCTTCCAGCACTCAGCTTACCCTTTCTAATTGCCTATCAGTCTGGGACGATATAAGGTTCTTATACCTAGTTTCATTCCCAAAGCTGTCTGTAATGCTCCCTAGAACTAATTGGTAAAGATTGGATCCCGATCACTTACGATGCTGTCCTGAACTCCACGAAATCGAACGATCCCTAGAACTAATTGATATTTGCTCCCACTTCCACTTTGGAATCTCGAGCGATTGAAGAAGTCATGCAGTCTTTTATTGGTCGCTTTTGATCTGTTGGCAATTGGCACATCTGCTAACATAAGTAGAGATGTCTCTTTTCATACTCTTCCACCAAAACGTTCGCTTCATGTCTGGGCACATCTTATGAACTCCAGAATGAATATTAAGCTTGAATTGATGGCATTCAATTAATACTTTCTGCATAAGACTATCAACATCGGAACACAAATTCATCCATTTAACCGTAATTCCCACGATTATGTACTTCGAAGCTTAAATTTCTTTCTTCTTCAACTTCCTCAATGAACTCCACTAGTTGTTTATCTTCTCACTGCTTACTGGCAATTTTTTCCAGAAGAGTTGGGGTTACATCCAAATAAGCTATAACGGCATGCTTTTTGCTTAATGCATCCGTTACAAAGTTGGCTTTTTCGAGTGTATATAAAATATAAAATATCAAGATCATATGATGTGAGAAATTCTAACCAATGTTGTTGCCATATATCTATGTCCTTCTAAGTGAAAAGATATTTCAAGGATTTGTGATCTGTGAAGAGATCAAGCTTTTCACTTAGTAAATAATGCTTCCATAACTTTAGTGCGAACACAATAGCTAATAGTTCTAAGTTGTGCTTTACATAATTTCGCTCATGAGGCTTTAGCTACCAGGTTGCATAAGTGATAAACCTTCCATGTTACATTAACACTACACCTACTCCTTATCCACAAGCATTTGTGTATATAGTCAAACCGTCACTTCCAAAGTAATAGCTAGAAATGGAGTGTTGGTCAACTTTTTCTTCAGCTCATTAAACGCTTCCTTACATTTGGTGTCCAACAAAATTTAACATTCTTCTTAGATAACTTTGTTAGATGGGAGGAAATTTTGGAAAAATGCTGAATAAACCTCCAGTAATATCCCACCAATCCTAAGAAGCTGTAGATATTCGTTGGCTTTTGTGGTTGCTTCCAGTCTAGAATGGCCGTAGTTTTCCTGGATCAACTGAAATTCCATCTTTGGACACAACATGCCTAAGGAACTTTACCTCTTTCTCCCAGAAGTGGCATTTGAGAATTTAGCTTTAAGTACACTGCTCAATATTTCCAATACAATCTATAGATGCCTTTCGTGTTCTTCCTTAGTCTGTGAATATATAAGTATATCATCAATAAAAACCAACACGGATTTATTGAGTACATCTCTAAATACTCTATTCACAAGGTCTACAAAATAGGTGGGCGCAGTGGTCAGCCTAAAAGGCATAACTAACCATTCGAAGAAATCATTCAGACCTTCGAATGTAGTTAAAGGAATGCAACCTTCTGCTATACTTAGTTGATGGAATCTCATAGTCAGGTCCACTTTTGAGAATACTCAACACCATGAAGTTGATCAAACATGTTATCAATATGGGGTAAAGGATACTTTTTCTTAGTCGTTTGCTTGTTAAAGTCTCGATAGTCCACATGAAGCCTTAGGGAGCCATCTGATTTTGCAATGAAAACAACCTCTGCTCCCCAACTTGAGCAACTCGGTCTAATCATCCTTTTCTTTAATAACTAATTAGTTTGATCCTTCAAATCACCCTTTAATTTTGAAGCCATATTATGGATACGGTGAACAACATGCCTTGCATTAAGAATTAAGTTAATTCAAAATCAATTTCCCAATGTGGGGGTAAACTTTTCACTTCTTCAAAAAGTTCCGAAAATTCCTTAACAATCGATATTTCTTCTAGACATTTTTGGAACGAACTAAGTGGATACATGAAACTATCCCTCACCGGACTAGGTTTTTCACACGTTATTTTAAAATATTTACCTCTTTTATTTTGCAAGAGCACTGTCCTTTTACACAATCAAGAATACCTTTATACTCAGACAACCAATCCATACTGAGTAAAACCTCAAATCCAATAAAATCAAGGAAAAATAGGTCATATGAAAATTTTGGGGATAGGTAGGTAACTCTGACTTTTTTACAAACCATATAAAGATTGGTTGTACCGCCTATGGGATTAGAAACACCGATAAGGATATTCACTATTTTTGTGATCAGTTTTAATCTATCAACTAATCCTTTAGCAATAAGACTTTGGGAAGCCCTAGTATCAAATAATACTTTAACTAAATTCTCATTAACATAGATATTACCTTCTAAAATTCCCTTGCCCTTTACATCTTTAGAGGTTGAAGACTCATCCTTGATTGCAAAACTCTGGTCTGCTCCTCTTTCTTTATTGGCGAGCAATCCTTTATCATATATCTTGGTTGGTGACAATTGTGGCAGGTTCTTTTCTGAACATTAGGATTCTTACAGGTGGTAGAAAGATGGCTTTCCTAGTTGCAATTGTGACTAGTAACATCATTCAAATGGTTCTCCGTAGATCCTCCTCCTAACTTGCCTTGCCATGGCTTCTACCTTTAACGATTGAATTTTCTCTTCTTCCAATTGTTGTTGTTGCATTGAGCTGTGGGCAAATTCTTCTTGTCCAAATTTTCATATTGGAAACCCCATATCTACCAAATCTACAAAGGCTCTCTTCACATGTGCAGTCATCCTATCATGATATTTCTCCTTCATCCTAGAAATAAACATCTCATTTTCATTTAAAGGAGTATCTATCAATCCAGGCCCAAAGCAAGGTAATTCAGTGAACTTGCTTGAATATTCCTCTATGAACATTTCTCCTCGCTTCAGATCCATGAAACTTCTTTAGAGGCAGGTCTTTCCAGCAGTTGGCATGTATTTTTCTTCAAAAATTTCTTTAAACCTTATCCAAGTGAAATTATCTTCTGATTCATTAAGAGTAATGGACACCCCCTAAGCTAGAGCCCCATCCTTCAATTGCTAGGAGGCTAAGAATTTTTTTCGATCATCATCAATATTTAATCCTTTAAATATTTTCTCATATGATTGGAGCCAAGGCTTAAAACTCAATAATAGATTATGTGCCCTTAAATGGCTTTCTTCCCAAGCTGGTATAATCTTTACATACTGCGGCAAAGTTAACCTGAAGTTGCACAGGAACTACAATTTCTTTAATTACCGCAGCATTTGGAGTTCGACCATTGGTGGTCATTGTGCTGTTATTTCCCCCTCTACATCCTCTTAAGTTACTCATTTCCTGCTATCTGGATATTGTAAGGTAGCAGTTTAGAATACATAGATGAGATTATCTTAGGGGATGGGTATAAAATAACTCGAATATATTTATTTGGATAAAAATTACAAATACGCACTCCCGTTGAGTAAACTCATTCAAGTGCTATACTAACCCTATCTCTAATGAGTCGACTCCATCATGGATAAAAGAATATAAAGATAGAAGATAGAAATACAGATTCTCACATCCCATTAAACCACTTAAAATTTTATATGCAAATAGTACTTACAATCGCTCTTAAAATGACGTATCAAAGTTATAGCCAGTACTAACCCAGCTAGGGACAGTTATAACTGCCTATCCCTACATAATCACTGGTATAAAATTACACATAATACAATGGAAATAGAAATGGATAACTATCTACAGAGGAATCTTCCGCTCCAAGCTTCCAGAATGCTCCAAGCTAAACCTGACTACTTGTCTGTCTGAAAAAATAGGGCACCCAGAGTTTAAGGGAAAAGAAAATAAACTTCGGATCAGTCATGGGACTAGTGTCCAAAAACTCAAGACACGAATATTTTTGAAAACTAATGATATCTCATGAGACCACATCGTACATAAACACGGATAGGTTTTTACCTTATGATAACCAAAACATTTCATATATAAAATCAGATATATTACTTTTAATGGCCTTCTTTGAAAAACACCTTTTAAATAAATATATAACATAGCCGAAATTCTTGCATCTCGCATTCCCGTATTGGCATAACTAAGTTTGTAAAGTTTATAATTGAAACTGGATTCCAATAATGGCTATGTAAGGGACTACCTTCTGTACAGTATATCTCCAGAGGAATGTACCGAGGACCCACTATTGATCCTCTACATCTAGCGAGACTGCCTACCTCTTTCTAGTAACCAAAACAATGATCCTAGATAGTACCGAATATGACATCACCCCGGTTATTACCAACCTTTACCCGGATCCCATAGCATACACCACATACTAGACATAAAGATAGTAATCTAAAAGGGTGATAACCATGTCCTAATGGTCGCAAACAATATAGCCTTGCGTTATATACTACTTTAGCCATTTCCAAGTGTGAGGACTGAGGTAACGTATTACCATTCAAAAAGCAGAAAATCCCACTTTGAATGCCATTGCCATTTCTAACAAAACACTAATTCATTTCTATAAAAATACAATCCCCAAGTTCATACACCTCAAGGAAGGGTGCTATGTATTAGAGGGGTTACCTCCTACACCAACAAACAGATGTACGTTTGTAAACACAAACATACGTAGTCTTAGAAATGCAATGTCAGTCGTTCGTCTATATAACTTGTCTAGGAACAGGACAAACCAAAAGGTAATCCTACTACATCCTGTTTGGAATAACCCCTAGGATTAGTAGCAAGCAATCCTTACATTAAAGATTTCAAAATCATTGTCTTCAAAATGTCTTCACTTTCGAACGCATATATTAGTTCGAAGTAGATTTCGGATGGTAATCACCTAAATCCGAACCCGGTCTATCCAAACCGATTACTGATAGAAAAGAGTTAAGTATGTGGGTGGTCAGTGATGATCATTCAATCAATTAATATCTTTGTATCCAATGAAATATCTTTAGAGATATATTTTAAACCATTTCTTCTTGGCATATATAAATTTATTAAATGTCCTTTTAACTTTGGAAATACTAAATCATTTGCTTTAAATTATTTAGGAAAAATATTTCCATCTTCTATAATTTCAATCTAAATGAGGATTACTTACTTCCAAAACATATCTTTTGATGGGTTAAAAACAATGTTATTTAAGACATTGTTTACTATATACCCAAACAAATTAGTACTCGGTAAAAAGGATTCATAGATTTTAGATTAATTATGATCAATGCTAATTTCCATATTCAGTCCGTACAATTCGTCAAATAACGGTGAAATCACCTTTTAAATTCACATGGGTAGTATGGATTCCATCGTTGGAAATTTAGTACAGAGTTTAACTAGATGTTCTCTTTACCATCAAAATCTTATTTGAAATGTTATTTAACTTTGTGGAAAATTCCAAATATCTTTTCTTTTATCCTTAGAAAGTACAATCCCAGCAAATCAAATTAACTATCCCTAACGTCAGACCAGTTCAGATAGCTAGGGGGAGCGGGCAACTGGTTTTCAAATTTCTATCCTAGAAACTACCTCTGTGTTACCTCACAAGGCGGTCAAGTTATTTGATAACCTTTAAACCTTTAAAATACTTGTGCAATTATTTGAAAAACATTTCAAATAGATTTGCGAAGAAAAACCCAAATTTAAAACATTTATTCAAAAGTTGTCAAATTTTGTTAATGAATTGCCGGTGAATAGTGATTGTAAAGCTTTATAGATAAAAACACTAATTTCATGATATATATATATATATATATATATGTTCATTATTATAACTCAAATCCCTTTTTAAAACATTTTAACATATCTATGGAATTTATTTCATATTTATAAAGATTAAAAATATCCATTTTTAAAGGGTCGAAAACAATATTTTACGAACTGCCAAAACATGACGATTTTGAAAATTTGTTTTGGACATATCTCAAATTTTACTAAATGAAATCTTGATTTTTTTTCTCTTTCATTAGAAAACTATAGTTATAAGGGTGTGGAAAGTTCTTATTACAATAAATTCTGACTTATATTTCATCCTGCACAATGATTTAACTTTTTATAGTGCGAAATCGCGAAGTGTCGCTATGTGACAGGCTCATTTTTACTCAATTTTTCAAACTTCACCTACCTTTGTCGAAATGAATTTTATTTATAAAACATTTATTAACCATTATAAACCATTATTATCCATTTTTAAGGAGGTTAACAATACTATATATACCATTAAAATTTATAAAGGGAAGTGATTCATTTGTGTAAATTCGACATATATTTTACCATGAATCATTTCCATATCAAGCAAGCATATAATCAACATCCAAAACATGATGATCAAGTATATGAAGTAAGCATGGCAAAACATATCATATCCTTATATGTTTTAATAAAATAAAATAGTGGAGTATTTCTCATATATATGTTTTCCCGACCTAATTTTTAGTGCAACGAAACCGACTATAGCTCTGTTATTTTCATACCGAAACTTATAAATCCTACCCTGCAACCCTTGGGTGTGCTCAGCCTTGTACTTAAGAGGGTGGAGAGGTGGCGGCGGCTCTTGATGAGCTCGGCCAAGCAAGGAGAATGAAGATGTGATCACTAACTTGTTCTTAAATTTAAAGTTGTATATTTCCTATATCTTATGATTATTTTAGCAGAACTTCAACTCGATTTTGGAATATTTCTAAGAGGAAATGGAGACCATTGTTGTGTATTATAAGAAGAAGTGAAGCTTGGGAATTTTTAGAGTGAATGAATCATGAGTGTATGTCTTGCTATATATAGGCAAAGATGTGTAAAATATTACAAACATCATCATAACACATCACCCACCCATGTGCTACTCCACCCTTCCTCTTCGTTTGGCCGAACCATCCTCTTTCCCTATATTCCACCCCATGTGCTTGTCCTTATATAAGTGATGGCGAGTTTTCTTTTTTAAGTTGTATTTGTTTATATATAAGGAATTTAAATGTATATATGTTTAGATATCTCTTTTATCTTTGACTTGACTAACTGTGATGCACATTTATATGTATATGTGCATGTATATGCATGTGTGTGTTCAAATAATGTTGCTACAACTTAAAACCATTTCCATTTGTCAAACATTTGTATATCTGAAATTCGATTTCCGGTCAAATTTTCAGTTTTTAGTCAAACTATTTATTTATGTAAATAAAACTTGAAAATAAATTTCTTATATTCTTTAAATAATTAAAACGTGATTACTGAAGCTATAAAACCATATTAATTAATATTAAAATCCATTTACAAAAATACGACATCAATCTGTCAAAATGCGACGAAGTTTGTATATCTTTATATATATTTATAAACCATTATAAATCACTTATTATCACTATAAAATAATTAAAATGGATTATTTATCATTTAAAAAATCAATTGAATATTTAAAATTAATTAAATATTCTGATTCAAAGTGATAAAATTATGGGTCGTTACATCGACCGATAAGCTCAATAGAACCGAGCATAAATAATAACTGATTGTACTCTAGTTTTATACTAATGAATATCGACTGAGTGTCACAGCAAAACTAGAAGGATATGAATCTTTGGAGAGATAACTCAAAGAAAGGATAATGACTGTCCAAAAAACTGAATGGAATCCTTTCTGGCAACTCTAACTTGCATCGATTCAAAGCACGTCATGTTTGAAGCAAGACGTACTTTGAAGCGCAAGTGTTATCCAGCCTTTTGGCCCAGCTATATCCCGACTGGTTCGACCAATTAGACTCAACGATAGACAAGGCAAGTAGTCTAGAGGGATGATCACTGAGTCTAGGGATCACACACAAATAATGTATAAAGCAATGATCAAGCGAGACCATGCGATAGACTCTTTATAATATTCTATGTATGGATCGGTATTTCACCTAGGCAAGGGATCAGATCGTATCACTTCCCTTAGGCAAGGGATCAGATCGTATCACTTCCCCTAGGTAGGGGATCGGATCGTATCACTTCTCCTAGGCAAGGGATTGGATCGTATTATTTCCCCTACAAAAAGGACCAGATCGTATCACTTCTCATAGGCAGGGGATCAGATCGTATCACTTCTCCTAGGCAGGGATCAAATCGTGTCACTTCTCCTAGGTAGGGGATAGGATCGTATCACTTCTCCTAGGTAGGGGTTCGGGTCGTATTACTTCCCGTAGGCAGGGGATCAGACCGTATCACTTCTCCTAGGTAGGGGATCAGATCGTATCACTTCCCCTAGGTAAGGGATCAGATCGTATAACTACCCTTAGGCAGGAGATCGGACCATATCACTTCTCCTAAGCAGGGGATCAGATCGTATTACTTCCCTTGGGCAGGGGATTGGACCGTATCACTTCACCTAGGAAAGGGATCAGATCGTATCAGCCTAACAGTTCCACTCAACGAAAACTGATCGATTTCTCTAAATAACGTGTGGTGACTATGCAAGCTAATTTGGAAACACGAAGCCAACATCAATGCGGACTTACTAGAGCGATCGCACATCCCCATGTGGCTATTTGGACCAATCGGAGCTGATCCAATATCCTTGGGAGTTAGGCCACGAAACTTTTAAGGTAACCTTGTCTACTCCAAGAGATTCTACTTGCGAAATTTCAGGAAGATATTCGGTCATCTTCCCCTGTAAATACAGCAACCATTTTCTATAATGGGGTTCTTTTCTTTCGGCTGCTAAGGCTCTGCCATCACTATTCTTTATTCTTATAGGATCCTTGCTGATCAAAATCTATTGTAACCAAACAACTAGTGCAGGATGAATAAAAGAACCAAGTGGACGTAAGCCAAGATTGCCGAACCACTATAAAAATTTGTGTTTGATTTACTTTTTCTGCTCTGTTTTAATTTAATTTTTCATTTGATCTCTACATAACTCTGTTAGGTGTATGTGAACAATATTGGTGCAAACACATAATAGTAGTATAGCAAAAATAAGAATACTATAGCAGATGAAAGCATCCAGCTCGTCTCCTCGAGCTCCAAAGAATATCCAAATAAAACATGCTTTTCTCAAATTTATTGAAATAGCACTCGAGGAATTAAGGGAAAAAACCTATGAGTTACACAAAAGTCTGGTGTGAAAAACTCAAAAAACTTGTGCTCATATAGCAGCACCTTTTGATACCAACTGAATCGCCGAAATGGTTTTCCCCTCGAAAGAGTCAAACCATCTAATAGTACATAATGTGATATAATAGATAATGTCTAGGGTGTAGAATATAAATAAGAAAATATCTATGTTGCTTGCATCTTTCAACATAACAATGTTAGAAGTATAACTAAAACCACTAAGGTACGTTCACATAATGGATTTCCGTTGGAGGCACCTCCAGTAAGCATAAGTAGACCTCCTGACAAAGGTCAAAAGCTGCCTTTCGAAACAGTGCATATCTCTAGAAAAAATACTTCACAGAGATAAATATAGCTGATTCATGCTCGAACATGTGATACCGAATACCAACAACTCTCGCACGTTGTAGCCGAAAGCATCCCTAGATGTTTGGAGTTGATGTACCCTTGGGTTAGCTAAACCCACCGGCTGTGCATTCTACTATGTTTTCTGTTATTACCAATGGAAAAGTCGCATTTAGCATCTCAACATACAAGTGTTCATCACTTGAATAGATCTCAAATATCTCTCTGGATTCCAATATCTCGAACCATCATCACTAAAATAGTTTATGAATTTCTCCTTGGATTCCAGCATAAGTCAACATATGAATGTTAACATTGCCCTCTCTCTTAGAATTACCATCAAGAAAGATAGTACCACATGGTAGCATTGTACAAAATATTAACTCTGACATCTCCCTTGGACTTAACCTTAGGATGGATAGTGCAACTCTATAACATTTCGCTTCCCAACCGCTCCCAAAACACAGAACACGTATATCAATTTTGAAGTGCTTATGGTTTCAAGCCTTCTCATATAAGCATACTCCTCCGCTTATTGGACGCTTCAAAACTAGTCAATAGATTTTTATTAACTTAACTTTGGATCTTTCAAAAATAAACTAACAATGCATAAGGGTGGATATCATCTCCTTTTTGGCTGGATTTCCTTATCATTTATGTAAGAAGGGCAAGACGAGTTTATATCTAGGGTATAACATCACTGAAGATAACCATACCGTAAAATTCTTGTGTTTACTCTAAATATTTCCTGCGTTAATTTTGGTCAATTTCGATAACAATAAGAATAATCGCATATGGAAACCAAATCTCATATAATGATCATGTTTTCGACCTTCTCAACTTACATTATCCTTCGGTCGGGAGTGAAGCCAAGTACGTAAAGGCACTTACTGGTTCCACAACGCCTTGCCTATACATTTTATTCTTAACTCTCATAGGTACAACAAGTTTATTTTATCGGTTTTAGTGCTAAGTACACAACTAAATACTTTACATAAACAAGTAAACACACAAAGCATGATCAAACCATATAATTGAATTCTAGTCCCCATTTTATTTAATTAATTCTTTTATTAGTTAAAACTTCTTTTCTCGAATAATACTTCCTTCGGAAGTAAGTGAACCATACACATGAGTCCTCCCCGAGGGACCTTCAATACATATGTTCTAAAAGCAAGAGATGATTTAAGAGAATGAGTCCTCCCCGGATCTCAAACCATATGAATACGCCATGCTTCTTTTCACTTCCTTTTTCTACTCATGTGTATGTATATATATAATGCCATTATAAAAGATATATGCATGTATTCCACTATTTCACTATTCATTTTTACTCATTTTAATACTTGAAAATGTATTCATATACTTATCTCAAATTGTATAAGAGTTTAACAAATCTTTAACAAGATTGCTTACTTTAAACCATAATCAAAGAGGTTAAAAACAAATATTACTCTAACATTGTTACTATAATCCCCTTCTCTCTTTTATACTTTAGACCTTTTATTTTTCCATCTTTATCCAAAAGATTCCATACTTATTATTATCTTTAAAATATCCATTTTTAAAGATCTAAGTATATTCATATGGGACAAAGACAATGTTACTTAAACATTGTGACTACAAACCCAAAACCATTTCACTTATAATTATCTTTAAAACATTATTTTCAAAGATCTAATTATATTTAAAGTATTATCAAAACGGTTAAAGACAAATATTATTAACATATTGTCACAACAAACACAAAACCAATTAATACTTGTCATTATCTTTAAAACATTCTTTTTAAAGATCTAAGTGTATCTATACTTCTTAAATAAGATAATATGCTTTTACTTAGCTTCACAAAACCATTTATTATAACATAGGTGTTATAATCCAAAACCGTCTTTATTCTTTTATAAAATACTTAACTTACTTTTTTCAAACTTATATGTATAAATACCTTAAAAATACATATGAATACAAGTTAAATGTCCATATAAAATATTACTTTAAAATAAATAATTTAAAAATCTAAACAACCATTTTTTATATAAATGTTACAAAGAATGCCTTTTACTTTATAAATTCATAAATAATTATTAAAAACACATTTAAACTTAAAACCAATTTTAAAATACTTTAAAACTAGCTATTAAACATTCCTAAAAAGATCTCACCAAAATAATCAATTTAAATAACATTTTAAACGCATTTAAATCACAAAAGTTACTTTAAACAACAAAATAGTGCTATGGAAAGTCAAATAGCATTTATAAGTGCGCTGTAGTAAGTTCTGGGCAGAGATCAAAGGAAACTTTCATCAACTTTGTGGCCATTTTAACCACTTAGACAAATGACTTTTGGTCCAATTTTATTCCAGTAAGTTGTAAACTTAGGCTGCTTAAAACTATGAATGCAAACCCCAAGAATTCTTTCAAATTAGTCAAAAAAATTCCTGAAAACAAGGTATTTTTATGAAGTGCCCATATAATGATCTTTCTCGCTATAAATTTCACCACTTCATTTAACCAGTTATATATCATTTTAAACCTGTAAGAAGTACATATATTTTACTTGTTAAAAAAGCAAAGAAACCCCTAAGTATATCTTCCAATGTAAACTTAAAAATCATTTGACACAAGGTGAATTCAAAGAGCATCCATAGCGACCTTTTTGCTTTAAACTTTCACAAGTTATATAACTATCCAAACCAATTCCTTGCTATCACACATGCCAAATTATGTCTGGAGAACAAACATAATATAGTATGTCACAATATATTAACATAACACCAAAATAAGCTAATTAAAGCAATGGGATTTCAAAGTGCTTTAATAGCGAATCTTTCACATCAAACATTCACATACACACTTCTGTATCGCATGCAACATTATCAAACATGTAAACATATAGTTTAGGCTATGATACATGTTTTAGAAGTAACAAAAATGATAATATTACATATAAAATTAACACTTGCTTTCAATAGCGAGGGGTCCAAAAATAATAACTTGCATTGTTCTTTACTTTAAACTTTATATTTCAACACACAACACATACACACATATATATACTCATTCAATGCTGAGATAACTCACTAAATCCATGCTTAAACCAAGCAAAACCACATAAAAACATAGAACCACTTTCTACGATCACCAACATGCTAAAGCTTACACCTTTTGCTCATTTTAGTGCTCGGTCTCCCTCTTAGACCACAAATAGCTTACGGCAAACTAGAACCGCCTCTTATGCCAACTTTTTTTCAAGTTTTGAGATGCTTTTCCATGTTTCTATGATGAACTAAGACCTTTATGGAATTTTAGTGAAGTTTGGAGGAGATATAGATTGATTAGAGAAAGATTAGTGAAGATATAAATGGATTAGCACTAATTAGTTTCTACTTTCGTTAATTTAATAAAATGTGAGAACCCTAAGGGTGTATTTTTATGCCTAAACAAGAGGTCATCCTCACCTTCTACCCTTTGTGAAAGGTCACAAAGAAGCCTCCCCCTTACATGCCACTTTTACACCTCATCTTCTAAAACAAATATCTAGAACACTATTCATTAAAATATCTCTTCCGTAACCCATTTGCTAATCACTTTTACTATTTATATTTAGTTAGTCATATCATAGAAATTATTTTTAGTTGCTAATTAATTACACAATAATATTCTAAGAAAGCTCAGAAAGTTCGAACAACTTTTATCAAGAAAACAGCCGTTTATCGATAAAGCGATTTTTGGCCATGTTATTAATATTTATTCAAACTATTATTTTTGTAAAAAATTTCATAAACAAGTTTACCATTATTACTTATTAATTAAAAAGGTTTAACTAAGTTATTAAAATAATTTAATCATATTTAATCGAATATTCAAATATTTAGATAATCTAGATATTTAAGTCGAAGTGTTCGAAATTCTAGGTCGCTACATAATTTATATATTTTTGTAAATAAGCATGAATTAAATCGAATTGACTTTGATATATTATGGAGTATTTGATGAAATATATGAAGAAATTTTTTTTGAATAAGAAAATTAATTATATTGAAATATACGTACAAAATTAATATAAAAATTATTAAAAATGTTTATAAAGTCTCATATAGTATTTCAGGTCATACTACAGTTTTATTTCAGAAGTATGATTATTTACAGAAGTATTTAAGTATATATGGTGAAAAATGATATTATAATTTATTGAAAAACGGTTTTATAAACTCTAGCTTTCTAAGCAATTTTGTACGATTTAGATTTAAACTTTCTCGTGAAATTAAAGTAGAAAGACAGTAGATGATCATGTCAACATCTGAATGAAAATGGATTGAAAAGTAAATAAAAAATGAGCAAGAAATCGAAGAAACAAAAACTGAAAAATAATATTGGTTGTAGGAATGACACAGGAGTCATGCCCCTGCTCATACCTTAAAACAATATGGGTGCATTGGTGGTGTGACTGTGATAACCCGGAATTTTAGGGTAATAATAATGTGATAATCTTCTTTTATAATCATTTACAATATGCCAAAACTTATTCTTTTTCAAAAAAATAAAATATGTGTTTGTTTATGTATATATATATAAGTAGATTGTAAATAGAATTTTGATTTGAAATTCGAAGGTAAATATCTTAAAAATAAATTGGATTTAAAAACTCTATATTTTAAAACTAGTATATATATAATTATTTATTAGTGTATAATTAATTTTTAAATCATTTTCTTTAAAGTTATATGAATATAAATAAAAGGCAAAGGTTAAATATAAAAACATAAAACATATATAAATATAAAAACTAGTAGAAAATAAAATATAAAAATATATAAAAACATAAATGCATGAAAAAGTCAAGTGTAAGCTTAATTATAACATGCAAATAACAAGTGTCAATTATTAGTTTTATTTTTATTTTTTAAGAAATAATAAAACAAGGCTATATACATCTCTCTACTCTACTCTTTCATTTTTCTTTTATCCTTCATATTAAAACCAAAACCAGAGAATAAAATTTAAACAAACAACTATTGCAAATCTGAAGCAAACAAGCAAAGTTCAACTCAACTAAACAAGTAGATTAAAATCAAGAATCAAGTAGCAGTTCAAAATTCAAAGTACAATTTCTAGTTTTCAAAATCAGAGCATTTCCAGGCTTCTTTGTTCAAATATATACGGTGTGTAAACATTTTTTTTAAAGCTAAATTTGTTTGATAACCTGATGCATGTGATAATCCTTTAAGTTATGATGTGAAATATGCTTTGCATGATTGTGTAAATATGATTGCATGTATATATGTATGATGTTCATTATGTGCATGTCTGTGTACTCATATGCATGCCTTTGTTCTAGATTACAGGCTTTAAATAAGTTCAAATTTAAATTTATCTTCCCCTAATCCTTTTTAGGCTTTAATGTAAAAACAAAATGTGTTTAAATTAACAAGATCTTAATTTTAAAATTATTTTTAAGTATAACTAACAAGTGGATTTACTGGGAAATAGAAGGTACGGTAAAAATCAAATTAAGTTCAAAAATTAGTTGTTTAAATCTTGGGTTTTGATTGCATCATCTAATTCGTTTTCGAAAACCATGAATTTTAAGATTGTAAATCGAGAAAACTTGTGAGTTGAACGGGAATCATACTTTAGGTAAATTCTGGCAATCGACGAGGAGTAGGAGGTCGTGATCGTGGATGGAGCATGTTCGGAGATCAGGGGTTCTGGAAAAAATGATCGGTGAATTTTCTGATCACCGTGGCGGCGGCATGGCATCGCTGTAGGGTTTTAGGAGCTGTTTTGGTCGATTGGGTTTGCGAGGTTAGTTCGTCGTTGAGAAAATATCGGACTCGTTTGGAGGTGGGGGAATCGAAGTGTGGGTCAACGGCGAAGCTTTGGTCGGAGTTTTGAAGCCACTGGTGACTAGAGACGGCGGGCCGAAGGGATTCTTGGATGATCGGTTCTGTTCCAGTAGGTTCTCGTGTGCTCGATTTCGATTTCATGGTTGTCTCGGGGATTTGGGTGGTCGAAATCTAAGGAGAGGTTGTCGACGATGTATTGGAGGTGGCGGTGATGACCGGAGCAACGGCGCTCGTCTGTGCACGTGCACGAGTGTCAGTAGTGTATCGGTGGGTTTGGGTAGTAGGAAGAAGGAGTTGTCTCGGGTAGGGACTCGGGGAAGTGAAGAGTTGGCTCGGGTGTGCTTTTGGGTAGTTCGAGAGTAACAGTTTTTAAAAGTTAAACAAAACAAAGTTTTGAAAAAAAGGGAAAAGAAGAAGTAGAAAGTAGCTCGGGTTTGAGTAAGGGTATGCTCCAGGATTAACTCGGGTATATGTAGTAGCAGTTTTAAAAATTTAAATAAAATAAGTTTAAACAATTTCTTAAACTAATTCTTTTAAATAATAATTGTTTTATTTAAGTTTGGGATTAGTTAAAGGTTGTAAAATAAATTATTTTAAATTAATTAAGTTTAAAGTATTTTATTATGTAAGTTTATTTAAATAAATTTAGTAGTGTAGTTAAGTAGTTAATTAAGAAGGTGAAATGTTTTCAATTATTAATTAACTTATAGGTCTTAAGTTAATTCATATGTTAATGATAAACTAATTCCAAGGTTATTAAATAAAATTTAAATGATAATTAAGTAATTAATTAAGATAAATGGTTTATCTTTAATTAATTAGGGTCTTAGATAATTAAAGGTTAATTAACAAATAATTAAAGGATAATTAATTAATGTGAATAATTAAAGGATGTTTAACTAATTTCAATAATTAATTAAAATAATAATAAATGGTTTCTAATTAATTAATGTTAGTTAAGCTGTGACAACCCGTATATTTGGACCATTTAAATTGACAACAATCCACGCATGTCAACTTAAATAGTACAAAACACGAATCATTAATGGAGTATATGTATATAAATAATAATCATCACAGAATCACAGAAGATACAATATAACAGAATAACGCAGCGGAATTACAACAATGTCATAATAGTAGTTCATGAAGCTACTAAGTAAATACAACAATGTCTCAAGCAAATAGTGAAAGGAAATACATAGATGTCCGATACAACATCAAAATAGAATAGAGCAATGCTGATAAAGATAAATGATAGTCTAGAAAATCTTCAACTCCCAAGCAGCACAGCAACAGAAATCCTCAGACCGACCCGAGCATAAGCATAAACAAGAACTCGAGTCAGGACATATATTCTTATACAGATAATATGGTTCAAATTTTAAAATAACAATAACTCATAGATGAATGGAATAACATCTTTCAGGATCCGTTAAACTATCTATATATATAGTAGTGTACGCTAAGTAGATAATGTCTAATAGTAACACAAAGTATCAAAATAGTGTTAAGGCATTATCATTGTTCCCCTTAACACATTTATATAGCATTATAGTCTATACAGCACTGTAAACTCTACCCTAAACTAGTGGGATATCAGGGAGTACTCCATAGGTATAATACAAAATGAAATGTAGTGGTCGCGTATAGGGATACAAGTATGACAAGGCACATGAGGCAATACCCAAGATAGTGAAACTACCGTTTGCCTGATCCGGACTGGTGAGAATGCATCGCCGCAACGATCGCAACACCGCGATACAACACTCCAAGCTCAAGGCTGCGCACCAATCAAAAACAAGTAATGAGTAGTTTACAAAGAAGCGTGTTCGCTCGAGGTAGCTAACCTCATTGGCCCGGCACGGCTCCTGTTTTAGTCATTTCCAATTTGACACAAGTGTCAAGGTCATCCATTATCGTTCTCTTTCTTCAGTCATCAACGTACATCATTCCAACCACTTCATTCTGGATCATACTACGCGTATAATAGTTATTAAAGTGGTATTCGGTTTAGACAGAGAATATGTCTCTAACCGATCCCGGTCTCTTTAATAACTTCGTAATTATTACACTGATTGGTCATTTAATAAATTTCAAAACCAAATCAATTTCAATTTCACTTAGAATTTGGAAGCCAATATTTCATTTGTCTTTCTATATCAATTTCCATAAATTATGTTTCAAAACCTCCAAATTTCAAATTCCAAAACTCTATAATTCAACTTTAAATTTGATTTAAAACAATTCAAATATTGATTTAAATTTATATATAGGTTTCATTAAATGATTATTTAAATCAAGTTAACTTAACATAATATTGATTTAAATTCATAGATGGATTTTATTCAATAATTATTTAAATTAAGTTAATTTAACTTTCAAAGCAATTTCAATTAAATTTTCAATTCATTAAATCATTCACTTAAGTTCCTACATTATAACCAAACTTATAAATTTAATTTAATTTAATTCTTCAAATTCAATTCTTTGAATTATAAGTCTTATATTAATTTCAATTAATAAATCACATTTTATTTCTTATTAAAGAAATTCATTTTCACTTATTTACTTAACTAATTAAATAATCACAAGTTACATTTCTAAGTTCAAATTTTGTTTAATTATTAAATAAATTTCAAAACTTAATTCAATAATTTACTAAAATTCAAACAACGTTCTTTCATCAACATTTTATTAATATTTGTTTTAAACTTTTTAAATATTAACATTTTTTAAATTTCACTTGAATTTAAATTCTAATTTCATTTAATACCCTTTATAATTTTATCTAAATAAAATCTTTATTTTATTTATTTAAATCGAATTATTTGACAAATCGGGATTTTATTTAATTCTCTATCCTAGGAAAATTATTTATTTGGGTATTTACCATTTCAACCCGATTCCATTCAATTCAAAATCAGAAACATAGTAAAGGGAACTTGTAGTGTGATAACTGGGATGGTGTCAAAGTAAATAAACAAGCAATAACAACAATCAATAACAATCCAATAATTAGTTCAAATAATCGTATTAATTTATATTATAATTTAATGTAAATTAATATAATTATTTCTAGAATCTACACTATCATTTCATGTAGATTAAAGATTATTACGCTATTATTTTATGCGGTTCTACACTTTATATCTACTACATTCAATTTTATACTACATCCAATTTACATGACATGAAATTTTTTGTCTACAATATTTAATGTGTCGTTAACTATATTTCAACATGTCAACTAATTATACATTTCAAGGGTCATAATATACAGATTTTTTATTTAATCGAACTCAAGCACATATGTCAATTTCAAAGTGTCAACTACCATACATTAAATTGAAGTGTATATTATTTATCAATTCATGCATTAACAAATTTTAACGTTCAATATCAACATCAACAATCAACATATTATCAACCAAACTTGATTATCATCGTATAAGAGTATAAGTCGTGAAATATTATTCACCTTTCGTGGTTAGAGAAAATGAACGACGAAGCACGAAGAGGCACGAATAGACTTGCTTCAAACGCAGGACAACACGGACAATTGAACAACTGCAACCATTGTCAAAAGAAAGATGGTATTAATTTCAATATGGGCGTTCATATATATTTTTATAAAAATCATGTATATGCACTTACCAATAATGAAGAAAAGAAAGAAAGCTGAGAATTTGGGTGCTGCTGCAAAGTGGAAACTTCAAGTGGATGATGTTGTACACAACAGAAAAAGAAGTGAGTTACTACTATTCAGCAACTAAATATATATACACTGTATATATATTCTTCAGCAACAATTTGAAAGCGATAGTAATACTTCCTTCTTTATAAAGCAACACTGTTCATTCATTGTACTTTTTTATTAGAAACAGAGACTGTTTCCTCTTTTATTATATGTCAAACACATGCATGCAACACGTACATTCACAGCATGCACGAGGGTGGCACAGGCGAGGTCAGGGTGTAGGGACGGTCGGTTGGAGTCTACGGCGCAGGCGAGGGCGACGACGAGGCAAGGAGGTCGTGGGTTGGTTGAGGGGCGCGGAGGTGATGCGGCGACTGGGTGGGGACACTGGAGTAGTGCGGCGGCTCAGGTAATGGAGATGGCATGCATGACAGTATGGAGGAGGTGCGTGCAATGGAGGGTGGGGCGATGAAGGCGCTGTGCGGTCTCGAGAGGCGCGCTCTAGTGGGTTGCACGGGGTGTGAAGCGGCTGGAGAGGGGAGGTGATGCGCGCGACGGCGGAGAAGGAAGGTGGTCGGTGAAGCAATTGGATGAAGGCCGGGTTCATTTTTCTTCTGCATTTCTTTTTTTTGTTCTGACAGTGAATGAAAGATGAAAAAGGAAGAAGTGAAATGGAGATGCTGAGATTGTATTTTTTTCTTTCCCCTGCAATTTGTGAAAAAAGGAAGAAATAAGATGAAGAAAGAGAGAACCGTACCAATAGCAAACAATTTTTCTTTGTGGCAACCGAAAGATGCACAGGTAATAAAAAGTTTATATTAAATTAATATACGAAGGGTCAGGCACCAAACTAAAATTTTTATGAGTCACGAGAAATTTGGTACGTTTTTTGTGCTATCCGACAGTTGCCAACTACCCTAATGAATGCACATCAGCCATAGTTTTTATTTTCGAGTTTTGAATGGATATGGGCTGCTAATCTGGGCTGAATATTATTTAACTGGTCCGCTTGGATCGGTTAAATTAGCACGAAGTTTTACGTCGAACTCCGATTTGTACAAATGAATACACCGTTTTGATCGGCGCGACGAGGCGCTTACAACGGTACACAGATATTGGCGATACGACAGTTTTACCAAAACTCGAAATTTACGCCGATTAAATTGTTCGTTTGACAAAACAATTTAAATGAAGCAGACGACAATGGAATTTGACGAAACGAAATGCGACGTCTTGATCAGTTAAATTTATACAACATTACTGTGTAAAAATATTTAGATTTCGAAGATAAAATTTACGCACTTTAAAATGAACTGATATACAACAAAAACGCGAACGAAATTTACTGCGATATTTTACGACAAAACTTTTCTTATATCCATAACTAACTAGACGCATCTTATAAACGAAGTTTGGACATTAACTGAGAACTTATATAAATTTCAAATTTTCATATTAAATAATGGATTTAAAATTTTAAATTGAATCAAAAATTCAGGGTCGTTACAATATCCCCCACTCAAAACTTTTCGTCCTCGAAAAGGAACGAGACGGAAGAAGTAGGAAAGAAATAAGCAGAAAATCAAGATAGATTTTGAGAAAAATGAATTATACCTAAAATTAGTAATTCGGGGGTTGAATCTCGAACACTATCTTTAGTTTTCCATGTGCAATCTCGGTCATCTACACTCCACTGAACTTTGACGAGATTGACCGATTTCCTTCTAAGTTGCTTCGTCTCACGATCGACTATCCGAAGTGGCTTCGGCTCAATGGTCAAGTCAGGCTTGATAACTAACTCTTCTAACTGAGCAGTGGGAACGATCATAGATGGATCGCGCACAACTTTGCGGAGATGTGAGACGTGGAACACATTGTGCACATCGGCAAACTTTTCTGGTAATGTGATCCTATAGGCCAAGGTTCCTACCCTCTCCGTAATCTCAAATGGACCAACAAATCTGGGAGCAAGTTTCCATTTTCTTCCAAATCGAATAACATTCTTCAAGGACGACACTTTCAGAAATACTTCGTCTCCTACACTGAATTCGAGATCTCTCCTCCTTCTGTCAGCGTAGCACTTCTGTCTGTCTTGTACCATCTTTATCTTTCTCCTGATTTCTTCAACTTTCTCGGAAGCTTCCATAATTATTTCTAGACCAAGCACTAATCAGTCTCCAGACTCAATCCAACAAGCTGGCGATTTGCATGGTCTTCTATATAAGGCTTCAAACGGTGCCATACCAATGCTTGCCTGATTTATTAAAGATAATTAATTCCAATTCAAATATACTTATTCAAATTTGAAATTCGATTTCTTTACTTGATAATTATTATTATAGGTAAATTCAACCAAATGGAGATGGTCTTCCCAAGATCCACCAAAGTCTATAATACAAGCTCGGAGAAGGTCTTCCAAAATCTGATTCACCATCTCAGTTTGGCCATCTGTCTAAGGATGATAAGTTGTGCTCAGATTCAGTTTAGTGCCCAAAGTATCGTGAAATGCCTTCCAGAATTTATTAGTGAAAATAGGATCTCTATCGCATATGATACTAGATGGTACGTCATGAAGTTTAACAATCCTCATATATATCTCGGCCAAACTCGAAGCAGTACGAGTGGTATTGACTGGAATAAAATGAGCAGATTTTGTCAGCCTATCGACAATCACCCAAATGCTCTCGTTACCTCTTCTGGTCCTTGGTAGCCCATCAATAAAGTCCATAGAAATCTGCTCCCACTTCCAACTTGGAATCTCTAGAGGTTAAAGTAATCCTGCCGTCTTTCTGTGATCATCCTTAACTTGTTGACAAGTTGTGCATCTACTAACATAGGTAGCAATATCATGCTTCATCCCACTCCACCAGTATAACTTCTTCATATTTCGATACATCTTTGTGAATCCTGGATGAAATGAAAGCGAGGATTGATGGTTTTCTGTAACGACCCGGAATTTTAGGCAATATCAATTTAATAATCTGTGTTAATAATTAAATTGATTTGATAATTTTTCTTTATAATTTTAATTTAAATTGGTAAATTTATTCTTTTTAAAGTTAATAAATATTTAATCTGGTAATTTTGATCAATATCTTTTTAACAATTTAAAAATTGATAAGATTTATTTTTCAAAGCTAATAAATTTTTATTCTATTTATAATATATATATTTGATATATATTGTGGATAGAATATCTTTTGTTTTAAATAAAGGTTGAATTTTCAAATTGTAATATATATGTGTGTATATGTTATAATTTGGAATTGTTTTGAAAATTAATTTAATCTATTAATAATTTAGATATATATGAATATTGTAATTTAAAGCTTTGTTTTAATTTATATTTTCAAAAGTTAATTTAGATTAATTAAATTGTTTGCAAAATAAAAGATAATTATTTGTTTTTAAATATAATAGTTTAATCAAAGTTTTGTTTTTTTCTTTAATAATGCTTAAATTTAAAATGGTTATAAGTGTATAAATATAAATGTTTCAGATTTTAAAAATACATGTATAAAAAGTTATATTTGTGTTATAATTAGTTTTAGAATAATTTCTTTTAAAGGTAAATTTATATTCACAGATATAAGTATTTATTTATAAAGTAACTTAAATAATTAAGCTTATATTATCTTTTAGACTAAATAGAAATTTATTAAAAACACTTAAGAAAGACATGTGTAAATATGTTAATCAACTTGGTAACGCTTGAAAGAAAAATTAAATACTTTCATAACAAGTGTAAATCTTTGGAACAAGTGGCAACATTTCATTTTAATTTTTAATAAATGTTTTGAAAAAAAAGAAAATTAGTTTTCTTTCACAGACACTTTTTCTTGTTTTCACTTCTTAACTCAAACCAGTAAACTACTTTCTCAAATCTAATTAAAAGCCAAAAGCAAATTTGAGATCTGCAACCTTCAAAAACAAACATGAAAGCAAAATGAAATCTGCAACAATTTAAGCTACAACCTCAAATCTGCAGTCAAATAAAGTTCAACTCTACTGCAATTCAAACCTGCAACATCATATCTTCTACAAGTTCAACCTGCATGTCAAAAGGAAGATCAAGATCTGTTCAATCTTTTAAAAACAATCAATCTGTAAGCATGCATGGATTTAATTTCATCAGCTAGCAAGATCAGGGCACAATCTTTTTCAAATTAAAGTTGTTCAAAGCCTGAAAACTGCTCTGCTTAAAAGAATAAGGTGGGTAAATTTTGTTTTAAAAACAGTTGATCTGGGGTTTTACTACATGCATGTGATGATCTGAAAAATTATCTTGATGTTGCCTGAAAATCATTCAGTTGTATTTATTGAATTTATAGTTATATTTATATATGCCTGTAAACACCCTGTTCTGGTTTTTTTCAAGAACAGTTTTCACATCAAAAAAACTAAAATCTTCCACTAAACATCATTATTTTACATTGATGATTGAAGAGAAGTTGTTTGTTGTAAATTTTGAAAATAGTTTCATAATTGAAATTGCAACAAATAATTATAAATAAGGAAAATACAGTAAAACTAGGATTTTTGTTAAAAATCAACCACCTTAAATTTTAATTTCAATTACATGCATGTAATCACGATTGAGCATCGTGAATTTTGATATGAGATTTGTAATTTTTATTTTGGTATTTTATGCGAATTTTGGGTTTGTGTGTTTTTGGGAGTTTTGGTGATTGCCGATTATCCACACTATCATTTGGTTTGATATCCTGGTTGAAGCTTGTGTATGGGTTGTGGATTCTAGGAAAAATGCTATGAAAATTTTCAATTGAGTGAATTGTTCATATTGGATCAAATTAGGGTTTTAAGCTTGTTTCGGCTGGGCTTAACTGTAGAGGGATTTGCGTCTTGCAAGGAGGACCGGAGATGTTCTCACTTGAGGGAAAATGTTGCTCGTGGTCATGGTGTTCGATGGTGGGGTTGGCGATGGTCAACGGCGTGGAAATGGACGGCGGCGAGCGGTTTAAGGTCGAGTAGTTTTGCTGTCTTTTCAAGCTAGTGGTCCAATTTTGATTCGCGACCTTATTGTTTGATCTGGGTTGTGGGAGAGGTTGTTGGGGTTTTGCGTGGATGGTCGGCGATCAGGAAGATGGTCGGAGTGGTTTGGTTCGATTGTGCACGTACATGCGTGTACGTTGTGCACTATTTGGAATGGGTGAAGTCTGGTTGGGGAAGATGAAGGTCATCTCGAAGTGGAGCTCACGTTGTATTCGGGGCGACTCGTAGTTGTGTTTTGGGTTTTTGCTTCGGGACTGACCTGTGTTTTTTTCGAGTTCGTACTCGAGTTTTTAGAGGTCGTTGTTTATGGGTAATACTGTATAATAATATAAGTTGCAAAGTAAACTGTGTAGTTGAAATAAAGTGAAATCAAGCTCTAAAAAATTATAAACAAGTTTTATAAGGAAATAAACTTACAAGTTTATAAAAGAAAATAAGTTTATAAATTAGAAGTTTGATGTTTTGAAATAAAGTTAAACTTTTAAAAAGGGGTGTTAATTGAATTTATTTTAAATTCAAATTTGTTTAAAAATGATTCATTTTTGAAGTCATTAACTTCATTAAAGTTTGAATGTTAATTTAAAAAGGAAATGTTTGAATTTAAATATTAAATCAAGGTTTTTAAGTAAATTGTTAAGTAACGTTTTAAAAACTAAAGTTTTAAATTTATTGTAAATAAATAAGTTTAAAATTAGATAATTTAAAATGTTTTAAAATGTGGGAATGATTTCTAAATGATTTATCTTCAAGTAAGGCTATTATTATGATTTTGTAAACCAAGTTTAATAATTTGTCTTTAAGTTAATAAGATTTAATTTATTCAAATAATTTATTTATAAAGATAAATAAGGTTAGATTATTTGGATAATTAACTTAAGAATACTTAATTTAATATGATTTGTTAATATGTAAAGGGTTTCATTAGGATTAATGATTTCTTAATTAATAAAAGAATTTGAAATATAAGAAGTTAATTAATTATTTAATTAATTTTAAATAATTAGTTAATTGTTGTTTAATTTTAAATAATCACTTAATTATGGATTAATTAAGTGTAATTACTTAATGAAGTAATTAAAGGTTAATAATTGAATGTAATTAAGATGGTAATTATTTATGGAAGTAATTTGAGGAAATTACTCATGGGAGTAATTAAAGTGATTAATGGATAATCACATGATATTATTAATCTAGTAATTGATTAATTTAATTGTTTTGAATTAAATAATTATGGAGTGATTAATTAATTAAAGTACTAAGGATTTTTTAATAATGGAATTAATTATTTGTTAAGTAATTAATTAAGAGGGTAATCAAGATTTATTAATGAAAGTAATTAGAGATAATTACTTATGTAAGTAATTAAAGGTTAATTACTTAGTTAATTTAGTTAATTAATTAATTAACGAATGAGATTAATTTAATATTAATTACTAAGTGTAATTAATTAAAAATATAATTAGTTAATAAAATAATTAATTAAGGATTTATTAATTAATTTAAATAGAATGATAATTACTTAATGAAGTAATTAAAGATTAATTAATTAATTCGATTAATTAATCAAAGGTTAATATAATTAATTAAGAAGTTAATTAATTAAGATAAGTAATTACAAGTTGTTAATTACTTAAGACTGATTAAGAAGATGATTAATTACATGTTAATTTTTTTTTATTTAAAGTAATTATTAATAAATGAGGATCATTAGTTAATAATAATTAATGAATTAATCAAAGTTGATTAATAATAGTAATTAATTTAAGTGTGATTAATTAATTGTAATTAATTGAGGTTTAATGTAATTAATTATAGTTAATTAATTAATGTAATGAAATGAAGGTTCATTAATTATTGTCATTAATGATAGTAATTAAAGGTTAATTACTATATATGGTTAAGGCTAATTACTTGAATGTAATTAAAATATAATTAATCAAAGAAGATTAATTAAGGAAATCATTAAAAGATGATTAATTTATCTGGAATAAATTACTGAAGAAGGATTTAGGTAATCCTATTGATTAAGAATTAATCAATTCTGCTTTGGATGATTTATTAATATTGGTTGATTGATTGATATTGGATGATCAATATTGAGTGATTGATATTGGGTGATTGATATTGGTTGATACTGGATGATTTGAATATCTCTGTTATGTGATATGCTGTTTGTGAGATGAATGTCGGTATGAATTATCTATTGTGATAATGCGATTCATCTATCTGTTTATATCATCCTGAATATAAGTTTAACTGTTTAAACCCTTAAGTACAACTTGGACATTAAAATGGCGCTTGGTTTCGATGAGACCGGGATCGGGTTTTCATATTTTGATATCCGAAAACCACATCGATTCCAATTAAACATTAGGTCGTGAATCCGAGTGGAGCAAGTGAAGACTCGAGTTGTAAGAACTATACGTCAGTATAATTCTGTGGGTGATTCCGTAATGAGTTTGACGGAATAGTACTTATACATTCGAGATGATGATTTAGAGTGCAAGGGCTATGGTCGTAGACTCTGAGGGTGATTCCAAAATGAGTGCAATGAGATAGTGCCTTCGGTTTCGTTCGAACCTGGAACGAACTTGTATGGATTGAATGCTTTCAGAACATCGTCAGGTGGACGATGAGCATTCTAAGATAGATGTGTTCTATAAAGGTAATCGCAGCCTCAAGCCTCATCAACCGGGAATGGCTAAAACAGGGGAGGTGCAGCATGGCTTCGTGGATAGCCCCCACTGGAGAGTGAGATTTTCCCCTGTCTAGAGGTCTCTTTCTATTTTGGCTTATTGTGTGGTTGGTCGCGCCAACTACGGGGTAGTCTTGTTTGGGACTGTTCAGTATGGAACGGTTCCGGCCTTGTGTTGCAGGGGAGTTAGTGTGGCTCCTCGGTACGATGATCTAGGCCATGTACTGTGACGGGCGGTACCCCAGTAGCCCTGCCATTGATGGAATCCAAAATCCAATAAGTGCTTGTACGGTTTTGATTGTGCCCAACTATGTTGGAACGTGAGATTTAAGCATTCCAGCTATTTCTGTATTTTATTTTGAAAACCCTAGACACTATTATAATATCACTGGATTTCCTATCAAATGTTTTGGTTAGCATAAGGTAAAAACTTTTCCATGTTTATGTGTGGGAAGTCTTACGTGATACCCTTTCTTTTCAAAGGTTTTTTCTAAAGTTAAGCAACTTTAAACTGTTTACTTACACCAGACCCATGTCTGACCCGAGTGTTTATTTTCTGTTTTATTAAACTCTTGAGTACTCATATTATGTATGAGTAGTCAAGTGATTCAGGTTAGCTTGACGAATTCTGAAGGAGATATGGAGCAGGAGGCTTCCACGTGTAGATATATTATGGTTCCGCTGTGTTGTTTGGTATCTGTATCTATTGTACTTAAGTTGTATAGTTAGATAGATGTTTTATAACTGTCTAATATGTGTTGTATAGTTGTGTACTCTGATGTAATATGAAACTATGTAATATTTTATGTGATATATTATATTTTATTCGTTCCGCTGTGAGTTCTCTGATGTTGTTGTTTTTCTTCTTTCTCTTTCTTTTATTCTTCTATCCCTTTCTTCCTTCATTAGCGATGCATCTTCTTGGAGATAGGAAGTCGGGTCGTCTCAAGTTGGTATCAGGGCATTCGGTTGAGTGAATACCTAGGCTCTGGAGCGGTGTCTTTCTTGAGAGAACGTACTTGTAATTTTTATATACAACTATATATTTATATATCTGTATCTACCTAATCTGTTGGGTTATCTGTTCGGATTTTCCAACATAAGTTTTAGAGGTAGATGGAGTAGTGGTGTGTGTATGTAACACGACTACCACTGATGGAAGAGGTCCATATGTTGAGGTTGGATGAGTATTTGTCGAGACTGTAGACCTAATACCATCTCGAGTAAGATTTGTAGTTTGGAGTAAGGATTTCTCTAATATCTGAAGGAAATCTTTTTAAAGATTCAGAGTTTATCTTTGAAGTGTAAGTTTGGATCTGTCGGAAGCAGAAGTAAGTGATGGTATTTTAATGACTGCGTGATGAGAAGCAGTATCCATGGATATTTCCGAAAATGTTTTCTCTTGAAGCAGTTTTAGAAGTAGTTGAGGAGCAGTCTTTACCTGTCGCAGGGAAGACTCGTCTGTATGGAAGTTGTCTGGATCTTTAGCATGAAGGTTGGCTGTTCTGGAATATGAGACTAAGATCTATGATTTATTTCGCTTCGGCATGGTCTCATTTGTCATTTCTTAAGAAGTGCGAGATGTTGATGCTTGGTTTGGAGTCCAAATCTCTTGAGAGGATGTCTGCCATCTCGAAGGTCCTTTGTGTGGTTTGTTGATGGTTTTGGGTTTGGAGAAGCCTTTGGATTAGAAGTCTTTGGTTAGCTGTGGTAGCAGTTTCAGTTCGAAGTGTTCGGTGTGCTGACGAGAAGATCTTTTAGCTTTGCAGTATCATCGAGGTAGAGTTGGAAAGCAGCAGTGTGGCCGTTTCTCCGATGGTTCAGGAATCTTTGTGGTTCTTCTTTTAGAAGTACGGGCGGTTGGTGAATGTTTTCTTGAAGAGTTAACCTTGTTTGGAGAAGCTTAAAGCTGTCCCATTTGGTAAAGAGAGGACGGTTTCTTTTGAATCCAAACTAGGTAGGATCGCAAAAGTGACTTGCGATTAATTTGGAATTTTTCTTGAGCAATCTTTTGTTGGAGACTAAGGGTTCTCATGTGGAAGTAGGAGCTACTGATGTAATCAGAAGTTTGTCTGCATCTGGAGTTAAGTTCCATATTGATTTGGTTCCAGAAGCAATTTTGGTAGTTAGCCTAGTAGTAGAGTTGGTGTAGCAGCTCAGAATCTTTGGAATTTGGATTGGTCGGATCTAGTTTTGAATTAGATTTCTGTTATAAGGTTGTGTGGCCGAGTCAGATGGCTCACTCAGATTTTATGGATTTGATGAACAAGTTTCCTGATATATTGGATAAGTTTGTACCCGTGTTCATCAACAGTATTATCATCTATTTCAGAATCAGAGTTGTGCAGCGGAAGCGAGGTAGCAGCTGTGCAAGGAAAGAAGCAAGTTCAGTTTGCTATTGCTTGGGAAGTTGAGCTTGTGTTCTGGATTTCGACAGATCTTGGAAGACTTTTCTGTTGAATTGGGTCCAGAAACCGGTTTGTTTTGGTCAAGTTGTTTCGGGAAGCATCAGCATAGGTTGAGCTGATCAGGAAGAAGATTGGCAACCCAGGATTGTCAGTTGAGTTATGCAGATATGAGATAAGGAGTTTGGAATTCGAAGTTGGAGACTTCATTTTTGTTATAATTTCTCTGGTTAAGAGAACAAAGATTGGATGGCTAGTTATGAGGCATTTGGGATTTCTATCTGTGTTTTGATAGAATAAGTTCTGTTGTCTATAAGATTGAATTGCCAGTTTAGATAGCTGGAATTCATTGTATTTCACGTATCTCTTAGTGAGTACGTGTATGATTTATCGTTGGGTGTTGAATCTGTAGTTCATTTGAATTTGGAAGTTGAGCTAGACTTGAGTATAGTCTAATGTTCTGTTCAGATTGATGGATCTAGAGATGAGTTGAGCTCTGGATTTTGGTGGTGTAGTTTGTTAGCTTCTGTACATCGAGTCTCCCGGTGATTTATACTTGGGAAACTCGAGATAGTATTAGAAGATTTATTCTGATTTGTGTCAGGATAATTAGTTAGGTTTGTTTGTTTGATTGATTGCTATGGTTGTTAGTAACTGATTGATAGGTATGCTTTGCTGTTTGAAATTAAAATCTCTGCTGGGTTATTAAATTACCTTTGCTTTTAAATATCGGGGACGAAATTCTTTTAAGGGGAAGGAATGTAACGACCCGGAATTTTAGGCAATATCAATTTAATAATCTATGTTAATAATTAAATTTATTTGATAATCTTTCTTTATAATTTTAATTTAAATTGGTAAATTTATTCTTTTTAAAGTTAATAAATATTTAATCTGGTAATTTTGATCAATATCTTTTAAACAATTTAAAAATTGATAAGATTTATTTTTCAAAGCTAATAAATTTTTAGTCTATTTATAATATATATATTTGATATATATTATGAATAGAATATCTTTTATTTTAAATAAAGGGTGAATTTTCAAATTGTAATATATACGTGTGTATATGTTATAATTTGGATTTGGTTTGAAAATTAATTTAATCTATTAATAATTTATATATATATATATATATATATATGAATATTGTAATTTAAAGCTTTGTTTTAATTTATATTTTCAAAAGTTAATTTAGATTAATTAAATTGTTTGCAAAATAAAAGATAATTATTTGTTTTTAAATATAATAGTTTAATCAAAGTTTTGTTTTGTTTTCTTTAATAATGCTTAAATTTAAAATGGTTATAAGTGTATAAATATAAATGTTTTAGATTTTAAAAATACATGTATAAAAAGATATATTTGTGTTATAATTAGTTTTAGAATAATTTCTTTTAAAGGTAAATTTATATTCACATATATAAGTATTTATTTGTAAAGTAACTTAAATAATTAAGCTTATATTATCTTTTAGATTAAATAGAAATTTATTAAAAACACTTAAGAAAGACATGTGTAAATATGTTAATCAACTTGATGACACTTGTAAGAAAAATTAAATACTTTGATAACAAGTGTAAATATTTGGAACAAGTGGCAACATTTCATTTTAATTTTTAACAAATGTTTTTAAAAAAAAAAAAAAAAAATTAGTTTTCTTTCACAAAATTTTTTTCTTGTTTTCACTTCTTAACTCAAACCAGTAAACTACTTTCTCAAATTTGAATCTAATTAAAAGCCAAAAGCAAATTTGAGATCTGCAACCTTCAAAAACAAACATGAAAGCAAAATGAAATCTGCAACAATTTAAGCTACAACTTCAAATCTGCATTCAAATAAAGTTCAACTCTACTGCAATTCAAACCTGCAATATCATATCTTCTGCAAGTTCGACCTGCATGTCAAAAGGAAGATCAAGATCTGTTCAATCTTTTAAAAACAATAAATCTGTAAGCATGCATGGGTTTAATTTCATCAGCTAGCAAGATCAGAGCACAGTCTTTTTCACATTAAAGTTGTTCAAAGCCTGAAAACTGCTCTGCTTAAAAGAAAAAGATGAGTAAATTTTGTTTTAAAAACAGTTGATCTGGGTTTTTACTACATGCATATGATGATCTGAAAAATTATCTTGATGTTGCCCGAAAATCATTCAGTTGTATTTATTGAATTTATAGTTATATTTATATATGCCTGTAAACACCCTGTTCTGTTTTTTTTCAAGAACAGTTTTCACATCAAAAAAACTAAAATCTTCCACTAAACATCATTATTTGACATTGATGATTGAAGAGAAGTTGTTTGTTATTGTTTGCTGTAAATTTTAAAAATAGTTTCATAATTGAAATTGCAACAAATAATTATAAATAAGGAAAATACAGTAAAACTAGGATTTTTGTTAAAAATCAACCACCTTAAATTTTAATTTGAATTACATGCATGTAATTACGATTGAGAATCGTGAATTTTGATATGAGATTTGTAATTTTTAGTTTGGTATTTTATGCGAATTTTGGGTTTGTGTGTTTTTGGGTGGTGATTGCCGATTATCCACGCTATAATTTGGTTTGATTTCCTGGTTGAAGCTTGTGTATGGGTTGGGGATTATAGGAAAAATGCTATGAAAATTTTCAATTGAGTGAATTGTTCATATTGGATCAAATTAGGGTTTTAAGCTTGTTTCGGCTGGGCTTAACTGTATAGGGATTTGCGTCTTGCATGGAGGACCGGAGATGTTCGCACTTGAGGGAAAATGTAGCTCATGGTCGTGGTGTTCGATGGTGGGGTCGGCGATGGTCAATGGCGTGGAAATGGACGGCGGCGAGGGGCTTTGGGTCGAGTTGTTTTGCAGTCTTTTCGCGCTAGTGGTCCAATTTTGATTTGCGAGCTTATCGTTCGATTTGGGTTGTGGGAGAGGTTGTTGAGGTTTTGCATGGATGGTCGGCGATCAGGAAGATGGTCGGAAGGGTTTGGTTCGTTTGCGCACGTACATGCGTGTACGTTGTGCACAATTTGGAATGGGTGAGGTCTGGTTGGGGAAGATGAAGGTCATCTCGAAGTGGAGCTCGCGTTGTATTCGGGGCGACTCGTAGTTGTGTTTTGGGTTTTCGCTTCGGGACTGACCCTGTTTTTTTCGAGTTCGTACTCGAGTTTTTAGAGGTCGTTGTTTATGGGTAATACTGTATAATAATATAAGTTGCAAAGTAAACTATGTAGTTGAAATAAAGTGAAGCTTTAAAAAATTATAAACAAGTTTTATAAGGAAATAAACTTACAAGTTTATAAAAGAAAATAAGTTTATAAATTAAAAGTTTAATGTTTTGAAATAAAGTTAAACTTTTAAAAAGGGGTGTTAATTGAATTTATTTTAAATTCAAATTTGTTTAAAAATGATTCATTTTTGAAGTAATTAACTTCATTAAAGTTTGAATGTTAATTTAAAAAGGAAATGTTTGACTTTAAACATTAAATCAAGGTTTTTAAGTAAATTGTTAAGTACGTTTTAAGAACTAAAGTTTTAAATTTATCGTAAATAAATAAGTTTAAAATTAGATAATTTAAATTTTTTTAAAATTTGGGAATGAATTCTAAATGCTTTATCTTCAAGTAAGGCTATTATTATGATTTTGTAAACCAAGTTTAATAATTTGTCTTTAAGGTAGTAAGATTTAATTTATTCAAATAATTTATTTATAAAGACAAATAAGGTTAGATTATATGGATAATTCACTTAAGAATACTTAATTTAATATGATTTGTTAATATGTAAAGGGTTTAATTAAGATTAATGATTTCTTAATTAATAAAGGAATTTGAAATATAAGAAGTTAATTAATTATTTAATTAATTTTAAATAATTAGTTAATTGTTATTTAATTTTAAATAATCACTTAATTTTGAATTAATTAAGTGTAATTACTTAATGAAGTAATTAATGGTTAATCATTGAATGTAATTAAGATGGTAATTATTTATGGAAGTAATTTGAGGAAATTACTCATGGAAGTAATTAAAGTGATTAATGGATAATCACTTGATATTATTAATCTAGGAATTGATTAATTTAATTGTTTTGAATTAATTAATTATGGAGTAATTAATTAATTAAAGTATTAAGGATTTTTTAGTAATGGAATTAATTATTTGTTAAGTAATTAATTAAGAGGGTAATCAAGATTTATTAATGAAAGTAATTAGAGATAATTACTTATGTAAGTAATTAAAGGTTAATTACTTAGTTAATTTAGTTAATTAATTAATGTGATTAATTAATTAATGAATGAGATTAATTTAATATTAATTACTAAGTGTAATTAATTAAAAATGTAATTAATTAATAAAATAATTAATTAAGGATTAATTAATTAATTTAAATGGAATGATAAATACTTAATGAAGTAATTAAAGATTAATTAATTAATTGGATTAATTAATCAAAGGTTAATATAATTAATTAAGAAGTTAATTAATTAAGATAAGTAATTACAAGTTGTTAATTACTTAAGACTGATTAATAAGATGATTAATAATAAGTTAATTTTTTTTATTTATTTAAAGTAATTATTAATTAATGAGGATCATTAGTTAATAATAATTAATGAATTAATCAAGGTTGATTAATAAAAGTAATTAATTTAAGTGTGATTAACTAATTGTAATTAATTGAGGTTTAATGTAATTAATTATAGTTAATTAATTAATGTGATGAAATGAAGGATCGTTAATTATTGTAATTAATGATAGTAATTAAGGGTTAATTACTGTATATGGTTAAGGCTAATTACTTGAATGTAATTAAAATATAATTAATCAAAGAAGATTAATTGAGGAGATCATTAAAAGATGATTAATTTATCTGGAATAAATTACTGAAGAAGGATTTAGGTAATCCTATTGATTAAGAATTAATCAATTCTGCTTTGGATGATTTATTAATATTGGTTGATTGATTGATATTGGATGATCAATATTGAGTGATTGATATTGGGTGATTGATATTGGTTGATATTGGATGATTTGAATATCTCTGTTATGTGATATGTTGTTTGTGAGATGAATGTTGGTATGAATTATCTATTGTGATAATGTGATTCATCTATCTATTTATATCATCCTGAATATAAGTTTAACTGTTTAAACCCTTAAGTACAACTTGGGCATTAAAATGGCGTTTGGTTTCGATGAGACCAGGAACGGGTTTTCATATTTGGATATCCGAAAACCACATCGATTCCAATTAAACGTTAGGTCGTGAATCCAAGTGGAGCAAGTGAAGACTCGAGGTGTAAGAACTATATGTCAGTATAATTCGATGGGTGATTCCGTAATGAGTTTGACGGAATAGTACTTATAGATTCGAGATGATGATTTAGAGTGCAAGGGCTTGGTCGTTGACTCTGAGGGTGATTCCAAAATGAGTGCAACGAGATAGTGCCTTTGGTTTTGTTCGAACCCGGAACGAACTTGTATGGGTTGAATGATTTCAGAACATCGTCAGATGGACGATGAGCATTCTAAGATAGATGTGTTCTATAAAGGTATTCGCAGCCTCAAGCCTCATCAACCGGGAATGGCTAAAACAGGGGAGGTGCAGCAAGGCTTCGTGGGTAGCCCCCACTAGAGAGTGAGATTTACCCCTGTCTAGAGGTCCCTTTCTATTTTGGCTTAGTGTGTGGTTAGTCACGCCAACTACGGGGTGGTCTTGTTCGGGACTGTTCAGTAAGGAACGGTTCCGGCCTTGTGTTGCAGGGGAGTTAGGGTGGCTCCTCGGTACGTTGATTTAGGCCATGTACTGTGACGGGCGGTGCCCCAGTAGCCCTGCCATTGGTGGAATCCAAAATCCAATAAGTGCCTGTACGGTTTTGATTGTGCCCAACTATGTTGGAACGTGAGATGTAAGCATTCCAGCTATTTCTATATTTTATTTTGAAAACCCTAGACACTATTATAATATCACTGGATTTCCTATCAAATGTTTTGGTTAGCATAAGGTAAAAACTTTTCCATGTTTATGTGTGGGAAGTCTTACGTGATACCCTTTCTTTTCGAAGGTTTTTTCTAAAGTTAAGCAACTTTAAACCGTTTACTCACACCAGACCCCTGTCTGACCCGAGTGTTTATTTTCTGTTTTATTAAACTCTTGGGTACTCATATTATGTATGAGTAGTCAAGTGATTCAGATTAGCTTGACAAATTTTGGAGGAGATATGGAGCAGGAGGCTTCCACGTGTAGATATATTATGGTTCCGCTGTGTTGTTTGGTATCTGTATCTATTGTACTTGAGTTGTATAGTTAAATAGATGTTTTATAACTGTCTAATATGTGTTGTATAGTTGTGTACTCTGATGTAATATGAAACTATGTAATATTTTATGTGATATATTATATTTTATTTATTCCGCTGTGAGTTCTTTGATGTTGTTGTTTTTCTTCTTTCTTTTTCTTTTCTTCTTCTACCCCTTTCTTTCTTCATTAGCGATGCGTCTTCCTGGAGATAGGAAGTCGGGTCGTTTCATTTTCTCTCAGCACTTCCTGTCTTAGACCATCAACATTTGGAACACAAATACGTTTGTCGATACTCAAGACTCCATTACTATCTACTTGTGCACCTATTTTACTATCAACATTTCCGACTCTACCGACAACTATTTCTTTGATACGGTAGAGCAAAGTGTCTTCATATTGCTTAGCTATAATGCGATCCATAAGAGTTGGGGAGACGACGAGCTGAAATAACATCCCTTCCACAAGATTACAACATGCCATTGCCTGGTTTCTGCTCAAAACATCTGCTACGACGTTTTCTTTCCTGGGGTGTAGTTAATATCAAGATCATATGCAGCTAAAAATTAGAGCCATCGAACTTGTCTCTGATTCAAATCTTTTTGTGGGAAAATATATCTCAATGACTTATGGTCTGTGAATAATTCGAATTTGGTCCCCAATAAATAGTGCCTCCATAGCTTAAGAGCAAATACAACCGCAAGAAGCTCTAAATCGTGAGTTGCGTAATTTGCTTCGTGGGTCTTTAACTGACGTCCCACATAAGCAATGACCTTTCCTTTCTGCATTAAAACCGCTCCTAGTCCATCGCGGCAAGCATTAGTATAGACAGTCAAACCTTCCCTTCCGTCAATAACCGTAAGAACTGGGGCAGAGGTCAACCTTCACTTCATCTCATTGAAAGCTGATTCGCACTTTTCACTCCAATTAAATTTGACATTCTTCCTGGTCAGTGCGGTGAATGGTGCGGTAATTCGAGCAGAATTTTCTACAAATATGCGATAACAGCAGGCCAAGCCCAAGAAACTACGAATATCTGTAGGAGTTTTGGGAGTCTTCCAATCCTGCAAATTCAAAGGATTCGAATTAGATAGAGATAAGATGTTCGGATAGAAATGAAAAGTAAGGATAGAACTTACAACGATTACGGCGATCTTAGCTGGATCGACTGAAATCCCATTCTCCGAGACAATATGGCCAAGAAATCGAACTTCATCTCTCCAAAAGTGGCATTTCGAGAACTTGGCTTTAAGCTGATGACTGCGAAGAGTTCAAGAACAAAATCCAAATGTGACCTATGCTCTTTCTCGTCTTTAGAGAAGACGAGAATATCATCGATGAAAACAAGAACAAACTTGTTAAGAACATCACGGAAAACTCTATTCATCAAGTCGACGAGATAAGCTGAAGCATTAGTAAGACCGAACGGCATAACCAGCCATTCAAAGAAACCATTTTCAATGCATAATGCCATTTAAGAATGCTCTCCTCGGCAATTCCGAGTTGGTGAAAGTCGGTAGCTAGATCGAGTTGAGAGAAAACTTTAGCTCCATGGAGCTGGTCGAATAGATCATTAATGCGGGGCATTGGATATCTGTTCTTGTGTGTGAGCTTGTTTAGCTCTCTATAGTCCACACACATTCTGAGAGAACCATCTGACTTTGTGACGAATACAACTGCAGCTCCCCATTCTGAATAACTTCGCCGTATCAAGCCTTTAGCAAATAAATCTTCAATCTGAACATTCGATTCTGCCTTCTCTTTAGGAGCCGTTCTCCTGGAGGAGAGAACTACTGGTCGAGCACCAGGGATAAGATCAATGCGAAATTCGATTTTCCACGAAGGTGGTAGAGAATTGACTTCTCCAAACACATCAGAAAAGAGTTGAACAACTGGGGTAGAGCTTAGATATTCGGATGGGAGTCAAGAGAGAATATAAAACTCCCAGCACATTCTTGAGGTGATTTACCTTCAATAACTAAAGGTATACTCTTATCGTCGATTAGACAGATGGTTCGACTTTGCAAGAGATAACAGCTTCGAACTTTCGTAGCCAATCAACACCTAATAGGATATCGAATGCCTCGAATCCAAGGACGTAGAAATTCCAAGTGAAACGGTGCATGCCATACATAAGCGTGACATATTTGCATACCCTTTTGAGGTTAGCGGGTCCTCCAATGGGATTTGATACACATAAGAAAGTAGATGCAAGGATGGATTCCAATCCAAGTTTATTGCACAAAGCAATAGATATGAAACTATGTGTTGCTTCGGTGTCAAAGAAAACTTTAACAGGTAAAGTATGCAACATAAAAGTACTCTGTAATATACCTTGGTCATCCTGAACTTCAGGGGTAGGCGTGGTAATAGCGAAAACTCCAGATGGGGTACCCTTCTTCTGAGTTGGACAATCTTTCTTAAAATGTCCTGGCTGTAAGAAAATGTGACATACATCTCTCTTGGCCATCTGAGCCTGTGGCAGAATAGCTGCTCCCTTTGGGGAGAAACTACTGGCATAATGACCTTTCTGATTGCAGTTGAAACAGGTGATAGAGGATATGTCAATGGGCTTCTTCTGAGCATAGCCAAGCTCGGATTTCTTGTGACGCCCCACCTCTATACCCACACTAGCCAAGAACACTACGGAGTAGTGCTGTCAACTAGCGCGGAGAATAAGGCTGTTGAGGAGCGACCATCCATGTAATTGCTTATCACGAGGTGGCTTTAAATAATCTTCGGAAACAAACATAGAAATAAGCATAACACAAATCAATCACAGACATCCATATCACAAGGGCGGAAGAAGATATGAATATATAACTAACACATGAAAGTGTACATCAGAGTAGTGGTCAAAAAGATCCACAATAATACAAAAGAATAGCAACACGTGCTATATAATAGAATACAACTATGAGTCTATATCTCAAGTGTATACAACAAAAAAACTGCTAATCTAAATAGTTAGCCAAAAGTCAGAGTAGCAAATCCCGGGAAGAAGTCAAGCAGAAGCACCTGTAACATCTCGGTCTGACCCGAGTATTATTTGACAAATAATAAACGGATCAGTCTAGCTATAAATATCAGATGACATGATATAAAATAAAAGATATGGCATAAACATAAAATATCCATACTGACATACTACTATAAGTATGCAAATGATGATCAACAGAAGATCAATCGATAAGAGGTAAATCAATATCACAAGAATCTTTTCAAAGATCCAAAGAGGGCATCATACCCTAAACTTGTACTCATAACAAGTCAATGACATAAATTCCAGAAATCAACACGAGAAATCCAGAAATCATAAAAAGGGAAAGAGGCCTATCACATGACGGTCCGAAGACCATGGGGAGCTACCCCGCATGTGTGAATGGAATCACACAGATTGAGGTCAAGACTAACCAAAAAGCAGAGAGGTATGTGTGAATGGAATCACACAAGTGGTGTCTAGTCTAACCTTGCAATGAAAGAGACATCGCGCAATTGCTAGTCTAATTCATAAAGCGATCATCAAGATCAACGAGAAGTGTCAATTACACTAAGCTAGTAAATATAGAAGTTTAGCTTCATGTCCCATAACCACTTGCTTAACTTAAATATTTACGAACAAACTGTAAATCTTCACTAATAAAATTGTCACAAGAGGTTCAATCGAACAAGTCCAAGAATTAACCGACGAGGTGAACGCAAGCGTTTCATACCACTTGTTTTACTAAGTCGTTTAATTAGATTTCTCATCCGAGTGAGGTAAAGGCTTGTATATACTAATAGATTGGAAAACGGTTTAAGAAAAGAGCTTTGTTATTAAAAATAGAGTTGAAATTGTTTGTTAAAAGAGTTTTGATATTTACTACTAGTATTGAAACCTTTATATTATAAAGTGACAAAACACAGAAGCAATTGTAGAAACAATCAGTCACAAAAATCGCATACGGAGATGTGAATAAAATCCAAGGAAATCAGCTCAATGTTTTTCAGATAAGATCCCCTATGGAGGGGGGGTCCAGGGGGGTGGCAACCCCCCGAGGTGGGGGTGCGGGGGCAACGCCACCGCTTACGGGGTTCGACCTGCCCGGTCAGGTCGCGGGGGTCCAGGGGGCAGCGCCCCGTCCAAAACGGTACGACCTAGTGAAGACAAAATGAGGTCTAACGACCTAAGAGGAATAGGGTCGAGCGACCTAATGGTTGCGACCTAGGGGTATAAGGGGTCAAACGACCTAGTGGTGTTCGCGAGTTAGCCGAAGCGAGCGATCGAAGAGAGACGAGCGACTTAAGGAACTCGCGACCTAACATTTGAATAGGTCAAGCGACCTAAGTGGTCAGGCGACTTAAGGTCTTACGACCTAACGACCTGCGGTCTAAAGGCCACGCGACCTAGAGGATCTGCGAGCTAACGAGGCCGACCTAAGGTGCAAGCGACCTAAGGGACAACGGGCTAAAGTATGGTACGCGACCTAAGGTGAGAGCAGGTCGAGCGACTTAAGGCGATGCGCGACCTAAGACCTAGCGACCTAAAGGGATGCGCGACCTAAGAGAGGCATCAGGTCGAACGACTTAAGGGTGATGCGACCTACGACCTAAGCTCAAATACGAGCTACGAGCTAGCGACCTACGACCTAAGCTCAAATGCGAGCTAAGGCCTACGACCTAAGGCCCTAACGTACTAACATTTGTCACGACCTAAGTGGTGACGACCTAACAAGGAAAGGCTGAGCGACCTAACGCTGCAGAGGGGATTTAAGGCCAGAAACGACCTACGACCTAAACCCCATACGACCTAACGTGAAACGACCTAACTCCGAAGTGAAAATTCAAGGCAGTGCGACCTAGCGCGATAGCACGCGAACGACCTAAGGGTTAGGTCGCGAGCGACCTAACACCGAACACACGAAAATGGCCAGAACGACCTAAGTGCAGAAAATTCACCAAAACGCTAAAAATTGGGGTTTTTCGCCAATCCAATCCAAACCAAAAGCAAATATTCATGCTAAAGTGATAGGGAATCATTCCCAACAACCCAAGATAGTTATAGACAAGAATGTGAGTTAAAAATCTCACCTTTGCACTAAAGTTTATGAAGATGAAGCTTGAAAGCAAGGAGAAGCAATCCAAATCTTGAATCCAATATCTTCTACTTGAATTTGGAGTTGAATGTTGGATTTGCAATTGAATTTGTGCTTGGAGTTTTAATTTCCCATTCTTTTCACCATTAATGCCCAAGCTTGAGTTAGTTAGGAAATTTATGAAGAGTGAGGAGAAGGGGGTTGGAAATTGGGCTTAATAGGCTAAACTAACCCAAAGTCCAAAGCGGGAAAAGTTAGTGAAATTTCGCTAACTCCAAACCTATCGATGTTTATACTTAAAAACTTGTAAACGGCATTTCGAACTCAATGGAAGTGGTCTCGAGTCCGAATTTGACCGTTTGCAAAAAGTAGCTTTTCGGACCAATATCCGATTAACGACAAAATATTTAAACAAAATATTTAAATGTAAAATCGATAAATATGCGGGTTGTTACAGACTCCCCTCCTTAAAGAAATTGCGTCCTCGCAATATATAAGATGGAAATAACAAGTAACAGCCATAAAAGCATGTTAACACAAAAGAAATTTGAAATAGGAAGTTCACCACAAAGAGCAGGAGTAAGCAATTACATGGATGGTCGCTCCTCAACAGCCTTATTCTCCGCGCTAGTTGACAGCACTACTCCGTAGTGTTCTTGGCTAGTGTGGGTATAGAGGTGGGGCGTCACATTTCTTATGGAAGTTCTTCTTCTGTTGCTTAAAATTTGGCTTTCTCTTCCCAGTCTGACTAGAAGATGGCTGAGTAACTGGAGCATTGGTGGCTGATGTTCCCTCCAGCTTTCCTTCATACCTAAGAGCATAATCCATCAACTCGGTGAAAGTGCCATGAATATGAGCTGTGAGGAGATCGTAATACTCTAGACGTGCTCCATGGATGAATTTCTCATTCTTCAGCAGTGGTGTATCAATCAAGCCAGTTCCGAACTTGGAGAGTTCGTTACTGAGCCTTTCCAGCTACTGGCATCCACTGAGCCATAAAGGAATCCCTATTTACAAGCGATATAAAGATGAGTCAAAATTTTCATGAGATAGAAGAAGTTTATTTGGATTAAAATTTCAGTTAGATCTATACCTAAACTGAGCCCAGGTGATAGTTTCCTCGTTAGTACGGGAGGTGACTAACTCCCACCAATCCTGTGCCGCATCCTAAAGCTGCCAAGTGGTCAATTGACGCTTCTGCGCATCAGTAATCTTAAGACCAGTAAAGATCCTTTCCGTGCTCTTCAGCCACTTTTGCGCTCCAATGATGCTCTCGGAACCAGTGAATTTGATGCCGCCAAGCTGGGTGTATTCCTTGCTTAGAGTAGAAAACTTGACCGTGGGAGCTGGGGCACGTGGTTTGGGAGCATTTCCTCTACCCCCACCTCTAGCGTTCCTTCTGGTACTCATCCTGGAATACCAAAAGTGATTTAGAATCAAAGATAGAAATTTCATAGAACTTAAGGAAATTCTAATCAAACGAATTCAATAAGAAGGATGAAATCAAAGGATATGGATTCTGAAATGATTCTCCTCATTCTAGGGTATGGTTACCTTATCTCCAATAAGATTAAAACTCCACAGGCTAAGGTTTTCAGGAACCAAAGCTCTGATACCAACTGTAACAACTCGTATATTTGAACTATTTAATTTGACAATAATCCACACATATCAACTTAAATAGTACAAAACACGAATTATTATTGAAGTATATGTATATAAATGAGAATCATCATAGAATCACAGAAGATACAATATAACAGAATAACGCAGCGGAATTACAACAATGTCATAATAGTTGTTCATGAAGCTACTAAGTAAATAAATCAATGTCTCAAGCAAATAGTGAAAGGAAATACATAGATGTCCAATACAATATTGAAATAGAATAGAGAAATACTGATAAAGATAAATGATAGTCTTCAAAGTCTTCAACTCCCAAGCAGCACAGCAATAGAAATCCTCAGACTGACCTGAGCATAAGCATAAACAAACACTCGAGGCAGGACATATGTTCTTATATAGATAATATGGTTCAAATTTTGAAATAACAATAACACAAAGATGAATGGAATAACATCTTTCAGGATCCGTTAAACTATCTATATATAGTAGTGTACGCTAAGTAGATAATGTCTAATAGTAACAAAAGTATCAAAATAGTGTTAAGGCGTTACCATTGTTCCCCTTAACACATTTATATAGCATTATAGTCTATACAACACTGTAAACTCCACTGTAAACTAGTGGGATATCAGGGAGTACTCCAGAGGTATAATACAAAACAAAACGTAGTGGTCTCGTATAGGGATACAAGTATGACAAGGCACATGAGGCAATACCCAAAATAGTGAAACTACCGTTTGCCTGATCCGGACTGGTGAGAACGCATCGCCGCAACGATCGCAACACCGCGATACAACAATCCAAGCTTAAGGCTACGCACCAATCAAAAACAAGTAATGATTAGTTTACGAAGAAGCGTATTCGCTCGAGGTAGTTAACCTCATTGGCCCGGCACGGCTCCTGTTTTAGTCATTTCCAATTTGACACAAGTGTCAAGGTCATCCATTATCGTTCTCTTTCGTCAGTCATCAACGTACATCATTCCAACCACTTCATTCTAGATCACACTCCGCGTATAATAGCTATTAAAGTGGTATTCGGTTTAGACAGAGAGTATGTCCCTAACCGATCCCGGTCTCTTTAATAACTTTGTAATTATTACACCGATTGGTCATTTAATAAATTTCAAAACCAAATCAATTTCAATTTCACTTAGAATTCGGAAGCCAATATTTCATTTGTCTTTCTATATCAATTTCCATGAATTACGTTTCAAAACTTCCAAATTTCAAATTCCAAAACTCAATAATTCAACTTTAAATTTGATTTAAAACAATTCAAATACTAATTTAAACTTATATATCGGTTTCATTCAATGATTACTTAAATCAAGTTAACTTAACATAATATTGATTTAAATTCATAGACGGATTTTATTCAATGAATATTTAAATTAAGTTAATTTAACTTTCAAAACAATTTCAATTAAATTTTCAATTCATTAAACCAGTCACTTAAGTTCCTACATTATAACCAAACTTATAAATTTAATTAAATTGAATTTAATTTATTTGAATTGAATTCTTCAAATTGAATTCTTTGAATTATAAGTCTTATATTAATTTCGATTAATAAATCACATTTTATTTCTTATTAAAGAAATTCATTTTCACTTATTTACTTAACTAATTAAATAAACACAAGTTACATTTCCAAGTCCAAATTTTGTTTAATTATTAAATAAATTTCAAAACATAATTCAATAATTTACTAAAATTTAAACAACATTCTTTCATCAACATTTTGCTAATATTTGTTTTAAAATTTTTAAATATTAACATTTTTTAAATTTCACTTGAATTTAAATTCTAATTTCATTTAATACCCTTTATTATTTTATGTAAATAAAATCTTTATTTTATTTATTTAAATTGAATTATTTGACCAATTGGGTTTTTATTTAATTCTCTATCCTAGGTCAATTGTTTATTTGGGTATTTATCATTTCAACTCGATTCCATTTAATTCAAAATCAGAAACATAGTAAAGGTAACTTGTAGTGTGATAACTGGGATGGTGTCAAAGTAAATAAACAAGCAATAACAATCCAATAATTAGTTCAAATAATCTCGAAATAATCGTATTAATTTATATTATAATTTTATGTAAATTAATATAATTATTTCTAGAATCTACACTTCCATTTCATGTGGATTAAAGATTATTACACTATTATTTTGTGCGGTTCTATACTTTATATCTACTTCATTCAATTTTATACTACATCCAGTTTACGTGACATGAAATTTTTTATCTACAATGTTTGAGGTGTCCTTAACTATATTTCAACGTGTCAACCAATTATACATTTCAAGGGTCATATTATACAGATTTTTTATTTAATCGAATTCAAGCACATATGTCAATTTCAAAGTGCAACTACCATACGTTAAATTCAAGTGTATATTATTTATCACTTCATGCATTAACAAATTTTAACGCTCAATATCAACATCAACAATCAATATATTGTCAACCAAACTTGATTATCATCGTATAAGAATATAAGTCGTGCACCTTTCGTGGTTAGAGAAAATGAACGACGAAGCACGAAGAGGCACGAATAGACTTGGTTCAAACGGAGCACAACATGGAAAATTGAACAACTGTAACCATCATCAAAAGAAAGATGATATTAATTTCAATATGGACGTTCATATATATTTTTATAAAATCATATATATGCACTTACCAATAATGAAGAAAAGAAAGAAAGCTGAGAATTTGGGTGCTGCTGCAAAGTGGAAACTTCAAGTGGATGCTGCTGTACACAACAGAAAAGGAAGTGGGTTACTACTATTCAGCAACTAAATATATATACACTGTATATATATTCTTCGGCAACAATTTGAAAGCGACAGCAATACTTCCTCCTTTATAAAGCAACACTGTTTATTCATCATCCTTTTTTTATTAGAAACAGAGACTATTTCCTCTCTTTTTTTATATGCCAAACACATGCACGCAACGCGTACATTCACAGCATGCACGAGGGTGGCACAGGCGAGGTCAGGGTGTAGGGACGGTCGGCTGGAGTCTACGGCGTAGGCGAGGGCGACGGAGAGGCAAGGAGGTCGTAGGTCGGTTGAGGGGTGCGGAGGTGGTGCAGCAACTGGGTGGGGACACTGGAGTGGTGCGGCGGCTCAGGCAGTGGAGATGGCATGCGCGACAGTCTAGAAGGGGCGCGTGTGATAGAGGGTGGGGCGATGAAGGCGCTGCACGGTCTAGGGAGGCGCACTCTAGTGGGTTGCGCGGGGTGTGAAGCGGCTGGAGAGGGGAGGTGACGCACGCGACGATGAAGGAGGACGGTGGTCGGTGAAGCAATTGGATGGAGGCAGGGTTCATTTTTTTCTGCATTTTTTTTTGTTTTGACAGTAAGTGAAAGATGGAAAAGGAACAAGTGAAATGGAGATGCTGAGATTGTATTTTTTGTTTCCTTTGTAATTTTAATGTTTGCCAGAGGATCCAATTTGTGAAAAGGAAGAAATAAGATGAAGAAAGAGAGAACCGTACCCGTAGCAAACAATTTTTCTTTGTGGCAACCGAAAGATGCGTAGGTAATAAGAAGTTTATATTAAATGAATATACGAAGGGTCAGGCACCAAACTAAAATTTTTGTGAGTCACGAGAAATTTGGTACGTTTTCTATGCTATCCAACAGCTGCCAACTACCCTAATGAATGCACATCAGCCATAGTTTTTATTTTCGAATTTTGAATGGATATGGGCTGCTAATCTGGGCTGAATATTATTTAACCGGTCCGCTTGGATCGGTTAAATTAGCATGCCATTTTACGTCAAATTCCGATTTGTACAAATGAATACACCGTTTTGATCAGCACGACGAGGCGCTTACAACGGTACACAGATATTGGCGATACGACAGTTTTATCAAAGCTCGAAATTTATGCCGATTAAATTGTTCGTTTGACAAAACAATTTAAATGAAGCAGGCGATGACGGAATTTGACGAAATGAAATGCACGTCTTGAACAGATAAATTTTTACAACATTATTATGTAAAAATATTTAGATTTGGAAGATAAAATTTACGCACTTTAAAATGAACTGATATACAACAAAAACGCAAACGAAATTTACTGCAGTAGCCTTGCCATTATATGGAATCCAATCTCCAATAAGTGATCTTGGTCTTGATTGTATACCTATTATGATGGAATTTAATGAATGTAACAATTTCGGCTATGTGAATAATTTATTTGAAAACCCTAGACACTATATTATAACTGGATTTTCTATCAAATGTTTTGGTTATCGTAAGGGAAAAACTTGTCCGTGTTTTATTTGTAGAGAGTCTGACGAGATACCTTTTATTTCAAATGATTTTTCAAGTTAAACAACTTAACCGTTTACTCACACCAGGCCCATGTCTAACCCAGAGTTTATTTTCTGTTTTTCTTAAACTCTTGGGTACTCAAATTTTTATGAGTAGCCAAGTGATCAGGTTGGCTTGACGTAATTTAGAAAAAAGCTTGGAGCAGGAGACTTGGCGTATCTATATATATCTATTCCGCTATGTTGGTATCAACTTTTTGTATTTTGGGTTGTAATGGATAGACAGGTCTTCACGACTGTCTAATGTGATGTTGTTGTAACTATATGACTCTGATGTATGATGAATACTATGTAATAGCTACGTGATGTAATATATTTTTCAGTTTCCGCTGTGAGATTCTGATGTTGTTTAGTTCTTTCTTTCTTTCTACTTTCTTTTCTACCTATTTCTTTCTAATCTACGCTACGTCTTTCTATGAAATGAAAGGCAGGTTGTCACAGTTGGTATCAGAGCGTTAGGTTGAGATAATACCTAGGCTTTTGGGCTAACCCTTTTCTTGAGAGAGCGTACTTGTAATTTTTATATATATCTATATACCTATCTGATTGTTGGGTTACCTATCCAGGATGCCAACATGAGTTCTAGAGAAATTTCATCTTACCCCTAGTGTTGTGGACCGTCCTATTTTTGTATCTGATCCCATAGGGGGAGTGACTAAGTTAGATACAATCTATAAAGATCTAATAATTTCTTATCTATCCCATAGTTTCTCGTGCGACCTATTTGTATTGGATTTTAAAGGGTTTGACCTTATTTTGGGAATGGATTGGCTAAACAAGTATAGCTGTTTTGATTTGTGAAGAGAGAACCGTGTCATTGGAAACTGAGTTGGGAAGGATTGTAAAAGTGACTTGCAATAGTTTAGGATTTCACGTGAGTAGGCTTTTGCATGGACTCGAGGCATCTCAAGAAGATGTAGGATCCATCGAAGTTGTTAGAGATTTTCCAGACGTCTTCGAAGAAGTCAAAGGTTTGCCCCCGTATCGGAAGATTGAGTTCCTTATCGACTTAGTTCCTGGAGCGATACCAATGGTTCAACCCAGTAGAAGGACGACGCCGAGAGAGAGAAGAATTGGTGAAGCAGACTCAGGATTTCTTAGAAAGAGGATTGATTCGACCTAGTTATTCTAGCTGGGGTTCTGCCGTAATTTTTCTGACCAAATTAGAAGGACCTTTAAGATTTTGTGTAGATTACCAGGAATTGAATAAGGTGACTATTAGGAATAAGTATTCCTTACCTCGTATTGACGATCCTTTCGATCAACTTTATGGAGCTTTTGTTTTCTTTCAATTGGATCTAGCTTCGGGTTTTCACCAGCTAAGGGTAGCTGAAGACAGTATACCCTTGACTGCGTTCAGAGGACCCAACTGTTTTTAAGAGTGGTTGGTTATGCCTTTTTGGCTAACCAACGCTCTAACATATTTTGTAGATCTGATGAACCGTGTCTTTCGAGATGTGCTGAACAAGTTTGTGCTCGTGTTCATCGACGACATTCTCACCTACTTCAAATCTAAGGAGCAGCACAAGCGTCATTTGGAAATAGTATTGGAGACATTGAGGAGGCATGTCCTGAAGGCTAAGTTTTCGAAGTGCCATTTCTGAAAGTCGGAAGTGAGATTTTTAGGGCACATCGTATCTGGAGAAGGTATTTCTGTGGATCCGGCCAAGGTAGCAGCTGTTTAAGAGTGGAAGCAACCACAGACTCCTATGGAAGTTCGCAGTTTTCTTGGTTTGGCAGGTTACTACAGGAAATTTATCCGGGACTACTCTACGATTTCTTTGTACTTGACCAAACTGACTAGGAAGGTAGCGAAGTTTAAATGGACTCCTAAGTATGAAGAGGCATTTTTGGATTTGAAGGCAAGGTTGACTAGTGCACCTGTTCTGGCTATTCCAGATGGAAGGAGAAAGTTCGAAGTCTACGCGGATGCTTGTGGAGTAAGGCTTAGTGTTGTGCTGATGCAGAATGAAAGAGTGATTGCGTACACAAGTAGGCAGTTGAAGCCGCATGAGAAGAACTATGCTACGCATGATTTGGAATTGCTGGCTATCGTCTTTGCTCTGAAGATATGGAAGCATTATCTGTTGGGTGAGAAGTTCGAGCTTTTCACCGCTCATAAACCTTTAAAGTATCTTTTCTCCCAAAAAGATCTGAATTTGAGACAGCAGAGATGGGTGGAATTTTTAGCATCTTATGATCTGGATATTCTTTGTACTCCGGGGAAAGCAAATGCTGTGGCGGATGCTTTGAGTAGAAATGCAGTTTTGGCTATTTTGGAAGTTATTCCATCTCTACTTGAAAGGATTGCAAGCAAGCAAGGATCAGGTAGAAGTTTGAGAGCAATCTTTAGGAAAGCTAAGAATGGACAGTCCACCAGTTTTAAGATCGATGACCAAGGAACTTTAAGGATCAACGGAAGAATCTGTGTTCCGAATATCAAGGATTTGAGACATGATGTTTTGTCAAAGAGTCATCGCTCTAGGCTGAGTATCCATCCGGAGATCTCGAAGATGTATAAGGATATGAAGAGAGTTTACTGGTGGAAAGGGATGAAGAAGAATGTTGCTACCTTCATCAATGGATGTGCGATCTGTTAACAAGTGAAGGGTGATCGGCAGAAGACCATGGAATTGTTGCTGCCTTTGGAAGTCCCAAATGGAAATGGAAAATGATATCAATGGATTTTCTCGACGAGTTGCTGAGGACTAGAAAAGGAAGTGAGGGAGTGTGGGTAATCGTAGACCGGCTGACCAAGAGCGCCCACTTTGTCCCAGTTAAGGGAACCAGAACTGCAGCGTCTTTAGCGGAGAATTTCTTGAAAGAGATTGTCAAGTAGCATGGAGTTTCCGTCAGCATAGTGAGTGACCGTGACCCAATATTTAACAGTAAATTTTGGGAAGCTTTGCAGACAGCCTTGGGAACAAGGTTGAGTTTAAGTACAGCTTATCATCCTTAAACGGACAGACAAACAAAAAGGCTGAATCGTATTCCTAAAGATATGTTGAGAGCCTTTATCTTGGATTTCGATGGATCTTGGGAGGACCATTTGCACTTGGTGGAATTCTCGTACAATAATTGTTACCAGACAAGTATTAAGATGGCACCCTATGAAGCTTTGTACGGAAAACCTTGTAGATCACCGTCATGTTTGGTAGAATATGGAGATTATCTTGTTCTTGGTCCAGATTTGATTCGAGAGGCATCTACGAAGGTGGAACTAATCAAGAAGAGAATGAAGGCAGCCCAGGATCGTCAGAACAGTTATGCAGATAAGAGACGAAGGCAGTTGGAATTTGAAGTCGGAGATTTGGTTTTCGTCAAAGTTTCCCCGATAAAAGGAGCGATCAGATTTGGTAATACAGGAAAGCTTTCCCCGAGATATATTGGACCTTTCCTGTGCTCGAGAGAATTGGTGCTTTGGCCTACAGGATTGAATTTCCAGACTGGATGGCTGAGATTCACAATGTATTTCACATATCTCATCTAAGGAAGTACGTGTACGGCCCATCTCTAGTGGTAGAACCGACAGTGTAGGAAGATTTAGAAGTCGAACCGGACTTAATTTTGGTTAGGCATCCAGTCCAGATAGTTGATCGAGATAAGAAGCAGCTTAGGAACAAAGTGGTGAAGTTGGTCAAGATTTAGTGGAGCGAGGATCCTAAAGATTGTACCTAGGAAACTCTAGATAGTGTTAGGAAAGCCTATCGGAATTTGTGTCAGGACTGTTAGGAATGTTTGTTTGAATGAATTATTTGTTGTGGTTGTTAGTATATGGCTGATATGTATGCTTGATTGTTTGAAATAAAAGCTTTTGGATTATCTTTTGCTTTTAAATTTTGGGGATGAAATTCTTTTAAGGGGGGACGAATGTGATAACCCGGAATTTTTAGGCAATAATAATGTGATAATCTTCTTTTATAATCATTTAAAATGTGCCAAAACTTATTCTTTTTCAAAACAAATAATTTGTGTTTGTTTATTTATATATATTAGTAGATTGTAAAAAGAATTTTGATTTGAAATTCAAAGGTAAATATCTTAAAAATAAATTGGATTTAAAAACTCTATATTTTAAAACTAGTATGTATATATATGATTATTTATTAGTGTATAATTAAGTTTTAAATCATTTTCTTTAAAGTTATATAAATATAAATAAAGGGAAAAGTTTAAATATAAAAACATAAAACATATATAAATATAAAAAATAATATAAAATATAATATAAAAATATATAAAAAAATAAATGCATGTAAAAAGATAAGTGTAAGCTTAATTACAACATGCAAATAACAAGTGTCAATTATTAGTTTTCTTTTTATTTTTTTAAAAAATAATAAAACAAGGCTATATATATCTCTCTACTCTACTCTTTCATTTTTCTTCTATCCTTCTTATTCAAAACCAAAACCAGAGAATAAAATCTAAAACAAACAACTATTGCAAATCTAAAGCAAACAAGCAAAGTTCAACTCAACTAAACAAGAAGATTAAAATCAAGAATCAAATAGCAGTTCAAAATTCAAAGAACAATTTCCAGTTTTAAAAATCAAAGCATTTCCAGGCTTCTTTGTTCAAATATATACAGTGAGTAAACATTTTTTTAACAGCTAAATTAGTTTGATAACTTGATGCATGTGATAATCCTTGAAGTTATAATGTGAAATATGCTTTTCTCGATTGTGTAAATATGATTGCATGTATATATGTGTGATGTTCTTTATGTGCATGTCTGTGTACTAGTATGCATGCCTCTGTTCTAGATTACAGGCTTTAAATAAGTTCAAATTTAAATTTCTCTTTCCCCGATTGTAAGGACCCGATTCTTCGACTTTCGAAAACTGACATCAATACGTTCACAGTATCAACTGCTGAGCAATCAAGGGACGAAAAACCGAACACTTAGGGTTTTAAGAAAAAGAAAGAGAGAGAAGAAGAGATAAGAAGATAGAAAAATAGAGAGCAAAGAAAATAGAAAATAGAACGGAATAGAAAACAACAGAACAATAACAGAATCTCACAATTCGCAGCGGAACAACATATAATAATAAATGAATAATCTTTAAACAAAGAACTATATCAGTTATTACATTACATCACATTTCATTTCATTACATCAGAGTGTACAACCACAACAACAAACAGCGGGAAAGAAATACTATATACTAATAATACGCCATGCCATCCAGCTTGCCTCCAGCAATTCCAGAATATCCAGAATATCCTGATAAACCTTAACTCTTGACTGCCCGTGTGGAAATTAGTGGGCACCCAGAGTTTAGGAAGGAAAACAATAAACTCCGAGTCAGTCATGTGACTGGTGTGAAAACTCAAAACAGTTTATTTATCTTTAAAATCAAAATAGAGGAATATTTTTCAAGTCAATTCGCAATGCTTTTTAAAAATGAGACTACCATAAGGCCTCCCGCACACACACACAATGCAAACGCAGAATCGGAGGAGATTTCTCCTTATGATAGTCAAAGATGCTTGATATGCATTTAAAAAGAACATTTGATATTATTACTAGTGTATAGTGTAGGAAAATATTTCGAAAGTAGAATATAAATCTTAGCCAACATACGACCATTATCGTATGCCTACTATAGCTACCATCCAAACAGTGGGGCGCCACCATAAGTGAATGATAGGTTCTACAACTAATACCGTACAAGGTTTCGTATTGGGAATTGGATTTCCAACGAATGATCAGGCCAAGGAACTTCCCATTGCCATATGAGAATGCCTCTGGAAGGACATCCCCGAGAACCGAACCGGATCTCTACCAACACAAGGCCGGGTTACCCCTAACTGAGTAACAACTGACCGAATATGCCATCCCCCGGTCCTTTGGGACCTTTATCCGAGCGCTCGTAATCAATTCACACAATCATAAAGTGTTTTCAACATGAGTAAGTATCTGGGCTCCATACCATGATACCACCCTTTTCCAGAAGGAAATGCACATACCCTAAAGGGCGCTACCCCTCATAACCTTGCTGCATCTTTCATGTTTTGACCATTCCCGGGGTGTGAGGCTCGACGAAGTCACGTCCACAAAAACATACTTTATACAAAAGCCATGCTTTGGGTCAACAAATGATCATAGAAATGATCACCAAGATAGACGATCAAATAAATGATCCTATCACAAATAATCAACACAATGATCATTTAACAGCAACACTCAGCATGTCACATTACCAAATTGGGAATATATTGCTGATAACCTTCAACTACATAACCTCTGAGCTCGTACGTCTCAGAGAAGGGTGTTAAGCTAAGAGAATAATTCTCCGCCACCAACAGAAATATATTTGAAAGAAATCGGCTTTATATCTCAATTTGTAATGTCAAACATACAATCCATACAAGTCTGTTCCGGGCTCGAACAGAACCGAAGGCACTTACAAAGAAGTCCTTGCAGTCCGGATATCTACAATCCTGATCGGATTTCCCATCACATATGGAGAACTCAATACCGTAGCTACTCGATGCAGAGTCAATCGACAGGTCATCCTATTGCTCTCGCAAATACCGGGTCTTCAACATCGATCTTTAATGCTATCGTTTACGTCGTATCACTATTCGGAATGGGTAATCCGAATAACGAGCGCAATAATTTAAAAATAAGTGTAGCATTCAAATTCAACACATCCCAACAAATACCTTTCAAAGGTAAATATTGATAGTCGGTTATTGAACTATCAATGGATATGCACACATCACCAGATTCCAAATAATTTTCCAAATTATTTATTTCCCAAAGATATCTTTACAAGATATAATTTCAATACCTCAAAAACAAATCAATATTTATTTTTAAAAGAATTCCACTTCCTTTATAAATTCCATAGTGAATTTATATTCCAAAATATCTATGAATATACGATTTGATATTCAATTTCAATTTATCTTCAAAAGGATAAATTCTCAAAATATTCACTTTATATTGGAAAACATTTCTATACTTACTTATTAAGTAATTCTCAATCCATTTATTTTCAACACTTGGAAAATATTCAATATACTTAAATCGAGATTAAGTATATATTTCATTCTTTAAGGAAATCATTCTCTTAAACATATTTATTTGGGCCAAAACGAATGTTACGTAAAACATCGTTACGACAACCCAAAATCACTAGTATAGGGATTCGAAATTAAAATAGATATATAAATCCCAATACTATACAAAATATTTCCTTTTGGAAATCATTTACTATAACAACAGTGTTATAGTCCACCATTTCCTTCTATTTCTCGAAAACGTCTATTTCAACAATAAATGTCGAAATCTATGGTTTCGAATCTCAACACATTTTAAAACATCGTTAGATCGTTTTAATTCTATTTAAAACATCACGTCCAAAACATTTTCTTTAACATATTATTCACTATTCAAAAACGTGAATATACTACGTTAACAACTTTCATCACTTCTATTCATTTTATTTTAAAGGATTATTCACTGTATAAAACGTGAATATAACTCCATAAATAAGTTACAACAATTTACTTATCAAAATAAGTCATTTGCGAATTTATAAAACAATGTTTATAAGTTCCATTTCTTAACCTATTCAATTCATAACTCAATTATAAACCAAAGGTTTATATTATAAGTTAAATGCTTATAATTTATTTGTTTGCAAAATCGTTCCTTTGAACTTCATAATTATAAATCTTATAACTTATAAGATTCAATTATTTATCCAACCATTCTTTTAACAACTTTATAAATTTTATAAACCAACGGCTTATAAAATTCCATTTATAACTTCACCGTTTATAATTCTATAAATTTCATTCATTTATGAAATTCATTCATGATTCATTCTAACACTTATAAAAACTCGTTTTACAATTCCAATGTTTTAATTTACAAATATCAATTTATAAATCTTTTTATATAAATCAATTTATATTATTATTCTTTTAAAACATCTTTAATCTCCTTTATAATTTCATCATTTTGATTTATAAAATAATTAAATTTTATAAATCCTATATTTAAACTTTTTATAATAATTTCAAAAATCCCAATTTAACTATTTTATAAAATCATTAACCCCATATTTTCAAAAATCAACCTTTAACTATATTTCTCAAAGATCATAGTTTTTATAACATTAAAATTATAACGTTTATTTATTTAAAATGGATCAATTCCAAAAATATAGTATATTTTCAAAAATCATTTTAAAGTTCCAAAATTTGGTCCAATGATGCTACATACCAAATAGTCAATTACGACAACAACGATATCATATATCGATATGATAATCCATCAAATATCAAAATATCTGAAATCAAATAAAAACTGTTGAGGAATCCAGTTGGATCCCTCCAACCTGTTTCCCTGCATCCACAAACATTAGCACAATACCAATTCCGCTCCAGTACGAAATTATCGCGGTATATGGGATTTAAAATATTATCCGCTTAATAGACGGCGCAATAGGGTCTCATCCGCTATACAAATGCGGGAAATCAATAACTGCAATATATACATATGCCAATATATATATATATATATATTGTTATTATATATAATACCAATTTCACTGTTTATGAAATATTCGCGGTATATGTTTTTAATAAATAACATCCGCTTACTAACGGCGCATAATGTCCATTTTAACAATCAATAGATAACAATCATCATTCAAACATGCATTCAAGTATTTTAAATTTAACTATTTAAAATAAAATCGAAACCGATTCGATTGAGTGAGAAGTTCTCACCTTGATTTCAATTTCGTTTTAGCGTATTTCGAATAAAATTAAATGGACGTTTAATTTTACCCGAAATTCTCACTAACTCCAAACGACTCCAATCCAATTCCATCGCATAGTGCTCGTCCATACGATTCCAACGCAACTGGTTTCGCGCGTTTTCGACCTCGTATGAAAAAGTTATGCATTTTCAAAGTTTACACGAATTTATATCTTAATTTACAACATAATTTCATTTAATTTCAAACCTAACTAATTTTCTGGCCGCTGGATCTCACTTTCTTGCATCAGGGCCATCCACCCCTTTCTTCCTCCTTTCCAGTTTATGCACGAATGAACCCAAACGTGGCCGCCATTATGCCCTAATCCACGCGACGTACATGAGCACTTCCAAGTCGATCAACAAGTGCCATTCGAACGCCCATCACCTCCTCTACACTCGGCCGTGACATGGTGGCACTCGGCTCCCCCCTCCTCCTAGAAATTCGTGCACAACATCGGCCATTCGAGCTCCAATTGCCATCAATCCGTAGCTTGAAACTTGATCTTGACCGTTGAACACGAAGATCTCGCTGCCCTCTACAATATTGTAGTTGAAGAATTCTTGAAACGAGGCTTGGATTTGAAGAAAACGAAGGGGGAAGATGGGTTGTTTTCGGCCATAGATAAAGGGGGTGGCGGCTGTAGAAACAAATTAGGGTTAGGTTATTATATTTATTTATTTTTTATTTGTGAAGGTGGGCTATTTATAGGAAATAAAACGACACTATTCATCCGGATTTTCCAAACTCCGATTTACGCGCCGTGATCAGCGTTTCTAGGGTTTACCCCGCGTTCCGGACACAATGGAACAGGTTTCGGAAGCTAATTCGGACATCTGTGCGAGATATGGCAATAAACGTTCAATTTAAAATTAAACCGATTAAACGATTTTCTAGGCGTTTTAGCCTGCACCGGACAAACGGTAAATCCAATTGACACGAAATTTGAAACCATACAATAATATCAGATTATGGATCCGATGAAACTGGTTTCGTCAAAATCCGAGACTTTTGAAAAATGACTATTTTAACTCGCCAAATTAATATTAAAACAATTTCGATGCGTTTCGAGCTGCTACGATCAAACGATAACTCTGATTGCTACGAAAATTGAAATCCGGTAATAACTAACTATTACGGATCCAATGGAACTAGTTTCGTCCAATTCTGAGACTGTTCAAAAATTGACTATTTCACAGTCAATTATTAAATATTAAAATATTCAATTTTCACAAATTAACTTTTAATTCGATTTTAAAAGTTCTAAAATATCATTCTACTTCAATATGATATAATAAAATTTCCCAAATCATTTTCAATCATATTTAACTCAATTTTCAATTATTTCCATAATTTAACATATTAAATTATCGATTTAATTATTCAATTAAATCCAATAATTCGAATTAAAATTTATTCGACTTATAAATTTCACTTATTAATATTTAAAATTAATTAAATATTCAAATTTTAATTACTTAAAATCCTGGGTCGTTACACTGATCCTTTTTAGGCTTTAATGTAAAAACAAAATGTGTTTAAATTAACAAGACCTTAATTTTAAAAACACTTTTAAGTATAATTAACAAATGGATTTACTAGGAAATAGAAAGTACAGTAAAAATCAAATTAGGTTAACAAATTAGTTGTTTAAATCTTGGGTTTTGATTACATCATCCAATTCGTTTTCGAAAACCATGAATTTTAAAAGTAAAATCATGATTTTTAAGATTGTACATCGAGAGAACTTGTGAGTTGAACGGGAATCAAACTTTATGTAAATTCTGGCGATAAGCGAGGAGTGGGAGCTCATGATGAGGCAGGAGCATGTTCGGAGGTCAAGGGTTCTGGCAAAATTGATCGGTGAATTTTCTGATCACCGTGGCGGCAGCAAGGCATCGTTGTAGGGTTTTAGGAGCTGTTTTGGCCGACTGGGTTTGGGAGGTTAGCTCATCGTCGAGAAAGCATTGGACTCGTTCGGAGGTGGGGGAATCGAAGCATGGGTCAACGGCGAAGCTATGGTCGGAGTTTCGAAGCCACTGGTGACCGAAGACGGCGGGCCAAGGTGATTCTTGGATGATCAGTCCTATTCCAGTAGGTTCTCGTGTGCTCGATTTTGATTTCGTGGTTGTCTCGAGGATTTAAGTGGTCGAAATCTAAGGAGAGGTTGTCGACGATGTGTTGGAGGTGGCGACGATGACCGAAGCAGCGGCGCTCGTCTGTGCACATGCACGAGTGTCAGTAGTGTATCGGTGGGTTTGGGTAGTAGGAAGAAGGAGTTGTCTCCGGTAGGGACTCGGGGAAGTGAAGAGTTGGCTCGGGTGTGCTTTCGGGTAGTTCGCGAGTAACAGTTTTTAAAAGTTAAACAAAATAAAGTTTTGAAAAAAAGGTCAAATAAGAAGTAGGAAGTGGCTCGGGTTTGAGTAAGGGTATGCTCCAACTCAGGTATATGTAGTAGCAGTTTTAAAAATTTTAAAAAAACAAGTTCAAAAAATTTCTTAAACTAATTCTTTTAAATAATAATTGTTTTATTTAAGTTTGGGATTAGTTAAAGGTTGTAAAATAAATTATTTTAAATTAATTAAGTTTAAAGTATTTTATTATGTGTCCATTATTTATAATTAATTATTAAGTTTATTTAAATAAATTTAATAATGTAATTAAGTAGTTAATGAAGAAGGTGGAATGTTTTTAATTATTAATTAACTTAAAGGTCTTAAGTTAATTCATATGTTAATGATAAACTAATTCTAAGGTTATTAAATAAAATTTAAATGATAATTAAGTAATTAATTAAGATAAATGGTTTATCTTTAATTAATTAAGGTCTTAGATAAATTTTCCTCGTTTAAGGAAAATAAGTATTAAACTTCTCGATTGAAAATGGCGACATGCGATTGAAAATGGCGACTCGCGTTCCCTTTTCTCCGGCAATCCTTGAGATGACCCGACTTTCTTACCACAGAAAATCGCATCATCTTTAAGAAAGAAAGGGATAGAAAAGAGAAAAGATAGAGAAGAAGAAAGAAACAACATCAGAAGCTAAACAGCGGAACGAATAAATTATATTAATCACATAATACATTACATAGTATCATATACATCAGAGATACACAGCTAAAACAACACATACTAGACAGTTATAAACACCTGTCTAGTTATACAACTCAATACAACAACTCAGAGAACACACAGCGGAATACTCTATAGCTATACGCAGAAGCCTCCTGCTCCATTTGCTCCTCTAGATTTCGTCAAGCCAACCTAAAATCCTAACCTGAATCCCTTAGCTACTCGTAAAAATTTGAGTACCCAAGAGTTTAAGAAAAACAGAATAAACTTCGGGTCAGACATGGGTCTGGTGTGAGTAAACGGGTTAAAGTTGCTTAACTTTTAAAAACCTTTTGAAAGAAAAGGTATCACGTAAGACTTCCCACACATAAACATGGAAAAGTTTTTACCTTACGCTAACCAAAACATTTGATAGGAAATTCAATGATATTATAATAGTGTCTAGGTTTTCAAATAAAATACAGAAATAGCTGGAATGCTTACATCTCACGTTCCAACATAGTTGGGCACAACTAATACGTACGGCACTTATTGGATTTTGGATTCCATCAATGGCAGGGCTACTGGGGTACCGCCCGTCACAGTACGTGGCCTAGATCATTGTACCGAGGAGTACGCCCGCTCCCCTGCAACACAAAGCCGGACTCATTCCTTACTGAATAGTTCCAAATAAGACAACCCCGGCGGATGTGCTATTCAACCGCCCACACAGCCGAAATAAAAGGGACCTCTAGACAGGGGTAAATCTTACTCTCAAGTGGGGGATACCAACGAAGCCTTGCTGCACCTCCCCTGTTTCAGCCATTCCCGTTTGATGAGGCTTGAGGCTACGATTATCTTTAGTGAACACATCATTTAGAATGCTCATCGTCCACCAGACGATGTTCTGAAAGCATTCAATCCATACAAGTTAGTTCCGGGTTCGAACGAAACCGAAGGTATTATCTTGTTACACTCATTTTGGAATCACCCTCAGAGTTAACGACAATAACCCTTGCATTCTGAATCACCATCTCGAATCTATAAGAACTAATTCCGTCAAACTCATCACGGAATCACCCACGGAGTTATACTGACGTATAGTCCTTACACCTCGAGTCTTCACTAAGCTCTATTTTGATTCACGACCTAACGTTAATTGGAATCGATGTGGTTTTCAGATATCCAAATATGAAAACCCTATCCCGGTCTCATCGAAATCCAAAGCGTGTCTTTAAGGTCCAAGTTATTTAAGGTTTAAACAATTAAATTCAACTATCTATATACACAGAATAGATAATTCACAAGTCACAATTGATAATCACATTATCAAATAACAGATTTCTACATTATCAATATCAAAATAGGTAATCCATATATCACCATCCCAATTGATCTATGTTATCATCACAATACAACCAAGTATTCATACCACACAACATTACGTATCTCATTTCTGAGATTACATCCAATCAAGACAATCAAAGTCATTCATTCATACATAAGCAACGATTTACTTAATCACAACATAATTAATTTAAAATGAATTAAATTAATTACTTCATCTCTTATTAATTTAAAAGTAATTAAATAAATTACTTTCATCACAACAAATCTTGCTTACCTATTCTTCAAATAAACAAATTAATTAATCATCATCCTAATAAATCAACCTTGATTAATTAACTCTTAATAAAGTAATTAATCCTTAACTATTTTCATTAATCATATCAATTAATGAACCTTAATTAATTACTTCCATTAATTACATTATTGCTTAATTAATTACATTAATTAATCATGTTAATTTAATTACTTAAATGAATCAACTATAAACAGTAATTAATTATTCTTAATTACTTTTAATTACTTTATAAATTCTTTGATTTATTACACTAAGTAATAAACCTTTAATTACTTTAACAAGTAATTACCCATTAAAAATTACTTTCCAATCAGTAATTTTACTTTAACTCTATTACCTCTGTAATTTATCAATTACTTATCGTAAGTAATTACTCTTATCAAAACTTATTAAGTAAACATACTTAATCCTTAATCAAGTGACTATAATTAATTAATTAACAAATTAATTAACTTACTTGATCACACTTATCTCATCAATTAAAATTGAGTAATTCATTCCTTAATTACTCTTTAACCAAATTAATCTTCAATTAACAGATTAATTATCATCAACTATTAAATAATAAACCTTAATTATTAATCAATTATTTAATACAAAGTAATTAATCACTAATTACTTTTATAATTAATTAATTAACCTTAATTAACTTATTAATCAACTCTTAATCATTAATTAATAAACTTAATTATTAATTAACAATCTTAATTACAAATTAATTAATCTATAAATATAATTAATTAATCCTTAATTAAAATTAATTAACCTTAAATAAAAATAGTTAATTAATTCTTAATTAACTAGCATTATATTTTAATAATCCTTTAATTATTAATTAAGAAAACCCAATTAAAACTTAATAAAACCTTTTTTCTAAGTATTAATTAATTACCATTTTAATTAACTCTTAATTACTTAAATAAATAAGTAATTGCAATTTAATTAATCATTAGTCATAACTTAAATCATCATCATAATTAATAGTTAATTAAATAAATAATTATACTTAATTAATTACTTAATTAACCCTCTTTAAAATAATAATTAAATTAATTAATTAACTCAAAATTCCTTAATTAACTAACTAATTACAAATTATTAATACTTAATTATTATTTAAGATAAAAGATTATCTTAAATAAATCTTGAAATCTTTATTTAACTTAATTAATTAAATTAATTTATAAAGAAATCATTAATTACTTTCCCTAATTATTTATTAACAATTCTAATTTCAAGTTAATAAATTACCTTAACTTTAATTGTTAAATAATTAAAAACATTTAAAATTTTACTTTATATTTCCAAAGTAAGTTTTGAAAATAACATTAACTTAAACATTTAAACAAATCATACAAATTTCATTTATACAAACACTTCAATTTAAAAACAAGAATTTAACTTAGCTTAAATCTTTTAAAGTATAAAACTTTATTATTATTTTTTAAATTAAAACCTGATTGAACATTAAATTGGGTTCAACCCATGTATACTTGAATTTAAGTATAAATACATTTTTTTTTTAAACAATCTGCCCCTTTTAAAATTTTAAAACTGTTTTAAATTTAAAATCAAAGACTGTTAAAACAAACAGTTTAACACTGCAACTCAAAACCACTGTGACCACGCGAGAATTACCCCGAGCCACAACAAAAAATACTCGATTTTCCCCCGAGTCTCCTCCCTTACCACCCGAGCTAAATCCCGGAAACACAAACCCAAATGCTACTAACACCAACCACCTCTCGTGCACCTGCACCAGGGACGGAACCTCCGCCGGTCAACGGCGACACCTTCGACAAGTCACCCAAGCACTCCGCAAGCCCCTACGACCAACCAAACACCACTTCATGCCTCGAATCAAAATTGAGTACTTCAGGTGAAACTGAGCCCAAATACATCACCAGCAAAATCCTCTGCACCCTCGCCTCCGATGATGATAAACGCCACGATTCCGGCTATGAGATGCTGACTCGCCGCGCTTTCACTTCCCTGAATTTCATCCAACTCGATGAAGAGAAGAAGTACAATAGTTTGTTTTACCGTAGAACCTAAAACTAGGTTTAAAAATAAATCTCTAGAAAAATCAAACTCCACAATGATTTATAAATACTTCTACTATTCTTGCCGCAATTTACAAACATGATTCTAGCTTAAATCAAAGACCCGAGTAACCCAGATCCATGAATCCACTGAATTTGACCAAAAGCCCAATTTTCGGTTGAACGCATTTTCTTGCTTAATACAAATTTAAAAATTGTGAATTTCCTTTCAAAATTAAAAATTTTCAATGACACTTAAGTTTATATAATCATTTTAACCAAATTTAATCCTTGGTTTCAAACATTCATGTTAAGTTATTACTGCATTATTGGTTTCGAGGTAAATTTCAAAATCTAGAGACTTTGATCCATTTTTTTTCTCATTTTATGCTTGAACTAACTTGTTTTAGTTTGAATCTAAGACTTAACAATTTTTGAATAGGATTGTTTGAAGATTTAAACTTTGTCTCAGATTCTATAGTAAAATACAGAAAAGGAAAAAGAAATGCAAATCAACCTGCATAGTTTAAAATCAGAAACACACAACATTTACTCTTGTATATATAAGCATATGTAAAGCACTTCAACACAACAATTTGCATGCAATTACTATCATATACTTAAGTTTAAACTTAAATGTTTACTCACCTCAAATTAAAAGAAGACAGTGCAGAGGTTTTGAAGAAGAACAGGGAGGCTCAACTGAAATTGCTTCCAGATTTGCATTTTGAAAAACTGGAAAAATAACTTTGAACTTGATGCTATTTAAAATCTGGAGTATTTCAGGTTGCTATTGACCCAATTCATTTGCATGCACTAGAAGATGATGCAGATTACTTGAAATTGCAGATCTCTATTGATAGCTTGCATGCATTTGAAGTTTGAGGCACGCATGGGATAATGCAGACATTCAAATGCATAACTGGGTTGAAATTTGCATTAAGCTTTTGAAATCATTTTGCAAATTTGGGTTTAAATTGTGATGCTTTCAGGTTTTGGTAACAGGGAGTAGTGTTTGAATTTGAGGAGATTGTTTCAGGCATTGATTACAGAAATGGTTTGAGTGAAGGTGCATGAATTTTCAGATTTTTGAATCACAGAAATGTTTCAAGTTAACAAATTTGCAGATTTTGTTTTAAGGATTTCTGGTTTTAGGTAATGAATGAAGGTGCATTGATGGTTTTAGTTTTCTTTTAAGTATGAACAAAGATTTTAAAGAAAAAGAAAAACATGAGAAAGAGTGTTTATATAGGATAATTTTCAGATTTTATAAATTAAAAAGAAAATTAGAAACAAAAATGGACACTTGTCCCTAATTACATTAATGTTGTAACACTTGTTATCAAAGTGTTTTAGAATTAAACATTTGTCACTTCTTATGTATATTTATTTTAAAAGAAATTTAAAAGACTTTTTAAATTATTTCTTAATTAGTAATATGTTTTTTTCTAAATTTTATAAATGCTTTTCTATTTAAATATCTAATAAACAAATCCATTTTTACATTTATAAAAGTATGCTAAATTTAAATAAGTACAATCTTTAGGAAGAACATAAAATAAAAATCAATTATAATTTAAATAAAGTTATATACAATATTTCAAACTCATCTTAAAAATGCTATTTCAAAAACCTTGCATTTATTTTATTAAATAAACACACATCAAATTTCTATAGATAAATTTTTATAAAAAGAAATAAAACAAAATCTTATTTTCAATTAAAAACATTATCTGTGTAATTTAAAACCAAACCATATATATTATTTTATTTAAGATGTATGTATTTCTTCGAATTCAAATTTATATTCATTTCAAAGTTAAATTTAAAAATCCAAATCTAAAATAAATATAAATAAATATAAACATCTATTTTTAAATAAGCACATTATTATTTACAAATAATGTATCCTATTTTTAAATCAATTTAAAATACACAGAAATAAATATTTAAACATACTTATAAATTTTGAAAACAATATACCAATTTATAACCATAATTAAAATATTACTTGGTTAATTATCTTTGAAAATAACAATTTTATCAATTTCAAATAATTAAATTTAAGAGATTATCACATTTTAAACTCCTGGAAATTCCGGGATATTACAATCCTTCCCCTTAACAGAATTTCATCCTCGAAATTTAAAACAAAGATAATCCAAAGTTTTATTTTATTTCAACTAATTCAAACATTCATAACAGCCATACACTATCAATCAAACAAACAATTTCATCCAAACAACCAATTCAATCAAATATATAACACTAGCTATCCGGACAAAGATCCAGATAAACTTCCTAAAATTATCTCGAGTTTCCCCAGTACATACATAGGGATACTCGCTCTACTAAACCCAAACTAGCTATACTGCTAAGCTACTGAGTTCCCACTCAGCTAGATCTATAATCTACATAAGATACCAAACCACAGACAAGACTGATCAACAACAAAAAACTTCACAGAACTACTGGTCTCAAAACCAGTGATGAACCAAAAACGTACTCCCTCAGAGACACGTGAAATATTTTGAATTCCAGTCTTCCAAACTGGCAATTCAACTCTTCAAACCAAAGCACTTATCTTTACAAAAACTCAAAAGAATCCAATATACTTCGGAGTTCACCAAATCTTATTGCTCCCTTTACCAGAGAAAACTTCAACAACATCAAAGTCTCCAACTTCGAATTCCAAATTCTTCCGTTACTTAACCTCAAAACTTCCCGGACGATCCGGGCTGCCTATAGATCCTTCCTTATCAGCTCAACCTTCACTGATACTCCTACAAATAAACTGGATCAACTCAACAAACTGATCCACACAAGATCAATCCACCATTAAAACCAAACTCTACTATCAATAGTAGAAAACAACTTCTCCCATCTAGAAAAGACAGAACATGATTACTCGCCAACTTGCCTCAGATTCTGAAAAATAAATTCAGTAGAAAACTCTCTAATCCAAAACACTACAACTTCCGGTTGCTTCTACTCAAGAACAACAGCCACCTTGCTTTCGCTGCACAACTCTGATCTGGAGCAGATGAAAATGCCGTAGAAGGAACACAGGCACAAACTAAACATCACATCTTGGTTATAAGGTTCAACAGAAGTTCTAAGAAATACAGAATTGCTTCACCAAACAATCAACCTAGGAGACAACCTTCTACCTACTGAATCACTGGTATCACTCCTGACATCAAGTTAATTCAGAACTTAAACTCCAATGTGGCCAAATCTCTAACTTTCCTAAATTTATCCAGAAAAATCTTCAATAACTCCACAACTTCTACATCCTCTAGAAATGCCACAAATCCAAGCAAAAGACTATCTAAGATAATAACCAAACCATCGCAAGTCACCTTTGCGATCAACCAATCTAATATCCAAGATACTGTTCTCTCTCCACTAATCAGAACAGTTTATCCTTGACCAACTAATTCATCGAAGGAACAGATCCTCACTGCTGCTTCTGAATTCCACCTCCAAGAAATGCTAAGCCAAAAAGATCTTCTTGTTGAAACATAGAACATTCCCGAGTTGCACTGCTAACACAGATGCCAAAGACTTCTTATCCAAAGTTCTTTGAGAAACTCGGACTTCCAACTAAACACAAACATCCTGCTGAACTCAGCTAACACTAAAGCAGACACGCTTCCTTAAACTTGTTCCAAAGAAAACATCTTCGGAAACATCCATAGTTACTGCAATTTTCATCACGCGGCTACTATTTCCTGAGGTATCAAAATACCATCACTTGCTTCTATCTAACCGACATATCCAAATTCTCAAAAATCCGCTCACACGAGCGCAATCAAACCTACACTTCAAAGATGAACTCCGAACCTTAACGTGTTTCCTTCAGAGATCAATGAAATCCTTACACCAAACTACAAATTTTACTCGAGACGGTATTAGGTTTACAGTCTCGACAAATACACTTCCAACCTCAAACATTCAAACTCCAACCAATGGTAGTTGTGCTACACACTCCACTACCTCATCTACCTTTATAACTTATATTGGAAAACCCGAACAGGTAACCCAACAGACGGGTAGAATAAATATATATAGTAATATATAAAAATTACAAATATGCACTCTCAAGAAAGACACCACTACAGAGCCAAGGTATTCACTCAACCTAATGCTCTGATACCAAATGAGACGACTCGACTTTCTTACCACAGAAAATCGCATCATCTTTAAGAAAGAAAGGGATTGAAAAGAGAAAAGATAGAGAAGAAGAAAGAAACAACATCAAAATCTAAACAGCGGAATGAATAAATTATATTAATCACATAATACATTACATAGTATCATATACATCAGAGATACACCGCTAAAACAACACATACTAGACAGTTATAAACACCTGTCTAGTTATACAACTCAATACAACAACTCAGAGAACACACAGCGGAATACTCTATAGCTATACGAAGAAGCCTCCTGCTCCATTTGCTCCTCCAGATTTCGTCAAGCCAACCTAAAATCCTAACCTGAATCCCTTGGGTACTCATAAAACTTGAGTACCCAAGAATTTAAGAAAAACATAATAAACTCCGGGTCATACATGGGTCTGGTGTGAGTAAACGGGTTAAAGTTGCTTAACTTTTAAAAACCTTTTGAAAGAAAAGGTATCACGTAAGACATCCCACACATAAACATCGAAAAGTTTTTACCTTACGCTAACCAAAACATTTGATAGGAAATTCAATGATATTCTAATAGTGTCTAGGGTTTTCAAATAAAATACAGAAATAGCTGGAATGCTTACATCTCACGTTCCAACATAGTTGGGCACAACTAATACGTACGGCACTTATTGGATTTTGGCTTCCATCAATGGCAGGGCTACTGGGGTACCGCCCGTCACAGTACGTGGCCTAGATCATTGTACCGAGGAGTATGCCCGCTCCCCTGCAACACAAAGCCGGACTCATTCCTTACTGAATAGTTCCAAATAAGACAACCCCGGCGGATGTGCTATTCAACCGCCCACACAGCCGAAATAAAAGGGACCTCTAGACAGAGGTAAATCTTACTCTTAAGTGGGGGCTACCCACGAAGCCTTGCTGCACCTCCCCTGTTTTAGCCATTCCCGGTTGATGAGGCTTGAGGCTACGATTACCTTTAGTGAACACATCACTTAGAATGCTCATCGTCCACCAGACGATGTTCTGAAAGCATTCAATTCATACAAGTTCGTTCCGGGTTCGAACGAAACCGAAGGCATTATCTCGTTACACTCATTTTGGAATCACCCTTAGAGTTAACGACAATAACCCTTGCATTCTGAATCACCATCTCGAATCTATAAGAACTAATTCCATCAAACTCATTACGGAATCACCCACAGAGTTATACTGACGCATAGTCCTTACACATCGAGTCTTCACTAAGCTCCATTTTGATTCATGACCTAACGTTAATTGGAATCGATGTGGTTTTCGGATATCCAAATATGGAAACCCGATCCCGGTCTCATCGAAATCCAAAGCGTGTCTTTAGGTCCAAGTTATTTAAGGTTTAAACAATTAAATTCAACTATCTATATACACAGAATAGATAATTCACAAGTCACAATTGATAATCACATTATCAAATAACAGATATCTACATTATCAATATCAAAATAGGTAATCCATATATCACTATCCCAATTAATCTATGTTATCATTACAATACAACCAAGTATTCATACCACACAACATTACGTATCTCATTTCTGAGATTACATCCAATCAAGACAATCAAAGTCATCCATTCATACATAAGCAACGATTTACTTAATCACAACATAATTAATTTAAAATGAATTAAATTAATTACTTCATCTCTTGATTAATTTAAAAGTAATTAAATAAATTACTTTCATCACAACAAATCTTGCTTACCTATTCTTCAAATAAACAAATTAATTAATCATCATCCTAATAAATCAACCTTGATTAATTAACTCTTAATAAAGTAATTAATCCTTAATTATTTTCATTAATCATATCAATTAATGAACCTTAATTAATTACTTCCATTAATTAATTAACTATAATTAATTACATTATTTCTTAATTAATTACATTAATTAATCATGTTAATTTAATTACTTAAATGAATCAACTATAAACAGTAATTAATTATTCTTAATTACTTTTAATTACTTTATAAATTCTTTGATTTATTACACTAAGTAATAAACCTTTAATTACTTTAGCAAGTAATTACCCATTAAAAATTACTTTCCAATCAGTAATTTTACTTTAACTCTATTACCTCTATAATTTATCAATTACTTATCTTAAGTAATTACTCTTATCAAAACTTATTAAGTAAACATACTTAATCCTTAATCAAGTGACTATAATTAATTAATTAACAAATTAATTAACTTACTTGATCACACTTATCTCATTAATTAAAATTGAGTAATTCATTCCTTAATTACTCTTTAACCAAATTAATCTTCAATTAACAGATTAATTATCATCAACTATTAAATAATAAACCTTAATTATTAATCAATTATTTAATACAAAGTAATTAATCACTAATTACTTTTATAATTAATTAATTAACCTTAATTAACTAATTAATCAACTCTTAATCATTAATTAATAAACTTAATTATTAATTAACAATCTTAATTACAAATTAATTAATCTATAAATATAATTAATTAATCCTTAATTAAAATTAATTAACCTTAAATAAAAATAGTTAATTAATTCTTAATTAACTAGCATTGTATTTTAATAATCCTTTAATTATTAATTAAGAAAACCCAATTAAAACTTAATAAAACCTTTATTAAGTATTAATTAATTACCATTTTAATTAACTCTTAATTACTTAAATAAATAAGTAATTACAATTTAATTAATCATTAGTCATAACTTAAATCATCATCATAATTAATAGTTAATTAAATAAATAATTGTACTTAATTAATTACTTAATTAACCCTCTTTAAAATAATAATTAAATTAATTAATTAACTCAAAATTCCTTAATTAACTAACTAATTACAAATTATTAATACTTAATTATTATTTAAGATAAAAGATTATCTTAAATAAATCTTGAAATCTTTATTTAACTTAATTAATTAAATTAATTTATAAAGAAATCATTAATTACTTTCCCTAATTATTTATTAACAATTCTAATTTCAAGTTAATAAATTACCTTAACTTTAATTGTTAAATAATTAAAAACATTTAAAATTTTACTTTATATTTCCAAAGTAAGTTTTGAAAATAACATTAACTTAAACATTTAAACAAATCATACAAATTTCATTTATACAAACACTTCAATTTAAAAACAAGAATTTAACTTAGCTTAAATCTTTTAAAGTATAAAACTTTATTATTATTTTTTAAATTAAAACCCGATTGAACATTAAATTGGGTTCAACCCATGTATACTTGAATTTAAGTATAAATACATTTTTTCTAAACAATCTGCCCTTTTTAAAATTTTAAAACTGTTTTAAATTTAAAATCAAAGACTGTTAAAACAAACAGTTTAACACTGCAACTCAAAACCACTGTGACCACGCGAGAATTACCCCGAGCCACAACAAAAAATACTCGATTTTCCCCCGAGTCTCCTCCCTTACCACCCGGGCTAAATCCCGGTAACACAAACCCAAATGCTACTCACCAACCACCTCTCGTGCACAAGGGCCGGAACCTCCTCCGGTCAACGGCGACACCTCCGACAAGTCACCCAAGCACTCCACAAGCCCCTACGAACCAAACACCACTTCATGCCTCAAATCAAAATCCAGTACTTCAGGTGAAACTGAGCCCAAATACATCACCAGAAAAATCCTCTGCACCCTCGCCTCCGATGATGATAACCGCCACGATTCCGGCTATGAGATGCTGACTCGCCGCGCTTTCACTTCCCTGAATTTCATCCAACTCAATGCAGAGAAGATAGTACAGTAGTTTGTTTCACCGTAGAACCCAAAACTAGGTTTAAAAATAAATCTCTGGCAAAATCAAACTCCACAATGATTTATAAATACTTCTACTATTTTTGTCGCAATCCACAAACATGATTCTAGCTTAAATCAAAGACCCGAGTAACCCAGATCCATGAATCCACTGAATTTGACCAAAAGCCCAATTTTCGGTTGAACACATTTTCTAGCTTAATACAAATTTAAAAATTGTGAATTTCCTTTCAAAATTAAAAAATTTCAATGACACTTAAGTTTATATAATCATTTTAACCAAATTTAATCCTTGGTTTCAAACATTGATGTTAAGTTATTACTGCATTATTGGTCTCGAGGTAAATTTCAAAATCCAGAGACTTTGATCCATTTTTTTTCTCATTTTATGCTTGAACTAACTTGTTTTAGTTTGAATCTAAGACTTAACAATTTTTGAATAGGATTGTTTGAAGATTTAAACTTTGTCTTAGATTCTATAGTAAAATACAGAGAAGGAAAAAGAAATGCAAATCAACCTGCACAGTTTAAAATCAGAAACACACAACATTTACTCTTGTATATATAAGCATATGTAAAGCACTTCAACACAGCAATTTACATGCAATTACTATCATATACCTAAGTTTAAACTTAAACGTTTACTCACCTCAAATTAAAAGAAGACAGTGCAGAGGTTTTGAAGAAGAACAGGGAGGCTCAACTGAAATTGCTTCCAGATTTGCATTTTGAAAAACTGGCAAAATAACTTTGAACTTGATGCTATTTAAATTCTAGAGTATTTCAGGTTGCTATTGACCCAATTCATTTGCATGCGCTAGAAGATGATGCAGATTACTTGAAATTGCAGATTTCAATTGATAGCTTGCATGCATTTGAAGTTTGAGGCAGACATGGGATAATGCAGACATTCAAATGCATAACTGGCTGAAATTTGCATTAAGCTTTTGAAATCATTTTGCAAATTTGGTTTTAAACTGTGATGCTTTCAGGTTTTGGTAACAGGGAGTAGTGTTTGAATTTGAGGAGATTGTTTTAGGCATTGATCACAGAAATGGTTTGAGTGAAGGTGCATGAATTTTCAGATTTTTGAATCACAGAAATGTTTCAAGTTAACAAATTTGCAGATTTTGTTTTAAGGATTTCTGGTTTTGGGTGATGAATGAAGGTGCATTGATGGTTTTAGTTTTCTTTTAAGTATGAACAAAGATTTTAAAGAAAAAGAAAAATATGAGAAAGAGTGTTTATATAGGATAATTTTCAGATTTTATAAATTAAAAAAAAATTAGAAACAAAAATGGACACTTGTCCCTAATTACGTTAATGTTGTAACACTTGTTATCAAAGTGTTTTAGAATTAAATATTTGTCACTTCTTACGTATATTTGTTTTAAAAGAAATTTAAAAGACTTTTTAAATTATTTCCTAATTAGTAATATGTTTTTTTCTAAATTTTCTAAATGCTTTTCTATTTAAATGTCTAATAAACAAATCCATTTTTACATTTATAAAAGTATGCTAAATTTATATAAGTACAATCTTTAGAAAGAACATAAAATAAAAATCAATTATAATTTAAATAAAGTTATATACAATATTCCAAACTCATCTTAAAAATGCTATTTCAAAAACCTTGCATTTATTTTATTAAATAAACACACATCAAATTTCTATAGATAAATTTTTATAAAAAGAAATAAAACAAAATCTTATTTTTAGTTAAAAACATTATCTATGTAATTTAAAACCAAACCATATTATTTTATTTAAGATGTATGTATTTCTTTGAATTCAAATTTATATTCAATTCAAAGTTAAATTTAAAAGTCCAAATCTAAAATAAATTTAAATAAATATAAACATCTATTTTTAAATAAGCACATTATTATTTACAAATAATATATCCTATTTTAAAATCAATTTAAAATACACAGAAATAAATATTTGAACATACTTATAAATTTTGAAAACAATATACCAATTTATAACCATAATTAAAATATTACTTGGTTAATTATCTTTGAAAATAACAATTTTATCAATTTCAAATAATTAAATTTAAGAGATTATCACATTTTAGAAATTCCAGGATATTACAATCCTATTCTTCTGCTTTTCTTCGTCATCCTCTGTTTTTACCTTCCACGTTTCCCTTTAGTGATGTCGATGCAGACAAGTGCTCTGCCTGCTCGTGGAGCTGCTGTAGTTAACGTTGACTTGGACGCGTCCGCTGCCTCTAATACCCTCTTTCCGTCCTTTTGAGCGATTTTAACTCGACGCAGGCGAATTCCGAACATGTTGATCCTGTTAGAACTCTGGGTTCGAACCCATTATCCCCTTTGCTATCGAATGAAGGTAATTTGTCTTGGTCTCAAACTTTGGTTGGGTTGAATTTTGGTTCTGGAGTTGGTGAATCCGTGGCTGAGCGGTCTGGCCATGCTCTTGCGTCTGATTGTGTGGTTGAATCTGATGACCATGTTGACGCCGATGTGTTCATCAAGGCTAATATTGGGTTAACTTCGGGTAGCACACCAGGTGCTTGTTGTATTGCCAAAGACATTTTTCCCCAGCCTATTGTTTCTCATGCTAATCCGTTGGTCCCTCCTTTGCCACAGCCTGCTCCAAATTAGTCATCTTTGTTTTCCAAGCTGCCTAATAATGCCGGTATGCATTCGCCTCGTCGCTTTGATATAGCTGAGAATGAGGGTGTGATGATTCCGCCCATGGAAGTGATTGAGGCTGGCGTGGATTTTTGGAAAAAGCACTTGGTTGGTTTCTTTCTTGACTCCAATCCTCCCTATCATTTAGTTAAGTCGAGGTGCAACCAGGCGTGGAAGCCTAGGGGTGGTTTGAGTGTTCACCTTGATAATGAAATGTTCTTTTTTAGTTCTCGCGTAGTGATGAAAGGCAACGTTTTCTGGAGGCCAACCTAATTCTTATTGATGGGAAACCTTTCATTATCACAACTTGGAGTCCTACTATGGATCATGCGAAAGAACAAGTTTTATCTATTCCTGTCTGGGCCCACTTTTCTCATATTCCATCTGTTCTCCAGCCTCTTATCGGGATCGACTGGCTAGCTGGTCTAGTAGGTAAGGTGATATGTTATGATGCAAATACTATGGGCAGAAAGAAGCTAGTTTATGCCAAAACTCTAATTGAGATTACTCCTGACAAACCTTTGACTATGGTGTTAAAGGTCAAATTAGATAAGAGCCATGTAGCTGAGGTCAGAGTTTGCTACAGTTGAAAATCTGATATTTGCTCGTCTTGTCAGTCCTTTGCCATTGTGCTGAAGCATGTTCTAGACCGGTTGTTCCCCTTGTTGACCGGATTCCTCTTCCTCGTCCACCTATCCGGAAGTGGGTTCCGAAGGTTTCTCCTTTAGTTCCCTTAGTTGATGCTCCGGTAGCTCCCATTGTTATAGCCCCCATTTTGGATCCTCCTGCAGTTGCTCCGGTTTGCGTAGCTCCTTCTATTTCAGTGCCTGTTATAGCCCCATCTTTGGGTTCTCCTCCTTCAGCCCTGGAGGTGGATCTTTCTGCTTCCCCATCTGATATCATTTCCTGGAATTCTAATGAACGTGCTTGGGTTCACGCTCCTTTTGATATGAGATATTCTCCAGAGAGGGACACATTTTGTGCATTTATCAGTGATATTGGGGGCGAGAGTCATTTTCTTATCTACCATTGTAACGACCCGACTTCCTACGCCCAGAAAGACGAATCGTTTTTAAGAAAGAAAAGGGTGAGAAAATAGAAAAGATAGAGAAGAAAGAACAACAACATCAGAATCTCACAGCGGAACGAATGAATTATAATAATCACATAAATATATAACATCAATCAGAGTGATACATATAGTACATCACATACTAGAAAGTTATAAACACCTGTCTAGTTATACAACTCAATACACAATACATCACAGAGATACCACACAGCGGAACTATATATATATCTACAACGCTGAAGCCTCCTGCTCCATTGCTCCTCCAGAATTCGTTAAAGCCAACCTGAATCACTTGGCTACCCGTAAAAATTTAGGTACCCGAGAGTTTATGAAAAACAAAATAAACTCCGGGTCAGACATGGGTCTGGTATGAGTAACTGGTTAAAGTTGCTTAATTTTGAAAAATATTTTGAAAAGAAAGGTATCACGTAAGACTTCCCACACATAAACATGGAAAAGTTTTTACCTTACGCTAACCAAAACATTTGATAGGAAATCCAGTGATATTATAATAGGTCTAGGGTTTTCAAGTAAATAGAAAATAGCCGAAATTGTTACATCTATTAAATTCCAGCCACTAGCCACAAAAGTGGGTAATACAATCAAAACCGTAGGCACTTATTGGATTGTGGATTCCATACAATGGCAGGGCTACTGGGGTACCGCCCGTCACAGTACGTGGCCTAGATCAACGTACCGAGGATCACTCCCGACCCCCTGCAACACAAGGCCGGAACCATTCCTTACTGAACAGTCCCGAACAAGATAACCCCGCAGTTGGCTGCAGACCAACTGCCCACACAGCCGAATAAAAAGGGACATCTAGACAGGGGAATATCCTTGTCCTGCTTGGGCATGACCCGCCTAACCCTGCTGCACCTCCCCTGTTTTAGCCATTCCCGGTTGATGAGGCTTGAGGTTACGATTACCTTATAGAACATATCTCTTAGAATGCTCATCGCCCGCCTGACGATGTGTTGAAAGCATTCAATCCATACAAGTTCGTTCCGGGTTCGAACGAAACCGAAGGCATCATCTCGTTGCACTCATTTTGGAATCACCCTCAGAGTTAACGACGATAATCCTTACATTCTGAATCTTCATCTTCACTTCAGATTCATGACCTATCGTTAATTTGGAATCGATGTGGTTTTCGGATGTTCCAAATAAGGAAAACCGATCCCGGTCTCATCGAAATCCAAAACGTATCTTTTAAGGCCAAGTTGTCTATTTAGTCTTAACAGTGAATTCAATATTATCAATATGCATAGATAGATGATTCACATCTCATAATAGATAATCACATCATCATCATAAACAGATAATTAAATATTATCATACTTAAACCATACATCCATATCACATAGATATTACTCATCTCATAACTGAGATCACAATCAATCAATAAAATATCAATATCATCCATCAGCAATGATTTATGAATCACAATCTATAATTAATTTAAAATGAATTAAATTAACTACTTCCATCTTTAATTAATTTAAAATAAATTAAATTAATTACTCATTTCATAAATCCTACTTCCACAATCATTAATTGATTATAAATCAAATTAATTAATCACGCTCTAATTACAAGAAATAATTTAGTCTTTAATTAATTTCTCAAATAAGTTATTCTAAATCATTCATAGCAGTTAACATTTAATTACTTTCCTATTAATTATTCCTTAATTAACAATTCTTAATTACATCATTAATTATATTAATCAATGATCTCCAACTTATATTAAATTGCTTTATTTAAATTAATTACATTATGTGGTTAATCTTTAATTAAACACAATTATTAATCACCCTTGGTTAATAACAAACCAGTAATTAACTACCTTTAATTACTCATTAACCATCCCATGATTAATTAATTCCGTAAATTAATCCTTTGGTTAATTACAAAAGAAATTACTTAAATTACTCCACTTACAAATCATCTTGTATGAATTTCATCAAGTAATTATCATCTAATTACTATTCTAAGTAATTATACTCCATTAATTACACTAAGTAATTACACATACCAAATCATCAATTGATTTCTAAAATTAATTAATTAACTTAATTTAAATCTTATTATCAATTACTTATATATTCAAATTAATCATCTTTGATTTATATATCCTTTGCTGCATTCCAGTAGTTTTCCTTAATTTATTTACAGAAATTAAACTTGAATAAATCCATTAGTTAATTTCATTTATATAGATTTATTACCATTTAATTATCTTGTTGATTTATTATTTCCAAATAAATCAACCTCTAATCCCATCATTAATTATATTAATTAGTGATTTCTAATTACATTTTCATTTATTAATTATATTAAGAATACAAATCTTCAAATCACAAATATTAACCCTCTTGATTAATAACATACAGTAATTAATCGTTCTTAATTAATTACTTCCAATAACAAGCTTAATTAATCCCTTGATTAATTTCAAGTAATTATATTCCAATTACTTCCATAACAACATCACCTAATTAATTACATCCAGTCATTATCCATCAATTACTTCTCTAAGTAATTTACTTCCAAAATATCAGTAAATTATACTAAATTAATTAACTCAAATCAATTTACACAATTAATAAGTAATTAATTTCTTAATTACTTTCCAAATAAATAATGACATTTAAACTATTACAATGATTATTATTGAATTAATTAATCAAATTAATTTATTAAAAATTAATTACATTAATTAATTATAAATTATCTAGTTAATGATCTTTATTAACACTTATTTAATTATTTTCTTCTAACATAACCAACTTATATTAATCATTATTAATTATAAGTTAATTAACCATTATTAAATTAAAAAAAAATCTAATCTATGGTTCTAAATCACATATTAGTTAATTAATTCATTAATTAACTTTAATTACTACATTTAAACTTATAATTACTAATTAAATTAATATAAATCATTGTTTATTCATACTTAATTAACCTAAAGGTTAATGCATAAAAATTCTAAGTCTTCATTACTTAGAGTAAATTATCTTATTATTGATAAATTTTTACTCCCAATATGCTTTAAACATTTATTTCAATTTACTTTCTAAATAAATCCCAATTTATCCTTAATAAAGTTTTAACACTGATTTATTTTCCGCAAAACCCTTTGTAAACTCACATGTTCAATTGCACTTAAAACTTATTTGAGTAAATTTAAATTATAAAACTCTATTTTATTTCCAAATTCATATCCAAGTCCTGATTTCTATTTTTGGAGTTAACCTGTTTTTAATCTTCCTTAACAGTTTTAAATTTTCATTTGAACTTAACTCTAGTTGAAAATATTTTAATTATTAAGCACTTTTAAGTTATTAAAATAATTTAAATTTTGAAAACTTTATTATTTCCAACTACATTTCAAAACTAACTTAATTTCACGATTTAAGCTTGATTTAAAACTAGGCTTGATTTTGATTAAATTTTAAAACCAAAAATTTCAAAACTGTAAAAAAACAGATACAGGTTTTTAAAACCTGAACCAACAACAACCCGAGTCCCCCTCTGGTTTACTTCGAGAAAACACATGAAGTTCCCCGAGAAAACAACAGCATTACTTCGAGTTTCCCCCAGGCGCGCGCGGAATGAATATGAAAAAAAACATAAAACCTGGAAAACACAACCTTACTTCCTCCCCCAACCTGTCAACACCACGCGCGCGGTGCTCCGACCACCAGAGGCCACCAAACTCCGGCCCTGACATCGTTCATCTCCCCTCTACCTCCCCTCAAAGCCACGTGCCAATCGAACCCTTGTACAGGCCGCGGCGATCAAACTCCATGCACAGTAAAAAATTAGGTTTAGGCACTTAATTCCATTGTCGTCGACGCCACGGCCATCTGACACCCTATCCCCTATTTTTCCTTCATCCACGGTAGCCTCCTTCACCCCCTGTCAGAAGCTTGACCCCCCAGATCAACCTGATAATCCACGACCACTCAAAATGCCCAAAATGGATGAACCCGAACTGCACCTCACCCCTTCCACTAAAAATCACCATATTCATTTTAAAAATCATAATTTGATTCAACGATTCGATCTATGTACCTGAATTTATAAATCAAGATATTCGAATTTTTGATATTATAGAGATGGTCAGTTCTTTTTCTTTTCTTTTCGGTTTCCAGAGTCATATGTTTATTACTTTGATTTAAATAAAATCCTAAACTAATGTTTGAAATGAAACTTACAGATCTCATTTAAATCTTAAGGCTAAACAAGGATTAATTTGAAGAATTTGAATTTAAATGAACAAAACTGGAAACAGAGAAAGTACAAAAGTTTAAATACCTGCACACATCATACTTCAGGAATTCAAAAATATAAACATGCAACCATACTTTACAATACAATATTTATCACTGAAATAACTTTCAAACTAATTTATACTTTAAATTCCTTTTATAAGTGGAGTTACTCACCAGATATGCAGAGAAGAACAGAGGCTCCTTTATTCAGCAACAGGCTTGAAATTTACAGGCTAACATTCTTCTTTGATTCTCAGTGGTATAGAATCTTGGTTGATGTTCAAGTAGAAGCTTTGTTTGAGTTTGAAATAGGTTTTTAAATGAAGTTTATTTTAGTTTTTACCTAGTTTGAACTGAATAAGGTGAAACTGATTTATAGAAAAGAAAGAAGACAGGGATATATTATTATGTTTCATATAATTGTAACAATAAAAATCTTGTTTGTACAGATTTTAAAACAAAGATATTTTAGAGGCTGATATGAAATACATTGTGTACTAGAAAGATTTTACATTAATTACTTTTGTTTGTTTGCTTAAGAATGCATTACTGTCTTCTCTAGCAAGCTTCATATATTTATATTTGTTTTTGTTACTGTCTTTACTTTGATTTATTTAGTTTGGCCTGCACATATATTCAACCTTAATGCTTTAAACATATATATATATGTTGCAGTTCATTTTTATGTTAGTTTACAAACTTGAAAATCATATGTTTCTAGTTTCATTGTTGACTAGTTATTGTATTGAAATGTTTGTGAAGTTCTATAAATCTATCCTATATGTTTATTTCTTATTTTAACTTATTATATACAGTATTTTCACTTATAATCTATAGCTTAATGTATATTTTGTTTTATTTATATGTTTAACTTATTACTTAAAATCTTGTATCCCTATATGTACATTCTTATTTTATTTATATTATAAAACACATTATCAATTTGAAATGATAAATAAAATGAATTATCTTTCTATTATACTGCTTATTTTATTATAAACTACATATTTTATAATATATTAAAGTATCGTTTGACAAAATTATATTAAAACTCATATATACTTTTAAATCCATATTTTAATCAAGCTATACTAAAAAGAAAAGAAAACAAATCTTTTTGTTTATAAATCTAAATCTAAACTTAAGTTAAAATAAGTTTCAAACTATTTAAGCATTCATCCTATGTATTTAAAACCCTATATTTATTTATTTATTTAGCTTTGAAAATTTTATATTAAATAAATCATAATTTCCAATTCACTAGAGTGTATATTAGAGTCTGAAACATAATTTATTCGTTAAGCTTTAAAACAAATCTCATCTATTTACAATGTATACAAATATATACATTTATAAATAGAAAACAATGGTTTTACTTTAACAGATAAAATTTACCAATTAGATATTTATTAAAAGAAAAGTATCAATTCGGATTTAATTAATAAAGATATATCAAATCAATTTAATTTTTAATGCAAATTATTAAACTGATATTGCTAGAAAATTCCGGGTTGTCACAACCATATTGAGGGAGATGGTTTGTGCTTCACTAGGGTTGGTGAGATTGGCGAGGAGAACAAAAGTAAATTTTATGATGTCACATGGGATAGGAAATTTCTTTACTCACCTGACTCAGATGGATATGATCCTCGTCTGGCTTCTCTCTTCTCAGGGTTTTCTCATGTTATTGGACCTTCTTCGGTTGTTGGTCGTGATTGTTCTTCCTCTTCTGAGGAAGATTAGTCATGCTGTTATAGTAGTTTAACCTCTTATGTCTAGCTCCTATGCTTTCAAATTTTCCTATTTAGTTGCTCTGTGCATGTGCAGAGCACCTGTTTTCTCATTTTATATAATGTGGCACGACCCACTATAAAGCCGGCTAGCTTTGCTAAAAAAAATTAAGGTCTTAGATAATTAAAGGTTAATTAATTAATAATTAAAGGATAATTAATTAGTGTGAATAATTAAAGGATGGTTAATTAATTTCAATAATTAATTAAAATAATAATAAATGGTTTGTAATTATTTAATGTTAGTTAAGCAGGATTATAAGTAATTAATTCATAAATAATTAATTTATTTTGTGATTAATTAAATTAAATATAAATTGTGTGATTAATTAAGCTTGCTTGTGGATGATTAATTGTATGGAATGTTTGGATTGATTAATATCTCTAGTATGTTAGTCTGTAATATTTTGCGATACGAATTGCTTTGGATTGAGCAGTGATAAATGTGAGTTATTTATCTGTAATGAAGTTGCTATGTGAATATGATATTCTGAATTGAATTAGATTGTTTTACTTAAACAATTTGGCCTTAAATGAAACGTTTGGATTTCAATGAGACTGGGATCGGATATTGGATTTATTATCCGAAAACAACATCGATCCAAATTAAACGATAAGTCGTGAAATCTTAAGTGAAGATCAATTATGTAACGCCCTAGGTGTGTGTTGTTGTTGTTGTACGGTGATAAAATTAGGGTACGCACTAAGGGAAATTATGTAATTTGCTACATATATACTTAATAACCAATCTTGTTCATAATAAAGATGTTTGATTTCTATAATGTGCTTTGTCTTATTGTGATATGATTAATGAAGCAATTAATTTAAAATTAAATAGAAAATCCTTAAATGATATGTTATGTGATAATAATTACAAAGTATTGCAATTATAAAAAATTTGTCACATTAAAATAACATATTATTTTAAATAATCCTTGCCAATATGTTTCAAAACGGGATACTGATACATCCATTGAGACTAGAGTATGTAACGCTCTCCAAATGTTGGGTAGTATATTACTCATGGCCGAACTGATAGTTACTAGATACCTATAGAATGACCCACTCTACAGTTTTCTGTTAGTTAATATAACTAAGGTCCACCAGAGAATCTCTGCGTGACGTTACATAGTTCCCTCAACTTTAGAATCCATGAAACCTTAATGTGGATATTCCACTTCGATTATAGTTAGATCATGTCATGGTAATATATCGAGTGATTATAGTTGGGTCTGGATTCAAGCATTGGTAGCTAAACACTATTCAATAGAGAATTTGTCTCCTTAGATATAAGGTGTTAATATCACGGTTGACTATAATCAACTCAAAGTCAAAATCTCTGGTCAAAGTAGTATGGTTAATAATTATAATAATTGTTAAATTAAGGATTTTGTGTTTGGACTAACCAAGCCCTAAAGTGATTTAGTGTAACGACCCGTATTTTTCCGATAATTAAATTTTTGAAGTAAATAATATTTTTGTAATTTAATATTTGAATAAATTAAGAATTCAGGATTTAATGATAAGAAAAGACTAGAATGAAGTTTAATAATGTAAATTAATGTAATAGATGACTATTTGAATGTAATCTCAAGTAATTGTAATAATTATAAGTTATAATTGGTTATAAATTTAAAATAAGGAAATAAACTTAATGTCATATTAATTGGTGAAATAATATGTAATAAATTGTAATTAGATAAAAATCAGTGTTATGTAAGTAGTTATAACATTTGTTTGAAGATAACAAACCTATAAATGTGATTAAATTAAGCAAAAGATGACAATTGTCATATGTTGCCTATTTATTTAATCTGTTGAATTAAATTTGAAATCAATTGCAATCAATTGTAATTAAATAGTCCATAAATGTAAATTAAGATGAAATTTGAAAATATTAATATAATAAGATATAAACCAATGTTAACGATGTCCATAGAGTCAAGATTGATTGAATAAAAAGATTGAAATCAAAATAAATGGATTTAATTGAATTTAAATTATACTTAATGAATTTTTGCAATTAAAATGGACCACTGTATTTAGTGTAATATTCAATACTGAATTGAAATGTAAATTTGTATTAAATTATTGTAAATGTCTAAGTAATCAAAAAATGATAAAAATATTAGTCATTGAACTTGAAATTAAAAAGTGATTGAACTAATTTAAAATTTATTTATTTAATTAACTTGAAATAGCCATTTTGTCCACTGTCTCGGATTTCGACGAAACCAGTTTCATCGGATCCGTAACGGTGAGTTATTATAGGATTTCAAGTTTAGTAGTGATTGAGCCTGTCGTTTGATCGTACGGGCTTGAAACGCATAGAAATCAATTTAATTGAAATCAATTGAAATAGAGTGATTTTAAAAGCTAATTTCTCCCTACGATGGAATTTGGACTTGAAACCTGTTTCATTGAGTTTAAAATTATCGAAAACATCTATTTTGATAAATGGGATGACCTAGTTTCATTTCAGGGTCAGAACGGGCTTTTTGGGTCGCGTTGTCGTTTTGGTCAATCAAATCTGGTCCATTTCTTTCTATTCCAGCCCTGCCTATATATAGGCCATTATAAAGCCTAGTTGTTTCTCATTTCTCATTACTGTAAGTACTATTTTATCTGTCTATCTCTTTCTTCTAATGGCAGACATAAATTCCAATATACAACCCTAAATCCAAATTCAAATTCAATTTTAAAATCACACTCCTCCAAACTATATCAAATATTATACCGATTTCGAAGCTCTCGACGAGCACAACTCAAATCTACTATTCATTTTTCGATTCGAGCCACCATTTGGCTAGAAATAGTTGATCATTCTCGACCGTTCATATGCCACAACTTCAATAACGGGTTTCAACGATGGATCGATCGGAGGTGATCACTGGGTAGAGGATGTCATGCCGCCAGATCCATGCGGCTAATTGGTCAAAATGGTCAAGGGTTTTGCCACGATTGGCTGGGATAGGAGGGCGATGGCGGTCATCGTCTGGGGTTCGTGGGCGTGCGTGTGGATGCCACCAAGGGCGGCTGTGGACGAGGCAAAAATTGCCTGAAAGGTGTCGGCTAGGGCATGGAATAGGTTGATCAAATGAAGGCGAGGTGAGGGTTTTTGTGTGAAGAGGCCGACGAGGCTCTGTGACATATATTTCTTTTTTTACATTTAATTTTAAATCGATCTAATGTTGATATCTTTTGCGTACGAGGTTTTATTTACGTGCGGTTTGTTTCGTTGGGATCGTATTGAAATTTCGGACAATTTGACACTAGTCTGGATGAATTCTATGATTGTTGAATTTTAGGCCTTATTTTGGATTTCAAATCGATTTGAAATCAAAGATAAGTGTTTTAACCCACCCATAATTACTAAATTATCTTATGTTAGTTAAATTAAATTTATGAGGTGCTTAGAAATTGATTAATTGATATTTGGTATATTTAAATTTGTCATTCTAGTTAAATTGGACTTTTAATTTAATATTGAATTTAATTGTCAATTTAATACCTATTAATGATAATCAGCTATCTATTGATGTTTATTTGTTGATTTGGGTGATGATTGTGACGTATGTTTGATTGTTTATATTGGATGACTGGATGTTATATTTTATAGTGTTATAACACTTCAAGTTCCTTATGGGTTGAAATGATACATACCCGAACGATCATATAGTATAGGGAAAAATCGTTATGGGTCGAAATGATAAGCCCAAGTGATTTTCATAGAATTGAAATTTTGGGATTGCGGGTTGAATTGGTATATACTCGTAAATTTAAATATTGGCGGATTGAAATGATAAACATCTGTATCACTTGACCAAGGGTAGAGAATTATATACAGACACCGGATTGGTTAAATTAAATAACTTCAAATCATTAAACCTTAAATCCAGTTAAACGATATTTGAAATTAGAATTTGATTTATATAAATTGAATTGTTTTAAATAAAATTATTTAAAGGTTAATTAATCTATTTAAAATATATTAGTCTATTTAATATATTTTAAATCTATTTAATCTATTTTAAAACTATTTAAGGTATTTTATCCTATTTTAAATCTGTTAAAAGTATTTTAATCTATTTTAATCTATTTTGAATCTATTTAAAGTATTTTAATCTATTTTAAATCTATTTAAAGTATTTTAATCTATTCTAATTTATTTTAAGTCTATTTAAAAGTAACTAATCTATTTTAAAATTATCTTAAATCCATTTCAACTATTTTAGTCTATGATTAAACTACTAAACTATTTTTTTAATCTATTTTAACCTATTTAAAATTCAAACTATGTAACTGGGATGATTTACACCAAGTGAATATGGTTAAATAATGTTATAACCTAAGTTGGGAGCTAAATGACATATTTTGAGTAAATATGATGATTTTGAAATGAGGGTTTAACCTATTTTGAAAATATGATTTCGAAAATGAATATGATGTCGAAAGTTATATGGTTTTAATTAAATATGATATTTTGATATCGATATGAAATGGTTTTGAAAATGTAAAAGAACCATCTGGTGTGTTATAAGCATTTGGATGTTAAAGTGACCGGGATCAGATATTTTCATACTCTCTGCCAATACCAGAAACCACTTTAACAACTATATACGCGCTGGAGATTCCAGAATGAAGTAGGATGGTTTAGTGTACGATTATGTATGAGGTATTTCCATAGCCCTGACTCCTGTGAGTCAGTTTAGATGTGACTAAAACAGGAGCTATACCTGGGCCAAGTGAGGTCACACCTCCGATCGGACATGCTTCTTCGATACCATATTTATTACTTTGTGATTGATTTGGTGGCCACCCCTTGATTTTGATTATGGGAGTGTGTTCTAAGGTGGGCGGTAGTAGCTGCTATGCGTTTCCACCAGCCCAGTTCTACAAAATGGTAGAGTCCTACCATGGCATTGCCTCGAGTGTCGTGTTCACATGCCCTATGCATTTTCTACGAGTTTGGTTTGTACCGTAGCTATGGAATGTCCTTTGAGTAAACTTCACGAAGGAGCTTACGGTACTGTATAAACTATGAGCATATATAAAATGTGTTAAGGGAGATATGAGTAATGACTTAATGCTATTTTAATACTTTACTTTACTGTAGACACTATTATTATAGCGTATTGTACTATGTATGCAGATAGTTTAACGGGTCCTTAGGAAATGGAATCCCGAACATCTCTTAAATTATTGCACTCACGTTTGACACTGGATAGGAGATGTCAAAACTCGTAAACATCTCTGATGCCGTTACACTCATATTTATTTACTGTTGATTTAACTTATATAAGATCTTTTAGTTCTAACTTGAGTGTTTTGTCTTTTCAATCTGCTCGGGTCAGTCAAAGCATTTCAGTGCATCGAAGACTGCTTTTGGAGGACAATGATAAAGATTTATTACTATTATTATTTATTTCATTTGTTCCACTACATCATACTGTTCCGCTGCATTATTATTCATTAATGTTGTATGTACTCTAATTCTGTACAGTAAAGTGTAATCGAATGTATTTGTAAAACGACTTCATGAACTGTCATTTGATTATTATATTTTTCATTCCGCTATGAGATTCTGTGTTTGTTTTATTCCTTTCTCTTCTTTTCTTATTTACCCCATAACAATCCTCAATTTTGAATGGTTTGAATCTGACGTGTATGGTTTATCATCGTTTTATACCGTCTAAAAAGGTGGGTCGTTACATTTAGTTTTTACGAAGAGAATTGGTCTAAATAATTTTGCTACCAGGTATCGCTTACAATAGAAAATTTTATTTTTTACCAAAAAGATGCGTAAGTAATAAATTCAACCAAAATATTACATCACTATCTAAGGTGATGTGTAATTGCTAATATTTAAATTGTTCGATATTAATGGCTAACTGAATTTACACATTTGAGTCGCACAACAATACAGTTCAATACTCTGAAAAACCTCATAAATTGATTAATTTATAACTATTATAAATTAATTAAACTAAATAATATCCATGAAATATTAAGTATTGTATTATATTATTTTTGATGTTTGAATGCCATTGGTATTTAACAAAAAACATATATATAAATGTTTACTATGCGAGTATCGGTATATGATATAGATAAAATATTCAAATTTGATTTAAAATAATTAATACAAAATGGTATCAAAAAATTTGAAATCTTTGACGGGCCCTTTCTTAGTCGAACATGCATGGTAAAAGAGTGGGGGATTTGATTGAGATTTAATGAAGAATTAAAGGTGGAGGCTTTACGGAAGGAATTCGAAAGGTTTCAATTATTTATTTAAAATAAATTCCTTTCATTCACTCATTCAATTTCCTAACAGCTAATTTTCTCTACTCTCCTCTCTCTCTTCAATCGACAAAAGTTCGATGGTTACATGGAAGAAAAACTCCTAATTTTTTAAAAATAAATAAAATAAAATACAGACTGAAATGGCGCTTTAGACTATTGTAATTTCTGGAGATGATTCAATCAGATCTATAAGTTTTGATATATTCAAGGTGCAAGTCATAGGTAGTTTCTTTTGGTAAATTTTCAGTCTAAGTTTTATTTACATTCTTTATTATGTTAATGTAGATTAGATCTCATATGCTATATAATCAAATTATGTATGCGTATGTTGCTTGATCTAATATATACATTTGTATCATTATCAAATTGATTTGAAAAAACATTATAAAATTATTATAATATATGTGTATACGCACGTGCGTATCTCAGTTATTATAGTTTAGTCAGGTGAATAATAATCTGATTTTAAACAATTTTATTAAATAAGATAATTTTACAACATTTATATACGTGTGTATAGCAAACATGTTTTAAATAGCTTAAATTGATTTGTATATATACATATGTATATGGGTAAAAATATATATATTTCAACTTTTTTTGGCATACCATATATGTGCATTTAATGTATGTTAATGTATTTTTTTATTTTCGGTTGTCTAATTTATTAATAATATAAATATGTGTGTGTATGTATAATAAAAATTCAATTCCCTTTGAAATATACATATGTTTTATAATATCTAATTCAAACTTTAAAAAAGATATGTTGTTTGAAATTATAAATCTAAGTTTGATTTTCAAAATCAAAATTGGATTCTCAAGATAATACTTCAATTTCAAAATATATGTAATTAATCAAAATTGGTTTTAAGATATTTTTTAATATTTTCATTACAATTGGAAATTGATTTATAACTCTCTGTGTATATATAATTTTAAATAATAACCAAGGACAACAAAGACACATATAACAGGGTATAAATCCCAACATCTATCAACGTTCACATTAACTTTTTACACTATCTATATTATATATATGCTCTATACACATATAAATGTACACGGTACACTTGTAATATCATAATCTAGTTTACTAATTTATGTTATGTATGTGCATACATGCAGCCTAGAGCCCACTATAGTGCATAGCATTTTGCGCTATTGTGAACAATAGCTTAGCTACCACTAACACAATAGCCTAGAGCCCACTTACTGTTAGAACCTCAATTGTTGATTTTAGTGACAACAACTATACAATTATGTCAAAGAATCTCTAAGCTAATTTGCAGGTACATGAGCATCAAAAAGAGATAAACAAATAGTTCAAAATGAAGATTCACAATTCAAAAAAAGAATGAAAGTATATATATGGAGATACAAGAAGAGATATACACGATAGAGACAAGACGAAGGTGACAAACAAAATTTTATTAGTCATAGAGTATCGTGTCTAGAGTTTAAAAATGTTAAAATCTTCTCGAAATGGTATACACACATATACATTCATATTTTAAATGAAATATCAAGTTTTCAATAATTGCATGGAGCTGGGCTCGAACCCAGGCACTAGTTCAGAAGGCAAGTGCTCTAACCATTTGAGCTATGGTAATTTTTTATTACAAGCTAAATTCAGACGTCTGAATAATGTCATTCAGACGTCTGAATGCTGAAACAAAATTGTGGTTCCATAATATTCAGACGTCTGAATGAAAATATTCAGACGTCTGAATAAGGCCAAAAATAGCCTATTTCCTTGCTGTTTGCATATTAATCCAATTCAGAAGTCTGAATTTTTTTATTCAGACGTCTGAATATTTCTAACTTCTATTTTCTTGAAAAGTCACTTCTCTTCGCCGAAGAGAAACATCTTCAAAATCAATGGTTGCACCTGTTCTTTTCAATATAACTTTTCATCTATAGTTGCAACTCTTTATACACTATAAATAGATTATAGAATTCAAAAAACAATCAACCGAATTTACTTTTAGCACTCTTGAATTCTCATCTATTCTCAAGCTTTCAAATTGCATTCAAATTGCTTACATACTTGATCATTAATCACTTTATCTTCCACAATTCTCAAAGCAAATCACACTATATATCATAAAGGAGAAGATTATAGAAAGATTGTACTCAATTGACTTATCGGTGTTATTTAAAAACACACTACAGTCAGATACATTTGTTATTTGTAAAAGAAGTCCTGTTCGATTGCTCAGGCAGTTGAAGTCCTATTCGGTTGCTTAGGCGGGTGAAGTTCTGTTCGATTGCTCAGGCAGTGTAAACCTGTTCCTCCGGGTTAAGTGAGGGTTGTGCTAGTGAAATTCCAGAAGGAGTCTGGGACTGGACGTAGAACAGGAAGTTCGAACAATTATAAAAATTCGTAATGTGCTTGTTTTATTTTACTTATTCATATTGATATAGTAACTTAGTTTATTTCCGCACTAATTTAATATAATTCCATATAGCACGATCCGCACTATTATTTTCATTTGGTATCAGAGCATAGTCATTTTCACTTACTGCTGTACGTAGTAGTTGGCACCGCTATGAACAACATCTTAGCTACCACTAACACAATAGACTTGAGTTGCTTCACCACAGTAACCCGGGTTGTTATGTTCCATAATAGCCCGCTGTAGAGGACATAGTAGCCTTAAGATGTTATGTTACAACGACAGCCTTGAGCTGTTGTGTTGCCATGGCAGATCTGTTGTTCTTGCCACAACAACCCTAACTGTTATTGTTTCATTGCAACATGTGCTACTACGGCATGGTGAGACACTCTACTCCACCCGTTCGAACCTCTTCAAGCCCTTTTCTTTATGTCATTAAGGCACCTTATCATTGGGACTAGTTTGATTAATTCTTCCCACTATGTTTTCTTTATTTTTGACACATAATGCAAATTAATTCAATCTATTTCTCTTTTAAATTAAATTTTCATTCCAGCTTCATATAATAAGAATCCTAACTTTAAATTGCTAGCTTCCCTAAATTTCTTTCATTGGGGGATCGAAGTAGCTAAGTAGCTAATTTTATCATTCAATGGTAAATTTATTAATTTGATCTCTTGTAATTCGAGTTAATCAACATTTCACTCATTCAATCTTTGCTAGATTAATATGGACTTACATCATTTGTGCACTTCACCTTAATTGATCCATCTTACTGATACTTCTTGTAAATAAGGTCCATCATAGAACAAATTCCTAACTCTTTTTTCCCATCGATCAACGTTCACACATATATTACATCCATATAAACATACATTCATGAAACAATCATAAATACATCCATCCAAAATAATATATACGTCAAGCAAATCCTAATCCAACATTTATATCATCATTCAAGTTATAAATCTTGAGTTAAAATCTTGTTAAACCATTTTAAATTCATTTATAAAACATGGGTAGGTTTAGATCTAGTGAAAACCAAAAACATTTTAGAACATTATTTAAAACTACATTAGTAATCATAGTATTGTGAGAGACATAAATCACTCACCTAGAAGTCAAATATCACCAAGTAGATCCAACCAGCCAAGCACGAATCCTAAGATGCTAATTTTCGAAATCCCTAGTGTATCTTGCTAATCCCTATGATAATCACCCTTTGATTGCTTATTTTAACTAGATTTAGTGATAGATTTGATGAATTTTGGCTAAGAAATTAATTAATGAAGGTTTAGAGTAGTTGGTGGGAAGTGAGAAAGTGATTAAGGGATGTCCCATCTGGTTGATTAGGCACAATTCCTTAAATGGGTTACTGAGGCTAATTGGGCTTACGTTAGTTACGCCCTGATCTGCTAAAAAACTTTCTAACATCAAATGACCATATCTTTTAAATCATAAGATCAAAAATCTATTATGACCGATCTATATAAAGAGAAACCATCACATTAGTCTTTTTGATGTGGTTTTGGACCTTAATTTGGATGCTATCAATGGTTATATCCTTGATAAGTTTCAGGGTCAAAACCATCCAATATCTATTATTGAGGTCAAAAATGTCAACTCTTCCCAAGATTGTATTTAATATGGCCCTCATTTAATAATAAAAATAATATTTTTATGATTTACCAATACATAAAAATATAGGTCGTTACACATGTATCTTATAACGTCCTAACGTTGCAACTCGATTAATATATAGAGCCTTTAAACATTTATATAAGCCTTACTAGGTCCAAGTTCAATCTGGCTCCAACTCTACGGTTTAGATGGTTAAATTTTTTATTTAGACATCTGAATAAACATTCATACATTTGAATTTAAATTCAGACGTGTGAATGCCTAAAGGCTTGATTCCATCAGGTATTTGGTCATCTGGTTCTTCATTTCAGCATTTTGACTCTACATTTCAAACGTCTAATCTACTAGTTTAGGCAACTGAATTACTCTAAAAATTACTGTTGAATTATAGGTTTACACTATAAAATTTCAGATGTTTGAATTATAAATTCAAACATATGATCTAGTATCAACTTCAGATTTTCACTGTTTTGTTGAGTCTTTCACTTAATGGTTTTTTAAAGTTCATTTAAACTCTGTCTGTGTATCTTCATATACATTACCAGAGCATAATACAATGCTTGTATGATCATCCATCAAATTTGTTATATTACTCTCTTACGCAACTGGTCCTTAACGTTATTATCTTGATTTTATCATGTCCATGGTTTTAGCTATCCCTACATCTTTCGTCATCATTATTATAATGGCTATACTTATATAACTATAATTTTATCATCCTATTAATTGAGTATAATTATATCACTTTCTAGTTCATATACTACTTATAATCCTTTGTGTAAAGTGAATAATTCTATAGTTCATTTATCTACCTTTCTCTTTCATCTTCATCTCATTCTTTTTACCCAAGGTCATAACTCATCATTAGTAGCCATTTACCCATTTCTAATACCAAATTTAATATTGATATCCTAAGTAGTACATATACCAACATCTAATTCATATCAGGCAAGGTCATTAATCTAACTTAGTTTATAAATAATGAATATAAGCATATACGATATTGTATATCGAAATAAATAAATTTCTACACATTATTATCCAAGAAAACCCCAAATTTGATTAGAATCTCCTCCTATTTTGATGTATTAAACATTTCTTAGCCTCCAAACTCTGCGAATACGTTTGATATTGATATCCACTTATAGCTCTCTTCATCCTGATCCCTTTAGCATGCAAATTTGTTGGATTCAGTGGAGAATTTCTTTTAAATTTGTGAATTTTAATTTAGATCAATGATTTTGCGCGTTTACGAGGCAGAAAAGAAGGAAGAGAAATATTACCTTAGAACTACGCAGCTTATCTCATTCCTATTTTGGTGACAATGTGCCTTGGGATCCGACGTAGCCTAATTCAAACATGAATATAAATTCGGTTATAATTCTTAATCATTTTATCTGATTTATACGTTCCTATAGTGAAAACTGATTATAAAAATATGATCTTTGCAGTGGCATAACGATTTTCCATTTTATTTTCATTTTTAAAAATTTAGTTTTACCTCTTTTTATAAAATTACTATTTTCCCTTAATTTGATCTTGTTCAAATTTACAAGATGTTACAAAGAATAAATCAATCCACATAAACTCCACACATATAAGGTACTGAATAGATACATCAATTATACTACAGGCCTCATGCATGAATAGATATCTGATACATACAGTCATATATGGACCAATCATAAATAAATAAGCAGCATCTCCACATCTAGAAATCTAGCTTTCCAACTAGCTCCTGCTTAAATAAATCTATCACTCGTACTGATTTGATAGGAGTAATCACAAGTTACAAATAGGAAATAAAAGAGAAAATGAGGGTCAGACAATAATCTGGTGTAGGGAACTAGCCATGTAATGTTATAGTCAAATAAAATAAATATCTTACCAAGAGTCGATATGGCATAAGTTAAAACAACTAGTTTTAACTACATAGGGCATCGAAAAAATGAATAGATGAGTGTAGGGTTAATACTGCACTCCATGGTCCAATGTGTCATAGTCTCCCAATCTTGTCAAACCCAAAATGTAAAGCAATTAAAATAATAGAATAATGTAATTCGCATAGCAAAACCCTCCATATGAATCATATACGAATAGTACCCTAGGATAACACTATTTGGATATTTATAACTAATATCCATGTGATAAATTGCCATTAGCTACCATAGTGAATACTTTAGAGCCAACTTGTACCATTGATTCCAAATCAACATCGATTTGTGTAGGTCACGTCTTAACATCCTACGTATGAATAGTATATGACCCACTCTAGAAAGGCGTCCTAATCTCTCTCTGCCCCTGCTCTAGGATCTTGTCTGCAGGTCGTGCCATCTTTATGGAATAATGGATTAATTCACTAGAGTCATGTCACTTTGGTTGTCTATACCGACATGTCGGAGCCATATATAAATGTTAAACACCACATACACACCCAACAACATGTATACATAGTATACAAGCCTTATCATCCCCATATGAACCATTGATGAATTGAACCAAGGGCTGGCAATTAAAACTGAGAACCATAAACCCAAACCAAACTGACCCAAGAAGACCAAACCCAAACTGTACTCAATGGGTCTCGGGTATGGTCCAAGTGATGAAAAATAACATAAAGACCCTATCAATTCTGACCAGAACCGACCAAACTCAAAAACGTCGACACAAAAATATTGAAATATATGCACTTTTAGTGTTATTATCCAACCAGACCCAAGCCAACCCGACCCGAACTGTACCTCGAGTTGGGTTTAGGTTTTAAAATGTATAATTTGGACCCAATAAAACCCAACTCACCTAGAATCGAGACTTAGTTGGGTCCAGGTCCATCGGGTCTGGTCTACTTGCTATCCTTAATCGAACCATACAAATATCGCACTTCACCATGCAAAGGAAAGTGGTCGAATGTCATCTATATCCACCGAATCAACCCCAGGGATTAAACTCCCTAACATCTTCTTCCTTCTTGCCCACATCCGTGTAGCCTAGAGCCCACTTACTGTTGTACATAGCAGCTAGCACTACTATGAATAACATCTTAGCTACCACTAACACAATAGCCTTGAGCTTCAGTGCCACAGCAACCCAAGCTGTTGTGTTCCATAATAGCTTGTTGTTGTGGACACAATAGCGTTGAGCTATTATGTTATAACAACAGCCTTGGGTTGTTGTGTTACCGTGGCAGATCTATTATTGTTACCACAACAACCTCATGGTTCCACAACGTCACTACTACGGTATGGTGACACGCCCTGCTCCACTCGTCTGAACCTCTTCAATTCATGTCATAGAGGCACCTCATTATTGAGACTAGTTTATAAAATTTTCCATCTATGTTTTCTTCATTTTTAACACTTAATGCAAATTAATTCAATCTATTTCTCTTTTTAAAATAACTTTTCTTTGAAATTCGTATAACAAGAAACTTAACATTAAATTACTAACTTTCCTAAATTTCTTCATTTGAGCTTGAAGTAGCGAAGTAGCTTATTTTTCATTCAATGATAAATTTATTAATTTGACATCTCATAATTCAAGTTAATCAACATTTCACTCGTTCAAGCTTTGCTATTAATTTGGATCTTTATAATTTGTGCACTTTGCCTTAAATTCTCCATCTTATTAATCCTCCTTGTACACAAGATCCATCATAGAACAAATTCCTAACTCTAATTCATCCATTGATCATCGTCCACACACATATTGCATCCATTAAGCATATATTCAAGCATCAATCATCAACACATCCATCCAATACAATATATACATTAAGAAAATCCTAATCTAACATTCTATCATCAATAAGGTTATAAATCTTGAGTAAATATCTAGCTAAATCCTTTTTTAATTCGTTTATAAAACATAGGTAGGTTTAGATCTAGTAAAAATCACACTTTATCTTTAAAAACAATTTAAAATAATTATTTTAAACTATATTAGCAATCATAGTATAGTAAGAGATATAAATTACTCACTTAGAAGTCAAGTATCACCAAAAAAGAGGTAAAGTAGATCTAACTAAACAAGCACGAATCCCAAGATGCTAATTTTCGAAATCACAAGTATATCTCTGCTAATCACCCTTTAATTGCGTATTTTTACTAGATTCAGTGATAGATTTGATGACTTTTGGCTAAGAAATTAATTAACGATGGTTTAGAGCAGTTTTTGGGAAGTGAGAAAGTGATTAGGGGTTGTCCCATCAGCTTGATAATGTACAATTCCCTAAATGGGTTACCGAGACTAATTTGGGCTTTAATTAGTTACCTGCTAATCCGTTTAATAAATGTCTAACTTCAAATGACCAAATCCCCTAAATCATATGGTCAAAAATCTATTATGACCAATATATGTAAACAATAAAAATCACGTCTTTCATTTTGATGTGGGTTCAGACCATAATTTGGATGTTATCAAAGCGTTATATACTTAATGAATTTCAGGGTCAAAACTATCAAATATCTAGTCTCGGAGTCAAAAATCTTAACTCGACATTTCCCCAGATTATATTTAATTTGGACCTAATTTGGTAATAAAAAAAATATTTTTATGATTTGCCGATACGTAAAATATAGGTCATTATACATATATCTTACAGCATTCTTACGTTGCAACTTGATCAATATATAATGCGTTTAAACATTTATATAAGCCATACTGGGTCCATGTTCAATCTGGGTCCAATTTTACAATTCAGATGTTTGAATTTTTCATTCGGACGTTTGAACAAACATCCATATGTCCGAATATAAAATTCAGATGTGTGAATGCATGAACGCTTGATTCCTTCAGCTTTCCAGTCATTTGGTTCTTCATCTTAATAGTTTGACTCTAATTTCATACGTCTAACCTACTAGTTTAAACATCTGAATTCCTCGAAAATTTACCTTTGAATTGTGGATTTACATTATAAAATTTCAGATGTTTGAATTATGAATTCAAATGTATGATCTACAATCAACTTTGGACCTTCACTGTTTTGTTGAGCTTTTCACTTAAAGTTTTTTCAAAGTTCATTTAAACTATATCTATATCTTCATACACATTATCTGAGAATAATACGATGCCCATATAGTCATCATCAAATTTGTTGTATTACTCTCTTACCAAACTTGTCTTCCTTATCATTATTATCTAGACTTTGTCATGGCTAAGGTATTCGTTCTCCCTACATCTTTCTTCATCATTATTATAATGTTACACTTATAAAACTATAATTTTACCATCGTATTAATTGAGAGTAACTATATCAATTTCTAGTTCATATACTACTTATAATCTGTTGAATAAAGTGAATTATTTTATAGTTCATTTATCTACCTTTCTCTTTTCATCTTCATCCTCTTTTCTTAACCAAGGTCATAGTACATCGTTAGTAGCCAATTACCTATTTCTAATACCAACTTTAATATTAGTATCCTACTTTGTACATATACTAACTTTTAAATCATATCAAACATGGCCATTAATCTAACTTAGGCGATAAACATTGAAATAGAAGCATATATGATATTATATATATTAATAAATAAATTCCCACTTATTATTATTCAAGAATGCCCCCAAATTTGATTAGAGTTGCCTCCTCTTTTGATGTTCTAGTCATTCCCTAGCCTCCAAACTCTGCGAATTCATTTGATAATAGTATTCACTTATAACTCTAATCGTCTTGATCCCTTTACCATGAAAATTGGTTGAATTCGATAGAGATTTCATTTAAAATTTGTTAATATGGGTTTAGATTAACGGTTTTGTGCATTTACAATGCATAAGAGAAGGAAGAGTAATTGTACATATTATTTTATTAGAACTATGCAGCTTATCTCATTCCTATTTCGATGCTAATGGGCCTTGGGATCTGATTTAGCCCAGTTCAAACACGAACATAAATTTGGTTATAATTCTTAACCACTTTATCCGATTTGTATGTTCTTATAGTGTAAGCTGACTATAAAAACATGATATTTTCTATGGCATAATTTTTTCCATTTAATTTTCATTTCTAAACATTTTAGTTTTACCCTCTTTAGTAAAATTACTATTTTTCCCTTAACTTGATCTTATTCAAATTCACCGAATGTTACAAAGAATAAGTAAATCCACATAAACTCCATCCAAATAGAAACGTCAAGTGTAATACATAGTCTCATACGTGAATAGAATATTTGATACATAAAGTCGTATATAGACTAATCAAAAATATATAAGCAATATCTCCACATCCCAAAATCCAGCTCTCTAACTAGCTCCTCCATAAATAAACCTGTCATTTAGACTACTTTGATAAGAGTAATACATAAGATGAATAGGAAAAAAAGGAGAAAAAGCGGGTTTTACAATAGCATGTTGTGTTGAACTAGCCACGTACTGTTATACTTAAATACAGATAAACATCTTAGTAATGGGTCTATGTGGCATAAGTTAAAACATCATGTTTTAACTATATAAGGTATCAACAAAATGAATAGATGGGTGTAGGGTTAATATTGCACTCCACGGTCAAATATGCCATTGTCTCTCAATCCATGTCCAAATGGCAATGTAAAGAAAATACAATAATATAAAAATGTCATTTCACATACCCAAAACCCCCGTATAAATCATATATGAGTAATACCCTAGGCTAATGCTATATGAATGTCTATAACTAATACACGTGTGATAAATTGCCATTAGCTACTATAGAGAATACATTGGAGCCAACTCGTACCATTGATTTCAAGTCAATATCGATTTGTGTAAGTCCCGTTTTAACACCCAATGTATAAATAGTATATGACTTATTTAGAAAGGCATCCTAATCTCTCTCTGCCCCTGCTCCATGTATGTAGGTCATACCAGTATAATGGATTCATTCACTTCGGTTGTTTATACCGACATGTTGGAGCCATATGTAAATGCTAAACACCACATACGCACCCATCTACATGTTTACAAAGTACATAAGCCTTGTCGTCCCCATGCGAATCATTGATGCATTGAACATATGGCTGGAAATTAATTCTGAGAACCGTAAACCCGAACCGAACCGACCAAAGAAAACCGAACCCGAGTTGCACCCAATGGGTCTCAGGTTGGATCTAGGTGATGAAAAATACCATAAAGACCAGATCAAACTGACTAGACTCAAAGTGTTGACAAATAAATATCGAAATATATTTGCATTTTTAGTGTTATCACCCAATCAGACCTGAACCATACCTTAGGTCGGCTTTAGGTTTTAAAACATATAATTTGGACCTGAGAAAATCCTACTCGCCTAGAACTGAGACCTACTTGGTCGGGTCCAGGTCCATCGGGTCCGATCTTATTGCCACCCTTAATTGAACCATATAAGTAACGCACTTCACTGTGCAATATAATGAAGACTGAATTGATTCTGGTTGAAATTGAGAAGATTTGAATAATTTTTTCATTAAAAAATTTGGTAGAGTAAGAGGGGAGAAGATAATAAAAAAGTACGTATTAAAAATTCGTTTGAAAAACCCTACATATAGAGAATAAATAGACGTGTCCATTCATGAAGAGTTACGACGTATAGACACTTCATTTCAAAATTTAAATTTCAAAGTTACGGCATGTATGTTGACATATCATCTTCCTATATGTCGACATAACATATTGTAATTTGAAATTTTTTTATGTTAAAATGCTTTGAAAATCCTATACTACGTAAAATAATCTGATACTTTGTAAAATAGTATAAACATAGTTTATAACCATTTTGAACTTTAAAAAACTTCTATAAAATATTTTTAAATGTATTTAAAAAAATATATTTTGTTTTAAATATAAAGGATTTAGAAAATAGAAAATAGAGATCAAAGATTGCTACCTGGGACTTAAAAAATATTCTAAAACTTTATACACTATGTTATAGTCTTGAAATCTTCATGTCTTGGTCTTTATACTCATGAGTCTTCATGTCCATTCTTTGAGTCTTTTATACTGTATAGTCTTTGATTCAATACCTGTATAATATTCTGCACTATATACTATATAATTTGGCAAAACATTAGTATCCATATTTTATATGAATGTTTTATTGTTATCAAGGTTGTTATCATCAAAGTCAATAATTGAGGTATTAACACTCCTTTCTTCAGAAGTAGCATTTTGAATACTTCACCCTACGTTGGCATGCTACCTCAGTGTCTCCAAAGCCCTCTTTAGATATACCTGTGCTTCGCTTTATGTCTAAAATAGACAGATATATCGTCGATGAATACAAGCACATACTTATTGAGTTGATCTTGGAAACCTATTCATAAGATAAGCTAGTGTGTTGGTTAGCCTGAATGGAATAACCTTCTACCAAAGGAATCGAACCTTTCTTGAGTCCTAAAAGAAGTCTTTGCAACACTAACATCTGCTACTCTCAGCTAGTAAAATCCCATGGCAAGATCAACCTGAGGGAATATCTTCACTCGATTGATCAAACAAGCTTTCGACGTAGGTAAAGGGGTGCTTATTCTTCCTACTCTTCTTATTCAAATCCGGATAATTGATGCAAAGTCGTAGAGATCTATCGGCTTTAGTAGCAAAGATAACAGTCACACCCCACTCTAAGGTACTCTTCATACTAAAACCCTTCTTCAATAAATCTCAAGTCTGAACCTCGAGTTCCCACCGCTCTCGAGGTGCCAATTGTCTAGAAGCTATAATCATTGGTTTGGCATCCATCTAAGAGTTAATCTGAAATTCTATCTCCCTACAAGGAGGTAACACTACCACATCCTCAAACGCACTATAATACTCACAAATAATGGGAATGGATATAACTCATCCTGGGAAATATAAAGAGAATATAAATAATTTCTCATTACAATACTCCTCGGCCTACATCATATCTCAAGCCCCTTCCCTTTACTATCCCTCAAATTCACCAATCATCCTCTGCAATCAAGGACCATGTATGATGACTAATCCAATCTATCCCCAATATAAGATCGTAACATAAACTCAAGATATATGCATCACAAGAAAACCATGATGCATAAACAACTAAACAAATATCATGACAGAAAGCTTGTCGAACCCCAGCAGATTTGACACAATAAGAGGCTCATAAATAACGAAAGGTAATAAACATAAACTGTAAACCAAGCTAGCAGAAAAACAACATGCGAATAGGCATGTCAAAAATAAAATTCACATCTTCCAATATTCCTTTGCCTTTCAGTTGAGGAGGAGCCTTACTAGAGCTAGAAATAATTGTTAAACCATAAGCCTTCACTATTGATCCACCCTACAATCCCTCGTGAAATGTCCCAGCTGATTGCAATTAAAACACTTCCTCATGCCTAAACCTGCCTTATAGTCCTTCTCTAAGTATCCCTTGATGTTGCATCTATGGTAGATGACTTCCAACCTTTGTACCTTTCCCTTGTTATTCCTCCAATTTCCCTTCCTCTTAGCTAGGAACCTAGCCTTAGACACAATCTTCGCATCTTGTGCATTTCACAGTGTAACGACCCGTATTTGTAAACATTTAAAAGTATTGAATTAAATAAGATTTTTGAATAAAATTGTTAGGAAATTTTTTTAAGACTTTACTAATACAAATTAATTTATAATACAAGCTATGAGCTTAAGTAAAATTTCTATTAATGAAACATGTTTGCAATTATGTAAGGATGATAACAAATTCTAGTGTGTATTTTAATAACATTGGTTTGAGTGAAATTAACTATTGTCTGAATGTAAATTTCCAATTGATTGGAATAATAATGTTAAGAAGGAATAATAAACGTTTCTTTATAAAAGAAGAAATCATATGTTTTTTATTTGAAATGTTTGGTGGTTGAAAGATTGATTGCAGAGATGAGAAACTATTATTTGGTAAGAAATATATAATTCTTGTTTGTATCCAATAGTGTATAAATATGTTTAAATTAGTATTAGACATGAAATAATTGTTCTATTTCTCATTACATTTATTTTTTCCATTTTGAAATTCATCTTTGTAAACAATTGAATTAATGAAATTGAATAATTTCAATTAATGATAGAGATGACAACAAATTGTAAATTAATAGGTGTAATTAGACACAGCTTATGTTTTGTGAATATAAAAGGAAAGTTGGTTTAGTGAAAAGAACATTTATGTCAAATAAAATGAATGTTTCATTTGTGAATGCACGTTTAGTTTTATTAAAATATAGAATAGAACGATTGATTTAAAGGAAGAAATATATGTATATTTGAACTGTGTTTTAGCATATAGATGGATTACAAGAGTAGAAAAATAATTTATTTAAGTAAGTTATTTATTACTCTGTTGTATGAACAACAAATTTATAAACGTGATTAAATGACTAAAGGAAACAATTATTCTATTTTTCATCCATTTTAGTTCTCTATTTTGAAATTAAACTTTGTAAGTAATTGCAAATAATGTAATTGAAATATTTCAATTAGAAGGAAATAAAACATTGATTGCAATTAATAGATTTAATAAAAGAAACGCATCTTTTGTGTTAAACAGAAAAGATGTTTTAATGGAAATAAAAGATAATTTTGGGAAAACCAAATTGAACATTTTCATTTTTGTGGTAAGTAATTTTATTCATTATGCATAGAAAAACAACTAAATGCATACAAATTTGAATATTATATGAGTTAGTGAAGTTAATTTGGTTATGTTTCATAAATTGAATTTCAAAAAGGTTGTGCAATGTACATGGTCCCTTCATTTCTTTTATTATTAATTGTTGCATGTACGTTTTAAAATAGTTACCTCATTATTAATACTTGATCCATTTATTTCTCCTTCTGTTTAATATATAAGCCTAGACTTTTAGGTTATATTTAATTATTGCCACCTTATTTTCGCATACAAAAAATTTCACTTTCCTTTGGTTTGCAAAGTTTTCCATTTCTACATACATTTCTTTATGCATTATTAATGCCTAAAGCTTTCAAAATAAAAAGTGACATTTATTTTTTCTCCACCTTAATTTCCTAATTATTAAATAACTTGTAGCTTATTTCTTTCATTTGTAGTGTATATTTTTGTTCTATTTTTTTTGGCAAAGTCTTATCGGGTTTGGTTTAGACTAATGGACTTCTTAGTGAACCAAGAGACCCAAGGAACCTTAAGAGACTTTGGATCCTTCCTTTTCTCACACATTGGCCTTCTATTTTCCTACCTGACTAAAACCAAGTACGTACAAAAATTGCTCATTTGAGAAACTTTCTGCGTACTCTTCTTCTTCCTTAAATCTGCAGAAAACTCCAAACCCCAAAAATCCTAAATCTCCAAATCAATTTCCATCCTTCCTCCTTTAAAACCCTAGCCTACCTCTCTCCTCTTACCACCATCCACCTCCATCACAACCCATGACAGTAACCTATGGCCAAAGCCCTATCTTTCTCTTCTCTTCTTTCTCTTTGTAACGACCCGGAATTTTCGAACTCGAAAATTCCACATAGTTATGAAAAAGAAGAAAGAGATAGAAGAAAGAAGAACAGACATACCAATTCTCACATTCACAGCGGATAAAATATAATAGTAAATAATAACAGTTTACAAAAGAATACTATATCTGTCGATTACATTTTAATACATCAGAGTTACACATTTATACAGACACTGGATATACAATTATCATGTCACGGATATACCGAAATAAAATACAGCGGAAACACTTCATACGTTCATGCCATCAAGCTCGCCTCCTGAGCTACAGAACGTTTCTACCTGAAAATCTGTAATACTCAGTCTGACCCGAGCATTACACCAAAGTAACACCTGGGTCAAGCTGGAAACCAGCGTGAGTAAACCTGTCCAATGGAATACAAAGCATACAACTTATAGAACTCAGGTAACTCAAATCAATTTATAAAGTCATAATTTGCTATAGACATAACTTATTTTCAAAATAAGTTTATCTAAGTGCCAAAATTTAGATTAAATAATCCGGTTCATTTAAATCCATTCATTCCAACCTATCAATTTCTCACATCAATTTATAAGAAATTCAAAGTGGTTTCGGGTATCTCCCAATACCTGATCCCGGCCTCTTCGAGTCTCATGTCATCCTATCTCAAGTTATCCACACGAAATACACAACATTTCATATCAGAGATATCAACTCATTCAAAGCATCCAATACCATTCAATCGTCCATAAGCAAAGCTTGTTCGCTACCAGTATTAATTAAATTAACTTTGATTGAATTTCTAACCTCAACCATTTAAAATTCTTCACTTGTCATTAATTAATTTCAAATCAATTAATCAACCTTACCTTCATCATTCATCTTTACTAATCAACTTGGATTAATTATCCTTTAATTACATCCAAGTAATTAACTTTAATTAATTTCACGATATTAATTTTCTTAACCGGAATAAATAAGTAATCTTAATTACTTCATGAATTAATTAACTATTTAGTTACGTTAATCCTTAATTACTTATACTAATTAACTTCTCATAAGTCACTTATTACTGATTAATTCATTTAATAAATCAATCTTTAATTACGTCATTGATATATAAATTTACGATTTCCAATTATATTTTAATTTATCCTAATCTAAATTAATTACATTAAATAAACCATAATATTAATCGTTCTTGATTTCTCTAAACCTATAATTAACTATCAATTTATTTACTTCATTAAATAAATAAGTTTCTCCTTAATGAACCATCTTAGTTAATTTCTTGATTAATTACACAAAGTAATTATATTTTATTAATTTCATTAAGTAATTATTTATCAAACCATCAAATGATTATTCTAAATTACTTACACTTAATTAATTAACTTAAAACTTAATTTATTAATTAATTCAAACCCTTAATTACTAAATTAATTAACCCAAATCATTAATTAATTGAATTAATTAATTATCCATTTTAATTGCCCTACTAATTTAATGAATCATAAATCATTGAGTCCTTAGTAACTTTAAAATGGAAACATTTTCTTATTTATGTTTTATGTTTAAAACAACTTAAAATCCCCAATACTTCGAGTTAAGCAACAATTAACTCGAGAACCAACCAAAACCAAAATCACTAGATCATCAGTTCACAGTGCACATCAAATCAATTCAATCATTCAACCAAATATTTAAATTTAACCATTTAAATTTAAATAAAAAAATCCAACAGAGTGAGATTTACTCGCCTTTGCTTTAATTTGCAATCCATCTCAAAATTGTCTTAGTTTCCTCGACTTTTAACCTTGTATAAATAATTCACGATATGTTACTATATGAATTAATCAAATAATTTATCACCATTACTTATTAAATTTTCAACTGATTTAAACTACTTATACATTTTTTTAAAACTCCACAGTATATTTGAAACCCCTTTTATTTTCCTGTAAATAAACAAGCAGTAACTTCTTACTGTAAATGAATTAAACTTAAATTGGAAAAACGAGGATACCTCACTGTCTTGGCCTCGCCTGTCACCATCAACCCAAGACTCGCAACCACTTTCCACGCGCACGCATCGAAGCGCTGCCACTACCCTCAAGAACTGCCTGCTCGAACCATAACATATCATCGCGACAAGGCACATGCTGAAACCGTCGAGCGCCATCGAACGCGAAGCCCATCAACTTCCCATAGCTTGAGACTGCTCTCGCCGTGCGATGCTTCCCATGCCTCTGCCTTCAGATCTCATCTCCTTGCCATTTCGCGCGAACGCGACTTCTCCTTTACTTCGAGAATCCCCAAATCGTGAGCGTCCCGCCTTTTTACTCACGACCGCGCCTCTTTGTCGAACTCGATTCTCCACCACATGAATACGTCGCGGCCTCACGCGAGCTCAAGCTTACCTCGGCTCTTCGATTTGGTTAGAGGATTTGAGAATAGAAATCGCGATGGGTTTATGATTCAGTCGCCATTTTTTTTATGGAATTTCGATTTTCTTTTTTTTAGATGTGTTTGATTTACTGTTGAAAGTTAGAGAGGGGACGAGGATAAGATATAGGGTTGGGGAAGCTTCTTGAGTACACGTGTATAAAATATAATTGAATATTGAAAATATCTCGCGCTGTATAACGCGAAATCTCGAACCCCGAATCAGACATGCCGACAGATGTTTATAAGGTTTTACCCGCATTCTGAACACAATGGAACATGTTTCAGAGGCTAATTTGATCGTATGCGCGAGTTACAAAAAAAAACGATCATATTTAAATTAAATCGATTAAAATAGTTTCTAAAGCTGCCAGGGTCAAACGACAACTCCGATTGCTACGAAAATTGAAATCCGATAATAACTAACTATTACGGATCCAATGGAACTGGTTCGTCGAATTCCAAGACTGTGCCTCGGAAGGCTATTTTTAAATTCAAATTAAACGATATGATTTCAAAACTGAACAAATCACCTTTAAATTAAATTTCAACCATTCTATTATCTTTAGTATCATCATTATAAATTTTATAATCCTTCAAATTATTTTAAATAGGCTTAGTTCACATTCACCAATTTACCCAATTTCAATTATCAAATTCAATATTTAAACTATATAATTCAATGATTTAATTATCAAGTAAACATTGATATCTTGAATTCAAGTTAAAATTAACATTTAAATATTTTAAAATCAATTAACTATTCAAATTTAAATTGTTAGAAATTCCGGGTCGTCGCATTCCTCCCCCCTTAAAAGAATTTCGTCCCCGAAATTACTAGTTAGGATGAATGGTTCAAAACCCATTTACCTTTTCCCAAAACTCGCAATTCAACATCCTACCAACTATCGTTTATTAAAGACCAACTATCACCTCAACCAACTTCCCAAACCTTCTATAGTTTTCAAACAATACCCTTCCGCTCAATCATTTAAATTTCAATTTAAAACCAAATTTTGAATTATCAAAATTTTCTCAAAATTATTCTAACTCCCTAAATTTCCGAAAATTTTTGCCAGCGTCTCCTCTGCGTGGCTAGCTCGGTACAATTACAAAAGGCCTCTACGGGCTTCCAAATTCCAAAAGAAAACAAAAGGCCAAGTGGTTTGATAAAAAACCCAATCCAATTTCATACAGAAATTTAAATACATACCTTTTTGTCGGGCAATTCAAATTTATCTTTTGGAATCACAATCAATTTTCCTTTTCCCTTATAATACCTGCATACCCTGCTTAGCAATAATATCAAATCGTAACCTTTCAAATCATTGTATACATTTCCTTACATAAGTTTCTTACCCACTTCTATTCAAATTAGCTTTTCCCGTTTCCATATGAATTCAATTTGTCTTCACTTCTGAGTATTGAATTTTATTTTTCATTTATAACTGATTCATATTAGTTTCATCTATTAATTTACTTTAATTTCCAATTTGAAATCGTTTTGTCGTTGACAAAAAAATTTTCCAAAAGTTTTCTAACTTCCAAAATTTTCAAAAAATTTTGGCAGAGTCCCCTTTGTATGGAGGAGCTTTTGCAATTTGACAAGAGATATAAATATATATACATCGACCCGCACGGACGGAAAAAGCAAAAACAGTTCATATTTCCTATTTTTATTGCGTAGGCGTACCTTAATTTATCATTTTAAGCAAGGAGCTTATTATTTAAGCACTTAGCGCAACCAAATCCAGCCAAACGGCCTTCAAGTACCTGTACTTACTCAATATAAATATGTAAGTGCCATATATAGAAAATTTATTAGCATTTCACTTACTTTCAATAGCTAAACACAAGCATTTCAAAAGCAACAAACACCGAACGCTTACCATAAGCGATTTAAATGATTTAAAGCTAATTCCAATTGCTTCCAACCAAATTTATATGCCATTTCATTCAATTTTAATGGTTTACAACTCCGGTGCTTACATTCAATTTATTTTTAATCCAAACAAGCTCATATTCACTTCAATTAATTCTAAAACCAATTTATTTAATCTTTATCAACTCATAAATTTTAATTACCCTTATTTACGTCAAACGACAACTATTTTTATGTAAATTTGGCGATATTTGCTTAATAGAATATCCATTTTAAATTTATAACTACTTCAAATTAATTTCAACCCATCCTGTGTTTAATTCCGTTTCATTTCTAATTTATTCACCAACCATACATTTGCGTTTCATTTTATTTCCGCATTGGATTCATTTTAAAACTATTTCATTGAGCTTGTCACATTCGATGCTTATTACTATCCATTTCCCATATAAATTTAACCCAAACTTTATTCAATGGTCTTCCATTCTTTTTGAAACCAAGCTTTTATTGACTAAAGTAATTTTACTTCAATTTAATACGCCTCATAAATTAAGTTCATTCTGATAACCCATTTCCAATTAAAACTTTGATTTTAGTTTTTGTTTAATCAGACTTCATCCATTTCTTATTTAATTCAATTAACCCAATTATTCACCCATTTTAAATTTTAAATTCACTTATTTAATTCATTTTTGAATTTATTTTATTAATACAAAGCCATTCTCAATTTATTTCTACTCATCTGGGTTTTGTTTGCAATTCAACCATTTCTATTATAGTTCCCTTTCATTTCATACGACAACACTTCTCTCATATCTAATTTACTTGCAAGTTCCATTACATATTATTCATATCACACTTGAATTTTATTTGTAGTTCAAACCATCACTATTTCGATCCAACTCTATTTATTTATTTATTTTATTTTCATAACATCTCCACTTATTTAATTCATTATCAAACCCAAGTCGAATTCTATTTACAATTCGAATTCATTTCCAAACTCCATTATTAACTTACAATCCATTTTATTTAACCAGGTTAAATTTCATTAACATACTCTATCAAATAATTTATTTAGCCAATCAGCTTACATCCAATTTTTTTTTAAAATCAATATTCGATTTATTACAAAAACTCACTTCATTAAATTTTCCTGAATTCAAAAATTTTCATAATTCCAGTTTGGATTTCTTTCATTTTCCAAAATTCCAACATTTTATTTTAAAATTTTAGAAAAGCTTTTAAATTCACATAATACTATTAAAATAGCTTTTTATAAAAATACTTCTTATAACTCGATGTCTCAACCAGTTCATCCTTGTTCTCACAGAAATTCAGTCATACGTTGATCAGGCGTAGGACTGAAAATCTATAAGTACTTGGTAAATCCGTTTTCAACATCCAGTGAAAATACTTGGAAAATAATTTTATTGAAAATATAGAAAACAATTTTTTGAAAATAGAGGAAATATCCTTAGTGAGAATGCTCTGGAAATCATCACTCCCATCCATGGTCGCAGTTACATCCTGGGTTACGTTGCCATCGCAGCAAAAGTCCATGTAACTGTAGGCACTCCGCGCACCTCGATTATGCCATGGAACCCACAATAGATCGCAGTTACATTCCAGGGTTACGTTGCCATCGCAGCAAAAGTCCATGTAACTGTTGGCTCCCAGCGGCACACACGATTTTCGCTGTCAAAATGAAACTTCTCCACTCCTACATAGGTCGCAGTCTACCGATATAAAATCAAACGCAGACTGTTGGCTCTCAGCGACAAACACGACTTTCGCTATGTTACCATAGGTCGCAGTTACATCCTGGGTTACGTTGCCATCGCAGCAAAATTCCATGTAACTATTGGCTTTCAACGGAACACACGACTTTCGCTATGGTATACTCTACTCATAATCCTCAAGAACTAGTTTTGTCCGGACTCCTCATAGGATCAACTTTAGAACCCCCCTTGGGGCTCAAGGCAGCACCACCCGATGGCACTCCTGAGAAGTTCAATTCAAGGGAGCGCCTTTTTCCCCAAAGCCATCATCAAAACACTTTATACTGTACACATATAGTATCTTTCAAATCATACACCTAGTATGATCTCATACAAAGCTCCTTTACACAAAATCGATTATCCCAAAATCGATAATTCTCACACTAGGCTTTCCCAATTTCAATATTGATTTTACCCAAAAATTAAAAGGCTTTCCAAATCCAAAGGTTCCCCAAACCTTTTTCCAAAATCCTCATAAGATCCTTTATATATATGCACACACATATATTCAGATATATATAATCTTTAAAACTTTGGATCATTTCAATCTTGTATAAAACTCCTTTTATACTTCAAACACTTCCAAGAATCCTTTCCTTCCAGCAATAGATTCATCAAGGGGAGATTTATCTTATATAACAAAGATATATAGCTTTGTTTATTCAAAACAAATATTCAAAATTTGATTACTCTTTCCAATATCAATTTCATTGAAAACTGTATGATGTACACTTATCATCTGTACGTTATACCAATCTGATCGCTCACTCGATCACATAATTTCACTTCCGAACTAGTATCGTCCATCCGACTTCCTAGTGCGGACACAGATCTAGTTTCTTGATCAGAAACCATTATTCTCATTGCATAGCCATAACTATGATAGGGAACATCCAAAACCAATCAACAATCCATATCCAGGCTCGCCGTCGAAAATCGAGTGAAAAATTCCAACTCGGATCGATATAACCATCTCGAAATTCTGTGTTCGAATCTAGATCAAATCACTATGCGAATAGAATAATATACGTATATCATACGTGTTCAACTTCATTGATTATTAGCCAAATCAATTTTTTCTTTCTATTCACATTTCCTTTAATTCCCATTCACTTATTTACAATTGCCTTAATTCTCGTTTGAATTATATCTTCAATTCCTATCTCAGTTAGGTATTTAATCAATAACAGTTTGAACTCCGACCAGTTTATATTTTTAGAAAATAACTTGGAAATTTTAAAAATAGATAAGTAGTTGAAAAATAATTAGTAGTTTGCAAAATAGCTGTAAAATAGTTAAATAATTGTAAAATAGTTGAAAAATAGTCAAATAGTTTCAGAGATTTTAGATATTTGCAAAATAGTTGTAAAATAGTAATTAATTTGTAAAATAGTTGAAAAATAGTCATTAGTTTATAAAACAGTTGAAAAATGGTTAAATAGCTCCAAAAATAATTGTAAAACAAGTATAAAATAATTTGGCTTAAAGAAAGAAAGGTTGTATATACTAAATAGCTTGGAAAAATAAGTTGATATTAAAACAATTTACATCAAAAATAGTTCAGAGTCAAAACTATTCACTTTCCCATCAATTCAATTTAAATTTCCACTTCCATTTAAATTGACCCAATTCCAATTTAAATAACTCCAATTTCCATTGGACTTGTTTTATTCCCAATTCAAGCTGAATTAATTCTTAATTTCTTTCCAACTTCAAATCAAATTCCATTTGATTCTTACTTATTCAACTTTATTTACAGTTCCAAATTATTCAAATAAATTTGGACTAATTTCAAATCGAATCCACCTCAATTTCAAATCATTTCAATTCCTACTTGAATTTAATCCCAATTCCCATTCAAATTTTAAACCTTCATATTAATAACCTTTCCACTTAAGTTTAAAACTTGCTTCACTTTGGGTTTCACATCACATTACAAGGAAAATTCAAAACTCAACCTTAGAGTTTATTTTCATATTTATTTCCTTTACATACCTGGCCACTTTTAAATTTTAAACCACCCTTGGTTTTAATTTCAAAACAAATCCCTTCAAAATATTCCAAACATTTCTTGTTTTAAAATAAGACTATATTCAAGATAGTCTGAATTATATTATTTGTTATTTTCTTTAACTCTTTGAAACAATTGATTGTTTCTAAACTTAGGTTTTAAAACTTCACAATTTTTAATTTAGAAGTTATACCCATCTTATAAATTTACGTCATTTGGCTTACTTAATAACTAATATATCATTATTAAACACAATAACTATTTATGATAATACCCAAAATAATAAAATCTAGATACCAATTCCCTTTATATTATTCTTACTTTTATAAATTCAAGATTAAATTTTAGTTTGGATCCATTTCAAACATACCTTTATTTAAAGTTTTTAAACAATTTAATTTCTGAGCTCAAATTCTTGAATTTCATTTTCAATCCCAAATTTCAAATTTAAACTATCCCGAATTACATAAATTCGAGGTAAATTTTAAATGTTGACTTAATCCTTTTAAATCAAATCAACTTATCTCTTTATACCATTTAATTATGAACCCATTTCAAACTTATCTTCAATAAATTTTAATTTGGTTGTATTTCTATTACCACTTAATTTAATTCCAATTCAAGATTTTAGTTTGGTTGTATTTTATATTACTTCTTAATTTAATTTCAATAATTTAACAGCCAATCACCTTAATATTTATTAGAAAAAATTATTGCTTTATATATCAAAATATATTTTTATATAAAGTCATTTAAAACCTTTTAAATAAGAAAATAACAAGTGCGCGCTCATATATATATATATATATATATCTATATATATATATATATATATATATATATATATTCCACTCATTCTAGAGTAGTCCGTACTCAACTTAATGAGTAATCCCCACCAGAGCCAAGGTTCTCGCTTAACCTTTCAACTCTGATACCAACTGTAACGACCCTGAATTTTCGAACTCGAAAATTCCAGATAGTTATGAAAAAGAAGAAAGAGATAAAAGAAAGAAGAACAGACATACCAACTTCTCACATTCGCAGCGGATAAAATACAATAGTAAATAATAACAGTTTACAAAAGAATACTATATCTGTCGATTACATTTTAATACATCCGAGTTACACATTTATACAGACACTGGATATACAATTATCATGTCACAGATATATCGAAATAAAATACAGCGGAAACACTTCATACGTTCATGCCATCCAGCTCGCCTCCTGAGCTCCAGAACGTTTCTATCTGAAAAACTGTAATACTCGGTCTGACCCGAGCATTACACCAAGTAACACTCGGGTCAGGCTGGAAACCAGCGTAAGTAAACCCATCCAACATGGAATACGAAGCATACAACTTATAGAACCCGGGTAACTCAAATCAATTTACAAACTCACAATTTGTTATAGACATAACTTATTTTCAAAATAAGTTTTCTAAGTGCCAAAATTTAGATTAAATAATCCGATTCATTTAAATCCATTCATTCCTACCTTTCAATTTCTCATATCAATTTATAAGAAATTCGAAGTGGTTTCGGGTATCTCCCAATACCCGATCCCGGCCTCTTCGAGTCTCATGTCATCCTATCCCAAGTTATCCATACGAAATACACAACATTTCATATCAGAGATATCAACTCATTCAAAGCATCCAATACCATTCAATCGTCCATAAGCAAAGCTTGTTCGCTACCAATATTAATTAAATTAATCCTGATTGAATTTCTAACCTCAACCATTTAGAATTCTTCACTTGTCATTAATTAATTTCAAATCAATTAATCAACCTTACCTTCATCATTCATCTTTACTAATCAACCTGGATTAATTATCCTTTAATTACATCTAAGTAATTAACTTTAATTAATTTCACGATATTAATTTTCTTAACCAGAATAAATAAGTAATCTTAATTACTTCATGAATTAATTAACTATTTAATTACGTTAATCCTTAATTACTTATACTAATTAACTTCTCATAAGTCACTTATTACTGATTAATTCATTTAATAAATCAATCCTTAATTACGTCATTGATTATATAAATTTACGATTTCCAATTATATTTTAATTTATCCTAATCTAAATTAATTACATTAATTAAACCGCAATATTAATCGTTCTTGATTTCTCTAAACCTGTAATTAACTATCCATTTATTTACTTCACTAAATAAATAAGTTTCTCCTTAATTAACCATCTTAGTTAATCTCTTGATTAATTGCACAAAATAATTATATTTTATTAATTTCATTAAGTAATTATTTATCAAACCATCAAATGATTATTCTGAATTACTTACACTTAATTAATTAACTTAAAACTTAATTTATTAATTAATTCAAACCCTTAATTACTAGATTAATTAACCCAAATCATTAATTAATCGAATTAATTAATTATCCATTTTAATTACCCTACTAATTTAATGAATCACAAATCATTAACCCCTTAGTAACTTTAAAATGGAAACATTTTCTTATTTATATTTTAAGTTTAAAAAAACTTAAAATCCCCAATACTTCGAGTTAAGCAACAATTAACTCAAGAACCAAGCAAAACCAAAATCACTAGATCATCAATTCACAGTGTACATCAAATCAATTCAATCATTCAACCAAATATGTAAATTTAACCATTTAAATTTAAATAAAAAATCCAACAGAGTGAGATTTACTCGCCTTTGCTTTAATTTGCAATCCATCTCAAAATTATCATGGTTTCCTCGATTTTTGACCTTATATAAATAATTCATGATATGTTACTATCTGAATTAATCAAATAATTTATCACCATTACTTATCAAATTTTCAACTGATTTAAACTATTTATACATTTTTTTTAAACTCCACACTATGTATAAAACCCCTTTTATTTTCCTGTAAATAAACAAGCAGTAACTTCTTACTGTAAATGAATTAAACTTAAATTGGAAAAACGAGGATACCTCACTGTCTTGGCCTTGCTTGTCACCATCAACCCAAGACTCGCGACCACTTTCCATGCGCACGCATCGAAGCGCTGCCACTACCCTCGAGAACTGCCTGCTCGAACCAGAACATATCATCGCGACAAGGCACATGCCGAAACCCTCGAGCGCCATCGAACGCGAACCCCATCAACTTCCCATAGCTCGAGACTGCTCTCGCCCGTGTGATGCTTCCCATGCCTCTGCCTTCAGATCTCATCTCCTTGCCATCTCGCGCGAACGCGACTTCGCCTTTACTTCGAGAATCCCCAAATCGAGAGCGTCCCGCCTTTTTACTCGCGATCGTGCCTCTTTGTCGAACTCGATTCTCCACCACATGAATACGTCGCGGCCTCACGTGAGCTCAAGCTTACCTCGGCTCTTCAATTTGGTCAGAGGATTTGAGAATAGAAATCGCGATGGGTTTATGATTCAGTCGCCATTTTTTTATGGAATTTCGATTTTCTTTTTTTTTAGATGTGTTCGATTTACTGTTGAAAGTTAGAGAGGGGACGAGGATAAGATATAGGGTTGGGGAAGCTTCTTGAGTACGCGTGTATAAAGTATAATTGAATATTGAAAATATCCCACGCTGTATAACGCGAAATCCCGAACCCCGAATCAGACATGCCGACAAACGTTTATAAGGTTTTACCCGCATTCCGAACACAATGGAACGTGTTTCGGAGGCTAATTTGATCGTATGCGCGAGTTACAAAAGAAAACGATCAAATTTAAATTAAATCAATTAAAATAGTTTCTAAGCGTTTTGAGCTGCCAGGGTCAAACGACAACACCGATTGCTACGAAAATTGCAATCTAATAATAACTAACTATTACGGATCCAATGGAACTAGTTTCGTCGAATTCCGAGACTGTGCCTCGAAAGGGTATTTTTAAATTCAAATTAAACGATATGATTTCAAAACTGAACAAATCACCTTTAAATTAAATTTCAACCATTCTATTTTCTTCAGTATCATCATTATAAATTTTTTAAGCCTTCAAATTATTTTAAACATGCATAGAAATTTCAGATTCAACAATTTGCCCAATTTCAATTATCAAATTCAATATTTAAACTATATAATTCAATGATTTAATTATCAGGTAAACATTGATATCTTGAATTCAAGTTAAAGTTAACTTTAAATATTTTAAAATCAATTAACTATTCAAATTTAAATTGTTAGAAATTTTGGGTCGTCACACTCTTTTTCCCTTCTTTTCCCTTATTTCCATCGCTTCTATATTCCAATAAACTACTCCAAATCAAATATATATTTTTTGAAACCGTGTATAGTTTCAATGGCAACAAATTTTTTGTTGAACCCTTCTTCCCATTGCGAATATTTCTATATCAAAAACTCTACTTTTCAAGTCCTGTCCCGAGTCCAGTTTTGGACGAAAATACACCGTATTATATCAAACATATCTCCTTAAGTAATGAACCAAATTATACGATTTTTTTTTTCAAATCATTTATTTTTCCAATGGCTTCAACTTTCTTTTAGACCAGTTCTTCAAATTCCTTAACTTTCTATGCCAAAAGCTCAAATCATTTCGAAGTATATTTGAACTCGGATTTTCAACTTAAAAAACACCTCTGTTTGTTTTGACCATAGCATCCTCAAGGAAAAGGCTTTTTGAGTGATTCTTTTTTTGAAATGGAGAGAAAAGAATTTGCAACAACTTTCACCTTTATAGATTCAATAATAATATGCCGGTCCGTATATTTTCTTAAAGATGGCCTTGTTTTTGGTTTGTCCGCTGTTCAAATTTGGGACAAATCAAAGGTAAGTGTTTTAACCCACTCACAACTACTAAATTATCTTATGTTGGTTAAATTAGATTTGTGCTGTGATTAGAAGTTTATTAATTGTTGTTTGGTGTTTTAATTTTTCATTTAGATTTAATTTGATTTAATATTGAATTTTGTAGCCATGTAATTAATATTGAATATAATTTCTAGTTAAACACCTAATAATGATAACCAATTAATTGTTGTGATTTATTTGCTAATTTGGATGTTGATTGTGATGTATGTTATTGGTTGAAATTTTGGATGATTGGACATTTATTTATGCTTATATCCCTGTTATCACTATGGATTGAAATAATACATACCCGAATGATCTTGTAGATTAGGGAAATCATTTTGGGTTGAAACGATAAACCCGAGCGATTTTCATTGATTTGAAAATTTTAATTTTAGATATTGGTTGAAATGATATATATATATATATATACATACATACATATATATATATATATATATATATACACGTACATATATATATCCATAAAATTTCTTGAATTTGGATTATGTTTTGGAATTGAATTATTTAAAAGGTTTAAGTTAAACTTCGAATTTTTTAAATTAAAGTGGTTTAAATTAATACCTCAAATTGTTTTAAATCTTTTGATAATTATATTCACGTTGTACACTTGATAGGAGATGGAAAATCCCCTAAAATCTCTAAAGCTATTGCATTCACCTTTTATTTTGGATTAATTTTACTGACATAAGATCTTTTAGTTCTAATTCGAGTGTTTTGTTTTCATTATGCTCGGGTCAGTCTGAGCTTTTCAGTGTATTGAAGACTATTTTCTGGAAGACGAAGACGAAGATTCAGTATATTATTACTATTTATTATAATTATTCTACTACATCATGTATTCCGCTGCATTATTTGTTTATTCATGTTGTATGTATAACTCTGATTTGAATTGTAAAAGTGTAATCATATGTTATTTGTAAAACAGCTTCATGAACTGTTTATTTGAGTATTATATTTTGTCATTCCGCTGCGAGATTCTGTGTTTTATTTTTCCTTCTTTTCTTTTATTTTCTTATTTACTCATTAATAATCCTTCCTTTTGAGTGGTTTGAATTAGACATGTGTGGTTTATTGTCAATTTAAACCGTCCAAAAAGGTGGGTCGTTACACACAGGATTCTCGAACGTAGCCCTCATAGGAATGTGACTATGCACATGGTCCCTCAATACTGGACCTAGCCTAAGGCAAACCTACCCGCCTTCTTAGCTGGAGATTGATCATATGCATTCTAAATTTAGTCGAGAGGTTGAACTGACCTATATAAGCTCGGATAAAGAAATTCCCCTTCATCAAATGAATGAACTTCTCTACATGTTCATGCTTCTCTGTTCCAGAATTAAACTAAGTTTCAAATCTCCTCTTGAAGTTCTCTTGCGTGACCTCGTCTTCTGGAACCTCATCTATAACTGACACCGACCAGGCTAATTCTTCCCTAAGAAGGTACCGGGAAGCAACACTCCTATGGCCTTTACCTACTAGCACCATATCACTAAAAATCCTATTATAAGTATAAATCTAAATATGTGTATCCACAAAAGCGCTAGTACTGTCAAAAGACTTACCCTTCAGACTGAGGAAGTCCCAACATAACTTTGGGAAATCAATAACTAGCAGTGTTACTAATATTAAAGCCACACCTATTCTACCACCTAGTGCACCCTCTTGAGTACCCACAGTTGGTGGAGTAACCCATGCTACGGTTTGTAAGTAGTTATGGAACCATGTAGGTATAGGCACCACATCGGTGGCAACTTATGCACCTCTAGTTATCACTGCTCTAGTACCTCTACCACCTCTACCACTCATAGTAGCAAACCTGAAATGAGGATACATTTAACAGCATTTTAAGAGTAGTTTGAAGTACATATGTAATATAAGGTTATATATATTATATAATAGAAAATATATAAGTATGCGCTCTCGTTGTTTCCTAGTTCTTATCGAAACGCTTGATCTTAGGCTTCAATACCAAATATTAAGATGTACATCAAGATTCTGACGCGCCCCGTCGATGCGAGATTGACCATCATACTTGACATTAGTACAAGTTCAAAGTATGGTCTGGCTATACGACCTGTCTACTTAAGCATGGTTTTCTAATATTTTAACGGTTCCTGACCAAAATTCCAATGTTCTATAGGGGCACATTCATTTTTGCTCGACGTTGACCTATCAATGTCAACCCATTAATGTTGACCGATCGATGTTCAAGTTTCGATTAACTATGGGCTAAAATTTAGCAAGGTAGAAAAAAAAGAACGAAAGGAGGAAAGTGCAAAATAACTCGACATGAAACTTAGGAAGTTCTGGTAAAACCATGAAATATATGAGGAAATGAAAGATAGAAGAAATACCCATTGTTGTTAAAGATCGAGGTTAGTGATGGGATCAAAGAGCTTTTATATGTAGATAGCTTGAAGACAGTTAATGAAGGTTTCAAATGCAAAGGTTCAATAAAGATAACAAAGAACATCTCCCCTTTTATAAATTTGGATCTCCAATCTCAATAGTTAGATGAAATGAGCGAGAAGCAATATGGGTCGTCAGATTCTAATTGAGTGCGTCGTTACATCAAACGTCATATTTCTAAAACCGTATCGAGGAACAAATCGCCACAAACAATGAGAGCAAAACATGTGTCATTAGTACTAGTTACGAATAATACAAGCCTGTCTTTGTTCGTAGAGATGAACCTAGGGAAAATATGCTCGTTTTTCTAGCAAAAGTGTGAATGTGGTGCATTAGGCCTATAGCACATCAACAAAGGCCAACAAGGCACATATCCATCAATATCTCCTCCAATCCAATAACATGTCCGAGACCTCGCCTGTCATTTTCCTTATATCTGTGAAGAGCTTCAAGCCACGCAGAAAGTATCTCCTCGCCCCACGACCAAGTCAAAACAAAACAACACCAATTCCTGTGGCCGTTTGGCCACTCCGGGACCGGTCCGCGCCTCTACCTAGTCGCCATATACTCCACCAACTGACCTCTCTGCCCTCTTTGTTTTGTCGTGACTATCCAGGCTTCTGACAAATGCATTTGATTACCCTTCAAAAAAAGGCGATAATATCATTTTATTCCCTTTGACAAAAGCATCTGTATCTTTGTCAAGATCAAATACTTTTATATCTTGTGCAATTTGCTTTAATTGCACTACTCATTAATTACACTCTGAATTATTCCTCATTCCACATTTTAATTTATGATTTTAGTAAGCAACCTTTGTCAAGATCCATCTCAAATCATCATCCCGATATTGGCTACAAATATAGTCGATAAGTTCCCTTGAGGAAAATTGCATAGTTTTATGTGTATAATTGAGACTTGTAATTAATCTCGTTCGAAATAACAGTAGGTTATTTGATTTTGTTTCTGTTTACATTTACTTCCTAAAGTTCCTAATAATTATCTTGCTTCATGTAATGAATTGTAAAGAATTACATTGTCATGTCTCAATAGAAACCCTTGGTGTTCATGTTGTATTAATTGCAAACACGAGTGAATTCATAAATCATGATTATTGGTCAAACACTTATACATGAATTTCTAATGTTCCTAGTCAAAGGTACATGAAGAAAAACATATGGATATACCAAGAAAATTGTGTAGCGAACGGTCATTGAATCTGCGAGCTCTCGAACTAAGGTTGAAGCCAAGGTTCGAAATTTCGTTTTCCGTTTTCGTTGTGGTCATTGGTAATTTTCAAATTTCCGGATCCGTTCCGAAAATTCCGGAAGTTCCGCTTTAATTCCGGTTTTTTAATTCTGCTACTTTTTTGCTTTAATTTGCTATATACGTTAATAAATATCTAATACCGTCGTAAATTTATATACATACTTTACATTACATATAAAATGCATACTTTAATTAAAAATCCACTACGTAAAATTCTGCATTATTCATTTGAGATTTTAAAACTTTGATCAATTTTGAAAATTTTAAATTTTTTGTTATGATTCGATGTAAGTTAACAAAAGTATAACTTTTTTTATGAAATTACATGATTTCTTCTCCATTTATTTATTGTCCATATTAATTTGTTTTTTTTTTTTAATTTTTATATATTTGTTGTATTTTTTAATTTTTTATAAGTTTTTTTTCAATATTTCAAAAGCAAATCCGGAATTTAGAGCGGAACCGGAATTTTGATCGGATTCCGTTCCGGCTATGAATGGAACCGGAACGGAATAATCGGAATTCCGCCGGAATTTCAAACCATGGTTGAAGCACATAACCACTAAAAGAGTTGTGCTAGACATCATTCGGTTCAATATTGTAAGATATGCAATATTCACGTAATAATGAGCAGATATAATGGGTTCTTTTAGAAAATGAGTCATGAGAGGTTGCCTAGCTGACCCAGGCCCATGGTCCATCTTGATTTCGACATATATGCAGGCTGATTTCCATGTATCACATACACGTAAAAGTTCAAAAATATAGAGATAAAAAATGGGAGATAAAATCTATGGCAACTGCAGCCGTAATTTGTTGTTTTATAGACACAATTATGCATAAGTAGATACAGAACTAAATTAGCACAACATTACTTCCAAATGGCCGTTCGCTTCACAAAGCATGGAATGCGTTGACACAAGATAGAGAAAAGCTACAATTCTACTGAAGGTAAAAAAGAGTTGATGTTATCTGGCTTACTCTTAAAGCTTTTACTTAAGACGTTCTTTGCTTTTCGATAATGGATTCCTGTGGCTTCACCTTACAGACAGAATATGTCATTGATTTTATAACAAGCAAAACATATGAACAAGCAAGATGAAACAACGTTGTTTTAAGTTTAACACAACATGAAAGATACGTACTGAACAAGTATGAAAAATTCTAAAAAACTACAAGTATCGCTTTTCACTTACTACACGGTTCTAGTGTAAGCAAAATCTACTGAACAGTGAACTCTACATATATACTGAAAATAAATACGTGTTTTGAGTTTACGTGATAGATTGTTAGTACTTTTTTTCTATAAATTCATCTTCGATTGATCATGAGTAAATTTCTATTGTGTGTTCTGGCTGTTCATCTCTGTGCACCGAGGTAGCTTCTCTCCTCTGTCAAAATACAAATAAAAATAACAATAAAGATTTAAACATACTTAAAGTGAATAAATTTGACAAAATATAACGGTGTAAATAGGTTGATCATACAGACAATATTTTGCCGAAGTTGCTGGTGATGATATTGCCGTTGTCTACGCTGTATGGATGCTATTGTTTTCATTATGAAGTAGAATGGCAATACGATTCCTATTGCCCTTAATAGGATAACCTACAATGGATATTATTAATCTTTCTTTCATCAGCTACATTACAAAAAAACAGATAAATTAGATAAAAAGAAAAAGAAAAAAAAAATACTCACGGTGATCAGCGCAAATGGATAATGGCCTTCTCCATTGGAGACTATAATATAAAAATGTCTTGCTAGAAGGATGAACAGCAACTGTAAAAGAGTTAAAATTGGTAAATAAATGCAGTGATATTTATGAACAGCATAACTGAAGCATTTAGAACTCACTATAAGAGCGGTGAACCGAAAGCAAATTGATCTCGCATCATATGAAGGCGAACATTCTGTGTATTCCTGATCAGATTCGAACTCATTTATGAGCATTTCAGTTTCAGTCTCATAGTTAAGTCTCGGAACCTCCAAGCTTCTTCTGTAGAGAAAACATGATTCTTTTTCTTGCTAAACTTGTTTACTTGCTCTTAAGATTTACTTAAAAAGTCAATTGATTTCAAATATGGTTGTCATATTATTTTTATCGCTCACTATTTTGACTAATAGTGGTAATTTTCAAAAAATACTTTAAAAATACATGTTTTGGACCAATGTACACAGATACTAGTAGCAAAATACTGTTTTTTTTTTCTTTTTTTTCTTTTATATCAAGCTAGATTTCCATAGGTATGTATCATAGTTAAGGACAATTTCTATATGATCTAAATTAAACCACAGTTTCAAATTATAAATCCGAATAAGAACTCAAGTCGGATAAATATATTATGCAAATATGGTTTGTCAAAAATAAAGTTTGCTAAATACTCATCCAATTCGTATGATCTAACAATATCCATACCGTTAGGTAAAAAATATATTTCGTGTTCAATGTGATTCATATCCAACATGAGAAATATATGAATTTATGAATGATAAAATGTAGTACAGCAGGTAGGACTCAAAAGTTAAAAGCAACTAAATTTATCAGCATTTATGCAGCTATTTTCTACTGTGAAAAGCTGATATCACCCAGATGCAATTCAAATTAAAGTGTCACCTGGGATTCAACCGACTACTGGTTCTTATTGGACAAACTTCTGCCTCTTCCTACTCCTTGTACTAATAATATATTGAATTCATATTTAATTTACACAAAATAGTGATCAATCATGATATGAACATTAAGGTTTAAAATAATTGCTAAGTTGAAGATATTGATGCTAAACTTACCGAAAACATATGTTATTGGTTGAATTTAATTGTGATTACTGTAAAAAGGCAGAGCGCATTAATATTTCTCACTTTCGGAGTAATTTGCAATAAACTGAACATTGTTCATTACTAATTATTTTTAGATGTATCTTTTAAAAAGTTTAATGAGAATAATACTTTCCGATTAGAGAAAATTTTGGCTCTTTTAAACGACGAAAGAAAAAAACAATATATTCTTAAGAACTTATAACAAAGTTTTTCTCATTGAAAGTAATAATCTCACAAGTTACAAGAGTTTTGGTACTCAACTCATGTCGAATAGTAAATAATAGTTAGCACTTAATTGCATCAAAATTATTGAAAAAGACATAACAAGCAAATACAAAGCTAGTTATAAATTAACATTTACCTAATGGTCACAGCAATATCAACCAATGCTACTTTGGGAGAAACTATGTATCCAGGTTCATATTTCTGCACAAATTCAAATATATTGTGCTTAGTTTAAACTAACATATGTAGGATGTTTATTCCCAACTTATAACAAATACCGATTCATAATGTCGGTTTGCAATAATATTCACAATGTAAAACCTCAAAAACGCCAACATGATTATGATAAATGAAAATACATCAAATTCTCTATAATAGTTTTAGCTACATATTACTTAGAAAAGAAAAGAAAAAAGATTTTTATTATTAATTTTTTCGGTTACCTGTAAACAAATTTCACAAACTGAACTCCCTTTTTCATCACACCACCTCTGTACACAATCTCTGTGTGCAAACTGCAACGAGCAAATAAATTTGAATAACAAGGTAAGATAACTCACAAAAATAATAAAATCTTATTATTGTGTGAATAATATCGTAATAGAAGTTGGATTACATACCTTGAGAGTTCCTGAACAAGCACAAGGGGATTCCATGCTTGTCGAGTTTTCATCTTCTTCTTCATGGCATATTCTACAGGTTATTGAAGAAGAAGAAGAAGAAGGAATGAAGCTATCATCAATATACAACTTAATCTCGTCTTCGTTTTTAATCATATTGTGTTTATCTTCTTCTCCCTCTGTTTTGTTTCTGATCCTATTTTCTCTCGGTATTTGTATTTTTTTCTTATAATTTTTTATTTCAGGTTAGTTTTAGACGAAGCAAATCAAATAAATATTTCTTAGCTATTTGATGCCATATATGCCCGCAAAATGCCAATTGTGCCCAATGCACTTCTGCAAGTAGTGGAGATTTATTCTTTATAACCGTTTATTATTTTTTATATTTTTGTTGTTGTATTAACTGAGAAAATATACATTGATACGTAAGACTGCTTTTTTTTAGAAAATATATCTTGCGTATTGTCTTAATCAAAATCTAAAATTATGCAATTAACATATTTTTGTACATTTGTATGATAACATGAATTTGTGGCCATAATTGACTGATTATTCTTTAGTGTTTTCTCGTTGTTTTTTTGTTATTTGTAATTAATGGCTAACGAAGACATTTGTCTAATGATGGTTAATAAAACAGTATGTGCAACATATATATATCATTCATCACTTTAAGCAACAACTAAAAATATATTCCTTCATTTTGTTTTACAAACATAAGAGTTGAATGTAAAATGATGCATGTAAATCAATATTAGTTTAGCATATGTGATTAAGCGAATAAGTTAGGTATAGTATTAATAATACTACTGTTTTTAGATTCCGAGTAGTTAATGTTGGGTCTAATCAACATTAATTATGAAATGATTTATCAAATAAACCAACTAGGATTGCATATTGCATTGTTTAGAGGAAGTATTGATGTTGCTTGTTACTAATATCAATTAAGCTTTATATTAAGTAAGGAATCCTATCATATGCTTGAAAACCATAAACTTCTTTCAGTGGATGAACCAAATTGTAAGTAATTAAGTTATCTAATTTTTCATGTAGAGTATATTTGTTAAAAGCAGCTTAATTTTAACAGTTATGAAGTCAGGTGGCTTAAGAACCTAACTCAAATTTAAAAACGATTAAGGTTGTATATGTGCATGGCAAGCACCAAAATAGTATTAGGGGCACATGGTGTATATACTAAAAGATTCTTCCATTATCTTCTAAAATACATTCATTATTCAACTTGCTTCTTTGGACTATCAACCCTCCAGCCTACTCTTACTCTGTTTACTAACTTTAGATGAAATTATTTGTTGGCAACGCCAATAAAGTATTATATCTTTACGAATATTTTCAAATTTAATGATGCTGTCAAATGAACTCTATGTGAGAAGGATGTTTTCTTTATAAGGAAATGTTAGTTGATAAGTCAAACCACTCTGAATCTCCAATTGTACACACAAAACAAATCGATAAAAATACATACTAGATTAAGATTTTCAATACTTACAAATGTTAACTTTTACATGTTATATTGAAAATGAAGTATTATATGAAAGTTGGGTACTAAACCAAGTAGAATGTTATGTACAGTATTGCTGGCCTTAATTCTCAAAGATCATTTGACTCAAATTGTTGTTCAAAATGGAGAAAATATCATTCTAAAAATAAACTTAAGTTTCTAGTCTCTATCTTCAAGTCTGCTTGCGTCAAAAAACCCAAATACCCTTTACGTTTTTAGCATTTTAAACGTGCATAACTTTATGTAGAAACATCGGATCATCATACTGTATTCATCAAAAAATCATAAATTTTACAATCTTTAAAATGAGATGTTGATACCAAAAAATCATATCTACAGTGAGGCAGCAATTATTTCATATATTTGCAGAGAATTCTACAATTTTTAAAAAACATCAATTTTTCTTCAAATGTCAGTAATTATTCCATAAAATTCCAGATTTTTATGCAGTTATATGAAATAATTGTAGACTTCTCTGTTATTATTCCATATAATTGCCGACCTTTCTACAATTATTTCATATACTTGCCATGCAATTATATGAAATAATCATTAATTTTTCTTCAAATGTTAGCAATTATGGGGGAATTAATTTAAAGGACAAAATTTTCTGTATTTTTTGCCTCAAGGACACGACCTCAATATTTTTACCATAAGGACAAACATTCTTCTAAAAATTATTCACAAGGACAAACATTTTTCAAAATTATTCATAAGGACAACAAAACTGATACCGAGCTAAAAACTGATACCTAAAAACTGCTACCGATAACTGCAAACTGATACCTAAAAACTGCTATCAATAACTAAAAACTGATACCTACAGAAAGTTGTCCTTCAGGATAAAATATTGAAGGTCTGTCCTTGAGGCTAAAAAGCTGTGAAATTTTGTCCTTGACAATAATTTCCTGAGCAATTATTCCATATAATTGAGACTTTTATGAAATTATATGGAATATTGCAGACTTTTATGCAATTATAAGGAATAGTTGCAGACTTTCTGCTATTATTCTATATAATTGCAGACGTTTCTACAATTATTCTGTATACTTTACATTTTCTGTAATTTGTGAAAAAACATCGTTTTTTTCTTCAAATGTCAGCAAGTATTCCATATAATTGCAAACTTTTATGCAATTATATAGAATAATTGCAGACTTTATGCAATTCAGTAGAATAATTGCAGACTTTTCTACTATTATTCCATATAATTGTATACTTTTCTACAAATTCTAAATAAGCGCAGAAAAGTGCAACTATACCATATAATTGCAGATTTTTCTGCAATTATTGAATATAAATGTTGAATTGTCTGCAATCATACCATATAATTGCAGAATAACTTGGCCTCACTCATTAGAAAGACAATAAAATGGTGAAAACAGTTTGTTAATCCATCATTTCTACAAAAAATTGTTGTGTAAAAGATTGATAATTAATGAGGTCCAAATTTTAATTACGGATGTGAGAATAACATCCACATATGACGAACCAACATTCAGCCATGGAGCTGAGGGATATTTTAGAAAAGAAAATTGCAGTATTTGAAAATAGGGATGTAATTTATATCTTTTTGTGGGAGGATGTTTTGTATATTAAGTTCGATTTTAGGGACGTGTCTCTTATTTTCACTAATTGTTAACCTTTCTTGGTGCTAAGCCTAAAAATCACAATTTTCCAAGATGTGGAACTTTGATGTTCATCATGTCCACTTCATGTATGACATGACGTATCTCGAACCAACGTATGCGATCATAGTGTTTTGAGTGACACGTAACGTCTAAAGTGCATGGGTTTTAGTTGTTAGCTTGGCTTTGATAACATCGACATTTTTGCGATTTATAGAATTATATAGGATAACAGAAAAATATTATACCATTATCAACAATGAACATGTTCGATTTGTAACTCTCTCCTTCTTTTACACTGAACAAATTGATACCACATCCAAGTTAGCATAAAACTAAACATCAGACCAGTTTGGATAAAAATGGGGAGGAGATGGTGGGGAGAGATTAAAATGGCAAAGCTTTTGTCATTTTAATTAAAACGACGAAATTTTTTTTGTTTAATCCTCCAATCTCAAACCCTACATACCATCAGCTATCCCCTCATTCTTTCTTCCTCGTTATTCCATTTTTCAACACGTAATCAAAAAACCCTACCTTCTTTTCATCAAAATTTTCACCCCAAACCACTAAATCAAAACAAACTACACAAATTAAATCTACCCATGTTGAAATATCTAAATTACTCAAAAGTTTTGCAAAAAAGTTCATGCATTGAAAAAGTAGTAGCAGTGACGGCGGTCGCCATGGAGAAGAAAATGTGATTGTTCCATTTGGATATGAGTATGAAATAAAAGAGCTGCTTAAAGCAGTCAAAAATTCCAACGAGGAGGGCGAAGGTGAAAGCGGTCGCGATGGTCAAAGGGGTGATGGAGGCTGCCAAAGTGGTCAAGTAGGCATGAGTCGTAGGGGAGTGGGGTAGGTTTTTACTAAAGTTGTTGAGCTAGGTGGTTTTGTAGATTTGAACGTGAATGTTGATAAATTTCTTACAGATTTTCGATTGCTTCTAGAAGGAGAAGATCATGTCAACCGCTAACCAACTTGGCTATAATTATTGATTTTTTTACCTATTACGGTTAATGTAAATCATCATTCTATCACATATAGTTAAGATTTTGTTTAACTAAAACAGGTACAAAATATTTGTTCCCACGGTTCGTTAGCTAATGCCTTAAAATATTTTCACAAGCATTTGTCAAATATTCATAAAGTCTTAGTTGCATGAGCATATATTTCATCATTTCTTAGATAATTTAATCATTCGTTTAGTTTCAATTTATCGTAGTTTATTTCGACTTGTTATGTAATTTGATATTTTAGGCATCAATAATGTTATTAAAGGTGATTTCAATCGTGTTTGTTATTACTCTTCGGTGATATAAAACCACCCTTACATTTATTTTCCTTGTAGTGAGTTAGGGATTACATGGTTAGACTTTTCTATGCACACCAGTATTAGCATAGGAGTGGCTGATTTTTCATCAATTCCATATGATGATAGGTGACATGGTCAGATGCTTGTTCATGACATTTTTCCACATTTAGACACTTCATCGACATCTTATCAGGCCGCCTATCAGAGTCAGTGCAATTGTAGTTGTCATGGATAGCATACTGATGGCATATTCATTAGAGAATGATTTGAAACTTGCTCGATTGTTTGTACTACATCTTGGGAAAACTTGTTTTTCAGTACCAATAGTAGTATGCAGGTTACCTATGTTGAGACCATGGTAGGTTTGGACTTTGACTGCACTGTCATGTCAAATTAGGGTATTTCTATACCTGCGTATCTATAAAGATGTTTGGACACATAATGCATTGTTTTCGATTCACATGTTTCATTATTTGGTTTTTGAAAGTTGTTAACGTACTGGTATTTTGAGTATTCTGGAAACTTTCATTTCATGACAATGACTTCAGATGCTTCTAGCTTCTTTCCTGTGTGAGTAATAAAAGGACTAGGATAACGAATTATATCATGTATATTCGGTTGCACGTAAATGGATTGACTTAAGGACGTATAAAAGGCAGTAGATATGGCATCCGTTTGATGGTAGCGACTCATTCGAGCTTGAGTTTTTGCAGTTAGCTAGGATGCACAACATGTGAAGATTTCCTTTAGTATCGTATCCTATAGTGGTTCTTACTAGTATATCGGTAAGAGGTGTCGAAGATAGTTGCATGGCCATGATGTCATTCCACTACAAATAAAAAGACCCTTCAATAACGTTTAAAATCACTATAAAAGGCTTTTATAGCGTTTTTATAAACGTTGTAAGTCAACAAGTTGTAATAAGTCAATGACCTATTATTGCAAAATAAGAAACATTATAAAAAATTGTCTTTTATAGCATTATCAAAATGCTATAAAAAAAACCTTATTAATGAGTTTCTTAAAATTCTATAAAAAAGCCTTTATTATACTGACATGTTGGTGTACAACGGTCATAAAATGCTATTATTAACTAGCACTTCATAAACGCTATCATAGGCTTTAATGGTGTTTTAAAAATGTTATTAAATCCTTTAACTACGTTTAAAAATGCTATCAAATCCTTTAATAGAGTTTTAAAAATCATTTTTGCAGTACTTATATGTCCTTTACCACACTATAATCAACAAATTTACATAAACACAATGTTAACCCGCCTTTGGCAAGGCCATGGAGAGGCGGATTTAACTAAATTGACTTCTCGTTTACCGAGGCTGGAATATGATGGATTTGATTTAAAAGGATGAAGTTCACTTGGATATGTCGTTCGGTCCAGGAATGGAGAGGTTACACAGCTCGGTCAGGAAGTTATGGGTCATTCGGCATGGACGGTTCGGTCTGGATGCTCTGGGTCGCTCGACATTAAGGGTCGATCAGGGTGGTTCAGCATTGAGGTGAGAACAGGGTGGCCCGGCATTGAGGTGAGAGCAGGGTGGCTTGGCATTGGTGGGATGGTTCGGTATAGGAGGTGGCTCGATATGGTTTGGGTTGGCAAGGTGATGTGGGAAGGCATCAGACCTCACTCGGCATTGTACCTCACTCGACATTGGACGTCGCTCGGCATCGGACCTCGCTTGGCATTGGACGTCGCTCAGCATCGGACCTTGCTCGGCATTGGACATCACTCGGTGTTGTGGTTCGGTCAGAGTCACTTGGCTTTGTGGTTCGGCCTTGGTTTCCGTTCGGCATATGTGGGTCGGTATGTACAGAACTCAGGGTCGGTTACAATGATAACTCTGGTTCGGCAATGAACTTGGTGGGCCCGGGTCACTCAAAAAGCCCAACAACTCAGGATTTTCCTATAAATCACTACACCATACAAGCAATTTTGCAACACCATAGTGCGGCAAATTCGCAACGGACTTAGGCCGTTGCAATATTACAACGGCTTTGATCCGTTGCGAACACTTTGGCAAAGGCTTTGAGCTGTTGCTATATTAGAACGGGTTATAGGGCCATTGCAAACCATGGTCTTCTATGTACAATAGCACACCCTCAAAACATCACGCCCCGTACGTGCCCTTCAATTTTTTTAGCTCCCGCTCCGAAGCTAATTTCTTCTGGCAACAGGGCGATTTCCCCAAATCCCACAAAACCCTAGCTCCACGTTCTTTCCACTTCTCTTCATCGCTACCTACCTCCTCCCAATACTAAACCCTAGTGCTGGAATCAAAGTCGCTTTCTCTTCTCCTCCCCTTACATTCGCTTGCTCTTCACTTTCAAATACCTCGATTTCGGAAGCTTCAACAACACTTTCTCAATCTCGATTCCTGACGAGTACAGCCATTTCTTCGCCAATTGCATGTCGGGGTCCACTATTTCTATGGTTGCACGCACGGAGTTGCTTAATCTTAATAGCGGCCAAAATAATTGGGTCGTTATCTGCTGTTGTGTGATTCTCTTTCTGCTTGTTTGGTCGGTTAGTATATTGAAGGTGACTTGGAAGATTATTTTTAGGCAATTTTACGTGGTGGTGATTGGATATTTGTATTTCACAATAATCACGGTATATGCTATGAAGATAGTAACCCATTACAAGCATGGATGGGTGATTGTAGTGGCAGAGGAGACGATGAACTTGGCGTTTTATCTGTTCACGATTTATATGTTTAGGCCGGTTAAGAAGAAAGAGGATTTAGTTTTGGATGAGGAGGAAGAAGTGGCATTGCAAACAGTTGAGGAGGATATGTCTGGGTTTTAATTATGAGTAGGATATGTTGAATGGGATTTCCAGTATACTACAAAAAATTTAGTACATGGATCATGACACTGAAATCATAGAACACTGATTACAGGTTGGTGTTTGGTGTTTTTCCAGAGTATTTGTACGCGTACCTGCTACTACTGTTTTCTTTATGAGATAATATATAAGATATTCAAACATAGGAATGCTTGAGTGGTAGTTAATTATAATCCATAATCTTCACCAATCACGTGACAAGTACAAACATACCATTACCATACCGTAGAGGAGAGCGTGTTTAGCCATCCTCCTCAAACTTTGGATGAACTATGTTGGCGGCTAATTTAGATAAGTATGATATGATATAGCGAACCATTTTACTACAAGTCCGTCAACCAACCATAACAAGGGATCCCACTTGCTCCCCCGTTTGACCCAATTATCAACAACGCTGCTCAATGATCCTTGTTCTTAGCCATCGGTGATTAGCATTTGTGAGGTTTGATCAGGTTTTGATGGTGTTTTCAATTATTGAGATTGCATCTTTTGTAATTTTGTTTGGCATGGTTGCCATTTTTTTCTTTTATGTGATTTTCATTTTCTTTATGTTTCTTTTGAATGTTTACTACCTTCATGCTATTTGTAGGAATTCTTGCTACCCGTAGTCTTCTCACATAGCTTCCCCTTCTAGTGTAACCTTTAATTTAACCAACATCCCTGTTGCTACCTTCTTGTTTTTGGCACCATCCTCCTATCAAATATGCAATCAATGCTCTGCACTTAGTTATTCAATAAAATACAAGAAATCCTCCTGTATGAAAATATCAGTACCTATCTTCTTTTCTAACGGGGACATATGAAGGACGAGTGCATCATTGACCCTTCTGGTAAGCTTTGTTCTACATACCACTGACCTAATTCTTTCAAAAATTTGATATGGACCATTGAATTTTGGTGATAATTTGTGGGTCTTGTGGTTGCTAAAAGCGACTTGTCTAAATGCACCGGATAACCAAAAATGATCTTACTTGCTTCTACCACACGATTTGGAACGAGTGTCAAGTATCTCATATGATTCACTTTCTGATTCACTTTCTGATGATGAACTCAATGCAAATAGAAATGAGGAGACACACAGCCAGACACCACAAGAGCGTGTTCGTCTTAGTTGTCTGCGTGTCTTGCATCAGTTGGCATCAAGTACTACATGTGCTGAAGCTATGGCAGCCACTAGTGCTGGGACTCAGGTAGTGAAATTTGAGTGATTAAATAATTTTATATGGTTGTTTTAGTTTTAAGCTTCTTTTTTCACGGTTGAAAACTGGTTATAAGATTTATTTACTTATTTATTATTATTATTATTATTTGTAAAAGATAAATTCAATTTTATAACCTTTTATCTTAATATTCAATAGAGTTACCACTATGCATGTGGTCTTTATTGTTTTGAAGATAATTTATTTGTGTGGTCATGTGTGCATGGAACTAGTGTATTGTTTAAGATATTGTCCATAACAACATAATGGTAAAAGCGGTTTATATTTTCAGAGTGTATAAAGATACAGTGAAGTTAAATCGTCATTTGTAAGTGAGTTTGTTCATAGCGTTGAGTACGTTGACATATATTAAAATGGTCGTGGCCAAGAACTTGAATGGGAAAAATTTATTAATGCTTTCAGAATTGATTCTTTTTGTAGCTTATATGATATTGCATTTTCCCAAGGTTCTAATCTCTTTCCAACAGGTTGTTCCTTTGTTTATGAAAGCGATTGGGTGGCAAGGTGGTTGTATTCTAGCTTTGGAAACACTAAAACGTGTTGTTGTTGCTGGAAATAGAGCAAGAGATGCATTGGTTGCACAAGGTTTGAAGTAAGTTGATACAAAATTATACTGAATGCACACTTGTAATTGATCATAATTATTATAACGCAAAAATTCCTCAGGTCTTTTACAGGCTCGAGGAGTTATTTACTTTTATGTTATACACACAGAAAAGGACAATAATGACAGTTTTACTTAGGAGTAAAAGTTAATAATAAAATTGCTCAAGTTCTAGGCCAATGGATTCTGTCTACACTATCATAACTTTTCAATAAATAGAACTATAATGTCTCACTTCATTTCTATGTTCAAATATGAAATGATTTTCTAATGCTATATGGATATTCAATTTGTCACTAGTATCAATATTAATAATTGCTATTATTCATCTTCATCATTATCTTTACATCAAATCCATGACCGGTGTTCATTTTAACTAAATTATTGAGAATACTCATCTAACATTATATTAATATGCAGGGTTGGTCTTGTGGAAGTACTTCTTGGCCTCCTTGATTGGAGAGCAGGAGGATGCCAGGGATTTTGTGTATAGATGAAGTGGAATGACTCTGAAGCTTCAATCGGGCGTGTACTTGCAGTTGAGGTATTCATGTGCTGAAAACATATTTCTTGCTATTGTGACCATGAGTGGTAAAGCTTTTTGCTAAAAAAATTTAGTAGTGGAGCTTTAAAAACGACAATCTGAAGTAACCTATTTTCTTTTTTTTTAAACTGACCTGATCTTCATTATGGATCTTTTTTGGCCTGTTTAGCCTGAGGGTGAGATTAACCCTCAAGGAAATGTTCTCAAATAAGGGGAATGGTAATCTTACCTTCAATAAATGTGACATTCACACCCTATGAGATTTCTTTTCATAATCAATTCACTTGTTATAATCACTTCATTAAATTTGGAAGTTATATAGTTTACTGTTGTGTGAATCTTATTCTCCTGGAGAAGTGTGGCATTATAGAAGTGCGATCTAAGCATATTCTTCATTAACAAATGGTCGTTGTTGTTAGACTATAACATGTTGATTTGGAATGTAATCACTAGTCGAAAATAAAGTTGAACATGTCTACCAACTGGTGACCAAATAAATAGCTATCTAATACTTGTTGTAATTTCGGTAATCTGTCAAGAACGAGGAATGTTGTTAAGTATCTCTTTATACAGTCATCGGTATATTTTTTCTTATGTGTTTTATTTTGCACAATATTAATGATTTGTACTGATCTAGGTATTGCATGCATTCGCAACTGAAGGTGCACATTGTGTTAAAGTAAATGAAATATTAAAAGGTTCCGAAGTAAGTTCTGTTTACTCTCTTCTTCCTTTTGCAAACTTGATCTAATGCAAATGTGGATGTATACATTGGACAATTACTTATTTCTTTGGGATATTTATTTTCCTTTTTTCCAGGTATGGAGTGCTTGTAAAGATCAAAGGCGCGATCTTTTCCTTCCATCAAATGCACAATCTGCAGCTGCTGGAGTTGCTGGACTTATCGAAAGCTCATCTTCCCAACTTCCTTGCGCTCACTCTTGAATGTCTCACTCACTCTTGCCTGCTTATGCTTTTCTAATGTTTCCCATCGTTCGAGTCCCCATTCACAAGTATTGAATAAAACTTATCAGGTGAGGGTTTCTTCAGGCTTTAGGATTTCAAATCTGAATATCATAGGAAAATTAAACTGATTTCATTGCAATAGAAGCAAATCATAAAACCCAACAAATAACCAGTGGTTTATTTGGACTTGGAAGCTCGATACCCTCAAAATAAACTCGATCTTTGAGCTAAAAGAAATGGACTACAGTCAAAACCATACTGAATCCTCACCAAACCATAGTACCGTGGCTTCTATGCCACAGATTCTATGTTGATTTTCTTTGAGCCTATTCATGTTGATTTTCTTTGCCACGAGTTCTATGTTTTCTTTATTCAACTTGTTTTCGAAAAATGCTATAAATGAAGTGTTGTGACCTCTTAAACTATGTATTATGTCTAATCGTTTAATTGGGGACTTCATACCTCTCTGATAATCCAAATAATAAATTCCATTAATTAATTAGTTGCAATCTTTTTTCACTTGGCCTATCCTTCATTTGCATCATCAAGCAACTGCCAGTTTTTTCGTGTGTACTTTAGCTGCTGCTATTGCTGCTTCTTATTCTTTGGTGTTTTTTTTCTACATCAACCTAGCAGTATTTTCCTAGTTTCCCTTTTCTGTTGCAAAGAGTGGAAACTTCAATCTGTAGTTATCCATAATTTATTAAGGCTGAAAATATCCATCCAGCTAAGTTGAATATCATAATTCTATGTAGTTAGATATGTGGTAAAATTATCCTAGGAGCGACTCCCCATTAATTGCTACAGGTTTGTTCATTCTTTCATTGCTTACAAAGTTCTTGGTAACATGTTATTTTCCAACTATAGTTATTGAATAGGATGTTTATAATTTGGACAAAATAATGAATAGCGATTAACTTGATACAGATGATTATGTGACATATGAAAACTGTAATGTAGAAGTTGTAGCAATGATTGAATCTCTAACAGGTATGGTTATTCATTGATGTTTATACTTTATCTACATATCCTTCAAGCAAAATTTATCATAGTGTAGGTGAATCATGGTTTATCAAACGTTATTAATTTTGGCATTTAGGTGCTAGTTAATGTATTTTGGTTAACTTTATTGTTACAAGGAATAAAACTTTTGCTTGAATCTTGTCATAAGGTTTCATATTTTATATCCTTAGCCATTTGTGCACATAATTTTCAACATTTCTCTTGCTTTATGTTTGTGCCTTTTTCCATTCCTGTGCATGAAATGTGACGCGGTATGCCACATATTAAATTTCTTATTATTATCTTTTGGTTAATAAATTTTCTTATCCAAATTTCTATATGCTAGTTGATATTCTAATACATTATTTGATTTTGTGTTTGCAGGATATACTGCTGCTAGACATACCAGTGATACTTGATATAGGGTTATCCAATACCTAACTTTTGAAATAAGTATTTTATGTCAATATTCCAGTGCCCAATAAGCATTAGACGATTGGAGGAAGACGTTATGCACCGTACGTATTGTACTATGCATGTAGTATTATGTAATGATGTCGTTGTTGTACTATGTATGTTATGTATAATTATTGAACTATATAGTGGTATGTGTTGATGTTGAACATTATAATTCAAACATTTGTTATGTTTGGTTTTTGTGTTTAATCTATGAAAAATATTTGGTTTAATAATCTTTCTTTTGTGATACTGTTAAATTTGCAAATTTTTGTATTAATTATGATAACGAAATGACTGTCGTTGATGTAGAGAAAAATTTCGATTTTTTTTTTAAATAAAATATTAATTAGCAACGGATTAAAGCCGTTGCTAATATTTAAAACATCAGTTATACATCTACATTTAGCAACAGCTTTAAGCCGTTGCAAAATAAAATCCGGAACGGCTGCAAGCCGTTGCTAAAGTATATTTTGCAACGGCCCTTAGCCGTTGCAAAAATATATTTCGCAACGGATTTGAGCCGTTGCGAAATTTTTACCACTTCCCATTTCGCAACGGCTCATAGTCGTTGCGCAATTATTTTGCAACGGCTTAAAGCCGTTGCGAAATGAGGATTCTGGTGTAGTGAATACAACATGTGGGGGTTTAGAAAGGGGGATCTTCTTTCGGCTCTCTGGTTTTCTATTTTCGAAGACTAAGATTACTCTGCCATTTTGTAACTATAATAGATTATTGCAGCAATAAAAAGAAAACTTCTAGAGTGGACGTAGGCCGGAGTTAGCCGAACCACTATAAAATATGTTGTTCTTTACCACTTTCATTTTAATTTTGACTGTTCTTCACATTATTACACTCTACATATATTCTCTCTGTGAGCTGTGACTGTGATTTGGTGCTTTTGCTTAGATTTGGATGTTAATGACCAATCTTGGCACTAACATTTTGGTGCTTCCATTGAGAAAGCTAGCACTCGAGGATTTTGGAGCTTGGATTTAGAAGCTTGGGAACTTGGATTTTAGAAAGCAATGGATAGACCACCAATAAGGAAGTAAGGAGCGGAAAGGAGCAATCAGGAAGGAAGTCAAGCAGCCAATTCTGGAGCTGGAGAGGATCACGCATCCATCTACATAACTCGGGACGAGATGTAGGTTATGATGAATTCTATGCAGGAGCAGATGATGAAACGACAAGAAGAGATGATGCAGGCTCTTCTTAGGCAATTTAGACAACCAGGAACTACATGTGCTCAAGATCTTGGAACTAGACCAAAGGAACTCAACCAACAGGCAGATGGAGTGATTCAGCGGGGGCAGCTCCCAGACAACAAACAAATAACCATCTGGATGGACCTAGATTCGGGGGAACACCATTAGGTAATGCTGGACCAGCCCATGAAGGGATACTGGATGACGCTACGCGGCCCGACGCCAATAGGAACACAGGAGTACACGATGAGGAATATGTGCCGGAATTTCCACACAAAGTTGGAGAGCAGCTAGGAAATATGGATAGAGGGAAACCCTTGGCTGGAAACGCTGGATTAGCTGACATTATTAGGCGGACTATTCGCGGAGGTCTAGCAAATAGAGATTTGGAGGGAGTAAATAAAAGTCCGTTTAACCGGAGCATCAGGATAGCTAGGATTCCACCCGATTTCAAGCTACCCACTTTGGAAGTATACAATGGTAAGATGGATCCCGCAAACCACTTAATGAGGTACACAAGACATTTGGAAGTGCTGGGGGCAGCAGAGGAGGTCATAGCTCGGTGTTTCCCCTTATACTTAACCGATATAGCTGCTATGTGGTTTAGACAGCTAGAGGATGGTTCTATTGGGACGCGGACAGAACTGGTGGATAAGTTCTTGAGACAGTTTCGAGTTCACATAAAAAGACCAAAGAATGTGATGACACCAACTTTAGTCAAGCAAAGGGCGAACGAATCGCTCAGGACTTTCTTAACGCGATTTAATGCAACAGTCGCTTCTATGGATCGACCGGATCCATCAATGGTTTTGATGACTGCAGTATCAGGAGTCAAGGATAATTCGAATTTCGAAGTGACATTGATACGGGATCCACCACTGGATCTCGGGGAATTCTTTCATGAAGCTAAAAGATTTCTTCGACAAGAGGAAGCACGTCTGGGTATAAAATCAAAGGAAGTGAACATGGTTAAGGATGGAGGACCGCCCGGTGAGAGCTCGGGTAAAGACAAGGATAAAGGGAAAAGGAAGCGCTGGGGAGAACCAAAATTCTCCACTTACACAGGGTTGAATGCAACACCAGAATGGATATTCTTGAATACTTGAGACCGCCTTCCTTATCGAAGGCCGGCAAGGAGGGATCCCTTAAAACGTGAAAGGGATTTGGAAGACACTATCTCTTTCATGACTTGGACGGGAATGATACTAACAGCTGCAGGCATCTAAAGGATATAATCGAGGAACATATAAGGAATGGTCAGTTGCGACAACATGTCGGAACTCGAAATGCGGCGGTGGAACAGAAGCAGCCATCGTCTATCTTGAACGACGAAGGCATGAGGCCAAGGAATGGTGTCCGGTTGGTCATCAACTAATCATGATGGTTTAGAATAAGTAACAAACTTCAAGAAAATGGCTAAATCACTTACTCATGTACGGGGTTGGAGATAACCCTTAGGCATGCTCTGAGATGATGGTCACCGAGATGCTCCAGTTTGTGAATTTTTTTTTCCTTTTGACTTGGACATTTTCTTTTTCTTCTTTGGTTTTGGAGTTTGGATTGAACTCCCATTTTAGTTGGTTTTTTGGTTTGGATTTCGGTTTGGATGTCTGATTTCGGATTGGATTTTGATTGGAATTTTTTTGGATTTTGGCTAAAAGGTCATCGAGCATGGGCTACGCTCCGCAAGGGTCTGGAGAGACCAGGATTCGGCCTAGGACTTAGGCCCTATATTATCGATTAGTATTTCAGGACATCGAGTATGGACTATGCTCGACAAGGGTTCGGATCGACCTGGATTTGGCATAGGACTTAAGCAACGGAATTATTCGGCGTTCAGGGACACTGAACCAGGAACACCATGGAATTACTTAACACGGGTCGTTAAGTGTAGATTGCGCTTGGCAAGAACCCGGAGAGGTTACAGATTTGGATATTGGCTATGAACAGCTAAGGATTTGGGCATGGACCCGGAACGGTCCCGGATTTGGACATCGACCTGGAGAGGTCATGGACATGGTTATTGGTTGTTGGATACGGATGGATTAGAACTCGGTTATCAAGCTCAGATGGATATATTTGGTAAATGATTTGGTTATTGGATTCGGAATTGGATATCGACTCAGAGTAGTCGTAGATTCAGATTAGGATACAGTGATGGCACTTGGATAAAATGGATTGGATTATGAATCGGAAATTATGGATGTGGATAACATACATACTTTGGATATCGGACTTGAGGCTATTCAAAACACACCTTCCAATAGCAAGGCATGTTTTAGAGGGCAAATGTCAACCCGACTTTTGGCAAGGCCATGGAGAGGCCGATTTAACTAAATCAACTTCTCGTTTATCATGGCTGGAATATGATGGATTCAGTTTAAAAGGATGTAGTTCACTTGGATATGTCATTCGGTCGAGGAGTGAAGCAACACGGCTCGGTCTGAAAGTTGTGGGTTGTTAGGCATGGACGGCTCGGTCTGGATGCTCTAGGTCGCTCGGCATTAAGGTTCGGTCAGGGTGGCTCGGCATTGAGGTGAGAACAGGGTGGCCTGGCATTGAGGTGAGAGAAGGGTGGCTCGGCATTGATGGGATGGTTCGGCATTGGAGGTGGCTCGTTATGGTTTGGGTTGGCAAGGTGATGTGGGTCGACATCGGACTTCGCTCGGCATTGTACCTCGCTCGGCATTGGACGTCGCTCGGCATCAAACCTCGCTCGGCATTGGACATCGCTCAACATCGAACCTCGCTCTGCATTGGACATCACTAGGCGTTGTGGTTTGTCAGAATCACTCAGCATTATGGTTCGGCCTTGGTTGCCGTTAAGCACGTGTGGGTCGACATGTACAGAACTCGGGGTCGGTTACAATGATAACTTTAATTCGGCCATAACCTTGGTAGGCCCGGGTCACTCAAAAAGCCCAACTTAGGATTTGCCTATAAATACAGCATATAAGGGTTCAGAAAAGGGGATCTTCTTTCGGCTCTCTGGTTTTCTATTTTCGAAGGCTAAGGTTACTCTGCTATTTTGTAACTGTAATCGATTATTGCAGCAATAAAAAGGAAACTTCTGAAGTGGACGTAGGTCGGAGTTAGCCGAACCACTATAAAATCTGTTGTTCTTTACTGCTTTAATTTTAATTTTGACTATTCTTCACATTATTACTCTCTACATATATTCTCTCTATGTGCCGTGACTCTGATTTGGTGCTTTTGCTTGGATTTGGGTATTAGTGACCAATCTTGGCGCTAACAGACAATATATCATTTCACACAATCATATAGATTGGATTAAACGAAAAATAACTAACAATTCAACATTCTCATAGAATAATGATATTATGTCGTAATATTTAATGAACATTACATTAAAAGTGTAAATAATATAAGTGATAAAAGATCGTATTACACATGATGATTAAATGTGCAAATCAAAAAAGTTGTTACTTCAAAAGAACTTCAACTCGCTAATACACGGTGTATCGACCCGGAATTTTCGAGCATTTAAAACGAAATATTTAATTGCTTTTAAATATTCAATAGAGTAATTTTAACTTGGATTACGGATATCATAATTTATTTGACAATTAAATTATTGAATTGAATAATTTGAAGTTGAGTAAAATGCTGAATCTGAAATTTTGAAGCCTGTTTAAATGATTTGAAGGCTTATAAAATTTATATTGATAACACTGAAGATAATAGAAGTAATAAAATTTGAAATTAACAGTGGTTTGTTCAGCTTTAAAATTTATATCGTTTAAATTGAATTTAAGAATAGCTTTCCGAAGCACGGTCTCGGAATTTAACGAAAGCAGTTCCATTAGATCCGTAATATTATATTATTATCGGATTTCAATTTCCGAAGTGTTTGGGTTTACCGTTCGATCGTACAGTCCGTAAATGCATAGAAGAATTAATTAATTTTAATTTTTCTTAGTCAAATCTTTTCATGGAAGCTTCACTCCGTTAGCTTCTCATGCAAACTTTTCCCCTCTTTCATAACTCGAGCCTTTGTTTTTCTTCAGTGAAAAAAAAAACGAAGGAGTTAAAAATGGCCGACCCTAATATTATCGCGTACAACTCCATTCTCTCCCTTTTCTTCATTATTATTAGTTGTCGAACTTCTCTTCTACTTTTAGATCATAATCGAATCCCCAAATAAAAAAAATACGAACCATTGTTGAAGGCAACACTATTGAGTCGAATCGACCGGAAATCGCGTGAGCTCGGTCACGGCGAGCGTCAACATGAAGGGGGAGCCGCGTCGTCCTGGTAGAAGTCGCGATTGCGATCGCATGGGGTCGCGGCAGCAGAAGGGCTTGTCGCATCGAATCTAGGGCTTCACTATTTTGAGGTCGGTCGCAATTTGGGATTGGGGTTGCTGCGCGATGGTGGTTTCAGAGGAGGCGATGGTGATTTTTGGTCGAAACTGGGTCGTGCAGTCGAGGGTTGAAGTAATTGGAAGGTTCGTGTTCGAGCCTGAGGTCGCGAGCTTGGTGGGTGATGCGATATGTTCTGGAGATAAACTCGGGGCTGGAGGCGCGAGCTTCGAAATGGGGGTTGTTCACAGGGAGGTGGGGAATCCACGACATCGAGTTCGTTTGGGGTATGATTTCTTATTTATTTTGTATTTGAATTTTTGAATAAACTTATAAATAAAAATATAATAGTTTTTACAAAGAAAAAAAAATAAGAAAATATTCTGTAAGGTAAAACATTAGTTAGTCTTGCTTTTTAATTTTGAAATGGCTAATTATAATTAAGTATATTGGGTATATTAAAAGGGAATGAATTTGTACATGTTATAATTTACTAGGTTATTTTAAAATAGTGTATTGTTGGAAATTAATTTATTTAATTAACTTATTAAATTAATTGGTTGCTAAAATAATATGTTAAAAAAGAGAATTAGTTTAAACTTAAAATTTATTAGTTAAAATAGAATCACTGGTTAATTAAATTTATAAAATGGAAATAAATTGTTCAAGCTATTTCAAAGTGTTAATAAATCGTATGATTGTTATACAAGGTTAAAATCTGATAGAAGCAAGCCGGGTTGGGTCGGGTTGCAAAACAAGAATCAAAGGTGAGTTAATCTCACTCAGTTAAATAAATTTAAATGATTAAATTTAAACAATTGTTTGAAATGGTTGAATTGATATATGTGATGTAGTGTGGTATATATTTGGAATTTGCATTTTTTTATTGTGCTAGCATTTGTGGATGTAGGGAAACGGGTTGGAGGGATCCAACTGGACCCCTCAACATTTATATAAATTATTTAATACCCCTGTTGTGATTATTTTATATTCTGTGATGAATATTATTGATATTATTGGTAATTGGAATATTGAATTCTATGGTTTACTTGAATATATTCCGGTGCATTGAGAAATCAAAATATATAGAATTGGATTTTTGGAAATAAAATAAAGAAGTGAAATTGCAAGTAAAATTATTATAGAATAAATTTAAGAATGATTTAGAAAAGAAATAAAGTGACTTTAAAATTTTAGTAAATGAATCCTGAGGATGGAAAGGAAAATTTGAATAAACAGGAAGTTGTTGAATTTTAAAATTCAGTTTTATTATTTAAAAGAGCAAACATTTATTTAAAAGTTAAGATTTAGATTATTGAGACAATATAAGAAGGAATTGGGAAAAATCTGGAATTTGTATATTTCAGTTAAAAGTTTTTAGAACCAAATGAAGAATAATAATAACAACAATAATTAAGTCCATACTTAATGAATTTTGGAATGAATTAAGTAAGTAAAGAAATTATTTCAAATGGGATAAATTTGAAATCAATTTGGGGAAATTGATTTAAGTAATTGAAGTTGGATCTTCTCCCTGGATAACCAAGTATGTTTTCAAAGCAAGTTTTTAAATATAAGTTAAAAAAAATTTTTAAGTTGATTTAAAAAGCAAGTTTGGAAATCTTGTTTCTCTAAATATTTAAATTATAAGTAAGTCTTCCCTTTTAATCTATTATACTGGTAATTATTTAAAGAGTGACTTAGTAGTATGTTTTAAGATAAAAATTTAGTTATATTTTATAAAGTAACCTTATTTTCAAATATTTATATAGTATGTATTTTTAACAATTTATTGAAGTAGTTTAACTTAAATGTTTTAAAAGTATATTTTAAAGTAAAGTGTTTTGAATTATTTTAAAAATCTAGTTTGTGCTTGGCAATTTCAGTGGAGATAGAAAATACGTGGGAAAGTTTATTCTGGAAAGAAAGAATGGTTTGAAAACTGTTTTCAAAAAGTTGAAAATAGAAAGTTATCTTGTGAAGTTATTTTGAAGGTAATAAATAATTTGGAAAATTATTTATTGTTGATGGATGTTTGTGAATAAGAAATTGATAGTTAGATAACCGACTATCAATACTGGACAATGCGTTGATCGTTTCGAAGAGACCGGGATCGAGATTTATTTCTCGAAAACCACTTCGATCCGGTTTGTACGATTCGTGAAAACGATTTTGGATTCGAAGATGGAGCAGTGAAGTGCAAGGGCTAGTCGCTACTAATCCTGAGGATATTCCCAAAATGGATGTAGTAGGAGTAGTGCCTTAGGTTCCGTTCGAACCCGGGACGGACTTGTATGGATGAATGCTTGCGAAACATCGTCAGGTGGACGATGGGTATTCTAAGGGATACGTTCTATAAAAGGTAACGCTTAGCCTCAAGCCTCATCAAATGGGAATGACTGAAAATCAGGGGTTATGCAGCAAGGCTAGATGGGTAGCACCCAAGCAGGGTGAGGTCATTCCATTCTAGATGTCCCTTTTTATTTCGGCTTAGTGGACGGTTGCTGATCCCAACCGCGGGGTGATCTCACTCGGGATTATCCAGTAAGGGGTAGTCCCGGCCTTGTGTTGCGGGGGAGCGGGCGTACTCCTCGGTACGGTGATCTAGGCCCCGTACTGTGATAGGTGGTACCCTAGTGCCTAGTCATTGGTTGGAAATCCATTCTCCCTACGAGCCTTGTACGAGTTTTGTTTGTATTACCCACTTTGTGGCTAGTAGCTGGAATTTAATCATGTAACAATTTCGGCTATTTTATAAGTATTTGTATATAGACCCTATTATAATATCAGTTGATTTCTATAAAAATTGTTTTAGCTATCGTAAGGTAAAAACCCGACATGTTTATTTGTGGCGTGGTCTTACGAGATGCTTTTGTTTTCAAAGGATTTTTGAAACCTTAATAATCAATTGGGTGTGATTTTCTCACGCTGGTATTCCAGACTGACTCGGGTATTATTTAACTGTAATGCTCGGGTCAGACCGAGTATTATAGAATACATGATACGATGCTGTGGAGCTCAGGAGACGAGTTGGATGACGATACGTACTCTCGTACTTGTTTATGTATATATTCCGTTGTTTGACTTGTTGGGTATCCATTGTATGTTATTGATGTGAGCTGTGATTGATGTACTCTGACGATGTAATATGTAAACAGAGATATTTTATTTTTGAGTAAAGATCATTATTATCTATTATATTTTATTCCGCTGCGATGGTTAGGTTCTAGTGTTGTTTTCTATTTTCTTCTTCTACCTCTTCTTCTTGAACCCAAATGGTTCGTATTTCTGTACAACTTGAGTTGATTGTTGTAGAATAGTGTTGACTCAAGGGGTACGGATTTGCGGGTCATTTCAGTTGGTATCAGGGCTTAGGTTGGTGATAACCTTGGCTCTGTTGGGAATTACTCATTTAAATTAGAGTCCGTAGTACTCTATAATGAGTTTGAGCGTATTAATAGATATGAGCGCGTATTTGTTAGTGAATATAAATTGTTTTAATATTGTGTTGATTGGTTTATTGAGTGGCATATGAACCTTCATCGACACAGTCTGCGCAACTGTATTGAAGAGGTTTCTAAACACTTGAATAGAAAAATCGACACGGTATTGTTTTAAATGCGGGTAAATGAAATAATTTTACCCAAAAGATATTTTGATATAAAGAATAGTTTTTGTAAACTATTTTAGCTAATATATGGTTGCTTGGATGTTAGAAATGATAATATTAAAGTATTATCATTGTTAAGTGAAAATTTAACTAGAAATTGAAGTATAAATAAAATTTAGGGGTGTAAATTCATTATAAAATGAAATTTATAAATATGAATTATAAATGTAATTTATGAATTAAAATACAATCAAATAGAAATTTGTATAAGCATAAATTGTACAAATGAATTATAGTCAAAATGTATTTAAGCAGGATTTGGAAATTCAAAATTTCAGAGATTTTGGGAATGTTATCGAAGTGTTTTGAAGATAAATGATAACATTATTGTTTTGAGGGAATTTCTGAAAGGAAATTTGTTTTAAATTGGTTTTGAAAGTGATATAGCATTGAAATCACTTGGATTATTGGAAAATAATTCTGATGATGATGGACGCATCATCAGTATTTATTTTCGAATTTCTAAGTGACGGATTGCTACCAAATTGATTTGTTCTGAAAGCTAGTTGTTTTTGAAAATCTCAAAGGAAATTTGTTGGGAATAAAAACAGGATTGTTTTAAATTTTTGAGAAGTCTGATTTTGAAATGTTGGAGATTTCAAAATAATTTGAAGTCAAAGCCGGGTGTTTAAAAATCCTGATAAGATAAGTTGTAAGCTTATAAATGGAAATGATTTTTAAATCAGGAAGAAAATTAAGCTTTGGTTAGTGGAATGTAAATCTAAAGTGAAGAGTTAAAATGAAATTAACTTGGATTGATGAAATAAAAATATAACTGGATTGAAATTAATTGGATGGGCTGAAATTAATATCCAGTTGTATTCGAAGTAAGTTGAAATCGAATTGAGTAAAATAAATTGGAGAAAAATTAAATTGAACTGGAATAAGAATTCAATCGAACTATGAATGGAATTATATTCTTACGTAAATAAATGAAAAATAAATTGAATAAGGATTGGAATTGAAATAAATAAATTAGAATAACTTGTAAAAGAATTAAAAATCCATAGAAATAAAATATGCTTGGGCTATAATTAAATAGAAGGCTTGAGTTAAAAATAAAGGATGAATATATTCAAGCCTAAAATGGATGGAATTGTGTAAATAATAAGTTGTGGCTTATAAATTTTGAAAGTGGAATAGAAAATCCAAAATAAATATTGTTTGATGTTTTGGATAATGAAAAGAAAATCCAAACTTGAATTATTAACTAAATTGAACCAAGAAAATTAAATAAAGTGATATTTGGGGTTAAAGATCAAGTATTGAACTATAAATAGGAGAGAACTAATTTGTTAATAAATTGGTTAATGAAATGTTAAATAAAATTGAATTGTGAGTTTATGATGAAGTTCGGAAATAAAACTCAAGTTATAAATTGAATTTGACTTAAATTATTGGTGAAGTAAATGAAATTGAACTGTGAGTTCATAAAAATTTGGTGATAAATTGAAAATGGATAGTGGATTCTGAATTTGAGTTATAAATTAAAATTTAACTTGAAGTGTTAATAACTTAAATAAATTGGGAATGGCCATGTAATCAATTAAATGAGCTGAATCTGGAAAGTTAAATTTTATTAGTTAATCAAATGATATGAGCTTAAGAATAAAATTGGAGTGAATAACCTTAAGCTAAAAGATGGAAAAGAGTTGAATTGAAATTCAACTTAAAACTAAGTTTAATAATATTGGATTGGATTTTTATCAGGTGAGAATAAATTTTAGTTGAAATAAAATTCGGTGAGTTGCCGATAATATTTAATGGAATGAAATTCTTAAATAAATAATAGTAAACCATTTAAATTGTTACGGAATTGAAATAATTAAAGACAGTAAGGAAATGGAATGTTTTAAGTTAATAGAATTGATTTAAATGAAGGCGGATAAGAAATGAAACGCTATTGAATGGATCGTGAATAAAATTGAAATAGTTATTGAATGAAATAGCTTAGATTGTCTTTGAGCTAAATAAAATGGTTTGGGATGAACAAATATGGAATGAAATGTAAATGAATGGATTGTAAATGAAATTTAAACGGAATGTGTCGAGCTAAATAAATAATTGTGAATAGATTAAAATAAAAGGGAAAGTTAATTGGCAATTAAGATGAACCTAGGTTGTAAATGGTTTTGAATGAACTAGTTGGTTAATAAGATGAAATGCAAGTGAATATATTCAAATTTGATATGCAATGAAAATGAGAGTATATGGGTTGTGAATAAATTGAAAATGGAATAGAATAAAATTAAGAATAATTGAGTTAAAATCCATTTAAATTGGTTATAAAACATAAATACTTGTTTATTCACATAGATCTCGTCAAATTGCATAGAATAACTTGTCATTTGGTGTAAATAGGAGTAATTAAAATCCAATGAATTAATAGAAGTAAAATGAATTGATTTTGAGAGGAATTGAATTAAATATGAGTTCAGTTTTCTTAAAAGTAAATTAAATGTAAGCAGTTGAGTTTTAAACCATTCAAATTGATGAAGTTGCATACGAATGGATTGAAAACCATTCAAATTGAATGGAAATGGTTTGTAGATAAATTGAAAACAGTTGAATTAGTATAAAATTGTATAAATTGCTTACAGAAAATGTTTGATGTGCATTTCTTTTGGAATTCACATGTTTTAACCATTGTAACTAAGTGAAAAATAGTTAAACTGCATATATTTGGCACTTACATGTTTAAATTGAGTAAGTACAGGTATCTGGGAGCCGTGTGGCTGGATTTCATTGCATTATCTGCAAAATAAATAAGCCGCTTGCTTAAAAATCCTAAATAAGGTACGCCTACGCAATAAAAATAGGAAATATGAACTGTTTTTGGTTTTTCCGACCGTGTGGGCCAATGTATATATATTTATCTCTTTTGTCAAATAGCAAAAGCTCCTCCGTACAAAGGAGACTCTGCCAAAAAAATTCGGAAATTTTGGGAGTTAGAAATTTTTTTGAAATTTTTGAAAATTTATTAACGACAAAACAATTTCAAACTAGAAATTGAAATAAGTTAGTGAATGAAACTAATTAAAATAATGACATGAATTAGTATAAATGAAAAATAAATTTATTTATTCCGAGTTAAAAATAAACTGAATTCATATGGAAATGGAAGAATCAATGTGAATAGAAATAGATATAAAGTAAAGTGGGAGATGAAAATAAATATGAGAAACATATAAATGCTTATACTAATTTAAGAAGGGAATGGTGAATTCATGGGTGGGAATTGATATTACAAATATAATCTGACTTAATATTTGAGTGAATAAATTCCGACGGTTTGTAGGAAAGTTGATATGATGTTTTGGGAATATTGTGATTGGATATTAGTACTAAGCAGGATATGTAGGTAATATAAAGGGAAAAGAGAATTGATTTGATTTCAAATGATAAATTTGAAATGCTCGACAAAAAGGTATGTATTTAAATTTGGTATGAAATTTGATTGGGATTTGGATTGAGCTACTTGGCTTTTTGTTTTCTTTTTGGATTTGGGAGGTCGTAGTGCCATTTTGTAGTTGTACCGAGCTAGCCGCGCAAAGGAGACGCTGGCAAAAAATTTCGGGAATTTAAGGAGTTAGAAAAATTTTGAGAATATTTTTGATAATTCAAAATTGGTTTTATGATTAAAACTTGAATGGTTGGGCAAATAGGATTGTTTGCAAACTAGGAAAAGGTTTGGAAAGTTAATAAGAATGATAATGGATTTTTTATAAAGGATAGTTGGTAAGTTGTTGAATTGTTAGAAACCGTTTGGTTTTAGGAAAAAGTAAACGGGTATTGGACCATTCTTCCTAACTAGTAATTTCGGTGACGAAATTCTTTTAAGGGTGGAGGAATGTGACGACCCAGAATTTTCAAGCATTTAAAACGAAATATTTAATTGCTTTTAAATATTCAATAGAGTAATTTTAACTTGGATTACAGATATCATAATTTATTTGACAATTAAATTATTGAATTGAATAATTTGAAGTTGAGTAAAATGCTGAATCTGAAATTTTGAAGCCTGTTTAAATGATTTGAAGGCTTATAAAATTTATATTGATAACATTGAAGATAATAGAAGTAATAAAATTTGAAATTAACAGTGGTTTGTTCAGCTTTAAAATTTATATCGTTTAAATTGAATTTAAGAATAGCTTTCCGAAGCACGGTCTCGTAATTTAACGAAAGCAGTTCCATTAGATCCGTAATATTATATTATTATCGGATTTCAATTTCCGAAGTGTTTGGGTTTACCGTTCGATCGTACAGTCCGTAAATGCATAGAAGAATTAATTAATTTTAATTTTTCTTAGTCAAATCTTTTCATGGAAGCTTCACTCCGTTAGCTTCTCACGCAAACTTTTCCCCTCTTTCATAACTCGAGCCTTCGTTTTTCTTCAGTGAAAAAAAAACGAAGGAGTTAAAAATGGCCGACCCTAATATTATCGCGTACAACTCCCTTCTCTCCCTTTTCTTCATTATTATTAGTTGCCGAACTTCTCTTCTACTTTCAGATCATAATCGAATCCCCAAATAAAAAAAATACGAACCATTGTTGAAGGCAACACTATTGAGTCGAATCGACCGGAAATCGCGTGAGCTCGGTCACGGCGAGCGTCAACATGAAGGGGGAGCCGCGTCGTCCTAGTAGGAGTTGCGATTGCGATCGCATGGGGTCGCGGCAGCAGAAGGGCTTGTCGCGTCGAATCTAGGGCTTCACTATTTTGAGGCCGGTCGCAATTTGGGATTGGGGTTGCTGCGAGATGGTGGTTTCAGAGGAGGCGATGGTGATTTTTGGTCGAAACTGGGTCGTGCAGTCGAGGGTTGAAGTAATTGGAAGGTTCGTGTTCGAGCCTGAGGTCGCGAGCTTGGTGGGTGATGCGATATTTTCTGGAGATAAACTCGGGGCTGGAGGCGCGAGCTTCGAGATGGGGGTTGTTCACGGGAAGGTGGGGAATCCACGACATCGAGTTCGTTTGGGGTATGATTTCTTATTTATTTTGTATTTGAATTTTTGAAATAAACTTATAAATAAAAATATTATAGTTTTTACAGAGAAAAAAAAAAAGAAAATATTCAGTAAGGTAAAACAGTAGTTAGTCTTGCTTTTTAATTTTGAAATGGCTAATTATAATTAAGTATATTGGGTATATTAAAAGGGAATGAATTTAAATGTACATGTTATAATTTACTAGGTTATTTTAAAATAGTGTATTGTTGGAAATTAATTTATTTAATTAACTTATTGAATTAATTGGTTGCTAAAATAATATGTTAAAAAAGAGAATTAGTTTAAACTTAAAATTTATTAGTTAAAATAGAATCACTGGTTAATTAAATTTATAAAATGGAAATAAATTGTTCAAGCTATTTCAAAGTGTTAATAAATCGTATGATTGTTATACAAGGTTAAAATCTGATAGAAGCAAGCCGGGTTGGGTCGGGTTGCAAAAAAAGAATCAAAGGTGAGTTAATCTCACTCAGTTTAAATTTAAATGATTAAATTTAAACAATTGTTTGAAATGGTTGAATTGATATATGTGCTGTAGTGTGGTATATATTTGGAATTTGCATTTTTTCATTGTGCTAACATCTGTGGATGCAGGGAAACAGGTTGGAGGGATCCAACTGGACCCCTCAACATTTATATAAATTATTTAATACCCCTGTTGTGATTATTTTATATTATGTGATGAATATTATTGATATTATTGGTAATTGGAATATTGAATGCTACGGTTTACTTGAATATATTCCGGTGCATTGAGAAATCAAAATATATAGAATTGGATTTTTGGAAATAAAATAAAGAAGTGAAATTGCAAGTAAAATAATTATAGAATAAATTTAAGAATGATTTAGAAAAGAAATAAAATGACTTTAAAATTTTAGTAAATGAATCCTGAGGATGGAAAGGAAAATTTGAATAAACAGGAAGTTGTTGAATTTTAAAATTCAGTTTTATTATTTAAAAGAGCAAACATTTATTTAAAAGTTAAGATTTAGATTATTGAGACAATATAAGAAGGAATTGGGAAAAATCTGGAATTTGTATATTTCAGTTAAAAGTTTTTAGAACCAAATGAAGAATAATAATAACAACAATAATTAAGTCCATACTTAATGAATTTTGGAATGAATTAAGTAAGTAAAAAAACTATTTCAAATGGGATAAATTTGAAATCAATTTGGGGAAATTGATTTAAGTAATTGAAGTTGGATCTTCTCCCTGGATAACCAAGTATGTTTTCAAAGTAAGTTTTTAAATATAAGTTAAAAGTTTTTTTAAAGTTGATTTAAAAAGCATGTTTGGAAATCTTATTTCTCTAAATATTTAAATTATAAGTAAGTCTTCCCTTTTAATCTATTATACTGGTAATTATTTAAAGAGTGACTTAGTAGTTTGTTTTAAGATAAAAAATTTAGTTATATTTTATAAAGTAACCTTATTTTCAAATATTTATATAGTATGTATTTTTAACAATTTATTGAAGTAGCTTAACTTAAATGTTTTAAAAGTATATTTTAAAGTAAAGTGTTTTGAATTATTTTAAAAATCTAGTTTGTGCTTGGCAATTTCAGTGGAGATAGAAAATACGTTGGAAAGTTTATTCTGGAAAGAAAGAATGGTTTGAAAACTGTTTTCAAAAAGTTGAAAATAGAAAGTTATATTGTGAAGCTATTTTGAAGGTAATAAATAATTTGGAAAATTATTTATTGTTGATGGATGTTTGTGAATAAGAAATTGATAGTTAAATAACGGACTATCAATACTGGACAATGCGTTGATCGTTTCGAAGAGACCGGGATCGAGATTTATTTCTCGAAAACCACTTCGATCTGGTTTGTACGATTCGTGAAAACGATTTTGGATTCGAAGATGGAGCAGTGAAGTGCAAGGGCTAGTCGTTACTAATCCTGAGGATATTTCCAAAATGGATGTAGTAGGAGTAATGCCTTCGGTTCCGTTCGAACCCGGGACGGACTTGTATGGATGAATGCTTGCGAAACATCGTCAGGTGGACGATGGGCATTCTACGGGATATGTTCTATAAAAGGTAACGCTTAGCCTCAAGCCTCATCAAATGGGAATGACTGAAAATCAGGGGTTATGCAGCAAGGCTAGGTGGGTAGCACCCAAGCAGGGTGAGGTCATTCTAGTCTAGATGTCCCTTTTTATTTCGGCTTAGTGGGTGGTTGTTGATCCCAACCGCGGGGTGATCTCACTCGGGATTATCCAGTATGGGGTAGTACCGACCTTGTGTTGCAGAGGAGCGGGCGTACTCCTCGGTACGGTGATCTAGGCCCCGTACTGTGACAGGTGGTACCCCAGTGCCTAGTCATTGGTAGGAAATCCATTCTCCCTACGAGCCTTGTACGAGTTTTGTTTGTATTACCCACTCTGTGGCTAGTAGCTGGAATTTAATCATGTAACAATTTCGGCTATTTTATAAGTATTTGTATATAGACCCTATTATAATATCAGAGGATTTCTATAAAAATTGTTTTAGCTATCGTAAGGTAAAAACCCGACATGTTTATTTGTGGCGTGGTCTTACGAGATGCTTTTGTTTTCAAAGGATTTTTGAAACTTTAATAATCAATTGGGTGTGATTTTCTCACGCTGGTATTCCAGACTGACTCGGGTATTATTTAACTGTAATGCTCGGGTCAGACCGAGTATTATAGAATACAGGATACGATGTTGTGGAGCTCAGGAGACGAGTTGGATGACGATACGTACTCTCGTACTTGTTTATATATATATATTCCGCTGTTTGAGTTGTTGGGTATCCATTGTATGTTATTGATGTGAGCTGTGATTGATGTACTCTGATGATGTAATATGTAAACAGAGATATTTGATTTTTGAGTAAAGATCATTATTATCTATTATATTTTATTCCGCTGCGATGGTTAGGTTCTGGTGTTGTTTTCTATTTTCTTCTTCTACCTCTTCTTCTTGAACCCAATGGTTCGTATTTCTGTACAACTTGAGTTGATTGTTGTAGAATAGTGTTGACTCGTGAGGTACGGATTTGTGGGTCGTTTCACACGGTAGCATGTTTCCATTTGTATGCACCATATATGGGTAACTACTTATAAAAAAGAAATTCAACAATTAGCAATTATAACTATACATGCATACATATATGTGTATATGTGTCAAACTTAATATAAATTTAATTAGTTTATATGGAACTTAATTAATTTATATAAAACTTGATTAACTTAATTAAATTAAATTAAATTGATTTATATACACTTTAATTAATTTTACATAATTTAGTTAATTTATATAATCATGGTGGAAATGATATCAATAACATATGGAATTTCCCGAAATGTATGTAAATTTTGTTTAAAATACTTTATTCAACAATTGCATGTATATCGTTATAAACTTATTAGTTTTTATAAAACTTAATTAAATATAAACTTATTTAATTTAAAAAAAGTTGGTTTATTTAATTATTATAAAACTTAATTAACTTCGTTGCTTATTTTAAATTTAGTTATATTTTATTGTTATTATTATTATATTATTGTATTATATTATTACTATTATTATATTATATTATTATTACTCTTCTTCTAAATTTAGTTAACTTTTATAAACTTAATCAATTTTTGTAAAACTTAGTTAACTTAGTTAGTTTTTATAAATATTAGACAATTTTTATAAAATTTAGTCAATTTTTATAACAATTTAAAAAAGATTTCAAAATAGAGAATATGATTTTTATAAAACTTAATTAAATTTTATAAACTTATTTAATTTTAAAAAACTAGTTAGCTTATTTAATTATTATAAAACTTTATTAACTTAGTTACTTATATTAAACTTAGTTAATTTATTATTATTATTATTATTATTATTATTATATTAAATATTTTATTACTACTATTTTTTATTATTATTATATTGTACTATTATTCTTCTTTTAAATTTAGTTAATTTCTATAAACTTAATTAATTTTTATAAAAATTAAATAATTTTTGTAAAACTTAGTCAATTTTTACAACAATTCAACAAAGATTTCAAAATAGATAAAATGATTTTTATAAAACTAAATTAATTTTCATAAACTTTAGTTAATTTCATTAAATTTTTTATTTTTTGTTGATTTTTATAAAACTCAATTAACTTAGTTAATTTTTATATAACTTAGTTAATTTTTATATCCATTAATTAATTTTTATAAAACTTACTTAATTAACTTGGTTGAATATTTATAAGACTTAGCTGAATATTTATAAGACTTCAAAAATTATTTAATTTTTATAAAATTTAGTTAACTTGGTTATTTCTTATGTACTTTGTTGATTTTTGTAAACTTATCGGATTTCATGAATTTTCAATAGCACATCCTTTGCGTGGTTAGTACTTTATAGCACATCCCAATTCGATATACATTTACACGATCAAAACAAGATCAAATTTATATCATATATAACAAAATATACTTAATAATAGCGTACACATTCAAATGCATGAAAACTTGCTTTTGATTAGCAACTTTAGCTAGCAATCTTCCATACAGCAAAGGAATGTTTGGGTACCTATATAGCAAAGTAAAGGAATAATTAGGCCGTAAATCTACAAAAGAGTTATGTAATTATGCAAATTATTAAAAGAATAATTTGGGTAACTTATTATCCAAGAAAAAAAAAAGCCCTTTAACATAATTTTCACTTCAATAAATTTGAGGGAGCCCAAAACAAATAATAGTTTTATTTAATATAAATTTTATCTCATTGGTGTTTGCTGACCTCATTACTCGAAAAATTATATGGTAGCATTCATGTTTTAATTATGATAGAAATAAATTCAATTGTAAAACAATCATTCTAATTTAAACCAACTCATTGTTCGCATCACTTAATCCATTCTTTTTAAACCCTACTTGATTTTGATGTTTATTTCTAATAAGTCTTCATAAATATATGTCATTGTCCAAAAAAATTCTTTATCTAATACAATACAGACAAACTAAAATTAGCGAGAATGATTCAACTTTATTATGATGTGATTTAAAAAAATTAGTATCACAACATTTGTTGAACTTTGGAAAGTAAAATCATTGGCTAACATATTTTAGAGTATTGTCATGTTTATTAGCATTATATAGTGATTGTGCTAGAATTTTAACCAATATAACACCCATGTGTTACAAAATTATATTTTATATTAATTCGTTAAGGTCAGGCAGTAATTGGAAGAAAGAAACACACATGCATCATTTATACCACAACCAGAAGTACATTAGTTGTTAATACACGTGGAAAAAATGTTAAGCCACCTATAGGCTAAAGTTCACATCCTATGAGAAACATTAAAGTTAAATAGTATAGCGTATATAAGCCAAATAAAAATTAGTATATGATATGTACTGTTAAAACTGGTGCTCACCTGAACATAAACCAATTAAATGGTGCTCTATTTCCAATTTGAAATAAAATGAGGACTCCAAGGCTTTACCAATAGACAAACCAAGATTGTCTATCTTTAAGAATGGAGATGAACTACATCAATAATTATGCAAACTGGGAATGAAAATTATATTAGTTAATATTTCACCTTCCTATCTAATAAACTAGAATGTGATTGTACTTTAGATTGTAGAATATGTAAATCTAAGACTGATGCTTTATACTTAATGATTTCTTTTTGCCCGGCAGACATATCCTTTGAAAGAAATAAAATGTGTGATTTAAACTCTTCTATTATTTCTTTCATACCAGATATTCATTAATGTAGTTTATAAAATATCATATAAAATCAAACAAAACTAGTAACCTTAATTTGGCAACAAAGAAATAAAGTTCCTGGCTCTTACGAAGCTTGTTCAAGCTTGCTTTCTATCACAGCCCGTCCTTGTAATTTCCACAAATCTAGTTCCAACTGAGCTCTATGAGATTCTATGAAAGCGGTGAGTCTTTGATAAACATTAGCCAAAACAGCTTTTAAAGTAACTTCTTTTTCATGCCAAATTATAGTATCCTTTTCGACCTATTATGATCAAATTGAACTAGCATCTGCCAACTAAGATACACATGTCAAAAGAATGATACAGATTACGGAGGCTACAATCGTTTTTGGAATAGTTATATCCTGTAGTTTCTCTATGGAGGTCCGAAGTAGATCCATTTTCGCTTTTGATTCATCTAACCTTTCAAATAGTGACAAAAATGCTTAAGATGAAATGATGCTTTTTCATCAGTCACGGCATTCGGCGAATATGTTTATATGCATACATCTGTTTAGGAAAATTCAAATGCTTAATAATTTAGTAAACAAAGAAAATAAAAGAGAAAATCCTTTTAACCATACCTTCATATCAGCTAGTTTCTTTAAAATGCCTATTCTTCCTTCATGTAGGTTTCTTGTTTCAACAAGCCTGCTTAATGCAAGATCTTGTTATGAAACTAATGCGGAAGTACATTATTTGCTTGACACAGGCAGTTGACATCACTAATGAAGTGTGAATTTCCCCCAATATGCATGAAGAAAGATGTGGTTTGTGTTATAGAATAAATTATGAAATACAAAGTAAACGAAAACAGCAAATAACTTATACAGGTCATGGCACACATATCCAAAAGTACCACTTCTAAGATTATATTAGCTAAAAATTGATGATTATTAAGAAGAGAGGAGAATAAGTATACCAACCTGATTGAAAATTGATGAAAGTATCATTGAAAAATGCAAAGGTGTGAGCAAGCTCTCCTTCACGTACTATTGGGGCAAGAGTGATTGGGTATAATTTGCGAAGAGTTTAATAAAGAAAACCCTTATATAAGTATGATTTATTTTAAATCCTTTTATGGAGGAACATAATATGGCATCCTTTCAAAATGTAGTGGAGCAAGAAACAATGAAACCAAACTAGATTACTAAATAGAAATGCATAGGTCAATTATTGTAAACCAATCCATCCAAATTTATATGTAACAACCCGCATATTTTATAATTATATATTTAAATGTTTTATTTAAATATAGCATCGCTAGTTGAATTAGCCTGAAATATGACTTTTTGTAAACAGTCGAATCCGGACTCGAGATCACTTCCATTGAGTTTAAAACAGTGTTTTCAACTTGTTTAAATATAATATATTTGGAGTTGGTTAGGATTTTGGTATTTTCAATTGGGCTTTGGGTTGTCTTCTAGCCCACAAACCCAACAAGATAACCCAAACGTTCTACCTAATAACACCCACTCCACTCTTCTTCATTCATTCATTCCACTCACAATTTCCTAACACTCAAGCCCTAGGAAGAATGGTGAGAAGTGCAAATTAAAATTCCTAAGCCCTAAATTTTCTTAGGAATTCAAATTCAAGTTATAAATCAAAGAGAAGCTTAGATTGAAGATCTTTGAGGTGTAGTTAAAGAGTAGTTGATCTCTCCTTGTTTTAGAGCTTCTCATTCCTTGTTTTTGAGTTTAAATGTGAGTTCTTGAACTCACATCTATGTCTATAGCTTCCATTGCTGTTAGGTATGAATTTCTAACATCTAGTTCATGTAATTGCTTTTGATTTGAATTGTTTTGGTGAATGTAACAACCCGCATATTTATCGATTTTTATATTTAAATATTTTATTTAAATATTTTATCGATACTCGGAATTTAGTCCGAAAAGCTACTTTTTGCATACGGTCGAATTAGGACTCGGGACCACTCCCATTGAGTTTAAAATGTCGTTTGCGGCCTTTTTGAGTATAAGCTTCGATATGTTTGGAGTAAGTTGATTTTTGCTACTTTTTACTTAGGGTTTTGGTTTGGGCTGAGCCCATTAACCCCACCTAACTCAGTCCCAACCCCCTCTCCTCTTCATTACTTCATTTCATATTCCTAACACCTCAAGCTTTTATAGCAATGGAGAGTGGAAGAGGAAATTAAAACTCCAAGACCTACTTTTCTTTTGCAAATCAAACTCTAGCTCCAAACTAATAGAAGAACCCATTGGTAAGCTTCTCTTCTTCTTCTCCAACTCATTCTCTTATCAATTTCAGAAATTCCTAAACCTAGCTTTGGGAATGTTCTTCTTTTAAAGCTTAGAATCAAGCTTCTTGAGTTGGATTTGAAGAGTGGTTGATTCTCCTTTGATTTCAAGCTTCTTCTTCAATCGTTTGGGTTCAAAGGTGAGATTTTTATCTCACATCTTAGTCTATGATTATCTTCGATTATTAGGTATGAATTCCTAACACTTATTCTTGTGAAATTGATCTTGGTTTGGATTGGTTTGGTATATATTCCAATTTTTGGTGTTTTGAAATCAAAATCTATGAAAATCCGATTATGGATATTTGGACATTGATATTTGAGGCGTATCGAAGAGCCGTTAAGGCTGGGTTGTCGCGTGGCGTAAATCCTTAGTCGTCATTTGCTCGTTCGATCGTTTCCGATATTCGTTTGGCCATTTTTGTTCGAGGTTCTGGAAATCCTCAAAATTCCAGTTTCAGACGTCTGAATCTGGGATTTCAGACGTCTGAATTGGCTCATTTTCAAACAGAAAGAAATTAGGCTAAAAAAGCCAATTTCAGACGTCTGAAACATTTGGTTCAGACGTATGAATCACGTTCTGGAAATTTTTATTTTTCCAGATTCAGACGTCTGAACCACTTGTTTCAGACGTCTGAAACTGTAGTGTTTTGCCTGCTTGCCTTTTTTTTTAAGAATTCCAATTTAAATCGATTCGTGATGATCCTAGTTGTTGTTATCATTTATTATGACTTTGATGACTCCTTTTTACGGATTTTTGAATATCCATTTCGATGGATTCTTTATTGGTTTCTTTGGATTTTATTCACGTCTTCGAATGTGAATTTTAGTGATTGATTGTTCCTACAATCTTCTTTGTGATTTGTCACTTTAAAAATATAAAGGTTTCAATACTAGTAGTAAATATCAAAATTCTTTCATCAAAACGATTTCAACCCTATTTTATTACAAAGCTCGTTTCTTAAACCGTTTTCTAATCTATTAGTATATACAAGCCTTTACCTCACTCGTATGAGAAATCTAATTAAACGACCTAGTAAAACGAGTGGTATGAAACGCTTGCGTTTACTTCGTCGGTTAATTCTTGGACTTGTTCGATTGAATCTCTTGTGACAATTTTCTAGTGGAGATCTACAGTTTGTTCGTAAATATTTAAGTTAAGCAAGTGGTTATGGGACATAAAGCTAAACTTATATATTTACTAGCTTAGTGTAATTGACACTTCTCGTTGATCATGACGATCATCTTTATGATTTAGACTAGCAATGTGCGATGTCGCTTTGTCTGCGAGGGAGACTAAACCCCGTTTTGTGGAGTTTCAACTCAAATTGGTGGGGTAGCAACCCATGGTCTTCGGGCCGTTTGTGGAGCTTCGGCTCAATTTGTGATGGTTAGCAACCATGGAATTAGCGTTCCGTTTGTGATACACGTGTTGGTGAGCTTTATGCTCCCGTTTGTGATAGGCCTTCCCCCTTTTTTGTGATTTCTGGATTTCTTGAGATGATTTCTAGAATTTGTGTTTCACCAATTTTCGTGATTTTCATTGATAAGTTCTATCAATATTTGTGCATTGGTGAATTTGTGTGTCATTGACTTTTGTGATTGATATTGATATAATCGTCAATATTTATGGTTTGGTGAACGAAATAAAGAGTATGACATTCCCTTTGATCCTTGAGTAGATTTTTGTGATATTGATAAATCTCTTGTTGATTTTCAATTACTTATATATATCACAGCTTGGCATTGTGATTATTATGTGTTTAGTCGTACCTCTTATTCTATATCGCTTCATCTGATATTTATAGTTAGACTGACCCGTTTATTATTTTCTTATTAAATAATACTCGGGTCAGACCGAGATGTTACAGGTGCTTCAGCTTGACTTCTCACTTGGGATTGATTTCTCTGACTTTTGGCTAACTACTTAGATTTGTAGTTTATTTTGTTGTATACACTTGAGATATGGACTCATAGTTGTATTCTTTTGTATAGCACGTGTTGCTATTCTTTTGTATTATTGTGGATCTTTTTGACCACTACTCTGATATACACTTTCATGTGTTAGTAATATATTCATATCTTCTTCCGCCTTTGTGATATGAATTATCTGTGACTGATTTGTGTTATGTTTATTTCTATATTTGTTTCCTAAGATTATATATAGCCACTGTGTAGTAGATTTGTGTTTGTATCGGTATGTCGGATTTCCTCTTGAAATAAAATGCATGTTATACTATCTGACATATCGGTGCTCGCGCAAAGCAATTACACGGATGGTCGCTCCTCAACAGCCTTATTCTCCGTGCTATCTGACAGCATTACACCGTAGTGTTCTTGGCTAGCGTGGGTATAGAGGTGGGGCGTCACAGCATGGTATCAGAGCCAAACTTCGGAAAAATATGGAATATTATAACAAGGATCATCGTCCTAAGTCTTTCTTAGGAGTCGTACTTTAGGGTTTAATTCGATTCTTCGTACCGATTTATCCTATTTTCTTTATGATTCCTTGTTTTATCTATCAAGATTGCTTGATATTCATTTTGTGAATAACCTTCTTCTTCTTCCTTCTTTCTTTCTTAAGGAAGAGAAATGGTTAGACCTGGTCGTCCTAGAGCTGGACCATCTAGTGTCCCACCCCAAGATGGAGTTTTTATGACTACCCAGCAACTTCTTGACTTGTCACGAATGCTCAAGCAGCTGGTTCTAATCCGGAACCTACTCACCCTAAGTCTGGATTTGCACGTTTGTGCAATGATTACGCCAACCTGGGCGGGAAGCCTTTAAAGGTTTTGAAACTATTATTGAAGTCCAAGCTTGGTTAAGGACATGCGATCGAATCTTTTCTCGCATGAACCTCATTGATCTTCACCGAGTTCAGGTGGCTTCTAGTATGCCCAAGGAAAGAGCATTAGACTGGTACGAATTTCTTATTTCTGAGATTAATGAAGCGGATCTCACCTGGGAGCAATTCCGGGAACGCTTCGAATTAAAATTCGTGCCAGAAGCAGAGAAAGTGACATTGGCTCGGCGTTTCATAGACCTTGTTCAAGGTGAATCTTCCGTGGCAGATTATGTCGCGTCTTTTGAATCTCTCCCTAAATACGGGGTTGAATATATTAACACCCCATTGAAGAAAAATCAGAGATTTGTCTATGGCTTGAACAAGAGTCTCAAGAAGCCATTACTTCTAAAATTAGAAGTTCCCTTCGACCAACTCATTGATATCGCTCTTCGTCTTGAAGAGGCGGATAGGGAAAGTGATGTTGAAGTGGTGGGTTCCAAACCAAATTTCAACAACAAGAAGAGGCCAAACAAATTCAAAGGCCCTTATCCCAACAAAAAGGGGAAGCAAGCAACCCCAGAGGCAAAGACTTCTTCCTTTGGTCGTGGGGAATGCTATAATTGTGGTTCGAAGGACCATTACGCGAACAAGTGCCCAAAGTCTCTCTCTTGTCGCTACTGCAAAGGTCCAGGTCATGTTATATCTTCATGCCCCAAGCTTCAGGGCAGGAAGGAGGGAAAGTTAAATGTTGCTCAAGCCCCTGGCAACACATCTCGTGGTCAAGGTATTTCTCATTCTATCCTTGATGGTATTATTACATTTCATGATCAGCCTATTCGAGTTCTTTTTGATACGGGAGCATCCCATTCTTTTATATCAAAAGAACTTGTTGATACTTTTTCTTTGGATGTTTTGTGTTTAATGACATCTTTGAGAATTGCGAATCCGGTTGGTGGATCCGCAACAATCAGTTTATTGTGTAAAGATGTCGAGATTATTTTGTGTGATTTTTCTTTCCGAGCCGATTTGCATGTTCTGCGCTATTTAGGCTTTGGAATGATTTTGGGAATGGATTGGCTTAACCGTTATGAAGCTCATATCCTATGTCCTGAGCGGACTATTCATCTTCGACATCCTCAATCTGTAAAGCAGATTTCTATTAATCTTAAAGATTCGGATTCCAGCCTGGTTGCATCGTTATACTCTTTAAATTCTCATGATGACGATAATGATGATGAGGAAGATATTATTTCTCTTATTCACGTTGTTCGTGAATTTTTCGACATATTTGAGCCCGTTTTAGGATTACCACCTAAGCGAGCAATTGAGTTCATAATTAATCTTATCCCTGGAGCTCAACCTATTACTCGTCCTCCTTATCGTATGTCCAATAAAGAAAATGAAGAGATGCGTAAACAATTATCTGAATTGGAGATGAAGCAATTTATTCGCTCTAGTTCCTCGCCTTGGGGAGCTTCAGCTATTTTTGTGAAGAAATCCGATGGTATGCTTAGGCTTTGCGTTGACTACCGCAAGCTTAATGATCTCACTATCAAAAATAAATATCCTTTACCTCGGATTGATGATCTATTCGATCAACTTAGTGGTGCTAGAGTCTTTTCACAATTAGACTTAGCTACTGGATTTCATCAGCTTCGTATTGCAGAGGATAGCATTCCTTTGACATCGTTCTGTACTCGTAATGGATCTTATGAATGGCTTGTTATGCCATTTGGTCTAACTAATGCTCCGGTTTATTTCGTTGACCTTATGAATCGAGTTTTCAAAGATTTTCTCGATCGATTTATTCTCATCTTTATTGATGATATTCTTGTGTATTCAAAAACTAAGGAGGAGCATGAAAAGCATCTTCGGATTGTATTGGAAACTCTTAGGAGTAATCATTTGAAAGCAAAATTTTCTAAATGACATTTTTGGCAATCTCGTGTGAAGTTTCTCGGTCATATTATTTCCGAATCCGGAATTTCCGTGGATCCTTCAAAGATTGAAGCGATTCAAGATTGGAAGAGACCGGAGAGTGTGACGGAGATTCGTAGTTTTCTTGGGTTGGTGGGTTATTACCGCCGTTTTATCAAAGACTTTTCTAAGATTGCCGTGCCTCTCACTAGCTTAACGAAGAAAGGTGTTAAATACATTTGGTCGGACAAATGTGAAACTTCTTTTCAGAAACTAAAGGAATTTCTTTCTGATGCTCCTATTCTTGTTATTCCCGAGGGAAATCAAGATTTCGTTGTTTATATCGATGTTAGTCGTGTTGGTTTGGGTGTCGTTCTTATGCAAAGAGAACGTGTTATTTCTTATGCTTCTAGGCAATTGAAGCATGCTGAGATTAGATATGCCACTCATGATTTAGAGCTCGCGTCTATTGTTTTTGCTCTTCGGATTTGGCGTCATTATCTTTTGGGAGAGAAATTTATTCTTTATACCGATCATAAGTCTTTGAAGTATATATTCTCTCAAAAGAACTTAATTTGCGTCAACAACGTTGGCTCGAGTTCCTTGCTCCTTATGATCTTGATATTCTTTATACCCCTGGTAAGGGTAATCGTGTCGCCGATGCTCTTAGACGTAAACAACAAGCTGTTGTTTCTATGATGATATCCGAATGGAACGATCTCGAGATCTTATCCACTTGTGAGATTCGAGACCGCGTATCCGATTTATGCTCATCATTTGTTTTATGTAGCCTTGAGGCTCATCCTTCTCTTTTAGACCGCATTCTTGAAGCTCAAGGGCTGGATCCCGAATTGGCTCTTCTTGGCCAAAATATTAAGGATAAAATTGATATTGAAGGTTTGAAAGACTTTGATATCGATTCTCGTGGCGGCATTCGGAAATTTGGTAGACTTATCGTACCAAATATTGGTGATCTTCGTAAAGATATTTTAGAAGATTCTCATCGTTCTAAATTTACCATTCATCCCGGTAGCAGTAAAATGTACGCGGATATGAAGCGACTTTATTATTGGGAGGGAATGAAATCTGATATTGCTAACTTTGTTAAGTGTTGCATGACTTGCCAACTTATTAAGGCCGAACATCAAAGGCCCGGTGGGTTATTGCAACCTTTAGAAATTCCAATTTGGAAGTGGGATCAATTTCCATGGATTTTATAGACGGCCTTCCCCGTTCTCGTTCGGGTCATGATAGCTTATGGGTGATCGTTGATAGACTTACTAAATCTGCCCATTTTATTCTCGTTCGGTCTAACCGAACCGTTCCTCTTTTGGCCAAACTCTTTGTTAAAGAGGTTGTTAAATTACATGGAGTTCCTACTTCTATTGTTAGTGATCATGATCCATTGTTTACTAGTGGATTTTGGAAGAGTCTTCAAAAAGCTTTGGGAACGAAGCTTAATTTTAACACCGCTTATCACCCCCAGTCCGATGGACAAACCGAGCGCGTGAATCAAACTCTTGAAGATCTTCTTCGAGCTTGTGTGCTTGATTTTGGTGGAAGTTGGGAAGATCATATTCCTCTTGTTGAATTTTCCTACAATAATAGCTTCCAATCTAGTATTGGTATGGCACCTTTCGAGGCACTCTATGGAAGGCCATGCCGATCTCGTTCTTGTTGGCTTGAGGCCGGTGAGAAGCTGGTTTTAGGTCCAGATTTTATTCGTGATTCCACAGAACAGATTGAACTTATTCGATATAGGATGAAAGAAGCCCAGAGTAGACAAAAATCCTATGTCGATAACCGGAGAAGGAAGTTAGAATTTTCTGTGGGAGATCTTGTGTTCATTCGTGTTTCACCTATGAAAGGTGTTGTACGTTTCAGTCGACCGGGAAAGTTAGCGCCTCGATATATTGGGCCATTTCCTATCACCGAACGTATTGGTTCCATGGCTTATCGTCTTTTATTACCGGCTCAGTTTTCTGCTATTCATGACGTGTTTCACGTTTCTCAATTACGGAAGTGCCTTCGAGATTCCGATTCTATTCTTGAGTCCGGTGTTGTGGAAGAAATTGAAGTTTCACCTAATTTAACTTATGAGCAACATCCTATTCGTATTATTGCTTCGGAAGTCAAACGACTTCGAAATAAGGATGTTCCGCTTGTGAAAGTTCAATGGTCTTCAAATCCTAAGGATTGTTCTTGGGAATCTAGAGAGTTCATCGAGCGATCACATACGGACTTACTTTCCCGTGCTCTTTATGGTGAACTTTTTATTTCAAATTTCTTTTGTGTTGAATATGCTTTTATGGTTGTTACTTTATATGTTCTTCTTAAATATTGCGAGGACGCAATTTCTTTAAGGAGGGGAGTCTGTAACAACCCGCATATTTATCGATTTTTATATTTAAATATTTTATTTAAATATATTATCGATACTCGAAATTTAGTCCGAAAAGCTACTTTTTGCATACGGTCGAATTAGGACTCGGGACCACTCCCATTGAGTTTAAAATGTCGTTTGCGACCTTTTTGAGTATAAGCTTCGATATGTTTGGAGTAAGTTGATATTTGCTACTTTTTACTTAGGGTTTTGGTTTGGGCTGAGCCCATTAACCCCACCTAACTCAGTCCCAACCCCCTCTCCTCTTCATTACTTCATTTCATATTCCTAACACCTCAAGCTTTTATAGCAATGGAGAGTGGAAGAGGAAATTAAAACTCCAAGCCCTAGTTTTCTTTTGCAAATCAAACTCTAGCTCCAAACTAATAGAAGAACCCATTGGTAAGCTTCTCTTCTTCTTCTCCAACTCATTCTCTTATCAATTTCAGAAATTCCTAAACCTAACTTTGGGAATGTTCTTCTTTTAAAGCTTAGAATCAAGCTTCTTGAGTTGGATTTGAAGAGTGGTTGATTCTGCTTTGCTTTCAAGCTTCTTCTTCAATCGTTTGGGTTCAAAGGTGAGATTTTTATCTCACATCTTAGTCTATAATTATCTTCGATTATTAGGTATAATTCCTAACACTTATTCTTGTGAAATTGATCTTGGTTTGGATTGGTTTGGTATATATTCCAATTTTTGGTGTTTTGAAATCAAAATCTATGAAAATCCTATTATGGATATTTGGACATTGATATTTGAGGCGTATCGAAGAGCCGTTAAGGCTGGGTTGTCGCGTGGCGTAAATTCTTAGTCGTCATTTGCTCGTTCGATCGTTTCCGATATTCGTTTGGCCATTTTTGGTCGAGGTTCAGGAAATCCTCAAAATTCCAGTTTCAGACGTCTGAATCTAGGATTTCAGACGTCTGAATTGGCTCATTTTCAAACAGAAAGAAATTAGGCTAGAAAACGCCCATTTCAGACGTCTGAAACATTTGGTTCAGACGTCTGAATCACGTTCTGGAAATTTTTATTTTTCCAGATTCAGACGTCTGAACAACTTGTTTCAGACGTATGAAACTGTAGTGTTTTGCATGCTTGCCTTTTTGTTTAAGAATTCCAATTTAAATCGATTCGTGATGATCCTAGTCGTTGTTATCATTTATTATGACTTTGATGACTCCTTTTTAGGGATTTTTGAATATCCATTTCGATGGATTCTTTATTGGTTTCTTTGGATTTTATTCACGTCTTCGAATGTGAATTTTAGTGATTGATTGTTCCTACAATCTTCTTTGTGATTTGTCACTTTAAAAATATAAAGGTTTCAATACTAGTAGTAAATATCAAAATTCTTTCATCAAAACGATTTCAACCCTATTTTATTATAAAGCTCGTTTCTTAAATCGTTTTCCAATCTATTAGTATATACAAGCCTTTACCTCACTCGTATGAGAAATCTAATTAAATGACCTAGTAAAACGAGTGGTATGAAATGCTTGCGTTTACTTCATCGGTTAGTTCTTGGACTTGTTCGATTGAATCTCTTGTGACAATTTTATTGTGGAGATCTACAGTTTGTTCGTAAATATTTAAGTTAAGAAAGTGGTTATGGGACATGAAGCTAAACTCATATATTTACTAGCTTAGTGTAATTGACATTTCTCGTTGATCATGACGATTATCTTTGTGATTTAGACTAGCAATGTGCGATGTCTCTTTGTCTGCGAGGGAGACTAAACCCCGTTTTGTGGAGTTTCAACTCAAATTGGTGGGGTAGCAACCCATGGTCTTCGGGCCATTTGTGGAGCTTCGGCTCAATTTGTGATGGTTAGCAACCATGGAATTAGCGTTCCGTTTGTGATACACGTGTTGGTGAGCTTTATGCTCCCGTTTGTGATAGGCCTTCCCCCTTTTTTGTGATTTCTGGATTTCTTGAGATGATTTCTAGAATTTGCGTTTCACCAATTTTCGTGATTTTCATTGATAAGTTCTATCAATATTTGTGCATTGGTGAATTTGTGTGTCATTGACTTTTGTGATTGATATTGATATAATCGTCAATATTTATGGTTTGGTGAACGAAATAAAGAGTATGACATTCCCTTTGATCCTTGAGTAGATTTTTGTGATATTGATAAATCTCTTGTTGATTTTCAATTACTTATATATATCACAGCTTGGCATTGTGATTATTATGTGTTTAGTCGTACCTCTTATTCTATATCGCTTCATCTGATATTTATAGTTAGACTGATCCGTTTATTATTTTCTTATTAAATAATACTCGGGTCAGACCGAGATGTTACAGGTGCTTCAGCTTGACTTCTCACTTGAGATTTATTTCTCTGACTTTTGGCTAACTACTTAGATTTGTAGTTTATTTTGTTGTATACACTTGAGATATGGACTCATAGTTGTATTCTTTTGTATAGCACGTGTTGCTATTCTTTTGTATTATTGTGGATCTTTTTGACCACTACTCTGATATACACTTTCATGTGTTAGTAATATATTCATATCTTCTTCCGCCTTTGTGATATGAATTATCTGTGACTGATTTGTGTTATGTTTATTTCTATATTTATTTTCAAAGATTATATATAGCCACTGTGTAGTAGCTTTGTGTTTGTATCGGTATGTCGGATTTCCTCTTGAAATAAAATGCATGTTATACTATCTGACATATCGGTGCTCGCGCAAAGCAATTACACGGATGGTCGCTCCTCAACAGCCTTACTCTCCGTGCTATCTGACAGCATTACACCGTAGTGTTCTTGGCTAGCGTGGGTATAGAGGTGGGGCGTCACAGTGAATTTCCAAATTTTGGTTTCTGTCAAAATTTATAGAAATCTACTATGGATGTTTAAACATGTTATTTAGGGTGTATTGAAAAGCCTGTAGGGCTGGGTTGTCGCTTGGCATAAATCCCTAGCATCCATCGCTCATTTGATCGCTTTCGAATTGATTTGGCCATCAATGGCCTAGGCAAATTGTTGCCCAGTATAGGCAACCAGATGTCTAGTTGAAAAATCCAAATGCCTGGTTAGGGTTTCTAGAATTTTTTTTTAAAACGAAGATAAGAATAAAATTCCAGAGCGTAGTACCAAATGTCTGGTTTAGTCCAAATAGACATCTGGGAGGCTTCAAAAAGTAAAAGGAAAAAAAGAAAAAAATTATAAATTTCCAGATCCTCGGGTCAAACGTCTGGCCAAACCAACCAGACATTTTTTTTGTGGAATTTTGCCAATTTTTCCTGTTTTTCAGTGAATTTTCAATGCTTATCAATTTTGTTGATCCGGTTAGTTATTGTCATTTATTATCGACTTTGATGAATTCTTTTCTGGATTTTTGGGAATATCTATTGATGGATTTGATATCGACTTTCATGGTTTTAATTCACGTCATCGAATGTTGATAGATTGTTTTTACAATCATTTCTGTGATTTGTCACTTTAAAATACAAAGGTTTTATACTATCGGTAAATACTCAAACTCTTTCACAAAAATGATTACAACACTACTTTTAATGCAAAGCTCGTTTATAAAACCGTTTTCCACTCTATTAGTATATACAAACTTTTACCTCATTCTTATGAGAAATCCAATTAAACGACCTAGCAAAACAAGTGGTATGAAACGCTTGTGTCCACTTCGTCGGTTAATTCTTGGACTTGTTCGATTGAGCTCTCATGACAATTTTCGAGCGAAAGTCTAAATTTTTTTTAGAAATATTTAAGTTAAGCCAATGGTTATGGGACATGAAGTTAAACTCATTAATTTACTAGCTTGATGTAATTTACACTTATTGATCTATGACGATCATTTTGAGGTTTAGACTAGCGATATGCGATGTCTCTTTATCCGTGTGAGGGACTATACCCCGTTCTGTTGAGCTTCATCTCATTTTTATTGGCTAGCGACCTATGGGTTTTTTTAAACCGTTACGTGGAATTCGGTTCATCGGGAGTATCATTATACTACGCCATTGTTTCGGCTTATTTAAGTTTCAGGTTCCTTGGGCGTACCGTTGTACTACGTCGTTGCATCGGCTCCATGGGTTAGTGACTCATGGGATAGCGTCCAATTGTGATACAAGTGTTGGTGAGTTTTCATGCTCTCGTTTGTGATAGGTCTTCTCCTTTGTGTTTTCTGGATTTTGATTTTTGATTTTTAGAATTTATGTTTCACCAATTTTTGTGATTTGCATTGATAAGCTCTATCAATATTTGTAGTTTGGTGGATAAAAATAAAGAATATGACATTCTTTTTTGTGTTTGAGAAAATTTGAGAAACTGTATGATTTTTGCTGATATCATATATATTTGTCATTTCTCTTATCATATCTTATCTTATATGATATTTATAGCTAGACTGATCCATTTATTATTTTTCTTCTTAAGTAATACTCGGGTTAGACCGAGTTATTTCAGATGCTTCCACTTGACTTCATAGCAGAGACTAGCTTCTGACTTTTGGCTAACTACTTTAGCTTAGTAGTTTTTGCTTTTATACATTCGAGATAGAGACTCCTTGATGTATACTTATTCTTTTGTCGAGCACTTGTACCTATTCTTTTGTGATGTAGTGGATCTTATATGATCGTTACTTTGATGTTCACTTCTATATGTTATATTCATATCTGTTTCCGCCTTAGTGATATGAATATCTATAGCTGATTTGTGTTATGCTTATTTTATATTTGTTTCTAAAGGCCGCATAGCCACTGTGTAGTAGCTTTGAGTTTTGTATTTGATATGTCAGATTTCCTTTTGAAATGAAATGCATGTCATACTATCTAACATGTCGGTACTCGCACATAGAAATTACATAGATGGTCGCTCCTCAACATCCTTATTCTTCATGCTAGTCGACGACATTATACCATCGTGTTCTTGGCTAGTGTGAGTATGAGGTGGGGCATCCATTATATGTATGTAAAATGTAGTGGAGCAAGAAATAATGAAACTAAACTAGATTACGAAATGCATAGGTTAATTCATTGTAAACAATCCATCCATATTTTATATGTATGTATGCCTGCATAACTAATTGTTAATGTAAAATTGAACTTCAATGGAAGTGCACTAACATGTTTAAAAAAAGCAATCAATCTACATTACATGCAAAACAAGGGATTATTTGTCCATCAGTTAATATCAACAAGTTATAGTTAAGCAAGAAAAAAGAACAGTTTCTAGAGGGTGACGAAAAATTTCAAATTATTTTCAAACTCAGTATAGGCAGTTAACAAACTAATAATATGGATATCATAGCCAAAATGCGCCTGCAGCATGCAACAAATGCTGAAATCATTTTTCATGTGCAAGGACAAGACACCAAAAAGTATGTGATATCTACAGTTATCATTTTTAAAACTTATAATCTTATAAATAGTATATGATTTCTACAGAATATAAGCTAGGCAATAAAAAATCTCTTTAAATTTTTAATCAAAATTCAAATTTGATAATCAACGAAAATAAGATCGTAGATTATACCCAGGATTAAAGGTGGATTATCCTGTAATCTAACACAAATTATCCTACAATTAAATGTAGATTATCCTATAATCAAAAGCGGATCTTTAACAAACAATAGAATTGATATAATCGAATAATATAATGCATATCTAATGTAAAATTAGCATCAATTGATGCTAAAACAACAACATTATCATACTGGAAGAATTTTAGATCTCGAAACGATGTAGAGATAAAGTTTCAGAGTGTAGGATTCTAGGTATGCGATAATCGAGGCAGATGAGTTCGAACAAGTTAGGGATTTGATGAGTGTTGAAAAGGGGGATTTTTTTTGTGTTTTAGGGTCCTGGGTTAGTGGCGATAAAGGAATTTAGTGAAAACGGGAGGGAGACCACGAATTTTTTATTTTAATGCAGAAACATGTAACAGCGTGGATAGTGAGCTATGTTTAACTCTAACCAACGAATAGTTAAGCAAATAACAGCAATTCTTGTTACAATGCTTGCAATAAATATACCATTTTGTTGCAGCTCCTGACGATACACACCCTCATACCTTTTGTTGTACGATTTATGACCCTAACTAGTTGGTGGCTAGCAGACAAATTTGTCATTACCGATCCATCAGACATGAATTTTTGGCATAGACTCATTCATGTGTCTAGCAAAAACGATGATGATGAGTCATGTCGCCATCGTACACCTTGTCCACGTATGGATGACTTGCCGCATGTTTTATGTACCCTGATTTATGTACCCATGATGTATATTTAGTGTTATTCATACTAAGGCACTATTATTGATATTATATTCGTTATTATTCATGCTTTTCACTCTGATTAATGTTATATTCATCGTTTATGCATTTTACTTCATGTTATATTCAATGTTATTCATGGTTTAAGCATTCTGCTTCATTGTTTATTATTAGTTTTATTTGATGATGAAATTCAAAGTTAGTCATGGGTTACTACACACTTTGCTTCATTTTTTATAACTCATTGAATTGTCTTATCTCACACCGTAGCAATTTTTGAGGATGTCATTCAGTGACTTGTCTCATCTTCCAAAGTAGTTGTATTATGTAGATATAATTCATTGAGTTATCTTATCTAACACTATATCAATTTTAGTAGATATCATTCAGCAACTTATATCATCACCCACTATAGATATATTGTGCATCTTTTGTCAATGACTTGTCTTATCTTACATTGCAGTCACATTATGCTTGTATTTGTCAAATATTTAGTTTTATGTGCACCATAGTATTATAAATATCATCCTACTAACATTGAGTTATACCTAAACTTTTCTTCCAATTTGATATAGTATATTGACATAGTGGACTACCGCCACACTTCTTTGCCTCCTTCATACTCATACGAAGGTCCTTAAAACCACAAACTCTCTTCAAATCCTTCACCTCTTCTACCACCAATGGAGTCGTATGTCAAAATTCAGGAAAGGCAGTATGAAGATCTAAGGGAGAATGAGAGTGAGAGGAATAAGAGCGTCGGTTAAGAGAAGATGGAAGAAGACTTGGAGAATAATGTCGAAGTCCGCGTAGAAGTAGGAAAAGAGGACAAAAACTCTGTAATCAATAGATCAAAGGGAATATGAGATTGATTCTCATCCGATCTTTTGTATCTATGGAGTTTTGATTACGTATTCCATCATATGAAGCAAAAATGACATTGGAGGGTACTACTATAAGTGCTCAAATTCTCCAGACGATTGAAGGTTATGACAATGGATTTTCGATTCATTCCCTCGACGAGCAATAAATTATGCCACCATGAACAACAAATAGCGGCACTTCATAATAGACTAAGTTCACTAGAATTTCAAGGTTGTTGTAGACAAAACTGATCTACAAAATCTAACCTCGTTAATGTATCTTAATGTATGTCTATGTTTGTTCATGTATGCTTATGTTTTGTATTTTAAATATGTTTATATTTTGTATTTTAAGTATGTTTATGTGTGTGCTAATGTATGTGTGTATATGTTTGAACTTGACGGAGGTGTGTTGGAACTGGACCAGTTCGTAGTGGAAGTTATGGGTGAATTTCAAAAAAAAATTCCCTTATTGGATCAATATTGGGCCTATGAAGTCTAATTTACTTAGAACATTTCTAAATTTAATTTCAATAAATTCTCTTATTTCGTTTAAATTTATAAGTAATAGCTGAAATTTTATTTAATTTATATTCAATTAAATATAATGGTACATATATATATCATATACATATATGTATGTGTATGCATGTGTAACATAATAATCCATGCAAGATATAACATGCTCGTATATAGATGTTGGGATTTGAATTGCAACGAAGACGTTGGCTCATCTTATATTTATTATATATTGTCCAAATATATGTATATATATAAACTTGTAATTTAAATAAATATTAGAACAATATAGATATATACATTTATATATGTATATATGCAAAATATACGTATTGCATATATGTAAAATATTAACAATATATATATATATAAATATATATTAAATTAGATATCAATTAAATAAATGACTATATAACTATATAAACTATGTACACACACGAAAAAAATAGTAAGTTTTTTTAAATAAAATATACATGTATATTTTTGTAATAACCCGGATTTTTGTAATACCTGTAATTTATAGATTAGTTAATGGAAATACTGATTTATAAGTTAAACAAATAATGCTGGTAATGAAAGTATATATCTGAAAAGTATTGGTTTAATAATCTTTCTAGTATAATTAATTATTTTGGCAAAAATTGATGTTTTCAAACAAATAAAAATACATAGATATAAATAGATTTTTATAGGAATAGAATTGTTATTTTTTTAAAGATTAAATAAGTAGTTATATAAGTATATATGTATAACTTGATTTGTAAATTGGATTTTATAATTTAATTTGGATTTGAATTCGAATTTAAAGTTTTAAAATTCAAAGGATGGATATTTTGAAATATTTGGATTTAAAGATATTTGAATAAGCTTTTATTCATAATTTGTTTTATTTCATTCTCTTTACATAAGAAATTCACATATATATTACATAAGCATAAACAAATTAATTAAAAACCTTTATTTACATATAAGATAAAAAGAAAACAATATAAAGACAAGTGTTATTATATTAAAACTTAATATAACATGTGTTAACTAATGAATAAAGGTTTATGACAAGTGTTAGTTTTATTTACAAGTGGCAATTAAATGTAATTTTCTTATGGTTTAGAATTTATAGAAAAGAAGAAATTTATTAATTAAAAAAAAAAAGCGGCAGCAAAGATCAAAGAATTTTTATCAGAGTTTCAAATCAAAATCAAAATCCATCTCATGTTTTCAACTAAGGAATACAAAAGCAAATCAGGAAAATGAAATCAAACAGGAAAGAGAGGAAATTCTTTTACCTATAATTAAGAGGAGTGTTGTTTGCGCCAAAATTGGTCACAAACACCCAATACCGCGAAAGCACCCGTTTACGTACTCAAATTAATAATAATCAACACAGTTCTCAGCAACAATCAATATAGAATTCAGATCTAAGCAACTAATCACAATAATTCACAGACAATAATCACAAACACAGGATTTATAGTGGTTCGGCGTTCGTGCCTACGTCCACTTTGAAGGTTTTCTCTTTATTGCTTCACTTGATGATCTTATTCAATTACAACGGGTTGTAGCTTTGAACTTGATAATCTTAATTGATTACAACGGATTATAGCTTTGAACCCTGAACTCAACAGCAATAGTGACGAATGGGATTGAATTCAGCAGAGTCTGGACTTGCTTTCTCTCTTCTGAATCTCTTCTCCTTTTCTGAATGACCAGGGGCTCTATTTATAGGCGTGGAAGGCCAAAATCCCGCCCAAAACCTGGAGAGGCTACTTGGCACGTGACTGGGGGCCCACAGGCCCGCGTTCTTGGAATGCGTGCCCAGTTTGGGATCGATTCAAAGTGAACTTCGAATCGATCAAAAAAATTGTCCAATTGCGATGAAACTTGGCGTGGACGTTCTTCATCATGTAGACAAACTTCTGTGAAAATTTCATGGGATTTGGATCAGTAGATTGGGAGTTATGATCGGTTCGAAATTGGGCGTTCGTCATGCTGTTTGCTTCGACTCCACTTGTTGACTCATTCGAATCCATATGGTTCGAATCCATATGGTTCGAATCCATATGGTTCGAATCCATGCGGTTCGAATCCATGGGTTCGAATCCATATGGTTCGACTCCATATGGTTCGAATACATGCTTTTGTATGCGAAGGCAGTGAAGTGGTGTGCTGTGTGGATGGATTCGAAGCCGCTGGATGCGAGGCCGATGGAGTCGAAGTAGGGAGTACTTTAGATGGATTCGAAGTGGAGCATGCACGATGGAGTCGAACCAAGGACATCGATTCGAAGCAAGGATATAGGGAGGCTTCGGTTGAATGGATACGAAGCTAGGTGGGGGTTTACTTGATGGAGTCGAAGCCGATGGAGTCGAAGGTGATGGAGTCGAAGGTGATGGATGGAGTCGAAGGTGATGGATGGAGTCGAAAGTGATAGATGGAGTCGAAGGTGATGGATGGAGTCGAAGGTGATGGATGGACTCGAAGGTGATAGATGGATTCGAAGGTGATAGATGGATTTGAAGGTGATAGATGGATTAGAAGGAAGATGTTGGCTGACGGGTTCGAAAGTCTCTTCTTCTTATGGGTTCGAAAATGATGGGTTCGAATACGATGGGTTCGAACATGATGGGTTCGAATACGATGGGTTCGAACATGATGGGTTCGAGTATGATGGGTTCGAACATGATGGGTTCGAACCGAGCAATGTGCACCCTCTTAACTTGAATCCATCATAACTTGAGCATACGACCTCGGATTGACTTGAAATTTGAAACGCTGGCTTCTATGGTCTTTCTTGTCGTGTCCTATCAATTGTGGCCCGTTCCGGACTCGGACAAAATTCATCGATATCCATAGTAAAGTGAAGTACGACCGATCTCTGAGGTGAACTGTCTTCTATTTTTGACCAATCCTTTGGTATCACGGCTTTGCCAAAAAGCGGGATAACAAGTGTAGATCAAAACAGTTTCAGTTTGAAGATCAAACAACCTGAAGCTGATCAAAAACAAAATCAAAACCTGAAGAAAAATAAAAAAATGTTTATCAAAGAAAATTCAGCGTACTCTATTTTTGCGAAACCGGGTTCTTGATCAGGCACCAATTTCAGATTTTCTTACAGGCTCCTCTGTTCTTCTACTTTGCAGGTGAGTAAACAATTCATAATTTTAATTTTAAAATCTGTGTAAACATGATGCATGCGGTTAAACTTTAGATAAATCATAAAAGTATTGGTTGATTGTTATATATATGATTTCATATGTATATATTAGAAAGATTTTTGGAATGCATGTCAGGGTTAGCTCTGTTCTTCACTTCTGGATTCCAGATAGGGTACAAAATTAAATGATCTGCATCTGATAATTGTTAGACTTCAATGTACAAACAAGGATTGATTAATATAACTAGATTTCAATTTTAGAATAGTTCCAAGCTAAATCTGAAACTATTCTGAATAATAAAAGAAAGAACAGTAAAGTTTCAAACCATATCAAAACATCAATCTTAATAATTTGGCGATTCAAGTATACAATGTAAATTGTTATAAAAATTTATGATTTTTAAAATAAAAATCATGAATTTTAGATTTAAGAATTAAGAGAAAAGGTATGTTGAATTGGAAGCGAGTTTTCGTTATTCTCTAACAATCGACGCTACTTGGGGTTTCGAAACTTTGGTTGAATAGAGCCTCGGTGTTGGCGATTTCGAGAAAATTGATCGCTTAAATTTTAAGTTACTGAGATGTCGGCAAGAGGTGTATTTAGGGTTTTTATTCGAGTTTTGGGGTCAAGTTTGTTCTTGGAAATGGCGGCGACGTGATGGAATATTATGACTGCGCACCCAAGGGAGAAGATTGAGGAAGGTATGGCGAAGATTTCGATGAGATATGGTGGGCGCTGGCGGTCAGAGGAGGCACGACGAGGCGGGTTTCCTGTTGATGAAATGGTTCCAGTTGGGTTGATATGTTCAATTTCGCGTTGTTGGGGATACGCCGGAGTTTGAGCGTCAGGTGAGTTATGAAGATGGTCGCCGACTTGCTGGAGACCATGGCGAGGAAGGGAGGTGGTCTGATGATTGGGGCATGTTCACATGTGCACTGTGCATATCGACATTGCTGAATTGTGAATTTGGGAAGAAGCTTTTACCCAGGTTTTTTTTTTGTCTCGAAGCGATCTCGTTGGTAACTCGAAGTAGCGAGGTTTGGGCTCGAGAGTGTGATCAGTGTTTAAAGTCTGGGTCGTAGCCATGGAAATTTAGCATATTGATCCAAGGATTAAATCAGTAACTTTGGTCATGTTATTTTGCAAGATTCAAATTTCAGTAATTACCTAGTTCTAGAGAAGATGGTGAGCAAGTTTGCAAAGCAAGATTCCCACAACAAAATTTTAAAGTTAATGTTTTAAACTTATTAAACTTGGGTTGAATAATTATATACAAGTTAATTAACTTGTGTAATTTATTAAAGATATTTATGAATTAGAAGATTTATTAATAATTTAGGGTTAATTAATCAACCTAAGTAATTTAAAGATTTACTGATATGAATAATTACGAATTAATTAATTAAAATTTTAAGGTTAATTAATTTGTGATTAAAAGGAATTTTACCAACAAATAAAGGTAAATTATTCAAGTAATAGTTACTTAATTAAAAATATAATCACTTAGTGTAGCTGTTAAATAATTGCTAAATGGAAGTAAATTAAGGATGGTAACTACCTAATATCATTAGTCAAGATGATTAATTAGTAGATAAATTCTTAATATAAGTAAATAAGGCTTAATTACTTATGTAATTAACTAAAGGATTTATTAATTAAGGGAACTTAATCAAGGATTAGTTAGGACTAAGTATTATTACTTAAGGAAATTAATGAAATGTAATTACTAAATAAAGTAATTAATAGATAATTACAGGCTGTAGTTAATTAATGGGTAATTACTTGATGGAAAGTGATGAAAGAATAATTACTTAGTGGAAGTAATTAAGTGTTAATTAATCGGTGAAGTAATTAAAGTATTCATTAATTAAGTGGTTAATTAATTGATGAAGGTAATTAAGGAAATTCATTACTGAATGTAATTAATCAAGGTTGATTAATGAATATGGTAAGTTAATAAAAGGCTAATTACTAAATAGAATCAGAGAGGATAATTTAGGGATAATTAATTAATAGATTGTAATTAATTTTTGTTAGGTAGCAAGATTGGAAGTGATTTAAGAAATTAAATTGATTTAATTAAGATTTGGTAACTAATTAATCTTGCTTATAAAGGATTGGTTGATATTTTTGATATGAAATATTTGTGATATGATATGCTTATTTTGAACAGTGATTTTGTGGTTATCTGTAGATGATGAATTGCTGGGAAAAGTGAGATCTTGTGATTAAAGGTTGAATTGTGCTTCACCTGAATAACGTGGGTTAAGATGGCTTTGAATTCGAAGAGACCGGAATCGGGTATTAGTAAATACCCGAATCCACTTCGACTTGTGATTTAGTAACCCTGAACAGATTTGATATGTGAATCTATAAGCTAGAATAGAATGATTTAAGTAAATTAGACCATTTATTCTAAGTTCGGTACTTAGAGATTTGAGTGTGTAATAAGGGTTGTCTATACCAAACTTGTGAATTTGGAGAATTGATATGAATCACCCCGGGTTTTATGTATGTTTTATGCTGTTGTATTCATATTAAATGGGTTTACTCACGTTGGTTTCTAGCCTGACCCGGGTGTTACTTTGATGTAATGCTCGGGTCAGACCAAGTATTACAGATTTTCAGGTAAGGACGTTCTGGAGCTCAGGAGGCGAGCTAGATGGCAAAAATGTATGAGGAGTTTCGCTGTATTTATCTGGAACAAGTTAATTTTTAACTGTCTGGTATTTGTGTAATGATGTAACTCTGATATATAAAGATATAAGTGTAATGATATAGTTCTTCTTGTAAAACTATTATTTATGTGATATTATATTTTATCCGCTGCGAATGTGAGATTGTGTGTTTCTTTTCTGTTCTTCTTCTATCTCTTTCTTCTTTCTTTTTCTTCTTTTCTTAACTATCTGGAAATTTCGGGTCGTTACAATTTTAAAGTAATAAAACTATATATTATGTATCTATATAAAATTATATTTATAATATTGAAAGTATGTATAAATATATGTATTTATATATATATAATTTATATCACTTATAAAAAACTAAATAAAAATAAATATTTTTTTTGCTACATTATGGATTGAACACATAGTATATGAAATACTAAACTATAATTTTATATTATTAAATTATTTATTGATATATATAATTAACCAAAAAGCATTAAAATAATGTTAAAAATGTTTTTGTAATATATTCTACAAATTTTATATTTTTTAAACTCAAATATGATATTTTAAGGTCAAAAAAATTTCATAAATTTCCAAGTCAAAATTAATTAACTATTTAGTTATTTATTATCTGCAACACTTATAAGTGATTTTTTTAAATAAATTTTTTATTTTAAATTCTAGGTTTTTGATTGAGAGGTAATATGATAATGAAATAACTTCATAAAATTTAAATTGTAATTTTTGAAACATACATTATTTTGTATGAATTATTCAACCTGTATTTTGGTTTAAACAATATTAAGTAATAGTAAATAATTATTAAAAATATTTTGTTGTTATCTAAAATTATAATTAATGTAAATATGCATTTATAAAATATAATATCAATTATTAACATGATTTGATGACACAATTAAATATAAATCATTCAATTTATGTTATATGATATATATATATATATACAAATTAATTAATAAAAGAATAATAACTAACGAGTTAAATATATAAATATATAAAGCTTCCAACGAGTTAACGACTCACAGTAAGTCGCGACTCAAGGTTGCAGCGACCTAAGAGATATCGCGACTTAACTTCTCCACGAGCTACAGTAAGCTCACGACTTAACTGCAGACTCCGACCTAAGATGGCTCCGACCTAAAGACTTTACGAGCTAACATGCAGGCGACTTAAGCTACGACGAAGACCTCGCGACCTAAAGCATGACCGACCTAAGCGGCTCAGCGACTTAAGGCATAAAGTGGTCCAGCGATCTAAAACTAAACGAGTTAACAACTCACAGGAAGTCGCGACCTAAGGGTGCATCGACCTAAAAGTGGGACGACTCTTCACGAGCTAAAGAGTTCACGACTTAAGGCAACTTCTACCGACCTAACGACTTAATACTTAAACGACCTAACCAATCTCGCCTCATCAAAGTTAGGTCGCTCGCGACCTAACTCCTCTCCTTAACCCATAGGTCGCTCACGACCTATCCACTCCACAAAGATAAGTCGCTCACGACCTAAAGCAGACCCCGCCTTTTCTCTTAGGTCGCTCCACGCCATAACTCCTACTGCCGTTATCCCTTAAGTCGTTACTCCTTCCTCTGCCACTCCATAAATCGCCCACGACCTATAGTCAAACCCTTTAGGTTGTAACTCATCAACCCATGACCTACGACCTATCTTAGGTCGCTCACGGCCTAAACCCAGCCGACCTAACTCCGAGCTCTCCTATAAATACTCCGCTTACTCCAACTAGAGGGGGACTTTTCCTGGATTCGAAGACGCCGACACTCCGCGGTTTTCTCCATTCTTCCAACACTTCAACCATCGAAGATTCTTCATCAAGAGATCTACTTCATTCAAGAGTGATTCGAAGAGCAATTGATCATCAAAATTCTAACTTCTCTCTTCAATCGTATTGTAATTGTAAAATCGTGTTGTAAAGGTGTTGTAATCGAAAGATCGTGCTGTAAAAGTGCTGTAATCTTGTAAAAGCGTGTACAAAGAAGATAATGGAGGATGTAAAGTGGATGTAGGCTGGTTAGAAGCCGAACCACTATAAAAATCTCTGTCTCTTTTACTTTTCTGCTATTTACTTTTTACTTTGTTTCCCATGCAGACGGGTGGTGCTTTCACTTCATCACGACCTACACCAGGTGTTAGCGTTAAAACCATTTTTACCGTTAACATCATACTCTAACCAACACAGCGGAACTATATAGATATCTACATACGTCTGGGCTCCTGCTCCAAGCTCCTCCAGAACTCAAAAATCCAAGAACCTATCACTTGGCTACTCGTAAAAATTTGAGTACCCAAGAGTTTATGAAAAACACAAAATATAAACTCCGGGTCAGACATGGGTCTGGTATAAGTAAACGGTTTAAGGTTGTTTAACTTGAAAAACATTTGAAAATAAAGGTATCACGTAAGACTCCCCACACATAAATACGGGTAAGTTTTTACCTTACGCTAACCAAAACATTTTATAGGAAATTCTGTGATATTATAATAGTGTCTAGGGTTTTCAAGTAAATAGAAAATAGCCGAAATTGTTACATGATTAAATTCCAGCTACTAGCCACAAAAGTGGGTAATACAATCAAAACCGTTGGCGCTTATTGGAAAATGGGTTCCATACAATGGCAGGGCTATTGGGGTACCGCCCGTCACAGTATGGGGCCTAGATCACCGTACCGAGGATCACTCCCGACCCCCTACAACACAAGGCCGGAACCATTCCTTACTGAGCAGTCCCGAACAAGATAAACCCCGTGGTTGGCGCGACCAACCATCCACTAAACCGAAATAAAAGGGGGCATCTAGACAGGGGAAATATCTTGTCCTGCTTGGGCATGACCCACCTAACCTTGCTGCATCTCCCCTGTTTTAGCCATTCCCGGTTGATGAGGCTTGAGGCTACGATTACCTTTAGAGATCAAATTCCTTAGAATGCTCATCGCCCGCCTGACGATGTGCTGAAAGCATTCAATCCATACAAGTTCGTTCCGGGTTCGAACGAAACCGAAGGCATTATCTCGTTACACTCATTTTGGAACCACCCTCATAGTTAACGACGACAACCCTTGCATTCTGAATCTTTATCTTCACATCAAATTCACGACCTAACGTTAATTTGGATCGATGTGGTTTTCGGATGTCCAAATATGGAAACCTGATCCCGGTCTCATCGAAATCCAAAACGTGTCTTTTAGGGCCAAGTTGTTTTAAAGTTTTAAAACAATTCAATTTCCATTATCCATATACACACAGATAGATAATTCACAATACCACAATAGATAATCAACATTATCACCATAAACAGATAGGCAATATTATCATCACAACAAATATCCATATTATTATCATACTACAATCAAAGCATACATTTCACACTGCATCATTTATCTTATATTAGAAATCTCAAACCATTCCAGTTAAACAATATCATCCATTCATACATAAGCAATCATATCAGCTATAATTAATTTAAAATGAATTAAATTAATTACTTGCATCTCTAATTAATTTAAAGTAAATTAAATTAATTACTTAACCATTATAAGTCTTGCTTATATAACTATTAACCAATTATCAATCAATTAATAAATCCATTTCACTTAATCATACTTGATTAATTAACATTAAATTCAAGTAATCATCCTTTAATTATTTTCACAATTTAATTATCTAATCCAAATATGGAATTACCTTCAATTACAAACATTATTATTATTTCTTAATTACACCAATTAATTACTCTTTAATCTCTTAATATTAATTACCTTTATCAATGATTACTAATTACATTTAAAATTCATTATCCGGTATTAAATTAATTATCTTAAGTAATTAATCTTCAATTAAACTATATTTATTAATCACCCCTGATTAATACTATTCAGTAATTTATCACATCACTTAATTACTCCTTAACTGATTTCCTTTAATCAATCCCTTGATTAACTGCACAAAGTAATTATACTCAAATTACTTTTACTATTAAATCATCCTCAGTCAATTTCATCCAGTCATTTCATTAATTATTTCATCAAGTAATTATACTTATCATACCATCAATAATTAATTAATTAAACTTAATTAATTACATAAATAATTTATCTTGAACTTCAGTTATTACAATAAGTAAGTAATTCCCTAATTACTTAATTACTTAATTTATTTATTTCATGCTATTTAATTTATCACTTCTTCATCAATTTGTTTAACCTTAATTACTTAATTAGCTTTTCCTTAATCATTAGTTGAGAACCTTAATTATAAATCAAATAACTTGATTTATCCAATTATTAATTTATTGATTTATTCATTAATCATTTCTTAATTCTTAGTTAAATCACTTGATTAATTAACTATTAATTGTTCATTAATTTACCTAAGTAGTAAATTATACTTTATTAATTACTTAATCAATCCGTTGATCCATCACCGGTTACAATTAAAAAAAAGTAATTATTTTATTTACTTTCTGAAATCATCAATTAAGATTAAAATTTCAATGTAATTAACATTTCAATATTAGAAACCCTCATTAATCTTGGAAATCAATTACGATGGCTAACTACACTTAATTGTTAATTAACTTTGTACTTAATTAAAATAATTCTGGATTGAAACAATAATTAAGAGTTAAACATTCTGAAGCATTAATTAAATAATTAACTTGTATCTAAACCTTTGGGCTTTAAACTGTCAAACATCTCATGAAAACAGTGTTTGCGGTTTGTACAAAAACTATTTGGTAATACTTACTTTTTAAACAGAAAACAAAACTGCAGGTATGGAGGAAACCCGAGGTTTCCTTACCAAATCTCGAGTTGTACTTCGGGTAAATCACAAAATCACCCGAGACTTCCTGTTCGTCCTTCCTCTTCTTCTTTTTTTTTTTTAAGTTTTTAAACTTCGCTATAAGCTACAGCACCAGGGCCTAACTCACGCACCTTCACACTCATCACGAACCCAAAGAAAACATCCCAAATGCTCGAGCACGACTCGAGGCACACGCAAACGACACCGCTGACACCAACTTTCGTCGTACACATGCACGGCGGCCGGCAAGGTCCTGGCGATCCTCCAAGGTCATCAACAGGTCGCAAATCGCCCCAAAGTAAGGAATCACAACCCAAAACACCCTCAGAAAACTCGAATCGAAATTCGACAGTGCTAACCCAAAAACATAACTTACTCCCATCCACTAGAATCACCTCGCGTCCACCGTTCAAGCCACCGTAGTCGCCGAGGTTTTGACCACGTCTCGACAACACGACCTTCGACCATCGTCCAGAAACTCATGGCACTCGATCGCGTAAAAAAGTTGCATTAGTTTGGTTACAGTCAAGACAAAAACTTTGAGCAAAAACCCTAAATTGATCTCCATCCCTTGATTCTCTTAATAGAAAAATTATTTGATAATTTTTATGTGATCATCAATGTTTATACTTGCTTAACTATAAATTTGAACATTTATCATTGGATTGATAATCTGTAATTGGTAAAAATGTCAATTATGATAAACCTTGAACTGCTCTTCCAATTCTACACTAAAAATTCTTATTTCTGCTCTAAAAATCCTATTTTGCATTTAAGATCTAGGTTATCAACTTGAATTTATAATTTGTAACAGACGAATTTATCAACATAATCTTTGTTATCTGTCAAAAGTTAGTTTTACTGAGCATAGCTTCTTAATATGTTTAAACAAAATGTATTTTCCTGGTTTAAATTCGAGCATGTGATTTGTTGGAAAATTTAGAGCTTCCCATGATCATATGAAAATAATACAAGATTAAATAGTTTCAACCCTGTAATCAGAAATGAACAACATATCATCAAGAACCGTCTGCATATAAGCACAGAATTATACCAAGAGAAAGCACAGACATCATCATGAAATCCACACATCATCTTAACGTTAAAATTAAACTAAAGCTTGGATGTTTTATGTTTACTCACCAGAATACAAATACTGTTGAACAGAGCATACTTGACAACTGCAATCCCATCTGTTCTTATGTGTTTAAACTTGGGCTTTGCTTCTTTTATGTTTTCTCTTTATATTTTTCTCAGGCATACTATGTTACTGACTAAACTAAATAAAGGATGCATACATATATATATAGAAGATAAGAAGTTATGTATGTATGGAAAAAGTTTTAACCAAGTAGGTGTTATCTACCAGTACACTGTTCAAATCTTGTTTTATCAGGCAAGCTTCCTCTTCTCTTTTTCTTTTTTTTAGTAAGGATGATATGATACAACATTAAATGCTAATGTACTATTGTCTACCTTAATCCTATTAGTACACAAAATTTTCATTACTTGCTTTACCAAAATCATTTGCAGGTTACAATATATTCAAGCCTGTTATATTTATTTTTTTATATACTTATCTAACTGCTATTCAATTATGTTGATTAGATTTCACTGCAAAATAAAGATTTGCATATTATAAATAAACACAAAGAGGTGCTCGAACAGAAGAGCATTAAATTTTTGTGTTGCTTAATTTGTTTACATAATTATGTTTAACTGAGAATATATAATTGGTATGAAAAGTATATTTGCAGGAAAGCTTGTAACTGAAGATGTTTGTATCAAAAGAATATGTGTCAGGTTCCTTGATTAGTGTATTTATCATAATTATGTTTGGCTGTGTGAAAATATTGTATGTAAACATGTACTTATGCAGGCAGGCTAGGGTGTTGTATATGAAAATAATTTATATATGAATATCTGTCTTGTTATTAGCCTCCAGTTTAAATATTTTCATATATGTGTCAGGTGTTATACTATATGCTTTGACTGATTGCAAGTAGATTTTGTATATATGAAGTTAATTTGTTTCATTTCTTCCGGCTGGAATAGTTTATATACATATGATGTTGTTATTTTGTGTATGAAATATTTTGTTTTGCTTTATACTTTGTGTTTTTGTACCTTGTTCATATTTTAGCTTTGTTTACAAGTTTTTAATTTATGTTGTAAGCAATCTTAACTAATTAATTCTTATTTAAATTTTGTATTTTATATTTAACTATCAATGTTCAAGTCATATTAAAAATGATTTCTTACTTATATTTGTATTCATTTCTATTTGTACTTTACTATTACTTATTTAAATTAAGTTATACACACACATTTGATTTATGTTTTACATTTATAGTTTACATTTATATTTTATTAGATTTTAATTTAAACATTAACATCCATATGTATATTTTCAAATGTAAACAAAGTTCAGTATTTTAATTCAATTATATAAGGTAAATATTATTAAGAATTTTATTTAAATTTCCAGGATCAAATTTCCTTTTTTTTTTTAAACAAATTTATATAAACAAATAGCAATTATTTCCAAAATCATATCCATTTGAAAATAATCAGTTCACACTTTATTTAATCAGATTAAATATTTATTAAAATAAACAGGGCCAAAATTCAAGGTCGTTACACCTAGACCTATTTTCAAGTCTACTCATTTAAGAGCGCCGAAATAATTAGAAGCAAAGCAAATAACCTTAGGTCAGGCGATAGTCTAGTATGAGCGGTAAATAAATCTCAAGATACTATACAAGGAAATATGGTAAGGAACAAGAGTACAAGAACCATACCTGACCTATCCCTGTAATCAAAGAGTTAGTACATAATAATATAATATGTTACTTTACAATATCATAGAGGTAAAACACAAAATAACATAGTGGATGTCCAAATAACCCTTTCTCCGATACTTACTCCCAATGATATCCCCGAGAGGTAGCCCACTAAAGGAAAGAAACCATAGCTTCCATCAAACAAGATTCACTATCAATTATCCCTCTTCTCTAAATATATAGTAACTCGTATGGCCTCCTTAGTGCCATGGACAAATGGAATCTAGGTTCTCTACATACCCTCGTATCACACAGCCTAAATCTCGATACGTGTCTCATAGCCTCAAAGCATAAAACAAGACCCAAAGCTAATGATCCTAGGTATTCAGATCCTCTCTACCAATCCATGGGCATTCCCACTTATAATACCACTGCATCGAGTATACAAGAAAACACTTCGAGTATCAACAATTTCTTAACACATACATATCTGAGCCTCCTTTGCTCCTTTTGGACACCGTGCCCTTCTTGCTCAATCTAGTTTCCATTATTCATGAGGAATCCTTCCGCATTCCTCGATCCAACTACTCCCTCCATTATCGAGCCACTACCTTCCGGACTTACTCCCAATACGAGCCAATCTCCGAAGATTCTAGTTCTTCATCATGTTATTCATCCAACCCTGATCTGAATGACCCTACACCTCCAGTACAATTTACAGAACCTTAACAGTAGTCCCTAGAAGTTCTAACTCCATATCATGCACCATGATAATTCGGTATCGAGTTATAGGTATAACTCGGTTCCAAGTTATACACTAAGCCAACTAATGGCTAATTCCTCTTTCATATCTCTGGTACTCCTCTTCCAGTGCCTTGGACCTCGACTCATCCCTCTTGGATAACTCAACATTCAATCTAAAGCTCCTTTTTCTAATAATTTCGTACACTCAACCCTTAGCCAAATCTCTTGCATCTTTGATATAGAACATCTCATCTAGCTGTGCTCTATCCATCCATGCTGACCATCGACTCATAGACTCCTTCCCCATAAATCGATACTGAGTTATGGGCATAACTTGGTGTCAAGTTATGTACTCAACTGCATTTGAGTTGCGACTCATCATGTGTTGTCCCACCATACTCCAAAGCACATCTACCAAGTTTCGTCCAATTTCGACCAACTTGGCTTTCTATTTACTCAATTCTCCGACCCATCTTTTTATGCATGCACAACACTAATAAACACTGTCAAATCACAATATACAAACTTGTTATAACAAGCAGTTTTGTCCATTCTAACATGCAATCGGAATGAGATAATCAAGTCAATTTCTAACATAGATCTACATATAGCATGAATATATGAACATAAATCAAGGTGATTTCTAATCATCCTATATCATATGCATGGATTAACATGTCATTAAAGTTAGATAAGGTATTTAAGGCAAAAAAAATCAATTTAAAACATGTTAAATCATATAATTCTACTATATAAACATGTATAGTATAATGAGAAGACATAATCACTCGCCAATTGTCAAGTCTAATCAATTTGTATGTAGATCTAATCTGGACAGCGAAGAAAAGCACTCGAAATCAAGCATTTTGATGATCTCTAGCTTCAAATTGAGGATCTAACATCTAATCCGTAATCTAGTTTGACTTAGAGAGCAATTTGGTGAATTTGGATGAAATTAGAATGGATATAGGGCTAATTAGGGTTTAGACTTGATTTAAAATGAGAGGAAAAAGATTTAATTTGACTCTCCAATGTTCTATTTATAACGTTGTCTAATTAGACTAGTGAGCTTAATTAATTACACACTAAGCCTGGCCACCGGGTTCAAAAATTTAAAACAGGCATAACTTTCTAGCCTTAGTTCAAATTTTCTATTGTGACTACTTTGCGGAATGGCAAAACCATCATCTGAAGCAATGGAACCAGTTTGAGACTCTAATTCAACTCCTATCAAGAGTTATAGGCCAAAAAGGTTTTTCAAGGTCAACATGGTCACATAGAAATTCAAAAAAATCACAAGTGTGTAAAATGTCCCTAAGAGTCATACGGAAAAATTATATAATTATACGACCTCATGGGTATAAAATAGAAATATTTTACGATCTTTCAATACGTAAAATATGGATCGCTACATTCTCCCCCTTTAGAAATTTCGCCCCCTAAATCCCCAAACAAGCCAAAGTATAAGCAGCCATAGTTATCCCGCATGCCTACCAATCAAAAACAGCCATCACATATATCAAACAAGTAGCCATGCAATCTATAGTATAAGTGATCTATTATAGCATGAGGAATACTAACTTATCTATTATAATATACAATGGTGAAAGCAGCCATGATAAGTTGCTTCTTACCATTCAAAGAGCTTTGGACACCTAGTCCTCATGCTTTCCTCTATCTCTCATGTACAATCGTCATCGCTTCCATTCCATTGTACCTTAGCCAGTTCCACCATCTTTCTCCTAAGCTATTTCATATCGTATACCTAACAATATGATCCGGCTTATAAGATATGGAAACTTCTGGTTCTACCTTAACATCTTCTAGTTGATCTGGTGTAATCATCACACCTGGGTCGTGCATAAACTTATGAAGATAAGAGACATTAAAAAAATTGTGCACGCCCGCCATCTTCTGAGGCAAATCGACCCTATATGCAAGCTTACCAATCCTTTCAAACGTCGGAAAAGGACCTATGAACTTTGGCCCAACTTCCCATTTCTACCGAACTGAACTACATTCTTTAGAGGAGAAACCTTCACAAATACCATATCTCCAACAGAAAATTCCAAATCTCTTCATCTTTTATTTGCATAGCTTTTCTGTCGATCCTGAGTAGCCTTCTTTCATTGTCGAATGATCTCAATCTTCTTCGATGTCTCTCTAATTATATCTGGTCCAATTATCGTTTTTCGCCCACATCCCAGGAGCGTTACATGGTCTTCCATATAATGCTTCATATATGGAGCAATTTCAATACTCGACTGATAATTGTTATTGTATGCAAACTCCACCAAATGCAACTGACCATCCCATGATCCACCAAAGTCTATAATGCATGCCCGCAAGAGATATTCCAATGTACAATTTACTGTTTCGATCTGCCCATCCGTTTGTGGGTGACAAGCTATACTAAGATGCAGCTCCGTCCCTAAAGCCTCTTATAAACTCTTCCAAAACCCATTAATAAACAACGCATCTCAGCCACTTACAATGTTCTTCGGCACACCGTGAAATCATACTATCCACTTTACATATAATTCCGCTAGCTTGGATGTCGTTTTACTTGACTGACGGGTACAAATCCCACTCTCTTGGTCAACCAATCAACTATGACCCAAATGCCATCCTACCCTGCTCGAGTTCTTGTTCCCATTTCCACTCAAGAATTTCTAGTGGTTGCAACAGTCCACTAGGTTTCTTTTGCACTTCCTTTATCAATTGGCAGTTCATACACTTCAAGACGAATGCCCCAACATCCCTCTTCATGCCTTCCCAATAATAGGTTTGCTTCATATCTCGGTACATCTTGTTACTGTCGGGATGAATAGTCAACCTGGAATGGTGACACTCTCGTAACACTTCATCTCACAACTTATCAGCATCTGGAACAAATAGTCTTTCATTCTTATGAAGCCAACCCTCTCGATCAAGTTCGTATTGCTTTATGTCTTTAGATTCTACTGATTGCTATACCTTTCTTATGATCTCTGCTAGCCTAGCATCTCACTTCTGACTAGTACCGATCCTTTCTCTAAGAGTTGGCCCGATCGATAAACTTACTAACATTTCAGGTTCTAGCTCGCATTAAGGCCTGAAATCAAATCCAGCAATATACTCTATCTACTTCCACTCCAAGAACATTGCTCTCAAATTAGCATGCCTTTTACTTAATGCATCGGTGACCGCATTCCCATTTCCTGGTGTATAGGAAATACCAAAATTATAAGAGGCTAAGAACTTTAACCACCGTTGTTGACGAAGGCTGACATCCTTTTGAGAGAAAAGGTACTTTAGGGATTTGTGGTCCATAAATAGCTCAAACCTCTCTCAATAGATAGTGCCTCCACATCTACTATGCAAAAATAATCGCCGCCAACTCCAAATCATGGGTTTGATAATTCCTTTCATGTGGCTTTAGTTGTTGACTAGCATAAGCGACAACCCTTTACTTCTGCATTAACATCGCACCCAATCCAGCACCACAGGCATCGGTGTACAGTTAACTCTTCATTTTCACATGGAATTGTCAACACTGGTGCACTCGTCAACCTTTCCATCAGACTCACAAATGCATACTCACACTTCGCTTCCCAAACAAAAGTTTTATTCTTCTCCATCAAATTTGTCAACAATGTTGCTATCTTCGAGAAGTCCTTAATGAAGCATCTATAATATCTCGCCAATCTTAGGAAACTCCTCACAGCCGTAGCATTCTTAGATCGATTCCAATCTTGGACCGTTGGAACCTTCGCAGGATCCACCGCTATACCTTGTCTTGAAACGACATGACCTAAGAACCTCCACTCCACCATATTGGTAGTTTCATAACTCCCTCATGCGGAAGAATCGCAATGGTTCTGGGCCGTTGCTAAATAGCAATGGTTTGGAGCCATTGTAAAATCATTCAGAATGGCTATAGGTCGTTTTACTAATGCAACGGCTCAAAGCCATTGTGAAGTTTTCATATTTTTATTTATTTATTTCGGTGACCACTTGCGTAACCCCGCCTCCATTCCCAAAATAATATGCTCCTCTGTCGAAGAATACCGTTTGCCTTAATCCCCCAATCTCTTATCTAATTTCGTATTCCAGATCACTAAAGTTTAATATCCCATTATCGACACAGTTCAAAAAGAATCGGATAATCTCATTACATCAAAATTTGCAATCGATCTGGTCAAAGGTATTTAGTACGAATCTATTTTTATTCCTATGAATGGTTCGTTATGTTTAAATCATCAATTTGGTTCGGAATTTTCGAATGAATGGTTCGGATAGTTTTCGAATATAATAGTTTTCCAGGTTTGGTATATAATAGTTCGACTTTTGTTCCTTATAAATGGTTAGATTTTAATCTATATTCCTTATGAATTTCAGTATATAATAGTTTTTGGATTAAATTTAAGTCCTGTTAGATTGCAGTTTGATTTTGATTCTCCAATTTGGTTCACTTTAGTAATCTGGGTTCTCATTTGTAGTTACAACTTGCAAGTCTTATATGATTGAGCTGCTCCTATCCTGTTCGAAATGACCATAGAACGGATGTTAATTTACCGTGTTATATGCTCATAGGTAATGGTGTGAACTGCTGCTATCACTACTAGAAAAGGGTTATATAGCGACAGGGGAGGGCGACGGCCATTTTTCGATGGGCCGTCTGCGGCCGTCGAAAAATCGCGTACTACGGGCTCCAGCCGAGCATGTTCTTCCTCATTTCAGCAAAACTAAAACCTATTTACAAAATCCCAAATTCACTCCCCAAGTCTCCTATCACTAATTTCGTATTTTTGCATCCTCCTCGGCTACGAATTCAACATGTCTTGCTTTCTAGCTCAGGTATAATCTCTTATTTTCGCGAAAAAATCAATTTTTACCCCATTTCTAGATTTGCATAAGTTGATAAATTAGGGCTAATTAATAATTGAAATTGTTTTCAATAGTGTTATAATAGTTTCTAGCAATCCATGATATTCCTATTTCATCTTTTATCATGAAATTGTGAAAAACATGTATAATTTGTGGTTGTTCGTGTATATGTAAATCGTTGTGTGTGCCTTGATTCTACGATTGTATATGTGTGTAGCGCTGCTATCATTGTATTATGTTAGTTGGAATAAGATAAAATAAATGCACGAGCCAAGAGTATTATACTGTGCACGTATTGACTAATGCAACGAAAATAATGCATGAGTCTAAATTATAATTGTGTGCATTGAAAAATGACAAAAATGTTAAGCCAGCCTTAAGTTGATGTAATACATTAAATAAATGTGTTAAATTAAAATATATTTTTGTAAATGTGAACAGTTAGTAAAACTGTATTTTTTCGTAAAATGCGTACATTTAATTAACTAATGTCCCTTAGAGAGTTTTTGATCCCGTATGACGAGTGTTGTATATGATCGTTATATAAATGGTCGTTAAATAGTCGTTTTTTTTCAAATAACGACCATTTATATTTATCTGGTACAATGTTTGTTAGATTTGTCCATGTATTGGACAAGTTATGAACATAGTAAGCATTTACATTTTGTATACTACTTCGCCACAAACGATTCATAAAATTTCGGCGTAACTTTTCTTTTTTCTTTCCTACGTACACACATTTGTGTACAATGCAGGGAACAAAAGGGAAATGCTGCCGAAATTATGTTGAATCGTTTGAGATGAATTAATATACGAAATATAAATGCTTACTTTGTTTGTAATGGGAAGTAGGATCCTTGACCATGGAAAAAAAATATCTTTTTGTACAAAATTTTGTATCGATACGTTAAAAAATAAAATGTGCCATATTTGAAAATATTTTTTAATTTGTGAAATAGTTCTTTAAATTCAAAAATTATGTGACCATGAAAATAATCTTTTTCGAATTTGTATTCTTGAAAATAAATATTAAATTTTGAACTTGTGACTCATTTTCTCAAATAGGAAAAATGATTGATTATTTTGTTGATCGGATGAGATGGATGTACCAAAGAAAAGGACTGGGAGGCTCAATAAAAGAAGATTTTTGTAATGGTATAAACGTATTTGTCGAATTCGCTTTAAGTAAAAACGAAAACGATCTAAAAATTCATTGTCCGTGTAGTACGTATAGACATTTGAAGTATTTGTTATTAGATATTGTAAAAGTTCATTTGTGCCAAAACGGTTTCGTACCCGATTATTATGTTTGGGATCGGCATGGAGAATTTGTAGCAAATACTTCTGTAGAGTCTGAAAGTGTCGTTAACGAAGTAATTACGGCGCCCGTATAGAAAATATGGTCGAAAATGCAGCACGATCAATGTTTCCTATGGTTGAAGTTGACGACGATGATGAAAATATTAAAGAACCAAATATTGAAGCAAAAAATTTTATGATTTAATAGATACTGCTATGAAACCTATTTGGATGGTTGTAAAAGCGGCACTCAACTGTCAGTAATCATAGAATACATTGTGATGAAGTCAAAATACAACATCACTGAAGCTAGACTTATGGCTGTTGTACAAGCTGCAAAAAGACATATGCCGTACGATAATCTAATGTGTGAAAATCAATATGAAGTTAAAAAACTTATGTCGGTTTTAGTTGACCTTATCAGAAAATAGATACATGTTTAAAAGGCTACATATTGTTTTGAAAAGAAGACGCGATCCTTAGAAATTGTAAAATTTGTAATCAGGAGATATATAAAAGAAGGGAAAGGAAGTTTCGTACAAGCGTATGCATTACTTACCCAACACTCCAACACTCCAAGGCTTCAAAGATTATATGCATCTTCAATAACTTCATCTAATATGAGATAACATAGTGTGAGAATGGAGAAAGAGGGTAAGTTGACACATCCGGCCGATGGAGAAGCATGAAAGCATTTCGATAAAACGTATCCAAATTTTGCAACGGAGAGTCAAAATGTTAGATTAGGATTATGTACGGATGGTTTTTCGCAATTTTTCCAATTTGGTTCAAAATATTTATCCTGGCCCATTATTGTCACACCGTATAATTTACCTCCATGGACGTGTATGGAAAAGCAATATATGTTTCTTACTATTGTCGTTCCTGGCCTCGACGATCCGACACAAGGAATCGATGTATGTTTACAACCGTTGATTGAGGAGTTAAAAATACTATGGAACGAAGGAGTAGAAACATACGATGTGTTCAAGAAGAAAAATATTCGTATGTTTGCTTCTTTGTTGTAGACTATAAGCGATTTTCTTGCCTATGCAATGCTTTCAGGATGGAGTACTGCTAGTCGTCTAGTATGTCCATATTGCATGGATGAAACATGAGCGTCTTCTTTACCTCATGGTAAGAAAATTTCATGGTTTGACTATTATCGATATTTTCTCCATGCAAATCATTTCTTCAGAGGAGACAAGAAAAACTTTTTAGCGAATAGAGTAGAAACCAGACAACCACCGACGATATGGTCAAGTGAAGACATATATGAACTTGTTAAGGACTATCCAAAGATATATGAAACTGGTGTGTAAACAGAAATTGAAGGCAAATCAATTGTTCATAACTGGTGCAAACAAACAATTTTTTGGGAGTTGCCGTATTGGAAACATCTTCTACTTCGTCATAATATAGACATGATGCAAAATAAGAAAAATGTATTTGATAATGTTTTAAACATAATTTTGAATGTGAAAGGGAAGACGAAGGATGATTTGAAATCAAGACGCGATATAGAAAAATTATGCAAACGTCCCGAGCTTCATATGAAACCAAATGACAGTAAAAAACTGAAGCATGTTACGAATTAGATAATAATCAAGTTAAAGTTGTGCTAAAATGGATAGAAGGGTTAAGATTTCTTAATGGGATATCATCAAATCTTCGTAGGTGTGTTGACTTTAAAAAGAGTAGGTTGAGCGGAATGAAAAGCCATAACAGTCACATAATGATGGAAAATTTATTTTCCGTTAGGTTCAAAGAACTACTGCCGTTAAAAGTTTGAAAGGTAATAACGGAGCTTAGTATGTTTTACAAAGAGCTTTGTTCGACTATTTTAAAAGTGCAATGTTTACGTAAATTTGAAGTAGATATTCCTATATTGCTCTGCAAATTAGAGAAAATATTTCTGCCATGTTTTTTTAATGTAACGGAGCATTTACCTATTCATCTCTCATCTGAAGCACGACTTCAAGGTCTTGTCCACTATAGATGGATGTATCCATCTGAGAGGTATGTAATATGTTATCACGTAATTTAACTGCATTTGAAAGATGAAGTTAATGTAAATTAATTTTGCATAGATATCTAAATCATCTGAAGAAAAAAGTGAGGCAAAAAGCACGAGTTGAATGTTCGATATGTAAATCTTACATCGAAGAAGAAGCTTCGTTCTTTTTCTCTCACTATTTCAGTGACCATGTGAATATATCATTTGAAAGTGTTCCTCGTAATGATAAATGCGACGAAAGAGTCGTCTCAAGCAATGTTATCTATTTTTAGACAACATGGTCGTCCTTCTGGAAAATGTGTAGAAATATAGCTAGACAATGGAGATCTTCATGTAGCATACACTTATATTCTTCTAAATTGTACCGAGGTTACACCGTTTGTTAGGTAATCTGAAATAATAATTTGTGTTTTATTCTTTTCTATAATGCATGCACATATATAACCTAATGTTGTAAATTTTTTATATATACAGTGTTTATGAACGTGAACATCGGTACGGAGATCTCAGTAAAGAATTTTCCAGTTGGTTTTCAAATTGCGTTTATGAGCCGAGAAATTGTGTTGTTGACGAAGGGTTGAAACATCTTGCGATGGGACCAAAAAGATTGGTCAAGACATATCCAATATATTTCGTCAATGGATATAAATTTAACACCAAAGAATACGGTGCAGACAAAATTAACAAATAATACTGGTGTATTTATTAAAGGTAGTGACGATCCAAAAAATCATATAAATGATTTTTATGGCGTTCTAACACAAATTTTGCATTTGACATATTTCTCACAACCCGCGGAGGAGGTGTTTCTATTCAGATGCAATTGGTTTTGCAATGTTTCAGGTTCTGGAATTAATGTGCACAAGGATTATAATCTTATCGTAATAAAGCATACATCGTACTATCACAAGTACGATCCTTTTGTACTAGCCAAACAAGCATTGCAAGTTTATTACGCTCTTTATCCATCTCTAAAAAGAGATAAAACAGATTGGTCTGCAGTTTTTAAAACAGAGGTCAGATTTACATTCGATGGGAAGAATATTTCAGACGAACAAGCTTCTCAGGCAGATCTTGAGGAAAATAACGAAATAATAATTACAGATAATTGTACAGATTTTGGTCATTTGATTGATGAATCAAATGTTGTGGTAGAAGCGTTTGACAGTGCAGAGGAAAATATCGTAGAAAATAAGACCGAATCTGAATCAGAAGACGATGATGATTGATAAAAATCTGAATCTGATTTTTTTGCAGTTGATGTAACTATGTTGAATTCTTGATGTATTACGAAATTGATGTATTTATGAAACCAAATCTGTACGTTTACCATTGTTTACATATTTTTTGTCATTTCCATTTAACATTTATTTAGCAATTTTTATTAAAAATGCAACGTAATCTGCTTATCGTCGGAATACGAGATCCAGTATGAATCAGGTATAACACACTTCCATTTCTATTTCCATTTCAGTCGTTAATTTAACTTTATACCGTTGATGCACTTATTTACGTATGAAATATATTTTATTATCATGTTATTGTTCTCTTTTGAAATGATGTGTATATATGTCACAGGTTTATCGTAATGTCATCTAGAAGTAGGAGCTCTTCCCGATCTTCAAGAGGCGATGACAGTGATCCATCGCAAGCATCACAGCTTCCTGTAGTTTCTTTAGTACCTAGAGCAGAGGGGTAAGAATTAAATTTTATTCAGCATCTTATTTTTTTTTATATACGTACGTACTTATCTGTATCATATTTAAAAACAGAGGGATTGGCCTACTTCCCTCGAAGGTTGTTTTGGATGTTTCTAGAGCTTCTTACAAGAGTAGGATGAGTGCGTGTTGGCCGAAGTGGGATAATATCCCTCCCCACATAGTAGTGTATTTGGCAGGATGTCCTAGTAAGTATATTTTTCTATTTTCCATTTTTAATTCGTTTTTTTTCATTGTTTACTGTTTATCATTTATAGTTTAATATTCGTTTTGCTTTTTATTGTGAAATATAGGTTGAGATAGACATTCAGACAGACGATATGCAGTTGGCACGAGAATATTAAATGAAGAAGATGCGTAAAAACTATAGCGACTCGATACCGAAATCAAGAAATCAGGTAAGAAACTATGTTGGATGGGGAGAGCGTATGGCAAGCATAGTAGGATTGCTGGGAAACTGACGAGGCGAAGGCAAGTATACTAATTTTTTAAAATTATCTGACTGGTAGTAAATATCAAAAAATACATGATCGATAAATAGTGTATCAAATTTTGAATGTGCAGGAAGAGTCGGAAAGAAACTCTACAAACATAAATAAAAATCTCATCACTCATCGCGGAAGGTCGAAGTCATTTCAGCAGTATCCGCAGGAGTTGGTAAATTTACTGAATTCAAATTATAAATAGTTTGTGCTATATAATTTTATATGTATAATAATTGTACGTAAAAATCAATTTCAGAAAGCTAAGGTGCATGGTCCCATGGGATATATGGACGTGTTTACTCGTGCGCATGCTGTCGAGCATATAAATCTGGACGGGACAGTTTCGTATACATGGCACGATGATAAATCCAGCAAAAGCCGTGTAAGCATATTTCATTTTACGCAGTATTAGTAATTGTTCTGCCTATTAAAATATAATGAAATAAGATATGATAATATTAATGTATTAATGCAGGAAAAGTTTATGGAGCAGCGCCAGAAACTTCTTGGTGATACGGGTCGAGATCAGCTGACGACAGATGAGGAGGATGTTATTTTTGAGTCAGTTATGGATCCACTGGAGCATGGCGGACGATACAGATTTGGCAATTAAGTGGTAAGTAAATAATATATTGGCAATCAAAGAGTAATTTCAAATTTATTGCTCTCATCCTTCCCTATAGTTACTTTACTTATGCTAAAAAATTTCAAAGTTATGGTACTTCAAAATATAAATCAACAATCTTGCCACTATAGTTATTTGATGTTACCACAATCTAAGATGTTATCAACATGCACATACACTTACATAAACATCATAAACTAAATTAAATAACATTATCACACTGCTAATCATTCACATACCTGCACATACACTTACAGAGATCACACAACTAAATTAAATATTTATTACAGGCCAACGGTCAGAGATGGTATATGCAGACTACAGCTCAGATCGATCTAGCAGAGAACGAAGATTTGCGGGCTAGAGTGGCGCAGCTGGAGGAGCAGAACCGTCGGCAGGCCATAGAGACCATACAGTTGCTAGACCAGCGTATCGCCGAGTACATGCAGCAGTATAGTGGCCGCTTCCCATCCTCTGCTGGCTCAGGTTCTGAAGGAGATTGATTGATTGCTTTGGTCGGTAAGTTTTTTCTGTTTTGTATGATTTGTAGATGGTAGAGGTACTTTTGATTTATGTACTATGTTATGATACACTTACCTGTTTTGTTGTATAATTATGTGGATGTTGGGGATGTTGTGAATGTATAAATTGATAGAACATTTGATATTGTGGATGTTATTATGTATTGTACAGTAGTTTGGGTGATGATTATGTGTTTTGACTTAATTTTATGTATTTTTTTATTTGGTGAATTGTTTATAGTTTGGTTTTTATATTTGGTTGGAATATTATATATTGGATTCTGCAATGGAATAGTGTTTGTATGGAAAATGTGGATGGAAGGCTGTATTGCAGTAGAAATATAAAAAAAAAGCAGCAGATTTCCGATGGCTTCCGACAGCTTTCGGGTTACAATTTTCCGACGGCTTCCGACATTTTCTGACGATTTGCAGATTAATTTTCCCAACGGCTTCCGACAAGTGTCGGAATCCGTCGAAAGCCGTTGGAAATACGAACGGCGCGATGTGTTGGAAGCCATCGAAAACATTGCAACCCGACGCCTTATTTTACTACGATATTTTCCGACGGCTTCCTACGGCCGTCGACGGTTTTCTGTCGTGGAAAATGTCTTTTTCCTTGTAGTGTACCTGCCATGAAAATGTATGAAGGAATGTGTAGAATAAAATTAGAAAGGAAGAACTAGTAGGAAAACTAATTGCTTATAATGTTTTCTTTAGTTAATTCACTACTTCAACTTAGTTTGATATTCCTGTAAATATTAGAATGATTTGATACAATCCAGTAGTATGATTTAAATGAACATAATGATTTTAAAAAAAATGTGCATCTTTGTGTGTGGTGTTATGTAGCAGTGTGTGTGTTTGAATGAATTAATATAAATTGTTGAATGTGTTTTATGTGAGTGCATGGGAGGGAATATTTGTAGGTGTTGTGTGTTTTGAAGAAGAAAGTGCTGGGTTTAGAAGTATTTTGCGTGTATGTAGGTGTTGGTGTATGTACAAAAAGAAAGGTCTTTATATGCTTTATTATTTTTATCTGCCGTCAATTTTGCATGCTACTACTAACTTTAAAGTAGGCACCTGCTTTATCACATTTAGATGTATCATGTACAAGTCGTGCATTATCAGAAGCATGGCTCACATTTAGATGTATCAATTGAGCTTGTGTCAGTATTTAGATAATCAAACAATTAAACAGATATTGGCGTATTTTATCTCGATAATTAGACTAAGCAAAGTTTATATTTATTTTTAGATATTTGGACCTATCAATAACCAACATCTAAATCAACTATTTAAATGAGTTTATCAGTGCAGTAAAACTGTTTATAAAAATTGCAAAGGTGAGATTATGTACTAACCAAAGATTTTTCCCTTCAAGTACTTAACAACATGATGTTTGCAATGAGAGAAAATGTAGTATACAGACTCAAAAACAATGCTCTGCCACCTACAGATTTTAGTTCCACCAACTTAATCTGCTACTGTCCAAACTCCTGTTTAAATACCTTGCAGGTGTGATAGCTAGCCTCAAGTACAAGAACTGCAAATGGCATATATTATCAATCCATGATACATTTTAAGGTACTTAAATAAATTTACTATTTTAAGGTGTGATAGCCACCTGTCTCAGTGTAAAGTGTTGAATAACTAACCATTTAATAAAATAACTCTTTCTTAAGTGCTGCTGCATATAGTAACAGCCTTACAAGCAACAAAGTTTTATAGGCAGCAAAGTTTGATTCCAAAAACCATCATTAGGGCAATCAGATGGTATGGAGTAGTTTGTGATAGGAGGGATGGTGAAGTATGAAGTGCAATGGTAAAAAGAAAAATAGAGATGTAACAAATGAAGCAGAAATGCACAGTTTGTAATATAAAAGCACAAGTGGAATGCAATTTTGTAAAACAGACAATGAAATTCAAGGTCCTGTTTGCATAATGAAGTGCAATTCAAAATGAAAGTAAAAGTGCAAATTGTTTTTTATATTTTTTTAAAAATGAAACAATAGAGGCAAAAGCATAAAACAGGGATGCAAAAATAAAAAAGAAATGCGCGGATGGATGAAAACCGGTGCATATTTGAATGTTTGAGGAAATTATCATGCTCTGTGTTTTTGTAAAACTATGCAACAGAGAATCAGACTGTGCAACAAAGAAGTGTAAGAGAGATTTTTGTAAAACTGTGCAAACTGAATGAAGCAAAAATTGTTGTTGCTTATTTGCCTTTTTTTTTGACAAATGAACTAAAACAAATGCAAAAGAAATAAACTATAAAAGGGAAGAAGTATACTATTAATCAGATTAGCAGTTCAGTAATCAGATTTTATATGTCTTCAGCGAATAAACTAATTATTGTATGAAAATTTATTATGTGTTATCATTGTTTTTCATGCGTGAATTTTGTTCTAAAACAAGGGTTGCACTAATACGCTCAAACGCACCCTTATTCGTGAATGATTGCTATGTCACCAAAACATATATAAGTGAACTGTACATCAAGCTAGTTTGAGTTGTGTTATGTGTTTGTGTATGTCATAGGATAATATAATAAGCTGATAAAAAAATAATTGACAATATATCATATTTGATATAACAGGTCATCATGTCTTCTAGTATAGACAAATAGTAGATGAAAGAATCCGATCGAAGAACTACACGATATGTGGAAGGAGTGTAGAAGTTTATTGACTTCGTTGTGGAAAATGGTGGTAATAAGAAAATATATTCTTATTGTTGCACACATTGCAAAAATATGAAAATGAAGACTAAATTATATGATATTCCTTATCATCTACTTAGATGGGGAATTGTCCAATCATATACCATTTGGCATTTTCATGGGGAAAAGTCGGCGGGGAAGCAAAAACAACCCGTTAGTCAAGTACCAGTGAATCTAAATTTTCTAGGATGGAAGATTTTGATGATGCTGATAGATTTCATCATTTTCTACCTATAAGTTCGTTGCCCGATAATATTGGAGAATCGCCTACAGTTGATGTCGATTGGCATGCCAATCAAAGTAAGAAGTATAAATCACCTTTTGATAGTACAAAAGGGTCATTGTATCCTTCATGTCCAAAAGGGATAATAAAATTGTATGCCATTGTGAAGCTGAATAGTTTGAAAACTCAGTACGACTTTTTCGACAATGGTGCGACTGCACTACTCGAATTTATAAAGGAATTACTCCGTGAAGGTAACAAACTACGTATATCAACAAAGTACTCCAACATAAAGAAGATGATTAAACAAGTTGGGATGTATTACAAAATTATGATGCATGCATTAATGACTGCATTTTATACTGGAAAGATGATGCAAATAGAGTTTCATGTCCAATTCGCAATGAACCAAGATATAAGACAACATTCAACGAAGAGAAAAGAGTCACCAAAGTATTTCAAAAGATGCTAAGACATTTCCTTTTAATTTCTATGAGGAGATTGTATACTATACCATGGATAGCAGATGCTATGACTTGACATGGTCGTGCTAAGTTTGATTCAGCTTTAATGCGTCACTCATGTGACACTTCTCAATGGCAAGTTGTAGATTCTTTTGACAAAAATTTGTTGCTGAACCACGAAATGTCACATTTGGAATAGCAACGGAAGGTTTCAATCCACATGTATCTCTAGCTAATCGTTATAGTTATTGGCCAGTAATTGTAGTACTGTATAATCTTCCTCTATCAATGTGCATGAAAATGGAGTTTTCAATGTTGACATTGTTGATTTCTGAACCAAAACAATCAGGGAAGGATATTGATGTTTATTTACAACCATTGATAGACGAGTTTAAACAGTTATGGAAAAGAGTCGTTGCATTTGACTTATTTAATAAATTTGATTTCACAATAAGAGCTAGAATGTTGTGGGCAATTCATGATTATCCTGCACTTAAGACTTTATCGGGGTGCATAACTCATGGCTATTTTGCATGTCCTATATGTGGGGAAGACACTTATGAGTATTATTTTCCTGAAAGTAAGAAGATGTGTTACAAGATAAGGCTTCTAACATTGCACGTAAACAGCTTAAAAAGACCAAAGAAAACTCAGAAGACTTGAAAGCTAGGATGGACAATATGAAAGTTACACTGAAGTCGTTGGTCGACTAGTTCAAGAGATACGTGGATAAAGGAAAATACATATCAGACATTCCTTTCAATGAAGGAGGAAGCGGAACACGTTGGAAAAGTGTTGGAAGAATGCCGAGCAACGATCTTAATAATCCATTGAGTTCATTTGGTTCAGCTAATCAAAACTGTAAAATCCTAAACTTTGATTTGGAGGTCATTGCAACTGGTTCTGTTGAAAAGATTCGACGGCATTCATTATACATGGAAAACTTGTATCTCCAACACATGAGAAGCTGGTTGTGGACAATATACTACTACCAGATGGGAACACAGCCAAATAAAATCATCCTCTTGCTATGACCCTTGGTAAAGTTGGAATCGGTGGTTTTATGTGTCATTCAAAGATTTCAATTCGATATTTTTAGACGTGGGAGAAGGTATATATTATTATTATGCTTTGGTAACTTAACAAGGTGATGAACCTTTTTACAATTGTCTGCTTCTACTAACAAAACAAGCTGAACAGTTTCCATTGCTTTAAATACCACTTGTCAATTCAAAACTGCATCTTATAAATTATTTATTAGGTGGGAATAACATCTTATAATTTAACATAGTGGTTTATGAATCTGATAAATAGAGCATAGTATAGCTCTAGGCTAGGAATTATATGTTCCTGTTTCTTGCATAATGTAGAAAGATACATTGCAATAACATGTCTCACTTAGCAAAATTCTTTTACGCAGTTATGCGTTTTTTTAATGTCAACCAAATATTGTGTGAAACATTGTATAAGACTTTTAGCTACTAGCCTGAAGCTATCAAAATTGTTCTTTTTTTGATCCGTCTGATAACACTGATATATGTTGGGGTAGTTTATGTATATGCGCAAGTTTCACTCTGGTCTTGATCTGGTCTCATGTGGTTCCGTACTCTGTTCATAGCTGTAGAAAGCATGTGCTCCCTTGATCTGGCTTTGGGTTGTTGTACTTCGATTTGTTCGACCTGGTTATTGATATGTGTGTACGCATTTGTTTCTTGTTAAGCTTCTGCTGTCACTTTTGGTGAGCGTGTAGTCGTATATTCATGTGTACAGTCAAGTTGCATTTAGATTAGCATGTCTTGTTAATGGGTCGTTTTGAACAGAGTAAGGAATTTTTATTGTAATTTCGAACTGTGCATGCCATTCATACCTGTAGTTCGTTGGTCATTAGAAGTTTTATTGTAATTTTGAAAGTTGATTTATGTCCGTCCAACAATAAGTTTCTATTTAGGGAGATTTTCTTTTTCCTTTTCTCCTTGTATAATATACTTAGCTGTGAGGAAAAAAATTGCAGGTATTTTTAATATCTTTACTACTAATAAATAAAATTCGTTGAACTAATTTACTCGATGTTTTTTAAAATTCCAAAAATACACTTTCTTTTCGACGCTTAAACAAAATATCAACGTATACAATAACACAAACAGCCCGTGTGCGGAGCACGGACACGTACTAGTATAAAGAGAGCGAATTTTTTTATATATTGAAAACCCATCAAAACCAAAACTTAAGATGCATTCTAGTGCATGCGTTCAATCGTTTTATAATAGCGTATGATTTTCATATCTTCATGGTTCTTACCAAACTGGATCATAGCAATGAATATAGCATTAATGATAAGTAAGTAGAATATATCTCAGGGGTGTACTGTGGTTTTCGAAATTGCAAGTAAATAATTTGCTTACTTTCAGATTTTCAACATTTTTTACAATTAGAGAGAGTGCGGTTCGTTGTGTATTTTATCTCAGCATTGTGAAAGCTTATATGGGCTGTTACCATACCCGAAAGCCCAAATCCCATTCGTTGTTTTAAATTGTATATAAGAGAATGCTACCGGCAACAGAATGTAGTATGAAAGAAAAATGTAATCAGTAATTCATTTCTGCAATAAAGAATCACATCACTATTTCATTTCAATTTCTTCTTCAAGATATCAACTCTGATCCATTTCAAATCTTATCATGGTATCAGAGCCAGTACAAGGCAAAACTGCATCAAAATTCATTGCAAAAGAAGAAGATATTAATCTCCATTAGAGTAATCTCATCATTTGGAGATTAAATACCCATCAGAAACATTATCATCATTTGGGTATAACAAGACTTATCTCCAAAGACTAGTGCCTTGCCTAGAAAGCTCTGGCTGCACTCAGTCTTTCTCATCGATTAAGTCAGAATCTCAGAATCAAAGAAAAATCAAAAATCAGTCAAGATCTCAAGAATCTCATCAAAACAGAAAGGAGGCAAGTGCCTAACCACTGGCTTATCAGATTAAAAATCATCATTTAAACTCAGTTGCAACATACCTGAATTCTGCAGAAACGAGTTCTTGATCTCTCTATCTGATTTCACATTGTTCGAGTACTTCTTAATTCAAGAAGCTTCTTCATGGCTGATAACAACTCAGAAACCTCTAACAATACATCTAATTCACCACACTAAACCACTGCCGCAGCAGAGAATCTCTTGAAAGCCACAGTTAGTCCTCAAATTCAACTCATCACTGCACAACTTGAAGAAGATAATTATTTTCTTTGGAAAATTCAAGTTGAGACTGCTGCAAGAGGGTATGGCTTGGAAAGATTCATTCTTGGCACCACTGCTGTTCCACCTAAGTTCACCACTGATTCAGAAAATAAAACTGTAAGCAATGGAGAATATGTTAAGTATCAAAGGCAAGATAGTCTTATAAGTTCTTGGCTACTTTCATCAATAAATGTTAAACTATTGCCTCAAGTAATTGGATGTAGAACTGCTAATGAAATCTGGTTGACAGTGGAAAGAATTTTTAACACTCAATCTGCAGCCAGAGTAATGCATTATAAAAGGCAATTACAGAATGTCAGAAAAGAGAATCAAACAATGAGAGACTATCTGGGAAGGGTCAAGAACATATGTGATATGCTTGAAGCTGCAGGACATAAAGTTTCAAATACAGAGCAAGTGTTAACTATTTTAACTGGATTAGGTGATGAATATGAATCTGTAGTTGCAGTAATATCTTCTCAAGAAACTTTACCATCTCTTGAGTATGTCAGTTCCATCCTCCTTGCACATGAAGGAAGATTGGAGTTCAACAAACCAATAGACAGTGATATGTCTATCAACTTTGCCTCAAATAATAATAAAAACAGAAATCAAAATCAGCAATATCAAAGGGGAAACCCTGCTGTAAGAGGCAGAGGCAGAGGAAGATGGAGCAACAACAACAACAACAAACCAAAGTGTCAGATCTATGAGAAGATTGGTCACACTGCACCAAAATGTTATTTCAGATTCAATGCTAATTATATTCCAGGACAAAACTCAAACAATCAAAGGAATGGTAATCACAGTGCAAACATAGCACAAGTTCAGCAAGAGTCTAATAAACAGAGTAATGGCATGAATCAACATCAAGATGAAACAGCAAGATCAGAACATATACAAGATGAAGCATGGTACCCAGACTCAGGTGCAACCAATCACTTGACAAATAATCTTGACAACTTAAATCTTTGCAACAAGGAGTATAGAGGTAAACAGTCAATACTTATGGGAGATGGTAAGCCTATTGGAATCACTCATATTGGTAATGCCTATATCAAAGGTAAAAGGCAATTATGCCTTAACAATATGCTAAGAGTACCAAGAATTAAGAAAAATCTTATGAGTGTTTCTCAATTTTCACATGATAATAATGTGTATTTTGAATTTTATCCCAAATACTATTTAGTTAAAGACATACAAACTGGTGAAAAACTTTTGCAGGGTGATGCAATGAATGGACTGTACAAGTTCACTGTGACTAACTGCAGAAACACTGTTGAGAAAGTAAAGTGTAGCAATAACTGTGAAACGCCATCTGTTGAAAATAATAAAAATGTATTTGATCAGTGGCATTATAAATTGGGACATCCCAATGCAAATGTTGTAAAACAGGTTTTGAAAAAGATTAAAGTTTCCTTTGATGATCCTACTTTGCCATATGTTTGTACTTATTGCCAAATGGGCAAAAGTCACAAATTACCCTTTGCTGATTGTACTACTGAATACAAAATGCCACTGGAATTGATCACAACTGATCTTTGGGGTCCTGCACCCATTAATTCTGACTATGGTTATAGATAATACATATCCTTTGTTGATGCATTTACTAGGTATACATGGATATATTTTCTAAAAACTAAGGCAGAGACTTATAATGTTGTTATACATTTTATTACTCAAGTTGAAAGACAAACCTGCCATAAAGTTAAAGTTATTCAAAGTGATGGTGGTAGTGAATACAAATCACTTGACAAGTTTTTCTTAAACAGAGGCATAATACATAGAATCACATGTCCATATACCTCTGAACAAAATGGTCAAGTGGAGAGAATACACAGACACATAGTAGAAACAGGAATAACTTTACTTGCTCAGGAATCTTTACCCCTAAAATTCTGGCCTGACTCATTTAGTACTTCAGTATATTTGATCAATAGACTTCCAACTAAAGTACTAAATGGAGTAAGTCCAGTTGGAAAACCTCATGGGAATCAAACCCAATTATGATGATCTTAGAACATTTGGATGTCTGTATTTTCCCTATCTAAGACCATACAATGATACAAATTAGATTTTAGATCTCATCCTTGCACATTCCTGGGTTATGCAACCAAGCAGAAAGGTTACAAATGCTTGGACAACTCAGGAAAAATATTTATTAGTAGACATGTAGTATTCAATGAAAAGGTGTTTCCTTTTTCTTCAGCAAATATAAAAACTACTCAGAAGATATACAATCCAAGAACATCTATTTCACATATACCTGTATATTCTGAAGCATGAAACCTCAAGGAAGCAGGTGTTTCTGAACCACAACACACTGTGTTGCTTGAACCCGGTCATGGAACAGAAGAACAACCTGACATACCTGTTCAATCATCAACTACATCAAGCAATAAAAGTCAAAGGATTAGTACTGACACATTACAAGAGCAATCTCTGGACAACACCGATAAGGATGATAATTCAACATCAATTGATACTGAATTACCAACCAGAATAAGTCATCACATGATCACTAGATCCAAAAGAGGAATATTCAAGCCAAAAATCTATATAGCAACAACAAATACTGAAGAACCAGAGTCATTTGAACAAGCATATAGAGATGAAAACTGGAGAACAACAATGAATGAAGAATATCAAGCAGCGATGAAGAATAAAACATGGAATCTTGTGTTTCCATCAGAAAACAAAAACATAATAGGATGCAAATGGACCTATAAACTGAAGAAAAATCCATATGGAACAGTGTCCAAATATAAGGCAAGATTAGTTGCCAAAGGATATACTCAACAGTATGGTTTTGACTTCAGTGAGACATTCTCACCTGTAGTAAAACCAACAACTATCAGAGTTGTGCTCACAGTTGCCTTAAGCAAAAATTGGGACATAAGGCAACTGGAAGTCAACAATGCATTCTTAAATGGGATTCTACAAGAAGGAATTAACATGGAACGGCTACAGGGGTACAGAAAAAATGATAATCAAGTCTGCAAATTGAACAAGGCTATATATGGCTTGAAACAGGCACCAAGAGTATGGTTTGATAGACAGAAGTCCACACTAACTTCTCTAGGCTATTAATCTACCAAATTTGATAACTCTTTATTTGTCAAAAGCTATAATAATCATATTATTTACATTCTAATATATGTTGATGATATGATCATAACATGTGATGATAATGCAGAGATTACAAATATCATACAATATCTTAACAAGCAATTTTCCATCAAAGATCTTGGCAATCTCAACTATTTTCTAGGGATTGAAGTTAATAGAAAATTAAAGACAAAGATATTGCTAAGTCAGAAGAACTACATTAAAGAGATACTTATCAAATCAAAGATGCATGAGGCAAAATCACAACCAACTCCTATGGTCAGCAGTCAACAACTGTCCAAAAACAGGGGAGAATCCATATTAAATATCAAATAATATAGAAGTATTGTGGGAGCACTACAATACACTACTATTACTAGCCCAGATATCTCATTAAGTGTTAACAAAGTCTCTCAATTTATGCAGGAACCACATGATGAAAACTTTAATGCAGTAAAAAGGATTCTCAGATATCTTAAAGGAACAATGGACTTGGGATTAATGTTAAGAGCATGCAGTAACTTAAACATCGTAGCATATGCAGATGCAGATTGGGCTACAGATATCGATGATCGAAAGTCTGTAATAGGATATTGCATTTACATTGGAGACAATCTAGTGTCATGGTGCTAAAAAAACAGACCACCGTATCGAGATCAAGCACAGAAGCAGAATATAGAAGTGTTGCAAGTGCTACTGCAGAGATAATTTGGCTACAATCTCTACTAAAAGAATTATAAATCAACACAGCAGTCAAACCAATATTATGGCGTGATAATCAAAGCACCGTGTACATGGCAGCCAACCCAATATTGCACGCACGAACAAAACACATCGAAATCGACTTATATTTTGTTCGTGAGCAAGTTCAGAGAGGAAATTTGCAAATCAATCACATACCTTCAACTTACCAACGTGCGGACATGCTTACCAAGGCCTTGTCAGCAAGAAACTTTCTAAAGTTTCGAGCCGAACTGAAGGTAGAGAACAAATCATATCTCACAGAGACAATATTCAACAAAGAGAAGAGAGCTCGGATCAAGTCATCTCAAATAAGAGCAACTTCAACAAGCAAATCGTCTCATAATAATACCAGAACCAGATCTAAAGCAGAAGATATGAAGCCGAACTCTGAAGGGATATCAAAAGTTACTAGGAATTATCAGTTAAAGGAGAGGACTTGCAGTGAAGAATCAATTAATGTGGAGGATTGAAGAAATTCGCGATCGCTTCCTCAAGCGCCGCCATGGATCTGAAATGTTAATGTAACCCTAAACCTAATATTGGTTTGAGGGGGGGGATTAGAGAGAGCGCGGTTCGTTGTGTATTTTATCTCAGCATTGTGAAAGCTTATATGGGCTGTTACCATACTCGAAAGCCCAAAGCCCATTCGTTGTTTTAAATTGTATATAAGAGAATGCTACTGGCGACAGAATGTAGTAGGAAAGAAAACTATAATCACTAATTCATTTCTGCAATAAAGAATCACATCACTATTTCATTTCAATTTCTTCTTCAAGATATCAACTCTGATCCATTTCAAATCTTATCTTTTACTAAGTTAACAATCTACATGTTTTGCAAATTTTAGACATAACTTTTACCCTTTCATTTCCAGTTGTTTACCTCAGAATGTTATTTTTTTATAATCGTGGAATGCATGTGTGACATCCTACTCAAGTCTTTTGTCCTGCAAATGTATGAAATTATCAACTTAAAAAAAGGCTACTAGTTCCTTTGTTGATACGTCTCTCAGAGTATTTTGCATTGTCTTGGGTCTCCCGCGTGTATTATTGCATGAGGTCTGCATTTCTTTGATTTTATTGGCTTGTACTATATATAATAATAATATGGCACTATACCCAGTATCGTTAATGTGTTTCTTGCTTTTGCTTTTTTTATACACCGCTATTTGTTTTCCCTATTTCAAAACTTTTCTAGCCAAGTATTTACACCAATTCTTTGAGTTTTTACCAATTTTAGGTGTAAAGAGTTTAATGTTTTAATTTGTAGTTTTGTTTAGAATTGTTAAAGTTTCAATGATCTTTTTTTGTGCATACTGCTTCTGCTAACAAAATTTGTAGAATGCATGTTAGTGTGCCTAGCTCACCTGTGACATTAGTACCATACAGTGGCATAGCCAGGACATAATATTGGAGTGGGCACAAAGAGATATGTGATTCAGGGACAACGACCATTTAGGCTTTTCTTTTATGTCACTGATATTTAACAAAATTTGCACAAGAAACTTATATGATTAAAATAAGACAAATAGTAACTTTAACATAATAGACTTCAGATTCATTACAAAAACGATCAATAATTAATCTTCCAAAAGAAAATTAATTATAACATACATATCTTAAATTTGTTCCCTACGAGTTCTCATATTTTGAAACGATCGATAATTGCATCATTGTCAGTGGTATCAAAGACATCTCTTTCAATATAAGTGATAAAACTACCATTTAGCCATTCATCCCCCATTCGATTTCGAAGATCCATTTTCACTATATTCGTAGCTGAAAAAGTGCTTTCAACTGTAGCGGTTGAAACTGGTAGAATTAAGGATAACATGATGAGTTTATAAACTAAATTATAGACAATATGCTTTCCCGTCAAGACCATCTTCTTTGCTAAATCACTAATGCTTTTCACTTCTTTGAATTCAGTATTAGATGTCATATCCATCACACAAATCTCTAATTGATTGCAAAGATCCATACGTTCCGCTTCGGAAAAATCATTTGGATAAAGTTCAGATAGATGAACTAGTTTCATGACATCAAAAGAAGCAAATAAATCATTGGGATTCAAAGAAGCCATGCATAGAAGCAATTCTGTGTTAACCTCATCAAAATGATTATTAAGCTCGACAAGTTGTTTATCCAAACAAATGTAGAACAAATCAATTTGATAATGATGCAAGTTTGTTAACTTTTTCCCTCATCTTGATCTACCTAAAAGAAGATAATTATCCTCCATATTTGGAATAAGAATATTTTGCTTCGTGCGAAAAGAACTTACTTCAACAAATAGGTTATCACATCCATCATTTCTCATTTTTTTAGTCGTTCCTTAGATAATTTCACCAAAGTTATAGCATTGACGATATCTTGATCTTTTCGTTGAAGTGCTTTTGAAAGATCATTGGTGATTCCAAGTACATTTTTCATCAAATATAATGTGAATACAAAATCAAAATTTTGCATCACTTTTATCAAATTTAAAGATTCTCCTTTTTATCTCCAGAGACACCTTCCACCAAATCTGTAAGAACATATATTACAGAAGAGAACATAACAATTAAATTAATTAAAGTTCCATAATGTGAACCCCAACGCGTGTCTCCCGGTCGTTTCAAACTTCTCTCTTGATTCAATCCTCGGCCACTACATAATTATCCACTTTGTAATTAATTGAATACCCTTTCTGCTTCTTTTTCTCGTAGGATATCTCGACGCTTACATGACGCTCCACCAAATTGTTAACTAAGTAAAAGAATTCAGTAATGTGGTTTATATCTTTCGCAACACAAACAAGTGCTAATTGAAGTTGGTGTGCAAAACACTGCACATAAAATGCAGAATTGTTCTCTCTCAATATAAGTGTTTTGAGGCCATTGAACATTCCTTGCATATTACTTGACCCATCGTAGCCCTGACCACGCAACTTTGTAAAGCTCAATTTGTCTTTGGGAAAAAAGGCTTCAAGTGATGTTCTAAGTGAAATTGCAGTTGTATTGGGAACATGTATCATGCCCATAAATCGTTCAATGACACAACCATTTTTATCGACAAATCGTATAACTATAGACATTTTCTCTTTAATTGAGTTATCACGTGCTTCATCAATTAAAATTGCAAATAGGCCACCATCAAGTTGCTTCAAGATACCATTGACAACTTCGATAGCAATTGAGTTTATAACATCCTTTTGTATATCGGATGATGTCATTTTGGAATTTTATGGAGCATTTTCTAAAACAACGGCATTAATAGATGAGTTTTGATTTGCAAGCCATTGTAGAAGTTCTAAAAAAATTCCCTTATTCATGGAGTTTGCAGATTCACCTTGACCACGAAAAGCTAGTCCTTGATGCAAAAGATATCGAATGCAATCTATGGCAGCATTTAGTCGAACTCGATAGTCAATTCGGTATTGTTCCGTTTGCCTTACAATTTAGTGGTTCAATGTGTTTGGCTTGAATCATTAAATTTTCAGCTTTCATACAAGCGGTGTTATGTACTTCTGATTGAGCGTGTTCTTGGAATCTTCTACAATTTTTCCAACTTTTGTACCCACCCGTTATAAAAACCTCACTCATATTTCTGTCACTGACTTTGGACGAAATAGGTAACACTTCAAACAAAAAACTGAATCTTTTTTTACACTATATTCTAACCAACTCCCAAATTGACTAAACCAATTTGGATTAAAGCGACGGGCTTTTTCTCCAATGATAGTTTGTGGAAATGCTAATAAAGAATGTTGACATGAATCTTTCTGTAAATAAGCTCTTCGAACTATATCTTGATCATTTGGGTCAAAGTTCGAAATTGGGTTTCGTAAGCTTGGATCAGAAGGAAGATTTAACAAATGAACATGAACGCGATTTCGAATCACTGTTTTTGGAATAGCTTCATTTTGAATATCATTATCTACAATGTTGGAAGAAGATCCCACATTGTCCGAAATAGTATCATGAGCTCGTTTATAATATTTATGCAAATCTGAAAAGGGGATTAACAATGATTAGATAATCTAACGATTACAAAACAGTCTAAAGTATATTCAATTTTTTCCAACCTTTGATTTTCACAAGTATTTCTCTTACATTTTGTTGTTGAAGAATACTTTGATGGTTTTTTTTTCCATCAACAAATGTGTTAGTAGTGGTTTACCGCTAAATCAATTATGAAATCAAATCCTTTTAGCAAGAAATGTGTCTAAATTAATCAAATTAAACTATCAAGCTTAATCCCTAAAATATGCACATCACAAGAAATCAAAGAAAAACCAAAATAAGATGACCCGTTTTGCAAAATTTCTGATCTAGGGTTTTGCTTTCACAAAATATATCTCGGCTGAAGTTGACGTTCTTAGCTGATGGAGAAGAAGAAACGTGGTCCGTGCTTGATGAAGCTTGGAGGAGCAGGCGAGCGTCGCTTTTGTTCGTTCATTCTTTTATTTTTTTTCGTTCGTTCTTTTATTCTTTTCCCCCTTTCTTCGTTTTGTTGTTGCATCTATTTTGCTGCAGGTAAGTGTTTGTTTTGTTGCTGCATCTTGCTTTGATTTGTTTTTTTAAATACTGGGGTAGGCACGTGCCTACCCCATATACATGTGGGCTCCGCCCCCGGTATCATATAAGCTTTATTATGGCATTATAGAAGCATAAACTGATTATCACCACAAAAGTTTTCAAAATAGCAGAAAGGGCAATGTGCCCTACAAACTTGTCTCCAAACATGATATGTCCTCCTTGAAAATTGATGAACCCGTAGCATGTTGAAACAAAGTCTCAAACTGCATGTTAGTAAGATGAGTTAATATGTAAGCATAATTCATTACATTTATACATTGCTACTATTGTAGTTTTGATATGTGATCATTTTTTCTCATAACTTCCTCGGTGACTGCCTTTCAAGTTCTTCCCCACAGCTTCGTCGGCAACTGCGTTACAAGTTCTTCCATGGGCGTGCATGGGCGATTGCCTTGAAAGTTCTTCCCCACAACTTAATTTAAGGCTTCAAGACAATGAACTATGTACCGATTAACTATGTACCGATGAACTATGTACTGTATATTATAATACCATTGTTGCTGCTGCTGAACTATGTAGTATAATGTATTATTGTTGAAAATTGTAATTTCAAGGTTTGTTATGTTTGGTCTTATTGTTGAATCTATAAAAAAATATTTTGTTTAACGATCTTTCTTTTATGAGATTATGTTAAATTTGCAAATGTTTGTATTGAGTATGATAAATAAGTAGTTGTTGCTATAGGAGGGCAGAAATAGAAATATTTTAAAAAAAATATGAAAATTAGCAATGGTTTCAAGACGTTGCAAAACCATAAGTAGCAACGGCTCAAAGCAGTTGTAAAATAAGATTTTACAGCGGCTTTGAGCCACTGCTAATTATTGTTTCGTAATGGCTTGAAGCCACGCTAATTTTCTACCGCTGCCAATTTAGCAACGGCTCAAAGCCGTTGCTAAATCCGTTTGCGACGGCTCAAAGTCATAACGAAATGGCATTTCTAGTGTAGTGCTCACTTCTTTCCTCCAGAAGCGACACTTAGAGAACTTTGCTCTCAACTTATGCTTTCTCAATATCTCTAGCACAATCCTCAAGTGCGTCTTGTGCTTCTCTTTAGTTCTGAAGTAGACCAGAATATCATCCACGAACGCAAGCATGAACTGATTCAACTGGTCTTTGAAAACCGGATTCATGAGATCTGCAAAGTATTTGGAGTTTTGATCGGTCCGAATGGCATCATCAACCACTCATAAAAACTGGACGGCGTACGAAATGCAGTAATATGCACACTCTCCTTCGCCACTCTAAGAGGGTGAAATCCTGTTGCCAAATCCATTTGAGAGAATGCCTTCGCACCGTGCAGTTGATCGAACAAATCATCAATATGTGGAAGTGGATATTTTTCTTCTTCATCATTTTATTTAGCTCACGATAATCCACACACAATCTCAAAGAGACATCTGCCTTATTTGCGAATACAACATGTATGCCCCACTCAGCATGCTTCTTCGAATGAACCCCTTCCTCAGTACGTCATTCACTTGCACCTCTAATCCCTTCTGCTCTCTTGGTATCATACGCCTCAAAGGCATAACTATCGGTCTGGCTTCCTTTACAAAGTCTATCTGAAACTCAATCTCTCTATGTGGCGGCAATCCAGTCACTTTCTTGAAGACATCCAGATATTCTATAGCAATCAGCATAGATGACAACCCTTTCTGTGAAACCTCAAGAGAATATAGAAAGCTAACCATCACCACATCTAATGGTTGGCAGTTAACCGCTACCATTCACCCATCCACATCTCTGATTGTCACCAACAGCTTCTCGCAATCCATTATAATCTCATACTTCTTTAGCCAGTCCATTCCCAAGATAATCCCAAACCCAACGAAATTAAAAACAAAGCAATCACAAACAAAAGAGCATCCATGATTTCATAAAACTAAACCGCTACAAACAATGGATAGGTTAGTTGAGCCTTTAACAGAATTTGTCATGATCAAGGTTCGGTCTACTATCTCGGGTCTTATTCCCAGTTTGTCTAATAGGTCACTATATATGAATGTATACCGGTATCAAACAAAATTCGAACAAGAACATCACCAATAGAAAGCGTACCTTGAATGACAACTCCTTTTCCCTTCTCCTTCACCAAGGGAGCACTTGACGAAGTTGGGACTGCGCCCAAAGCATATGCATTCACTATCTGGTTATCCTTCACCATTTCTGGACAATCTTTCTTTAAATTCCCTGTCTTATCGCAGTTGTAGCACTTCTTATCACTCACTTTGCAATCTTTGATTAAATGACTCTTTTCTTTACACCAATCAAAAATAGGTTCCAATTATCCTTCTTCTTATCACCCTTGCTTCGGAGCTGCTTCCTCTTTTCATTCTACTTCTTCTTGCCTTTATCGCCTTGCTACAGCTTTGGCTCCTTCCATCCAGCAAAAACAACCATAGAAGTCTTTGTTTTAGGGTACAAATTCTCACGGCGAAGTGCCTTCTATATCAGCTTTTCAAACGGCTCATCAATATGGTCCACTAGCTTCTCTCCAAGATAGTCATCCAATCATATGAAGAAATTTTCATTCTTCCTCAAGGGAGTGTCAATGAATGACATCATATACTTAGATAATGCATCAATTCTACCACAAATTCAAACACCGTCATCTCTCCCTACTTGAGATCAGTGAATTTCCTGAACAATACTGACTTCTGAGCAGTCGGAATGAACTTCTCTTCAAACCACATCTTAAATCGATCCTAAGAAAAATATTCTTCTATAGTAGTAATAGTAACAGCATTCCATCAATTCATAGCTCGTCCCTGAAGCCGTTCTCAAAGCCAACTTTCTTTTCATAGCACCTTCCACCTCCATATCACCGAAGATGCACTCGTAAGTATCCAACCAGTCTTGTACTTTTATAGCTGATTCCATTCCATTGAATGGATTTCCTATCAAAATGGAGTAATTAGTGCTTACTTGGCGAAATCATCCCTAGGCATTTGCACTGGAGCACCTTTTCCCATCACAAATCCAGGAGTATTTCTCATCATATTAGCCATCATGGCATTGAACATAGCTTGGAAATCAGATGTAGTAGCTCCTGATCCCGTTCCTTCCTCCACTTCTGAAGCCGATCTCCCATTATTTCTCATATGTCAGCTTATCCTCATCTGTAACAAGAATGATCTACCTCTCATAAAGAAAACCGAATCTATAGTGCTCATGTGCATGCGACTTATACTATACTACTATACAGTTTTGAAAACCAAATTTATAGCGAGTACGCACTCTCTGGTATATATACACTATAGATCCATTCTAAGGCAACAACCCTTACTTATCTCTACTGGATCGCAATACCAACTCAAGTTAATCATGCAAACAAAGCTCCGATACCAAATGTGATGACCGCCTATGCCACCAGCACCAGTAGAGTATAAATAGTGTGTTGTAGTCGTGCCTGACCGATACAAGATAATCAATAGGTTTTAGAATGAATAAGTGTAGTATATAACATGTCATATATCTCACAACGCATGAACAAAATATAATATCACATATACAACAAAAGAGATAGTAATAACAACGTGAACCAATCTTCTTAGAGTATAATATCCACAGAGTTATACATCAATAGTAGAGTTTATACAATAGAAACAAACTCAACAACTGTCTCAAATAAAAATAGTAAACAGCCACTACTAAGGCTCCCCAATGCTGCACAGCGGAATAAGTGTAAACTGTATATATGTATATAATACGAGATAGCTCCATCCAGCTCATCCTTCGAACAGCTACTGCGTCACCTAAACCTGTTATCTACTCCGTTCATTTAAGAGTACCCAAGATAATAAGAATCAAAACATAAAACCTTGGGTCAGACAATAGTTTGGTATGAGCAGTAAATAAATCTCAATATACTATACATGTAAATACGGTAAGAAATAAGAGTACGTGAACCATACCCGACATGTCCTTGCAACCAAAGAGTTAGCACATAACTGTATAATATGGCACTCTACAATATCATAGAGGTACAATACAGTTGTAACGACCGGGAATTTTGATCAATATCAATTTAATAATCTTTGATAATAATTAAATTGATTTGATCATTTTAAATTATACGTTGACAAGTTAAAATTTGTTTTAAAGATTAATGATAATAATTTGTTAATATCTATTAATATTTTTCTTAACAATATAAATAGGCAAGATTAAATTCTTTTGAATTTATAATAATTTGATTTTTGAAATATTTAATTTGGTAAATAAGAAGTTTTTAATGTAATAAAACTTTGCATTCAAATTGTAATATATATATGAATGTAAATATTGTGATTTGATATTTGTTTTAAAATTTAATATGGAAATTTACAAATTTAATGTTAGAATTTTTCTATTTGAAATGTGTATATATATTTGTATATATATGATTTAAATGGGAATTTTATTAATTTGAATTTAATAAGTGTTTTAAAAAAAATATGTATTTAATTTGAGATTTTAAAAGTCAATTTGATTTATACTTTTGGAAATGATATTTAAGATTTAAATTAAAAATTCATTTGTTTTAATAGTCTTTCATTTTTAATTTTTACATAAGATAAATTGTTTTAAAATTTTTATATAAAGAATTAAATAGAAGTTTCAAGCATATAAACATTAAATTAAATTAAAAATGTAAGTTACTTGATTCATATGAATATTACATAATAAAATAATAAATAATTAAGCATTAAAATACATTACATGTATATTCACATTACATGCAAAATTTAAAATAAATTATAAAAATTAAAAATAACACTTGTAAGGATATTAAATTATGTAAGTTACATTTGTAAGAATATAAACCTTTAAAGAGACACATGTCATTCTTTTGTAAATATAATTCAAAATTTAACTTGTAAAAACAAGAACAGGTTTTTCTTTCAGCTAAGGTTACTTTCTTCTTTCAAACAAAAATACAAATCTAAAAAAAAATGCAAATCTGATTAAAAGAAAAAGGAAATGGAATCTGTAAATCTGGATTCAAATCAAATGCAAGATCACCATCAAATTATCATCCAACTTAGAAATCAACTGCAAGTAAAACTTCAACAAATCTGGAAATTCAAACATGCAAGAGCAGGAATCAAATATTCAACATGCAAATAAAATTGAAGCCTGGAATATGCAGCTTCTGTTTTCTGGAAAATTACAGGTGAGTAAAACAAATTTTAAAAGCAGTTTCAACTTGATTTACTCTTTGTTATATGTATGTATGAAAATCATAAATTTACCCGAATTCTTGGATTTTGAATGAATGCATGCTCTGGAAGTAAGAATAGTGAATGCCTGAGAAGTAAAAACTTTTGCTCTGTCTTCTGTTTAAATCAAGTGAGTAAATAAATTCTTAAAAACAGTTTATATTGGATTTCATTTAGTTATGTGTAGGAATCTATGATGTTTTACTTGATTTCTGGGATTAAAAATGGATGCATGCCTATCTGTTTTCATTGATTATCTATATGGTAAAGAATATATACTGTATTATCATAATAGTTTGAAACTTTCATGATAAATTCAATATCTTATTATTGAATTAGATTTGGCCTTCGATTTGTAAACAAAAGTTGTTTGGAAACAAGAAATCTATCATCTAAAAATACTTGTAAGTTTTAAAAGTAAATAATTAGTTTATTTTTTTAAAATTTACAGTAAAATCAAAGTATGGATCAAAAATTAATTAAATCAATTTTGAGTTTTGATTGCATGTACGAAATAGCCATTGAAAATTATGAATTTTAGTGTGATTATCATGATTTTTAATGAGTTAATTAGTGAGTATTTTGCGATTTAATGATTTGGGGTTTTCGGCCAAATCACGGTGACCCACGGCAAATTTGACATTGCCGTTGAACTCGATGGTCGAGGGGGGGTCCAGTGTTCATGCAAAAATGCTTCTAGAATTTTTAGTCAAGTGTGATGAATGTAGATTGAGGAAGTAGGGTTTAATGCCCTGTAGAAGACATTGTTGTTCAGATGGAATTCTCGGCATCATAACACAACCGGAAACTGTCGCGAGTAGGGCTATGGGTTCGAGGTGATGTAGGGGAGTTACAGCAGCGGTGGCAAGGTTACTCGTGGCCGGGGTTGCCGTAGAGGATTGGTTTGCAGGCGATGTGGTTTCGAACTGTGTTGCTCGTTTGGGTTCGAAGGCTAATTTTTGATTCTGGAGCGTAATTGTTTTTCTGGGTTGAGCGTTGGGATGGAGGGGTTGATCGTGACTTGTCGAGGTCGGAATGATGGTCGTTGGTGGCTGGAAGAGCGGTGCATGTTGCACGGTGCAAAAGGGGTATCAGGAAGTATGGGTTCTGGAACGTGAGGGGAGGAGACTCGAAGATTGTATCGCGTTTTTTGATGGTCTGACTCGAAGCAAGGGGTAGGCAGGGGAGACTCGGGGTGTTTTCATGTTTTACTCGGGATGTTACTGGGTTTTTGAGTGGTTTACTCGAGTATTTAGGTATTCAGGCTTTAGTACAGAAGTTAGATATGATTAATACAAAGAATATTTGTTTTTAGAAATAAAGTCTTTAAAACAAAGGTTGAACAAGTTTCAAATTAAAATTGTTTCAAAGTTATGTTTTAAAACAAGTTTATATATTTTAAAATATGGGAGTTTTAAAATAAAATAAGTAGATTTTAAAATAAAGTTTATATTAAACTTTAATAAATAAATTTGGAAAGGTTTTTAAGATTTAAAAAAAAAATATGTTTAAATTATAATTGATTTCCAAATATTATATTTTATTTAAATGAAGTTTAATGATTTAGAATTTGATAATCAATTGTAATAAAGATTATCTTTAGTTATTTTGAATTTGATTTATTTAAAGATAATTAAATTTGTAAAGATAATTGAGATAATTAAATCATTTTTAATTATCAAGTTTTTTTTTTTTTTTTTGGCAAAGCCAGCGGGGTTGAAATGGACCCCTACCATTTATTGATATACCAAGAACGAAGAGCTACAAGGAAAAACATACCTACCGACGGTAGGCAAGGAAGAACTGAGATGTACAAGGAGAGACAGGCATATCAACAAGAAAGAAATAAAATGAAAAACACAACACTAAACAGAAACACTTAAAAAGAAGAAAGGGCCCGCAAGAACCCAGAATCAAATCGATGACTAGAGGCAGCAATCCCGAATTTCAGTTTCCCAATAATACTGTTTTTCATCTGCAATTGATTTTTCCTTTTGTCCTTGAAAATGACCGCGTTTCTCTCGTCCCATATAGTCGCAACGAATATTTTAAGTGAAAATAGCAAAACATACGTAGATTCACCTCTCCATCTAGTAGCCTTATATATAATGTCCCATTCTTCTTCACTGTTATGAGCTACAGTCCGACTAGAGATAATGGTATTGAGCCAACACCATAAACTGTGGACAAACGAGCAATTGAAGAAGAGGTGTAGAGTGTCTTCATCATCAGCATGGCAGAAGCTACAAGTAGCATCAATGCTAAGACCACACTGCCTCAGCTTTATTTTAGTCTTTAAAGCATTACCAAATATCTTCCATAACATCAAATTCTGGCTTTCCGAATTGTGATTCAACCATATTCTTTTGTACCAACAGAGGAGGGGAGTATTGGACTGGCAATTTAATTTATTGTACATAGCTCCAATCATGAAGGCGTTATTGCATCCAGTCCAAGATATTCCATCATCCGGATAAATATTAACTTTAATTCCACTCAACTGATTCCATAGGTTTCTAACTGTCAGATTGCTAGAGAAAGGAAGATCAACATAACCATCGGTGATACAAACCGTAGCCAAGGCAGAAGAATTAATGCCAGTTTGAATTTGATGGTTGAAAGATAGACACTGACTAAGAATGGTTCCTTCCTTAACCCAAGGGTCATGCCAGAAAGATAGGCGGCCATTAATTCCAATTAAACTTCTAGCATATGGGAGAATGTCAGGTCTGATTTTGAGTAAGCTACGCCATGTCCAACTACATGATTGAGGAATGTCCATCGTCCAGAAGTTTTTGTTTCGTATGATGTATTTGTAAGACCAATTCACCCATAAGCTATTTTTATGGTTCAAAAGGTTGTCGATGTGCTTCACCATAGCAGCGCGATTCCAATGCAGCAGATTTTTAATACCAAGACCTCCTCTCGATTTAGGTCTTTCAAGTTTGGAAAAAGCACATGGGGAGAGCTTCCTATCAGAAATTGACCCGTGCCAGAAAAAGTTTGACATAGCAGACCTTATCATTTTGAGTAGCTTGGAGGGAAGAATGAATGACCGAGACCAATACACTGACATGGAGAAGATAATGGAATTGATTAGAGTGAGCCTTCCTGCTTATTTGTTAATAAATGATATAATTAAGATGATGTTTTCTTAATTAAGAATCTTTATAATATAAAAAGTTCAGAATCATTTAATCAATTTTAAATGATTAAGTTAAATAGTTAATTAGGTAATTAACTTGTGATAATCATTTTGGATTAATCTAATATAATTACTTAGGAAAGTAATTAAAGAAATTAAGTGGTTAATTACTAAAGGTAATTAAATAAAGGATAATTACCTTATTAAAAGTAATTAAGTAAATGTGATTAAGAGTTAATCACTTTAGTTATTAATTAAGGACTTAATTAATAATTAGTTAAAGGCCTAAATTATTTGATAAATGATTAAAAGAAAAAAAAGATTGAGAGTAATTAATTTAGTGATTAATTACATGTTAAGGTAATTAATTAAGAAAAGGAATTTAATTAATGAAGTGATCATTAATTAATGAAAATGATTAATTAATTATTAATTAATAATTTAAGAATAATTAAATTATAATTTAGTTTTAATTACTAAATGTAATTAAAGTAATTAATCAAAGGTGATTAATTAAAAATAATTAATTAAGTATGATTAATTAAAAGTAATCAATCAAGTGTGATTAATTAAAAGTGATTAATCAGGTGTAATTAATTAAAGGTAATTAAGGAATAATTATTAGAATAATTAAAGAATAATTAATCAAGTATGATTAATTTTAAAAGGTAATTAAGAGGTAATTACTTAATTTAATTTGAAAATAATTAATCATGATGATTAATTAATATGAATTACTTAAAGTAATTAAGTGATAATTAATCAGGGAGGATTAATTGAAATGGATAATTAAGTAATGTTAGTTAATTAATTAATTTGTAATTAATTAATGAATAAGGAGTTGGATTGAAGATAATCTAAGAATTTAATTTAAGGATTAGTTAAGTTAATCAAGTTAGAATCAAACTTGTTTATGAATGATTAATGATTGGATGATATATATATATATATATATATATCATTGGATGAATTAATGATATTAGATGTTATTGGATGACATTGATTGATAGATGATGATGTGAATATGTTATATCTGGGATGTGGTTTATATGCTGCTTTGTGATATGTATAGATGCATGTGATAATAGATGCTTATCTATCTGTGTTGTGAATGCACCCATTTATGTTAAGTGATATTTCAAAATATCTATTGTTTAAATCCCTTAAGTACAACTTGGACATTAAAACGGCGTTTGGTTTCGATGAGACCGGGATCGGGTTTCCATATTTGGATATCCGAAAACCACATCGATTCCAATTAAACGTAGGTCGTTAATCCAAGTGGAACAAGTGAAGACTCAAGGTGAAATGGCTATACGTTAGTATAACTCTGTGGGTGATTCCGTAATGAGTTTGACGGAATAGTGCTTATAGATTCGAGATGGTGATTCAGAGTGCAAGGGCTATGGTCGTTGACTCTGAGGGTGATTCCAAAATGAGTGCAACGAGATAGTGCCTTCGGTTTCGTTCGAACCCGGAACGAACTTGTATGGATTGAATGCTTTCAGCACATCGTCAGGCGGACGATGAGCATTCTAAGATAATGGGTCCTATAAAGGTAATCGCAGCCTCAAGCCTCATCAACCAGGAATGGCTAAAATAGGGGAGGTGTAGCAAGGCTTCGTGGGTCGCTCCCACTGGAGAGCGAGATACATCCCTGTCTATATGTTCCTTTTATTTCGGCTTTGTGGGCGGTTGGAACTGCAGCCAACTGCGGGGTGGTCTTGTTCGGGACTGTTCAGTAAGGAATGGTTCCGGCCTTGTGTTGCAGGGGATGAAGGGAGTAATCCTCGGTACCATGATCTAGGCCACGTACTGTGACGGGCGGTACCCCAGTAGCCCTGCCATTGTTGGAAACCCATTTTCCCTACGAGATCCTACGGTTTTGTTTATATTACCCACTTTTGTGGCTAGTAGCTGGAATTTAATAGATGTAACAATTTCGGCTATTTCATATTTACTTGAAAACCCTAGACACTATTATAATATCACTGGATTTCCTATCAAATGTTTTGGTTAGCATAAGGTAAAAACTTTCCCATGTTTATGTGTGGGAAGTCTTATGTGATACCTTTCTTTTCAAAGGATTTTCTAAAGTTAAGCAATCTTAAACCGTTTACTCACACCAGACCCCTGTCTGACCCGAGTGTTTATTTTCTGTTTTATTAAACTCTTGGGTACTCATATTATGTATGAGTAGTCAAGTGATTCAGGTTATCTCTTGACGAGTTTGGAGGAGCTATGGAGCAGGAGGCTTCAGCGTATAGATATATAGTTAGAGATTCCGTTGTGTGGTATTTTGTGTTGATGTCTTGTATTATATTAGACAGAAATGATATAACTGACTAAATTGCGATATTTTGATGTGTACTCTGATGTATATGATACTATGTATATGTTCTATATTATATTTAAATCATTCCGCTGTGAGATTCTGATGTGTTGTTTTCTCTTTCTTCTCTTTCTTTTCTTCTTCTATCCTTTCTTTCTTAATTAGTGATGCGATTTTTCGGAAGTGGAAAGTCGGGTCGCTACAGCTGGTATCAGAGCATTAGGCTGAGTGAATACCTAGGCTCTGAAGTATGTCTTTCTTAGGGAGCGTTAGGTTGAGTGAATACCTAGGCTCTGGAGTGGTGTCTATCTTGAGAGAGCGTACTTGTAATTTATATATATATATATTCATATGACCACCTAAATTGTTGGGTTATCTGTTCGGATTTTCCAACATAGGTTATAAAGGTAGATAAGGTAGGAGTGTGTGGAACACGACTACCGCTATTGGAAGAGGTTTATATATTGTGGTTGGAGGTGTTTATCGAGATTTTAGACCTAATGCTATCTCGAATAAGTTTTGTAGATTGGTAAAGGATTTCTTTGAGTCCAGAGAAAGTATTTTCAAGAATTGGAGTATATTCTTGAAGCGTGAGGTTGTTTTGCTCTCAAGTGAGCGGGATTTCTAAGAGTTGAGTTGTCCGCTAAGGAGAAGCAAGTGGTGGTATCTTGATAGCTTCAGGAAGGATAGCTGTGTGATGAGATGCAGTATTCATAGATGGTTCTAAAGATGTTTCTTTTGGTGCCAGATTTAGATGGCGTTGGAAGTGCATTGAAGTCTACTGTAGTGAAGTTTCGGATGTTTGGAGATTTTCTGGATCTCAAGTAAGGGTGTCTTGTCTATATTAAAGTTTGAGACTAAGGTCGATGAGTTACCTCATTTCAGACATGGTCTCATTTGTTATCCTTATAAGAAGATAAGTGGTTGGTGTTTGGTTTGGAGCTGAGTTTCTTGAGAAGATGTCTACTCGTCTCATGGATTTTTGGTGGAATTGGATGATAGTTTTAAGTTTCAAGAAGTTTGTGGTTAAGGAAGATCTTTTGGCTTTGTAGTATCATTAAAGTGAAGTTTGGAAGCAGCAGCGTGACCTATTTCTTCGATGATTCTGTAATCTTTGGAATTCTACTATCAGCAGACCAGGCAGATGGTGAAGCTTATCCATTTCTTTTGGGAGGCTCAGCAGAGCGGGATATCTGTTGGAAGTGATCTATCAGTTTTTCTGATAGGTGAGCCATTCTGGAAAGATTTGTCTTGATAGAAATAGCTGTTCTAGTAGGGGAGATAGTTCTTTGGAATCAGAACTGAGTGGAATCGCAAAAGTGACTTGCGATTAGTTTGGAAATCTTTGAGTATTCTTGGTTTGAGATTGAGGCACCTCGAGTAGAGGTAAAAGCTATGGAAGTAGTCGGGGATTCTCTAGATGTTTTTGAGGAAATCAAAAGGTTGACCCGAATCGGAGATTGAGTTTTCTTATCAACTTGGAATTAAGGAGTAATTTTTATGGTTCAACCTTGTAGTGGGATGACTCTTAAAGCGAGAAGAGTTTGGTGAGGCAGCTCAAGATTCTTTGGAGAAGGATTGATCTTCTAATTCTAAGTTAAGATTCTGCTGGGATGTTTTGACCAAGTGGAATGGTCACTAAGATTTTATGGGTTGGATGAACTGTATATGGAGAAAGATTTTTCTTATGTTCTTCGATAGCATTCTTATCTGCTCTAGATCAGAGTTGTGCAGCGGAAGCGAGCTAGCAGTTATTCTAGAATGGGAGCAACCGGGAGTTGCAGTTTTCTTGGAGTAGAGGATTTCTACTGGAAATTCAAATACGCAGGAATTTTCTGGAGTTTGAAGGGAAGGTTGTCAAGTACAACTATTTGGCTATTCCAGATAAGAGAGATAGGTTTGAAGTCCATTGATGCTTGTGGTATAAAGTCATGTTTTGGATTTTAGCGAATTATTTTTGGGAAAGCCATTTTGTTGAGTAGGATCTGGAGATTTGGTTTGAATTGGTGCTGATGTTTCTTGAAGCAATCAGCAAGGGTTAGGCTGATCAGGAATATTGGAGGTGACTCAGAGCATCTGAAGAGTTGTGCAGTTAAGAACCGAGAAATTTTGGAATATGCAGTTAGAGTTTGGATATTGATTTGGTTTTATCCAATCAAAGGAGATATAAGAATGGGTAAAACTGGAGAGTTCACCCTGGAGGTATTTTGAGTTATCTGTGTTCTCTAGAGATTTGATTTTGATCTACAGGATTGAATTGTCAGTTTGGATAACTGGAATTCATTATATTTCATATCTCTGAGGAATATGTGTATGATTCTTTGAGTGAAAGAATCAGCAGTTAAGAAGGATTTGGTAGTTGGGCTGGGTTTGAATTTCATCTGATATCTTGTTCAGATTTGAAGGATCAGATAAGGGAGTTCTTGGTTTTAGTAGTATAGTTAATTAAGATTCTGTAGAGCGAGAATTCCAGTATAGGTACCTGGAAAACTCTTGATAATATTAGGAAGTTCTATTCAGAATTTTTCTGAATAAATAAAATTGTTTGTTTGAATTGGTTGAATTGGTTGCTATGATTGGTAGTGTATGACTGATTGTATGATTGCTAATTTAAATTCTTAAGCTGGGTTATTAAATTATCTTTGCTTTTAAATTTCAGGGATGAAATTCATTCAAGGGGGGAAGAATGTAACGACCCGGAATTTTGAGCAATATCAATTTAATAATCTTTGATAATAATTAAATTGATTTGATCATTTTAAATTATACAGTGACAAGTTAAAATTTATTTTAAAGATTAATGATAATAATTTGTTAATATCTATTAATATTTTTCTTAACAATATAAATAGGCAAGATTAAATTCTTTTGAATTTATAATAATTTGATTTTTGAAATATTTAATTTGGTAAATAAGAAGTTTTTAATGTAATAAAACTTTGTATTCAAATTGTAATATATATATGAATGTAAATATTGTGATTTGATATTTGTTTTAAAATTTAATATGGAAATTTACAAATTTAATGTTAGAATTTTTCTATTTGAAATGTGTATATATATTTGTATATATATGTTTTAAATGGGAATTTTATTAATTTGAATTTAATAAGTGTTTTAAAAAAAAAATATGTATATAATTTGAGATTTTAAAAGTCAATTTGATTTATACTTTTGGAAATGATATTTAAGATTTAAATTAAAAATTCATTTGTTGTAATAGTCTTTCATTTTTAATTTTTACATAAGATAAATTGTTTTAATATTTTTATATAAAGAATTAAATGGAAGTTTCAAGCATATAAACATTAAATTGAATTAAAAATGTAAGTTACTTGATTCATATGAATATTACATAATAAAATAATAAATAATTAAGCATTAAAATACATTACATATATATTCACATTACATGCAAAATTTAAAATAAATTATAAAAATTAAAACTAACACTTGTAAGGATATTAAATTATGTAAGTTACATTTGTAAGAATATAAACCTTTAAAGAGACACATGTCATTCTTTTGTAAATATAATTCAAAATTTAACTTGTAAAAACAAGATCATGTTTTTCTTTCAGCTAAGGTTACTTTCTTCTTTCAAACAAAAATACAAATCTAAAAAAAAATGCAAATCTGAATGAAAGAAAAAGGAAATGGAATCTGTAAATCTGGATTCAAATCAAATGCAAGATCACCATCAAAATTATCATCCAACTCAGAAATCAACTGCAAGTAAAACTTCAACAAATCTGGAAATTCAAACATGCAAGAGCTGGAATCAAATATTCAACATGCAAATAAAATTGAAGCCTGGAATATGCAGCTTCTGTTTTTTGGAAAATTACAGGTGAGTAAAACAAATTTTAAAAGCAGTTTCAACTTGATTTACTCTTTGTTATATGTATGTATGAAAATCATATGTTTACCTGAATTCTTGGATTTCGAATGAATGCATGCTCTGGAAGTAAGAATAGTGAATGCCTGAGAAGTAAAAACTTTTGCTCTGTCTTCTGTTTAAATCAAGTGAGTAAATAAATTCTTAAAAACTGTTTATTTTGGATTTCATTTAGTTATGTGTAGGAATCTATGATGTTTTACTTGATTTCTGGGATTAAAAATGGATGCATGCCTATCTGTTTTCATTGATTATCTATATGGTAAAGAATATATACTGTATTATCATAACAGTTTGAAACTTTCATGATAAATTCAATATCTTATTATTGAATTAGATTTGGCCTTCGATTTGTAAACAAAAGTTGTTTGGGAACAAGAAATCTATCATCTAAAAATACTTGTAAGTTTTAAAAGTAAATAATTAGTTTATTTTTTTAAAATTTACAGTAAAATCAAAGTATGGATCAAAAATTAATTAAATCAATTTTGAGTTTTGATTGCATGTATGAAATAGCCATTGAAAATTATGAATTTTAGTGTGATTATCATGATTTTTAATGAGTTAATTAGTGAGTATTTTGGGATTTAATGATTTGGGGTTTTCGGCCAAATCACGGTGACCCACGACAAATTTGACATTGCCGTTGAACTCGAAGGTCGTGGGGGGGGGGGGGGGTCCAGTGTTCATGCAGAAATGCTTCTAGAATTTTTAGTCAAGTGTGATGAATGTAGATTGAGGAAGTAGGGTTTAATGCCCTGTAGAAGACATTGTTGTTCAGATGGAATTCTCGGCATCATAACACAACCGGAAACTGTCGCGAGTAGGGCTATGGGTTCGAGGTGACGTAGGGGAGTTACAGCAGCGGTGGCAAGGTTACTCGAGGCCGGGGTTGCCGTGGAGGATTGGTTTGCAGGCGATGTGGTTTCGAACTGTGTTGCTCGTTTGGGTTCGAAGGCTAATTTTTGATTCTGGAGCGTAATTGTTTTTCTGGGTTGAGCGTTGGGATGGAGGGGTTGATCGTGACTTGTCGAGGTCGGAATGATGGTCGTTGGTGGCTGGAAGAGCGGTGCACGTTGCAAAAGGGGTATCAGGAAGTATGGGTTCTGGAACGTGAGGGGAGGAGACTCGAAGATTGTATCGTGTTTTTTGATGGTCTGACTCGAAACAAGGGGTAGGCAGGGGAGACTCGGGGTGTTTTCATGTTTTACTCGGGATGTTACTGGGTTTTTGAGTGGTTTACTCAAGTATTTAGGTATTCAGGCTTTAGTACAGAAGTTAGATATGATTAATACAAAGAATATTTGTTTTTAGAAATAAAGTCTTTAAAACAAAGGTTGAACAAGTTTCAAATTAAAATTGTTTCAAAGTTATGTTTTAAAACTAGTTTATATATTTTAAAATATGGGAGTTTTAAAATAAAATAAGTAGATTTTAAAATAATGTTTATATTAAACTTTAATAAATAAATTTGGAAAGGTTTTTAAGATTTAAAAAAATATATGTTTAAATTATAATTGATTTCCAAATATTATATTTTATTTAAATGAAGTTTAATGATTTAGAATTTGATAATCAATTGTAATAAAGATTATCTTTAGTTATTTTGAATTTGATTTATTTAAAGATAATTAAATTTGTAAAGATAATTGAGATAATTAAATCATTTTTAATTATCAAGTTTTATTTGTTAATAAATGATTTAATTAAGATGATGTTTTCTTAATTAAGAACCTTTATAATATAAAAAGTTAAGAATCATTTAATTAATTTTAAATGATTAAGTAAATAGTTAATTAAGTAATTAACTTGTGATAATCATTTTGGATTAATCTAATATAATTACTTAGGGAAGTAATTAAAGAAATTAAGTTGTTAATTACTAAAGGTAATTAAATAAAGGATAATTACCTTATTAAAAGTAATTAAGTAAATGTGATTAAGAGTTAATCACTTTAGTTATTAATTAAGGACTTAATTAATAATTAGTTAATGGCCTAAATTATTTGATAAATGATTAAAAGAAAAAAAAGATTGAGAGTAATTAATTTAGTGATTAATTACATGTTAAGGTAATTAATTAAGAAAAGGAATTTAATTAATGAAGTGATCATTAATTAATGAAAATGATTAATTAATTATTAATTAATAATTTAAGAATAATTAAATTATAATTTAGTTTTAATTACTAAATGTAATTAAAGTAATTAATCAAAGGTGATTAATTAAAAGTAATTAATTAAGTATTATTAATTAAAAGTAATCAATCAAGTGTGATTAATTAAAAGTGATTAATCAGGTGTAATTAATTAAAGCTAATTAAGGAATAATTATCAGAATAATTAAAGAATAATTAATCAAGTATGATTAATTTTAAAAGGTAATTAAGAGGTAATTACTTAATTTAATTTGAAAATAATTAATCATGATGATTAATCAATATGAATTACTTAAAGTAATTAAGTGATAATTAATCAGGGAGGATTAATTGAAATGGATAGTTAAGTAATGTTAGTTAATTAATCAATTTGTAATTAATTAATGAATAAGGAGTTGGATTGAAGATAATCTAAGAATTTAATTTAAGGATTAGTTAAGTTAATCAAGTTGGAATCAAACTTGTTTATGAATGATTAATGATTGGATGATATATATATATATATATATATATATATATATATATATCATTGGATGAATTAATGATATTGGATGTTATTGGATGACATTGATTGATGGATGATGATGTGAATATGTTATATCTGGGATGTGGTTTATATGCTGCTTTGTGATATGTATAGATGCATGTGATAATAGATGCTTATCTATCTGTGTTGTGAATACACCCATTTATGTTAAGTGATATTTCTAAATATCTATTGTTTAAATCCCTTAAGTACAACTTGGACATTAAAATGGCGTTTGGTTTCGGTGAGACCGGGATCGGGTTTCCATATTTGGATATCCGAAAACCACATCAATTCCAATTAAACGTAGGTCGTTAATCCAAGTGGAACAAGTGAAGACTCAAGGTGAAAGGGCTATACGTCAGTATAACTCTGTGGGTGATTCCGTAATGAGTTTGACGGAATAGTGCTTATAGATTCGAGATGGTGATTCAGAGTGCAAGGGCTATGGTCGTTGACTCTGAGGGTGATCCCAAAATGAGTGCAACGAGATAGTCCCTTCGGTTTCGTTCGAACCCGGAACGAACTTGTATGGATTGAATGCTTTCAGCACATCGTCAGGCGGACGATGAGCATTCTAAGATAATGGGTCCTATAAAGGTAATCGCAGCCTCAAGCCTCATCAACCGGGAATGGCTAAAACAGGGGAGGTGTAGCAAGCTTTCGTGGGTCGCTCCCACTGGAGAGCGAGATGCATCCCTGTCTAGATGTTCCTTTTATTTCGGCTTTGTGGGCGGTTGGAACTGCAGCCAACTGCGGGGTGGTCTTGTTCGTGACTGTTCGGTAAGGAATGGTTCCGGCCTTGTGTTGCAGTGGATGAAGGGAGTAATCCTCGGTACCGTGATCTAGGCCACGTACTGTGACGGGCGGTACCCCAGTAGCCCTGCCATTGTTGGAAACCCATTTTCCCTACGAGGCCCTACGGTTTTGTTTGTATTACCCACTTTTGTGGCTAGTAGCTGGAATTTAATAGATGTAACAATTTCGGTTATTTCATATTTACTTGAAAACCCTAGACACTATTATAATATCACTGGATTTCCTATCAAATGTTTTGGTTAGCGTAAGGTAAAAACTTTCCCATGTTTATGTGTGGGAAGTCTTACGTGATACCTTTCTTTTCAAAGGATTTTCTAAAGTTAAGCAATCTTAAACCGTTTACTCACACCAGACCCCTGTCTGACCCGAGTGTTTATTTTCTGTTTTATTAAACTCTTGGGTACTCATATTATGTATGAGTAGTCAAGTGATTCAGGTTATCTCTTGACGAGTTTGGAGGAGCTATGGAGCAGGCGGCTTCAGCGTATAGATATATAGTTAGAGTTTCCGCTGTGTGGTATTTTGTGTTGATGTCTTGTATTATATTAGACAGAAATGATATAACTAACTAAATTGCGATATTTTGATGTGTACTCTGATGTATATGATACTATGTATATGTTCTATATTATATTTAAATCGTTCCACTGTGAGATTCTGATGTGTTGTTTTCTCTTTCTTCTCTTTCTTTTCTTCTTCTATCCCTTTCTTTCTTAATTAGTGATGCGATTTTCCGAAAGTGGAAAGTCGGGTCGCTACAACAGTATACTATAGTGGATGTCCAAATATCCCTATCTCTAGTACATACTCCGAATGAAATCTCCAGGTGATAGTCCACTAAAGGAAATCAACCATATCATCCATCAAACAAGACTCACTGTCACCCATCCTTGTGCTCTGAATAAATAATAACCTGTATGGCCTCCTTTCTGTCAAGTACTAATGGAAATCCCGGTTCTCTGTGTACTCTCATATCACGCAGCCCAAAGCTCGATACGTGTTTCATAGCCCCTAAACTAGACTTTGGACCCAAAGCTACCGATCCAGGATAATCGGATCCTTGCTGCCAATCCCTGGGGATACCCACTTATAATACCCCTGCTTCAAGTACATAAAAAAAAACTTTCCGAGTATCAACGATTCCTTAGTACAAAATTATATGATCCCTTCTTTGCTCCTTTTGGACATAAGTCCGTATTGCTCAATCTAGTTTCCATTATTCACAAGGAACCCTTCTACATTTCCGATCCTACGGCTCCTTTCATTATCAAGCCGCCATTTTTAGAACCTACTCCCAATAAGAGCCAACATCCGAAGATTCTAGCTTTTCATCATGTTGTTACATCGATATCCAACCCTGATGCGAACGAGCCAACACTACCAACAAGATCTACAAAACATCAACTACAGTCCCTAAAAGTTCCACTTCCATATCATGCACCATGATAACTCATTACCGAGTTATAGGTATAACTCAGTTCCGAGTTATACACTTAGCCAACTAATGGCTAATTCCTCTTCCATGTGTCTAGTAATCCCCTTCCAATGCCTTGGACCCCGACTCATCTCTTCTTGATAACTTGGCTTTCAATCAAAAGCTCCTTCTTCTATTTCTAGAGATAACTCGATGGTACACTCAACCCCTAGCCAAATCTCTTGCATCTTTGATATAGAGCACTTCATCTAACCATGCTCTATCCATCCATGCTGACCACGACTCATAGCCTCCTTCCCTATAACTCGGTATCGAATTATAGGCATAACTCGGTACCGAGTTATGTACTTAGCTCCAATTGAGTTGCGAATTACCGTGTGTCTTTCCACATACTCCAAAGAACATCTACCAAGTTTCATCCAATTCCAATCAACGTAGCTTCTGATTTGATCAATTCTCCGGCCTATCTTTCTATGCATGCACAACACTAACAAACACTACCAAATCACAACATACAAACATGTCATAACAAGCAATTTCATCCACTGGAATGAGGTGGACAAGTCAATTTCTAACATAGATCTATATAGAGCATGAATATATGAACATAAATCAAGGCGATATCTAATCAACCTATATCATATGCATGTATAGCATATGGCAAAAAAATCAATTTAAAAAAATGTTAAATTCTATAATTCTACCATATAAACATGTATAATATAGTAAGAAGGCATAAAACACTCACCATTATCTAATATAATCAATTTGTACGTAGATCTAATCCAAACAGTGAAGAAAAGCAGTCCAAATCTAGCAATTTGATGATCTCTAGATTCTAATTGAGGATCCAACCTCAAATCCGCAACCTAGTTTGATTTAGGGAGTAATTTGGGTAATTTTGGATGAAATTAGGATTGTCTAGGGCTAATTAAGGTTTGAACCTTATTTAGAATGAGAGGGAAAGTTTTAATTTGACCCTTCAACCTTATATTTATAGTGTTATCTAATTAGACTAATGGTTTCGCTAATAGGCTTAATTAATTAAACATTAATCCTAGCCAATAGCTTTAAAAACTTAAAACAAGCATAAATGCTTAACCGTAAGTCTGGTTTTCTATTATGACCACTTTACGTAATGAGAAACCATCATATTGAAACAATGGAACCGGTTTGAGACCTAAATTCAACTTCTATCAAGAGTTATAGCCCAAACAAGATTTTCAAGATCAAATGGTCATAAAGAAATTCGTGAAAAATCACAAGTGCGTAAATGTCTGTAAGAGTCATTTTCCAAAATTATAGAATAATATGACCTAATACGAATAAAATAGAAGTATTTTACAATCCTTCGATATGTATAATATGGGTCATTACATTCATGCCACGATTTAAGTATAATCAAAGTGGAGTGTCAACATTAAAGTTTAATACTATTCTCAAGTCCAGAGAACTATCATCATGTCGAGATTTTCTATTTGATACAAGTTACGATAACGGCCCGCATTTTACGTATATGAGGATCGTAGAATATTAATATTAATATTATTTTAATATGAGATCGTACAATTCTATGATTTTGAAAAGTGACTACTAGAGCCATTTTCCATCCTTAGAATTTTTATCGCATGATTTTGACCCTGAAAATCTTGTATGGTCAATGATGTTTGGTAGGAGTCAATTTGGGTCTAAAACCACTTCCATTATATCGCGATGATTGTTTCGCTTTTCGTAGAATGGTCATAATAGGAAAACGGACTTACCATTAGAGAGATATGGTCATCTAAAGTTTCACTTGATTTTGGATAGCTTATTGGGTAATTAGTGAGCTAATAGTTAGGTCCAAAGTTCGTTCGGGATTAGCATAAGGTTGGGGTTGATGGGACTTCTCTCCATCATTTCACACTTCCCAAACCTCCATTAACATTCTCTAACTCAAAATATTACTCTCATCCTTATCTTAATTAGTCAAAACGTGTCATTAGAGGAAGATTAGTGAGACTAGCACTTTGGATTGAAGATTTGCCGCTAGATATCATTGTGGAGCTGTTGTTCATTCTTGAGATTCATGCTTTCTAGGATTGCTTTGGATTTAGGTAGGTGGTTTTAACCTTTAAACGCTAATTAGCCACCATATGATGTTTTTAAATGATTTTCAAACTCTAAAATATGTTTTAAACCTTTTTCAATAACATATGTAAATTTCAAACGTTTTGGAAAGATTTCTAAAATTAGTGTTCTTATGGATCTCCTTTGTACTTGTGGTTACTACCCTTAAATTTAGAATTCACATTGATGTGTATGGATGTGTGCTTGTTAGGATATATTATATGTGATGATTTCTTAAATGTGTGATGTTTGTTTGGTTGAAAACGCTGATAGAATGGTGATTTAGTTATAGGAATGTGTTAGGGATTGGTAACTATCGATTGATAGAGGTTCAAATTACATGCAATCGATATGAGGCAACAAGGAAGGCCCTATAAGGCTACTTTCCAAGTTTCAAGTCGTTCAGAGTTTGTATGCTCGAGTTATGGATGGATTGGTGATAGCTTGATGGTTACGAATCAGTGAAAGGTTGCTTCGAGGCATGCTCGAGTTATGAAATGGATTGCTTTGAGTTGTTTGAGAGTTTCTTAGGTTGCTATCTTGCACAGATCGATTGTGTGAAGAGATAAATGAGAATTTCATAGCGATGGATCAATATGGATTTACCCGAGTTATTCTCCGAGTCATATAAGGGATGGTTCGGGGTTGCTTCAAGTCGTGAGTACGTTTGCTTAGAGGCATGGGCTAGTTGAGTAAAAGAATTTGAATTTTGAATAAGGCATGGATCGGTGGCCATGGATCGGTATCGAACCATGGGGCATCGATCGATAGAGGTGATGGATCATTTGAGGACGACTTCACTTGGAGGAGCATGGTCTAGCTTGAATTGAAGTGTCAGATCGATGGTGATGGATCAATGGCTATGGATCGGTGATGGGGAGAGTTGGAGCCACTTTGAGTTCTTCCTACGCTTTCTTCGAGACATGTTTGCTTCGAGTATGGGTGTGTGTGTTTACCCTAGACTCGTGTCAAACCAAGCACTTTGCCAATTATGGCTAAGGGAGGAGTTGGTACCAAACCATAAGGTTCGGTGGCGATTTTGACGATGACGATGCACAATGCGATGATGATGATGACTACATGATGGGAAGTGATGGCTTCGATGATGGATAGCTATACTTCGAGAAGTGGAGTAGAGGACTATGAGTCAGATTGAGGGGACTGTTAGAGGAAGGTTACGTGACGAACGACGATACTCTACTGATGATGATTGTGGAGAGTTATCCCTATGGGGGTGATTTATGATTGGAGTCGTAAGATCAGTTGTAGGATGAGCTTTTCTATATTTGATGTGTGCAAAAGGATTATTGAAACTCGAGGATTCAGAGAGTACTCGTAAAGCAAGGGTAAAATGGGGTACCCATTCGAACCATAACGGGTCTTGATCTCCATAACGGTCGATCTTCACCCTGGATCAGCCATGATGGTCGATCTAGTTCTTGGCCCACCGAATGGAAATTTGAGTATAGAGGAATCGGGACATTGAGTAGTCTTTGACCATGATGGGTCGTTTGATTTATCACGTATCCAATGCACCGAAGGAGTGAACATGAGGATGGATGACGGTATGTTTGCTTGATTGCTTATCACCCTATGGATGACACATGATACTGATATTATTGATGTGGATATCAAGGCACCCCTTAGTACTTTGACGTATAGCACACCAGTAATGACTGTTGGAACCGTGCCAGCCCGCAGCGGAAGATGTGAGTGAATTTCAATTTTTTTACCATGTTGGATCATTATTGGACTATGAAGTCTAGTTTGTTTAGAACATTTCTAAATATAATTTAAATCAAATCGTGTATTTTGTTTAGATTTATAAATTGTAGTCTGAAATTTATCTGATTTATTTTTATTAGTATATAAGTATACATACGTATTATATACATATGTATATGTGTGTGCGTGTGTAATATGATATTCCGTGCAATGTATAAGACATCCGTATATAGAAGTTGGGATTTACACCGCAACGGATATATTAGCTCATCGTATATTTATTGTTTGTTGTCCAAATATGTACATATACTTATAATAAATATTTGTGTATGTGTGTCCAATTAATTACGTACGCATATATAGATATATATTATGAAAACTATTATAGATATATATATATATAAATGTATGTATATATTATATTATAAATATCAATTAAATATATATATGTGTATATATAAAATAATATGTTTAATGAAATGAATTTTTTTCTATATACACTCAAATTAAAATGAAATAATTATGATGTGTATGTGTCTATGTGTGTGTATAGTAGTTAATTGTTAATTGTTAATTGTATTATAATAAATTATATATATATACACGTATAAAAAAAAATTAATTTTAACATTTTAGATCGAAATACATTACCAACCCATATTTATTATAATTTTAATGTATTAATGTATATATGTATTATGAATTAATTGGTCAAACTATCATAAATCAATAATATAAAATAATTATATAATAAAATTTCAAATTTTCGAAAATCAATAATACTAATTTAAGGTTTTTGAAAATTTTCTAGATTTTGTTTGAGTAAAAATAATATTTTTTATTAATTGAATAATATTCGGTCAAATTTTAAAATATTTTTTAAAAATATAAAAAAACATGTTAAAATAATCTAAATGTTTGGCCATAATCTTCTATGATAATAAACTAATTTAAAAAATAAATGAATTTTCGAAACAAGATTTATTTTTAATGAATTTATTAAATCTTATTGTGATTAAATAATATTAAAAATACCTACTAATTTAAAAAATATAATTTTTGATTGCTAAAGTTCTTAATTAATACACACACACACATACACATTAGAAAATTTTGAGATCAAATATATATGTGTGTATTAATGTGATATTAAAATAAAATACTTTAATTTTCCATAGAGCATCAGATTATTATTAAAATATGTGTGCATGTATTTTATTTAAACCTACACACATGACCAATCATTGTTATGACAACACCATCGTCTATAGGAATCTCACCTAATTAATAGTGCAGTAATAATATATAACAGATGTATATGTGCAATAACAATTGTACAAAAATCATTTACTAGCAAATGAATGTAAATTAGATAGTTACCTTTCCCAAAGCCTATTAAGACACGTTGAAACGAAGTTGAGTGAGTGCTCCTTGAATCAGATTCACAACTTGGAAGATGTCAGCTCCAAATTGTCTACCACCGTTGTTCAGATTGAACTGTTTTCTTAATGTTTATTTGAACTTGGATTTTTGGGTGGTTGAATGGATGGATTTCGGTCATGAATAGCTGAAAGAGATAGGAAGAAGCATATACAAAAGTGCGGCACATGTTGCTTTTACGAAGGAAGATCAAAGGAGTGAAACAAGAATCATGAACCTAGTTTTTCTCTTTTCCATTTCCTTCTTTTAACAAGTCAAAAAGCCTTCACTTCTAGCCATCAATGACCAGCTATCCTAGCCTATCTTCATCGAAATTTCATGTCGTAAATGGGCCTTAAGCCCATTTGAAGCCTGAACAGAAAACTATATTGCAATCTGAATCAAATTCAAACGCATACCGATATCGTATACCGATTAACATATTTATAGCCATTATAAATGCATGTATAATTTCGTTCAACATATCAAATAAAATTCTTTTGATTAATATTTCATAAATATTAATTAATTTAATAAATCTATAATAATTATAATTTAATTACATCAGGAGGTCAAAGAAGCATACAACATTTCGGTTTTGTGACTCTTTAGGTGTAAATTTGGCTCGCGATTAATATCGAACAACTCGAACATTAATGCTCACACGTCACTTGACAGGTGGTGTGATATTATACCCAAATTTATCACATGGTTTTGGTAAATCCAATTTTACTTTATTAAGCATTATCCGGTTGTGACACAAATTCTCTTTGTCAAAACTATATTACTTTTGAACTTATGAAATTTGGTGAATGAGATGTTGATCCTTCCCATACACACTATAAATGTTATGTCTAGAAAAATTAAGATCAATTTTAAAACTTCTATCATGTTCAAAATGTTACGTCGAATATTAATTGCTAAAACACTCTTTTAAACTGCTTTGAAATATAATTTGAACAATTCAAGGATCATTCAAATTAAATTAAATTTTTTGTGGAGATGAACATATCTAAACATTTTCATTTGATGTTGAAATGTGTAAGTCAAAAAATTAAGGATATAAACGGGTGCAACAGAGAAAGGTGTGGTAGAACCCTATATACAATCAATATAGGTAAGGAATATAGATTGCTTGTTCATCTCCTTTTTTGTTGAAAAGGAACAAATACAATCAATATACGTAAGGGTCACACGAAGCTTTATAAGAAAGTTCGGACGAAAGGTATCATGTGGAGAAATATATGTTAAAAGGTAAATCCATTGCAGATCAGTTTGTATATCTATTATTTTTGATTGAATCTAAGTCATTCTTACCATCTAATTAGTACGCGGACCCAGAATATCAAAATGGAAAGAGTTTGTTTGAGATAGGCACACTGAAAATATAAAATGAGAATATTGAGAAATTGGGCTTATTCCACTGTACCAAATATCCAGTTGAATAATTCAGTTGAATATTCAGCTGGGATGAATTTTCTGTTGGAATTCCTTAAATAAGTTGAATGAAATATACAAAGTCCCACATCTCCAAATTGTGAGAGCTATATTGGTTTAAATATAGCTTTCTCATGAGGAGGTTGGGGGCCTGCGGCTTCCAAATGTATACTTCGTTGTGAGGAGGGAGATTATGCATCACCACCACACGCGTGCGCCGCCGCCGTCCCCGACCGGGCCGGGTACGGGTCTTTGCTGGGCCATTATTAACAGTTTTTTGGGCTGGGCCTGGAATATGAAGAGAAGCAGCAGGCGGGTAAAAACGGACGCGAGACTGAAAAGACACGACTTCTGAAGCGCGCGCAAACGAACAGGTACGGCCCATGTGAGGAGACGCGGCCGAACAGCAGGCAGGTGCGATGAAAAAGCAACAGGCGCGACCGTTTGGACAAACGGGTGCAGTCGCGACCGTTCGAAGAGATACAGACCAATTATAAATAAGGAGGAAAACTGATCGCTTTACTCACCGAATTTTTAATCTAACTTATCTCTTCTCTTCTAAAAACACAACTGCTGTTCTAATATTCAAATTACAGAGTGATATACTCATTACAATTTCGTGCAGAATTCGTCTGTTGTATCTTGGGAGAATTTTGAAATAAAATTCCTAAGGAAATCGTTACGACGAGCCTCAGACGTAATCCGGTTAGAATTCTAGTCTGATTGTATATTTATATACATTATTCTATATTCTATCCATTGTTCTGGTTATACTGTTTGTTCAAAATAGTATAACGCTGTTGTTGTAATTTATTTACAACATTCATATTATAATAATTACTACAGAATTCCAGTGTAGTGGAAATCTGAGTTATAAACTTGTGCGACGAGTTTATAATTGATTATTCTCTATTTTGGTATACTAGACATATAACATCTTAAGAATTTTACTGTTTTCTTACTAAAACAGAGATGGCAGCAGTCGAATTTTCAAAGAATTCTACTCACAACAGACCTGAACCGTTCAAGTGAGATGGTGATGATTTCTTGACATGGCAAAATCAAATGTTGTTTTATCTCACCACACTCGGTCTGCAAAAGTACCTCGAGGAGGAGGAACCGATTTCTGCACCAGGCAAGGAAGCAGAGGTGAATACGTGGAAGCATTCCGATTTTTTATGCAGAAACTATATTTTGAATTTTCTTGACAAGATGCTATACAAAGTATATCAGCCTTCAAAGACATCAAAAGAACTCTGAAATGCACTTACCACAAAGTACAAGACGCAAAATACCAGTCTTAAGAAATTCATTATAGACAAATTCATGGACTACAAGATGGTTGACTCGAAACCGGTGACTGCTCAACTGCATGAATTGCAAATCATCATTCATGAACTCGAAGCGGAAGGTCATGTGGTTGGAGAATCGTTTTTGGTTGAAGCCATCACGGGAAAACTGCCGCCGTCATGGAGAGATTACCGCAACTATCTAAAGCATAAGAAGAAAGAAATCTATTTATAGGATCTCATAGTCCGATTGAAAATTGAGGCAGATAACCGTGGAATAACAAAACAAAGCGAGGAGACATTTGTGGATGAAAGGTCAAAGACCAAAAACAAAAAGAAAAATTTCCAGAAGAAAAGGAAAGCTCAAGACAACAAACCAAAAGACAACAAACGAACCAAGAAATTTAATGGCGAATGTTGGGTTTGTGGAAAAGTTGGACATGCCGCTAGAGATTGCAGACTCAAGAAGGAACGCAATAAAGAGGCAAATATAGTAGATAACATGGAAGTAGACGAGTCCAACTTCTCGGCAGTGGTATCTGAATGCAATCTGGTTCAGAATCCTAACTAATGGTGGGTAGATACAGGCGCTACTCGTCATGTCTGTTCTGACAAATCTATGTTTTCTACATATCAGAAATTCGATCACGAAGAAAAACTCTACATGGGTAATTCTACAGTTTCCATGATCGAAGGCAGTGGTACAGTAATATTCAAGTTTACTTCTGGAAAAACTGTTAAGTTGAATAACGTGCTCCACGTTCCAGACATACGCAAAAATCTCATCTCTGGTGCAGTCCTATCAAAGAAGGGATTCAAGATGGTGTTCGAGTCAGACAAGATGGTTCTGTCCAAAGCTGGAATGTATATCGGAAGGGGATATTTATGTGATGGCCTATTTAAGGCAAATGTAGCCGTTATCGGTAATAAAACTATGTATTCTGATTTTGCTATTAATAAAATTGAAGTTTCTTACTTGCTTGAGCACGAATTTTTACTATGGCACGATAAATTAGGACACATAAACTTCCAAAAATGAAGAAATTATCAAACTTGGGATTGATTTCAAATTTCCAAGTAGATAAGAACTACAAATGTGAGACATGTGTAGAAGCAAAAATGGTCAAACAACCATTTAAATCTGTTGACAGAAGCACCGAACCATTAGGTTTGGTACATACAGATTTATGTGATTTTAAATCACTACCTACAAGATGTGGGAAAAAGTATTTCATTACTTTTATTGACGATTATACGCGATATTGCTATGTATATCTTTTAAATAGTAAAGATGAAGCGATAACAGCGTTTATAAAATACAAGGCCGAGGTAGAAAATTAGTTAAATAAAAAGATCAAGATATTGAGATCTGATTGAGGTGGAGAATATGAGTCACCGTTTGAACAGTTCTGTGCAGAGAATGGAATAGTTCATCAAACAACAGCACCATATTCACCACAACAAAATGGTGTAGCCGAGAGAAAGAACAGAACGTTAAAAGACATGATTACTGCCATGCTTTTAACTTCTGGTCCACCGACGAACTTGTGGGGGGAAGCATTAAATATGTCTAATCACATATTAAACAAAGTTCCTCACAATAAAACGGAAACAATTCCATATGAGATATGGAAAGGACACAAACCAAGCTTTAAATACCTCAAAGTGTGGGGGTGCTTGGTAAAAGTTCCAGTTCCGCCTCCCAAGAGAGTCAAACTTGGACCAAAAACAGTAGATTGTTATTATCTTGGGCCAGCCCAAAATAGTAATGCCTACAGATTTTTGGTATTCACGTTCGATATAACTGATATTCATGTAAATACAATCATGGAATCAAGAGATGCATCATTCTTTTAATATGTGTTTCCGCACAAAAGGAATGAAGGAAATAATGTCCCAAAAAGGACAAGGGAAGAATCAAACGATTCGCATGAAGATGAAACTCATCATGAAATTGAGGATGTTGAACCAAGAAGAAGCGTAAGGGTTAGAACTTCCAAAACATTTGGTTCGGACTTTTTTACATATGTATTAGAGCATGAACCTCAAACGTACAAGGAAGCAATGTCATCTTCTGAATTTTCATGTTGGAAAGAAGCAATCCAAAGTGAGATTGATTCAATTCTAAGTAATAAAACTTGGGAAATTGTTGATATTTCACCAGGAATAAAACCAATTGGCTGCAAATGGATTTTCAAGAAGAAAATGAAAGCAGATGGCTCTATCGACAAGTATAAAGCCAGATTAGTAGCCAAAGGATATCGTCAAAAAGAAGGAGTAGACTTCTTTGATACATATTCGCCGGTAACACAAATAACCTCTATAAGAATGTTAATAGCAATTGCATCCATCTATAATCTAGAGATTCATCAAATGGATGTAAAAACAGCATTCTTAAATGGAAATCTCGATGAGGAGATTTACATGGAGCAACCTGAGGGATTTATTTCCAAAGGAAATGAAAACAAAGTCTGTAGATTAGTCAAATCATTATACGGACTAAAACAAGCTCCAAAGCAATGGCACGCAAAATTTGATAGTGTCATGATGAGAAATGGTTTTCGTATAAATGAATGTGACAAATGTGTTTATTATAAACAACTTGGACAATCATATGTGATGATTTGTCTATATGTGGACGATATGCTAATATTCGATCCAAATACTCAGGTAATTGAGACCATAAAGAAAATGTTGATCAACAATTTCGACATGAAAGACTTGGGTGTTGCAGATATTATTTTGGGAATAAAAATAATAAGAACATCTAATGGAATTGAGTTATCTCAATCACATTATGTAGAAAAAGTGATTGAAAGATTTCAAAACTTTGGAATTAAAGGAGTAAATACACCTTTTAATCCATTAGAAGTACTGCATAAAAACACTAATGAGAGTGTAATGCAACTGGAATAATCTCGTGTAATAGGATGTCTCATGTATCTCATGAATTGCACAAGACCAGATATAGCTTATGCAGTAAGTCGAATAAGCAGATATACAAGTAATCCAGGGAAGGAACACTGGAAAGCACTAATGGGAGTGTTGGGATATTTAAAGAATACCACTAATTTTTTCTTACATTATGTAAAATATCATGCCGTCTTAGAAGGATATAGTGATGCAAACTGAATTGCAGATTCAGAGGAATCAAAATCAACGAGCGGTTATGTCTTTACCCTAGCAGGGGCAGCAGTGTCATGGAAATCTACTAAACAAACATGCATAGCTCGATGCACTATGGAATCAGAGTTCATTGCATTAGATAAAGCAGGCGAAGAAGCAGAATGGCTTCGTCGGTTTTTAGAAGATATTCCGTTTTGGCCTAAACCTGTACCGGCCATATGTATACACTGTGATAACCAAGCTGCGCTAAGTAGAGCGCATAATTTTGTGTATAATGGAAAGTCACGACATATTCGTCGACGCCATAACACAGTTAGGCAGTTACTCTCTAATGAAACTATTTCCATTGATTATGTGAAGACAAATGATAACCGAGCGGATCCATTTACTAAAGGTTTATCAAGAGAGAAAATTGACTGCGCATCAAGGGGAATGGACTTAAAAGCCTAAACCATCAAGAGTTATCTTATACGGAAACCTATCCTAGCGACTGGAGATCCCACGGACTAGGATCAATAGGCAAACCAGTTCTGAATAACTCAAGACGTAATGCATTTACGTGGACATAGTCCAACTCCATTCTTATAGTGCAAAATATAAATGCATGCCTACAGAGGTGTTTAAAGGTTAAAACTATGTTTTTTAATGATGGCCATATCTTGACAATAACAAGTGGGGTATATGTGGGATACTCTTAATGGTTGCGATCACCTATGTTAGTGTGAGCTGGGTCGGCTTTATGAGAATATTCAAAGGCTTTTATTCTCTAAAAACACTCGCAGAACCAAAAATTGTTCAGGACCAAAATGAACACAACCAAGAGATTGGATGAGAAGGGAATCAATGCTTCGTAAAGCTTATTGTCTGGATATACAATGAAGGCCAACGGTTCAAGATGAAATAATTCACCGATTAGCCAAGTAGATCCGATAAGTTTTAACTGGGGAAAGTTCAAAGTGAAATATCTATTTATTCACGACGAAGCATTATTTCATATGTACTCTGTGATATTTCGCTTTGTATGGGGGATATGTATATTATCATTCATGTGGGGGATTGTTGGAATTCCTTAAGAATAAGTTGAATGAAATATGCAAAGTCCCACATCTTCAAATTGTGAGAGCTATATTGGTTTAAATATAGCTTTCTCATGAGGAGGTTGGGGGCCTGTGGCTCCCAAATGTATGCTTCGTTGTGAGGAGGGAGATTATGCATCACCACCACACGCGCGCGCGCCGCCGCCGCCCGTCCGACCGAACCGGGCCGGGTACGGGTCTAAAATGACCATTCTTTTGCTGGGCCATTGTTAACAGTTTTTTGGGCTTCGGCTGAAACTGGGCTGCGCCTGAAATATGAAGAGAAGCAGCAAGCGGGTAAAAACGAACGCGGGACTGAAAAGACACGACTTCTGAAGCGCGTGCAAACGAACAGGTGCGGCCGAACAGCAGGCAGGTGCGATGAAAAAGCAACAGACGCGACCGTTTGGACAAACGGGTGCAGTCGCGACCGTTCGAAGGGATACAGACCAATTATAAATAAGGAGGAAAACTGATCGCTTTCCTCACCGAATTTTTAATCTAACTTATCTCTTCTCTTCTAAAAACACAACTGCTGTTCTAATATTCAAATCATAGAGTGATATACTCATTACAATTTCGTGCAGAATTCGTCTGTTGTATCTTGGGAGAATTTTGAAATAAAATTCTTAAGGAAATCGTTACGACGAGCCTCAGACGTAATCCGGTTAGAATTCTAGTCTGATTGTATATTTATATACATTATTCTATATTCTATCCATTGTTCTGCTTATACTGTTTGTTCAAAATAGTATAACGCTATTGTTGTAATTTATTTACAACATTCATATTATAATAATTACTACAGAATTCCAGTGTAGTGGAAATCTGAGTTATAAACTTGTGCGACGAGTTTATAATTGATTATTATCTGTTTTGGTATACTAGACATATAACATTTTCAAGAGCCTATAGACCCACTTCAGCTGAATAATGAAGGCTACGAAAAGTACGCATCCAACTCAGAAAATTCAATGTTCTAAATTTTTAGTACTGGAGATGTTGGAGATGCACTTCGGAGAAATAGGTCAAACACAACGTCTTGGAACATGATGTTCATATATAATATGAATTTAATCCTACAAAGATAGGAGTAAAGATAACGTTGGTGATAAGTAAAAGAATAGGCAGAGAAGCAACCAGTTTATTGCCTACAAAGTTATTTACAGTCCAAGGAACAAACTGAACACACAATCACCCAAAGGAAGAAAGAGTAAACAAGCCCACTAAATTAGGAGACATCAGATGTCTAGTGCTTGGGTCTTTTAACTATGATTACAGGACACTTGACATTTTGTGCACAATGGTTGCTCACACTCCCTAAGAATGCCCTGCAAGTTTTACATCAGAATATCAGATGTTTTACACGCATATTATGATTATACCAAAACAAACAAAATTGGATACAAAACGCAAGCAGGAAATAAATAAAAAAAGGAGGAGGAAAAACCTCTTAATAAGACCATAACCATGACTGCCCATGACCAACATATCAGCATGGAGTTTCTCCACTGCCTCACATATCACATCTCTTGCATCTCCCGTTTCCACCCTTGTTTCCACCTTCACCTATAATTACGTACACAAACACTTTACAATCATTAAACAGTCTTGAGAATTCTTAATAGCCTGTATTTAGGTTATAAGAGATTAGAGAAAAAATACAGACGTTTGGAAAAGTAGCACAAATCCTTTTGGCCTTCTCTATCACTGTATTCGCCATATCAGTACCATATTTATCAACACTCGTCAATATGTCCGATGAAAACATGTACCCTGAATATTTATACACACACACACGCTGACTAATTCAGTGCCGATATTACATATGCATAAATGTAAGACATGTATATGATGCCGAATCAATATCTTCTTTGCCAACCGCAGTTGTAATAAAAGAAACAAGAAGGGGATGTGCAGAAATACTTACCAGTCCCGTCGATGGAAGGGTATAGAGTAGGAGAAGGTTTAGCGTAGACAAGAACGAGGGTATCCTTGGAGGTTTGCACCACGTTGTTCAGGCACCAGGTCAGAGAGTAGAGGCTCTCTTCCCCCTGATCAACGGCGACTACTATCAACCGACTGACTTCGCCTGCAGCCATTAATCCAAGATTTCCTTTTGTTTGTTTTATTTTACCTAAGAGTTTAGGATGATTTTTAGTTTGGCTGCTTCTTAGATATTTATTGAAGAGTAGGAGTAGATCCGGTTTTGTTACCTGCGGATTTTGATGGTTTTGTGAAGTGGCGGCAGTGCCGCTGTTTGCGTAGGTGGATTTAATATTACATTACAGATTGGATCGACAAACTAGTACTTTTTTAATCAATATCCTCTGTTATGCTTTAATGTTTACTGTGCCTATCTGTCCTTATCCGGTTTTAGTACAAAACGTATAACACTAGTGTGCTGTTCTCCAACTTTCTTTTTTTTTTGAAGAAGGTTAAAGGGCCCAGCCCATACAGATAAAATACAAACCCCATCTCACACAGATAAAACACAAACCGCACCACACAATACTTTAAACCCTAACTTATTAGGGCAGCCGACATCAACAAACAAAAACACAAAATAAAATCATGGCGACGAGAGGAGGCGAAACTGAGATTTCTCTATCTCGTCTCCTTGCTGCTCTCGCCTCTCTCCCAATAAGAGAGGCTTTGGTTGAATTTGCTACGCATGCTACTATCAGCAGTGTTGGATCAAATATGATGTCGCAAATCGAAGTAGTGGTTAGTATAGCTATGGTCTGCAGATCTGATGTTAGCACAACTCAGATCTGTAGATCTGCTTCCTCCTTCGTTATCAACAGAAAGGCGATTGGTTGAAGACCCAAAATTGTCATGATACGGTCTCTGAATGTTGCTTGTATCAGTTAGATAAGCCTTCGGATTGAGTAAATATAGCTCAATATGCTTGCTGCCAGCCTCTTTGTTCCAATAATCCGCCAGAAAATCGAATTTGGTCTGATTTCTGATCTTATTTTTTGATTTCTGGAGAATAATATTGCTATCACTTTCAATAATAATCCATTTCTGCTCTTTGGGGAGTTTTTTGTTGTTGTGATTACGTTCATTTCTTTCTTTCCAGAGATGATAGACAGTAGTTGTTAGAAGAATATGCGCATAATCTCTCTCTAGCGATTTTCCCTTGAAATGATTGTTGATGTCAGTGATAATTTGATCGAGATGCATGCTATTAGAATTTATCAAGCCCAGCTTAGATTTGATTTGATTCCATATGTGGTAGCTGTAACTGCATTCAAAAAATAAATGAGACATAGTTTCATTTGATAAATTACATAGGGAATAGAGTGAGGAGGTATTTTTACCCCACTTATTGGTAATTTCCAATGTTGGCAATCTGTTTTTAATAGCAAAGTATGTACAGATAGCCATTTTTGGATTATTTACCATGTTCCATATGCAATTATGCCACTCAACAGTAGGTTGTTTGTTTCTAATGTGTTCCCAGGTTTTTTTAAAAGAGAACTTACCATTACTGTTAGCAAGCCATTCCCAATAATCATTATCAGCATCATGATCTAGTTGAAAATTAATGATAGAATTTTTATGAGGATTAGTGATAGGATGGAGTTGAGGCTGCCATTGATTATTTTTAATAATGATGTTAACACTGGCATTAACATCACCACAAATAACTAGAGTGTCCCACCCAACCTTATTAATAAAAGAATCATTTTGAAACCATGGGTCAAACCAAAGACTAGTGTTATGCCCATCTTTGAACTTTCTTTGAATTAAAGATTTACCTAACTCCCTGCATTTTAAAATCTGTTTCCAGGCATTTGAGTGGTTATTCTTATGTAAAGTAGTCCAGAAGTTTTCATTTTTAAGATATTTACAAGCCATCCATTTTGTCCATAAAGAATCACCACTAATAAATCTCCAAAAAAGTTTTAATTGACAAGTCAAATTAAGATCATTGAGATTTCTGATCCCAAGTCCACCTTCTTTTTTGGGTTTGCAAACTTTATCCCAACTGATTTTATGGTATTTACCCCTCCAAAGAAAATCAGCACACCTGTTTTCAATTTTTTTAATAGTAGCAATAGGGATGTGATGAGTTTGAAACCAGTATAGAATAATGGCATGCACAACAGTTTTAATTAACTCAATTCTACCAGCAATTGATAACAACTTGCAAGTCCAAGTTTCCATTCTGTTTTGAATGTTTTTAATGAGATATATGCAGTCACTGTCTTTGATATGATTAGCAGATAAAGGAAGACCTAAATATTTAATAGGGAGATTACCTTCACTTACATTGAGAACATCCAATACTTCCTTCTTGTACCTGCAGTATTTGCTAAAATATGCTTTTGTTTTAAATTCATTAATTTTAAGACCAGCATATTTGTACATAGTTCCAAAAATCTCACTAATAGCCTCTGCATTGTTTTTGTTAGCTTTAGAGAACACCATAAGATCATCAGCATAAATCAGGTGAGTAATGACAGGTTTTATTCTATTTATTGGAGAAATAGTATTCTTGATAGTTTCAATATCAATGAGAATAGAAAAATATTCCATAGCTAGGGTAAAAAGATAGGGAGAAAGAGGGTCTCCCTGTCTAATGCCCCTGTTACTTTTGATGAAACCCTCAGGCTTACCTTGAAATAGAATAGAGAAGGTGGGTGTACTAATGCATTCAAAAATTAACTCACAGAATTTAGCAGGAAAATTCATGCATTTCATAATATGAATAATGAATTTTCTGTTAACTTTGTCATATGCCTTTTGGAGATCAACTTTCAAACACATATTTTCCCCTTTTCTATTATTAAAATTCCTAACCATTTCATGAGCTAGCAAAGAATTTTCATAAATAAGTCTGCCAGGAATATAAGCACATTGATTTTCAGAGATTAAAAAGGGAAGAAATAATTTTATTCTATTACTTAAAATGGTAGAAATAATTTTGTAGATGAAATTGCAACAAGAAATAGGTCTGTAATCCTCAATACAAGATGGATTCTTGTTTTTAGGAATTAGGGTGATGAAAGTATGATTAAAACCTTTAAGTAATTTACCTTCATTCATAAATTCATTGACAACTTTAGAAATATGTTCTTTGATATTATCCCAATGGACTTTGAAAATTTTTGCATTGAAACCATCTGGACCAGGGCTTTTGTTATCACCAGCATTAAAAATAATAGCTTTGATATCATCAATACTAACAGGGGCCATAAGAATTTCAGCAGCATTATCATTAAGCACATGTTTACACACAATATCAGGAAAATTTATATCATTAGAGTCAGTAAAGTATAACTGAGAATAGTAACTGATAGCCTCATTGACAATTTTATCAAATTCATTAGTGCAGTCACCTTTACTGTCAATAATTTTTCCTATATTGTTAATATGCTTTCTGCAGCTCATTTTAGCATGAAAAAATTTGGTGCAATCATCACCCATAGTAAGCCAGTCAACTTTAGCTTTTTGTTTGTAATTAACAGTGTTTATATGGAGCTCTTGTGAAAGCTTAGCTTGATTAGAAAAGAATTTATCAATAATACCAGTATTGCCAGGGTTATCATCAGCAAGCTTTTGTAAAAGTTTACCTTCTTCCCTTAATTTATTTAAACAGTTATTCTTTTCCAAATTAGTCCTATTCCATTCTTTGATCTTATTTTTTGTATTTTTAAGAAAAACACTGAACTGGGCTTGATAAGAACCATTATTAGAAAATGTAAAACAATCTTTAATAATATCATTATAATCATTGTTTAAGACCCAGCCATTTTTAAATCTAAAAGGAGCAGCTTTAAGAGAATTATTAGTTTGGTATTGGAAAAAATTCATAAGCAAAGGGGTATGATCACTAGTATTTTGCTCAATAGTGGAACAGCAAGAATTTGGAAAAGTATTGCAAAACTTTTCATTAATTAAAACCCTATCAAGCTTGCAATGAATATTTTTCTCTTTACCAGATTTCCAAGTGTATTTATTACCATTCATCTTAGGTTCAATAAGCCCAGATTCAAGTAAAAATTTATTGATTCTTTCAAGCTTACTGTGGGGGATAGAATTTCCTCCAAATTTTTCATTGACATGGAAAACAGTATTAAAATCACCTAAGATAATCCAAGGGAAACCATAATTTTGACTAAGAGCTTTTAATCTAGACCATAAACTGTTTCTCTCTATCTCAAAGTTACTGCCATAAATATAGGTAATCTGAAGAGAGAAACCACCAGCATTATTGAAGTTACAGTCTATAAACTGAATATCTTTATTGCAATTACCCAAATTCCAAATATTAGAGTCCCAAATGACAAGGATTCTACCTTTGCTGCCACAATCATTATTGTTAATGGATTTCCAGTTGTTTGACAGTTTAAAACAAAATTTCTCAGTATTAGAATCATCCATCTTGTTTTCTATGAGGGCAACTATAGTAGGTTTGTAAATGCTAATCATATTTAATATGTCAGTTTGTTTAGCAGGGGAATTCATACCCCTGACATTACAGGCCATTATAGACATAAAATATATATGTATATTGATGAAGAAAATAAAAATAAAAAACCAGAGTGTCAGATAGAACCTGATACACTGCTTCCCTTACCCTTCTTTTTCTTCTCAGAACTTTTAGCTTTGAGCCTTGTAGTCATCTCATTCCAATTTGAATTGATAGAAATGTATTTTTGTCCAAAAGCTTTTTTCTCTTTATTAGGATTCTTATATTTGCCAATAGCTTTAGTTTTGGGGATATGCAATTCAGAGATATCAAATTGTTTTTCAGGTTCCTCCATATCCTTATCAGATGGTGATGCAACATGACTTTCTGGGATTTGAATTCGAGAGATGTCAAACTCCTCAGTATTGCGAGGCAAGGTTGAGTGGATGCCAACAATGTCCTCACCTTCTGCAGCAAATTCTGGTGGAGGTTCACTCTCCATATTACATTCTGACAGCTGGTTGGGATTCGAATGCAGGATATTATATGCTTCTGAATTGAGATTGTTTGTAATTAAACATAACTCTGAAATGGGAGGGATTTCAGAGTTAAAGACCTCTTTGTTGCTTAATCCCTCTTTTGAATTACCCTGCATACTATCTGTTGAGTTTTCTCTTTTGTCTTTAAAATGATGAACTTCCGAAGCAAGGATCTGATCCTCTTGATTAGTGAGCAAATGAGATACAGTTTCTTGATTGGATATGATACCTTTCTGGTTGATTCGATCATTATTCTTTTGAATTCTTGATTCCTTTAGAGTCTCTTCAATGTGATGCATTTCTTGGATTATATTATCTGAATCTTTTTCTTGATCAGTAGCCATTTCTCTATTCTGGTTATGATCTTTGGGTATCCATCTTTGAACTGAAACACATTGCTCTCTAGTGTGTCCAAAGCATTTGCAGATACTACACTTCGGTGGAACCCATTCATATTCAATTTTTTGAGTGATGTTTTCCCCGTTGTATAAAGTAAGATTTAACTCTTGAGGAAGATCATCATTTGCAGATACCTCCACTAGAATGCGAGCATAATTCAATCTCGTTTTCAGGGTGGTAGCTGCATCCATCTTTATGGGTTTTCCAATAATGCTAGCCATAACGCTGAATGCTTCACGATCCCATAATTTGAGGTTAACATTGGGTAATTTAACCCATATCGGCATTGTACTGAGGAGATCTCTATCCAATTTTAGGGATTCAGACCATCTTCTCAAAATGATGAGCTTTCCATTGTAGAAATAAGGGCCATTTTGAATGACTGAATTGCAATCTTGAACATCTTTGAATTTCACAATAAAGAACCCATTTTCTCTGGTGAAAATTTCAAATTCACCGACTGGTTTCCATACACGTTGTATATAAGATTTGAAATACATATAATATGGTTTAATACCAACAACATAAACCACTACCGAATTGCTCCAGCAATCAATAGCCCTTTTACAAACTGATTCTTTTATCAAACCATATTTCTTACTATTGATTGTGATGGGAGCGATGGTTTCAAGATTGCATTCATCATCATTTGGTTCTTTAGATTGCTCAGAAACGATTTCAGCCCAAGATTTTTGCCCCTGTGCTTTATTCAGAGAAAAACTGATGGGTTTCTTCGCATGATATGCTTGATTTCTCATGATCGGAGGAGGGATGGTTGACTTCAGACCATCTGTCTTCTTCAATTGTGTGTTGTTACCCTTCAGACTTTTCTGATAGCTAGGTTGATAGGGTTGTCGTTTCTTTTGTGATCTCGATTGAACTAATTGAAATCCATCATCATCTATGATGATTCCATTGCTTGATTCTCTGATTTGAGATTCAGGTGGTCTGTTTAGATGTTGAGAGAGTGAGATAAGAGAGAGATTTCTATGGGGAGAGAGATTTTTCCCCATGGCTGAGGAAAACCCTAAATTTTAGAATTATTCTCCAACTTTCTGATCACGCAGATTTCCAAGTTAAAAATATTTGTCAGTAGACGTACAGTGATTTGGATGCGTTGCTGCTTTTTCGGATTAATCCATGCGTTCGACGTCACATGGAAATGGTCCACCCTAAAGCAATTCCAAGTTTCCAACCAAGCTTAAAAATTGAGCCTGTTGGATTCTTCAATTACATAAATCCAGTCCTTCACCGTTTTTCTCCCAATCCAACCAATCAATTTTTGAGCTTTCTTTCCCAATCTGACCAATCACTTTTTTTTTTCTTCAGACGTAAGCTAAAAAGAAATGGTGTATTAAATAGCTAAGATATTGTTTATTTAAAATGTTTAATGTTGAATACCAAAGGCTGATTGATACATGTCGTACGTTGAACATCTAAGATGTTATTTTAGTTAAAAGATTTGATTTGTTCACATAAATGACTACGTTGACAATACTAAAATTAATAATTGTTCAATTCAACTGCCATACAAAACACATCGAAAATAGAAAATAACATTAATATATTTAATAGAATATTTCATTATAAAAATTTAAAGCTTCTGTTGTAGTTGAATTATTTCTACAAATTTCGGAGACGAAATTCTTTTAAGTGAAATAAATGTAACGATCCGGATTTTCGACACCTGTTATTTGAATAGCCAACCGATTTTAAATATTGAAATATTATTTTTACCAGTCAAATAATGAATTCTGATTTGTAAAAAAAGCGTGTGCGAATATATATGTATGTGTATGTATGTATGTATATATATGTATGCATGTATGTATGTATGTGTATGTATGTATGTATGTATATTCGGAAAGCTATAATTTAAAAGTTTAAATTATAATTTTTGAAAAAACATTCAAATATAAATTCCACCTTTCTATTATATGATATAATATATATATGTGTGTACGTAACTTTTGATATAAAACTTTATATATATATATATATATATATATATATATGAATAAATACATGTAAGTGGCTAATTATATTTGTATGTTAGTTATAGGGTATATGTACAAAATTTATAGAACTAGTACAAAACTTAGGCATGTTAATATATGTTTGTATATAGGCTAAACCATGTTCATATAGTAAAACAATATGTGTGTGTGTATATATATACATACATAAATATATATGAAGTATATATGTATACAAAGGGACATAGTGATGAATGCACATCTACTCAAGCACAAAATAGATCAAATCATCCACATCAACTAGGAAATCAAATCACTAATTTTCAAATCAGGTCATCGTTTCAAAATCAAAGGGAAAAAAAAAGAAAAAAAAGTTACCGTACATGACAATGAGCTTCAGCCCTGTTCAAAACTTGTTCCCTCCTCTTTCTCTATAAATATCATTATATTCTTCACGTGGAAACATCCCAGCTTGCAAAGCAAACAAAGAAGGGGAGAAAAAACAAGCAGCCATTAAAACTTGTAGAGGATTAAATACTCAAGATTTCAGGATAATAGATCAAAAACAAAAAGAAAAGCAGTGTGTTTTCTTTCTTCAAGTCTGGTGAGTAAAACTAAATTTTTTCTTTACTTACTGAAATTTGATTCAACAATATACTTGTAGATTTAAAAGAAAAATCTTTGATTGTCAATGTTTTCATATGCAAGTAGTATCTATGCTTATATATATGTACGTATATCATGTTGTATAACCCGTAAATCCCCAAAGCATGTATGTTATTTTTTTTTGCTCTATTATTACGAGACCTCGGCTTTGAAAATCTCTACCTCACAACCTAGTTAGTTTTAGGTTATGGTTAAAAAGGAAATCTGTACGTTTTCGAATATAATTTGTTTTAAAAATTGTTTCATTAAACATTATTAAGTATAGAAGGTGAAAGATGTATTTTACAATAAGTAACTCCAATATGAGCAAAATTCAAATTTTACACTTTAACCATTTGTTGATATGAACATGATTGTCATTCAAAATGATGAATTTTGGTGGAAGCTTGGAATTTTTCGTCAGGTATTTAGTCAGAAAATGGAAGATGAACGAAAATTGGTTTTCTGCCAAATTCCGGCGAACCGCTCATTTTCGTGGGTTGAGTTTTGGCCTGGAGGAGGTTTGGATGTTGGGGAGTTCACGAAAAATGACATGATATTTTATTTATGGGCATGGTGGTTGGTCGGAGGCGAAGTAGGGTTAGAAAGTGATTTTTGGTCGTGCTCGGCTTTTTCAGAAATGGTGGTGACGTGGAGCACTTATTGGCGTGCGATATGGGGGGAAATGGAAGAGGAGAAGGTGGCGAAGCTCCTGGTGGAATTTGGAGATGGACGGAGGTTGGTGGTGGTCCAGCGAGATGCACGATTTGGGACGAAGTGCTCCAATTTTTATGTTAAAGTTCGAGATTTCGAACTGGGTTCGGTCGGGTTTTCAGGTGTGTGGTCGAGTAGGGATGGTCATGGGTGATGTGTTCGAGGGGTCGGCGGCGAATGTTGGGTCGTCGGCGAAGTGTGCACGTGCACGGTGATGCACGCGTACAGGTTTGAGCAGTGAAAAGAAAAGGAAAGAGAAGAAGAAGTAGTAGAAGAAGCGGTAGGAAATAGAAATAAAAAAAGAAAAGGGGTCGGAGCCATGATTTTCTTGTGGGCCGAACGGGCGTGGGTGTGGTTTTAAAAGGAAAAAAAAGAAGAAAAAAGTATTTTTAATCAAATGTTTACATTTATAACCTCTTGGCCTTTTAAATATTATTTTTCTTTAATTCAACTCAACATGAGACTTTTGTATTTCGACCCTATCACTTAGTATTTAAGCCTAATTAATTTTTTTAAGATTTTGGTAATATAAAAATTTAAGATTTTGCGACTTCAAATTCTGACATGCTTGCTGATCGATCCTGGGATCGATCTTTTATCTACTGTTCTGATGATGTGGTTTACGACCCCAGTCTTGCCCTCCGGTTCCGCCCTTTTGCTGGCCTTTCTGGGTCTGCCCCATTATTGTTGTCTGGTGTTGTTAGTGACTCTCCCTCCTCGGAGGGGTGCTAGTTTTGTTACTTAGTTACTGTGACATAGTCGTCAAGTACCTCTGCTGTATTTTTTGTTTTTTTAGTAGTTAAGGTGCTATTACCTTACTCCTGTACTTCAATTTTATTACGTTTGTAATAAAAGTGGACGGCCCACTATAAAACCGGCTGGCTTTGCTAAAAAACAAAAAATTAAAGTAAGTAAAAAAGTAAATTCTAAGTTAATAATCTGAGTGAATTAATAAAATTTGTTGTTAAATGGATTGCTAATTTTAATTAAATTAAAAATAAATAGTTTTATAATTAATTTAAATTATAGGTAATTTGGGTTGGAAATATGATTAGATTATGTTAATTTAAATTAATTAAATCCTGATTTGTGAATTGTGTTATTATTAGTTATTAATCGTTAAAATAGTTAATGATCTATGATTTGGCTTAATTACTCTTGAATATTTATTTCAATCGTTCTGTGTCCGTGACATCAAGCAGCCAAATGAATTGAATGGCTGGAATAAAACGTCGACATGTTTTATTGGAAATAAACATATGTAATAAATTTTCCACATGTAGTTGTGATGCCCTGAATATGAATTTTTGTTCAAAAATAACCTTTCTTTAAAATAAAATCAATCGTTTGGATTCGATGAGACCGGGATCGAATATCAGTATTATCCAAAAACCACATCGATCCAAAATAAATGATCGAGTTGGGAAAATTCTAAGGAAAAAATCGAAATGAAGATTTCAGAGTAGAAGGCTATTTGGCACTAACTCTGAGGGCGACTTTAATATGGGTGTAGTGGAAATGGTGTATTCGGTTCCGTTAAAACCTCGAACGGACTTGTATGGACGAATGCTATCAGAACATCGTCATTGGAGGACGATGAACATTTCAAGTAAATGTGTTTTTAGAAAGGTAATGTAGCACCAAGCTTCATCAACCGGGAATGACTAAAACATAAAAGATGCAGCAAGGCTAAGTGAGTCGCACCCAATTAGGGTAAGGTTATCCTCTCTAGAGTCCCTATTTTATTCGGTATGTTTGGTATGGTTGTTGATCCCAATGGAGGGGTAACTTTATTCGGGCTATCCAAGTTAGGGGTAGTCCGTCCTTGTGTAGCAGAGGATCCCGATGTGGTCCTCGGTGTTATTTTATCTAGAGATGCATCGTGACGGGCGGTACCCCAGTGGCCCAGTCATTGTATGGAACACACTTTCCAATAAGTGCATTCGGTCTTAGTTGTATACCTATTATGCTAGAATTTAATTAATGTAACAATTTCAGCTATGTGAATAATTTATTTGAAACCTCTAGACATTATTATAATATCACTGGATTTCCTATGAAAGTGTTTTTGGTTATCGTAAGGGAAAAAACCCGTCCATGTTTATGTGTGCGTGGTCTTACGAGATACCCTTGTTTTCAAATGGTTTTCAATTTAAAGTAATTTAACCGTTTTACTCACGCCAAACTCATGTTTGACCCAAAGTTTATTTTTTGTTTTTCCTAAACTCTTGGGTACTCAAATTTTTATGATTAGCCAAGTGATCCTGGTTTGCTCTCGACGTATTCTGGAGGAGTTGGAGCAGGTGGCTTTAACGTATCTAGCTATTATCTGTATTCTACTGTATTGGTATCTGTGTTTGTATTTTGGACTTGTAATGAATGGATAGGTCGTTACGACTGTCTGAATATGATCCATGTATAATTATGACTTTGATGAATTGTATTAATGACTATGTGATGTATGTTATGTAGTATATATTATCCGTTCCGCCGTAAGATGTTGTGATTTGTTTAGTTCTTTCTTTCTATTTATTTTATTTTCTATCTATTTCTTTCTATATAACGACTCGTCTTTCGAAGTGAGAAGGGTGGGCCGCTACATTTGGTATCAAAGCACTAGGTTGAGTGAATACCTAGGCTTTTGGGTTAATATGAATCTTGAGAGAGCGTATTTGAAAATTTATACAAACACACACACACACACACATATACATCCCAGATAGTTAGATCAACTTTGATAAAATATTATTAGTGCCATCTTTGGAATGTATTTCGTCCAAGTGCTAAGTATCCTCTTACTATGTACAGGGAGTAAACAATGAGCACAAGGGAAAGACGAGGAAGGGAAGCCAGTAGCTGAACAACCACTAATGAAAAACCCCCTAATGTTAGAGGTGGTGGAGTACTTGTTGAGGCCATAGCACCAATATAGTCGCGTATAAACTTCGCAACTCTATGCAAGGACTTTGCGAATCTAGGAGGAAACCCCTTTTAAGGGTACTGAATCTATTATTGAGGTGCAAGTGTGGCTATGCTTTTGTGAGAGAATTTTCAAAGGTTTGGGTCTTTATGATGAACAGAAACGAGTCTTGACATCATGACATTTGCAAGAAGGTGCAGCCGTATGGTGGGATTCAATCACGACGAATGTCCCCGAAGATGAATTTTCATCTGATAAATTCAAGAAGGTATTCGAAGAACAGTTCATGCTGACTGCGGGTAAGTCTCGGTTATATATGAGTTTCTTAGATCTCAAGCAAGAGGACATGTCAGTGGCTGGGAACGAAACGAATTTTAACGTGTTATCTCGTTTTTTCCCTTAACTCATTGACACTCCGCTTAAAAAAAAGAGATTTTTATATTAGGTATGAGGGTAGAATTCCACGAGAAGACGACCGCTCATCTTAAGGGATTGTTTATGGATCTTGTGGACATGACTTTGAGGTTTGAAGAACTTTGAAGAAGAAGCCCTTAGCAGCAGCAGCACTAAGTGGCGGTGTTATAAATCTGAATAAGAGAAAGTTTAATCTGAATTTGAAGAGACAACGGAAAGGAACTTGTAAATTATCACAAAACCAAGGGGTATATTTAGAATTTATTCAAATATACCACATTACACAACCTTTTGAGGGTTAACGAATTTACTCATTAACGCTTTGGCGCTTGAAGGAGGGAACAGACCTTTACGTGTTCGAAAAATGACCAAATTATCCTAGGATTTGAATTTTATAAAGTTTCCAAATTTATTCATTTGTTAAATTTTATAACTTACTGCTGCTATTTGAAATGCAGGAAAACTGACACCATATTGATGACATGTCAACCACTCGTATTTAGTTTGCAATGGCGTCATGTGATCCCTAAAGAGGCAAATCCATTTCTTTCCCTACATCGCCGACATAGCAATTCAACATCAAGCCCCTTTAATCAACGTCTTCTTTTATTCAAAAAAAAAAGAACAGGTTTGGGTTCATGGATCTGGGAGGATTCGAATCAGATCTGAAGAAATCCAAAGTTAATTTGAATCAGCTCGAATCCGATTTGGGTTTCATCTCAGAAACTTGAATGAAGAAACTTGATCCTACGGCGTTTTCGAGACTATTGGATCTGGATTTATAGGGAAGAGAACGATGTCGAAGATAATCAATGCTGTGAATAATCAATGTCGAGAGTAATCGATGCCATGAGTATTGAAGAGGGATGATATCAAGTACCACTAGTGAATGATGCCGTCTACATCTCCATGACGATGTCGAAGTTGATAATTAGCACTGAGGTTTATAATTGACTTCGAAGTTCATGATTGGCAACGAGGTTCATAAATAACATCGAATGTCATCAACACCAAAGTAAGATGGTATTGACTTTGTTGACATCGATTTGAAAGTATCGGATTAGCGTCGAAGTCCATAATTTGGCATCTAGGCTTATGATTAATGGCGAAGCTAATAATCAGCACTAAAGTTCATGGTTGATGTCGAAATTCATAATTAATGTCGAAGTTGTTAAAGTCGATGTGAAAAGTATGATGTCAAGATTGATAGAATTAATATCGAAGTTATGATATTTAAGTCGGAAGCATGGTTTCGAATTTGGTAGAACTTTATGTCATCGAAGCTAATGAAATTCAATCCGTGATTTTGGTGGTGTCCGTGTTGAAGTTGATGGCACTTAGTATTCAACAGCATATACCATTTGATAATAAATCCTGATATGTACCAAAGTCCCGGCCGACATCGAGGTTCATCTTCATATCATGAACCATCAATCACATACTGAAACAAACTCTACAATCGAAGTACAAATTTATGACAAGATTTTTCAGATCTAAAAATTAGCGTTGCTTCTAGAATTAAGGATTGACACTAACTCCATAAGGCTTATGTCGAGTAACTCGATGCCCTAATATTAAGAGGGTCGACGTATAACATCCTCTATCTTGAGGTCCGAAGCTAAGCGTTATAGATGCTGCAGTCATTCATAGTATTAACTTTCGGTGACAAAATACAGTAATGTTAATGGTATCAATTATACCAGAAGCACATGAATATGAAATAAAAATCAACTAAAAACAACTTTTCTGATTACATTTCAAATAATATTTCATATTCAGATACATAATCCCAAAACGATTCCCAGATTGCCAAGAGCGACATATGAAGATGCCCCCTTGGATGGTCCGAGTACTAATAGATATATCAATCATAATACATCACAACGGAAATAAAATTGAATAGCTCCTAACTTTGCCTTATGCACGTCTTTGAAAACTTATTCGTCCAACCTACTAAATCTAAAAAATCTTAACTCTCAGTCTACTCAAACTAATTTTGAGCACCCGAGAGTTTAAGGGGAAAACATAAACTTCTAGTCAGACATAAAGCCTAGTGTGAATAATACTATTACACCTCGAATAATTGGTATTAGGTGAGATCACACCGCTTAGCGGAACATGTCTCCCCTCACTAATATCCCTTTTAAAACATATCTTTTACAAATCAGAATCCTGCAATCAAATTAATTAAAGCAATAACAACAATATCATATATGTACATAAATCAGATAATTAATGGACCATCTGTCTGACTAATGTAGTTTTATTTTGCTAACTACTAACCGTTGGCTGACTCGGGCCTACCAGACAAAATAAATAATCCAACTTTTGTTAGACACACTTCTGGACGGCCTGTCCTTAACTTACTTCTCCTAGGGTCAATTGATCCTAGTTTTGCGGGCTTACCAATAACCTATCCTTTTTAGTATATTCCTTTTTGTGTATAACATCATTTTAGTCTTACGCATGGAAAAGCCCTACACACTGGAATTTTGGAGTTGTATTAGCTAGGAGCTATAGCTAAAGTATAAGGCGCGACCCTATACTAGTCTCATCCGGTATTCTAACATCTGAGTCATTTACTTAAGGTTAAATACCCCATCAAATTTTCCTTGAAAACATTTCTTTCAAATTGACTTAACCCCTTAAGTTATACTTAAACATGAAAAATATGCTTTTTTACTTTACTCAAATATCTTTGCCATAATATATGCTTTACACATAACAATGTTGAAGAAAATCTAAATCAATAGGCTTATTTATCCCTTTAAAACAAGTAAAGCCCTTCTTTAACTTATAAAACATTAGGTTTTAAATCCAAGATATCATCTTCGAAATCCTTGTTTAAAAACTTTAAACAGTCCCTTTCGAATCCATTGAAAGTACCCTTTTAAAATAAGCTAACTACTTTACCTTGAAGCACAATGCCGAAAGGCCAAAACATACCTTTCGAAACCTTTAAAAATAGACCTTTCAAAATCATTGAAAGTATCACTTTGAAAGCTTTATAAACCTTAGACATCCTCTTTTCAAAATACTTTAAACTTGCCTTTCGAAAGTATTAGAAACCTTCCATTCAAATACTAAAAGTAGACCTTTCGAAAACATTGGAGAATCTCCCCTTCGAAACCTTCATTATATATCTTTCAAATAAGTCCTTTATTTAAAACAAACATTTCAAAAGCATTGGGTCCAAGTAAAAGTTTGTGGAACATAGCTTCGAAACCATTTAAAACTATTCCTTTCGAAACCTTTGGGTTTAACTTTCAATATATCTAAAGGACTTAAAGAACTGGGGCAAGAGCATTGCTTTCGAAAGCATTATTCCTAAGTAAAAAAAGCGAATGATTTGAAAACCAGCCCTTTCGAAAATATAGAGAAGCGGCTTCAAAGTTTAAGGCAAAAGAACCTTTTGAAGGAATTGGTTTGACAGGTTAAATGTGGTAGCAGAGGTTTCGTCCCCCTTCGAAAGGTTGTTTTAGAACAAATGGCGGTAACCCATTCGAAAGCTCTTTCTTTATATAAACAGAAGAAAGTTGGTTAAGTCGAAAGCTCCAACCCCTTCAAAACCCTCGTTTGTAATCAAAATAGTTCCAAGTTTATAAGAGCTACTTCTACCTCTTCGAAAGCATGTTTCGACTCTATACCTACCGCATAACTCCAATCCACTACGTACCAAGGCATTGATACCATGTGTATTGGTTTCTACTTGGTTGAAGGCGGATGGAGGGGAGGAAAGGTGGCTGCTATAAGTGGTGAAGCAATAAACCTTTACAAAACTGATTTTCGACTTTTTAAAGTAATATCTTTCCAACTAACTTGCCTTATTTTTCAATGTATAATTAGTTTCCAATTCTTTTTCAAAATCTTTTCTAAAAGTTCTGCCAAATTTAGTAATTAACTATTTAAAACATTTAGCAAATCATCCCTTCTCCTTTTCAAAATATATAAAACATTTAAGTCTTATACCTTAAATAATTATATATCTTTAATAAAATACTTAAGAAAATTCTCTAAAAACTCCTATAAATCACTTTTAATATGTTTTCTAACATATTCCCTAAAATAATGTTTCTGAACTTATATAAAAAACGCAAGCCATTTGGATGTTATTTGATAGATTTTTCAAATTAAATCTTATCATAAAATCTATATGAAACAACATAAATCATCAACAAGCATATATAACCATTTAACAATCAAAATGTGGAATTTTTCTTGTAAAATTAATTCGGATCTTATATAGAAATCGAAAGCAGTAAACATGAGATGTAATATATTATTCACCTTAGCTTGTTGTTAAGGAATTTGAGATTTGCCCTTGAATTGATTTGATTAAGCTTCCTTCTTGAATTCTTATTTATCTTCCTTTAGATTTCTTCTAATGGTTGCTGGCTAAGCTCTAGGTTTAGTTTTGTTTGTAAATGTTGTAAATGAGATTGAAATAAGGATTTAGGGTATAAGAATATAACCTATTCATATTTGTCCCTTAACTTAATTCATTGTAAATTTTCATTTATTCATTCATTAAGGTATGGCTACCTTACAATTATACAAATCTCAATCCCTTAACCATTTACATTATTTCATTTAATTTATCTAATTAAATATCATAAATAATGTTAGTTAAAATTAGGGCCATTACACGACACTATAGTATCGAGAAAACAGAGGTGGTATCAAAGCCCAACAAGGTGATATTGAAGTTTTGCAAGCAGATTCAGGTATGGTAGAATTTTGGTATAGTCTTAAACATTAAAGTCGATTTGAATCTTAGCATAAGCAGAATTTTTGACTTAGAAAATTTAAGTATTTAATTCATTTATTGGTTTTGACAATGAAAAATATTTCAAGCTAAGGAATTTCTAAAGAAATCAGATTTCATAAATCATTCAGCTTCATCTTGAAATCATGGATTGCTAAATGAACCAGTTTTTGTATAAAAATCTAAACATGTTAGGTTTATAAATATACAAAAATATGTACACATCATGTGGTTTTGAAAAGTAAATCTTTTGTAAATTTTTGAATACACGCTTGATTTCAAATAGGATAGTCTCGAACATACTTGAGACTTTGAATATATGCATGAGTTTCACTTTAAATGTATAAGGTTTTCAAAGGATATATATTACAAGTTCAAAATGTATAGTTTCATATACATATGTAGATTCCAAACAAAATAGTTTTAACTGCAGCAGGCTTTTGAAAAACATGAAATCTTTCATATGTACAGAGTTTTGCATGAATAAAGACTTTAGATCCTTACTTGATTTTCAACTTGTGTGTGCTCTTGAATGATGAATGATTTTTAAGATGATTGGTTTTGAATATGCAAAGATTATACCTGTTTGTGATTTCAAAAGTCTATGGTGGTTTTTAGTAATGCAACTTTCAATGCACTTATGTGCAAGTTTGGAATGCGTAAACTAAAAGTTTTTGCATATTCTTGAGTTCTGAAAATACTGAATCTCCTTTGAGTTCCCTTTCAAAGTTACACGATTAGCCTTTGAGAATTTAAAAGTTTCAATGGTGCATAAAATTTTAAATGAATATCAATATTATATATATATATATATATATATATATATAATTTCAGAAAGAATAAAAAATTTAACGTATTTGTTCCAATAGTATGAGGTTGCGTACAACAGGATTTCAAATAGGTATAAGCATGATTTCAGTTGAATATGATATATAGTCTTAAATAAAAATTGTTTTGAGCTTTCAAATGTGCATGATTTTTTGAATACATATCTGTTTCATGCACATATCTAGTTTAAAATATGTATATAAGGTTGTGAATCTTTATAGCCCCAAATGTATAAGCTTTGCATATATATATATATATATATATATATATATATATATATATAGCAACATATGAATATAGTTTTGAACATACATATGGATTTGTAAATGGTGATTCTAAATACAATCTTGAGTGTGAGTACAGTATTATATATTTCCAAAGTTTAGAACATATACATATGGGTTTCCAGTATACAAAATTTTGAGTATATACCGGTTTAAAAAGTAATTTTATATGAGAGTTTAAATGTACTTAGTTTTGGATATATAAGAATTATAGAGTTTAAATACATTCGGTTTAGATTTTTGAAAATTACAGATTTTAAATGCCTATAACTTTCAAATATATGAGATTTTAGCAATGCCTGGTTCAAATATACATACATGAGTTGTTGAATATACAGGTTTCGACAATATATTAATTCCATACAATTATATATAATTGGTTTCATAAATAAAGCCTTCGAGTATAGGTTCCAAATATTTATAGCTAAAAGTTTCATGTTTATAAAGATGTATGAGTTTTGAATTCATATAGTTTTGAATGTATGTACCATAGTATTTTAAATTCTTATAAGCTTCATATACATAGCAATTTTTTTTGAAATTTTGGTAAATGGGCCAAGCCCTGAACGTTTACAAAAGAAAAGATGAGGTTGGGTAAACTAATATGGTAATACCCGCAACCTCAACTCAAATACTCAAACCCTAATAATACTAGGGAAAAACAACGCCTCTATCATCAAACATCGAAATAAAAAAAATGGTGAACCTCCATGAGCGAACTCAGCTAAAATCACAAAACCAACTCTCTTAAGCCTAGATTAATGGCCTAAGGAGGCTTCCAACTCTTCATAGATGATCTTTGCATCACGTGAAACTCTGATATGTAGAAAAAAATCCTTCTCCTGACTAGTTTTTGCTTTTTCTTCAACATGCGAAGTCAGTCCTTTACTAGAAGCTTTATCAAGCTTAGATTGAGAGAAGATCAAAACAATTAGATGATTTATGTAAGCCTCCAGAGTCTTCGGCAAAGTGATCTAAAAACTTACTACTTTTATGACCAACAAAGACTGGACTCTCAAGTTCAGTCATCCAGCTGTTTTCTCCTCTCTCCTAGTTAGATAAGTGAAAGATTTGATGGTTTATTTTGCTTCTGTAGTGATTGAATCCTAATCCTTGCTCTTTAATAGCCCATCGGAGCTTTTTGTCATGCTCATGAAGGCTGCTAAGTGCACTGTAATCTCCAGATTTAGTAGGTAAAAAATGATTGGAATTCAAAATTTTAGATTTATTATAATTTATATTACTGAGAGACGGGGTACTTCCCTTGCAGATAGCATTTATGTTGCTCTTGATCTAGAGACATCCTTCTGTATGATTACATAAATCATCTCTGTTGATCTCTTCAAATAAGTAACTGTTGCTGAGCACACTAATATTTCTTGAACCAGGAGCTTTGAGTCCGTTATTGATAATTGTGGGTTGTGAATTGCCAAATTGATCAAGCTCACAATTGCAAAAGCAGCCTCCTCTGTTTAAATTAGGTAAATATTTGTTGTTAGTAAAGTAATTATTATAATTATAGTTATTATTATGAAAACTAAGTAATTGCTTTCTTCCCTTGCAGGGAGGATCTCTGGTTTGGACTGAGGAGTGGCTACCATCAGCTATGATTTGAATGAAGCTTTTCACATAATGTCATGCTGAGGTTCCAAAATTACTATAATTGTTTGGATGAAGGGATTTCTCGTAAGAGAACTCGCCCCTTTGTAAGTATTCTTCAACCCTATTTTCATAATTATCTGAATCACTTGGCATATAGCCTTGCATATTTCAATTGCAAATATTTTTAGACTTTTGTATAATGATGTTGGATTCTATATCTATTGTTTTCCAAAGATGAATACCATCAGTTTCTTTGTTTTGATGAAGTCTGTTGTTTCTTTCTTTCCATATAAACTAAAATGTTGTGCTTAGAACTACACATACTTTATCGAAATCCTTTTTCTTTCCTTTGAAAGTTGTTTGAATTTGCTTAATGTTGTCTCTGATATTCTGGAGAGCTAGTTGCTGATTAAGTTTTAATTTATTTTTGGTAATAAACCAAATATGTCTTGAATAAGAAAAGTCAAAGAAAAGATGCTCAGAATTTTCTACCTCTTTTTGGCACAAGAGACAATTAGTGTTAACTATGTTTTTGCCTATTCAGCACATCTATCTCTTATTAGCAGTCTGTTCAAAATAGCAAAGTAGGTGCAATAAGCCATTTTAGGACAATTTGCATTGTTCTAAATTGTGTTGAACCAGTCCACCTCAATTTTTATTCCTTTGATGAAATCCCATGTATTCTTGAAAGAGAATTTGCCTTTACTAAATAGTTTCCAAATCCATAATTCTTCTTCAAGGCTTGTATCAATCACTATTTTGCTAATTGGTAAATTAAAAGTAGAAATAGCTGGTTGAAACTGTGTTTTCCAACAAGAGTTTTGAATAATACTATCTACTTTTGCATTAGCTTCTCCAAATTGATAAAGATTGCTCCATCCAAGAAGATCAATTAAATATTTTCCATTAATCCAATGATTAAACCAATGACTTGTTTGCTAGCCATCTTTAATTTTTCTTTTTATCAGACTTGCACTAGTTTAATTGCATATATGAATGATATGTTTCTACTGAGATAGACCAAAAGTTCTTATTTTTGACATATTTGGCTTTCATCCACTTTTCCCAAAGAGAATTTCCTTCTAAAAACTTCCAAAATAATTTGTAATTGCATGCCCGTTTAAGTCTTTAAAATTTTCGATGCCTAAGCCTCCAGCCCTTTTTGTTTTAGTGATAATTTTCCATGAGAACTTATGATGCTTTCCATTCCATATAAAATTGGAATGTAACTTTTCTATTTTCTCCATTGCATTGATTGGTATGTTGTGAGATTGCATCCAATACATGATTATAGCTGCGATGAAAACGTGAATGAGTTCAACTCTTCCTGCAATTGATAGGAGCTTGCTAGACCGATTGTCTAATTTGTTTTGAATTATTTCATGAAGCTTGACAGTCTTTTTCCTTGATTTGGTTGCAACTGAGTGGAAGCCCTAGTTATTTAGTTGGTAGTTCCTCTTGCTGAAAATTAAGGACATTGTAAATATCATGAATATTGTTGCATGAATTACTATAATAGATTTTTCTCTTGCTGTTATTTATTTGTAGTCCTGAAAAATCATTGAGATTAGCAAAAATCTTCTTTATAATCACTACATTTTGAACATCAGCTTTGAGGAAAATTAATAAATCATCTGCATATAAAAGATGGATGATACTGGGGATAACTGAATTAATTGGTTTTAAATTTTTAACAAGTTGCTTCTTATCCATTTGCAATGTAAGGTATTCCATTGCTACGGTGAATCGGTAAGGAGATAAAGGTTCTCCTTGCCTAATTTCCCAATTGCTTTTAATAAACCCACAAGTGGAACCATTTATATGTATGGAATATGATACATTACAGATGCATTCTTTTACCGGGTTGCAATTTTTTTATTGAACCCTAGTTGACCCATCACATAAGTGATGAAATTTCTATTTATTTTACCAAATACCTTATGTAAGTCGATTTTAATACGCATTCTTTTGTACCCTGTTTGATTAAAATTTCTTAGTAGTTCATAAGCCAAAAGAGTATTTTCAGCAATATATCTGCCAGGGATAAAAGCACATTGGTTTTTAGATATAAGATATTATAAAAAAAATTATTCTGTTGCTTAAAATAGTAGCAATGTTTTTGTAAAAGATGTTACTACAAGAAATTAGTCTAAAGTCCCTAAGGCAGTTAGGGTTTTTAATCTTAGGAACTAATGTTATAAAATATGATTGAATTTTTTTAATAGTTTGCCAGTTAAGAAAAATTCATTAACTTCCTCTAAAATAAAATTCTTTAATTCCATCCAATGAGTTTTATAAAATTTTGCCCTAAAGCCATCTAGGCCTGGGCTTTTATCATCTTTAGCAGAGATGGGGTATCCCATGATGTCGACATCCCTATGTTAAAAAAACAACGTAATTGTTCTTTCAAAAATGGTATTGAAAGGAAAACAAGATAAAATGACTCTGGAGTAAAAACAAAGTTTAAAACAAGAATTTATTTAAAAAACAAAAACAAAGAATATTTTAAGGCTAAAACATCTTTTGAGAAATCTTTTGAAAAGATAATTTTTAATGCTAAAACATTTTGAAAAACTATTTTGAAGTGTTTTGCAAGCTTCTTCCTACAAAATATCTCATCACATCAGGACTCGAGAACTTGTAGAAAACCAGGATGTTCGTGGGTTTGTAAGCCACTTGTCATTGGTTTGTAAGCTACTTGTCGTGGATTTGTAAGCCACTAAGAAGGTAGAAATGGGTTCCGTCCTAAATAAAATTCGGAATGAAGATTTCCATGCTATTATGAAGTTTTAACCAAAACTAGACGGACATCTTGAAATCTTGAGTCTTGAGTCTTTATACTGATCAGTCTTCAGTAATCAATACCTGCATATATATATATATATATATATATATATATATATATATATATATATATATATATCCTGCATATACATATCTATCTAGATAACAGTCCTAGTATATATTTTATAATAAGATAAGTTAAAAGGTTGTTGTCATCAAAACCAACATCTCAGTTCCTAACAAATATTCCAATCATGTCATTGGTCTCTTCAACAGCACCCTTAACTATTTCTTCAAGAACACTCACCTCCTTTATTTGGTATCTTTGTTACTTACTCCAAAATTATTTCGAACTAACTTCTATACCACACTTTAGATGTGATTTATACCATTTTTGGTTCTTCTAGGATTTGAACTTATATTGGATCAAGTATACTAGGGATATTGTCAATAATTTATTCAAGTTACTTAATGTTTTGCAGCCAATATTTAATTTTAATAATCAACATAAAATTGATCCCTTTTGTCGTCCCTCTCAATGTTGAAAAACGTTGAATAATTATCGTCTTTGGATTCCCATTTTGATCCATTATGATATTGTTACTAGAAAATACATCATACATATACATATATGAGGATAATTATTTTATCAATTGATAAAATGCATTCAAGTGATATTTGTGAGCTACTAATTCATGTTTAAATATGAGATTCAACCATGCCAAATTTCGTGAAATATAATCCAATTGAAATTGTACCAAATTTTTCTAAAATAAGCTTATGGCTTTCGATTCTAGAAATAGTACAAAGATAATCTTTATTGTTTTCATTTATAGTTTTAGTATGATAACCATTCATTCTTATATTCTTAAAGCTCAACAGATTTCTTTAAGAATTGCTTGAGTATAATGTATTTTGAATGAAGACATGTGTACCATTTAGTAATACCATATGGGCACTTCCGGACCCTTCAATTATATTAGCAGATCCAGCTATGGTGGAAATATTAACTGAAATCATTTCAGATAATTCAGAGAAAATCTTCTGGTTTTTCAAAATCGTATAAGTAGCTGCACGGTTTAGTAGACACATATCATCATTCAAGTATTGGTGGGTCATACCTTAGGTCTGTTATTTAGAGAAATAGAGTAGATATGCTCTTTAGCTCTCTAGCCGTTGCATGCAACATTAAGAAGGATGAAGACACACCAGTTAAAGAAAATATAAGCATGATACACAAAAATGATATAACTTGCATAGCATAAGGTACAATTAAAAGGAATTTTTTTTCCAGCCATGTAAAGAGCAGTAAAAATTAAACAAGAACAGTACTTAATAAACACTTCAGTCTCAAGCATAGAAATGCATAGTGAATTATGCAATAAGGACATGTACAATATGGTGCATGAACAACATCCCATATATGAGCAATTCACAAAAACATAAAACAAGCAAGGGTTTTGAGTGCAACATTGTACTATACCGGAAGTACAAATGTACACTTGCAGGAAAGTGGTATATCAAATGCTTTGATATGTACTAAATCGCACACAAGTGGTCAAGAGCATGCTCAAGTACACATCAAGAATGATGGAATTATTCAAACTATAAATGAACGCCGTAAGCCATAAATTGTTAAAACTAGAATTTCAGCAACAACATGAACCAAATAAAAGCTGTATGCCATAAAAGGATAAAACCAAGTCAAAGCATAAATAATTTTTTTAAGTGATAATTAAACTCAAAACTAAGTCAAAATCTGATCTTTTAGACAATTCAAATGCACTGAGCCAACATTAATGCATAATTAGTCATGTTATATGTATTGTAATATAACAAATATTATCATTCGTTTTATATTTGAATTTTCAAATCATTTTCTTTCAGTTGCACTTCAAGTTCTTTACTGTAACAAATATTCAAATTGAGATATCCTAGTTCATGAAATTCCTAAATTTTCAAATCTATAAGAACATTAGGTTCTTAACCCTTTTGGACTCTAGAAATTCACTTTAAGTATTAAATCAAAGCTAATAGTGAATATCTAATATAGTGTTCCAAACACATGTTATCATGGTTCTACTGATGTATTTGCAATAAGATATGTTATAAATGTACTAGTTTTAAGCAATCACAGATATCTCTTTTGGAGATGGCTAGTTCAATACGATGCTGTAAATTTTGAAAATTCAAACTTCGGGTTTATAGATTTTTGAAGTTTTTGGATTTTCAGACATTTAGAACTTCACATTCTTGATTCATCGATTATATGAAGTTGCAAAACCACAAAGTGCATATTTATTGCTAAATCAAAATTATACCATACTAAATTAAACACAGACATAGCTGAACAAAATGTAGGAAAAAAAATAACAGCCAACACCAAAGTTTTAGTGCTGTTGTTTTTTAATTTTATTTTTCGAAATAACTAAGAAAAGAAGAAGAAAAAACTAATTGGAAAAATGAAAAGAAGATAGTAGAGTATAAAATAGCAGATACCATTTACCGTAAACCCAAACCTTTTGTGTTCTTAGCTTCAATTAAAGTTAAGTCATTAGAGAAGTTTCTATCCCTATCGAAAACATTATTAAGGACCATAAATAGGAAGCAATGGGTCATGGTTGCAAATTATGAATCCTATACCTATTACCCGGCACCTAGGCCCGGCTACAGAACGACAGTTGAAGATATTATTATTAGCACTAGACAAGATTCTGACCAAGAAGAGCCTGAAGGTATAAGGGTTTGATGCAATCGACATGTTTTGGCATCCCTGGATCGGTGCAGACTAGGGGTGTTAGCAAGTTGTCAAGCCCATAACAAAGCAAGAGCGTTCGACATGATTCTGCTTTGAGTCATTCAACGATCGACCGGACAATTCTCGACCAACATTCCTCGTTCGGCCTGCCTGGTCCGGTGTGCAGAAGTCGCCTACTGTGGGCCGAGGTACCTTGTTCCAAGGCCCAAGAGGGAAGCCCGACCCATCTTCGTCTATAAATAGAAGGGCAGGGGTACAGTGAAGGGACCTTTTCCCGAGAACAGTGAGGAGACCCTGCCATTTTTGATACTCTCCTCTTTTTAATTCTAACTTGTATGCAAGTGATTGGCGTATGCATTGTATCTGTAATCAATTGTTAAATTAAGCAATAAAGATTAAATCTAAAGTGGACGTAGGCAGTTACGCCGAACCACTATAAATCCGGTGTTCTTGTCTTTGCATTTAATTTAGCATACAGTTCTCTATTTTAATTTACTTTCTTCATTAGTCTCTCTACACAATCTTCCTCAAGGGTGTTAGTGACCAATTTTGGTGTTAACGTTTTGGTGCTTTCACTGAGAATTGAATTCTTAGCTAGATTGGATCTCATCGTCTACTAGTGGATTTCCATACTCGCGGGATAAATCCAGTTGTTTACTAGAAAAAATCCTATTCTACCTAGATTTGAAAGAAATATAAAGGAAGCTAATAGCCGTAGATTGGATTCACTAATGTACGCAAGATCTGGGGATGGTACGACCCAAGTTTGCGCTCAAGTTGAATGAAGGCCGACCCTCCTCTAAAGGCAATTCACTGATCGCCCCAGAAAAAGTGTATGTCGAACTCCCCTGAAAAGGCATATGCCTAGCGAGATGCCAAGTGACCTTATGCCAAGCGACCTTATGTCGAGCGACCCAGTGCATGCCGAGGGAGAGTATGCCGAGCGACCCTACGCCGAGCGACCCAGTGCATGCCGAGTGAGAGTATGCCGAGCGACCCTATGCCGAGCGACCTAGTGCATGCCAAGCTAGAGTATGCCAAGCGACCTTATGCCGAGCGACCCAGTGCATGCCGAGGGAGAGTATGTCGAGCGACCTTATGCCGAGCGACCCAGTGCATGCCGAGCGAGAGTATGCCCAGCGACACTATGCCGAGCGACCCAGTGCATGCCGGACGAGAGTATGCCGAGCGACCCTATGCCGAGCGACCCAGTGCATTTCGAGCAAGAGTATGCCGAGCGACCTTATGCCGAGCGACCTAGTGCATGCCGAGCGAGGGTATGCCGAGCGACCCAGTGCATGCCGAGTGCCATGCCGAGCCACATCCATGCCGAACGGCATCTAGGCCGAGCCATACATCTATGCCGAACGACATCCAGGCTAAGCCATACGTCTATGCCAAACGACATCCAGTTTATGCTGAACGGTATCTAGGTCGAGCCATATGTCTATGCCGAACGACATCCAGGCCGACCCACACGTCTATGCCGAACGGCATTTAGGCCGAGCCATGCTTGACCGATCCAAACTTAAGTTACACTGGTCTTTTATATATCCTAAGGCATAAAGGATCTAGTGGCAGCTTCTGAACGACTACAAGGGAACGAATAAGCAACCACTACTCAAACGACACTCTTAAAGGGATATCGTACTGATCACGTTTGAGGAGAATCGACCTCCATATATATTTTGGCAGCTAGTTATCTGGAGAGCCTCCTACGGCCATGGATCATTTGTATAACAAAATGAATCTGAATCAAAGTGTGGAGGAGCATAAGAGACTAGGAAAAATAATAACGAAGGCCCGTTGGCTAAGGACGCTGCTCCCAGTAGGCAAAATAAGATTTCCAAATTCGACTCCTATGCTCTTTGAAAGATTCGATCGACAACCTCAACTTAAAGACTCGCGACTCTGAGTGGTACTGAAAACCAACCTCAAGAGAGTACAGAAAAGTCTAAAGAAAACCAGGGGAATGTTGTATATTCCAAGATGCTCGCTGATCCTAACATGGGCGATTACAAACACCTCCGAGGTGTGATCAAAAAGCCGATCTGGTAAGGAAAGCTTCAATAGTATGTACATGTCCTGCAAAATGGCGGGCAGCGAACATTCGATGCCTATTAATAAAGGGCTATGATTATCAATTGGACCGCTGATGGCCAATGTCCCTTTGAAAGGACCCAGGGGAAAAGTGACCAGGTACTCAGATTTGGTCATCAACCAATCCACGCAGACCATGATCGGATGTGTGGAGTTTCATCTAGATGAGCATTATTCAATCGCTCATAATCAACCATGTGCTATTAAATTGGGGCCAAGAACTAGACATTGAGAAGCTCATCATGATTAGAGCCCAATACAAAGTCAACATGACCGACCATCCATTCATTGACCGCCATATTTGACTTGGAGACCTGAGCAGGGCTTGGAATGAGTATGGCACGATCATCCACTCAACTCAAGTCATAGAACAAAGTTCGACAAAATATAGATGCCTTTCTTGAAGCTCAGTGACGTCGGGATCTATCTAGAATTGACTTGGCTTGATCATCTACACATCACATCCTACCCTGAATGCGAAAGATTGTTCGAAAGCCCGACTTGGAGTAGTTGTGATGGACTACCTACTCGTCAACCATCGCTCTCAATAATCCATTATCCTTACTTTCTAGAAAGAGATACGAAGCAAATTGTGTGAGATTTGACTATCTAACCCAGCATGGATGTGATCCAACCATCTGTCATATACCTCCTTCCTTCACTTGATTGGAAGAGCTATAATCACCAAGCGGACGAGAATCGACCGTCCATTTTTCAAGTTTCATCCTTCATGCTGGGAGCAGAATCCCATTACATGAGCAAACGTGGGTTGATCGTTCATTCAACAATATTAGCCTCGATACGGTAAATGAAATATAAATTAAAGGGTGGAAATATGACTGTTGTCAATAAAAACTTCTAAGTCCCTGAAGCGGACTAGCATACTCTCAGTCCCCTGAGTTCGGACTAGAGTATAAACGACTTAAAAACCTCTAAGTCCTCAGAGTGCGGACTAGAGTACTCTAAGTCCCCCAAGTGCGGACTAGAGTATAAACGACTTAAAAACCTCTAAGTCCCTGAAGCAAACTAGAGTACTCTAAGTCCCCTGAGTGCAGACTAGAGTATAAACGACTTAAAAACCTCTAAGTCCCCAGAGTGTGGACTAGAGTACTCTCAGTCCCCTGAGTGCGGGCTAGAGTATAAACGACTTAAAATCCTCTAAGTCCCTGAAGTGGATTAGAGTACTCTCAGTCCCCTAAGTGCGGACTAGAGTATAAACGACTTAAAAACTCTAAGTCACCAAAGTGTGGACTAGAGTACTCTAAGTCCCCTGAGTGCGGACTAGAGTATAAACGACTTATAAACCTCTAAGTCCCTGAAGTGGACTAGAGTACTCTAAGTCCTCTGACTGCGGACTAGAGTATAAATGACTTAAAAACCTCTAAGTCCCCAGAGTGTGGATTAGAGAACTCTAAGTCCCTTGAGTGCAGTCAAGGGTATAAACAACTTAAAAACCTCTAAGTCCTTGAAGTGGACTAGAGTACTCTCAGTCCCCTGAGTGAGGACTAGAGTATAAATGACTTAAAAACCTCTTAGTCCCCAGAGTGGGACTAGAGTACTCTCAGTCCCCTGAGTGCGGACTAGAGTATAAATGACATAAAAACCTCTAAGTCCCCAAAGTGCAGACTAGAGTACTCTCAGTCCCCTGAGTGCGGACTATAGTATAAACGACTTAAAAACCTCTAAGTCCCCAGAGTGTGGACTAGAGTACTCTCCGTCCCCTGAGTGCAGACTAGAGTATAAATGACTTAAAAACCCCCAAGTCCTTGAAGCGGACTAGAGTATAAACGACTTAAAAACCCTTAAGTCCCTGAAGTGGACTAGAGTACTCTAAGTCCCATGAGTGCGGACTAGAGTATAAACGACTTAAAAACCTCAAAGTCCCTGAAGTGGACTAGAGTACTCTCAGTCCCCTGAGTGCGGACTAGAGTATAAACGACTTAAAAACCTCTAAGTCCTTGAAGTGGACTAGAGTACTCTCAATCCCCTGAGTCCAGACTAGAGTATAAACGACTTAAAAACTTAAAGTCCCTGAAGTGAACTAGAGTATTCTCAGTCCCCTGAGTGCAGACTAGAGTTTAAACGACTTAAAAATCTCTAAGTCCCCAGAGTGCAGACTAGAGTACTCTGACTCCAGAGTATAAATGACTTAAAAACCTCTAAATCCCCAAAGTGTGGATTATCAGTCCCCAGAGTGCGGACTAGAGTATAAACGACTTGAGAAAATATCTAAGTTCCTGAAGCGAAATAGAGTACTCTAAGTTCCCAGAGTGCAGATTAGAGAATAAATGAATTGACAAAAATCTCTACGTCCCATACAGTGGAATATAGCATAAACCATTCAACAAATATCCAAGTCCCTAGAGCATGGACCGAAACATGAACAAAAATTGGGCGCGAGTCGACTGGGGGGAGAATAACACTAAGTCACCAGAATACAGAGTGGTGCATAAACATCGATAAACAGACAAGTGGATTCCGACCGTTCTCTATTCCGCAAACTTCGGCCTGAAACCAACAAGAGGAGTATTAACTCACTAAGGATGGAGTTCAACCATCCGATTAGTGGCTTGGCCAAATCAATGCTGGGAACAGGAGTAAAAATCACTAAAAGCTGAATACAACAGCTTACTATAGCTCTAACTTAGTGTTCTTTACAACTTAAGGCAACGATTACAGGGAGGCCTCAATACAGAAACTATCGAAATGGCATCCAAAGCTACGGGTGATCGACTATATCATACCTTAGATCGAGGGTCAATACCGATCTACACCAAGCACAAACGAATGTGCATCGAATATTCCTTGAAAAACTATGACCTCCAGAGTGTGGAAAGGAGGGTAAACCATGAAGACTTGGTCAAAATTTCTCCATCACCCTCCTTCGATCCGTTAGGAGGAGTATGAAACTGGATGAGCATGACCCAACTGCATTTAAGCCAACTTTATGACCCCGAGATATGATTTCAGAACATGAATCAAATTGGATGTGGCTGACTGTCCAGTGTCCAAATTATGCCCTAAAACCGACGAGGCATCGAAGTATTCCTATTGGAATGAAAAACCACAATACAATCCAAGATAGGCAAGACCTACCCTCCCATCGGCTGACCTAATCCCACGATTCAACGGGAATGAGAGTAAAGCTAAAGTGGGCATGGCTGGTCTTCCTACTTAACGGCATATGCCCTAGACCTAAGGGAACGAGCGAGAAGCAAGATGAATGTGAACTGACTATTCACCAATCAACTCTATGTCGTTGGAGTTTAGGTGGGAATATAAATATAGCTAGGGTGAGACTCAACCATCCTTGTAGTGCATTTTTCAACCCGAGACGGGAGCAGACGCATGGTCGTCCAAAGACTGATTGCGATAGCTCAATATTGAAACTTATATATAATGCTTATAGCTACTCAAGGCTATGACCGAAAGAATGCCTAGAGATAGAATCATTAAATTGATGCCTTAGCTCGTGGGAAATTGACTGTCACTCCAACTCGAAGGACGGGTAAAGGATCGTGAATGCATTGAACAGAAAGTGCATTACTCGAATATACAAGCAAATTCAAACTCATAGCAAGATCCAGCTATACAGCTGCACACAACTCGGGGCTGACCCCTACTCAACATCTCCTTCAACGTGCTTTTAAGCCTAATCTTTAGCCATTTGTTGATAATCGATTAGGGCATTCAGAGTCCTTCACTATTAGACTTAATAACTCATGATAAGACTCTAGGATTCGACTAGAGTAACCATCAACATTGACCGTCCCAACCATATTTCACATTGAATGTTATGCAAAATAGTCACATCAAAACTCAAAGAATCTGGGATTGCACTTACTAAGCTGACGGTCGACATTACGGCCAACTATGTGACCCTTTTCGGGTGCTGAATATCGGATCACGGCTCAGTGCAATGATGATAAAAGAATTAGTTGGATTTTTCTGAATAAATGATGATATGTTCCCTTGGACCTACTCTGACATGCATATGTGATTTCATTAACTATCGTGAGCCATGCATTGATATCAACAAAAATTCACTACATCAGACGATTACTTGAAGAGTAGTAGAGAACCAACCAACAGATGGAGAATGTACTGGATGAAGCGTCCAGCGATCAGTATTATGGTTCATGAGTCATGTTAATGACTCCCGAGGAACGATCGATCTGCTAGATCCTCAAACTCAATTTCCCTGTAACAAACAACGACGCTTAGTATGAAGCCTCAACCGCTAGCCTCAAACTTGCTAGAGGATTTGGAGTGGAAACTTTACATATCTTTTGTGATTCTTAATTGGTAGTATGTAAAGTTAAGGAAGTTGATCTTGCTAGAGGGCATTGTCTTGCTCCTTATCTCGGCCAGGCCCAAGAGCTACTAGCCGAATTCACGTATTACATCATTACACATGTACTCAGCAAACAAAATGAAAAGAGTCCGTTCACTGGCCAAGCTAGCTAGATTTAAGGACACACAATGGACATACATTGTTTCAGTTGAAATACTTAATATTCCAAGCATTGACGAATGGAGATCGGCTAGATCTTCGAGACAGAGCCAGAAAAAGGGTCATGGTTGACTCCTATCAAAGGCTATCTACAATGAGGCATTCTTATTGAATGGAGGAATGAAAAAGATAGAACCTCCTCAAAGTTTCATGCCAAATCATCCAAGAAGAAGTCATGTGTAGAAACGAGTTTATCCATTCCCATGCTTCGGTGTATCACCCATGATGATATCAAATGAGCCTTGAGCGAAGTCTATGAATAAGAATGTGGTGATTACATCAGGGGAAAACCCGGATAAAGAAAATACTCTGCTACGGGTATTACTAGCCAACTGTCAATCCAGATGCGGTTGACCATGCTAGATAACGCGACAAGTGCAAGATGTTTGCAAAAAATCCGAGAATCCCGCCGAAGGAGATTACTCAAATGGCTAGTCTATAGCCGTTTGCCACTTAGGGCATTGACATCATCTTCTTACCAATCTTAAAGGTGGTGCGAAATACGCCATCATAGCAGTTGATTGCTTCACCGAATGGGAAGATGAAGAACTTTTAACCACGACCAAGATGAAGAAAATAATCAACTTCATTGTCCGTAACGTCATATGTCCTTATGACCTTCCATGATCCATTATAAATGCAAATGGACAGGTTGAAGCTGTGAACAAAATCATAAAGTCTGTTCTGAAGAAAAGTTCAAAAAAGGCTAGAGGTAAATGGGAGGATGAACTCCCAATCGCATTATGGGCTTATAGAACTACCCATGGGTCCGTGAATGGCCGTACTCCATTCGCCCTTGCTTACTGCTCTGAGGTCATCATCCATGTAAAACTTACAGTCCCCTTTCATCAAATGGATGATTACAACCCTTATTTCACAAAAAATACAAATAAGGAATCGCAATTGAATTTCAGTTAAACTAGATGGAATTGGTGATGACTTATGAGCATATAAAATGCATCCGAGAGCCAATGGCAAGAACATATACCCAAACATGCATGTGTACATCCGGTAAAGTTCGACTTCTTGAAATGGACAAAAATTGAATTCTAAGTTAAGGTCGTTAAGAAATGATTGGATCAGTTAGCCGAAGCTTACTAGCCCTATAGAACCGGACACGGATGGCCACTAATGAGCTACAACCCTGGATTTATAATATTGAGAATCAACCAAGCATCAAGACGACCAAAGAAGGACATGATAGCTTGGGAGGATAAAATCGAAGGATAATGACTATTCAGAAAGCGTGATGGATTTCTTTCTGGAAAGAAGGAGTACTCGCTGATTCAAAGCGTGTTGTGTTGCTTTACACGATACACTTTGGGGGGCAAATGTTACCCGACACCTTGGCCCGGCTACAGAACGACAGTTGAAGATATTATTATTAGCACTAGACAAGATTATGACCAAGAAGAACCTGAAGGTATAAGGGTTTGATGCAATTGACATGTTTTGGCATCCCTGGCTCGAGGCAGACTGGAGGTGTTAGCAAGTTGTCAAGCCTACAACAAAGCAGGAGCGTTCGGCATGATTCTTCTTCGTGTCATTCAACGATCGACTGGGCAATTCTCGACCAGCATTCCTCGTTCTGCATGCCTGGCCCGGTGTGCAGAAGTCACCTACTGTGGGCCGAGGTACTTTGTTCCAAGGCTTAGGAGGGAAGTCCAACTCATCTTCATCTATAAATAGAAGGGCAGGGGCACAGTGAAAGGGACCTTTTCCCGAGAATAGTGGGGAGACCCTGCCATTTTTGATACTCTCCTCTTTTTAATTCTAACTTGTATGACAGTGATTGGTGTACGCATTGTATCTGTAATCAATTGTTGAATAAAGCAATAAAGATTAAATCTAAAGTGGACGTAGGCAGTTACGCCGAACCACTATAAATCCGGTGTTCTTGTCTTTGCATTTAATTTAGCATACAGTTCTCTATTTTAATTTTCTTTCTTCATTAATCTCTCTACACAATCCTTCTCAAGGGTGTTAGTGACCAATTTTGGTGCTAATACCGACCCAAATAATGAATATCGGTGAGACAAAAGTTATTAATACCATCAAGCACCAACAAACTCAACCAATTTCTTTTGTTATTAGTTGAAACCAAAAAATGATATCGGGAAAATGAATTTGAATATAAGTAAATAAAAATAGATCATTGCAAAAAATAAATATGTACTAACACCAAACATTAATACAATAATAGATCTAAACTGGTTAAAAATACACCCAAAAACTGTAGCATGGAGTAAAATATATTTTATAGCTAGGCTACAAATTGAAATATTTAGAGGAAAAAATGGAAATCAATTAGATTTAACATAAATATATCATATATGAAAGATCTGTAGGAAATAAATTAATAGTTATGAAATTAGAAGTTGAATTTTATCGAATCTACAAGTAATTAAATCAGAATTACCAGATCTGAAACAAATTTACAAATCTAAATTAACAGTTATGACATGATTGTCGTGGACAAAAGCTATTTAACTTCAAGTATATATTATGTGTCTTCGAATCATAAAATTGCAACTCCTAAATAGATGTTCACCAATCACTGAACCCTCTTAAAGATTGATCTGTGAGATGTCTAAAGCAAATAGATTGCAATCCAGTGACGCATACATTTAATTCACATATACATTTTAAGATTTAGCAGCATTAGTGGACTAAAATTAGAGTAAGACTTGCTATACAACAATACAATGCCTCAGATCTAATCAAATTCAATAAAACAAACCCAAATCTAAATGAAAAATGCAAATCTGGATCTAAAACTACCAACTTCGACATCAGATTCAAACACAAACAATAATATAATGAAGATCATTTAAATAAAATGATGACCAAATCGAAATGATTCAAAATTAAACTGAGAGAAGAGGGATATAAGTACATTTATGGTCTATAAGTGAATCACATATTAACATAGACCTACAAATTCTTGATTTAAAACTAGAATGTACCAATCTTCCACACAAGATTATGCACATGTCAGTTTCGTACTTGCATTTGCCACAGTTGCATAATCATTAATAAGAACAAATCCAACATGAAGAAAAATTCATGACCAATCTAAGAGTTTGAATTTTGATATGTCTCGAAACCTCAAACTTTGTTTTCAACTATAAAATAAATATGGTGAGTAAATACTTGTATTTTCCCACCACGACCACTGACCATGTCAATCATTTTAATTTATGAACCTTCTTCGACTGGTTCATAGATCATTTTGAGATAGTGCTGATAATGTGTTATAGAATAGAAGGAAATAAGAAGACATTAGAGGAAGAGTAATAAAATATTTTGTTCACTACGGAGATTAATCATACATTACATTAGCTCCTTTATATAAAGGCCTAGAAGCTTGGAATAGAACTAATCCCATGACGTGGGACTAAACACAAAAAACAATATATAGCATATTCACTATTTATATTTACATATATTATAACATGAATAGGATTTTCAACTTATGCTAATAGGTATTGCCTATTAACAAATCAACTTAGACCATGCGCAGTTAAAGCTCGGACTGAATTTAATGATAACATAATAGCTTGAAGAGCTTAGTGTTTTTTGAAAAGTGTAAAAGTCATTATCTATGCATAGTGGACTATTACGTGCAGATAAAATAATCTATGTTTCATACAAAGCAAATTACAAGGTGTAAGCAACAAGCGAAGATCAAAAACAATTTAAGACTAACTCACGACTTGTAGAGCTTATCAACAACAATGGATAAACTGACATTCCTTGACATTTTGTACAATTTGTATAGATCTTCTTTAAAATACGACTCTCTTCTTTGGTTGGATTTGTCTTTCCCCTACTTATACTACAAAAATAAGTCAGGAATAAAAAAAAGTATTAACATTTCGAATTCATGGAAAGAGAGATGAAACCTGTAAAGTCCCTTCTCCTTTGATATTTATTTGGGATATTTTATCCTAAACTATACGCATAAAATTCTAACACTCTATCTCTATCATTTTAACATGTGCGGTGTTATCATATGAAATGCAACTATTTCATTAGTTTTTGATGTATGTGACATATCAAAAATAGTAAGGAAGGTAAAATCTCCAAATCAGAACCCAAATACAATAATCTCCATAAAATGTTATATGGATGCATAAAGATAATACATCAAATTACTAAATAAACGCGCAAATTTAACGATCATGCCATTATAACATATGGTAACAAATCACATCATGACTTTAATAGAAGTAAAGGTGGAACCCAGTGCACGAGGCTCCCGCACGATAGCCGCTCTGTGGAGGTCGATAATGTATACAGCCTTTCCCTCGCATTACGAAGAGGTTGTCTCCAGGACTCGAACTTGGACATCCAGATCATCATGCGGGAGACCTAACCGTTACGCCAAGGCTCACCTCACTTTAATAAAAGTAAACAAAAAAAAGTCATACGTACAATAATTTAAGGGTAAGAATTTGTTGCCTACATAGATAACTAACAAACCATGCACTCTTCTTTTTTGATATTTATAAACTTTCTGAAAATATGTATAATTTAAAAGTGCAACAAGAACATAAAGTACCGAGTATAGATTATGAAAACTGGATGTTTTTACAAGCCTGAAAGAACAAATGCTTCTCAAACCAAGTTATGAATCAATCAAAATGCATATACTGCATTTATCTTTAATTTTCGACAACTAAAGCATAAAAAATATACATACAACCATTTTTCAAGTTGAGAAGGGAAAAAGAATAATTATAACATACCTATTTTGTTTATTTAATTTTTCACTTTAAGGGATATATAGTTTCAAGGAACTTCAATTTACGATCCTAAACTCGTAAATATACAATTGAATTAACGTAATCAGAGCCAAATTTAACCTAAACATGAGAAATCGTCAATTTTACTAATTTAAAAATGAAAGGTAAAATATTTATTGTAAAAAGAAAATCAAGTATTTGGCTTGAAGGGAACCAATTCGTTACTGACCAAAATATCCAAGGTGAGGACTGCACACAAAATTATACAAAGTACAAAATGATGAATGAATATAGGGAACCTTTTTATGATAAATGAAGTTTTCAGATGCAACAACTGCTATTGAAAAATGATAAACAAAAATCAAGCGACCAAAAAAAAAAATCTTCCATGTCGGTATAAAGTAAAAACTTCTAAGTTTGCTTTTTCTATGCAGGAATGCCAAAATGGCTTGCTGCACAAAAATAATAAAAAATAATTTACTTAAATGAAAAGTTGTGAACTAATGAAGCTTGGAAATGGAACCAAAATCACAAGAGTTGTACAAAGTTCAACCAAGTTATCGCTATCAAAAAATGTCCTAATAATGACAATCGAATATGATAATTTTATCAAATCACATCGGTTCAAATCAATCATTTCATACCTTTCGATTATAGCTTCCTTTATTTCTCGAAGGCTTCATATGCTTCAATTATTGTCATGAAATCACTAAATGCAACAGGGGATCGAAAATTTGTGGACATGATTTATTCAATAAATTATCATACCAATTTCCTCTTTGATAATAAAAAATCACTTGATTAGTTTGATTTTCACTGTCTTGATTTTGGTTCAATTTTTTCTTCTTCTTCTTGGTTTGTGAGACATGAGAGGTGAGATGAGGATGAAATGGGTAAAGCTGTGATGGAAAGAGGTACAAGGGTGAGATATGGAAACGTGGAGGAACAAAAAATGACATACAAATCACTCCGAAAGTAACTTGTGACTATAATTCCCTGCATTCCTAATACCCCTGTACAATTAGATTTTAGAAGAGATAAGAAGTGAAGAAAAACACACACGTGAATTCCTTCAAATAAAAAACTTTGTTAATTCATCAAAAGATTACAGAAGAAAGCCTAAAAATTGAGAAGATGTCTCAATTTTCAAAATCTTAGAAAAAACAAACTTTCCCCTCATATATCTAATGAAACCTATACATGTCCATTTATAATAGCATTGACAAATATCTTCTTTAAAAAGCTATTAAACACTTTCATAAATCTTCCCATGTAGATAATTTGTTGCCTTCTCTAACGCAATAAAAGTGGAAACCAAGTACTCTACCAAATCCACAAAATCTCTAAAAGTTGCAATTAAACACTCTTCAAAATCTACGAAATCTATAAAACAGGCAATGAATTTGAGTCATAATTCCATATAGACTCAAATATCTCCAAGTTCTACTTAAGCATAGTTGGAAGTTAATAAAAGGCTTCACTTTGATCCGTTGACCATATTATTTGCTTTATATATAAGATAATATGTGTATCGTACACACATAGTATGTACGTGCATGTGCAACATAGAAGGTGACATGGTTTAACTTGCTTGTATATAGATGTTAGGGTTTACAATGCAATTGACATGTTAGCCCCTCTGTACTATGTGTGATGTCAATATATATGTGTATATATTTAGTTTAAAAAGTAATTATAAATCTAATATAAAGAATCTATAAATTTCAAATTCAATTATTATATTTAAAATTTAAAATATAGATCTAGATCAATGCAATGAAATATTTGGTATTTTCAAATTCAAATTAAGATAATAATTTTGTATGAACACGTATATATAATTCGAAAATCTTTGTTTTAATATATATGTGTGTGTGTGTGTGTGTGTTAAACAATATTTAGAAATACTATAGATGTGCATAATGAACACTTATAAATATATCTTGTATAAATTAATATATGTATAAATATACATATTTTCCAGCCAAAAAAGCCTCCTTTTTTGGCTTTAATTTATCTTGATAAAATTATTTTTTTATTAGTTAATTGATTTACATACGGAAATGCATAAAAAATTGTTTCGAAAATAATTTATGTAAATACTATGTTAAATATTTATATAAACTTATTTTATATAATTTATAATGTCTATATATATTTAGATGTAACATTTAACTTAACTAAAATACTATATTACATTCAAATATAAAATATTATATATATATATATATATATATAATTACTTGTTTTGAAACTATAAATATACGTGTGTGGTGTATATTAGTGTAAACATATTCTCGTTAATAGTGATCATTTTTCTTTAAGTCATTTATTATTTTAATTCAATTTCTATCTAAACAAATATATCATATAATGAAAATTATATGCATTAATATATCATTGTAAAATAAGAAATCTAATGCCAAGATGGTACATCCTGAAGAATCAGAAATCCATGAGACGATTTCAGAATCTAGAAAACGCTATTAGATTGAATGCAACTATCATCGGTGTTTGAATCTTATTTGATTTAGTATTTTAAGCTTCAAAATTTAGAGGAGAAAGGGAGGGGAAGTGGCCAACCATGGCCGTAGAAGATAAGGAAAGAGAATGAAAATAAAATAAGACGTTAGAGATGAATATATAATGGAGAACTGAGGAGAAAAAGGAGGACCCAAATCTACTTTTTTCTCTTACCTATTCATCTCTTTGAATTCAAAATTCAAGCCCTCCTTAGCCATCATATGGCCAGCCTTCCTATGTCATCAGAGCTGCACTCAAAAGGTCCCCATCATTGGCCTCAAAATCACTTTAAGTCGATCAATAAATAACACATTTAAATCTAATTTAAATGATATCGTATATCGGTTAGTGTATTTGTAACTATTATAAACACATTTCTAACATTAATCAACAAATTAAAATTTTATAATACTAATTATTTTAAATAATTTATAACAATTATAATTTAATTCAATTAAGTAGTAGCAGGAGTATTCAACATTTCGGTTGTGTAACTCTTAGGTAAATTTGACTAGCGATTAATATTAAACAATTTGAATATTAACATTCACACGTCGTTTATCAAGTGGCTTAACATTATGACAAATTTTTCACTTATTTAGCCTTAGTAAAACCTAATTTTTATTTATTTAAGCATTATCTAGTAGTGGCAATTATTTACATCAATTCTTTTCATCAAAACTATATAACATGAGAATTTATAGAAATTGGTAATGATCAAACTTCCAATAGCATGCATATTCAACTTTATAGTCCAAACACAAAGTCCCATGTTCAATAATAGCTAGTATTATTAACCAAACTACTTTGACCAAGGACTTTGACTTTGAGTTGACTTTAGTAGACTGTTATACTAACCTCATATAATTGAAAAGATGAATCCTCTCTCAAATAGTGCTTGACTTACAATGCTTCCACTCGTAAAACCCCATAATTTTTACGACAATGAATTTCAATAAAATTAACTAAAAAATAATAATATTGAGAAATAATATTCTTACAAACATCAGAATTTGGTTAAGAAACTTACACTCTTGGGTTTGTAGCGATTTTCTAAGTAATTATCATATATAAAGTTTTCAGATCAAAGAGTTTAAATGGAAAAGTTATTAATGTTTGAAGTTTTTGAATCTTGATATAATTATTTATGTTATTAAGAAATAAAATAATTAACGAACGTTAATTATCGACAGTTGAACTTAATGGATAATTAACAGTACTTGAATGTTAAGAAAGTCGATAATGGTGAGGAAATTATATTGATTGGGTTAAACATGAAATAAATAAAACAAATCAGGTAATGCTAATTTAAACATAGGAAAAAAATAAAGAATGGTATTTTACACCACGATCGATCGACCATAGGTCCTTGCTTATCGAATAGTAGCATTCGATCATAGGGCATTGATGATCGGCTGGTGCTGTAATGAAATAGTAAATTTAATATGGCCAAACAGTCCGGATTTAATATACTTAATCCAATGGCTTACGTTTATTTGAATCCATATAAATGCAGACCTATGCCCTATTAGCACCAAAATTGGTCACTAACGCCTGTAGAATTGTATGGACATCAGAGAATTAATGGATTGCTGAGAACAAAGCATAAAAGTAAATTGACACAAAGATTTTATAGTGGTTCGGCAATCTCGACCTACGTCCACTTCAAATTTTATTCATTCTTCATTTGATTACCATTACATGAGTTGTTGGATTGGCTAGAATCCATTGAACACGTTTATAAGAAAAATAGCCATGGCAAAGTTTCCTTGGAATTCTCCCAAAAAAAGGTCCTTTCAACTATACCCCTGCCTCTCTATTTATAGACGAAGATAGGCTGTGCTTCCTTCGTAAGCCTAAGAGCAAAGTACTTTGGCCCATAATAGACAATTCTGTGCACCAAGCCAGGCATACCGAACGGCGGTTGCCGAACGATGGTGGTCGAACGATGGTGGTCAAATGAGGTGGTCGAACGAGAGTGACCAAACGATGATTGCCGAACGAACCTGGCCGAGCGTCCTCTCCTTGGATGCCTAGACCAAGCCATCTCGTTTTCCCATTCTTGACCGAGCGATATGTGCTGGATCCTATAGCTTCCTTTCCCGGCCGAGCGACATGTGCCATCTTTCAAGGTCGAACGATACACATAGGCCGAGCCATGCACATAGGTCGGTCTATCCAAAACGGATCAATCCCTTACGTCTCCAATCTCTAGCTAGCTTGAATTTTAACCAGACTCAATCAAAGCCTTTGTAATTATCACCTCGTAGCCGGGCCAAGCGACCGGATAACATTTCCCCCCCAAAGTGCATCGTGTGAACCAACATGAAGCGCTTTGAACTAGTAATCGGTCCTTATTCCTAGAAAGAAATCCATTATGTTTCTTGAATAGTCATTATCCTTCAATTTTATCCTTCCAAGGTGTCGTCTTTGGTCGTCATGATGCTTGGTCGATTCCCAATAGTATAAATTCAGGGTTGTAGTTCTTCAGTGGCCATCCGTGTTCAGTTCTACATGGCTAGTAAGCTTCGGCTATCTGGTCCAGTCTTTTCTTAATAACCCTAATTGAGAATTCAATTTCTATTGATTTCAAGAAGTCGGTCTTTTTCGAATATAAACATGCATGTTCGGGTACATGTTCTTGCCATTAGCTCTCGGATGCGTTTTATATGCTCATAAATCATCACCAATTCCATCTAGTTTAATTGCAATTCAAGTATGATTCCTTGTTTATATTTTTTGTGAAATTACGGTTGTAATCAGCCACATGATGATAGGGGACTTCAAGTTCTACATGGATGACGACCATGGAGCAATAGGCAAGGACGAATGGAGTACGGCCAGTCACGGACTCATAGGTAGTTCTATAAGACCATAATGCTGTTGGGAGTTCATCCACCCATTTACCTCTAGCCTTTTCAAACCTCCCTTCAGAACAGACTTTATGATTTTATTCACAGCTTCAACCTGTCCATTTGCAGTTATAATGGATCATGGAAGGTTATAAGGACTGATGACGTCAAGGACAATGAAGTTGATTATTTTCTTCATCGTGGTCATGGTTAAAAGTTCTTCATCTTCCATTTGGTGAAGTAATCAACTGCTATGATGGCATATTTCACACAACCTTTAGGATAAGCAAAAGATGATGTCAATGCCCCTAAGTGACAAACGGCTGTAGACTAGCAATTTGAGTAATTTCCATCGACGGGACTTCCAGATTTTTTGCAAACATCTTGCACTCGTCGCATTGTATAGCATGATGAACCACATCTTGATTGATAGTTGGCCAGTAATATTCGTAGCACGGGATTTTCTTTGTCAGGGTTTGCCCTTTGGTGTGATCGTTGCATTTTTCTTCATGAACTTCCCTGAAGGCTTGTTTTATTTCATCATGGGTGATATATCGAGGCATAGGAATGGATGAAATCCTTTTTACACATGACTTCTTCTTGGATGGTTTGGAGTGAAGCTTTAAGGAGGTTCTGTCATTTTCCATTCCTCCGTTCAGTAAGAACTCCTCATTGAAGATAATCTTCGATAGGAGTCGACCATGACCCTTTTTTTGGCTCTGTCTCCAAGGTCTAGCCGATCTCTGTCCGTTAATGCTTGGAATATTAAGTATTGCAACCGAAATAAAGTATGTCCATTGCACGTCCCAGAAACTGGCCAGTCTGGCTAGTAACTTGACTCTTTTCATTTTGTTCGCTGTGTATGTGTGTAATGATGTAATTTGTGAAGTCGACTAGCAGCTCTTGGACCTGGCCGAGATAAGGAGCGAGACAATGCCCCTTATCACAATCAACTTCCTTAACTTTGCATACTACCAATCAGGAATCACAAAAGATATGTAAAGTTTTCACTCCAAGTCCTCTAGAAAGTTTGAGGCTGGCGGTCGAGGTTTCATGCTAAGCATCGTTATTTGTCACAGGGAAATCGAGTTTCAGGACGTAGCAGATCGATCGTTCCTCAGGAGTCATTAACATGACTCCTATTCCATAGCACTGATCACTGGATGCTCCATCCACGCACATTTTCCATCTGTTGGTTGGTTCTCCACTACCCTTCGAGTATCATCTGATGCAGTGAATTCGGATATGAGGTCTGCTAATTTCCATCATTGGATAGGTTTTCAAGGGAGATAAATGAGATCGAGTGGGCTTAGTTCGATATTCCATTTAATTAGTCTTTCAGATGTCTCAGGTCGTTGTATTCCCCGTCATAACTGTTGGTAGGCATAGACTTTAATTGGGTGAGCCTAAAAGTAAGAGTAGAGCTTTCATGATGAAATCAATAGACATTACACTAGCTTTTGTAGCTTTGGATCGATATTCAATGCATGGCTTGCGATAGTCGGTAAAATCACACAGGCATGTCAGAATAGGTCCAAGGGAACATATCATCATTTATTCAAAGAAATCCAACTAATTCTTTTATCATTATTTCACTGAACTGTGATCCGATTTTTAGCACCTGTGAAGAGTCGCCATGGAAACTGTAATGTCGACTGTCAGCTTAACGGGTGCAATCCCAGATTCTTTGAGTCAGATGTAACTATTTTGCATAACATTCAATGTGAAATTTGGTTGGGACGGTCAATGTTGATGGTTACTCTGGTCGAATCCTATAGTCTTGTCATGATTTATTAAGTCTAATAGTGAAGGGCTCTGAATGCTCTAATCGATTATCTGCAAATGGCCAAAGATCAGGCTTAAAAGCACGTTGAAAGAAATGTTGAGTAAGGGTCAGCCTCGAGCGTGCAGCTGCATAGCTGACTCTTGCTATGAGTTTGAATTTGCTTGTATATCTGAGTAACGCACTTTCTGTTCAATGCATTCATGATCCTTTACCCGTCCTTCAGGTTGGAGTGACAGTTAGTTGCCCACGAGCTTTGGTATCGATTTAATGACTCTATCTCTAGGCATTCTTTCGGTCGTAGCCTTGAGTAGCTGTAAGCACTATATATAAGTTTCAATATTGAGCTATCACAGCCAGTCTTTGGATGACCATGCGTCTGCTCCCAGTCTCGGGTTGATAAATGTACTGCATGGACGGTTGAGTCTCGCCCTAGCTATGTTTATATTCCCAGCTAAACTCCAAAGACATAGAGTTGATCGGTGAATAGTCGGTTCACATTCATCATGCTTCTCGCTCGTGCCCCCAGGTCTGGGGTATATACCGATAAGTAGGAAGGCAAGCCATGCCCACTTTAGCTTTACTATCTTTCCTGTTGAATCGTGGGATCAGGTCAGTCGATGGGAGGCTCGGTCTCGCCTATCTTGGATTGTATTGTGATTTTTCATTCCAAGACGAATATTTTGATGCCTCGTCAGTTTCAGGGCGTACTTGGCGCACTGGACGGTCAGCCATGTCCACTTTGGTTCATGTTCTGTAATCAAATCTCGTGGTAAAATTGGCTCAAATGCACTCCCGATGGATCGAAGGAGGGTGCTGGAGAATTTACGACCAAGTCTTCGTGGTTTACTCTCCTTTCCACACTCTGGAGGTCATAGTTTTTCAAGGGAAATCTGAATCACATTCATATGTTCTTGGTGCAGATCGGTATTGACCTTCGATTCGAGGTATGATATAGTCGGTCACATGTAGCTTTGGATGCCATTTCGGTTGGTTCTGTATTGAGGCCTCCTTGCAGTCGTTGCCTTAAGCTATAAAGAACGCCAAGCTATAGCTATAATGAACTTTCGTATTTAGCTTTTATTGATTTATACTCCTGCTTCCAACATTGATTTGGCTAGGCCACAAGTCGGATGGTCAAACTCCATCATTAGAGAATTAATACTCCTTCTGTCGATTTCAGGCCAAAGTTTGTGGAAAAGAGAACGGTCGGAATCCACTCATCCATTTATTGATGTTTATATGCCACTCTGCATTCTGGTGACTTAGAGTTACTCTTCTACCGGTCGACTCACGCCCAATTTGTGTTCATGCTTTAGTCCATGTTCCAAGGACTTAGAGATTGGCGGAACGATTATGCACTAGTCCACAGTTTGGGACGTAGAGGTTTTCGTCAAGTCGTTTATACTCCAGTACGTGCTCTGGAGACTCAGAGTACTCTAGTCTGCTTTAGGAACTTAGTGATTTTTCTTAAGTCGTTTGCACTCTAGTCCGCGCTCTGGGGACTCAGAGTACTCTAGCCCGCTTCAAGGACTTAGAGTTTTTTCTCAAGTTGTTTATACTCTAGTCCGCAATCTGGGGACTCGGAGTACTCTAGTCCACTTCAGGGACTTGGAGATTTTTCTCAAGTCGTTTATACTCTAGTCCACGCTGTGGGGACTCAGAGTACTCTAGTCCACTTTAGGGACTTAGAGATTTTTCTCAAGTCATTTATACTCTAGTCTGCATTCTGAGGACTCAGAGTACTCTTGCCCGCTTACGAGATTTAAAGATTTTTCTCAAATCGTTTATACTCTAGTCTGCACTTTGGGGACTCAGAGTACTCTAGTACGCTTCAGGGACTTAGATATTTTTCTCAAGTCGTTTATACTCTAGTCCGCGCTCTGGGGACTCAGAGTACTCTAGTCCGCTTCAGGGACTTAGAGATTTTTAAGCCGTTTATACTAGGCCTGTCAATGAATACCCGAAATATCCGAAATCCGCTCGCATCGTATCCGAAAAAATGAAAATTAACCGATATACGAAAAGCGGATGCGGATATCCGATATCCGAAACATATTTCGGATACGGATACAAATAAGGCTGTATCCGTATCCGATAAATATCCGTCCGGTTTGAAATTAAATATTTATATATTAATATGTTAATTTATATCCATAAATTTAATACAAATACACTAATTTATTATCAAATTTTGTGTGATTGGATTACCTATTGTTAATTTGATGTGATTTATGTATTACATGGTTTTTAATCTTTTTTTCAGTCAAAAAAATGAAATATGCATTATATTGATTAATTTTCAGTTATTTTCGGATACATTTTGAGGTTCGGATACGGATATTTTCGAATATCCAAAAATATCCATATTTGCTAAGCCGGATACGGATATTTTCGGATATCCAAAAATATTAGCGGATACAGATATGAATAATATTCAACGGGTATTCGTAGATATCATATATGGATTTGGATACGGATTTTCATTTTTGGATACGGATACGGATACAGCACTATCCGTATCCGACTTCATCCATTTACAGGCCTAGTTTTTACTTTAATCCACACTCCTGGGACTTAAAGTACTCTAGTTTGTGCTTCGGGAACTCAGAGAATTTTAAGTTGTTTATACTCTAGTCCGCACTCCGGGGACTTAGAGTACTCTAGTCCGCTTCAAGGATTTAGAGGTTTTTAAGTCGTTTATACTCTAGTCCACGCTCCGGGGACTTAGAGATTTTTAACTCATTTATACTCTAGTCCGCACTCAGAGGACTTAAAGTACTCTAGCTTGCTTCAGGGACATAGAGGTTTTTAATTCGTTTATACTCTAGTCCGCGCTCCGAGGACTCAGACTACTCTAGACCGTGCTCCAGGACTTAGTTTTTTAGGTCGTTTATACTCTAGTCCGCACTCCGGGGACTCAGAGTACTCTAATCCGCGCTTCGGGGACTTAGAGATATTCAATTCGTTTATGCTCTAGTTCACATTTCGGGGACTTAGAATACTCTAGTCCACGCTCCGAGGACTTAGAGATTTCTAAGTCGTTTATAATCTAGTATGCACTCCAGGGCCTCAAAGTACTCTAGTCCGCACTCCGAGGACTTAGAGATTTTTAAGTCGTTTATACTCTAGTCCGCACTCAGGGGACTTAGAGTACTCTTGTCCTCTTCAAGGACTTATAGGTTTTTAAGCCGTTTATACTCTAGTCCACACTCCGAGGACTTAGAATATTCTAGTCCGCACTCCAGGGACATAGAGAATTTTAATTCGTTTATACTCTAGTCTGCACTCAGAAGACTTAGAGTACTTTAATCCACACTTCGGGAACTTAGATATTTTTAAGTCGTTTATACTCTAGTCCGCACTCTGAGGACTCAGAGTACTCTATTCCACGCTCCGGGGACTTAGAGATTTTTAAATCGTTTATACTCTAGTCAGCACTTCGGGGACTCAGAGTACTCTTGTCCACTTTAGGGATTTAGAGATTTTTATTGAGAGCAGTTGTATTTCCACCCGTTTAATTTGTATTTCATTTACCATATCGAGGCTAATCTTATCGAATGAACAATTGAACCACGTTTGCTCATGGAATGGGACTCTACCCCAAGCATGAAGGATGAAACTTGAAAAATGGATGGTCGATTCTCGTCCACTTTGTGATTATATCTCTTCCAATTAAGTCAAGGAATGAGTTATATGATAGATGGTTGGATCACATCCATGCTGGGGTTGGATAATAAGTCTCACGCAATTTGCTTCGTATCTCTTTCAAGAAAACGAGGATAATGGATTACTGAGTAGTCAAAGTAAGTCTCATATGTTTTAAGGTGCAGTCTTGTCCATGTATTGAGAGCGATGGTTAACGAGTAGGCAGTCCACCACAACTACTTCAAGTCGGGCTTTCGAATAACCTTTTGTGTTCAGGGTAGGATATGATGTGTAGATGATCAAATCACGTCTACTCTAGATAGATCCCAACGTCACTGAGCTTCAAGAGAGGCATCTATATTTTGTGGAACTTTGTTCTATGACTCTATTTGAGTGGATGATCGGACCATATTCATTTCAAGCCTTGCTTAAGTCTCCAAGTCAAATGTGGAGGTAGATGAATGGATGGTCGGTCATGTTGACTTTGTATTAGGCTCTGATCATGATTAGCTTTTCATCTATAGTCCTTGGCCCCAAATTAAAGGCACATGGTTGATGATGAGCAATCAAATCATGCTTGTCTAGATGAAACTCCACAAATTCGATCAAGGTCTGCATGGATTGGTTGGCGGCCAACTATGAATACTTGGTCGCCTGCATCGTTTTGGAAGAAGTTTAGTTCAACTCGGTCGTAATTCAAAGCATAATTGAAATTAAAATAATCTAAAGAAGATTGGTATAAATCTCATTGATAAGTGGAGCAGCATCATGTGCTCGCTATTTAACTCTGCCCCTAGCCCATTCAAGCGGGATGTCGACTGCCAACAGTCCAATTGATAATTAGAGTTCTTTATTGATGGGTATTCGAAGTTCCTAGCTCACCCTTCTACAAGGCTTGCATGTATTATCGATGCTTTCAAAGAGTATATGAGTTGAATTTTGAGGTCTTGTTTTGTCTATCGGAATCGGAGTCCTTAGCCAATGGGCCTGCATTTTTATTTTTCCTAGTCTGCTCCACTCCTCCTCGCTTTATTTCTGATTCATTTTGTAACAGAAACAATCCAGGGTCGTAGGAGGCTCTTCGGCTAACTAGCTACCAAAATATATCTGGAGGTCGACTCTCCTCAAACGCGATTAATATGATATCATTGTTGGTATTTGGAATAAATTGTTTAGAGCCAAACATTGGTCTTCTTGGAGTCACTAAATTCAAAGTGCTGGGTCAGTGAAGAATGATGCTTGGAGTAATCTTGGTATTTCCCTAGAGTCATATCATCTATGTTCTCCAAATTTTGGGAGTATCCTTTGAGTAGTGGTTGCTTGTTCGTTCTCTTGTTGCCATTCAGAACTTGTCGCTTGATCCTCTATGCCTTGATCGGTCATAGGATCTAAGGGAAGTGGATAGAATGTTCCTTTATTAAGTCGAGTTTTGAATTCACTATGTAGGTGCCCTGCGCTGCGGCTAGGGTTTGGGGGGTTTCCCCTCGAAAAACTTTTTAGCCACTTTTTTCGAAATTTGGGTCGTACCCGATTTTTTTTTTGGAAAATAGGGGTCGAATAAGAGACCAATGTAATTTAAGTTTGGATCGGCCAAGGCGGATCGGCCAAGAGTGGCTCGGCCAAGGCGGTTCAGTCAAGGTGGATTGGCCAAGAGTGGCTCGGCCAAGGCGGTTCGGCCAAGGTGGATCGGCTAAGAGTGGCTCGGCCAAGGCGGTTCGGCCAAGGTGGATCGGCTTGGAGTGGCTCGGCCAAGGAAATTCGGCAAAGGTGGATCGGCCAAGAGTGGCTCGGCCAAGGCAGTTCGGCCTGGAGTGGACCGACCAAGGAAGTTCGGCCATGGTGGATCAGGCAAGAGTGGCTCGGCGAAGGCGGTTCGGCCAAGGTGGTTCAGCCAAGGAGGTTCGGCCAAGGTGGATCAGCCAAGGCGGTTCGGCCAAGGTGGTTCAGCCAAGGAGGTTCGGCCAAGGTGGATCGGCCAAGAGTGGCTCGGCCAAGGCAGTTCGGCCATGGCAGATCGATATACATGGGTCGGCATTTGCTCAGCATATATGCTTGAACGATCGGCTGCCAGATTTTGTGCAGGAGATCGAATATTTGCATTGAGTGAGAGATTGCCTATACGAGAGATTAGTTGAATTGCCTTCAGAGAGAGGTCGGCCCTCATATAACTCCGGTGCAAACTTCAACATCCAATCCCAAAAATTTGCGTACGTCAGCGAGTCCAATTCCATGGCTAATAGCTTCCTTTAGATCTTTTTCAAATCTGAGTAAAACAGAAACTTTTCTAGTAAATAACTGGATCTGTAACAACCCGATATTTTCATCCATTCTCATCCACGCATGTCGGACTTGAATTGCTCAAATACCGCATTGTAAATAAATTTGGAGCAAATGAAAAACAATCACAGAATCATAGACACATATATCAGAATAACTTGCAGCAAAAATTAAAACCATAGTAGTTCATGAAGCTACTATAACAAAATCTCAAAACAAATACATAATATCAGTCTAAAAACATATACAATAGAAATCTCAAATATATAGCAGTTTATAAATACAAGAGCTGAATGAGATAAATGAAACTGAAAGGGAATAGATAACTAGACAAGCAGAATCTCCAGCGATTCCTACCTCCAGAAAAGAAATCCAAAGCTAAGCTGTAAATACTCAGGCTGACCCGAGCATAAAGTAAAACACAAAACACTCGAGTCAGGACATACATACTTATATAATGTAAACCAAATCAAGTGAACTGTAATGGTAATGCACAATAAATTAAAGGATGCTTGGGATTGCCCATCCTCTAAGGATCCTTTAAACCATAAATTATATGCATCATGTGGTTAAAATTTCAAAATGGTATTTTATATATCTAAATCAAATATCATTTCAAATTCATTTATAATACTAAAATATCATATCCTTCCAAACCTCATTCATTTTATTTAATTTAATACCATTTCATATCACATTTCGAAATGGTTTATATATCAAAGCAAATATTCCAATTAAACCAATTAAATATTCCAATTAAACCAATTAAATAGTGAGGTTATTATATTTAATAATCAAATATACCATTCTCAAAATTTTACCATTTTCAGAATTCATTCATTTACCTTAATTTATTAAAACAGTGAAATTCAACTTTCGCGGCATTCAGAAATGCTACGGTAAATTTACATTTGACACCAATTCATTTTAACAAAGATAGCATTTACAGATATGCTATAATAGGTTTTAGTTTAGTTTATACAGCTATAGCACTTACAAAGTGCTATAATAGCCTTTAGTTCAATTTAGTCTTTTAGTTCATTTATATCAATTACAACATTTACAAATTACTGTAATATCTTTAACTTTAGAAAATGATAACATGTCAGAAATGCTATCAATTTAAATTCCAAATTTTCAATACAATTTCATAAGCAATTAAATTAATTTTAAATGATTTTAAACTTATAAAAATCATATTTTCATACTTTTAAAACAATCATTTAAATACCCTTTTAAGTCATGATTTTATAAAGTGAAATTTCACAATTTAATATCAAATTTTAATAATTCACTTATTAAAATCAATATACTATTTCATAAAATTTTCATTTACTTATTCTTTAAATTTACCGTTTTATAAGTTAAATTTAAATTCCATTTTTATTTTCATAACTTAACCTTTATTTTTAAAATACATTTCCCATTTTACAATAAGTTATAATTCAAATTTCATTTTCTCATTCATTTATTTAACTATTTTTAGTTCATTAAAAAATAAATAACACTTCATAAAATCAATTTAAATTCAAATTTAAATTTATTTATCATAATTTCTTACTTAATTTAAACTCCACTTAAAAAAATAAAGTCATAAATTCTGAAAGTAACTTATATTTCAAATTTCTACTTTACCATTAATTTATTTCACTTATAAATTTGTAGAAAATCAATAATACTTTTAAAAATCATTTTTAATTAAATTTAAATCAAAATTTCATAATATTTACTTTTTTGTAATATTTTAAAATTTTTAGAAAAATATATTTTAACCACAGTCTGTATAAAATTTTCTAACCTAAGTCCAATGATACAGATAATATATCATTTCAGTCCGTAATTTACAAAGAAAAAAAATCCGAGTTCTATCATTTCAAACCACCAATCCCAAGTAAATGCAAATAAATAAAAATCGTTCAGGCCTATCATTTCAGCCCATAATGATTTTTCCCTATTCTAAAGTCCGTTCAGGTATATATCATTTCAACCCATAGTGATTCTAATCTACAGGGAACCTACAGTGTGATAAACTTATATAAATAAACAGAATAACATTATATAACAGTAACAGATGATATGAAAGGTGTATAAACAGGGTGAACATCATATAAATAATTTCACAGGCAGTTAAAACATAATAATATAATCTACAGATTCAAATGGTGTCAATTTACTAATTATATAAGTACAGAATGTCTGGTGAGAAATATTCACCTCTACAAGCTGGAGATAATAGATTCAGACACACAACAAACATCCGGAAAGCACAAAGGCATGATTACAGATTCAAGTGAGGGGAGAGCCAAAGCTATTTGCCTTGTGCATATAAAACAAAACAATATATATAACATGAATTCCAACCCAAAAATATGATTTTAAACAACTAGAAATAATACACAACATCAAATCAAATGACTTGCACTTGCTTCCACCATCACTATTCTCGGCCATAGGATGATAAAGCATGGCCATGGAGTGTATTTGGTCAAGTATGGGTCAAGTATGCTTGGCCTAACTAAGGTAATAAATGTATGGAAGTTGTTATGTATGGAAACACAAGTCAAGGCAACCGAAAATGAATTTATATGCAACATAAGTCTCGGCCATGGATTTATATGGCATGGCCAGACCTGGTGGATGCTAGGGGATGGTGTGGCAGTGACTTTATGCCAAGTAGGAGCTGGAGAAGGTGGTGCAAAGGGCGGCCAAGGGGTGTATGAGATGCTGGAGTCATGTGGAGGTCGGCTACGCATGTTTTAAGTGGTGCTTTGTTAGTTTTTGTGGAGCTTGCGTCTAAGGGGCCACGACCAGGTAGGTCAATGGAGATGGAGGAGTTTTGCAGCTAAAGAAGGTGGTGATGAAGGTGGTGGTGAAGGTGGAGGCTATGGGCTGAGCAACCTAAGTGAAGGCAAGGCAAAATTATACATAAACAAGGAAAAATTTGAAAAGAAAGTGAAAGAAACATTACCAATTTTTGTTTCAGAGTTGAAGGGCGAGCATTTTGAGATGAGAAGCATTTTTTCCGTGAAAAATGAAGGGTGGTGGCTGAAGAAGGATATGGTCAACCAAATTGAATGCAAGTGTTGATTTGCAAATGAAAAGGTAAAAGGAGATGAAAAGTCAAAGGTATATGAAAAGTTTAAAACTCTTTATATTTTCTTTTTCTTTATTCATTTTAAACACATGAAAAATATAGATAAATAAAATAAAAACACAACAAAATAATGTATGAAAAGAAAGAAATAAATAAATTTTGGAAAAATATAAATTAATTAAGAAAATAGCTTAAAAATAGAAACTAGGTTTTAAAAATTGTAAATAAATACAATAAGCTTTGGAAAAATTTTAACATCACTTTAAAATATTTTAAAAATAAAAATATACCTAACATGTCATATAGCACATATTAGAACATGATACGACAAATAAAAATATTATTTATATAAATTACAATAGACAAGTTTATTAAGTAAATCAATTTACATACAATATTGTAAAAAGCATAATTTTCACAATATAAATCGGATTTCAACGAAACAAAAAGCAGTATTCTTAAAATTTAATCTATTTTCATAATAAAAGATAAATTCAAGAATTCAAATATTTAAATTTAAAAGTCAAAGTTTGACCAGATTGACCAAAATCCACATTTTTCTGGAAATATTATATTTATTCACGTTTGAAATTATAATTCACACAAAAATCAAAATTTATAATTAAAATAACAAAATTTATCCATTTTAATAAATATAATAAAGTTTTTAAACCAGAAATTCAATTTAAAATAATTAAAATATAATTATTAAAATAAATCTCAAAATTCTGGGTTGTTACATGATCTATCTCGCGAATATGGAAATCCATTAGTAGACGATGAGATCCAATCAAGATGAGAATTCAATTCCTAATGAAAGCACTAAAATGTTAGCACCAAAATTAGTCACTAACACCCGTAGAATTTTATGGACATCATAGAATTAATTGATTGCTGAGAACAAAGCATAATAGTAAATTGACACAATGATTTTATAGTGGTTCGGCAATCTCGGCCTACGTCCACTTCAAATTTCATACATTTTTCATTTGATTACCATTGCATGAATTGTTGGATTGGCTAGATTCCATTGATTCAAGTTTATAAGAAAAATAGCCATGGCAGAGTCTCCCTAGAGTTCTCCCAAAAAAGATCCTTTCAACTGTACCCTTCCTCTTTATTTATAGACGAAGATAGGCTGGACTTCCTTCGTAGGCCTAATAGCAAAGTACTTCGGCCCACAATAGACAACTTATGTGCACCAAGCCAGGCATACCGAATGGCGGTTGCCGAACAATGGTGGTCGAATGATGGTGGTCGAACGAGGGTGGCCGAACAAGAGTTACCGAATGATGATTGTTGAACGAACCTGGCCGAGCGACCTCTCCTTGGATGCCAAGACCAAGCCATCTTGTTTTCCCATTCTTGACCGAGCGATATGTGCTGAATCCCATAGCTTCCTTTCTCGACCATGTGACATATGCCATCAATCAAGGCCGAACGATACACATAGGTCAAACTATGCACATAGGTCGGTCTACCCAAAACGGATCAATCCCTTATGTCTCCAATCTCTAGCTAGCTCGAGTCTTATCCAGACTCAACCAAAGCCTTTGTAATTATCACCTTGTAGCCGGGCCAAGTGACCGGATAACAAGCCCTTACTTCTAAACTTGTATTTTTGAGCGACGCTGGAGCTCTGCCATTTTCTCTTCTCCTTCAAATTATAGATTCTTAAAGATAGTTATAGTTTATATGTATTTACAATTGGTGTAACATCCCGTATCTAGAGACCAAACACTCAGCGTTATAGATGCCACCATCATCCATAGTATTGACTTCTTGTGACATAATACGGAAATACTAATGGTATCCATAATATTAGATACACTTGAATATGAACAAAATTATAAAATTCAAAAAACAACTTTTTACTCGGTACATTTCAAAATAAATTCATAACCAAGTTACAAAATCCCATAAAGTTTCCCACGCAATGATCAAATATAGTTACAATAATATGTCAAGAGCGACATATGATGATGCCTCCTTGGTTGATCAAAGCAACGCAGTCATATCTGACATAATACATAGCGAAAATAAACAACATAATATGTACTCCTAATTAGTTATCTATCAGCCACCTGCTCGTCTCTGAAAGATTTATGTGCCAAAATTTCAAAAATCTGAAACCTCAACCCTCTGCCTACTCAAATCAATTTTGAGCACCCAAGAGCTTAAGGGGAAACAAAAACTTCGAGTTAGACATAAAGCCTGTTATGTATGATCCTGTTCATTTCTGTTATTTTATGTTAATTGAGACCATGTCGCTTAGCGAAACAGGTTTTCCTTACTAACATCCTTTAAAACATATCATTTGTAAATCTTTTTCTGCTACCAAAACTGGTTAAAATCTGTAAAACATCATTATGTAAAAATACATATCAGGTAAAAAATGAACTATTTATTCAAACATTATAGTTTTATTTGGCTAACTATCAACCTTTGGCTGCCTCGGGCCTACCGGATAACATATCAAAATTTATCCAACATCTATTAGACACTCCACATCTTTTGGACATTCTGTCCTTAACTATCTGTTAAATACTTCTCTTCTGAATGGTCTGTTCTTAACTTATCATCTCCCAAGGTCACCTAATCCAAATGGTTTTGTAGGCTCACCAATAACCTATCAGTATACAAACATATTTTTTTTTTGTGTATTCATAATTTTAATCTTACCTATGACAAAGCCCTACACACTGGAATTTTGGACAAAAGTAGCTGGGGCTAACAGCTAATGTATAGGGCACGACCCTATACCAGTCCCATCTGGTATTCGAATATCCGAGTCATTTTTCTTAAGGATATCTTCGAATAGTTTTCATTCAAAATCTTTTCAAAATGATTTAAAACCTTTAAATCAAACTATATATATATTCTTTGTGCTTTACTCAAAATACCCTTGCCATGTTATATAAACTTTACCCAAATCTTAGTTGACGATAACATTTAAATCTTTGAAAGTCCCCCTTTCAAATCTATTGAAACTACCCATTTCGAAACCATTGAAAGTACCTAGTTTTAAATCAAGTAAAACCCTTTCTTTTATCTAGATCGAAGGGCCAAAACCTTTCTTCAGAAACCTTTCTCGAAACCCTTTCGAAACCATTAAAAAACCTTCCTTTTGAAAGCTTTAAAAAACTTAGACATCTTTCTTTTGAATCTTTAAACATAGCCTTTCGAAACCTTTGGAAAAACTTTTTCCTTTAATCCTTTCGAAACAACCAAAAAAATTATTCCTTTCGACCCCTCCAAAACCATTAGGGAACCACCCCTTCGAAACTTCTTCAAAACCTTTCGAAATCATCACACCTTGATAAAGATAAACCTTTCGAAAGCACTCTATTTAAAACATATGGAAGAACACCTTATAAAACCATTCAAAACTGACTCTTTCAAAACCATTTAAGCCATCCCTTTCAAAACTTTTTTAGGTTATACTTCAATAGAGAAAAAGGGTCATTAAATCATTTAAGTCGAAAGCCATTCTTTCGTAAGTATTCCTAAGTAAAGAAGTGATGGTGTTGAAACCATCCATTCGAAAGCATTGGAGAAGTGACCATATTTAAAAAAAAGAAACTCTTTCGAAACCATCTGAGTCAGAAGGTAAAAAGGCAGCAGTAAAAGGTTTCGACTTAGTCGAAAGCAATCATTTAAAAAAAGAACAACCCAATCGAAACCATTTTCTTTAAAACTATTTGACGTAGTCAAAAGCCTACTAAGTCAAAAGCATCTTAGTGGAAAGCAAGCAGGCCTATTTTCTTTTAAAAGCAAAACAATGCCTCAACCTCTTTGGAACCCCTGATGTCAACTCCATACCTTCCGCCTACATCTAATAACATACCAGTTCCCTGATACCATGTGCATTAGTTTTGACTATGTCAGAAGCGAAGGTAAAGAGGCCGAACCTTGTGCATAAAGCTTCAAAACAGTGAAAAACCTATTTATTTATCCTTTTAAACTAATTCTTTTGTACATAACCTGCTTTGTTTGTCTAAATCTGATTACTTACCATTGTACTTTTTCAAAAGTGTTGCCAATTTCTAGAAATAAAAAATTTGAGTTATTTGCAAACAGCCCCTTCTCCTTTTATAGATATATAAAACATTTATGTCTCATAACTTAAATAATTTTATATATCCATTAAAACACTTAGGATAATACTATAAAAATTCTAGAAGATCTCTTTTAATATTTTTTCCAACATATAAAAATTTCAGACCCATATCTTTAATTATTTAACCGTAAATAACTATAACCCAAAATAATATTTTCTTTACTAGAAAATTTGTATAAAATCCATAGAAATTCCCAAAATTCTGAAAATTGAAACCTATCTATAAAATATTATTTCTAGTCTATATAAAATTTCACAAGGCATTTAGATGTCATTTAATAGGGTTTTCTTATCAAAACATATCATAAAATCAAAATGAATACGTATAAATCATTAACAAGCATGTATAGACATTCTATTATTCAAAAACATGGAATTCAGATTTCTCCTTAAAGCTGAAAACAAAACAAATGAGAGATGTAAACATTATTTACCTTAGCTTTAGTGATTAAGGATATGAGATTTGAATGAATTTGATGTTGATTAAGCTTCCCGTTTATCTTTCTTTCTCTTTCTCTTGTTAATGGTGATCGACCTTAGCTTATAAAAAATTTAGAGTGAAATGAACGTGTATAATTTACCTGGCTATGGGTTATAGATATAGCAATGGCCACTTTTCCATCTTACCCCCCTTATATTTCATTTTAACTCTTCTTTAGTTCATTGGTTAAATGACAGGGCCATCCCTTAATTAAAAACAAATCTCAATCCCTTGCTTAACATATTATTTTATTTAATTTAGCTAATTAAATATGATAAATAATATTATCAAAAATATAAGGTGTTATAGACTCTCCTCCTTAAAGAATTTCATCCTCGAAATTACGATAAGGTACACAACAATCAATGAAGGTAAAACATACCATCAAATAAATCAGGATAAGCATCTTACTCCTGCTCTTAACCTTCCAAATACAGTCCCTATCATCGTCACTTCATTGGACCTGGACTAATCTGGCTGTCTTGATTCTAAGACTCTTTCATCTCTTGCGACTATATCAACTGTTTTCCAACTATGGTCAAGTCCGGTTCTACCACTAAATCATCTAGCACAGTCGAGGCAATAGCAGTTTCGGGTCTCAAACACACTTTCTAAGGTGAGAACCATGACTAACATCGGGCACTCCTGCTAAACTGCTTGGTAGCTCAATTTTTATGCGAGTTTCCCTACAACGACCTGTATTTTTCATCGTTCAATTTTTGAATATTTGAAAATTTTTAAATATTTAATTTAGAATATAAATTGATTTTTGATATGAAGATTTTGGATAAAATTATAGAATGGATTTGAATTCCAAATATAGTGATTTATTGGATAAATTTAATTATTGAATTAATAATTAAAAATTGATTAAATAATTGGATTGGCGTTGAATATGAAGCGAAAATGATTTCTAATATTGGTATAAGTTCTATTTGCATTAAAATTGAGGTAATAAGATTTTAAAACTGGAATTTCAAGCGATTTCATAAATTTTTGAAAGTTGTGGATTTTATCGATGTGTTAAAATAGCGATCCGGATCACAGTCTCGGAATTCAATGAAACTAGTTCCATTGGATCTGCAATAGTGTATTATTATTTGATTTCAAATTTCGTAGCATTTAGATTTATCGTTTGGTCGTACGATTTAGAAACTTCTAGAAATAGTTTAATTGAACTTGATTTAAATAGTCTATTTAAAAAGCTACCTTTCACATAAGATCGAATTAGGCTTCAAAACTTGTTCCATTGGATTTGAAATAAGGGTATAACATTAGGGACGCCATGCGGCACACCTTAATAGGAGTTCGAGATTTCCCGATATATAATACAAGATATTTTGGAAATTTAATAATAAAAAATTGGGAAGTCAATACATTCAAACACTACTCATACTGGGGAAGTTTGCCCCAAATTAAATTGCATCCTTTCCCTTGCCAGTTTGAATTGAATCTATGCTTCACATACGAATAAGGAAAAAAATTCATTTAAATCGAATTCAAAGCCAGAAATCTCGAAATAAATCACAAAATTCTCAAATCGAGTTTCTCTTTAATCTGGAGAGGTGCGGTTGTGTTTGGGAAAGACGAGGATCGATCTAGGGTTTGTGTTTAGGTGGTCTTGATTAGCGATTTGGGGAATTGAGGATGGTTTTGTTTTCGGCAAGTGGAAGCGTAGCTCAGAGGAAGGGGGTGAAATGATGGCTTGTGGTGGAGCTATGTTAGCCGCGACATGGTATGGCAGTGGAAGCGAGGTGAAGACGTGACATACTCTAGGGGTTTGGTCGATAAACCGTGGTAGTGAACGTGATGCTTAGGCGATGTGGAGTTCAATGGTATCATCGATTTTGGGTTTTGTGGACAAAAGGCGGAGGAGGAGGAGAGAGGGAGGCATGGTGATGGGTTGTGTACGTTCAGGCGTTCATGTTTTAGCGTTGGAGGGAGAAGTAAAGGGGCAGATTAGTGAGGTAATTAATTTTTGTTAATTACTGTAATTGATAAGAAAAAATTAACGATATTAATAAAATTCTAAATTTACAAATTTCTTATCGTTGACATGCAAGGTCCAAAAATCATGGAATCAATTACATTGGATTATTGAGACAAATAATAAGCATGGAACAAATTTGAAATTGGAACGATTAATGAATTCGAAAAATCAAGGTGAGCATATCTCACTCATTTGGATTGCTAGCTTTAGTTTGAAAATTTTAAAAATCATTTATTGATTGGTTGGATAAATTTAAAATTTATTGTTATTAGTTGGCTGTTATGTATATAGTAGTATATATATTAGTAGTTGGATATATTCCCACCTATTGGAGCGGATGAGACCTATGCACCCCACATAATAGCGGATGACCCTATATTACTGCCTATTTATATACATTTGTGGATGCAGGGAAACAGGTTGGAGGGATCCAATTGCATTCCTCAAATGTTGATTTTAATTTCATATATAGTGGTATATGATGTGTTAGAATAATCTATTATAGATTATTGTCATGATTTTAATTATTGGATGCTACAGTAGTAGTGGCCTTTAATTTTGGTATTTCAAATACCATAAATATTATTTTTGAATTAGAACGAATTAAAAGGAGATTTTAAAAATAAAAATATTTTTATCGAATTTTGGATTATTTTAAAGGAAATTGTTTTGGATAAATAATAATTTAATTTCGGGTTGTATTTAACTATTCGTAGAATGGTTTAGATTTGAGATATCTAAAATAATTTATATAAAGGATTTTAGAAATAATTTTTTAAATGATATTTCTAAAAAATATAGGAAAGGAGTTGAAATTGATATTAAAAATATATTTGAAAAATTAAAGGACTTTTATCAATAAATGGATTTATAAAATGAGATTTTATGTAACGACTAGGGATTTTGGTCATTAGTGTTGAGCATTTAATTTATTTTTAAAGGTTGTATTAATTGATTTTGAATACGGAAGAACTAGTGAAATGGTTTAACATTTCAAATATAGTGATAAACTGGATTTGGATAAATATAAATTAAATATTTGAAATGGGGCAAATATGGGAATCTGGAGTTAAATGAAAATGATTTCTAATTTGATTTAAAATTCTTTTAGGATTAGAATTATAATATTGGATTTTTGAATGGAATTAAAAGTCGATAATTTTAAAGTGGAAACTTTTATATTAATTTAATAGTGTAATTTAATATATGTATGGTAATAGTGTGAATAATCGAATTTTGATTTAATATAAATCAGAATGGTTTCTTATATGGATATAATTATTTTTGAATTATAATGGAGTCAGTAAGTTTTAAAAATTGAAATTATAAACGATTTCAACAATTTTGAATATCGCACGATTTAATCGACAAGTTAAAATGGCCTTTCGGGGCACAGCCTTAGAATTCGACGAAACCTAGTTTCAAGGGATCCGTAATAGTGTATTATTATCGGATTTTAAATTTCGTCGCATTTGGAATTACCGTTTGTCGTACGGGATAGAAACATGTTGAAATAAATATCGAAAATTTAATATTTTAATTCGATTCAAAACGCTATCTTCCACATACGATCGAATTAGGCCTCAAAACCAATCCCATTGCGTTCGAAATAGGGGTAAAACATTACAAACGCTAGGCAGCACGCTCCGTTTGGAGTTCGTTTGAAAAAGCATGTAACAATTTGGAAATAATATTAAAAAAGATTGTGTATACGCACAAATACACACATTATCAACAGTAAACCCCAGTTTTTTCACGCAGCCGCATATTTTATTTCAATGTTCGAAAGTAAGTATCCTTCCTCCTCGATTATCTTCTCCTACAAGCAATAGTATCAAAGATTTTCAACTACAACATCGAAGAGCTCAACAAAATCTTTGATGTGAACGGTAGTGATCGATTTTTATGCTACGCAGAGGGAGTATTTCGCTTGTGAAGGCCACACGTTTGCACGTGATTTTGAGAAGATGGGTGCAGCCGGGAATGGCCAGCATCTGGCCTAAGGAAGGTGGCGTGATGACCTTTCGTTTGGCATAGTCTAACCGTCGTCGAACTCGACGAGAAGGCGGTAGTAATTATAGGAAGATCGGCGGCTTTGGTTTTGGTGAACTGCATATGCTTGAAGGAAGAAGCAGTAGAACGACTACAATCTTGATTTTTGAAAAGAACGACCAAATTTTGATTGGTATATAAAAAAATATTTATATAAATTTATATTCAAACTTGAAAAATCCACGTCTTTGTCATACGAGGTCGGAATCGGATGAAACAAGCGGCATCAGAATTGCATCGACGAGTACTACGAGCTAGGGCAGTTTAGGAGATGTTTGGAGCGAGTTAAGATTTTGGGTTAAATCGAACGTGTTCGATTTAATTTAACATTTGAACGTTGAAGAACTAAAACTCAAAGAGAGTTAATCTCACTTAATTTTGGACTGCTGGCATTAATTTTAAATAGTTAAAATTAGTTGATGATTGATTAGTTAAATTGATACATTTTTATCAATTGAATGTGGTATTATATACAGCAGTATATATATTGGAGTGATTGATATTCCTGCATATATATAGCGGATGAGACAATATGCGCCCCCATAATAGCAGATGATCCTATATACCGCGACATTCCACCTCGAAGCGGAATTGTTAATTTTATGTTGTGCTAACATCTTTGGATGCAGGGAAACAGATTGGAGGGATCCAACGGGATCCTTAAAAATGTTGAATCTAATTTAATATATGGTGATATATGTTTTGTTTGAATAATCCGTGATAAATGATTGTGTGATTTGAAATGATTGGATGTTATGGCAGTTAACCTGGACTTTTGGATTTTTAAATACCAATAAAAATAGGGTTTAAGTTGGTAAATAATTGAAAATAGGGATTTGAAGTGAAATATTTATATAAAGTTTTTGGGTAAATCTACTGGATGAAGTAAATGGTTTTGAAATTGTAATGTAACCTTTTCAGGTTATTATGGGCAGGAATTTTGGAATAAAGTATATAAAAGAATTTTTATAGTAAATGCTTAAGTGGTACTTGTTCAAATACAAAGGGTTAAAAATAGAGATTTTTAATAGATCGGAAGAATAGAAGTGAAATTGGAAATAAGTATAAAATTGATTGTACTGGACTCAAGTAAGATTTCCAAATTTACGAAGTGAAATTAGAATCGAGAATTTGTGCTTGTTTTAAAAAGGGATTTTAATTATTAACACCGAAGTTTCAAAAGTGTTAAAAATATTATAGAAATTAGTTATTTAAGTATCTTGAATTGTTTAAAACATATATAATTATTAATTAGTCACTTCATAATGATTGTTAAGGATTTATTATTATTTAAGAACTAATCAGTATTTTTGTTTTCGAAAGATAATTATTAAATATTAACATGGCTTTGTATAATAACTTTTATTTAAGTATATTTGACTAGATTTAACTTGAAATTTATTTTAAAATTTACAAGCATTATTTTGAGATAATTTTTAAATAATGGAAAGTAATGGTATACTCGTGTGGCATCAATCGGAGGCAGTGAGTGCCTACAGCTAAGTTTTGGATTTCTCCGGGATGGAGATGTAATCATTGAGCTGTGGTCCATGGTTTGATACCGTAGTGGTACTTTCCATATTAATTTTTAAAGGGTTTTAAAATATATTTTTTAAATGGATAATTTGTGAATATACTTAATTCGATAAGTACATGACCTTTGATAAAGATATTTAATTTATTTAAAATTTAAATTAAATAAGACTTGGTGTTTTTTCAGCGAAATGAAGTTTTGGTTGAAATGAATGTTTATTTGATAGTTAAATAACCGAAAATCAAAATCTGGACCTAAATATAACTTTTAAAATATCTAGAAGAAGTACGAGAATTATAAGTTACAGTTACCGTTTGAGGTGCTATACTGTACGTATAAACTCGTTTCTTTCTTCTAGGACGATGTTAAGAAAATTCGTCTACTAATGATTAGGTGGTGATCTCCGATCTTATTTTCGTCTGTTTATTTTCTAGAGAACCGGGATTGATTTTACCGAAAAATAATGAACGTTGTTTCGAAGAGATCAGGATCGGGTTTGCTTCATTACAGCATGATAAGGGGTTCTTGCTTCGTGTTTGGTGGCGAGCAGGAGACTCTTACCCCTATATGTCCCAGAGTGGTTGGTTGCAATCGAGAGGCTGGTCGTAAAAGAAAATTCGAGGTACCAATGTGTGCCACGGCGGAAAGTGGATGCTGTCGATGGTTGAAAACCTAGACCGTCACATGTAGTATCAGAGCTTAGGTTGGCGATGTACTTAGGTTTTAGTAGGGGATTACTCATTAGAGATAGAGTCAGTAGTACTCTAGAATGTGTTGAATGTATTAATAACTATGAACGCGTAATTGTTAGTGAATATAAAATATTTTTATATTGTGTTGACTTATCAGTTGGGTGTTTATGAATTCCGATCGGTACGGGAAGTACAACCGTACCGATAGGGGTTTCTAAACTATTGAATAAGGTAAACCAACATAGTATTGTTTTAAAGTGGGCAAATGGAATAATTTTACCTAAAATTTGTTTTAATGTAAACTAAATAATTTTATGAAATTATTATACTGTATATGCTTAGAATGATTCGTTGTTAATATTATAATCAAATAGATTATAAGAATAGAAATGGGTTTATATATAACCAGATAGAAATTTATAAGTATGATCTATACAAAGGAGTATAACTAAAATTTTATTTAAACCGGAATTTAAAACCTGGAAATTTTAGGAAATGGGTTAAAATGAATTTACCAAGTGTTGGATTTTTGAAATCTTGGAAATTTTGGAAATGTTTTCCAAAGTGGTTTGAAAGGAATAATGGAGTATTACTTGGAGATTTTTTGTAACAGAAATTGTTTTAAACTGAATTTTGGAAGTAAGAAAGAACTAAACTCACTTCAATCGCTGGAAAATAATCCTGGTGATGATGGACACATCATTAGTATTCATTTTCGAGTTTATTTTTGGAAGTTCCAAAAGGAAAATTGTTTCGAGTAAAACAAAGTTGTTTTAAAAATCTGGAATTAAGATTTGATATACCAAAGTGATATATGTATATTTATGATTTCAAAATGTTTTGAAATAAAACCTGGTAATTGAATTTTGGTTTTCTATTTAAAAAAATTTGAAAAGTTAAGAAAAATCAGTTAGTGAACTTATATATTTTAAGTTGATATAGACAAGAAAGTAAAGTATGAATTTTAGTCCTGGAATTAAGATTTGACTTGAGTAAACTAAAGCAAACAAGATAGGTTGGAATTTAACTTAAGATAAGTTATATAAAATAGAAGTTGGATGGGAATTGAATTGAATATCAATTTTGAAAGTGCAAAATGGTTATATAACTATAAGTTATAATTACTGAATGAAAAGGATATACTTAAGACATCAAGTGATGCATATAACCCAGAGTATGATTATAAAATGTAAATGGACTCAAGTAAGCAACGTGAGGTATTAAGTAAATAATTCTTAAACTTATGAATTGAGAAATAAAATGGTAAAAAAATGAAAACGATTTGATATTATGGTAAAAGAATGGAAAATTAATAAAAATTTGAATTTTAAACAAAGAGTGAATTAAAATGAGTAAATTGAATATAAATATGAACCGTAAATTGTTTATATGTGAGTAAACTTAATTGGAAAATTCAAGAATTGTAAATAAATAAGTTTATAACTTATTAAACTGGGGAAAGGAAATGGTATAACCAAGTTAAAAGGTTAAGTATTGATAACAAGAAATGAATTCAATTTAAGAGTAAATGAATTAAATATGATTTTGGAATATGGATTGGGTAAGTTGAGTGTAAACTTAAGTTTTAAAGCTGAATATAACTTAAGTAGTGATATGGAATGTCTATAATAAACCTTAGAAATAATTTTGTGAAATGATCTATAAAAGTTGCTTAAAATGAAAGAGGTTCACTATAAAATGCAGTGAATAAATCTATGTGAATTAAATGAAGAGAATGGAAAAGATGTAAAATATGTTGGAAGTAAAGTTAAGAGAAATGCAAGTGTGGTAACCATGTTATGGTATAACAAATCATTCGAGAATTGGTTTGCATGGAATGATTTTCCAGTAATATAGTATATGTGACGACCTAAAAGTTTTGAACATTTGAAATGGAATATTTAATTGATTTTAAATATTTGGAGGTTATTTTAACTTGAATTTCAATTATAACTATGAATTTGACAATTGAATTATTGAATTTAATCATAGAAATTTGGGTAAAATATTAAATCTTCGGTTTTATGCTTGTTAAAAATATTTTCAAAGGCTTGTAAAATTTATAATGATGATACTGAAGATAATGGAAGCTTCAGAATTGAATTTGGAAATGCTTTGATTAGTTTTGAATTTATATCGTTTAAATCGATATTTAAAAATAAGCTTCCGAGGCACAGTCTCAGAGTTCGACGAAACCAATTCCATTGGATCCGTAATAGTGTATTATTATCGGATTTCAATTTCCGTAGTGTGGAGTGATCGTTTGGCCGTATGATAAGCAAAAACGCTGAATTTATATCGATAATTCAATATTATAGCCAGGTCCAAAAAGCTATCTTCTCCATACGATCGAATTTAGACTCGAAACCTTTTCCATTGCGTTCGGAATAGGGGTATAACCCTATAAACGCCCGGCGGCATGCTTCGATTGGAAGTCAAAATTTTAAGTTGCAGAAATCGAGGCAATTTGAATTTGAATTTGAATTTAAATAAAAAATATAAATATTCTCATGCAATTAATAGATTTTAACACATTTCATCTTTTGAAACACTTAGCAAAGATTAATGGCACGTGTTCGTTTTCAAGTATAAAAAAATAAATACCAGAAGAAAATAAATCGAACCAAAGAAAAATAATATGTCTTCTCCGTTCAAATATCTAACAGACGAAATCAAAATTCGAAAAAAAATGGCTGCTCTTTCTTGTTCCAATTCAAACTGAAACCTAGCTCTCTCTCTCCCCCGTTAAATCGAATCAATTAGAAATCAAGCAAGGCTCCTCTTCTTCTTTTCGTTTGAAAATCAAAATAGGAATGGATGTATCGTTTGAAAAATAAATTCCCCCAATTATCAAAGAATTTAAACAACGTCGTCTACGGCATTAGACATTTTAAGTGATAGGGATTTTTGGGGTAAATTTAAGGAGGTCCGGTGAGGGTCGAAGGCGTGGGTTCCAAACTAGGTTTAAATATTAGAGAGAATTCCGGTGGAGATAGGCCGAAGCGATTGTTGCATTGGATTCATGGTCGAGAGGAGTATCACGAACCGAATTACGGGTGTGTGCGATCATTGATGATGTCGCGATGTTTACCATCTGCAGCCGAGGAGGTTGACAGACGCAATTTGATACGTGGGGACGTTGGTATTGGCAGTAGTGTAGGTGCATCGAGTTAGTGAAAAAGGGACGTCGGCATAATAAGGAGGTGGTTTTGTTGTCTGTAGCCCTGTATCGCCATGATGTTGTGCACATTAATGGTGTTTTGTGCACCTGTCTATATTTTGGGAAGATATAGTTTAGAGAGAGGAGAATAATAGTTGCCACGTGAGGGAAGGAAGCATCGAGGTAGCTGTTTTCTTTTTATTTTCTAATTTGTTTAATAATATATATAGATACACACCTGCAGTTTTAAAAAGAAAAATATATATTGCAACAAGGTCGGTTTTAGTTTGAAAATACATATATACATATATATAAAGTTTAAACAGAATATATATATATATATGAATTTGGAAAAAATAATAAATATAGGATTTCTATAAAGATTGGATTTTTAAATCTATACAGGATATTTGTACAAGTTAAAAAGGAATTTTTAAATATTGAAGGAATTTATATAAGTTAAATTTTTGAAATCTATTTTTATAAGCGTATATATATTTTTAAAAGGGAATTCGATTTAATTAAATAAACTGGTTAGAGAAAATTTGTTTAATAGAATAATTTGGCTAATTTAATTTATCTAATAGGAAATTAATTATTAGATTAGTTCAAATTTAAAGTGTTAAATTTAATCTATTGAGTAGAAATTGATTATTCGATTATTTTGAATATTAATAAACTGTATAAACATTTATATAAGGTTTAAAACCGTGAAGAAAACAAGCTAGAATGGAAATGTGTTGCATGCATAGTTAAAGGTGAGATCCTCTCACTTAATTGGAATTTCCAATTTAATTTTAAATAGTTAAATTTAAAATCTTTGATTGTGTGCATGGAAGATAAATTACTATCAATTGTATCGGATTAGACCTTATGCACCACATAGTAGGGAAGGATATTATATAAACCCATATACCGCGATATTCCACCTCGAAGTGGAATTGGTATTATATATGTATGTGGAGTGATTGATTTTCCGCATTATATAACAGATGAGACCCTATGCGCCGCATAATAGCGGATGATATTTTATAAACCCCATATACGGCGATATTCCACCTCGAAGTGGAATTGGTATTTAATTGTTGTGCTAACGTCTGTGGATGTAGGGAAATAGATTGGAGGGATCCAGCTGGATTCCTCAAATATTTGAATTTATTTCAATATTGTGTGTTGATTATTTATAATCTGTGTGTGATTATATTTGTGATTGAAATTGTTGAAGGTTATAGTTTAGCTGAATATATTTTTGGTATCATAGGATACCGGAAATAAATAAAATTGGATTTTTAAAATTCAAGTTGAAAGTTGTAGTAAATTTTATTTTTTGAAAATTGGATAAATTTAAAAGAAGGAATTTTAAAAGGATAAAGTTTTATTTTTGAATCTTATTGAATAAATTCCAAAAATATGGGAAAGGATTTTAAAAAATGGATTTCAAGTAATATTATTCAAAAGTTGAAGAATTTATTTTAAAATATGGATTTTTAAATAGTTTGGAAGAGATAAAGGAATTTATTTTAAAAATAAATTCGAAAATTGATTTGGCGTTAAAAAATAAATCTTTGGGAAATCAATATGAAAACTGATTTGGTGTTTGAATGAAAATCGATTTGGTGTTTGAAATAAATTTAGAAATCAATTTGGAAATTGATTTGGTGTTTGGAAATGATTTTCGAAATCAATTTGAAAATCGTATATCGGCAGATATTTGAAAAAGTTAAATTCACAATGGAAATTTTAAAAGGAAAGGGAAATTTGTTTTAAAAATAAGTATGGATTTATTTTTAAAGTATGGAAAGAAATTTGCGGACTGGGAATATAAATTGAGATATTCAAGAAGAATTTATTTATTGATTTAAATGGTCCATTTTGAAATGGAAGGTGTATTTTCCCTGGAAAGCCGAGCATGTTTTTTAAAGGAGCTTTCAAAATTAAAAGTTTTGAAGTTGGTTTTAAAAAGAATGTTTTGGAGAATTATTTTATTAAGTTATTTGAAAATCTTTTGAGTAAAGATTTATTTAATTAATTATAGATGTGATTATCTAAAGATTTAATTGATATTTGATTAGAAAATGGTTATTTCAATAACTACACTCTATCTAATAATTTTATTTTAAAATTATTTTGGACTTAAGTTTATATGAGATATTAGTATAATATTTTCATAACTAATATTTAAGAAAGTGTTTTAAATAGTTTTATTTTAAATGTTTCAAAGTATATTTTGGATAAGCATTTTAAATTATTTTTATAGTATTTGAACTCGGCAAATTTTCAGTGGAATTAAATAAATATTTGAAAATTTATTCCACATGCGGAAAGTGATTTGAAATTTGTTTTCAAAGGATTGAAGTGTGAAAAGTGATTTGAAATTTGTTTTCAAAATATTGAAAGGTGAAAAGTGATTTGAAATTTGTTTTCAAATGGTTGAAGTGTTAAAATTATATCTTGCAAAGATGTTTTGAAAATAAATAATTGGGTGAAAATTATTTAAATCTAGTGATTATTGTGAATGTTGATTGATAGTTAAATAACTGACTATCAATATTGGCCCTTAAATGACGTTTGAATTTGGATGCGACCGGGGGTCGGATTCCAAATGGATATTCGAAAGGACATCGAACCTTTGTGATTGTGATGGATCTTTTATTTAAAAGATCAAAGTGGAAATTTGTTGTGATTTGTTTGAAATCTGAATGTAACACTTATTTTAAAAATAAGCGCTCGTTATTCGGATTAGCCAGGAGAGGACTTTGTGTCATAAAACCCACTCCGTATAATGATACGGCGAAATGGGATTGCATTTGAAGATGGTGTTGAAGACCGGGTATTTTCGAAAACGAAAGGATTACATGTCGAATGTCACTTCACCAGACTGCTCCGGTAAAGAGATTTTATCACCCTTTATGATGGAAATTCCAGACGTGATTAGTAAATATCCGGATCAAGGGCTTCTTTGAAGTGCCTTCGGTTCCGTTCGATCCCAGAACGGACTCGTACGGTTGTATGTCTGACATCACACTTTGATATATAAAGTTGATTTCTATCAAATACATTTCAGTTGGTGGCGGAGAATTTATTCTCTTAGCTTAACACCCTTCTCTGAGACGTACGAGCTCAGTTGTAACAACCCGCATATTTTACGATTGAATATTTAAATATTTTATTTTAATATTTCATCGTTAGTCGGATTCTAGTCCGAAAAGTTACTTTTTGCATACGGTCGAATTAGGACTCCGGACCACTTCCATTGAGTTCAAAACGCCGTTTGCGATCTTTTTGAGTATAAACTTTGATATGTTTGGAGTTAGTGGAATTTTGCCACTTTTCCACTTTGGGCTTTGGGTTTGGTTTAGCCCATTAGCCTAAACTATTAACTCTAGCTCAACCCCCTTCCCTTCATAACTTTACTTTCATTTCCTAACACTCAAGCTTCATCAAAAATGGAGGGAGGAATGGGAAATTAAAACTCCAAGCCCTAGTTTATTTGCAAATCCAACATCTAACTCCAAATTCAAAGAGAAGCCATTGATTCTTCCTTTGCTTTCAAGCTTCTTCTTCATTGATTTTGTGTAAAGGTGAGATTTTTATCTCACATCTTTGTCTATAACTATCTTTAATTGTTGGGTATGAATTCCTAACACTTTTTCATATGCATTTGCTCTTGGTTTGGATTGAATTGGTGAAAATCCCAATTTTTAGTGTTTTGGGTTCAAATCTTTAAAAATCCTAACTTTGATGTTTGAACATGTTTTTGGTGATGCATCGAGAAGCCAATAGGACGGGTAGCCGACGGACGTAATGCCCTAGCGTTCGTGCTCGATTGGTTGCAAATTGAGAGAATTTTTGCATTCTTGTTGCTTAGGTCGTTCGACCTGCACATATGATTCTAGGCCTGCAGTTAGGTCGGCCTGCCTTAGGTCGCAACCCATAGGTCGCTTGCATCTTAGGTCACTAAGTCGCTCGGCCATTAAGTCGCTCGGCCTTCTTTTACCTCTTAGGTCGTTTCATTCTTAAGTCGTTCGGCCTACTCCTCTCTTAGGTCGTTCGGCCTATTCCTCTTTTAGGTCGTTGCATCACTTAGGTCGCTCGGCCTGTTATGCCTCTAGCTCCTTAGGTCGCTCGGCAATGTTATGCCGCTAGCTCCTTAGGTCGCAACCCCTTAGGACGCTCGGCCATGTTATGTTGCTTGCTCTATTAGGTCGCGCGCTCGGCCATTAGGTCGTTCCACCGCATAGGTCGCTCAACCATGTTAAGTCGCACCTGCTATCTCGCAACCATGTTAGGTCGCTTGCTCTCTTAAGTCGCGCCATGCTTAGGCCGTCCCCACCTAAGTCACTCGGTCTTCTCTTACGCCTAAGGTCGCGCCTTACTTAGGTCGCGCCATTCCTTAGGTCGTTTGCAGTTAGGTTGCGCCACCCTTTAACTCGCACCTGCTTTAAGCCGTATGCTATTTCTTGAGCCGCTGATTTCTTTTGTTGACTTATGTTAAGTCGTAAGTCATGGCTGTTAAGTCGCAAGGGTATTTCCACTTTGATGGAATTGGAATCGAATTCTTTGGATTTTATTCACATCTTCGAATGTGAATTTTTGTGATTTATTGTTTCTACAATCATTTTTGTGATTTGTCACTTTATCTCACTCGTACGAGAAATCTAATTAAACGGCTTAGTAAAACAAATGGTATGAAACGCTTGCATTTACTTCGCCGGTTAATTCTTGGACTTGTTCAATTGTATCTCTTGTGACAATTTTCGAGTGGAGATCTACAATTTGTTCGTAAATATTTAAGTTAAGCTACTGATTATAGGACATGAAGCTAAGCTTATATATTTACTAGCTTACTGTAATTGACACTTCTTGATGATCGCTGATGATCATTTTTGTGATTTAGACAAGCAAATGTGCGATGTCTCTTTGTCTACGAGGGAGACTAAACCCCATTTCTGTGGAGCTTCGGCTCATTTTGGTGGGGTAGCGACCCATGGTCTTCGGGCCGTTTTGTGGAGCTTTGGCTCAAAATTAATGGTTAGCAACTATGGAATAGCGTTCCATTTTGTGATACACGTGTTGGTGAGTTTTCATGCCGTTTTGTGATAGGCCTCCCCTTTTTTGTGATTTCTGAATTTCCATTGATGATTTCTAGAATTTGTGTTTCGCTAATTTTTGTGATTTACATTGATATGTCTTATCAATATTTGTGTATTGGTGAATTTGTATGTCATTAACTTTTGTGATTGGCATTGATATTATTGTCCATATTTGTGGTTTGGTGAATATAAATAAAGAGTATGACATTTCTTTTGATCTTTGAGAAGATTCTTGTGGTATTGATTAATCCCTAGTTGATTTTCAATTGCATACTTATCACAGTACGGCTTTGTGGTCATCATATATTTATGTCATATCTCTTATTCTATATCATTTTATCTGATATTTATAGCTAGACTGATCCGTTTATTATTTTCTTATTAAATAATACTCGGGTCAGACCGAGATGTTACAGGTGCTTCTGCTTGACTTCACCTCTGGGATTATCACCCTGACTTTTGGCTAACAACTTAGATTGGTAGTTTTTGTTGTATACATTTGAGATATAGACACATTGATGCATCCATATTTTTTTGTCTAGCACTTATAGCTATTCTTTTGTGATATTGTGGATCTTGTTTGACCACTACTCTGATGTACACTTTCATGTGTTATATATTCATATCTATTTCTGCCTTTGTGATATGGATGTCTATGACTGATTTGTGTTATCATTATTTCTATACTTGTTTTCGAAGAATATATATAGCCACCGGGTAATAGCTTTGAGTTTGTATCGGTATGTCGGATTTCCTATGCATGTTGTACTATCTGACATACCGTTGCTCGCACAAAGCAATTACGCGGATGGTCGCTCCTCAACAGCCTTATCCTCTACGCTAGTTGACGGCATTACCCCGTAGTGTCCTTGGCTAGCGTGGGTATAGAGGTGGGACGTCACAGCAAAGGTTATGTAGTTGATGGTTATTAGCGATATACTCCCAATTTGGTAGTGTGGCATGCTGAGTGCTGCCGTTCATTTGTTGATCGAAGCATGGCTTTATGAAAATTGTACCATTGTGGATGAGACTTCGTCGGACCTCACACCCCGAAAATGGTCGAAACAGGAAGAATGCGGCACGGTTATGAGGGTCGCGCCCTTTAGGGTATACCATTTCCTTCTGGAAAAGGGTGGTATCATGATATGGAGCCCAAATACTTAACTTATGTGGTTGCGGAAAAATTTATTACTTTGTGGTTGTTGCTTTGTGGTTGAGGATCCTCGGATAAAGGTCGCGAACGACCGGGGGATGGCATACTCATGTAGTAGTTACCTAGTTACAGAGGTAACTCAGCCTTGTGTTGGTAGAGAGCTGGTTAAGTTATCAGGGCATCCCTCCATAGGCGTATCCATGTGGCAATAGGAAGTTCCTTAGCCTGACCATTTGTTGGAAATCCAATCTCCAATACGCGCATTACATGGTTTTAGTTGTATAACTTTCCATTTACTTATAGTGGTGCCCCACTATTTAGATGGTAGTTATAGTAGGCATAGTTCTAAATGTCTACGCTGGCTAAGATTAATATTATACTTTCGAAATATTTTCTGCACTATGCACTAATAATAATATCAAAGAGATTTTGGGTATTAAGCACATTTGACTATCATAAGGAGAAATCTCCTTCAATTCTGTGTTTACATTATGTGTGTGGCGGGAGGCCTTATGGTAGTTTCATTTTCCAAAAGCATAGCGGATTTCTTTTTATTTTCTTTGTGAAAATAACTGCTTTTAAGATCCCACACCAGTCTCATGACTGACCTGGAGTTTATTGTTTCCTTTCTAAACACTGGGTGCCCATAGTTTTCCACACGGGCAGCCTAGAGTCGGGTTATTAGTTATTCTAGAGCGAAGTTAGAATAGTCGCTGTGGAGGTCTGGAGCAAGCTGGATGGCGAAGCGTATAATAGTATATAATATTTCTTTTTTGCTGTTTGTTGTTGCAACACTCTGATGATGTAATGTGGTTTATAAACAGATATGATTCTTTGTTTTAAAGATTATTCACTTATCTATTATATATTGTTCCGCTGCGAAATGTGATATTCTATTATTGTTTCCGTTCTTCTTTTTCTATCTTCTTCTTCTTTAACCCTAACGGTTCGGTTTTCTGTCATTCGACTATGCGGCATTTGATACAGTGGACGTATTGATGTCGACTTTCGGGCGTCGAAATCGGGTCGTTACAGGTTGGTATCGGAGCAATTGGTTAAGCGACAACCTTGGCTCTGGTGGGAATTACTCATTAGAGATAGAGTCGGTAGTACTCTAGAATGAGTTGAGTGTAATAATAGATATGAGCGCATATTTGTTAGTGAATATAAAATTATTTTATATTGTGATGATTGGTTTGTTGAGTGGTATATGGATTCTGGTCAATACAAGTAATTAACGTTATTGATAGGGATCTCTAAACACTTGAATAGAACAATTCGACATAATATTGTTTTAAAATAGGGTAAATGAAATAATTTTACCCAAACCATTTTCCTATACAAAAGGAAATAATTTTTGTAAATTATTATAGTATATGGTTGCTTGATTGTTAGGAAGTGATGATATTAAAATTGTTATCATTAATTATTGAATAAGAAATTGAAATCATAATCAATAATTAAGAAGTAAAATCCATATAAAAATGGGATTTTTAAAAAATAATTTTTTAATATGATTTATAATTTGAAATAGAATTCCAGAGAAATGTTTGGAAATAGTTTTCAAAGGTTTGGAAAAATGTTTTGAAGGGATGAAGACACTAAACTCTTTTCGATCGCTGGAAAATAACTTCGGCGATGAGTTCAGCACCATCGATGTTAATTTTTGACTTTTCAGGAGAGGAATTGCTGCCAAATTGTTTTAGATGGAAATTGTTTGCAAACTGGGTTTGGTTATGGGCATTCAAAAGATAATTTGAATTGATTTCAAAAAAAATGATTTTTGAAATGTTGGAAGGACTCTGGAATATGATAAAAATAGTTATGGAATAAAATTTATTAAGGTGGAAAATCAATTGTGAATGAATAAATAAATTTACAATTGCAAGAAAATGAAAGTGGAATTGAATGTTGAAATTCATTTCGAATTTGTAAGTAAATAGAACTGGAATTGAATTTGATTTGTGAGAAACAAAGTGAAGTATTGAAATAAAACTAGTAAGTGAAAATAATTGAAAGAATGACCAAATAAATATGGTCTGAAATGAATCAAATTCAATAATAAATGAAAGGTAAATTGAATTCATATGGAATTTGAAATTTAGTTTAATATAAGAAGGTGAAAAAACCAAAGGTGGTGAATTGAAAGTAAATATAAGAAGTATATAGAATATTTATATTGAACTTGAGAAATGGATAATGGAATTCGTAAGTAAAATTTGAATTGTGAAAATATTCTAAGCAAATAAATGAATGAAGAGTAAACTGGAAGTTATGAAATGGTGAATAAGTGGATAGAAATCAATATAAATGTGAATAAAAGGAAAGAAAATTGATATATCTAATAATCAATAGAAATGAATACGTAGAATGTACGTATATTATTTTATTCGCATAGCAATTTAATCTAGAATTCGAGCACATAATTTCGAGATAATTATATCGATCCGAGTTTGGATTTTTCACTCAATTTTCGACGACGAACCCTGGGTATAGATTTTTGGTTGATTCTGGAAATTCTTTATCATAGTTTACGGCTATTCAAGGAGAATGACGGTTTCTGATCAAGAAACCAGATCTGAGTCCGAACTAGGAAGTCGGGTGGACGATACTAGTTCGAAAGTGAAATTGTGTGATCGAGTAAGCGATCGAATTTGGTATTGCGTACGAATGATATGTGTGCATCGTACCAGTTTGAATGAATTTAATGTTGAAACTTTTGTTATGGAATGTGCAAAATGATTTTGGAATGTAGAAATTGGATATGATTGTTAAATAGCATATAGGTGATATAAAGAAAAATGGAATTGGGATTTTGATTTTGAAGATAAATTTGAATTGCTCGACAAAGGTATGTATTTGAATTTCTATATGAAATTTGATGATTTTCTTATCCAACCACTTGGCCTTTTCTTTTCTTTTAAAATTTGGGAGCCCGTTTTAGCATTTTGTAGTCATACCCAGCTAGCGACGCAAAGGAGACGTTGGCGAAATTTTTCGAAAATTTAAGGAGTTAGAAAATTTTTGAGAAAATTTTGCAAATTTAAAACTTGAATTAAATTTAAATTCGAATTGTTAAAGAAAACAATGTTGTTTGGAAACTATGGAAGATTTTGGAAAGATAGATGAAGTGATAATGGATCTTTAATATAAAGATTTGTTTTGGCGAATCGATAAAACTGTTTGGTTTTGGGTAAATAATAAATGGGTTAAGGATCATTCTTCTTAACAAGTAATTTCGGGACGTAATTCTTTTAAGGATGGAAGAATGTGACGATCCAGAAATTTTGAACATTTGAAATGGAATATTTATTTGATTTAAATATCTGGAAGTTATTTTAACTTGAATTTCAATTATAACTATGAATTTGAAAATTGAATTATTGAATTTAATTAGAGAAATTTGGGTAAAAGATTAAATCTACAATTTTATGCCTGTTAAAAATATTTTCAAAGGCTTGTCAAATTTATACTTATGATACTGAATATAATGGAAGCTTCAGAACTGAATTGGGAAATGCTTTGATCGGTTTAGAATTTATATCGTTTAAATCGATATTTAAAAATAGCCTTCCGAGGAACAGTCTCGGAGTCCGACGAAACCAGTTCCATTGGATCCGTAATAGTATTATTATTGGATTTCAATTTCCGCAGTTTTGGAGTGATCATTTGGCTATACGATAAGCAAACGCGCTGAATTTATATCGAAAATTCAATATTAGAGCTGGGTCCAAAAAGCTATCTTCTCCATACGATTGAATTTTGGACTCGGAATCTTTTCCATTGCATTTGGAATGAGGGTTTAACATTATAAACGCCTAGCGACACGCTTCGATTGGAAGTCAAAAATTTTCTTACAGAAATCGAGGCAATTTCAATTTGAATTTGAATTTAAATAAAAATATAAATATTCTCATGCAATTAATAGTTTCATCTTTTGAAACACTTGGCAAAGATTAATAGCACATGTTCATTTTCAAATATAAAAAAATAAATACCAGAAGAAAAAAATCAAACGAGAGAAAAAATACTGTCTTCTCCGTTCAAATATCTAATAACCGAAATCAAAATTTGAAAAAAAATGGCTGCTCTTTCTTGTTCCAATTTAAATTGAAACCCAGCTCTCTCTCCCTCATTAAATCGAATCAATTAGAAATCAAGTAAGGCTCCTCTTCTTCTTTCCGTTCAAAAATCAAAATAGAAATGGCATATCTTTTGAAAAATTAATTCCCCCAATTATCAAAGAATCTAAACAACACCATCTGTGGCATTAGCCTTTTTAAGTGATAGGGGATTTTGGGGTAAATTTTAGGTGGTTCGGTGAGGGTCGAAGACGTGGTTCCAAACCAGGGTTAAATATTAGAGAGAATTCTGGTGGAGATAGGCCGAAGCGATTGTTGTATTAGATTCATGGTCGAGAGGAGTATCACGGACCGAATTACGGGTGTGTGCGGTCATTGATGATGACGCGATGTTTACCATCTGCAGCCGAGGAGGTTGACAGACGCAATTTGATACGCGGGGACGTTGGTATTGGCAGTAGTGTAGGTGCATCGAGTTAGTGAAAAAGGGACGTCGGCATAATAAGGAGGTGGTTTCGTTGTCTGTAGCCCTGTATCACCATGATGTTGTGCACGTTAATGGTGTTTTGTGCACCTGTCTATATTTTGGGGAAGATATAGTTTAGAGAGAGGAGAATAATAGTGGCCACGTGAGGGATGGAAGCATCGAGGTAGCTGTTTTCTTTTTATTTTCTAATTTGTTTAATAATATATATAGATACACACTCGCAGTTTTAAAAAGAAAAATATATATTGCAACAAGGTCGGTTTTAGTTTGAAAATACATACATACATACATATATATATATAAAGTTTAAACAGAAAAATATATATGAATTTGGAAAAAATAATAAATATAGGATTTCTATAAAGATTGGATTTTTAAATCTATACAGGATTTTTGTACAAGTTAAAAGGGAATTTTTAAATATTGAAGGAATTTATATATGTTAAAATTTTGAAATCTATTTTTATAAGCATATATATATATATATTTAAATGGGAATTCGATTTAATTAAATAAACTGGTAAGAGAAAATTTGTTTAATAGAATAATTTGGCTATTTTAATTTATTTAATAGGAAATTAATTATTAAATTAGTTCAAATTAAAAGTGTTAATTAATTTAATCTATTGAGTAGAAATTGATTATTCAATTATGTCGAATATTAATAAATTGTATAAATATTTGTACAAGGTTTAAAACTGTGAAGAAAACAAGCTGGAATTGCAATGGGTTGCATGCATAGTTAAAGGTGAGATCCTCTCACTCAATTGGAATTTCCAATTTAATTTTAAATAGTTAAATTTAAAATCGTAGATTGTGTGCTTGGATGATAAATTATTATCAGTTGTATTGGATTAGTCCCTATGCGCCGCATAATAGCAGAGGATATTACATAAACCCATATACCGTGATATTCCTCCTCGAAGTGTAATTGTTATTATATATGTATTCGGAGTGATTGATTTCCCGAATTATATAGCGGATGAGACCCTACGCGCCGCATAATAGCAGATGATGTTTTATAAATCCCATATATCGAAATATTCTACCTCGAAGTGGAATTGGTATTTAATTATTGTGCTAACGTCAGTGGAAGCCGGGAAATAGGTTGGAGAGATCCAGCTGGATTCCTCAAATATTTGAATTTGTTTCAATATCGTGTGTTGATTATTTATAATCTGTGTATGATTATATTTGTGATTGAAATCGTTGAAGACTATAGTTTAGACGAATATATTTTTGGGATCGTAGGATACCAGAAATAAATAAAATTGGATTTTTAAAATTCAAGTTGAAAGTTGTAGTAAAATTTATTTTTTGAAATTTGGATAAATTTAAAAGAAGGAATTTTAAAAGGATAAAGTTTTTTTAAATCCTATTGAATAAATTCCAAAAATATGGGAAAGGATTTTAATAAATGGATTTCAAGTAATATTATTCAAAAGTTTAAGAATTTATTTTAAAATACAGATTTTAAATAGTTTGGAAGGGATAAAGGAATTTATTTTATAAATAAATTCGGAAATTGATTTGGTGTTAAAAAATAAATCTTTAGGAAATCAATATGAAAATTGATTTGGTGTTTGAAATAAATCCAGAAATCAATTTGGAAATTGATTTGGTGTTTGGAAATGATTTTTGAAATCAATTTGAAAATCGCATGTCAGTAGATATTTGGCAAATTTAAATTCACAATGGGAATTTGAAAAGGAAAGGGAAATTTGTTTTAATAATAAATATTGATTTATTTTTAAAGTATGGAAAAAAATTTGCGGATTTGGAATATAACTTGAGATAGATAAGAAGAATTTATTTACTGATTCAAATGGCCCACTTTGAAATGGAAGGTGTATTTTCCCTGGAATGCCGAGTATGTTTTTTAAAGGAGCTTTCAAAATTAAAAGTTTTGAAATGGGTTTTAGAAAGAATGTTTTGGAGAAATCATTTTCTTAAATTATTTGAAAATCTTTAGAGTAAAGATTTATTTAATTAATTATAGAAGTGATTATTTAAAGATTTAATTGATATTTGATTAGAAAATGGTTATTTAAATAATTACACTCTATCTAATAATTTTATTTTAAAATTATTTTGGACTTAAGTTTATATGAGATATTAGTATAATATTTTCATAACTAATATTTAAGCAAGTGTTTTGAAATAGTTTATTTTAAATGTTTCCAAATATATTTTGGATAAGTATTTTAAAATTATTTTTAAAGTATTTGAACTCGACAAATTTTCAGTGGAATTAAACAAATATTTTGTAATTTAGTGTACGTGAGAAAAGTGATTTGAAATTTGTTTTCAAATTGAAGTGTGAAAAGTTTTTATTTTCCAAAGGTTGAAAGGTGAAAAGTGTTTGAAATTTGTTTTCAAAAGGTTGAGGTGTTAAAATTATATATCGCAAAGATGTTTTGGAAATAAATAATTGGGGGAAAATTATTTAAATCTGGTGATTGTTTTGAATGTTGATTGATAGTTAAATAACTGACTATTAATATTGGCCCTTAAACGACGTTTGAATTTCGATGCGACCGGGGGTCGGATTCCAAATGGATATTCGAAAACCACATCGAACGTTTGTGATTGTGATGGATCTTTTGGTTAAAAGATCAAAGTAGAAATTTGCTGTGATTTGTTTGAAATCTGAATGTAACACTTATTTTTAAAACAAACGCTCGTTATTCGGATTAGCCGGGAGAGGACTTTATGTCATAAAATCCATTCCGAATAATGATACGACGAAATGGGATTGCATTTGAAGATGGTGTTGAAGACCGGATATTTTCGAAAACGAAAGGATTACCTGTCGAATGCCTCTGCACTAGATTGCTCTGGTATAGAGATTTTATCATCCTTTGTGATGGGATTCCAGATGTGATTAGTAAATATCTGGATTTGCAAGGGTTTTTTGAAATTCCTTCAGTTCCATTCGATCCCGGAACGGACTTGTATGGTTGTATGTCTGACAATACACCTGGGATATAAAGCTGAAATCTATCAAATACATTTCTGTTGGTGGCGGAGAATTTATTCTCTTAGATTAACACCCTTCTCTGAGACGTACGAGCTCAGAGGTTATGTAGTTGATGGTTATTAGTGATACACTCCCAATTTGGTAGTGTGGCATGCGAAGTGCTGCTGATCATTTGTTGATCGAAGCATGGATTTGTGAAAAGTGTAGCTTTGTAGACGAGACTTCGTCGGACCTCACACCTCGAAAATGGTCGAAATAGGAAGAATGCGGCAAGGTTATGAGAGTCGCGCCCTTTAGGGGATGTCATTTCCTTCTAGAAAAGGGTAGTATCATGGCATGGAGCCCAGATACTTAACTTATGTGGTTGATGCAAAATTTATTACTTTGTGGTTGTTTCTTTGTGGTTGAGGATCCTCGGATAAAGGTCGCTAATGAACGGGGGAAGGCATACTCGCGTAGTCACTACAAGAAAACTCGTTATTAGATGCATTAATTGGTAGCGTTTAAAGCCAATTGCAACCACTACTTACTTAGAAGAACAAAAATAAATAAATCAACGCTACTAATTGTTTTGCGCCAATAATTTGGTAAAATTTTGATGAAAATTTTATTTGGCCGCTAGTCTTTCTTTCTTCCGCTTACATGTTTGTATTAAAAAACCTAAATAAAAATGGAGTCAAATTGTCAGCCATCACCCCTCATCTCTTCCTCATCTCCTCGTTTACTAACTCCTTCACTCTAACCTTGTCCCCCAACCTTTCTCTCTTGTTCAACCCACATCCATCTCATTCGCTCCTTTAATCACTAGCTTCCCTTTCAAATTTGCAAACCCTAGATCGGCCTCGCTGCATCAACCGTCGCATCACGATCTTCTACTAATGTCGTTGCTTTCAGGTCGGCCTCTCTCAATCTATCTCATTTATTCACATTATTTGTGCCTGGTTTATCTATGATAGTAGATTTGTTAATTTGAATAGAAGATTACTATTGAGTTAGTTTGTTAAGTTTTTGTCGAAGTGTTTTTTCTTTGATTCTTATCAGTTGAGAAATTGTCAGATCTTACTTGGATGAACAAAGACCCAAGTTTTGGGAAGTTTCTAAGTGCTGCAAATTATTGCAAATAAGTGACTTATTTATTGGTTGACCCTTTCCATTTTTGATATCTTTTCCTTTTGCAAATAAGTGCTGCAAATTAAAAAAATCCGAAGCAGATATAAGATATTGTGATGTGAAATCCAAAGCACACGCTCTGTCAAAGTGTTTAAATAAAAGAAATTGTATTATACTAGATCGAAATTTAGTGTAGTGTCAACTCAGCTGTGTAGATTTCGGTGCATCAATCAAGCCGTGGTTAACATCTCAACTGTTTGTTCAGAAATTTATTTCTCACATGCTCAGCTTCATGTTCCATTTTATATATGCAACAATTCACAAACACGTTTTCCTTGTCAGAAATTACTTCTTCTTTTTTCCCCTTATACCGCAATGTATATAAATGTATTTTAAAACTTTTGACTCTGATTAATAAGAATGTTTGTGTTAGTGCAATATCACTGTAAAATCACTAAAGAACACTGACTACTTAATTTTATGCTATATATTTATATGGATGATGATCAACATTAGTTCTTTTTTTTACATTTTTGCTTACACATTTGATATTTATGAATCTCATGAGAACCTTGTATTATCTATTTCTGTAAATCTTAATTTGCATCTGTGTTTTAAGATATTATCATTAACGAGCTTGTCTTATAACACAGGAAAGTATTTATGTATAACACGTAGGGAGCTTTTTACTGTATTTTATTCTATTCTATCATTGATTAAATGCAAAGAAAATGTACTTTGTTTATCAGAAATGAAGAAAGAATTCTGAATCCACATTACTTTTCCATGCGAGCCTTGGAGCCTAGCTCTTAAAAAACATATTGAAAAGTGTGATATATCTGAAAGAGAGCGTTCAAAGCAAGGAATTAATTTTCTGTAATTTTTTGGTGGAAATCAAAGTATCATTTATTGAAGAGTTAGGTACAAAGTTTGTAAAATATCGTGGCCATTCTCAGCTGTTGCTATAACCATGTAACAGTGTTTGAATCTACTGCTCTTTCCTCTGAAAATTTAGTTGCACTGAAAACTATCTGCTAAGCAATATAGCCAAATCACTGTTTTATTTTTCTTTGTAATTTGTGAAATTTACATGAAGAAAAAAAATAAGTACTCGGGTTCATCAAACACTGTTTGGTAATAAAATTTATTCTATGTGCTATCTTTGTTTAACTCAACGGTTTATTTGATTTGTAATATTGTGCTTTGAAATTGTAAATGTGTGCTTACAAGGCCAATTAGCGTTCTCTATTTACAATTGAAAGTTGCTGCTGCCCAGTTTGTAGGCTATCAAAAGGTGTTGATATCTCGCCTCACTTTGAAGCTTGGAAGGTATAGAACTATATTCATATGAGTTGTAGCTGCATGTTTCTGAGACCTAAATGTTAATGCATTTAATTACATGTTATATATTGATTAAACTATAAATTATTAGTGTCGTTTTCAGTATCCGTTCTTCTATACGTAAAGGTTGATTGATTGTAACCGATTGATCATGAAGATATTGAGCCTTGCAAACTCTGTATGTGTACTTGCAAAGATGGAAGATCCTATTGGACATGCTCTTAAACAAATCGAGGTTAGACATATACATTTTTCAATGAAATTGCTGAATTAGCAAATTTATATCATACTTGAATGTTATCCCACTATAAATTTATATGCTGGTTTACGCTATTAAGTTGCTTATATTATTGTGACTCATGTCCTTGATTTGTCTACTTTCTTTGCAATACAACTTACTTCGATTGTCTTATTGATTATTTTTTTGTATGTGCTGCACATTTAGGTAGCAAGTTGCTTAATTTTGGAAAAAAATCTCTTGTCCCTTGTGTATTCTGCTAGTAGTTTTTGAATCATGACTTGACGCACTAGTTCAGGTAAAAAGAGACTTTAGCTCTTTCTTTTGATTATACATTGTTCTATAATATTTTTTTCCTCCTCAAAATTGTCTCCTTGTAAAAACTTATTAGGGAACTCTTTGTAGGGAATCTTGACATAATTCTGTCAAATCCTGGGCACTCTGCTACTATTTTTAACAATGTACAATACTTGCATGGATTTTGAAATGATGTGGGTACCTTTTTTAGTAAGAAAATTTTACATTTTATACTACTATTTTTCTTGATGTAGATTATTTATATATTTGCATTTTTCCAGGATCAATAATAAAATGTTGAAATGAACTTATAAGCACCAATTCATTGACGGTGTATGACAGGTAATTATATGTTTTATTATTTTCAATCCTATATTGATTTTGTTCCTATTATAAGATAATCTAACTCTTAATATTGCCATTTTGTATATGAATTCCTTATATTTTCTAACTATAGACCAGTTTATCTCACCTAACAACAAATATCTGCTGAACAATATGGTCAGTCTATATTTTCATCTTGTTTATAAATTATAACTTGTGAAATATACATGAGGTGAAAATACTGTTGGCTACTAAAAGTTAGTTTATGTCCTATCTTTGTTTAACTCAATGATTTATCCGACTTGTAATATTTTACTTTGAAATTGTAAGTGCTTACTTAAGAGGCCGTTTAGTATTTTTTAATTTAAAGTTGGAAAGTTGCATAAATCTTCGATCATTTATTTATTTGGTACATGAAAAGAGTGTATTTCTCTATGTTTTTTTCATTGACTATGCCTACCTGTGATATAGCCATAGACAATACTTCTTTTTTGTTAAAAAAAGGTAAGGAATGAACTATTTATTTCAACTTGGATTATATACCCCTCAACTAAACAGGAAATGTTAACATATAGCTTAAAACAAGAAATAATATTAACTCAGCTTTAAGATTTTATATTATTATGTTATATTATTATGTTATAAAAATATATTTAATCTTCCTCGGAGTTTACAAGTGAAACTTTATTCATTGAGTCTTTAAAAAAAAATTAATAAGAATTCAGCTGGAGAGAATTATTTGGTTAACTGGTACACACATCAATTATTAAAGAGTTTGTGATATACTTTACAGTTTTTCATGTTTTATGTACTGTATTCAGTTAGAAGACCTATTTTATCAAGGTTGTATCTATTTCTGATTTGCTATACTTGTTACAGATTTCAAAGACTGCACATTTGAATAGTTGTACTGGCCTTAAGCATATCATGTGGTAATACACCAACGGTGAGTTATCTCAATTGTCTTTTAAATTCCTTTGTTTGATAGCTATCTATACATTCACTTTCTTACATGTAAGTGGGAATTTGTCAACTGAAAAAGAATTAGATGGGTTAGGGACATGATGACACATAAGTGGGAATAAGAAATCACTGCAATTTGAGCTTTACACATAAGTGGGAATAGGAAATCACTGTTAATTTGCACAAATGAATGTTTGAGAAACTCATTCAATTGGTACCTAGTTGATATTGCTTGCTGTTGTATGTAGTGGAAAATTGTGAGTTTCAGGGGGATGTATGTGAGTGACAATATTGATAAGAGTTGAGAAGAGGTGCTGGTGAGTGATGAAGTGTCGAAAGGTGGTGGTGAAGAGCAGGGGATGCGCATAGATTTTTGGTAAAGTGCAGATAGATTAAGTCAAAATGAAAGGTATATAATTTTTTTATATATACATTAGGAATGCTAGCAGCTAAAGTGCAGATAGATTTTTGGTAAACTGATAAAAGTACATAAGTAGGGGTGTTATATTCGAATTGTGATTGAAAGATTGTGATTGGTGAGGAGTTATGTATGGATTGTGGTGGAATGTTAGTGATGCAATATCATATCTACTTAAGAACTTTCTTTATCATATAAAATATCTCACGCATATTCACTTTAATAGGATTCACTCATTCTTCTTCTGGAATTAATTAAAACCTATTATTGTCATTTTCTAAATTAAAAATAAAATCCAAGAAATTATTATAAATTCTGATATTGGAGCATGTTCATTAAGACACTCTTAGGCTTTTCTGGCATAAGTCCATCTATCACGTTACTAGGTTTTGGGCCCTGTGTCGCGTGCGTAATCTAAGATAAGAAAAACAGTGGAAGGAGACAGAGTGGAACATGATTTACAGGTGAGTGTTACCACTCACAAACCTATGGCAAGCTGCTTTTGTTTTGTGTTTTCCCAAGTACTATGGTGTTTGAGAGTGTGTGCATGCTAGCCTGCTAGGTATATGTGTTTTCCCAACAACTGTTGTGTTTATATTAAATGGATGTTGTGTGTGTTTGTGTGTTGTCTTCATATATTTGAGTTTCAGTTTTGTTGTTGTGTATCTCACGTGCATGGGGTGTATTATTGTGCTTTTTGGTGTTTTAGACTTGTTTAATTGACCGTTACACTGTTACAATACTCTTACTATATCATATCTTGTCCATTTTGTAGAATTGATTTCATTTCTTTTATGTGTAGGTACATCCTTATTTATCTATGCAAGTTTTAGTAATTTATATTTTTAAAATACATATGTCTGTATATTTATTCAGATATTACTTTAGTATAATTGATGGTGAGGAGTTATGTATGGATTGTGGTGGAATGTTAGTGATGCAGTTTTAAGTTCAGGTTTTGTTTTCTCACTCTTTTGTTCTGTTCTTTGTTTACAGGTAGTTCAGGTTTTGAAGACATCAGCAATGACAGGTAGTTCAGGTTTTTATGGTGGTTCAGGTTTTGCTCGGTACTTTGGTTATTTCAGATGTTTATTTCAGATGTATATGTACGGTTATGACACTTCTGGTAGTTTGGTTATAACACTTATGGTAGTTTGGTTGTGTATGTGTGCGGGTAGCTTTTTGTCGACACCTATATATGTGGATGTATGAATGTCTATGTATCTTGTGGATCTTCAATATGTATACGTATTTTGTAGTTGTTTAATATATTGTGTTCAAAAGTGTATGTGCTTGCGTATTCTGTTATTATATAATTGCATGCTAGATCAGTGGTAAATCTGGAGTAGCAGGTGGAGGGAAACAAATGCTACTGGATATTATTTATTTTGGTAGCGTTAAAATGTCGCTACAAAAGAGTAATTAAAAACTCAAGTACACTTATGCTGGTGTTTATTAAGCTCTACAAAATAGTGATTAAAAACTCAAGCACACTTATGCTGGCGTTTATTAAGCGCTACAAAAAATGTATATAACGCCATGCAAAGGTAACATGGAGGAGAAAACCCTTTCGGTGGCGTTAAACATGCGCTACAAAAAATTTATATAACGCCATAAAAAAGTATCATGGAGGAGAAAACCTTTTCGGTGGCGGCAAATAGGCGCTACAAAAAAGGAATTCTATGGCGTTATAAAAACACTATCAAAAAAAAATGGTAGCGTTTAAAAAAGTGCAACTAATACTCGAGGATTTTTAGTGGCATGTTTTTTCGTAATGATTATCGAAACGCCACTAAAAATACTTAGTGGCGGTTTTTGGGCGCTACGAAAAATCAGTTTTCTTGTAGTGAGTAGTTACTTAGTTGCAGAGGTAACTCGGCCTTGTGTTGGCATAGAGCTGGTTAAGTTCTCGGGGCATCCCTCCAGAGGCGTACCCATGTGGAAATAGGAAGTTCCTTAGCCTGACCATTTGTTGGAAATCCAATCTCCAATACGCGCATTATACGGCTTTAGTTGTATAACCTGCCCTTTACTTATGGTGGCGCCCCATTGTTTAGATGGTAGCTATAGTAGGCATAGTTCAAAATGTCTATGCTGGCTAAGATTAATATTATACTTTCGAAATGTTTTCTACACTATGCACTAATAATAATATCAAAGAGATTTTGTGTATCAAGCATATTTGACTATCATAAGGAGAAATCTCCTTTAATTCTGCGTTTGCATTGTGTGTGCGGCGGGAGGCCTTATGGTAGTTTCATTTTCCAAAAGCATAGTGGATTTGTTTTTATTTTCTTTGTGAAAATAACTGTTTTTAAGATCTCACACTAGTCCTATGACTAATCTGGAGTTTATTGTTCCCTTTTTAAACTCTGAGTGCCATAATTTTCCACATGGGCAGCCTAGAGTTAGGTTATCAATTGTTCTGGAGCGAAGTCAGAATAATTGCTGTGGAGGTTTGGAGCAAGCTGGATGGCGATGCGTATTACTAGTATGCAATATTTCTTTTCCGCTATTTGTTGTTATAACACTATGATGATGTAATGTGGTGTATAAGTAGATATGATTCTTTGTTTCAAAGTTTATTCACTTATCTATTATATATTGTTGCGCTGTGAAATATGAGATTCTGTTATTGTTTCTGTTTCTTCTTCTATCTTCTTCTTCTTTATCCCTAACGGTTCAGTTTTCCGGCATTCAACTGTATGGCATTTGATACAGTGGACGTATTGATGTCGACTTTCGGATGTCGAAAAAAATCGGGTTGTTACAACATAGATTGGATATACTAAGTAAATGAAAGCAAATAAGTTGAATGAAAACCGGTTTAAGGGAGGAATGGAATTTGGTTATCGTGGAAACTCAAGTTATTATTTATGAAATGAATTCACAAATAAAATTAACATAGATTGGAATGTGTTTGATATAAAAATAAAGTGAACATAGTTTGGTAGATAACTTGAATAGGCATCAAAGATAAACTAGATAAATTGATTAGAGTCGTTTTAAAAGGGAGAAACTGATAAAATGGATTTCATATAATGAAAGTGAATAGTGAATGGAATGCAAATAAATTAGTTGTGAATCAACTTGAAATTGAATGGAAATGAATTTATGCAAGTAAGGTGCATATAAATCAATTTGGAATTGATACGAGTTTATTTGTTGTAAATATAAATTGAATGAGATAAATTTGGTTGCAAATCACTTCGAATTGAATGAAATAATATATAGATCCTTCTAAGAGTATATACCCCTATTTGATTCCACTATTCCATTTCGAATTTATCTCCCTAAGAAAACTCAAGAACCAAATACCCGTATTTTATTTCAAAAACTTTTTGAAATAAAACTCTATATTTTAATCATATAACATAACATTCATATAGCCCGAGTAACTCCAAAATGATACTAAGGAACTAGGTATCACCAAATAGTATCATACTTACCCTCACCCAAAAGGGTAATACTCAAGAGAAATGTTTGCATCTAAACACATCTCTTCCCTAGCTTTAAATAATTTTCAAGCCACTCGAACTAGTAAACATAAAAATATTTCTTTTTTTATTTCAAAATCTCATTTTTGAAATAATTTTTTTCTTCCAAAAGAACACTATCACCAACTTACCTTGGGTTCGTTCGAGTTGAACTTGTTTTGATTGTACGATGATAAAGAGAATAATTTACTAAGTGCACTACAACATTCGCCTAGGCAAACATTTGATCGTCACTTAGAAGATTATTCTGATTATCACAAAACAATCAAGACTCGTCCCCTTAACCAACCCAAAGAAAATCACTTTTTAATTAAATTTTTATTCCAAACTTTCATACTTGAATAAAGTTACTTTCAATTACTATTATTATTTTCAAAACCTCGAAAATCAATTTTCAAAAACATTGGTATTTAGGATCTCAAATTCTATGATGCCCCACCCCGAGTGTAACATCCCGCCTTTTTGTATGTTTTAAATCGACGATAAAGCACACACGTTAGACTCAAACCATACAAAAGAGTGGGTTGTTATTGGGGTGAATAAGAAAAGGAAAGAAAGAAAAAAACAAATCAGAATCTCAGAGCGGAATGGCAAAATATAGTAATCAAATAACAGTTCATGAAACTGTTTATAAAACATTTGACTATACTAATACAATATAGAATCAGAGTTACACATACCTGAAATAATAAATAACAATGCAGCGAAACAATATGAATGTACTGGAGTAATATAATAAATAATAGTAATACAATCTTCGTCTTCGTCCTTCAGAAATAAGGTCTTCAAAATCCTATAATGCTCAGGCCGACCCGAGCGAATTGAAAAGACAAAACACTTGAGTCAGAACTAAAAGATCTTATGTAAGTTAAATCAACGGTAAATACTATGAGTGGAACGGCATCAGAGATGTTTACGGGATTTGACATCTCCTATCCAGTGTCTAACGTGAGTGCAGTAACATAAGAGGTGCTTGTGATTCATCTCCTAAGGATCTGTTAAATTATTTACTATGTAATAATATTTCGCTATTATAATAATGTCTATAGTAAAATAAACTTACTTTTAAATAGCGTTAAGGGGTTACCCATATAGACCTTAACCCGTAATAGTCCCAATAGTCCATCCAGTATCATAGTCCCTCCTGATCGGAAAGCCACCAAAGGATACTCTATGGGCTACAGGAGAAAACCAAACTCGTACAAGGTGCGATAGGGTAGGTGACACAGCACAACGAGGCAATGCCAGAGTAGATATACAAATTACGCATCCGGGCTGGTGGTGACGCATAGCGTGCAGCTACCGCCCACCTCGAGCCACACCCCAAAAAAAAAGATCAAAGAGCCCCAATCAATCACAAAGTAATACAATGGTATCGAAGGAGTGTTTCCGATAATAGGGGCTACCTCACTCGCCCGAGAATTGCTCCTATTTTAGTCGCCTTATGCCAACTCATGGGAGTCGGGTCCGCGTATACACCTCAATAGAATGTTGCCACCGTCCTGCTTCATTCTGGAATCTCCACCGCGTACACGGTTGTTAAAGTGATTTTCGGAGTTGGCAGAGAGTATGACTAAATATTTCCCAAATTACAAATAACTAAATATTTCCTTCAATTTATTTATACTTAAAATATTCCTTTAATCCACCTTACCAAAATCAAGTTATAAAATCATACCTTGTAAAATTTCAAATTTAATAAATTTCTCATCAAACTTATTTTAGTCTAGTTCTTAAATAAATTCAATTTCAAATAAATTTCAAATTTATCTACCAACCTTAATTTATTTAAATAATTATAAACTCTATATTAAAATATAATTTAAATACTTAACCATATTATCTCAATAAAACTCAAACTTATTATTAAGCTTATCCTATATTAAAACAAATTTATACATAGCTTAAAATCAAGAATAAAATAACATTTATATAACATCAAAAATCAATATTTATATAAAATCATATATTTCTTTACAAAACCATAGAAATCCTTTCAAAAATATTTTTTCATATATAGACCACGGTGTCTGTATATAATTTTCTATCTTATGGTTACGGTTGTATATCATTTCAAACCGCAATGCCGAATTAATAATAATCCATAACGAACTTGCAGTTTATGACAATATAAACTAAACATCCGTACAACCAATATCAACAATAAACATCCATCACAATCATCATCCAAAACAGTCCATAAATATCAATATAGGAACTGATAATAAATAATAGTTATTTAACTGGCAGTTTATATGCAATAATAAATTAAATAACAATTTAATTCAAATAAATTCAATTTAACTAAGATGATGATTAATATACCAAACAATCATAAACAAATTCCAGATCACATCATGGTTTAAATTTAACAAACATAAGAAATTTTAGAAGTTGCGAGTGGGTTAAAACACTCACCTTTTGAATTAAAATTGAATTTAAATCCAATTTAAATCTAAAATTCAAATAGCTTCAGAATTTGTCTAAAACCTAAGTCAAAATGTCTGGAATTTCAATACGATCCTAATGGAAGAAACCTCGCATGAATTGGACCTCGTATTGGAAGTTGTATCAGTTTGAAGTTATACGATTAAATTTTTAAAACAAATAAGATAGAATAAAATATACACATCACCATCTAACCTCGTACGCATGGAAACCCTAGCTCTTGTTCGAAATCGCGTTCGAATAGCTGTAGCCACCACGAATCGCTACCCTTTGTCGTCGCTGGAGGCGCTTCCAGGAGGATCCACGAACGCCACGCGACGCAGCACCCTAAGCCGCCCTTGACGCCATCCCTACGGTCACCACCGGCCATTTCCGGTCGTTGCGCCGCCGTCGACCAACTGGGCCAATTCTGGCGAAATCCTTCGACGTCAAAGCAAGTGAAAGCCATAGATCACTGCCGCACGACGCCCTTTAGCCGCCTACACCTCCTGATCGTGACGATCCGTCGTCGAATCGACAAAATTTCAAATGGACGACCGAAACTGATTTTGTGAATTCTGGACAAATGGTGATTCAAATTGGAAAACGAATTACAGATTTGAGATGCGTTCGTCGAGAGCTTCAGATTGATATGTAACTTGTTTGGATTAGAGGAGTTTGAATTTTTGATTTGGTTTTGATTTGAAATTGAATTTGGTAAGTAGGGTTTGTTTGCCATGGGAAAGAGGAGCAACAAAAATTTCTATACGTACAGAAATAAGAAATAGAAAGGTTGCTAGGGTTCATAACTGGATATTAATAGGTAGGTTAGAAAATTGAAATAACGGATCGGATTTGGTTTGGGTTAGAATGATAATTGACCCGAAAAGCCCGTTCCGCCTCCGGAACGAAAATGGGTCAACCCATATATCAAAATAGATGTTTTTGAAATATTTTAAAATCAATGGAATATGTTTCGATTCCAAATTCCATCGTATGAATAAGTTATGTTAAAATCAAGTTATTTCAAATTGATTTCAGTTAAACTGATCTCTAGGCGTTTCGAGTCCGTACGATCAAACGACTAGTCCGATTGCAACGCAACTTGAAATCTTACAACAATTCATTGTTACAAATCCGATGAAACTGGTTTCGTCGAAATCAGACACAGTTGCCAAAATAGCTATTTTCCAGTTAATCTATAAATTAATATTAAATTAATTAGATCAAATTTGCAATTCCAATCCTATAATTAGCAATCTTTATCATCTTTGATTTCTTGAACAATTTCAATAATTTAGACAAGTTTAGATGTCAATTTAAAGTTGATTAATCCATTAATTTCGGTGTTAAATTTCAATTTCATTAAATTTAGAAATTATAAATTAAAATTCCAAAATCCATTTATTAAATTTTTAAACCTTGTTATTCAAGTCTTTTCATTACAATAAGAGTATAACTAACATTGGTTTATCTCTTAGCACATTAATGTTCCCCAAGCTCATCTTAATTTCCCATTATCATAATATTTAAATATTTAATTTCATTTATTTGCACTAAATCCGATTACTATTTTTTAAATTCAAATAAACAAATAAATAAATCTCGATTTCCATTCTTTTTATTTAACCAATTATCAAAGTACGAATAAAATTAACATTATTTCCAAATAATAACTTAATTTACATTAACATAATATTTAATTACATTTGTTGAAATTTATTTCCAGTTTAAATTAACAGGTTAAATAGAGGGTAAGATACAACAATTGTTACCGTTAGCTTTTAATTACACTTATAAGTTATTAACAAACAGATGTTACAATTGCTTACATGACTCCATGTTTATCCTATTATCAATAGTTGTATACTAATCCACCAATTGATTGAATATTACACTTGTTTTCTTATAATCACTTTATAACCAAGTTATAACTTTTAAATTATTTTGTTTAATTGGATTTCATTTAAGTTTATTAATTGTTAACTTTAATTAACCTTGTTCCATTTCATCTTAGTTATTTTTTTCATTATTACCTTACAACTTTTTATTTCTTCCAATATTAACTAACAAGATTCATTAAATTAACAAATTAAATTATCGAAAATCTACGGGTCGTTACACTCTCCCCCACTCAAAATATTTCATCCTCGAAAAGGAAAGAAAAAAGGGAAAGGAAAGAATTAAGTAATCAATATATCTTATTCAAACATATTAAATTTATAACCAGATAAATTCATTAAATTTATTAATTTAAATAAAATATATCAATTTATAACCATTAAATCCTTTTATATTCAAGTAACAAAAATTTTGGAAAATATTTCATACATTTTTTCTAAGTCCAAAAATTCACGAAAAATTTCGACAGAGTCTCCTTTGTTCGGAGAGGCTCGGGAGAAAATAGAATATCAAATATAATAATATATATCACAATATCTTAAAATAATATATCCCAACAACGAGAAAAGCAATATAATAACGCTATAAAACCGTAATCCAAGAATGTACCTATTCGTCGGACAAACAACGCTTAATTACAAAACCAAAAGTAGTCACACTTACTTTCATAACTTGTATTTCACTTATACAATCCAAAAAGAGTTAATAATTATATAAAATGTAACCTTTAAAGTTGTTTCAACCACTAACAAAAAAAATCAATATATACAACAATCACTTGCAACAAAGCATACAACCATCACATACAATCAACACAAACCAATTATCCATTCATATCAAACAAAACAAATTGTTGTTCGGGTTCAAAAAATTTAAATTTTACAAAATGAAAAATAAACTACTAAATGCACCATTTACTCAACAGTCTTAGATGAAACTAAATAGATTATTCATACATCCAAACAATTTTAAAGTACCCTTGCTCAAACAACTATAAACCAAACTAACAATGACCCTAAACATAAATTATGTTCATTCTTATTAATTTCATTTCACAACATTTATTGCTTCATTTCTTTTTCATTCATATAATAATTTATCTTTTTAATTTACCTTTTATTTCTTACAGTTTTCATTTACTTTTATTCATTTCTTACAAAATCTCATTTTCATTTATTCATATCATGTCAGTTTCTTTTTATTGCATTATATTCATTTATTCACTACTTAGTTTCATTTATTTAATTTCATTTATTAATAGTGTTCATGTTCAATTCAATTACTTAGCGTTTCAATTCATTAACTTAAGTTTATAGTCATCTACTTGCAATTACTTCCTATCACATTCTATTATAGTAATATTTCAATTATAACTTAAGCGTATAACCACTATAACATCAAATTCTTATTTGTAAAAATAATTCATTGAACACTTTCATTACATAAGTTTACTTGTACAATTTCCACTACATTTCCTTATTAAACATTACAACTTTTAATATTTTGGTAAGCTATATATATGTTAAAGAATGCAAATTGAAAAATTATATAAGTTTATCTCATTTTCTTTTAAATTAATTTAATGTTCTATAATTATCTCTTTTGTTTTATAAGTTACAAATTTCAAATTGCTTGTAATTTCATTCACAACCTAGCATTAAATCTCTTATTTTAATTATAGGTTCCAATTATTAATTAGTTACATTCCATTTCACTACAATAATTGAAACTATTAACTAACGGAAACTTAAGAACTAAATACAGGGTTAAATTTCAAATCATTTTAAAATAATAGATAGGTGTATATACTTACAATTTATATATCCAAATATATTTAAAGCAATTTGAAATTTATATTTGTTTAACAAAATGAATCTGCAGTAAAACTGCTACAGTAGCCTTCCCACTTAGAACCTCGAAAATGAATGTCGATGATGCGTGCACTCATCATCGAAATTATTGTCCAATGATATCGAGGGGAGTACATAACTTGTTTCTTTCCAAAATTTCTTTAAAACCGTTCTTTCAAATCATATTGAAATATTTATGTCAGAAAAAACTTCCAAAAATATTATTATATTTATATCCCAAAATTATTCGGAAGAAATTTTCAAAAACCCTAGGAACTTATGTTCTAAATTTCCAAATTTCATTTATCTTATTTTGAAGTCTTATTTCTAACCTATATTCATAAATTTCACTACATAATAACCAATATATTACAACCAAATATATCCTTTATAAATCATTATTTTATATATAAAATATACAATAGGCAAAATTATTTCGTTCACCTGTATTTTAAAACAAATATTGTGTCAATCTGTCCTATTAAGTGTTTATAAATCCTTATTGATGCCATAGCGTCCTATGCACCAGCCATAATTTATAAATACAAAATGAAACAAATTAACACAACATCAAACCTTTTTGTAACACTAACAAATACGCTCTCTCATATATATACACTTAACGACTCATCATAAAGTATTACTACCCTATAAATAAACAAAGCTAAGGTTTATCGCTAAACCAAATCTCTGATACCAACTATAACATCCTGCCTTTTTGTATATTTTAAATCGACGATAAACCACACACGTCAGACTCAAATCATACAAAAGAGCGGATTGTTGTTGGGGTGAATAAGAAAAGGGAAGCAAGAAAGAAAACAAAGCAGAATCTCGCAGCAGAATGAAAAAAAATATAATAATCAAATAACAATTCATGAAGCTGTTTATAAAACATTTGATTATACTAATACAATACGGAATCAGAGCTACACATACCAGAGAATAATAAATAACAATGCAGCGGAATAGTTTGAATGTAGTGGAGTAATATAATAAATAATAGTAATATAATCTTCATCTTCATCCTCCATAAATAAGGTCTTTAAAATCCTGTAACGCTTAGGCTGACCCGAGCGAATTGAAAAGACAAAACACTCGAGTCAGAACTAAAAGATCTTATGTAAGTTAAATCAACGGTAAATACTATGAGTAGAACGGCGTCAGAGATGTTTATGGGATTTGACATCTCATATCCAGTGTCTAACGTGAGTGCGGTAACTTAAGAGATGGTCGGGATTCATATCTCCTAAGGATCCATTAAACTATTTACTATGTAGTAATATTTCGCTTTTATAATAATGTCTATAGTAAAATAAACTTACTTTTAAATAGCGTTAAGGGGTTACCCATATAGCCCTTAACACGTAATAGTCCCAGTAGTCCATCCAGCATCATAGTCCCTCCTGATCGGGAAGCCACCAGAGGATACTCCACGGGCTACGCGAGAAAGCCAAACTCGTACAAGGCGCGATAGGGTAGGTGACATGGCACAACGAGGCAATGCTAAAGTAGATATACTAATTACGCATCCGGGCTGGTGCTGACGCATAGAGCGCAGCTACCGCCCACCTCGAGCCACATCCCCCCAAAAAAAAAATCAAAGGGCCCCAATCAATCACAAAGTAATAAAATGGTATCGAAGAAGTGTGTTCGATAAGAGAGGCTACCACACTGGCCCAAGAATCGCTTCTGGTTTAGGCACCTTATGCCAACTCACGGGAGTCGGGTCTACGTATACACTTCAATAGAACATCGCCATCATCCTACTTCATTCTGGAATCTCCACCGCGTACATGGTTGTTAAAGTGGTTTTCGGAGTTGGCAAAGAGTATGACAACTTCCGATCCCGGTCTCTTTAACAACCAAACGTTATTATAACACCATGGCCATTTTCAAAATAATTTATACTTCAAAACCAGAATATCATATCTATTTCAAAACCAAATCAATACGATATCATTTTCATTTCAAATATATCCTTTTCCAAAATCATAGCACTTTGAACATTATAACACTTCGAAGTCAAAACACTTGAAACATAACATTTTCAAATCATAATACTTTAAAACCCATAACTTTGAAACATAACTTCCACCACTTAAATGGTTTAAATATTAAAATACTTTATATAACAAAATAGCTTCTTTAATTTTCACAAATCAATCCCAAAACAACTCGAATTTCTACATCTTATATTTAAATAAGTCCCAAATCATAAATTTCAATTCAATTCTATTTCCAAATAAACTATTCCAAATTATGTCGATTTCAAAAACAGATTTGATCCACAGAATAAACCATTTCAAATTCAATATTTTTCAAACTTTAAGTGTTCAACAGTTTCAAAACTAAGTCTGGTAATTTCACACACACACACACACACAAAAAAAAAACAAATTCAATTTTCTATGATTTATTTTTGAAATATTTTACTTAATAAATCCATTATTCTTTAAATAAAACCCAAATTACAAATAACTAAATATTTCCTTCAATTTATTTATACTTAAAATATTCATTTAATCCACCTTACCAAAATCAAGTTATAAAATCATACCTTGTAAAATTTCAAATTTAATAAATTTCTCATCGAACTTATTTAAGTCTAGTTCTTAAATAAATTCAATTTCAATTAAATTTCAAATTTATCTTCCAACCTTAATTTATTTAAATCATTATAAACTCTATATTAAAATATAATTTAAATACTTAACCATATTATCTCAATAAAAATCAAACTTATTATTAAGATTATCCTATATTAAAACAAATTTATACATAGCTTAAAATCAAGAGTAAAATAACATTTATATAACATCAAAAATCAATATTTATATAAAATCATATATTTCTTTACAAAACCATAGAAATCCTTTCAAAAATATTTCTCATATATAGACCATGGTGTCGGTATATAATATTCTATCATATGGTCAAGCCATACAGATATTTATCATTTTAATCCATAATTTAATATTTTACGGTTGTATATCGTTTCAAACCGCAATCCTGAATTAATAATAATCCATAACGAAGTTGCAGTTTATAACAATATAAAATAAACATCCATCCAACCAATATCAACAACAAACATCCATCATAATCATCATCCAAAACAGTCCATAAATATCAATATAGAAACTGACAATAAATAACAGGTATTTAAATGGCAGTTTATATGCAATAATAAATTAAATAACAATTTAATTCAAATAAATTCTGTTTAACTGAGATGATGATTAAAATATACCAAACAATTATAAATAAATTTCAAATCGCATCATGAATTAAATTTAACAAACATAAGAAATTTTAGAAGTTGTGAATGAGTTAAAACACTCATCTTTTGAATTTAAATTGAATTTAAATTCAATTTAAACTCAAAATTCAAACAGCTTTAAAATTTGTCCAAATTAGAATGTCCGAAAGTCCAACACGATCCTAATGGAAGAAACCGCGCATGAATTGGACCTCATACGTGGAAGTTATAACAGTTTGAAGTTATACGATTAAAGTTTTAAAACAAATAAGATAGAATAAAATATACATGTCACCATCTAACCTCATACGCGAGGAAACCCTAACTCTTGTTCGTAATCACGTTCGAATAGTTGTAGCCACCATGAATCGCTACCCTTTGCCGTTGTTGGAGGCGCTTCCAGGAGGATGCACGCACGCCACGCGACACAGCACCCTAAGCCTCCCCTGACGCCACCCCTGCGGTCACCAATGGACATCTCCGGTCGTTGCGCCGCCGCCGACTAACTGGACCAATTTTGGCCAAATCCTTCGACTCCGAGGCAAGCGAAAACCATAGATCACTGCTGCATGATGTCCTCTACCCGCATGCACCTCCCGATCGTCGATCAAACGACGATCCACCGTCGGATCGACAAAATTTCAAATGGACGGTCGAAAATGATTTCGTGAATTCTGGACAAATGGTGATTTGAATTGGAAAACGAATTACAGATCTGAGATGCGTTCGTCGAGAGCTCCAGATTAATATATAATTTGTTTGAATTGGAGGAGTTTGCATTTTTGATTTGGTTTTGATTTGAAATTGAAATTGGGAAGTAGGGTTTGTTTGCCATTGGGAAAAGGAGCAACATAAATTTCTGTATGTACAGAAATTCAAAATAGAAAGGCATCTAGGGTTTATACCTGGATATTATAGGTAGGTTAGAAAATAGAAATAACAGATCGGATTTGGTTTGGGTTGGAACGATAATTGACCCGAAAAGCCCATTCTGCCTTCGGAACGAAAATGGGTCAACCCACATATCAAAATAGATGTTTTAAAATATTTTAAAATCAGAATAGGTTTCAAGTCCAAATTCCATCATATGAAGAAGTTACACTAAAATCAAGTTATTTCAAATTGATTTCAATTGATTTCAATTAAACTGATTTCTATGCGTTTCGAGTCCGTACGATCAAATGACAAGTCCGATTGCTACGCAACTTGAAATCCTACAATAATTCACTGTTACGAATCCGATGAAACTATTTTCATCGAAATCCGAGACAGTTGCCAAAATGGCTATTTTCCAATTAATCAATAAATTAATATTAAATTAATTAAATCAAATTTTCAATTCCAATCCTATAATTAGCAATCTTTATCATCTTTGATTTCTTAAACAATTTTAATATTTAAACAAGTTTAGATGCCAATTTAAAGTTTATTAATCCATCAATTTTAGTGTTAAATTTCAATTTCATTAAATTCATAAATTATAAATTATAAATTAAAATTACAAAATCCATTTATTAATTTTTTAAACCTTGTTATTCAAGTCTTTTCATTACAATAAGGGTATAACTAACATTGGTTTAACTCTTAGCACATTAATCTTTCCCAAGCTCTTCTTAATTTCCCATTATCATAATATTTAAATATTTAATTTCATTTATTTGCACTAAATCCAATTACTATCTTTTAAATTCAAATAAATAAACAAACAAATCTTGGTTTCCATTCTATTTATTTAACCAATTACCATATTATGAATAAAATTAACATTACTTCCTAATATTAACTTAATTTACAGTAACATAATATTTAATTACATTTGTGGAAATTTATTCCAGTTTAAATTAACAGGTTAAATAGAGGATAACATACAACAATTTTACCTTTAGCTTTTAATTACACTTATAAGTTATTATTAACAACAGATGTTACAATTGCTTACATAACACTGTTTTATCCGATTATCAATAATTATATACTAATCCACCTATTGATTCAATATTACACTTGTTTTCTTATATTCACTTTATAACCAAGTTATAACTTTTAAATTATTTTGTTTAATTGGAATTTCATTCAAGTTCATTAATTGTTAACTTTAATTAACCTTTTTCTTTTTCATCTTAGTTATATTTTTTCATTATTACCTTACAACTTTTTATTTCTTCCAATATTAAGTAATAAGATTCATTAAATTAACAAATTAAATTATTGAAAATTTACGGGTCGTTATACCGAGACCCACATTAACAAAGAGTATTACTGGGTAATACTGTTTGGTAATGCAGAGAATAGAGCTGGTTAGAAGCGACCATCTATAGTCTTGTCTTAAATATCGATTGAATACGTCGATTAGTGCTCTATATTTTTTTTTCCTCTCAAGCGGATTGACATATCCAATAAATGCTTAATACAAAATTATAGGTGTTTGTAGGATCTATCAGAACAAAATACAACAACTTAAATACATAACACATCACAAAATAGCAAATAGACACACACACACACACACATATACTGATACATCCCAATACAATACAAGTAACACATCATAATTGGTATGACAACCACAATATACACACGATTCAAAACAATATGCATATCAGAGTAGCGACAAAAAGAAAATACAAAAAGCTATATCAAAAAGGTGATAGCAAAATGAGTCCATGCGGAAGCAGAATGGGCTAAGTCCAAATGTACCTAATCTGAAACACCTCGGTCTGACCTGAGTATAAAATACATGAGTCAGTCTAGCTAAACATATCAGTTTATAAGGATAAACAATAATAGATGCATAAGGATAAAGGTAATGTTCTTCTTAAGCAAGAAGGAACAATATTGGGTATGAGCATGAGTATAAGTATGGTCTGGTTACTTTAAGTGATGGGATGATATCACTTACACAAACATATATTCTCAAAAGAGATAAGACAATCCATAAAACGTCACAATGAAAAATACGCCGCAATGGAGAATACGCCACAATGGCAAGTATACCGCAATGACAAACGTCTCGAAGACAAATTGCCGCAATAGAAAACGAAGCAATGGCAATGTCCCGAAGGTTAAGTACTGCCACGCCGGAATGGCAATGTGTCACAAACTCTCGAAGAGGAGCCCAAAAGGTATTAACATGTGTCCTATACCACATGTTTGCACTAAACGGTTTACTAATTACTTGAAAATTTCACACTCGAAGCAGCAAAAAGTTTACCTCATCTCATCGGTAAACTCGACTCGAAGGTTAAAACGATCAAACAGACAAGTTGGAAATTAACCGATAAAATAAACGCACATATCCCATACCACATGTTTTACTAAACCATCTAATTCTCTTTTTAATTTGCTCGAATAATGCAAAAACGTGTATTTTATATATAAAATAATTTACTTCGAAAAACAGGCTTTGAAAACCAATCTTCGAAATCAATTTGAAAACCCATATTTGAAAATTCCCTTATTATAGAAAATAAATATGTTTTTTACTTTAAAATGCTTTAAAATATTATATAATATTTATTTTGAAATTCCCATTAATTTTAAAAATCATTTCAAAAAAATTTGGAGAAAATCGTGCTAAAAAACGAATAAAAAAACGAAAATCACTCAAACGATGTTTGAATTTAAATTCAAAACAAATAAAAATTTGAATTTTAAAATCTTCAAAATTTGGCTAGTCTAATGGTAGACATCATGGCCTAAGAATATATGCAGAAATATCATAAAACATGGTAAGAAAACAAAAAGGAAAGACTCGAAAACAACTAGAAAAGGAGCAGAAATGGGCTGCAAAAAGCCCATCACCCAAGTCGACATGGAGGTGAACCTGGAGCTCAACCTCTATGCCCCTTAGGTTGACCTCCCTATTACCCTATGGGACTTCTGAGTCGACCTGCATGTCAACTCAGGGAGAGGAATGTCGACTTCTTCATACACAATTTGCTCCAGGTCTTTTTCAAGCTGCGAACTGATTTTCTAAGCAAGGTTTGACATAGCAAATGACTATGAAATTCAGCCAAAATTTGCAATGATGAAGTTCAAAATGTAAGATACGAAATGCTAGAAATCTAGTAGTATTTCGTTGCCGGAGTCACAAGTTATAAGGTTTCAATGTAGCAACAGAAACTGATTATAAGGAAGAAAAAAACCAACTACAGAAAACTAGAGACAGAGGCTGATTTTACATAGTTTCAAGCTTTGACACTTTTGTTTCTGCTAGATTGCGAGGTTATACAATTCATCTTACTGTAGAGAAGATCAAACCTTGAATTTATTTAGAAAGAGGCAAGCTTTGAGGAGATTCCAGCTTCAAATAACCTATATAGACTTTAAACAATATATGCAAGAAGGAGATACAGTCAATTAGAAAAACCTACTTCTAGAAATAGGAATTTGATGAAATTTTAAAGTTTTGGAGTGAGATTACCTTTTAATTATACTCTAATTTTATAAAATTCTCAGTCTGTTGAATTTATTTGAAGGAAGAGCTTGAAATTTGCAAACGGTAGAGATGGGTTTTACTGTATTTCTATTTCCAGAAAGAGGAAGAAGGAACAGTAAAATGAACATACTGTCATCTTTTTCTCACCTTCTCAAACCAAATTAAGTGCTAATTGGCTTAATGGACCCATTAAACAAAATAAAGTATGATGGTCTAAATTAATTACTTAACATAAAACAAAATGCATTCGTATATACACTAATTTAGAAAACAAAGTCATTTTAATTTTAATTTTCAACTAAACAAAATTTATAAATTTACATACACACGTAATAAATTATTTTACACTATAAAAGGGATTAATTTTTATGTTTAAAACATTTTTATTATTAAAATCCTTTACTTCACAATAATACAAAATTTTCACCAATAAATGTAAAAGTCTACATTTTTAATTTCTAAAATTCAACAAAAATCATTTTCTTATTTAGAAAAAAATTTCCAACCATATCCAAACTTTATTTATAGCCAAAAGTAAGTTTTTAAACTAATTTCCATCTTTTTATTTAAATAAACAACCTTTAAAAATCTCATACTCTTTTAAAAATTATTAAAAGAAGTAATTGGCAATAATTAATATACTTATTACAATTTCCCCATATAAAGCCCATTTTCCAATCATTATTAACCCAAATAACTAAAATAAAGTTGCAACTTTTATTTTTCTCATTTTATTTTCAAAATTCATTGTTTATTCCATATAAACAATTAAAATTTCCAATTTTATTTTAATTTACAATATTAAATTATAACTACCGTTATAATTTAATATTAATTGGTAATCTCCAAAACCAGGGTTGTTACAAATTCTTTTAAATTAAAATTATTCAAAGGAAAGTACCTAAACATTTACATAATCGTCAATGCTCAATCTGGAGGAGAATGACTAACCAAACCCTAAATGATAATAATAAAATATTACTATCTCACAACAACATCACCTCTTAAATACATATACTATTTTAATAAATTATTCTTTTATATATAAAATATACCCTAGGTAAGATTATCTCATTTACCATAATTTCAAAACAATACCATGTCGGTTGTTCTGGTTCAAGTGTTTAAGAATCCCTATCGATAACGTTGGCTAAACACATTGGTCAGAATTCATATACCACTCAACCTATCAAACAACACAATATAAAACATTTTTACATCACTAACAAATATGCATTCGTATATAATATACACTCAACTCTTTCTAGGTTTGCACTTACCCTATCTCTAACGAGTTTACCTCACCACAGCCAAGGTTCTTGCTTATTCTTCAGCTCTGATACTAAATGTAAAGAACCGGATTTTCAACCCTCGAAAATTGACAATAATACATCCACTGTATTACATGCTGAACATTCGAGTGTCGAAAATACCGATTTGTTGGGGTGAAAGAAGAAGGTAGAAGATAGAAGAAAACTAAACAACAAAGAATCTCACAACGCAATGGAATAACATATATCAATCACATAACGTTTTACAAAGTCATTTGAAAACTGATACATTAGAGTTACACTAATACATTTCTAACTTAGGACAATTGTAGAAGCTTGTCCTTATAAATCAGATATAGAGCACATAATATACAAAAGAAACAAGTAATAACTATCTATCGATGAAGCCTCCTGCTTCAAGCTCCTCCAAGTGCATCCGTAGAAAACCTAGACTGCTTGGCCGCTCACAAAAATTTAAACACCCAAGAGGTTTAGGGAAAGATAAAGCTTCGGGTCAAACATGGGTCCGGTGTGAGCGCTAAGCAACTGAATTATTACTTTTCAAAACCCTTTTAAAATCAAATGTATCTCGTTAGACTACGCCGCACATAAACACGGATGGGTTTTTACCTTACAATAACGAAAACCACTTTTATATAAAAATCTCGCGGCATTATAATAGCGTTTAAATACAATTACTTATTAAAAGAGTCGAAATTGTCAATTACATTAATTAAATTCCAGCATACTAAGTTCTATAATCAAAACCGTAAGGCACGTATTGGAGATTGGATTCCATACTATAACAAAGTAAGGAACTACCTTTCGAAGGTACATCTCTAGATAAATGCATCGGTGTCCGACAAGAACATCTTGTACCCCTGCCACACAGACTGGCCTTCCAGATGATTAGTAGTGCTGAATATGATCATCTCTCCATTACTGGGCCTTGAAGCATACAAATGAGAGATAATAACCAATCAAGATTTGGAATGCCCATACCCTACTTGGGAGCGACTCACTTGGCCCTACCGCATGCTCGATTTTTGTCATTTCTCGGTTAATGAGGTTCGAGGTTACATTTTAACTTTTGAAAAGCAATCCCACTTGGAATACTAATACTGCCCTCTAGGCATCAATGCAATACTAGCATTCATCCATACAAGTTCGTTCTGGGACTGAATGAAATCGAAGACATTATTCATATTACATCCATTACAGTAAATCCCTTCCAAATAAACAGAAAATAGCCTTTGCACTTCAAAACACCATCTTTGATTCCACGCTTCAAGATGTCTTCATTTCGAGATGCCTGAATTGGATTGTAGTGGTTTTCGAATAACATATCCGATCCCAGTCTGCAATGACCCAAAATTTTGGATATTTGAAATTGGAATATTTAATTGATTTTAGAATTTTAAAAGTTAATTTTTAGCTTGAATTTCAGATATAACTATTTATTGATAATTCAATTATTGAATTTATATTTGAAAATTGGTTAAAATATTGAATCTTCAGTTTTAAGCTTGTTAAGAATAATTTAAAGGCTTATAAAATTTATATTAATAATGATGAAGATAATAGAACTTTTGAAATTTAATTTAAAAGTGATTTGTTTAGTTTTAAAAATATATCGTTTAATTTGACATTTAAAAATAGCCTTCCAGGGCATATTCTCGGAATTTGACGAAACCTATTCCATTGGATTCTTAATAGTGTATTATTATCGGATTTCAAATATCGTAACGTTTGGATTTATCATGACCATACGGAATATAAATGCACTAAAATTTATATTGAAAATTCAATATAATAATTGGATCCAAAAAGCTATCTTCTTCATACGATCGAATTAGCACTCGAAACCTTTTCCATTATGTTCGGAATAAGGGTATAACTTTATAAACGCCTAGCGGCACGCCTCGATAGGAGTTCGACATTTTAAGCTACGAAATCAAGACAATTTTAAATTTTAAATAGTACATTTACATAATTGACTTGACAAATTATTTTCCATCAGCTTTATTTCTTCTTTTCAAATCACTATTCACCCATTCAAACACGCAAGCCTCATATCCCTCTTTCCTTTTTAACTCATGGAACACACAGTAAAGAAGAAAGCAAGAAGGAAAAAAAATATGCAAGCTTCAAAAATTTATTTTTTCTCATATACTCGACTAAAAATTCCAAGACTTTTTTCAACAACCTAGTTTCTCCGCTCTCTTAGATCTGGTGTAACTGTTGTGGGGTGCGGTTTTGGTTTGTGGTGATGGATGTGAGATTTTGTAAGCCAGGGCTTGGGTTTTCTATAAGTAGAGGAGGAGTTGGCTTAATCGAAGATTAGTTTTGAGTTCTTGATGGCATGAGGTTTTGGCACTGTGTGTTTAAAGAGGTTCGATCATCTATGGCATTTCGCATTGCCACAGGGTCCACTTGGGAGTTGGAGCAGTCGCTTTTTAACTGGTTGGAGTGGACGTGATGTGGCAGGTTGGGATCGGTTGAACTCGAGGCGAGGGATTTGATGGTGGGCTTAGTTTGTGGTTTCAGCATGGCGGTGGAGTTGTCGGTGATACGTTGCGCATGGGGGGAGGGGGGATGGGTTTCTCGCATTCAGTAAGAAGGAAAGGAGCAAGAAGGTTTAGGGCGTTGGGCCGGTTCTATAAAAAAAGAAAAAAAGGAAGGAAGAAGGGCCGACCTGGAAAGAGAAAAAAAGAGGGGCGAGGGCACGTGCGGGCTTGGGCCTGGGTGGGCTGGTTTGAAATTTATTATTTATATAATGTACTATTGAAATAAAAATGTTAAAACTTATAAAATTACATATCTAACCCGTTTAGATCAAAATTGTAACATCCCGCCTTTTCGCACGATTTAAACAGACACACATGCCGATTTAAACCATACGGAAGGGCGGATTGTTATGGGGTAAATAAGAAAAACAGAGAAGAAATAAACAAAATAGAATCTCACAGCGGAAGAATAAAATATAATAACAAAATACACAGTTTATAAAACTGTTTACAAACATTTATATAATACATATCAGAGTTACACATACCAATAACAATGCAGCGGAACAGTGTGTAGTGCAATACTATAAATAATAATAATACAAATCTTCGTCTTCGCCCTCCAGAGCTAAATCTCCAAATCCTGAAACGCTCGGACTGACCTGAGCGAATTTGAAAAGACAAAAACACTCGAGTCAGAACTAAAAGATCTTATGTAAGTTAAATTTACAGAAATAAATATGAGTGCAGTAACTCAAGAGATGCTCGGGATTTACATCTCCTAAGGATCCGTTAAACTATTTACTATATAGTATATTGCGCTATTATAAATAGTGTCTAATTATAAAATAAACTTACTTTTAAATAGCGTTAAGGGGTTACCCATATAGCCCTTAACACAGAATATATTCCCATAGTCTATACAGTACCGTAATCTCCCCCGTACTGGGCGTCATCAGAGGGCACTCCATAGGTATGGTACAAAACCAAAATCGTATAAGGCGCGCTAGGGTAGGTGACACGGCACAACTAGGCAATGCCAGGGTAGATATACCAATTGCTATCCGGGCTGGTGGTAACGCGTAGCCGCAGCTACCGTCCACCTCGAACTAACACCCCCAAATCAAAGAAATCAATAGTGGCCACCGAATCAATCCAAAGTCAGAGTATAGTATCGAAGGAGTGCGTTCGATCAGAGGAATGACCTCATTAGCCCGAGAATCGCTCCTGTTTTAGCCACCTTATGCCAACTCACGGGAGTTGGGTCCACGTATTTACCTTACAGGAAACGTCGCCACCAACCTACTTCATTCTGGAATCTCCACCGCGTACACGGTTAGTCAAAGTGGTTTTCGGTATCGACAGAGAGTATGTACATATCCGATCCCGGTCTCTTTGCCAACCAATCGTTATTATAACACGCGGTCATTTAAAATAATCATACTTTAAAACCAGAATAAAATATCCATTTCAAAACCATATAAATATGATATCATTTTAAAACCCAAACAATATGATATCATTTTATCCCAAATAAAATCCTTTTCCAAAATCATACTGCTTTAAAAATTTATAATATCTGGAAACCAAACATTTGAATTATACTTTCAAAACATAATATTTCGGAATTCATACTTTTAAAACCCATAACTTCTAAAACTTGAATGGTTTGGATATTCAACGGTATATAAAATAAATGGTTTAACTTTAAGGTTACTTTGTAAAGAAAAATAATTTCCATGGCTTTACAAATATACTTCTTTATTTAAAGTCTAAACCAAAATTTAAATATCACTTCCAAGTTCCAAAATCACTTCAATTCTATATATATATATATATATATATATATATATATATTATATATATATATCCATTTGGAGTATTCATATTTCAAAAATTAAAGTTGGGTTTTATTCTTTCAACAAATTAATGTTCTATTATTTAGTCTTGAATATTCACATAAATTCCATAAATAAAACTCCAATTTCTGGAAATTAAATATTTCTCAAATTTACTTAGTACTAGAATATTCATTTTTAAATTTATCTTGGAAAATCCAGTTATAAATATCATACCTTGAAATTTTCCAAACTTAAACATATAAGATAAATTACCAAATTCCATTTCCTCAATTTTTATCATTTTTATTCAACGGGTTTATACACAGCTTAAATTTAACATTTTAACTTCATATGTATATATATCGAAGAATAATATTTTATAAAATATCCAAATTAAATTTTTAAACCGTATCTCATCCAAACCATAGAAATCACTTTAAAAAAAAATTATATATAGACCACGGTGCCTGTATAAAATTTTCTATCCTATGGTCAAGTGATACGGATATTTATCATTTCAATCCGCAATTTAAAAAAAATGCGGTTATATATCATTTCAAACCACAATCCCGAATGAAATGAAAATGCATGATAACTTGTAGTTTAATGATAAAATAAACATCCATTCATCAGCATCATCCATCATCCAAATCACAATCATCATCCAAAAATTAAATCAATATCAATATATATCTGATAATATATAACAGGTAATAACTGCCAGTTATATTCAAAATAAATTTATCAACTATTAAGCTAACAGTTTATATGCAAATAAATAACTATAACTGTCAATCCATATGCAGTAATAAAATTAAATGAACAGTTATATTAAATGAATGCGATTTAACAGATATGATGAATAAAACATGCCAAACAGTCATAAATAAATTTCTACTCATATCTAAAATAAATTTAACAAACATAAAAACTTTTAGAAGTTGTGAGTGGGTTAAAACACTCACCTTTTGAATTTAAATCGAATTTAAATCCGATTTAAACCCAAAAATTTCACAGTCTCCGAATTAGTCCAAACTAGCGTCAACAGATCCGGAATTTAAATACGAACCTAACAAAAAAATCTTGCGTGAAACGGATATCGTATGACGAAGTTATTAGAGTTAAACGATTTGTAAATCAAAAATAAAAATAAAATAAACAATATAAAATAGAACGTACACAACTTGCCACGTGACCGTCTCCCCCAACCCTAACCTCGCGTACCCGAGAATTTCTTTTGCAGCCGCCACTTCGAAACCCTACCTTCAATTTATACGGCCGCCACGATCACCTACGTCCCTATCCAAGGTCATCGTTGACCTCCACAGCCTCGGCCGCTTCCTTGGGACCCACGCCGTAAGCCATGATGTCGCCAACTCCTCGCGCTGTCGCCCCCTTCTACTGCCGTTTTGCGACAAATCGAACACCCATCACTTGCAATAAAACCATAGATCACCATTTCTCAATGAGCCCTAACTCCCCATGCCACCTGATCGTCATAACAACGACGATCCACCGTCGAAATCTCCCATGCCAAACGAACGGCCGCGAAGAAAAACTTGATTTCCAAACAAACCGAAACTCGAATCGAAAAACGGATTGCACCATCGAGTTACGCTCGTCGAGAGCATTAACGTAAAATTTTCTTGAATTTTTCTGAGATGTTTGAATTTTCATTTGAATTTTGAATAGAACTGGATCTGAAATTTGCATCCATTGAGGAAGAGAAAGAATTGAAGAAATGAACGTACAGCCAAATGACAATAGAAAGGAGGCTAGGGTTTATCCCAGCATATTTATAGACAAATAGAAGAAGGCTGGGTGGGCACGAATTACGAACGTGCTAAACGAAAGTTGGCCCAAAAAGCCCGTTCTGACCCCGGAACGCAATTTATCAAACCCATATATCCAGATAGGTAATTTAAAATATTCTGAACGCGATGGAAAAAGTTTCGCGTCCAAATTTGATCGTATGAAGAAGTTATGCTGAAAACAAAATTTCTAAATTGATTTCAAATTGATTTTAATTAAATCGATTTCAAGGCGTTTCGCGTCCGTACGATCAAACGACAGGTCAGATCGATCCGAAACTTGAAACCCTATAATAATTCACCGATACGGATCCGATGAAACTGGTTTCGTCGGAATCCGAGTCCGTGGCCAAAATGGCTATTTTTATATTCATTAAATAAATTAAAAATAAATTATAAAAATCCAATTTTATATTAGAATTCTAAAATTTACCAAATTTTATTGCTTATATAATTCTTAATCCATTTCAAATGATTTTACAAGTTTAGATGTGAATTAAAAATTTATAAGTCTATAAATTTCCACGTTAATTTCTCCACTTCCTTATATTTAAGAATTATAAATTGAATTCTCAAAAACCCAATTATTAGATTTTCAACTAATATATTCTCAAATTTTATCCAAATAAAGATGCCACTAACATTGGTGCAGGATTTCACTTTAATATCCACAAATTCCATTTTTAATTTCAATAACGTAATATTTAACGTTAAATTCCACTTTATTTGCACTAAATACCATTGTTGAATTCTGATACTTTAATTAAATTTATAAATCTTGCTTTCAAAATCTATATCAACAAATGGTCCAATTATAAATAGAATTTGCATTAACTTTATCTTATAGAATTAACTATTTCAATTTCAAAACAAATCTACGCTAACTGCACAATTTTAAATCAATAAATTTAAATTGGGTCTACATTAAATGTTATAAATTATAAATTGGAACCTCAATAAATTCATTTATTGATTTAAAAATCTTTCTATTCAGTAAATAGATATTTATGGGAATAAATAACATTGAATTATAATATATCTCATTAGTGCGTGCTTCATTTCTTATAAATTCCCTTTTATTAACTAGAACACATTAACTAAACAAAATAAATAAGATTAGATTTATTCCAACCTATCCCATTCTTAACTTAATATACTCAATAACGGTTAATTTAAAAATTTGTTACTTTTTTATATTCAAATTCACTTACAACATCAATACAACAATGTTGCCATAGATTTAGATTCAATTAAATAAATTAGATGAAAGGTAAAACTTTGTAATTATCCCAAATGCCAAATATATTTATGCATTAATTACTACTTATTATTATGAATTCATTTATTAATTTATTAGTTGCCTTTGTCATCTTATTTCCTATTTACTACCAAACTTCCTATTTAGTTATAGTTTCAACCATGTCCACAAATTTACTATTTATATCCTTAATTAATATATTACTATTTTAAGTACGTTTATTATTGACAACATTTATTAAATTTACTTATCTACACTTATTGCATTGGTTTTATACAATCGCCATTTACTTTACATTTCATTACTATTTAATATATATATTTATTCATAAATCAATTCGATATTCATTCTTCTTTCCTCCTATTTGATAAATAACCTAGTATACATTTTACATATATACATTTCATTTCATTCATTTATGGGCATTGCATTGAAATTTATTTATTAACTAATATCAACGCTATTATCATAAATCTAAATTGGATTCCCAATTTTATTCAATACCTTGAACAAATAACATATATATTAATCAAATCCCTACATTTGTATTTCTCATATTCCATAAAAATCAAATCACACATTTTAAATGATTTTATTAAACTGGAATCTCATTCAAGTCGTAATCTATTAACTGGAACTAATATGATTCCTTAATTTATTCCCATTTACCATTTAAAATCCTTCATTGCATGAAAACCATTTAACATTTTCATAAATTTCTCATATTAAATTCCATATCCAGGTGAGAATCCTTTTTCTACTTAATTCATTTGGATTTCATTCTAAATTAAATTAGAAATCCTATTAAATTATCACATTTAAAATCATCGAATTTAGCGGGTCGTTACACTCTCCCCCACTCAAAACTTTTCGTCCTCGAAAAGGAAAAAGAAGGGAGAAAAAGAATTTAAATAACAATACATCTTATTCAAAATATTTAACCTATAACCAATAATATACTAAATTTATTACCTTAAATAAAAAAAAATCTCGTTTTATAGTCATTATATCTTTATGTACTTAAATAAATAAAGTTTGGATAACATTTTCAAAAAATCTCTAAGTGGTTTCAATCACTAACAATCAAATCAATCCGACAACCATCCATTTCAACAAACAGCATACCCAACAATTACAAAGCAACCATACAATCAAACAACCAAATAGTTGGTTGGGTTCAAAACTTTTTAAATTGTACGGGATGAACAATAACTATCCAGTGCATCATTTACTCAACAGTCTTAGACGGGCTAAAATAGATTATTTATTCATCCAACAACTTCAAATTTCCTTAACCAACTAACCATAAAGCAAACAATATCGATTTAAACCAACAAATCAATTTAACTTATATAAATTCATTACATACTTTAGTTGTTTGATTTCCTTTCTTTTATTCAGACCACATAAATTATCCTTTTAATATTTACATCTATTTCTAACAACTTTTAATTTTATTTACTAATCAGTGGTTGTTTCCTTTATTTTTACTTATTACTCACAATTATCCAAAATTTTTATTTATTCAGGTCATGTAAGTTTCTTTTATTTGTATTATATTTAATGCACTTCTTCAAATTCAATCATTTATTTAATGCTTACATATCTATTATATTTAATTTTAGTAATCATTTTTAATTTCACTCAAATTCTTAACCTTATAACATTCATTTTTATAAGTAAAGAATTTCTATTTATTCATTAACTATGGTTTGCGGTCATTTATTTATATTACCTTCTTTCCGTTATATTAAACTAGTAGCATTTAAATCATACTTAAGTTCATAGCCATACACATCAATCCTTATTTATTAAAGAATTTCGTTTTATTTACTTAAGTTTAAAATCACCTATTTATAATACTTACCTTTAATTATGGTAAAATTTAAATTGCAACTTAAGTTTTATACCATTAAATTCTTATTCATAATAGCAATTCATTGAATACTTCATCATTTCCAAATTCCTACTTGTATAATATTCTATTCCAATCTCTTATTTAACATTTCAACTTTTCATATTGGTAAGTTATATATGTTAAAGAAAATGCAAAAGAACTTATACAAGTTTTATCTCATCTTTTAATTAAATTTAATGTTCAACAATATTAATTTTTGTCTCATATGTTAAAATTTCAAATTTCCCTTTATAACTTTGCATAAATATTCTTACATAAATTAGAGGTTTAAATTCATTAATTACTTACCTTTTATTTCACTAAAATAATTTAAACTATTAATTAATGGAAATTTAAGAATTAAATACCGGGTCAAATTTCAATTTTTTTTTAAAAAATAATAGATAAATAATTTCTTACAACTTTTATATCTCTAATTATATTTAAAACAATTAAAATTTTAAATAATTTTAAAATAAATCTGCAGTAGATTTTACCACAGTGGCCTTTCCCCTTCGAAACTCGAAAATGAAAGTCGATGATGCGGCCGCCATCACCGAAATTATTTTCCAGCGACAGAGAGGAAAGTACATAACTTATTTTCTCCAAAATCTTCTTTAAAACAATTCTTTCGGATTATACTGAAATATTTATATCGGAAAATATTTATAACAATATTATTATACTTCAAAATCCTTTGAAAGCAAATTTCAAAATCCCGGACTTAAAGTCTAAAATTTCCAAATTTCATTGATTTTAAATTCAATCTTATTTACCTATTATTTATAAATTTTATTCCTAACACCCAATCTATTGCAACAAAATATATATATAAATAATATCATTTAAAAATTTATTTTATATATAGAAAATATAATAGGCAAAATTATTTCATTCACCTATATTAAAAACAAATATTATGTCGGTCTGTCCTATTAAGTGTTTAGAAATCCCTATTGATGACATAGCGTCCCATGCATCAACCATAATTTATAAATACAAAAAGGAACAGATTAACACAATATCAAAATCTTTTTATAACACTAACAAATACGCTCTCTCATATATATACACTCAGCGACTCCCATAGGGTATTACTACCCTATTAGAAAAGAGTCAAACCCCACAAAGCCAAGGTTTACCAGATGTAACATCCCGCCTTTTCGCATGATTTAAACAGACACACATGCCGATTTAAACCATACGGAAGGGCGGATTGTTATGGGGTAAATAAGAAAAACAGAGAAGAAATAAACAAAATAGAACCTCACAGCGGAAGGATAAAATATAATAATAAAATACACAGTTTATAAAACTGTTTACAAACATTTATATAATACATATCAGAGTTACACATACCAATAACAATGCAGCGGAACAGTGTGTAGTGCAATACTATAAACAATAATAATACAAATCTTCGTCTTCGCCCTCCAGAGCTAAATCTCCAAATCCTGAAACGCTCGGACTGACCCGAGCGAATTTGAAAAGACAAAAACACTCGAGTCAGAACTAAAAGATCTTATGTAAGTTAAATTTACAGAAATAAATATGAGTGCAGTAACTCAAGAGATGCTCGGGATTTACATCTCCTAAGGATCCGTTAAACTATTTACTATATAGTATATTGCGCTATTATAAATAGTGTCTAATTATAAAATAAACTTACTTTTAAATAGCGTTAAGGGGTTACCCATATAGCCCTTAACACAGAATATATTCCCATAGTCTATACAGTACCGTAATCTCCCCCGTACTGGGCGTCGTCAGAGGGCACTCCATAGGTATGGTACAAAACCAAAATCGTATAAGGCGCGCTAGGGTAGGTGACACGGCACAACTAGGCAATGCCAGGGTAGATATACCAATTGCTTTCCGGGCTGGTGGTAACGCGTAGCCACAGCTACCGCCCACCTCGAACTAACACCCCCAAATCAAAGAAATCAATAGTGGCCACCGAATCAATCCAAAGTCAGAGTATAGCATCGAAGGAGTGCGTTCGATCAGAGGAATGACCTCATTGGCCCGAGAATCGCTCCTGTTTTATCCACCTTATGCCAACTCACGGGAGTTGGGTCCACGTATTTACCTTACAGGAAACGTCGCCACCAACCTACTTCATTCTGGAATCTCCACCGCGTACACGGTTAGTCAAAGTGGTTTTCGGTATCGACAGAGAGTATGTACATATCCGATCCCGGTCTCTTTGCCAACCAATCGTTATTATAACACCGCGGTCATTTAAAATAATCATACTTTAAAACCAGAATAAAATATCCATTTCAAAACCATATAAATATGATATCATTTTAAAACCCAAACAATATGATATCATTTTATCCCAAATAAAATCCTTTTCCAAAATCATACTGCTTTAAAAATTTATAATATCTGGAAACCAAACATTTGAATTATACTTTCAAAACATAATATTTCGGAATTCATACTTTTAAAAACCATAACTTCTAAAACTTGAATGGTTTGGATATTCAACGGTATATAAAATAAATGGTTTAACTTTAAGGTTACTTTGTAAAGAAAAATAATTTCCATGGCTTTACAAATATATTTCTTTATTTAAAGTCTAAACCAAAATTTAAATATCACTTCCAAGTTCCAAAATCACTTCAATTCTATATATATATATATATATATATCCATTTGGAGTATTCATATTTCAAAAACTAAAGTTGGGTTTTATTCTTTCAACAAATTAATGTTCTATTATTTAGTCTTGAATATTCACATAAATTCCATAAATAAAACTCCAATTTCTAGAAATTAAATATTTCTCAAATTTACTTAGTACTAGAATATTCATTTTTAAATTTATCTTGGAAAATCCAGTTATAAATATCATACCTTGAAATTTTCCAAACTTAAACATATAAGATAAATTACCAAATTCCATTTTCTCAATTTTTATCATTTTTATTCAACAGGTTTATACACAGCTTAAATTTAACATTTTAACTTCATATGTATATATATCGAAGAATAATATTTCATAAAATATCCAAATTAAATTTTTAAACCGTATCTCATCCAAACCATAGAAATCACTTTAAAAAAAAATTATATATAGACCACGGTGCCTGTATAAAATTTTCTATCCTATGGTCAAGTGATACGGATATTTATCATTTCAATCCGCAATTTAAAAAAAAATACGGTCATATATCATTTCAAACCACAATCCCGAATGAAATGAAAATGCATGATAACTTGCAGTTTAATGATAAAATAAACATCCATTCATCAGCATCATCCATCATCCAAATCACAATCATCATCCAAAAATTAAATCAATATCAATATATATCTGATAATATATAACAGGTAATAACTGGCAATTATATTCAAAATAAATTTATCAACTATTAAGCTAAAAGTTTATATGCAAATAAATAACTATAACTGTCAATCTATATGCAGTAATAAAATTAAATGAACAGTTATATTAAATGAATGCGATTTAACAGATATGATGAATAAAACATGCCAAACAGTCATAAATAAATTTCTACTCATATCTAAAATAAATTAACAAACATAAAAACTTTTAGAAGTTGTGAGTGGGTTAAAACACTCACCTTTTGAATTTAAATCAAATTTAAATCCGATTTAAACCCAAAAATTTCACAGTCTCCGAATTAGTCCAAACCCGCGTCAACAAATCCGGAATTTAAATACGAACCTAACAAAAAAAATCTTGCGTGAAACGGATATCGTATGACGAAGTTATTAGAGTTAAACGATTTGTAAATCAAAATAATAAAAAAATAAACAATATAAAATAGAACGTACACAACTTACCACGTGACCGTCTCCCCCAACCCTAACCTCGCGTACCCGAGAATTTCTTTTGCAGCCGCCACTTCGAAACCCTACCTTCAATTTATACGGCCGCCACGATCACCTACGTCCCTATCCAAGGTCACCGTTGAACTCCACAGCCTCGGCCGCCTCCTTGGGACCCACGCCGTAAGCCATGGTGTCGCCAACTCCTCGCGCTGTCGCCCCCTTCTACTGTCGTTTTGCGACAAATCGAACACCCATCACTTGCAATAAAACCATAGATCACCATTTCTCAGCGAGCCCTAACTCCCCGTGCCACCTGATCGTCATAACAACGACGATCCACCATCGAAATCTCCCATGCCAAACGAACGGCCGCGAAGAAAAACTTGATTTCCGAACAAAACGAAACTCGAATCGAAAAACGGATTACACCATCGAGTTACGCTCGTCGAGAGCATTAACACAAAATTTTCTCGAATTTTGCTGAGATGTTTGAATTTTCATTTGAATTTTGAACAGAACTGGATCTGAAATTTGCATCCATTGAGGAAGAGAAAGAATTGAAGAAACGAACGTACAGCCAAATGACAATAGAAAGGAGGCTAGGGTTTATCCCAGCATATTTATAGACAAATAGAAGAAGGCTGGGTGAGCACGAATTACGAACGTGCTAAACGGAAGTTGGCCCAAAAAGCCCGTTCTGACCCCGGAACGCAATTTATCAAACCCATATATCCAGATAGAAAATTTAAAATATTCGAACGCGATGGAAAAAGTTTCGCGTCCAAATTTGATCATATGAAGAAGTTATGCTGAAAACAAAATTTCTAAATTGATTTCAAATTGATTTTAATTAAATCGATTTCAAGGCGTTTCGCATCCGTACGATCAAACGACAGGTCAGATCGATCCGAAACTTGAAACCCTATAATAATTCACCGATACGGATCCGATGAAACTGGTTTCGTCGAAATCCGAGTCCGTGGCCAAAATGGCTATTTTTATATTCATTAAATAAATTAAAATAAATTATAAAAATCCAATTTTATATTAGAATTCTAAAATTTACCAAATTTTATTGCTTATATAATTCTTAATCCATTTCAAATGATTTTACAAGTTTAGATGTGAATTAAAAATTTATAAGTCTATAAATTTCCACGTTAATTTCTCCACTTCCTTATATTTAAGAATTATAAATTGAATTCTCAAAAACCCAATTATTAGATTTTCAACTAGTATATTCTCAAATTTTATCCAAATAAAGATGCCACTAACATTGGTGCAGGATTTCACTTTAATATCCACAAATTCCATTTTTAATTTCAATAACGTAATATTTAACGTTAAATTCCACTTTATTTGCACTAAATACCATTGTTGAATTCTGATACTTTAATTAAATTTATAAATCTTGCTTTCAAAATCTGTATCAACAAATGGTCCAATTATAAATGGAATTTGCATTAACTTTATCTTATAGAATTAACTATTTCAATTTCAAAACAAATCTATGCTAACTGCACAATTTTAAATCAATAAATTTAAATTGGGTCTACATTAAATGTTATAAATTATAATTTGGAACCTCAATAAATTCATTTATTGATTTAAAAATCTTTCTATTCAGTAAATAGATATTTATGGGTATAAATAACATTGAATTATAATATATCTCATTAGTGCATGCTTCATTTCTTATAAATTCCCTTTTATTAACTAGAACACATTAACTAAACAAAATAAATAAGATTAGATTTATTCCAACCTATCCCATTCTTAACTTAATATACTCAATAACGGTTAACTTAAAAATTTGTTACTTTTTTATATTCAAATTCACTTACAACATCAATACAACAATGTTGCCATAGATTTAGATTCAATTAAATAAATTAGATGAAAGGTAAAACTTTGTAATTATCCCAAATGCCAAATATATTTATGCATTAATTACTACTTATTATTATGAATTCATTTATTAATTTATTAGCTGCCTTTGTCATCTTATTTCCTATTTACTACCAAACTTCCTATTTAGTTATAGTTTCAACCATGTCCACAAATTTACTATTTATATCCTTAATTAATATATTACTATTTTAAGTACGTTTATTATTGACAACATTTATTAAATTTACTTATCTACACTTATTGCATTGGTTTTATACAATCGCCATTTACTTTACATTTCATTACTATTTAATATATATATTTATTCATAAATCAATTCGATATTCATTCTTCTTTCCTCCTATTTGATAAATAACCTAGTATACATTTTACATATATACATTTCATTTCATTCATTTATGGGCATTGCATTGAAATTTATTTATTAACTAATATCAACGCTATTATCATAAATCTAAATTGGATTCCCAATTTTATTCAATACCTTGAACAAATAACATATATATTAATCAAATCCCTACATTTGTATTTCTCATATTCCATAAAAATCAAATCATACATTTTAAATGATTTTATTAAACTGGAATCTCATTCAAGTCGTAATCTATTAACTGGAACTAATATGATTCCTTAATTTATTCCCATTTACCATTTAAAATCCTTCATTGCATGAAAACCATTTAACATTTTCATAAATTTCTCATATTAAATTCCATATCCAGGTGAGAATCCTTTTTCTACTTAATTCGTTTGGACTTCATTCTAAATTAAATTAGAAATCCTATTAAATTATCACATTTAAAATCATCGAATTTAGCGGGTCGTTACAAAAATGCAACGTGGTTGGCCGCGTTAGGATCATATTGACGAGATCTTCGCTATGGAAATGAATTCGGAAAGATTCGAGCTAGTTGAATTTTGAGCTATAGTCGAACATCGTTTGATTATAGACCAATCAGAGCACGAAAGAAAATTTTGGAATAAAGGTGAGTTAATCTCACTCAATTTTGGATTACCGTAATTAATTTTAATAGTTAAAATTAATAATTGATTGATCGATTGCATTGTTAGATTATTATCAGTTGGATGTGATATTATATATAGCAGTATATGTATATATTAGAGTGATTGATATTCCTGTATATATATATATATATATATAAACACACACACAGATATATATATATATATATATATATATATATATATATAGCGAATGAGTCCCTATGCTCCCCGCATAATAGCGGATGTCCCTACATACCGCGATATCCCCCTCGAAGTGAGATTGATATTTTTATATTGTATTAACATCTATGGATGCAGGGAACAGGTTGGGGGATCCAACTGGATCCTAAAAAATGTTAAATTAATATCATATAAGATATATGATTTGTTTGAATAACATGTGGTAGATTATAGTGTATTTTGAATTTATGGGATGTTATGGTAGTTTTGGCCTGGACTTTGGTATTTTTCTTTTAAAAAAACCAGTAATAAATGTTTTGAATTTTAAAAGATATTAAAAGGGATTTTGAAAGTGAACTATCTACTTTGAAATTTGGACTAATTTAAAAAAAGGAGTTTTGGGTAAATAAATAGTTTGATGCAATTTTGTATTTGATAATTTCGGAATATTACAAATAGGAACTTTGTAGTATTGTAAAAGAGATTTTGGAATAATGTAAATAAAAGTGTTTTAAAATAATAGATCTTAAGCGATATCGTTTAAGTATAAAATGATTTATTTTTAAATCGAGATTTAAATAGTTGGAAGAATGGAAAAGAAAATTTTGAAAATAAAAAATGAAATTGTTGTACTAGATTTTAAATAAGATTTAAATTACGGGAAGAAAGTGGAATCTGAATTTAGTTGGGTTTTGGAATGTATTTGGGTTATTTAAGAAATTAATTTAAAACGGGAATTTAATTTGGAAATCGATTTAAACACGATTAAGTATTGTGAAACCGTTATTAACGGGAAATGAGACTATAGGATCTATAAACAAGGTTTATTAATAAAGTGAAGTAATTATTGGTGGATAAGTTGAAATTATAAATTCACGGTGAGGATTTATAAGGATATGGGTAAATCATTTTAAAAATAAATGGTAGATTTATTTTTAGAAATGTAGAAGGGGATTTACATAATTGGGATGTAAATCGAATTGGAAACAAATCGAAAGAGATTTATAGAGGTTAGACCGGTTATATTGGAATTGGAAAATATATTTATCGAGAAATTCAGTTATTTTAAAAAGGGAGGATTTTGAAGTATTAACTAGAAAATTTAAAAGTGTCAAAGAATATTTTAGAAAATTAATTATTTAGTTGTTTAACAAAATTTAAAAGTATATATAAGTATAAATTAAGTTAGTTATAGCGAGTTAATTTTTATTTAAAGATTAATCGATATTATTATTTTAAAGGGATAAATTCTTTGATATTCAATATATATAATAACTTTTATTTTAAAGGGTATTCGCTAAAAGTTTTACTTAGAGATTATTATAGAAATGTCATAAGTATTATTTTTAAAATTATTAAATAAATTTTTTGGGAAGTAGTGGTATATTCGCATGGCAAAATCGGAGGCAGTGAGTGCATGCAGTTAAGTTTTGAAATTCTCTGGGATAGAGACGTAACCATTAAGCCGTGAATCCATGGTTTGATACGGCCGTGGTACTTTCCAGATTATTTTAAAGGTTTTCAAAATGTTTTTGAAAAGAATTGTTTTGTGAATATACTAAATTCAGCAAGATAAGTATATATTTTGGATAAAGAGATTTAATTTATTGAAATTAAATAAAAAAACAAGACTTCATGTTTTCAATGGAAAATGAAGTACTTGGTTGAATGATTGTTTATTTGACAGTTAAATAACCGACTATCAAATTTTGGACCCAAAAACATAACTTTGGGAGGATCTAAGAGAAATACTGGGTTATATGGTACAGTTACTGTTTGAGGTGTTATACTTTACGTATAAAATCGTTTCATTCTTCTAGGACGTTTGTAAGGAAATCCGCCCACCAACAGTCAGGAGGTGATCTCCGATCTTATTTCGCCTATTTATTTCCTAAAGAACCAGGGCTGAGTTATCGACATTGTTTCGAAGAGACCGGGATCAGATAAGCTATCTGAAAACCACTTCGATCCAATGAGTACGTTTTCAATTTAAAAACAAGAGCATGGAGTCAAAGATGGAGCAGTGAAGTGCAAGGGCAAATCGCTACTAATCCTGCGGATTATTCCAAAATGGATATAGTAGGAGTAGTGCCTTCGGTTCCGTTCTGACGCAGAATGGACTTGTATGAATGAATGCTATTAGTACATTATCATTGGAGGACAATAAGCATTCAAATAAAAATTTCTTAAAAGGTAATCGTAGCCTCTGGCCTCATTAACTGGAAATGACTGAAAAGGAGGGGAGATGCAGCAAGGCTAAGTGAAGCACCCAATTAGGGTATGTTTATCACCTTTCTAGACACCCTCGGATATTATTACTACGATTCATGGAAGGAGCTCGAAAAAAGGTGGGAACTTATAGGGTGATAGCTTATTCGGTCTATCTAGGTTAGGGGTAGACTGGTCATGTGTTGCAAGGAACCTCAGCATGGTCCTTGGTACGATGCTCTAGACGTGGACTGTGAAAGGTGATACCCCAGTACCTAGTTATTCGTATGAAATCCATTCTCCAATAAGCACCGTACGGTTTTGATTATGCCCAACTATGCTGGAATGTGAGATGCAAGCATTTCAGCTATTTGAATAAGTATTTGTATTTAGATACTACTATAATATCAGAGGATTTGATATGAAATGTTTTGGTTATCGTAAGGTAAAAACCCATCGTGTTTATTTATGGCGTGATCTTACGAGATACCTTTGATTTTCAAAGGATTTTGATAACTTTAATAATTCAATTTGAGTGTGTTTTCTCACGTTGGTTTTCCAGAATGACTCGTGTGTTATTTTATTATAATGCTCGTGTTAGACCGAGTATTACAGATACATGAGAGGATGATATGGAGCTCAAGAGACGAGCTGAATGACGAAGATGTATTTCGCGTATCTGGTTTATATTCCGCATGTATTGTAGGTTGTTTATTCAGCTTTTGTGAGGACAAGTTATTATAACTGTCCGTTATTGTGCTATTCATCTGTGTTGTACTATGATAATGTAATCTATAAATAACAGATATGGTTCTTTTCGTATAAAGATCAGTTGTTATCTATTATATATTGTTCCGCTACGATTATGAGATTCTGTGTTGCTGTTCTGTTTTCTTCTTCTACCTCTTTCTTCTTTTCCCAAACGATTTGGTATTTTCGACATTCGATTGTTCGGCATGTAATACAGTGGATGTATTGATGTCCATTTTTGGAGGTTGAAAATCCTGGTCATGACACGGTATCTTCGAAACAACTTTCAATATTCTCGGTAAATTCTACCTCGGTTCTTTAGGAAAGAAATGGACAAAAGATCAGAGTAGAGTTCACGTTCTAACCGTTTATGGACGGATTTCCTTATCATTTATCCTAGGAGAATGAAACGATTTTATACGTATAGTATAACATCTTTAACGGTAACTATATCATATAATTCTCATTTTTCTCCTAGATATCCCTAAAGTTAGGTCTTCGTCCAAATTTGATAGTCGGTTATTTAACTATCAATTTATATAAACAATTAAACATTGATTCCATTTCATATGGGATCCTATAAGCCTTTATTGATTAAACTTTAATTAATAAAATCACTTTATAAAATCTCATCAAAAGATGTTTTCAAACCCTATTTCCAAACCTCTTACATTCCTTTTTACGTGAAAAAAAATATAAGTATTTACCAAACATTTTGGAAATTCCATTTCCTCAAAATTTCATATTAAATGGCCAAACAATTCCCTTTAAAAAACATCACCTACTATAAAACACATTTATTTATTCCTTATAAAAGTTCTTTTTATAAGTTCACTTCACATTTCAGACCACTTAAAAGTTTTCGAACTAGATTTAAAACTTCTTTCAAGAATATCTAAAATGATTTATAAAATCTCTTTCTACTTTTAAAACTATTTAAAAATCTTCCTTCATAATTTCTTTATAGAATCTCCTTTATAAAATATCAATTTTCAAGATATCCTTTGTAAATCACTCTAAGTAAAACTTTTTATTACATCTTTTTAAAAACAAGATATTATTAAAAAATAAATTTATAAATTAATAATAAAACTTGAAAATCATTTATAACATTTAAACCCAAATTGATTTAAGAATTGAAGTTAATTCAAAAACATACTATAATAATTTGAAAAGAGCTTAACCATTTCAATGGTATTAATTTAAGTTACCATTCAATTTTAATTCCAATTCACTTACATAGGTCAACATATATGTAAATACAACTCATATCCAAAACAGGGAATAACATTTCACTATGAACTAATTGTCATATACAATCAGTTCTAACACATGTTCACACAAACAAACCAACAATCAATTTATAGCAGAACTGGGATTTATTCTGCTAGCACATGTCCAAACTACCAAACAAACAATCAGTTTATAGCATAATGGAGATTTGTTCTGCTAACACATGACCAAACAACCAAACAAATAAACAGTCAATTATAGTAGAATGAGGATTTATTCTACTACACATGTCCAAACAAACCCAATGATTTACATTATAAATCATCCACAGTTATATGGTTTCTTAATGGTATCAACACTAAAATCACTTACATTCAAAACCATCTTTGAAAAAGAAGTACTTTAAACAATTTTACTTCTGAAAACTAAAGTATATTAAACTTTTAAACCCTTTAAAAAATAATTAACTATAAGTTAAATCCTTATTTAAATCATAACTAACTTTAACTTTAATTGAATCTTAACTTATTTAATCAAATAGTTGACAGTAATTAACTATTAATTGCATCTAAATTAATCCTTTATTAATTATTAAATAATTAATCTCACCTTTATTAAATTCTTTATTTACCTTTTAAAATATCATTATTTAGTTTATAGATCATTTGCAAAAAAATTGAAGTATAAAACCAAACTTTGCGCAAATCAGAATTTTAAACGAACTATATGCATAGTGATTATTGCTATGATACCCGTAATTTCCACTAATTCTGCCATTACTAATTTTACTTACTAACTTTCCATATCACTTTCAGTTCCAAGCCAAAGATCATAATTTTATAACCAAAACACCACTTAATCATCAATTCAAAGTTCTAATGTTAAACCATAAACAAGCCCACACATATGCATCCAAACCATCACATAATCCAAATAATAACATCATAAATGCAACCATATAGCAACAACATATATAAATGTAAATTCTTTCCCAAAAAGTTAAGGAATTTACTCATCAGAGGCTATACAAACTTTTGCTGACTTGGGTACGACCTAGCACTTCCATTCCTAAGCAAAAAGATGGAGTCTTAAATTCTAAATGTACTAGGTAGGTTAGGCCATGGATGAACAAGGAAGTGAGATATGTTTTGGTAATGTAGAGCGACTTTGGATAAACATCGATTTCTCAATAATAAACCAAAAAATAAGTCATTTTGCAACTGAATTTTGGGCTATCTACTCATGGAATATTAAAAAGCACTCAAAGAGAATGTTAATGGAATTTCTTTTCTCTATCATTTTGAAAAAAGAATCTCTCATTTTCAACTTGTTTTGAAGAAGTAATGATCGAAAAAAGAAGGGTAATTTTCAGACTTGAAATTCTTGGTGGAAAATTTCTTTGCAAAGATTGGGTATTTGGACATAGCTATGTTAGAGATTTAAAAAAAGGGTCAACAAGAATGTTGTATCCGTTGAAATTTCACATGGTTTCAGAAAAGAAAACCTCCATTTGAGTAAGAAATAAGGAAGAAAAGGTTCGTGGAAAGAACATATGGCTATTTATAGGCATATTTTCTTTGTCATCGTTATACCTAGTCACATCACAAATCCTTTATAATATATATATATAATTATGTTTCATTACATCACTATTATATATAATTATGTTTAGTCACATCACTTTCTTATATATATATAATTGTTACGTTTAGTCACATCACTTACTAATCTAAATAAATAAAAGAAATTTATTTCTAAGTATATTATTATCTAGCTAATTAACTTTTACATATATGTACATATATTGCACAAAAATGAATCATATTCTTGACAACTTTTCGATGTCGAAAGGTCAAAATTTTAGAATACGTTCTTCGATCAAATTTTCTATTTTTCTACGAACTATTTAATTTGGTGAACAAATTTTGAAAACAATTTTATCATCGTTATTAGTTAATTAAAATGAGTTTATTTTCATTGTAAAACCTATACATCGAATATTTAAAATTAATTAAATTTTCACTAATCAAAGCAGTGAAATTCTAGGTTGTTACATTGAATTAACTTTGTAGATCCATTTCTTTGTGATACCTTGATTTGTGAATTGACTCTTAGACTCCTCGAACCACCAACCGATCTTGCTAGAATCGATGAACCACCTTCATTTAATTGCATCTGATGTTATTTTGGGCAAAGATTAGTTCATTGCACTTCTTATCTCCTTTTGAGATGGTTGTGAAAATAGCAAGGAGGTATAACCGCTTGTACTAGGTAGAGAGAAAAACTGATATTAGGACTATGATAAGGTAGATGTGACTACTTGTTTTTTCGACTATCAAAAGCCGACACTAATTCATCCACGATATTTATGTGACAAGAATTCAAGTGCCGGAAAGACAGACTGTTGGGAAAAAAGATGGTATCTTACATCATGATGAGTAAAATACAATATACAACAGATTTTTACATAAAAAAAACTATAATGTACATATGTCAATTAGAGTGCACTAATCAAATCATCAGCTTCGACAGTTATAGCAACCTGTTCTTACAAATGCCGTTAAATAAAATACTATTGCAACAGAAGTAGAATATATATGAATATGACTCAGAGGCATCCGGTTTGTTTCCCGAAGCTTCCAAGCACCCAAACTAGATATGTATATATACTTAATCTGACCCGAGAATTATTAGAAATAACATTCAGATCAGTCTGGTAAACCAGCGTAAGAAACACACCTCAATTAGATTTTAATGTTACAAAAACACTTTGAAATAAAGGTATCTCATAAGTGTAACAATTCACCTTTTTTACTACCAAGGATGACACTTAATATGTCCTCGGTATTCATGTGTCGATCATTTAGTCATCCAAAAGACGGGTCATCAACGGTAAAAGGAAGAAAGATAGAACAAAAGAAACAAAACAACACAAAATCTCACAACGCAACGTTATAATATATATTACTCAACATAATATATTACACAGTCATTTCAAAATGTTACATCAGATTCATACTAATACAAATTCTACCCTAGGACAGCTATAATAGCTTGTCCCTACCTAACAGATATAATATACATATAATACAACGAAAACAAGAAAAATAACTTGCTATCGATGAAGCCACCTGCTCCAAGCACTAAAAGGTAAACCTATGGAAAAACCTAAACTACTTGGCTCCCCATTTAGATTTGAGACCAAGATTTTAAGAGAAAGAAAAATAAACTCCGGGTTAGACATGGATCTAGTGTGAGTAAAGCATAAGTGTTTGTAACAACCCAAAATTTTAGCCATTTGATTTTAAATGTTTAATTAATTTTAAATATTTAAATAACTGGATTTTAGAATTTATTAACTTATAATTCAAATATAGGGAATGTTTAAATATTTGAGTTGTGAATTATATATTAATTAAAGGGATTTGATAATTTCACTTAAATCCTTTTAATTAACAAATAATATTGATGAATTCAATTTGTAAATTTATTTACAAATATAAATAATCGAATAAAATTGATAATTGGATCGAAAATATAAAATGATATTTAAATTTGTGAAATTATCATTCCGGGACACTGTCTTGGATTTTGGTGAAACCAGTTTCATTGGATCCATGATCATGAATTATTATACACCGTCAAGTTTTATAATCATTAAATGTATCGTTTGGGCATGCAAATTCGAAATGCACAGAAATTAATTTCTAAAAATTAAATATAATAATTGAGTTTAAAAGGCTATCTTCTGGATACGATCGAACTAAGGCTCGAGACTAGTTCTAGTGTGTTTGGAATTGGGATATAACATATAGAATGCCAACGACACATCTCATTTGAAGCTCGAGATTTTTAGACGTTTAAGAGCTTGTTATTTTAAATTTAAATAATATATATGTGTCCTATTTTATATGTCCATACCCCATCAATTCAAATCCCACACCTACATTTTTTCCCATACATGTTGCCTACTGCCAATGCCCCCTCTCCTATTTATTGTTGCCTGTAACCAAGAAAATGGAGCTCTCTCTTTGAAATCAAACTCCAAAATTTGAATTAAAATTAAATAGTCATTCTAAAATCATGAAACTTGTTTCAATGAATCGTAGGGTTGGGGTGCTTTAATCTGAGTATATTTTGGTGATGATCGATCATTGTTTTGGGGTTGCCTGATCTTCCAATGGAGCTAGGGTTCACATTTTCGCAATCTAGGGTCGATGTGTGGCTAAAAAAAGATTAGAATCTGCTTTATTGAGGTTAGGCATTTTGTGAAGACGGAATTGAATTTCGTCGTGCTTTTCAAATGTTATTGAATCATCATGCATGAATAAGGACATGAAAATGTGCACAGGCGTTTGTGGGGAAGAAGAAGAAGGAGAATGTGTTTTGAGGGGTAATCTCGTAAATAGTATTTGTTAGTTGTTGATTACAATTAATTGATAGCTTGTAAAATCTATAACTTTAGCGTACAAGTTCAGGTTTGAACGCCTTTTCGGCATTGGACTCGTATCGGCGAATACTACGCTATGGAGTTGGATGGAATGAGATGGAGCTTATTGGAATTTAAGCTAAAATCGAATGGTCGTTCGGTTTTAGTCTAAATTGGAACATTTCGACGGAAACGAAAATCAACGTATGTTTAACTCACATTCAATTTTATTATATCATATCTATGATGTTATGAACTATTATTGATTTGCTTGGATGATAGGTAAATTGCTTGATTTATTGGTTGGTTGAATTTCCATTTGGAAAATGGATGATATATAAATTTGATCGTTATGAACCCATATGATTATATATTATCCATAACCATTGTTTTGCAAGGAAAATCTATAGAGAGACCTTGAGTTGTTTTTCGCCAATAATTGTTGATTTACATCCTTATGTTGTTGTATTGATGATTAATTGGAATAAATCCTGATACTCCATTTAATTTGTTAAGTGTTGTTATAGCGATTTCGCTATATCGTCATTTATTAACTTTCATCCCCAAAACGCTGTCATATGTTTTTGAACTTGAGCTTCTGTTTTCACTAAACAGAATGTTAAAATTCATTTTTTTTAAAAGGCAAGCGGGGTTGACCGGTCCCCTACCAGAGTTCATTGAGAAAAAACAGAAGAAGACCACGACAAAAACACACTTTTGTCGCGAACACAACAGGCAAGCATGAACCAAGGACATCCAAGCAAACATCAGACGAATCACACTAAATGACCAATTAAGAAAAGAAAAAAGACAACCACATAAGCATGCAAGCAAGAAAACACTAGAAAGCCCGACATTCACAAAAGTGTGCACAAACAAACACAAGCACACAACAAGACCCAACAAGCAGAGCACAAATCAATTCCAAAACTCATGGTAATGAGGAGAAAAACCATGCCGAGAAAATCTAATCCCAGTAGCAATATTCGTCATAACTTTGACCCAAAACTGATGCGCAGTTGTGGCCTCACCTCTAAAGCAACGAGAATTTCTTTCGAACCAGACCGATCTGAAGTAAATCTTAAGGACAAAGAAGATAATGTCCCTTTTGTTTAGTCTCCACCTCGTAGCCTCCTTCAGCTCATTCCATTTAGAAGATGAATTGCCATTAAACCTCGAAATACCTATTTTATTCATCAGGGCACAAATCATATTGGATAAGTAATCACATTCAAAGAAAAGGTGGTCGGTTGATTCTGGGCACACATTGTAGTATAGGCAAAGATGATCAATATCCATACCAGTAGTCACCAACTTATCCCTAGTTAGAACAGCTTTGTTTAAAATTCGGCAGAACATCAAGTTTTCCTTAGCAGGGGAAAGAGAAGACCAACACACTTTAGCCTAAGGAAATATTAATCATTTTAATTAATGATACTTCAAAATAATTAATCATTTTTACTAATGATTTTGAAATTAATCAATAAATCTAATAAATGATGTTTAAAATTAGTTTATCTTTTGATTTAAAAGAGATTGGATTTTTTTAATCACTTTAACTGATGATACTTGAGTTTAAATAACTATTTTTATTAATGATAACTGAAAATTAATAACCATTTTAATTAATGATATTTAAAAGTAATTAATTACTTCAAATAATGATATTTGAATTTAGTTAATCATTTTTAGTAAATGAAGTTTTGAAATTTATTAGCCTATTTGATTAATGATATTTGAATTTAATTAAATCATTTGAAGTTATGATTCTAAACTTTTATTCACCATTTTAAATTAGTTATGGTTTTAAATTTAAGTAATTGCTTTAACTAATGATATTTGGAATTTACTTAAAATCATCTTAATTAATGATGTTTGAGATAAATTATTCATTTTAAGTAATGATTATTTAAACTAAACAAAGCTTTTTATTTAGTGATATTTAAAGTTAATTGATTTAATAATGAGAAAGTAAATCAGCTAATATAATAAAAGTGTTTAAGCTAGTTAACTGGTTTAGTGTTTTTAAAGTTAATAAACTTATTTAATAAAATTTTGAAGTTAATTTACTAATGATATAAAAGTGTTTGTAAATAGCTGACTATTTTATTTAAAGATAATAGATTTGTTTATTAAAGGAGATTATAAATGAGATTAGGTATCTTTCAGGATAATTAATATTGTTTTAAATTTGTAAAGATAATTAAATTGCTTTATTATCTTTTGGTATAATGAATATTTTTTTTAAATTTATAAGTAATGGTTTATAAATGAGAAAATTATTTAAGAGCAATTATTTATAAATAAAGCTAAGTGTAAATTGTTTTGGGATTATAGTAAACAATGTTTTAATGACATTTGTTTTTGGCCCTTGTTTTACTACATTTAGTGTTATAAATTTTTTCTTACAAAAGAACGTTTTGAAAGAGTATTTCTAAAAATGTTTGACCAATACTATAATATGGAAATCAAGCACAAGTTCAGTTTTTAAAAGTTAAAGTTTGATTTCGGTTATGGAAAAGCAGTTCTGTAATCGATATCGCTTATATTGAATGGATCTGGTCATGCCTTTATCGCTAAACATTGAGGCTTGGAACCGTTTCTATCTCGAAGATTAAAAATGTCATCAAGGCATGCCTAAAGGTAACACTATCTCAACTTGCTTGGCTTCATCTTCAATCGAGAGTAAGCACTTGTTTGAATCAACAAGTAATGGTAAATATATGATATTTAATTTCCATTAAAGATCGTCTTAATTAACCCCGATAGTTGATTTATTAATTATTGGATTCATCTTTCTTCATGGTGTATCGTCACCTTAAAAACGATTTGCTGCTCTTTGAGCTTTGTATCCTTTGCTAGAAATGACTAAATCCCAAGCGGGCCACGCTATGTAGGGTTGGTCTCGTTAGGGTATTTTCACATCTCATCTAGTGATGTACCGTCACCTTAAAATAGTTAAGATTTAGATGTGAAATATTCAAATGCTCAGTAAGGTTTGGCGGGGTTCAGCTTAGAGGGTCTCGAGAAGTGTCACGGAATATATGAGCCTCTCAGAAGTATATTACTAGAGGTATACTTCAAGGGGGTGCACCTTCCTAGTCATTTATTGGAAATTTTCCTTTCCTTTTTTGATTTGAACCTTTGAATGTGTTTATCTTTAAATTGCAATGAGAAGAGTCAATCACTCTTCGCGTTGTTTAAGTATTGATTTAGTCCATTCTATCAAGCTTGGGCTGTTACTTTATTTTGTCTATTCTACTTTATTTTGTCCATTCTATCAAGTTGGGACTACCTTGCTTATCCATTCTGTCCAGTTTGGATTTTTCTTGGATTATTTCCATTCTTTCAAGATTGGGTTTAATACTATTTAATGCTCATCTATGTTTGGATTTGTTTCTTGTTGTTTATCTCTACTCTTGCTTATATGGATGTTATTCTTATGAGGTAAAAACAGTTCTGTGTTCAACGATGCGGTCTCATTGAACTTTAATAAGTTGCCTATTGTTTGAGTTATCTCACACTGGTATTTCCAGACTAATTCGGGTGTTGGTTTTTATAATGCTCAGGTCATACCGAGTATTTTCCTAGGTTGTCTTTATTATCATGGGGATCATAAAGAGGAGTTGGAGGTTCACTTATCGTAGTGTTTTATTTTCTACTGTATTATATAGTGTCCGTATCAGCATTTGCAAGGTCAGGATTATATCTATCCAGTTGATAAGGTTTGTTTTTATACTGATATATCTGTATTTTTAGAGTGAAAGTCGTTGTCGTCCTTGTTATGTTATATGTTGTCAATTCCACTGTGAGATTCTAATTTTCTCCGTTCTCTATTCTTTTTTTATATACCCAAACAATCTACTCTTTTTTCGATTGGATGCTCGACATTTGAATGCAGTGGTAGTGTTCGGTGTCGAATTTCGATGGTCGAAAAGGCAGGTCATTACAGAACGGTATCAGAGCACAAGGTTAAGCACGAACCTTGGCTTTGGTGGGATCTCGATCATAGAGATAGAGTAAGCGACACCCTAGAATGAGTTTGAGAGTATTGTATATGAAAGAGTGTATCTTCTAATGTTATAAAAAAGTATTATGTTAATTGGTCTATTGAGTTTTTATGTATTCTGGTCGAGACGTGGGGCGTCACCGTACTGATAGGATTTATAAACGCTTGAACCAGGCTGACGAACATGGTATTGAATTTCTTGAAAATTTAGCAAATTACTTATTTTTCCTAGGATCATATTTTATATATATAAAGGAATATTTTTCAAAACTTTATATAGTTATAGAGTGTGTTTATTTGAATGTGATTATATTTATTTATTATCATTATTATTTGTTCAGTTATGCTTAATTAAATTAGAAGCATTGACTGTCTTTTGTTAGTTGTTAAATTGTGCTCAGTTTATTTGGGAGCATTTATCTCTTTGATTTAAAACGAACCCTTTGTGAATTAATTTTTCACTATTCACAATAAAGGTGTTTCGAAAAAATGTGAACTTATAAATTCACTTTTTAATAATGGTGAGTTAAGTATTAAACTTTAATAAAAGTTGTTTAATATAATCCAAATGATGGGATTAGATCTTTAGGGAATAAATATTTGAGAAGATTCAATTATAATAAAAAAGAGTTATTATATTATAAGATGATTTTAGATAAAGGAATTCTCATATAAATTTAGTTTATAAAATGTGCTTAAAAAGGATTTTTGAATCTAAATCCCAGAATTTTTGAAAATAATTTCAAAAGGTTTTTAAGAAATGAAATAGTAGTATTTTTGGAAGTAATTGAAAAAAATGTTTGGGAAGTAAATTTTTCTAAATGGAATGTAGTAATCCAAATAATCTTCTAAGTGACGATCATATATTTGCTTAGGAGAACGATATGGAGTACTTAGTAAATAATTCACTTTTATCATTTTGCGATCAAAATGAGTTCAAAGTCGAATAAACCCAAAGTGAGTTTTAAAAAATGAATTGTTTAAAGTTATTATATAAAAATATATGTAGTATGCTTTCAAATATAAGTTTTGAAATTAAAAACCGGGTATTCAATTTTTAAAGTTCCCTTAAAGGTAATTGATTTCATAATAAAAAGTATTTCTAATAAGAGATTGTTTTGATAAATGAGATTTTTGTTCCCTTAGATAAAAGATGTGATGATTTAACACAGGTTTGGAATGAGTTAAATTGGATAAGAAAGTTTTCATAAACATTATTCTAAAAAATCCATAACTTTTGTTTAGAATATCAAAGTATGTAAACTATTTGTTAATTGGGCTAAACCATAATATCTTCCATTTTAACACTCTAAGTTAAAAAGGTCGAGAAGTTGACTCACTTTTCAAAGACCCAAATTTTGATTAGATCTTCACCTAAAATGTAAAAAGTAAAATAAAATTTGTATGTAATCTTTGGATGTAGAAGAGTATTATACAAGTAAATAAAGTGGAATAAGTTATTATCTGATATTTTGTAAAGAAATAACTTTACAAAATATTTTTAAACCTTTGGTGAGGATTTATGAAATGATTCATAAATAATTTTAGTATTGAACAAAATACTAAGTGAAAATTTAAATGATTCAGAAAAATTCATGTAGTTAAGAAACTAATGAATTTAGAGGATAATTTCCTATTTTATCTGAGTGAGTCTAGATAATCCTCTAAGCAATAACCAAAGGTTAATGAGAAAAATCGTTTAATTCTCATTCACTCGAATAGTGCAAAAACGTGTATATTTGTATAGAAAATAGTTTATTATAGAAAACAGGCTTTCAAAACTACTTTCAAAATCGTTTGGAAAATAGCTTTTGAAATTCTCTTATTATGGAGAAGAACTAATTTTAATAGCTTTAAATTAACTATAAATATTGTAAAATATTTATTTTGAAAGCTAAGAAAATCTTCCGAAAACGGTTTAGAAAGCACGTGTAAAGAAACAACAAAAATCAATAAAAATTTAATGAAATTATTCATAAAATCATCACACGAAAATCACCTAATAACTCACCAATCTGAAATACAGATAAGTGGTAATATTGTCTCTTCCATCTTAGGATCAAGCCGATCAAAAACATCATCGGAAAAAAGTCATGCAAAATAATTCAAATGTTCAGTTGGAGCAAAACATGCTCCGATTCAAAGTTCCGGGCTAATTTTCAACTAGTTACAGAAGTTTAAAAGCCTTGAAATTTTGCGGGCATAGATTTCAACAACTCTAATTTAAATAAAAAAGAACGGATACAATCAGACAAGAAAAGAGAGAGATATAATCTCTCAAAGTTGGACTCACAACTAGAAATCACTGCCTGGTTACAACTTTGAGACATCATAACATTCTCATACTTTGTCCAAATTGCTTGATTCTTTTTCTACTTTAAAGTATAACTGTTGAAATTTATGCATGCCCCACCCCGTGACCTACATTAACAAAGAGTATTATCGAGTAATACTATCTGCTAATGCGGAGAATAGGGATGGTAAGGAGCGACCATCCACAGATTTATCTTAAACATCTATTAAGTACGTTAATTTGATGCTCCATTTTTTTCATTCTCAAGTGGATCGACATATTCAATAAATGATTAATACAAAACTATAGTAGCTACAGGATCTATTCAGAACAAAACACAATATAGATAACACATTATAGAACAACAAACACAATCGAATACATACATATACATCAGATATAACACATAGTGTTAGAATTGGTATTACAGCCACAATATATACATACATCAGTCCCACAAAAGAATATACATAACTATGTCTTACAACAAAGTAACTACATAAAAACTATGTGACTAATCCAAAAGCTAGATATATGAGATGAAGTATGATATAAGGATAAAGGGGTAACTACTCTTGTAACTCCCCACCTCTATACTCAAGCTAGCCAAGGACACTACGGGTAATGCCTTCGACTAGCACGAAGAAAAAGGCTGTCGATTAGTGACCATCCATGTAATTGCTTTGTGCGAGTACCGATATGTCAGATAGTATGTCACATATTTCATTTCAAGAGGAAATCCAACATATCAAACACATACTCAAAGCTACTATACAGTGGCTATATGGACCTCGCAAACAAATATTGAAATAAACATAACACAAATCAGTCAAAGATATCCATATCACAAAGGCAGATGTAGATATGAATATAACATATAGAAGTGTACATCAAAGTAGTGGTCATACAAAATCCGCTACATCACAAAAGAATAGATACAAGTGCTAGACAAAAGAATATATATATATATATATACATCAAGGAGCCTCTATCTCGAATGTATAACAACAAAAACTACAAATCTAAAGTAGTTAGACAAAATTTAGATGATGGTCCCAGATAAGGAGTCAAGCTGAAGCACTTGTAACATCTCGGTCTGACTCGAGTATTATTTAATAAGAAATAATAAACGGATCAGTCTAGCTATAAATATCAGATAAAATGAGATAGGATACAAGATATGACAAAAACGTATGATAACAATAATGCAATACTATGAAAAGTACACATTAGATAACAAAAAAATCATACAACATCTCAAATATTCTCAAACACCAAAAAGAATGTCATATTCTTTAACATATTCACCAAACCACAAATATTGATAAAACTTATTAATGTAAATCACAACAATTGGTGAAATACAAATTCTAGAAATCATCAATTAGAAATCCAGAAATCAAAAAGGAGGAGGCCTATCACAAACAGGAGTATGAAAACTCACCAACACGTGCATCAAAAACGGGTCGCTATCCCATGGTCGCTAACCATAAAGCCGGTGCAACGACGTAGTATAATAACGGCACATCCGAGGAACCTAAAACTCAAATAATTCGAAACAACAACGTAGTACAATAACAGTACATCTGATGAACCGAACTCCATAAAAGAACATGGGTCGCTAGCCCATAAAAATGAGTCGAAACTCCAAAGAACCCATAGGTTGTTAGCCTATAAAAGAAGCGAGACGAAGCTCAATAAAATGAGGTATAGTCCCCCACGTTGACAAAGAGACATCGCATATCGCTAGTCTAAATCACAAAATGATCATCACTGATCAATAGAAAGTGTGATTTACACTAAGCTAGTACACAAATGAGTTTAGCTTCATATCCCATAACCACTGGCTTAACTTAAATATTTACGAACAAATTGTAGATTTCCACTCGAAGATTGTCACAAGATTTTCAATCGAACAAGTCTAAAAATTAACTGACGAAGTAAACGCAAGCGTTTCATACCACTTGTTTTGCTAAGCTTTTAATTAGATTTCTCATACGAATGAGGCAAAGGTTTGTATATACTAGTAGGTTGGAAAACGGTTTTATAGACGAGCTTCGTATAAAAAATAGAGTTGAAATCATCTTTGTGAAAGAGTTTGAATATTTACAACTAGTATAGAAACCTTTATATTTTAAAGTGACAAACCATAGAAAAGATTGTATAAACAATCAATCACCAAAAATTCACATTCGAAGACGTGAACCAAATCCATAGAAATCGATACCAAATCCATCAAAATGGATATTCCCAAAAATTCCGAATTTTTTTTATCAAAGTTAACAAAAGTGATAACAACTAATTGGATCCACGAGAATCGATTTAAAATTGAAAGTCCACACAAAAACAGAAAAATTGGATGAGTTAAGCGCATTCAGTCGACTGAACCATGTAATCAGTCGATTGATTCAATGCCTGGAAACTTTCGGTTTTCAAGTTTAGTCGACTGAACCCAAAGGTTAGTAAACTTAATCTATGCCTGGAAACTTTTTGTTTTCAGGTTCAGTCAACTGAACTTTGTAGTCAGTCGACTGACATAGGGACAGGAATTTTCGGTCCTCCAGATTCAGTCGACTGAACATACAGTTCAGTAGACTGAACTGCAATTTGCAGTATTCTCAGCCTAGCCCAGAGAAGGGCAAAATCCTACCAGAAACGATCGAGCGAGCAACAGAGAGTAGGGATTTATGCCCAGCGACAACCTAGCCCTATTGGCTCTTCGATACACCCCAAAAACATGTTCAAATATCAAAGATAGGATTTTTGAAGATTTTGACTTCAAAACACCAAAACTGGAATATTCATCATATAATTTCAAATCAAAAGCAAACGAACATGAATAGATGTTAGAAATTCATACCTAACAGCAATGAAAGCTATAAATGTAGGTATGAGTTCAAGAACTCACTTTTTAAACCCAAAAACAGTGAAGGAGAAGCTTTTAAAACAAGGCAAGATCAATTCCTCTTCACTACACCTCTAGAATCTTCAATCTATCATCAAAGGCGAAGTTTTTCCTAAATTAGGTTATAGGAATTTCTGAAATTTGAAGAGGGATTGAGATGGAGAAGATGAAGATGATGCTTACCTAAGCTTCCCTTGGATTTTAGAGCAAGAACTTGAATTTCCTAAGAAAATTAGGGATTTGGAATTTTAATTTCCTCTTCCTTCTCCCATTTTTACCTTAGCTTAAGAGTGTTAGGAAATGAGGAGTGGAATGAATGAAGAGGAGTGGAGTTGGGTTATTTGTTAGGTTAGCGGGCTGAAACCTAAACCCAAAGCCCTAAATGAAAATGTCAAAATTCTAGCTAACTCCAAACATATCGATGTTTATACTTAAAAAGACTGCAAACGTCGTTTTGAACTCAATGGAAGTGGTCTCGAGTCCTTATTCGACTATTTGCAAAAAGTGAAATTTGGGACTTAAATCCGACGAACAATGTTATATTTAAATAAAACATTTAAATATACAATCATAAAATATGCGGGTAGTTACAACTCTTCTCAAATGAGAAGAAATAATATGAGTTATGCGCTAAGTACTAAAGGTCATAAAGGTCTTAAGTAAGTATGTTCAAAAATAACAGCAGTAACAAATCAAGCACCCACAAATTCACACCTCGTATCATCAGCGTAATGGATAGCCAAGATATTGGTATCTTCAAATATATCTCCCAAAACAAGAGATTATAAATCTCACAATTCCCAAAATATAGCAACATGAATCACAATATAAATAGAACTCGACTTCGAGTTCAAAACACTATATGTAATCACCGTATAATAAAGGTGATAACACTCGGGCTATATAAGTAAGCCAACAAAGGCGATTATGGTGAAAACTTATAAAAACGTTATCAAAATTCTAGAAATCATTACAAAGAAATCTAGAAAACACAATATAAGGAAAGTACCCAACAGTCCAAAATGTAGCCAAATAGCTATAATGAACAGGGACCAACAGTCTATAGGATGGCCCAACAGCCTCCCAAGTACTTGCGCATAAGAGACCCAACAGTCTCTTCAGGACCCGACTGTCTCTAGATAGCCCAACAACTGTATATACACACATAGGACCCAACAATCCATAAGCGATCAAGCAGTCTAAGTACTGGCAATCACTAGTGAATGTATCACAAACTCCTAAAGAGGAACCCGAAAAGTGGTAACAGTGTGTCATATACCACACGTTCTCACTTAACGTTTTCCTAACTGCTTATCAATGCCATATTAGAAAGTAGTAAAAATATTTGCCTCGTCTCATCGGTAAACATGACCTGAAGGTCAAAACATTCAAATGGACAAGTCAGGGATTGACCGAAAAGGTAAATGCACATGTCCTAAGAACTTGACTTTCTTTTCCCAGAAATGGCACCTAGAGATTTTTGCCTTGAGTTGATGCTGCCGAAGAGTACTCAAAAAAATTCTATAATGAGAGGGACGATCAACTTTATACTTAGAATACACAACAATGTTGTTGATGACCACAAGGACGAACTTATCGTGATATTCTCGGAATACTCGATTCATAAGGTCGACGAAGTAGGCAGGAGAATTCTCAAACCGAATGGCATGACGAGCCACTCATAAGATCCATACCGCAGCGGAAGCGTGTAAGTTGAATGCTATTTGGTAGATAAGTCTGGTGAGATCTCAAGCTCTTGTAGCTTAAGTATTTGAAAGGGGGGTATCAATTTCACAATAGCTAGCTTATGCAATGCCAAAAATACAAGCCGAAATGAAAATTTGATGGTATGCTTAGTGAATTATTTATATTTGTAAAAGACCAAGAAAGTCTTGAACCAAAAAAAAGTTAAGATTTGTTTGTTAGTCATTTGATATTTTTAAACAATGTTAAGTAATAAGTTTTCCTTTTGGAATTTGATAGATTGACTGATAGTGTTGGCTTATTCCTATATGAAATTTAATTTGATTCGATGGATTTTGAATTGATTGATTCTGTTTAATTGAATATTGATCAACTAATTTTGCGATCTTATATACCATAGCTTATAAAGTTAAAATTTATAAACCAAGGTTTTTGATTTATTGTTACTAGACCTATGTCCCGGTGGTTTTGCAAAAAAAGAATATGATGATTCTGGGAAAGGGATAATATTTATTCACTCTAGTTGATGTCTTTGAAGGAACTGGAATACCACTGGATGCTCCATGTTGTTTTGGTTCTAGAGTTTCACCAAAATTTATTAGGAGGAATTCCCTCCTTGTCACTTTGATTTTTGATCTCTAATTTAATTCCTGTTTGAGAAATTTGGAAATAAATTTTTAAATTGAAAGACCCGGGCATTTAAATCTAACTTTATATTTTAAAAATATAGGATTCATCAGCATTTGTTATAGGATATTCTCTATTTTTTATTGCATGTGATTGTGATATGGTTGTTAGTTGCTTGTAGCTTTATTTTATACTAGAGTTGCATGTGGATTGATATCATGTTAGATTTTGCATGTAAAATTACATCATATTACTTTTGTCAACCTGATTCTCTTTTTGATTATATAAGTACATGGAAGCAAGTGATTTCCGTTTGAATTCTTGTGTAACTGCATTTGCATACTAATAATAAATTACTTACCAAAAATATGATCAAACGCAAAAGGATATATAATACATTTAGAGAAATTAAATTGGTTGATGATTTTATACCCCAGATTGGGAGGGCACTTGGCTTTTATTCTCTTTGGTTGGTTTAGTGCCCGTGAAGGCAATTTGTAGTTGTTTCGATTAAGCTGCGCAAAGGAGACACATTTTCCATAAATTTAAGAGTTAGAAATTTTTTGAGAATTTTGAAGAAAAAAATTGAAAACAAAAAATTTGATTTTTGAATTATAACTTGGAATGTATAAATGGAAGAGAATTAGTTGGTATAGGTGGGTGAATTTAAAAGACATGGAAATTTTAGAATCTATTCCTGCTAATTAGTTTTTTAAGGTTAATAAATTTAATAACTCATTTTTAAACTAATAGTTTTAAAATTAAGGATTTGGAAATATTTTCTTCCTTAGGAATTTCGATGAAGAAATTCATTTTGGAGGGGGGAGAATGTAACAACTTAAAATTTTGGTCATTTAATTTTAAGTGTTTAATTAATTTTAAATATTTAAATAATTGGAATTTAGAATTTAATAACTTATAATTCGAATATAGGGATAGTTTAAATGTTTGAATTCAAAATTAAATCTTAATTAAATGGATTTAATAATTTCATTTAACTCCTTTTAAATAATAAATAATATTGACGAATTCAATTTGTAAATTTATTTAAAAATATAAATAGATCGGATAAAATCGATAATTAGATCGTAAATATAAAAAGATTCTTAAATCTGTGAAATTATCATCGCGGGGCACTATCTCGGGTTTCGGAGAATCCGGTTTTATTGGATCCGTAATAATGAATAATTGTAAGCTATCAAATTTCGTAACTATTGGACCTATCGTTTGGGCATGCGAAATCGAAACTCATAGAAATTAATTTCTAAAAATTTAATATAATAATTGGGTTTGAAAACCTATCTTCTGCATATGATTGAATTAAGGCTCGAGACTAGTTCTAGTGTTTTTGGAATAGGGGTATAATATATAGACTGCCAGGCGGCACGTCTCGTTTGGAGTTAGAGATTTTCGGACATTTAAGAGCTTGATATTGTAAATTTAAATAATGTATATGTCCATACCCACATTTTTGCCCATACCTGTCGCCTGCTGCCATGCCCCTTCTCCTATTTATTATTGCCTGTAACCAAGAAAATGGAGCTCTCTTTGAAATCAAACTTCAAAATTAAAATTAAAATTACATACTCATTCTAAAATCATGAAACATGTTCCAATGAGATTTAGGTTAGGGGGCTTCAATCTGAGTATGTTTTAGTGATGGTCGATCATTGTTAAGGGGTTGCATGATTTTCCAGTGGAGCTAGGATTCGCGTTTTCGCAATCTAGGGTCAATGTGAGGCTAATAGGAGACTGGAATCAGTTTGTCAAGGTTACATGTTTCAGTGGGAGGAGTTATAGGTGGTCCGATCACCTCTAGAGGAGTGTGACATTGAAGGTGTCATGTGCGAGCTGCTGCCACGTCGCAATTTAGGGGTGTGCCTTCAGGCATGGATTTTGGGTATGGGCGAGTGGACTTCCTCGAGAGGAGCTCAACGGTGAAGACATAATTGAATTTTGTCGTGTTTTTCTCTGTGTCTTTGGATCGTCGTGCACGAATTTGGAAATAAAAACATGCACAGGCATTTGTGGGAAGAAGAAGAAGGAGGATGTGTTTTGAGGGGTAATTTTGTAAATAGTATTAGTTAATTTTAATTAATTGATATCTTGTAAAATCTTTAAATTTTGTATACGTGGTCGGATTCGGACGCCATTTTTTGCATTGGACTGGTATCAATGAATACTACGCAATGGAATTTGATTGAATGACATTATAGCTTGTTGGAATTTAGACTAAAATCGAATGACCATTCAGTTTTAGTCCAAATCGAAACATTTCGACGGAAAAAAATCAATGTGAGTTTAACTCACATTCCATTTTATTATGTTATAAACTATTATTGATTTAATTGGATGATAGTTAAATTGCGTGATTGATTGTTTGGTTGAATTTCCGTTTGGAAAATGGATGACATATAAATTTGATCATTATGAACCCATATGATTACATATATATTATCCATAACCATTGTTTTGCAGAGATAATCTACAGAGATACCATAAGGAGTTTCTCACTAATAATTACTTATTTACATCCTTGTATGGTCATATTGCCAGTTAATTGAAATAAATCCTGATATTCTGTTTAATTTATTAAGCATCATTATAGTGATTTCGTTATATCATCATTTATTAATTTTCATCCCCAAAACCCTATTGTTTGTTTTTAAACTTGAGTTTGTGTTTTCACTAAATAGAATATTAAAATTCAATAATCATTTTGATAACGATAATTTAAAATAATTAATCATTTTAACTGATGATTTTGAAATTAATTAACCAATTTAATTAATGATGTTTAAAATTAGCTTATCTTTTGATTTAAAAGAGATTGGACTTAATTAATCATTTTAACAAATGATTACCAGAGTTTAATTAATTATTTTAATTAATGATAATTGAAAACTAACAATCATTTAAATTAATGATATTTAGAATTAATTAATCATTTTAAATAATGATATTTGAATTTAATTAATCGTTTTTAGTAAAAGATGTCTTGAAATTTATTAATCTACTTAAGTAATGAGATTTGAATTTAGTTAAATCATTTTAATTAATGATTCTAAATTTTTTTAATCGTTTTTAATTAATGATGGTTTTAAATTTAAATAATTGTTTTAACAATTGATATTTGGAATTTAGTTAAAATCGTGTTAATTAATGATGTTTTATATGAATTATTCGTTTTAACTAAAGATTATTTGAACTAAATAAACCTTTTTAATTAATGACATTGAAAGTTAATTAATTGATTTAATTAAAATGATTAAAATAAATTAACTAATATAATAAACGTGTTTTAAGTTAATTAATTGATTTAGTGTTTTTAAAGTTAATAAACTGATCTATTAAAGATTTTGAAGTTAGTTTACTGATCATATAAAAGTGTTTGGATATAACTGATTATTTTATTTAAAGATAATGGTTTTATATACTAAAAGAGATCGTAAATGTGATTAGTTTTTTTTCGAGAGAATTAATATTGTTTTAAATTTACAAAGGTATTTAAATTGCTTTATTATCTTTAGGAATAATAAATATTGTTTTAAATTATAAATAATGGTTTATAAATGAGAAAATCCTTTAAAAGGAATTATTATAAATAAAGCTAAGTGTAAATTATTTTTGGAATAAACAGTGTTTTAACGACATTTGTTTCTAACCCTTATTTTAATGCACTTAGTATTATAAATTTTGTCTCATAAAAGAACATTTTGAAAGAGTATTTCTATAAGTGTTTTACCAATACTGTAATGTGCAAATCAAGCTCAAGTTTAGTTTTTAAAATTTAAAGTTCAATTTCAGTTATGGAAATGTTATTCCATGATCGATATCACTTATATTGAAAGGATCTAGTCATACCTTTAATGCTAAACGTTGAGGCTTGGACTTGTTTCTATCTCGAAGGCTAAAAATATCGTCAAGGAGATGCCTAAAGGTAATATTACCTCAACTTGCTTGGCATCATCTTCAACAAAGAGATAGCACTTGTTTGGAATCAACGAGTAGTTGTAAATATATGATATTTAATTTTCATATACGAGCATTTTAATTATCCCCAATACTTGATTTATCAATTATCAGATTCATCTTTTTTCATGATGTATCATCACCTTAAAACTAATTTGATGCCCTTTGAGCTTTGTTATCCTTTGCCGGAAATAACTAAATCTAAAGTACGATAGCGGGCCAAGCTATGTGGGGTTGCTCCTATTAGGTAATTTTCATGTCTAGTCTAGACGTTGGTGTATAGTCGCCTTAAAGAAGTTAAGATTTAGATGTGAAATATTCGGATTCTTGGTAAGGTTTGGTAAGGTCCGGTTTGGAGGGTCTCAAGAAGCGTCATGGAGTATATGAGCTACTCAGAAGTATATTTCTAGAGGTATGCTTAAGAGGGTGCATCTTCCTAGTCATTTGTTAGAAATTTTCCTTTCCTTATTTGATCCGAACCTTTGAATTTGTTTATCTTTAAATTGCAACAAGAAGAGTCAAACACTCTTCGTGGTGTTTATATATTGATTTAATCCATTCTATCAAGTTTGGATTTTTTTCATATTTTGTCCATTCTACTTTATTTTGTCCATTTTATCATGTTGGATTATTACCATGTTTATCCATTCTGTCCAGTTTGTATTTTGCTCGGATTATTTCTATTCTTTCAAGATTGGGTTTTAATACTATTTAATGTTTATCTATATTTGGATTTGTTTCCTGTTGTTTATCTCTACTCTTGCCTATATGAATGTTATTCTTATGAAGTAAAAACCAATTCCATGTTTAGTGGCTTGGTCTCACAGAACTTTAATATGTTCCTAATTATTTGAGTTATCTCATGTTGGTATTTCCAGACTTATCTGGGTGTTGTTTTATTATAATGCTTGGATCAGACCGAGTATTTTCCCAGGTTGTATTTAGTGTTATGGAGATTGTGAAAAGGAGTTGGAGGTTCACATATCGCAGTGTTTTATTTTCCGCCGTATTATATAGTATCCATATCAGCAATTGTGAGGTCATGATTTTATGTCCAGCAGATAAGGTTTATTTTTAACTCTGATATACTCTGTATTTTTGGGGTGATGGTTTTCACTGTCCTTGTTATATTAAGTGTTGTCGATTCCATTGTGAGATTCTAATTTTCTTTGTTCTCTGTTGTTTTCTTTTATTTACCCTAACAATATGTCATTTTATCGACTTGTTGCACAATGTTTGAATGCAGTGGTAGTGTTTGGTGTCAATATTCGATAGCCAAAAAGGTGGGTCGATGTAGTCTTTAACTTTATAAAACCTTCAAATCAAAGGCATCTTGTATAATCAAGCCACACAAAAATACTTATGAGTTTTTACTTTACGATGACCAAAATATTTATATAAAAAATCCCAGTGATATTATAATAATGCCATTGGTTTCCAAATAAAATATGAATATAGCTAAAATGCTTACGTCTCGCCATTCAACTTAGTTGGATACATCTAAAACCGTAAAGGCACATATTGGAGAATAGATTCCGTACTATGGCAAGGTAAAGGACTACCTTCTGATGGTACACCCCAAGAAAATATACCGGAGTTTAACAAGAACTTCTTGTACTTCTGCGACACAAAGCTGGCTGACCCTTTAGCATGGCATAATGAATTACCTCTCCTCCTTCTGATGCTGAGATCTTATGCTATGATGGTGCTTGCATGCAAATCAACTCGAAAAGGAACAATCTAGAATGGGATTATGGCTCCTAATGGTAGCTAACCATATGGCTTTGCTGCATACCTTGTTTTTTTTAATTTCCCAATTTGTGATGCTTGAGGCTGCATTTTACCGTTTTGAATTGCAATCCCATTTAGAATACTAACATTAACTTCCAGATGCTGACAGAATGTCAGCATTCATCCATACAAGTCATCAGGAGATGAACGAACTGAAGGCGCGATAAGGCATGTGACAAGGCATGCGAAGCAATGCCAGGGTTGGATTCTACCGTTTGTAGAACTGGGCTGGTGGTAATGCATAGCAGGTACTACCACCCACCTCTGAACAGACTCCCTATAATCAAAATCGAGGGGTAGCCACCAAATCAAGCACAAAGTCGTAATATGGTATCGAAGAAGCATGTCCGATCAAAGATGCGACCTCACTTGGCCCAGGTATATATCCTGTTTTAGCCACATCAAGCTGACTTACAGGAGTCCGAGTTACGTTAATACCCCATACATAATCGTTTTCCAAACCATCCTACTTCATTCTAGAATCTCCACCACGTACACAGTTGCTAAAGTGGTTTTCGGTTGGCAGAGAGTATGAAAATATCTAATCCGAGTCTCTTTTACAACCAAACGCTTATTTCACACCGGATGGTTCTTTTACATTTCAAAAGTCAATTCATAATTGATATCAAAATATCATATTCAATTCAAACCATATCACTTTCGAAATTATATACTTTCAAAATCATATCACCTTTGAAATCATATCCACAAATAGGTTAAATTCTCATTTCAAAGTCAAAATATCATTTCAAGTTCCAACGTAAGTTATAACATCCATTTAACCATCCTTAAATCAAGGATTTAAATATAACCACTTCCACTCTATATAGTCTAAAATTTAGAAAATATTTTAAAATGGTTATAAATAGTTTAACATAGTTTGTATAGATTTAAAATAGTTTAAATAGACTTAAAGTAGATTAAATAGATTTAAATTAGATAAAATAGTTTTTAAAAAGATTAAATAGATTTAGAATAGATTAAACAGAATTAACATAAATTAAAATAGTTTAAACTGAAAATAGTTTAAAATTGTTGAAAGTGGATTTAAATTAGTTTAATAGTTTGAAAACCTTAAAATCAGGATTTTAAAATAATAAACTTTAAACAGTTTATATTAATTTGGAATTAATATCAAAATTAAACCATTTCTTCCATTTCAACACATCTGGACCATGTCCAGCTTTCAATTTAACTAACTAAAAGTGGTTTTAAAATTTAGATTCTCATTAAACCATTTAATCAATATCAATTTCAAATCCATGTCTGAATTATCAATTTTAAACCACTTCATATTAAATAGATTTCAAAGTTATATTCAAACAATTTCAATAACTCTAAATTTCAATAAATTTCATTTATACTTAAAAAATTCAACTTTGAAATTTCCATTTTAATTTTTTAAACAATTCATTAAATAAGTTCCAATTTCAAACATTTAAAGCTTGGATTTCGTAAATAATTCAGTTTATGTAAATCAAATTTTATTTCAAAATTTTGTTCAACTGAATTCATATTTTTCAGGATTTAAAATCGTTTAATTTAACCAATCCAGTATATGTATATAGTTCTCTACCCTATGGTCAAGTGATACGAATATTTATCATTTCAATCCACAATTATTTTATATTTACAGATATATGTCATTTCAACCCATAATCCTAAATTTAGTTACAGATCCATGAAATCGCTTGAGTCTATCATTTCAACTCATAACGATTTCCATTAATCTATTAGATCGTTCGGGTATGTATCATTTCAACCCATAGGGAACTTGCAGTGTTAAAACAATATAAGAATATAACATCCAGTCATCCAATATCAACAATCAAACATTAACGATGAGTTTTCTATCAGTTAGAAAATCGCTGATAAATTTCAAATTAAATTTTAACCGCAAGCGCACGGTGTACGATTGTAGCACATATGCGAGTACGGGTCGATCCATAGAGAACTGTTTAGATTTTGAAATTCTATTCAATCAAATTAAATCAAAGTCGAGGGTTTGTTAACAGACTAAAAGAAAGTAAAAACAAGCTAAAACTAAGGAGAATAAAAATATTAAATTAAAGAGCAATTTAGAGGCAAATCACCTCTCATGATCACATAAATCAATATAATGAAATTATGATATCTTTTTGGTCATTTGTGAGTTTAGTTGATGCATTTATCATAAGAATGACTTAATTGTGTTATCAATTAACACACTCAAACTATCAAACTTCAATGCACCATCTAGCTCACTTACTAACTTTAACATGAAATTAAAAGTAGAACCGATTTTAAGCATGACTTATTATCTATTGAATTAGAAACATAAACCACCAAATTTTGATTCTAAATCCACTTCCATTATCATGATCATATGTTGATGAAGAGGTAATTAGTGATTCATATGACTAAGCATATCCTATTTGTTTTGAACAACATAAACTATCAAACTCAATATCAAACACAAAGTCACACAAATATCTAACTTGCAATTAAGCATAAAAGAGACATAAATGAAAAATTATATTACGTCTACATGATTCAAGAGAGCTTCATTAGCTCTAAATTGAAGGGGTTTAGCCTCTTATATTTGTTATAATAGCAAAAATGTTGAAAACAATATGAAATAAGAAGAAAAGAAAAATGCAAGCTAATGAAAGTAAATTGAGAGCTACTCTACTTGCACAAATACGAAGAGCATAAAATAAAAAGACATAAAAGGAAATTGCATAAAAGAAAAGTGGCTAAGAAGCCATTTTTATTTCATGAAACATAAAACTTACAACTTGCATTTTTTTCCAAAGGGTAGAAGATATTTACATTTACATAAGAGGACTATTTATACATGTATAAAACCTAATTCAATTTTTAGGATGCTTCCCAAAATACCCTTCAGGAAGTGTGGCCACTAAGTAACCATTAGCCACTAATTAATCCATCATTAAAAGTGCATTAAGTTTTAACCTCCACCTAGTTGCCCATTAGCTTCTAATTGTAGATTTAGGTAAGTGGGTGGGGTCCTCCATTATCATGAGCTTGAATTATTTCCTCTTCATTCCTTTGTATTCCCATGCGCATATGCTCATGAAACCCTCTTCTATATGCATCCAAATTCCTATAAAAATTATGAAAAATGCCTAAGTAAACAGTCCCAAATTAACTCATGCACAAAAATGACTATTTTCCCCCTGTATGTAGATAAATGCACGATGATTTGAATTTTGGTTTTAAACGTGTTAAAATACACAAATATGACGTTTATTTAAATAAAAATAGATAAAATATGGATGTAAACATATGCACATTTGTGTGCATATCAAGTATTCCCACACTTATCTTTTTATTCGTTCTCGAATAAAGGAAAACTAAGATAAACCCGTTTTCGTAGGAAGCACGGTTACATTGAGCTTATGCAACATGCCGTTAAACCTCTGGATGTCCCTAATAGGATGAATGTTGTTTCGTGAGGGTTTTCAGCGGATACTATCCATAAAATTCAAATGCAAAGTGAAAATATTTACAAAGTTCAAGATTTATTTACAATGGGATGAATGCAAGTTTTTGAAATGCAAATGAAAATTTACTATTAAATAGACACAATAAGTTAAATATAAGTTTTGGTCATTACTTGAAAATTTAAGTCATTTACTCATCAAAATTTTCAACAATAATTAAGTTATCATACCAAATAGACAATAGTTTAACTCGTTGTTTCGGTCGATAATACAGTGTAACTACGAAATAGATCCTTAGTTGATTATCAAAGTTTATCGAAGCGGTATTTTCATTTCTTTCAAATAACAAGTCAAATCAAACAATTTAAAATGGTGCTTGGATTTCAATTGCTTACTCTCTCTTATTTGAAAATTTTATTGATATTAAAAATATTTACATTTGCCTAACTTAGGTAAATTCAGGCCAGGTATATTACCCATGCACTGCCTTGCAGACTTACGTGAGAGGAATACAGGGCGTGGCAAGTGAACACACAAGTGTGAACACTTATTGACTGTAACAACCCGCATATTTATCGGTTGTACATTTAAATATTTTATTTAAATATAACGTCGTTTGTCGGATTATAGTCCGAAAAGTTATTTTCTGCAAACGGTCGAATTGGGTCTCAAGACCACTTCCATTGAGTTCAAAACGTCGTTTGTGATCTTTTTGAGTATAAGATTCGATATGTTTGGAGTAAGTTGAATTTTGCTACTTTTTCTATTGGGTTTTGGGTTTGGGTTCAGCCCACTAGCAACTAAATACCCTAACTCAGCCCTCTCCTCTTCATTCACTCATTTCCGCTCCTCAAACTCAAGCTCCAACTGAAAATGGTGGAAAGGAAAGGGAATTAGAAACTCCAAGCCCTAGTTCCTTTTGCTAGCTCAAATTCTTGCTCCAAAATCATAGAGAAACCATTGGTAAGCCTCCTCTTCATCTTCTCTATCTCTTTCTCTCTTCAATCTCAGAGATTCCTAAACCTAAACTTAGGAAAATACTTGTTTTGATCTTAGATTGAAGCTAGTAGAGTTGAAGTAAAGATTGGTTGGTCTTCTCCTTGCTATTGAGCCTCTTCTTCCTTATTTTTGGGTTAAAGGTGAGATTTTTTATCTCATATCTATGCTTATATCTATCTTTGATTGTTGGGTATGAATTCCTAACACTTGCTCATATGCACTTGCTTTTGGTTTGGATTGAATTGGAGAATATCCAAATTTTTAGTGTTTGGGTTCAATTCTTTAAAGATCCTAACTTTGATGTTTGAACATGTTTTTGGTGGCGAATCGGAGAGCTAATGGAGCTGGGGTATCAATTGGCTAAGGCTCCTTAGATCCATTGCTCGAACGGTCGCGTTTTGGAAGAGTTTACATTTCGATGAGAAAGGGAAAGAACTGCAGAAATTTGCAGTTCGGCCGACCGAGCCCTGTAGCCGGTCGACCGACCTGCTACTCCGAGCAATTTTTCTGCTTCTGGCCAGCCGACCGAGCCTTGTAGTCCGATCGACCGACCTGCTCCTATTTTTCTGTTTTGCCTATTTTTGCCCATTTTGATTGGTTTTCCAAATTTTATCGATTCAAGTTGGTTCTTAGTGGTTGTCATTGCATCTTTTGGCTTTGATAACTTATTTTAACTTCATTCACGGGTTTTCATAAATAATCCCTTTAAATTGCATTAAAAGCTCGTTTCTCCAATTTATAAATTCTATTTAAAACACACACAGTTTCGCACTCCGAGCGAAGTGGGAGGAGAATCAAATGATTAGATAAAACGCGTGCAATGAACACGTGCGTTCATCTTCTCAGTTAATTCCCAATCTATTCGTTTGAACGTTTTGACCTTCGGGTCTGGTTTACCGATGAGATGAGGTAAACTTTGTACTGCTTTGAGTGTGAAATTAACTAACGAATAGTAAACCGTTTAGTGCGAACGGATGGTTATGGGACTCACGTTACCACTTTTCGGATTCCTTTCTGGGAGTTTTTGACACATGTTGCCTTTGGATAGTGTCTTCGGACTGTCTCCTTCTGGCTTGTTGCCTTTAATATCACTTTTGGAGTTGGTCCTTTGCCCCGGCTCGAGAGATATTTGGGGTTGTGGGTTACCTTTAGTATTGCTATCGGAGTGGTTTTTCTTTACCATCGCTCGAGAGATACCGGAGTGGTTTCTTCACCACCGCTCGAGAGATATTGGAGCGGTTTCTTCACCACCGCTCATGAGATATTTGGGTTTGTTGCAGTTGGTAATTGTTATTCGCCTTTTTGGCTTGTTTGGGATATTGATATCCTTTGTTTAATTGAGTTGCCAATGATATGAGGCTTGTTCCGTTATGATTCTTATGTTAGATGATTGAGTTATCTCCTTTAGAGATAATTGTTATAATATATGATCTTGCAGGTGCATTATCGTTCAGTTTATCTAACTGATTTGTTTAGCTAGACTGACCCGTGTATTTTATACTCGGGTCAGACTGAGTTGTTTCAGGTTAGGTGCTTTTGGACTTGGCCTATTTTGCTTCCGCATGGACTATTCAGCTTGTTCCTTTTTGTTTAAAGCTTTTTGTGTAGTCCTTTTTGTTGTAACTCAGATATATGTACTCATCTGGAATCGTCTGTATATTGTGGTTTTCTATACCACTTGACATGTATTATTTTGTAAACTCTGTTATGTATCTGTATATGTGTATATGATGATCTACTGTTCTGTGATGTATATTACATTTGAGTTGTTATATTCTATTCTGATAGATCCTTAAACCACCTATGGTTTTGTTTTAAATATTCATTGGGTATGTCGACCTGCTTGGTATGTTTATTGTCGATGTATTCAATAGATAGTTAGAGCAAGGCTATAGATGGTCGCTCCCAACCAGCCTTATTCTCCGTGTTAGTTGACGGCATTACCCTGTAGTGTCCTTGGCTAGCGTGGGTATAGAGGTGGGGCGTCGCATTGACTGTAGGCGTTATTAAAAAGAATTTTTATATACATACACCTAACTTAGATAAACCGAGGCCAGATATACCATCGTGCACTGTCTTTCGGACTCACGTGAGAAGGGTACAGAGTATGCTGAGTGAACATACGTGTTTGAACACATGATTCTAGGTGTTAAAACTATATACATCTATGCAAAAAAATTCTATTTTTTTAAAAGAGAGAGTTTTGCAAAATCATCTTAGCACCATTTAACTTAGAAGATACAAATGTTATATCCTTTATTTTAAATTTACCACTTTTTGTAAACAATGATTTTCATTTAGAATATACTTCATAATTAACACATATGCACCTTCATATATACTATTTAAATCATTGTCATTTGTAATCAAACTTCATTTTTATTTTTGTTAAGACAAATAAATTTTCAAAAATTTCAATTTATTAACCAAAACTTTTACTTATCCTATAGTGCTTCTTTAAAAATAAATCAAAATGCTAAAGTGAAAATGTTTTTGAGATTTAGAAGTTTTAAGATTTTTTTTAGATAAAGGAAAATGAAAATTCAAAAATGCCATGAAAAAATAAAAAAAAGTATGAAAATGAGACTCCCCCCACTTAATGTTTAATTGTGTCCCCATAGTCAATGCATGATATAATGAGTGTAACGGGGAAAAATATGTACATATTTACGAAAAAGGGTTAACATTCATGTTAGACGTAGCTTGGGTCACGAAGGATCATGAGCTCCTCCTCTTGGTTATTTGGCAATTCCAAGAAAGGTTTCGAACGGTGACCGTTGACTTTGAAAATCAATCCATCCCTCGGGTTTTCTATTTCTACGGCACCATGTGGAAAAACAGTTCGTACCACAAATGGTCTGGTCCATCTCGATTTAAGTTCTTAAGGAATAAATGAAGTCTTGAGTCATATAAAAGAACTTTCTGGTTAGGCGAAAACGGTTTCCTTAGGATTGACTTGTCATGAAAAAAATTTGTTCTTTCTTTGTAAATTTTCTCGTTTTCAGATGCGTCGTTCCTAAGTTATTCTAGTTCATTGAGTTATGGTTTTCAGTTTTTGCCAACTTTCTCAAGATCAAAATTTAAGTTCTATACTGCCTACAACGCTTTGTGTTCGATTTCGATAGGTAAATGACGATTTTTCCCGTAAACTAAACGAAATGGGGACATCCCAAGGTTAATTTTAAAAGCAGAACAGTAAGCCCAAAGCGCGTCAGTCAATTTCTAAGACCAATCTTTTTGATTTTTGTTAACAGTTTTCTCCAAGATTTATTTTATTTGTCGATTTGAAACTTCAACTTGGCCACAAGTCTGAGATGATACGGAGTAGATAACATGTGGGTTATCGAGTATTTTTTCATAAAAGTTTCAAAAGAATGGTTATAAAAATGGGTACCGTTATCATTGATTATTGTGCGAGGTGCGTCGAACCTTGAAAAGATGTTTTCTTTGAGAAATTTCACAACAATTCTATGGTCGTTGGTTTTGTAAGGGACTACTTTGACCAATTTTGAGACGTAATCGACAGGGAGAAGGATATACAAGTTTCCAAAAGAATTGGAAAATGGTCTCATAAAGTCGATACCCCAAACATCAAAGATGTCAATCGTAAGAATGGGGTTTAGAAGGATCTTATCTCATCGAGAAATTCGTCCAAGCATTTGACATCGATCGCACGTTTTACAAAATTCAAATGAGTCATTGAAAATAGAAGGCCAATAGAAACCACATAGAAGCACTTTTCCATAGTTTTTCGAGGACCGAAATGTCCACCGCACGCTTGATCGTGGAAAATGAAAGAACACTCCTGATCTCATTATTTGAAATGCAACGTCGGATGATTTGGTCGGGGCAATGTTTGAACAAGTATTGATCATCCCAATAAAAATATTTCACTTGGGACATGAATATTTATTTGTCCTGTTTGGACTAAAATGAGGGAGTTTCTTTAGTGACTAAGTAGTACACTATATCAGCGTACCATGGGTCGATAGAAATTAAAAGAAATTGTTCATCGGAGAAGTTCTCATTGATTGGCAAAGAAGATGGTGCGTTCAAAAGACGAGATAAGTGATCGACTATGATATTATCGGATCCTTTCTGTCTTTGATTGTAAGGTCAAATTCTTAAAGTAAAATGATCCAACGAATTAAATGGATTTAGCACCCTTTTTAGTGAAGAGATATCGAAGCGCGGAGTGGTCCGTGAACACGGTAATGTGTGAACCTATCAAGTAAGGTTGAAATTTTTCGAGCGCAAAAATGATAGTTAGAAGCTCTTTTTCAATTGTTATGTAGTTGAGTTAAGTGTCATTCAAAGTCATACTCATGTAATAAATAATGTGAAGGATCTTGTTGTTGTGTTGTCCTAAGACAGCACCAACTACAAAGTTTGAAGCGTCACACATTATTTCAAATGGGATATCCCAATTGGGTGCGCAAATGATTGGAGATGAAATGAGTTCTTTTTTAAGACGTTCAACATAAGAGATACACTCGGAGTTGAAATCGAAATGGAACGTATTTTCCAAGAAGAGTCATCAAAGGACGAGCGATTTTGCTAAAATCTTTCACAAAACGTCGGTAAAAGCCACCGTGCCCTAGAAATGATCGAATATCCTTCACAAATTTGTTAATGGGTAGATTTGTAATTACGCTAACTTTCACTTTGTACTTTGTCTACCTCAATGCCTTTATTTGAGATGATATGTCCAAGGACTATGCCTTGCTTTACCATAAAGTAGCATTTTTCCCAATTCAAAGTCAGATGTTTTTCTTTACATTGATTTAGAATCAACTCGAGATGGTGTAAACATTCGAAAAAAGAATTGCTAAAGATAGAAAAGTCATCCATAAAAACTTGTAGAAAGCGTTCAAATATGTCGGAAAAAATGTCAACCATGCATCGTTGGAAAGTAGCAGGAGCGTTACAAAGTCGAATGACATACGTCGATAAGCAAAGGTGCCGAATGGATACGTGAAATTTGTTTTCTCTTAATCTTCTGGAACGATTGGAATTAAGTAATACCCGGAATAACCATCAAGGAAGCAGTAAAATTCATGGCCGGCTAAACGTTTGAGCATTTGGTCAATGAAAGAAAGATGGAAGTGATCTTTACGTGTTGCGGCATTTTGTTTTCGATAGTCAACGCAAACACGCCAACCCATTTGAGTATGAGTTAGAATAAGTTCGTTTGAATTGTTCTTGACAAAGTTAGCCCGGAATTTTTCGGTACGACATGAATTGGGCTGACTCATGAACTATTAGAGATTGGGTAAATGATTCCGTTGTCGAGAAGTTTAAGAATTTCATCACGCACCGCATCTTTCGTTTTTGGATTAAGCCTTCGTTGCATGTCACGAACATGTAGGATCGATTTCACCCTAAAGGAGGGGTGAATAGGGTGATGATATTAATTATAAAAATTATTGCATAAGTTTATAAAATATTTTGAACACAGATATATCAAAATAATAGCAACACGGATAATAGAAGAATAATAAATGTGGAAATAGAATGACACAGAATTTACGCAGCTTCAGCAAAACCCTGCCTACATGCTGCCCTCAATGTTTGTATAAGAAATTAAGTAGTCAGACGCTTACACACGTAAACTCGCGACACTCGCTATCGACTAGCCTTAACTCTACGCTCAAAACCCTACCATAACTCAGCCACTTATTTGCGAATTCTCAAACTACGCCACGTAGTTTATAAGCTAGTCAAACGACTAGAAATTACAACAGATTAAAATGGAAAATACAATTTAAACATAATTTAAAACAAAAGAAAACAAAAACCCAAATTAAAACCCTTTTATTATAGACCAATACTAATGAAAAGAAGGCCGGCCAATTTCTTTTATTTCTTTTATTTCTTTATCGGCCTGATTTCTCTTTTATATGCTCCGTTCCTTTCCTTTGTGAAAATGGCGGCCGTTCCTTGTGAAAAATATTAGCCTTGTTCGTTTCTAAAAATTAGGGCTTTTTGAAGTATCGACTTTAAATTGATCGATTAAATGATTATTCGCGTGTAGCTTTGATCGATCGTTTCCTCGTTGCTCACTTCGGCTGCTTCGACGAGTTTAATTTTTGCTTCGGTATGTAATTTATGCTTTTGTGCTTTAATGTTTTTCATACTTGAACTCGATGATTTGAAAGCCGATGATGATACTGTTTATATAGGGTTCGAATCCCTATTTTCTCGTTCGTCTGATAGTTGTTTGATTTCGTCAATTGATTTGCGTTGGCCATTGATCTTCGTTTGGATGCTTGAGATGATTACTGACGTTTTCAATTTACCCGAATAACACGGTGTTGATTTCGAACTGTTCATTTTTCTTGGCCACTATGGGGTTGATTTTGGTATTTTGATTTTTTGACCCATGGCTTGATTTCTTGGCTGCCACGGCTTGTTTGATTTCGTGGACACCACGGCTTGATTTGCATTTGACTTCGGTCACTTGATTTTGTGAAAATACGAACTTGTTCGACACTCTGTTGACATCGGCCAGTTGATACTGATGCTTGATGTTGACCATTTTCTTTTTGACTTCGGCACTGACGATATGTATAAATTTTGTAGTTGAAGTTTGTTTTGATAAATTTCTACTTGGATTTATGACATCCCTTGGTTCTGATTGTGGTTGACTTCGGCATTTGATTCTTCTGTGTGAATTTATGACTTTGCTTTTGGTCACTTGATATTGATAATGTGATGTTGTTTTGTACATTTCTTCAGTTCGGTTGTCATATATGTGAAGCAGTGTTGCATTCCTTTGTGCTTGACTCTGGCAATTTGTGTTTACTGCCTCTTTGATCATTTTTGAGATTTAACTATTGATCCATGATTTCGAAATTGATGTATATCATTAGTTTGGAACTGGTACATGATGCTTGTATTCATCTGGAAGTTTTTTGTTGCTTTGTCTTTGTTTTGCTGTTTCATGGCTTTGGCATGATTATTATGATCTTGTTCACTGAACTGTTGTATCACTTGGTGTTCATTAGCTTTGGCTTTTCTCTGGTCATTGGCTGATCTAAGTTTACTTGTTCACTTTGTTATAGCATTGTGTACATGTGTCCACATTGATGTTTATGCATTTGCCACTGTTTGTTCACTTTGATTCTGCTGTGTTCTATTGCATGTCAGCACAGGTGTATGCATTCATTTTTCACTTGTGTACTGTCTGGTTCATATCGCATTGCTCTCTCTGTTAAACTATTTATTCAAGTCTGCATATATGTGCATATATACATTTGTATGTGTGTATGCATATATTGTTGGATTTGTACTGAGCTTGAGTTGTTTTCGTGCATTCGTTTTATGCTGTAACTTGTTGTATTGAGTTGCACCTTCTATTGTATTGTGTCTGGTTCGGTCTTGTACCACTTGAGTCTGCACTTGCATTGTTTCTGACCTTTTGGCACACAGTCTTCATTTCTATTTGGTTTGTATCAAGTCAGTTGTGTTCATGGATTTCTGTAGTTCACTGTATTGTGGTTATGCATTTGTTCGAACTTGTCACCACTGTATCATTTACTGATTTACTTGATTTCATGATTCACCACTGAGACTGCTGTTTCATGACTTCGACATATATGCTGTTTGCAACTGTTTCATTTGATGTCTTGTAGCTGCATTCATTTTGTTTGCAGTTTTTCCCTTGTTTGGTTTGTGGTGCACGTGCTTGCTCAGTTGTATTGTGTTGTCCTGTTGCACTATAAGCTTGCTTTAACCTAAACTGATCTAGTTGCTTCCATATCATCGCTGATTTGAGCTTTGTTATCACTACATGTATGTATACATGTGTATATACATATGTATATATATGTTTGTGCATTGTCTTCATATAGTTTGTACCACTGTCTTTATGCAATGTTAGGTTCAAATTGCATTTGTACATTTGGATTGTGGTCGAGGCCTGTTTTAGTTGTCTTGACCATTTTCATGAACTTGCACCTGTGTTGAATCCAACTTGGAGCTCGGGTTTGACCTTGTGCTGATATTGTGATATTATTTTTATTGCACTTGAGTTGAACCCGGCGTTTTGGGTTTGACCTGTGCTCACCTGTCCCTGTAATTTTATCAAGTGTATATACCAGTGTGCACGGCCTTGTGGCATGTACACTGATACACTGTGCATGTCACAAGCTGTTCGTGTATGATGAATTCGAATTTAAATGATGGCGAACAACCCAAATAACCGAGGCAAATATTATTTTCAAAATCCACATTTTATTTTATACTGCAAAAATATTTCTTTTTCAATTTTACTGCGTCAATATTTATTTTTGCAGATTGCTCAGATGCTGGATTCAGTTTAGAGTGAAGTTGAAGATAAAATACGAGTTAAGTGAATGAGTGATATGTAGCGAGGTCAAATGTAAATGTGAATCGTGATGTAATCAAAATTGTACTGTAATAGAAATTGTATATATATAGTGAGAGCTTGAAATTTGTACTATTCAAAAATTGTAATAAATATTTGTTTGAATAAAATATCCGTTTGAATTCAAATTCTGTGTTATTTATTTTATTCATCAAATATTTATTTAATCTGTGAAAATAAAGTAGTACATTAACAACTACATTTAAATGAATATATATATGTTTATTATCATCAAACAAAAATCAATTTGGCTTGATATGGCCTGATTTATTACACTTGTGGCAGATGATCTCTTATTTTTCTGAATTGTCTAGAACTTTCTTTATTCTTCTCTTTACTTGATGATTTTTGGTCGGATTGCCATATTTGCGATTCCACTTTTTAAATCTATTTATTAATAATGCTAATTCAGCTTCACCATCATCATCATCATCATCTTCATTTTTAGTTGTTCCTTTGAGAACTATTGATTTCTTTCGAGTGTCACCTCCTTCACGCTCTTCCTTGAGTTTCATTTCTAGCTCATAAGTGGTGAGATTTCCAATGAGCTCTTCCACCTTAATTTGTTTCAAATCCTTTGATTCTTGAATAGCTGTGACTTTTGCTTCAAAACTCCATGGAAGGACTCTGAGAATTTTTCGAACTATTTCTGATTCCGTGTATGATTTTCCAAGAGCTTTGATTTGTATACAATATTGGAAAGTCATCCGTACATCTCTTTGACATTTTCTTCCTTGGCCATTGTGAAATTCTCGTATTCACTTCTTAGCATGGCAAGGCGAGATTCTTTGACTTGAGATGTTCCTTCGTGAGTCACTTCGAGTGTGTGCCATATTTCCTGCGCAGTTAGACAATGTGAGACACGATTAAATTCAAATTGATCCAATGAACAGATGATAGAATTCATAGCTTTAGCATTAGCATTTTGTAATTTATTTTCTAGTTCTATCCATTGATCCATCGGTTTAACTATTTCCTAATTATCTACAATTATAGTTGGTGCTCTATAACCTGTCTCAACAATATTCCAAGCGTCAATTCAGAAAAAAATTCATTCTATTTTTCCAGTAGGTGTATTCACCATTGAACATTGGTGGTCTAACTATGGACTGACCCTCAGCAAAAGCATTATTAAAAGAAGCCATTTTAAAACTTCAACTTTTAAAAAAAAATCGATTTTTGAAAAAAATCAAATTTTTAAAAACAAAAGCCGACTTCTATCCCTAGCTCTAATACCACTTGTAGGATCAATTTCACCATAGAGGGGGGCGAATAGGGTGATGATATTAATTATAAAAATAATTGCAGAAGTATATAAAATATTTTCAACACAGATATATCAAAATAATAGCAACACGGATAATAGCAGAATTATAAATGCAGAAATAGAACGACACAGAATTTACCCAGCTTTGGCAAAACCTTGCCTACGTGCTGCCCCCAAGATTTCTACTAGAAATTAAGCAGTCAGACGCTTACACACGTAAACTCGCGACACCCGCTATCGACTAGCCTTAACACTACGCTCAAAACCCTGCCACAAATCAGCCACTGAGTTGCGAATTCTCAAACTACGCCACGTATTTTGTCCCCTAGTCACACGACTAGAAATTACAACGGTTTAAAGTGGAAAATACAATTAAAACACAATTTAAAACAAAAGAAAACAAAACCTTAATTAAAACCCTTTTATTATAAACCAATGCTAAGAAAGAAGGCCGGCCTAATTTCTTTTATTTCTTTATCGGCCTGGTTTCTCTTTTATATGCTCTGTTCCATTCCTTTGTGAAAATGGCGGCCGTTCCTTGTGAAAAATATTTGCCTCGTTCGTTTCTAAAAATTAGGGCTTTTTGAAGTGCCGACTTTAAATTGATCGATTAAATGGTTATTCGCGTATAGCTTTGATCGATCGTTTCCTCGATGCTCACTTCGGCTGCTTCGACGAGTTTAATTTTTGCTTCGGTATGTAATTTATGATTTTGTGCTTTAATATTTTTTGTACTTGAACTCGATGATTTAAAAGTCGATGATGATACTGTTTATATAGGCTTTGAATCCCTATTTTCTCATTCATCTGATAGTTGTCTGATTTCGTCAATTGATTTGCGTTGGACATTGATCTTCGTTTGGATGCTTGAGATGATTACTGACTTTTTCAATTTACCTGAATAACACGGTGTTGATTTTGAACTGTTCATTTTTCTTGGCTACTACGATGTTGATTTTGGTATTTTGATTTTTTGACCCACGGCTTGATTTTTTGGCTGTCATGGCTCGTTTGATTTCGTGGCCACCACGGCTTGATTTGCATTTGACTTCGGCCACTTGATTTTGTGAAAACACGAACTTGTTCGACATTCTGTTGACATCGACCAGTTGATACTGATGCTTGATGTTGACCATTTTCTTTATGACTTCGGCACTGACTATATGTATACATTTTGTTGCTGAAGTTTGTTTTGATAAATTTCTACTTGGATTTATGACATCCCTTGGTTCTGATTGTGGTTGACTTCGGCATTTGATTCTTCTGTGTGAATTTATGACTTTGCCTTTGGTCACTTGATATTGATAATGTGATGTTGTTTTGTACATTTCTTCACTTCGGTGGTCATGTATGTGAAGCAGTGTTGCTTTCCTTTGTGCTCGACTCTGGCCATTTGTGTTTACTGCCTCTTTGATCATTTTTGAGATTTAACTATTGATCCATGATTTCGAACTTGTTGTACATCATTAGTTTGGAACTGCTACATGATGCTTGTATTCATCTGGAAGTTTTATGTTGCTTTGTCATTGTTTCGCTGTTTCATGGCTTTGGCATGATTATTATGATCTTGTTCACTGAACTGGTGTATCACTTGGTGTTCATTAGCATTGGCTTTTCTCTGGTCGTTGGCTGATCTCAGTTTACTTGTTCACTTTGTTGTAGCATTATGTACATGTGTCCACATTAATGTATATGCATTTGCCACTATTTGTTCACTTTGATTCTGCTGTGTTTTATTGTGTGTCAGCACAGGTGTATGCATTCATTTTTCACTTGTGTACTGTCTAGTTCATATCGCATTGCTCTCTATTAATTTGTTTATTCAAGTCTGCATATATGTGCATACATACATTTGTATGTGTGTATGCACATATTATTGGACTTGTACTGAGCTTGAGCTATTTTTGTGCATTTGTGTTATGCTGTAACTTGTTGTATTGAGTTGCACCTTCTGTTGTATTGTGTCTGGTTCGGTCTTGTACCACTTGAGTATGCACTTGCATTGTTTTCGACCTTTTGGCACATAGTCTTCATTTCTATTTAGTTTGTATCAAGTCAGTTGTGTTCCTGGATTTCTGTAGTTCACTGTATTGTGGTTATGCATTTGTTCGAACTTGTCACCACTGTATCATTTACTGATTTACTTGATTTCATGATTCACCACTGAGACTGTTGTTTCATGACTTCGACATATATGCTGTTTGCAACTGTTTCATTTGATGTGTTGTAGCTGCATTCATTTTGTTTGCAGTTTTTCCCTTGTTTGGTTTGTGGTGCACTTGCTTGCTCAGTAGTATTGTGTTGTCCTGTTGCACTATAAGCTTGCTTTAACCTGAACTGGTCTGGTTGCTTCCATATCATGGTTGGTTTGAGTTTTGCTGTCACTACTTGTATGTATACATGTGTATATACATATGTATATATATGTTTGTGCATTGTCTTCATATAGTTTGTACCACTGTCTTTATGCAATGTTAGGTTCAAATTGCATTTGTACATTTGGATTGTGGTCGAGGCTTGTTTTAGTTGTCTTGACCATTTTCATGAACTTGCACCTGTGTTGAATCCAACTTGGAGCTCGGGTTTGACCTTGTGCTGATATTGTGATATTATTTTTATTGCACTTGAGTTGAACCCGGTGTTTTGGGTTTGACCTGTGCTCACCTGTCCCTGTAATTTTATCAAGTGTATATACCAGTGTGCACGACCTTGTGGCATGTACACTGAGACACTGTGCATGTCACAAAGCTGTTCGTGTATGATGAATTCAAATTTAAATGATGACAAACAACCCAAATAACTGAGGCAAATATTATTTTCAAAATCCACATTTTATTTTATACTGCAAAAATATTTCCTTTTCAATTTTACTGCGTCAATATTTATTTTTGCAGATTGCTCAGATGCTGGATTCAATTTAGAGTGAAGTTGAAGATAAAATACGAGTTGAGTGAATGAGTGATATGTAGTGAGGTCAAATGTAAATGTGAATCGTGATGTGATCAAAATTGTACTGTAATTGAAATTGTTTATATATAGTGAGAGCTTGAAATTTGTACTATTCAAAAATTTTAATAAATATTTGTTTGAATTAAATATCCGTTGAATTCAAATTCTGTGTTATTTATTTTATTCATCAAATATTTATTCAATCCGTGAAAATAAAATATTACATTAACAAATACATTTAAATGTATATATATATATATATATATATATATATGTTTATTATCATCAAACAAAAATCATATATTCGCATATTCAACATAACATGCTTGGCATCGTCGATTAATTGGATGTGATGTTGAACAAGAGTGGGACTAATTCCCTTTATATCGAAGATCAAACATCCCATCGCTTCCTTGTTTTTGGATAGGTTTGAAAGTAAAGAGGTTTCTTGATTGAGAGAGAGAAAGTCGTAGAAATTATGATGGGAAATGTTTCGTCATCACCTAAATATGTGTACTTAAAATGATTGGGAAGTGGTTTGAGGTCCAACTTCGAAAGTTGCTCGATTAAAAAATTGGATTGAGATTCGGACTCAACTGGAAGCGATTCAAAGAGAAGAATGCATTTAATTTCGTTGGGAATTTCGTGAAACAATTTTTCGTACTCGGCTTCGCGTTCGTTGTTAAGGTCAAGTGTCGATTTTGCATGTATTGCACTAACTTCTAACGTTTGGTCGCGAGGTTCATTCGATTTGCTTTCAAGATTGAAAATATTAAGATCCAAAGTCACGTTGCCAAGAGATATTTTCATCGAACCGTTACGATAATTGATTAAGGCATTTGAGGTGGCTAAGAATAGTCGGCCTAAAATCAATGGAATTTGACTTGCGGGATTTGCCACGGGTTGTGTTTCGAGAACGGTAAATCAACGAAAAATATGAATTACGCTACTAGAACGAGCACGTCCTCGATTTCTCCCATGGGCTTCTTAATGGAATGATTGGCAAATTGAAGCGTAACTTTGTGGGTTTGAGCTCACCTAAGCCTAATTGTTCGTACACGGAGTACGGGATCAAGTTGACCTCGCGCCTAAGTTTATCAAACATTTGTTAATCGTCATGTCTCCAATTGTATACGAAATCATAGGGCAGCCAGGATCTTTGTATTTAATGGGCATGGATTGGGACAAGACTTCACTCAAGCCGACGGCTAAGAAGATTTTTTTGGACACTTGAGTTTGTCACTTTTGGATACACAATTTCTTAAGAAATTTCACGTATGTTGGGACTTGCTGAACGATGTCAAGAAGCAGAATGTTAACTTTGACTTGTTTAAAAATTTCAAACATCTTTTCCATTTGGTCCGAGTGTTTTTTGGTTCGGAGAAGATGTGGAAATGAGACACGATACTCAATAGGCAGGTCTACTTGAGTAGAAGAAGAATTTTGATTGGCATTCGATTCTACGTTTGGCTTTTGTTTAGATTTGTTTGTTGTTTTAGAATTTCCGAGAGAGGTTTCCACGAAATCATTTGGATGAACGGCTTGATTATCGATTTGTTTACCAGAACGTAGAGTAATGATAGCACTCAATTGGGTGGCATTGCTATCTTGAACTACATGGGCTTGATTTGGATTTGCATTTTGATTTCTGGGATTTGGAAGGGGCTGGCTTGGGAATGTACCTCGTTCGCGTTCACTTAAAGACGTGGCTAATTGACTCATTTGCATTTCAAGTTTTGCAATCGATTGGTTTGTGTTTTTCATATATGAGGTCAATAATTTTTGCAAATTGATGTTTGATTGAAGGCTTTGAGTAGTTGTTTTAGCCAACGTTTCAAGAGTTTTCTCAAGTGATATAAAACGTTTATCCTCTTGGGAAGGATGAGCAGAATTTGGTTCAAGATTTGATTGTTGCGGTTGATTATGAGACGGACCCACAAAGTTTGGTTGAAAATCGTTAGGCTGAAAGGGAGCATTCAAAGCATTATTCGGGAATGCTTGAAAACTAGGATGATCGTATTCATGTTGGGATTGTTTTGGTTCCAAGCAAAATTTGGTTGATTTCTCCAACCAAGGTTGTACGTTTGAGAAAATGGGTCATTTTTGCTTTATTGAAAGCATTGATTTGTTCGACAAAATTGGGACACTGATCAGCTATATGATTAGGATCGTTGCATTTATAACACATGAGTTGGGAAGCTTGGTTCATTTGATCTGATGAGTAAACATTGTCGAATTTTTTAGTCGTTGCGTCGATCTTAGCTTCTAAAGCAAAAGAAGATCCTATCGAGTGTGCATTCGATCGTGAGTAAATTGATTTTTCGTTCGAATGTTCCTATTGGGATGACTTTTCAGCAAGGTTTTCAAGAAATTGCTAAGAATCATCGTGATGTTGGGAAAGAAAGCTGCCTTGGCACATTGATTCAAGCATAGTTCATGAGTTGTTTTCGATTCCATCGTATAAGATTTGGCGAATCGTCCATTTTTCAAAGTTATGCTGTGAACATTTTATCAAAAGCTCTTTGAATCTTTCAAAATATTTTCCGAATTGTTCTCCCTTGAATTAATTAAAATTTACAATTTCGTTTCGGATTCTACTTGTTTTTTCCAAGGGGTAATTTTTTTTTAAAAAAAGCTTTTATAAATTCTTCCCAAGTTTTAATCGAGTTCGATGGTAAGCTGTACAACCATTTTTCAATGTAATCCGTAAGAGTGAATGAGATTAATCGAAGTTTGATTCCGTCATCGGAAAGTTGTTGGAGTTTAAGGTTGCGCAAACTTGTTCGAATTTAGTCAAGAAAATGTATGGATCATCGTGCTCGATATTGCCAAATTTTGAAAGCGTGGCAACATAGTTTGAGTGAATTTGGAAATGGTTACCCGTTGGGGCAGGTAATGTGATTCAAGATGGAATAGAAACTCTAATGGAAAAGATTCTATCCATAAGAGTTCGAGGACGTTCTCCTTCGCCATTTCGGGAGGATCGTCTGTTTGAGTTAAGCGGTTAGTTATTTAATCGCGAGTCCAACAATTTGTTGTTGTGTCACGAGTCCAAGTACTCATGCACAAGTGAAAGTCGAGAAGAGAAAGAAGTTAGAAACGAGTTTAGAGAATGAAAGATGATTTGAAAAACAAAGTGAAAATTTTGTTTGTTTTTTTTTGCAAGGAAGAAAACTATTAACCAAGTGAAATTTATTTTCAAAAGAGAAGTTTGATTTTTGTTTTGTTTTTTCTTTTCAATTTTTTTTTATATGTTTGTTTTTGTAATTTTTTTAAGTTTTCGGATTTTCAAATATTTACCAAAGAAAAAAATTGTTTTTTTTATAAAATGGGAATTTGATTTTTTTTTCTTTTTGAAAAGATTTTATATTTTTTGGATTTCTTTCCTTTTTGATTGTAAAATTTCAAAGGAAAAGAAAAATGATATTTTTTGGATTAAAAACTAAGTTAAGTAAAATTTACAATTTATTTTGGATTTTGGATTTTTTTTTAATATGTCTGAACTAATACAATTAAATGAATGCAAATGATGTAATTATAGTTTTCTATCCTTAGTAGTTCCTAACCCAAAATTGTATAATCACACTTTGTCTTAAATCAACAAAAATATTTCAAAGCGAGGTAACGGGCAGGAGTTATCGGTGCACCACGAATCGCCATAACAATGCAGCCGAAGGTTAAAGTACCTTCATAGGAACAACCACCGTAATATTTACGAATCACCGTAATATTTAGAAATTGTTATTACTCTGCCGTAGCCTAGACACCAAGAAATAAAATTGTTCAAAGAAAACAATTGTGAAGATATAATTAAGCCTTAGATGAGCTCGTGACATCCTTAAGTCAAATGTCTAACCTTTATCATTTGTCAAATTTTACGATGAAATGCGATTTGTGGGTTAAGGAAAGGGTGATGAAATCCTTCACCTTATGTGAATCTGAGTATTGCCCTTAGAAAATAAAAAAAAGGTAAGATGAATGCAAAGAAAAAATTAAACGTGAATTTACAATGCAACTAAAATGAAGTTTGTTTTTATTTTTGGATTTTAATTTTTTTTTATAAATGCAAATGCAAGCAACCAACATTACAATTCAAATAAAAACTAAGGAAAATGACACAATACCAAAGCGTGCAGAATCATTAGTAATTTTTTGTAGCGGTGACGTTTTTGTAAGAAAACAAGCAGTCATTATTATTTTGGCAAACATTTCTGTCTCCTGCAATTTTCTGTTTTGACAACCTGAAATTTAGAAACAATATATATAACTTTTTTTTCTTTTTGAAAAGAACTAAAAAATGGAAAACAAAACAAAATAAACAAATAAATGAACAAACTAAAGCAAATTGTCCTTTTTTTTTGGAAGAGAACCGAGAAAAATTTGAAACTAAAGCAAATTGTTCACTATTTTTCTTTAACAAACCAAGACTAAATAATTAAAAACAAAATAAAATACACTAAGACTTATCCCAAAACCCGGCCCAACCAAATCAAAGGCAACCTGCATATCCTGCTCCAAATTCATCAATTATTCACAAACAACAATCGCAACCCAAACTCACTAAATTTTCAGAATTTCAATACGAGTTTTTGGTGAGTTTTGGGTTAAATTTGGGGGGGGGGGGGGGGGTGGTGTTCGATTTTTGGGTTGTTCAATTTGGAGTGATTTAGGTGAGTGGAGGCGGTCACGATTGGGTCACGATTTGGTGGCGATGTTGATGCTCGATGTTGCTGAAGTCGCGCGACTTTTTGTAGTTAGGGGATGTCATGGTTGCTTTGGTGTCTTTCCTAGAAGTGGCGGTTTTGGGGAAAAAGGCAATTGTGGTGTTCGGTGTTTCGGTTGAAGGGAGGTTGTTCGGGTGGTTTCGAGTTATCAATTGAGTGTTTGATTTGTGCTTTTGAGCTTTGGTTGTTGCGAGTTGGATTGCGATGTGGTTAACGGGGTGGTCGGAGATGGTGAAAGAATGGGAATGGATGGTTGCAAGGGGGTTCAGGCGAGTGGGTTAGGTTGCGTTTTGAAGTAGAGGATTGTGGTAGAGTTTAGAAGGTTAGAGATGGTGATAAGAGTGATTGGCTAGGGGATTTTCTTGTTTCTGGTGAACAAACTGGTGTTGCAGGGAAGGGTGGTTTGTGATGACTGTGTTTTGTGTGTGGCAGCTTGATGAAGTAGATGGAGATATGTAGGGGTAATGAAGTGATGTAATGGTCAGGTTTTGTGATAAATGGAACAGTGAGATGCTCTAAAAGTAAGCTCGGAAATTCAGGTATGCTTTTGTGATGGTGCTGCTAGTTGCACTGGTGGTTTGGAAGAGATTGTAGGCAGTAAGGTATGCAGATGGTTGCTGTGGTGATGGGAAGTTGTGTGAAATGGTGACAGCAGTGGGTTGTTGAGTGCGCAGCAGATATTAGAGTGGTATATTAGGCTGGAGGAAGTTGGTATGACAGGGATTTGGGATTTGTTGAGGCAGTTGTGAGTCGATGATTATAGATGAGAGGAGTGAAGGCTGTTGCCCCCTTATTGGCGGATGGTTTGTTGTCGTGGAGATTGACTGGGGTGATGACCGGATGAAGGCAGTAAATATTTGTGAGGTAGAGGAGTGTTGTGTAGTTGAAGTGGCTGCTGTGGAGAAGTGTGTATGTATAGGTAGCGGTGATTTGAAGGGAGGTCGTTGATTTCGAGGTGAGTTGTTTGAGGCGGCTGCAGAAGTGAAGAGCTGGAGTTCGACTATGGTCTGCTGGTTAGGTGGTAGGAGTGTTGCTTTTCAGGCGAGAAGGGGATAATGGAGACGTTTGAATTAGAAATAGGCAGAACAGTGGGAGGCACTGCAGTGGTAGTATGGCCAGAAGAAGTGGTGGATGAAGCAATCATATGTTGGAGAATTGTATGTGGTTGTGTTGTGATGGTTCAAGTCAGTTGAATGTAGTGATTAAGTTGAGAGATGGACAGTTGATGTACAAGTTTGGGTTGTTATGGCTTGTGGTTGTTTGTGATGAAGTGGAAGTGGTGTTGTATTGGGTTGTAGTGCACAGTTGGGTTGTTGAGCTGCAGTAGAATGGAATGAACTGTTGTGTGGTCCAGGTTGAATGGTTAGAAATGTTGTAGAGGAGGGTATAAATGCAGTGTATATGAATCGTAGTTGTGGAGTTGTGGAGAAATTTGCAGTATTGCTGGTAGAGTGACGGATATAGTGTGGGTAGTTTGGTTAATTTGATGGGGTGAAGTTGATGAGGCAGTAGCTTGAAAGTGGTGATAGGTGGTAGATATGAAAGAAGCGGTAGTAAATAAGAGGTTGTTGTGTGATGTATGCAGGTATACAGTAGTCAATGAGATGGCTGTAGTAAATATGATGATATACAGTAGTCAATGAGATGGCTGTAGTAAATATGATGAGGCAGTGGGGTTTTGAATGCTCTGGTGTACGTGATTTTGTGGTGTTGAAGATGATGGGTATTGGATTGGTTATGGTAGGCAGAGGCAAGTAGCAGTTGTGGTATGGCTACAGTAGGCAACAGTAGGCAAAAATGTGCACAATTTGAACAGCGATATTTTTTTTTAATTGTAAATTCTAAATGCAACGTAAATTGTAAAAATGAAAAGCAAATTGAAAGTGAAATAAAATATTTTTGTTTTTGTTTTGAAATTGTGTATTTTTTTTAGAATATGAAATGCAAATAGAAAGGGTACACAATGAACATAAACAAATGAAAGCAAAATTCACACAAAAACACACAACAATATTTTTTTTTAAATGCAAACGAATACACAAAACAAACACACGATAAAAAAAATCAAACAAAAATAATACGAAGAATAGAAAATTAAAAATCAAACCAATTCCCTGGCAATGGTGCCAAAAACTTGTTTGATGATGAGTTTTCTATCGATTAGAAAATCGTCGATAAATTTCCAACTAAAATTTAACCGCAAGCGCACGGTGTATGATTATAGCACATACGCGAGTATGGGTCGATTCATAGGGAATTGTTTAGATTTTGAAATTCTATTCAATCAAATTAAACCAAAGTCGAGGGATTATTAACTAACTAAAAGAAAGTAAAAACAAGCTAAAACCAAGAAGAATAAAAATATGAGATTAAAGAGCAATTTAGAGGCAAATCCGCTCTCATGATCACAGAAATCAATATAATGAAATTGTGATATCTTTTTGGTCATTTGTGGGTTTAGTTGATGCATTTTTCATAAGCATGGCCTAATTGCGTTTTAATTAACATACTTAAACCATCAAACATTAGTGCACCCTCTAACCCACTTATCAACTTTAATGAAAATGACATGAAATTAAAAGTAGAATCTATTTTAATCATGGCATATTAACTATTGAATTCGAATCATAAACCATCAAATTTTGATTCTAAATCCACTTCCATTACCATGATCATATGTAGATGAAGAGACAATTAGTGATTCATATAATAAATATAGTCTATTTGTTTTGAACAACATAAGTTATCTGTAACGACCCGATTTTTCGATGCCCAAAAATCGACATTTATACGGCCACTGTATCAAATGACGAACAATCGAATGCTAGAAAATCGAATCAATAGGGCTAAAGAAGAAGGAGGTACAAGAAAAAAATAGAAAACAATATCAGAATCTCACAAACGCAGCGGAATAAAATATGGTATATAACATCGACTTTAAATACAAAGAATCTGTACCATCGTATATACATACATTTCTTAAAGTACAACAATCATTTCATCAAATCCGGATAGTTCAGTAACATGTCCTTACACAAGGAATAATAATCAAGTAGGAATTACGTCTCGTCATTCAGCTCGTCTCCTGAGCTCCACAATAGTCCATCCAAAATCTGTACTCTATAATACTCGGTCTGACCCGAGCATTATAGTTAAATAATACCCGAGTCAGTCTGGAAAACCACCATGAGAAAAAGACACCCAACTATATTATTAAAGTTTCAAAATCATTTTGAAATCAAAGGTATCTCATAAGACCACGCCACAAATAAACATGTCGGGTTTTTACCTTACGATAACCAAAACATTTCTTATAAAATCCTCTAATATTATAGTAGTGTCTATATACAAATACTTATTCAAATAGCCGAAATTGTTACATTATTAAATTTCAGCTAACAGGTATACAAACAAAACCGTAAAGGCATGTAGGGAAAATGGATTTACATCAATGGCAGGGCTATTGGGGTACCGTCTGTCATAGTACGTGGTCTAGATCAACGTACCGAGGATCCACCCTGATCCCCTGCATCACAAGAACAAAGCTACCCCTTACTGGATAGTCCGAATAAGTACACCCCGCGGTTGGGATCAGCAACCGCCCACACAGCCGAATATAAAGGGACATCTAGACAGGAGTGACCTTACCCTAATTGGTTGCTAGCCACTTAGCCTTGTATGTACCTCCCATGTTTTAGCCATTCCCGGTTGATGAGGCTCGAAGCTATGCATTACCTTTTTAGCACATAATCACTTAGAATGCTCATTGTCCTCCTGACGATGTTCTGAAAGCATTCGTCCATACAAGTCCGTTCCAGGTCCGAACGGAACGGAAGGCACTACTACTGTATCCATTTTGGAATCACCCTCAGGATTAGTAGCGATTAGCCCTTGCACTTCACTGCTCCATCTTCGACTCCAAAATCTTATCTTCCTCACGAAAACGTTCAAACCAGATCGAAATGGTTTTCGAAAAATTAATCCCGATCCCGGTCTCTTCGAAACGATCAGCGCATTGTCTAATATTGATAGTCGGTTATTTCACTATCACATAACATCCTCAAAATGCCATCAGGCCTTAATAATTTCCAAATTATTTATTTCAAAATATCCTCGCAAGATATTTTTTTACACTTCAACCCTTTTGAAACAATTTTCAAATCACTTCTCTCATGGAATAAATTTCCCAAATATTGTTTATTTCTACTGAAAATCACCAAGTCCAAATGCTTAGATTTTAAAATAATTTAAACCACAATTTCAAACACTTTATCAATGTCCTAATTAATTTCCAATTTACTCCAATTTAAAATAAATTCTTTTACTTACTCAATTTATTTCAAAACCCATTAACTTCATATTTTTATTCTTAATTATGATTAATAATCTTATTTAACTAAAAATACCAATTTCATACTTTTCCAAATTCCTTCTTTATTCTTTCCAATAAGTTTAAACCTTGAATTTTAAAATACGTTCTTTATTCTTTTAAATAATATCACTGAGTTTTAAAATTCATTATTTCCCCTTTTCTTTAGAATCTCCTTTCCCATACTCGGAATTTATTTATTAGAATTTAAAAATCACTTTTATTCTTTTCTAATTCATTCTTTAATTTATTCAAACCCTCTATAATTATTTTACTTAAAAATTCTCTCTTTTATTTTCTCATCAAAAACCCAATCTATATATTTTTGATAACTCAGTATACCCAAATATATTCAATCAAACCATAGCATCCAATATTTTCAATCACCAATATAATCTATCTCAGATTATCAAATAAATCATATCACAGAATATTAAAACAATCTAAATATTTTGAGGAATCTAGTTGGATCTCTCTAACCTGTTTCACTGCATCCACAGATGTTAGCACAATATAAAATACCAATACCACTTCGAGGTGGAATATCGCGATATATGGGGTTATATCATCTCATCCGCTATTATGCGGCGCATAGGGACTCATCCGCTATATAATGCGGGAAATCAATCACTTCAATATATATACTATATATACTACTATATACAACCAATAATTTAAATTAACTATTTAAATTAACCAAAAATCCTAGATGAGTAAGATTAACTCACCTTTGAATTTTATTTTGTAGTCCACTTCTGTCTCGGCTTGTTTTCATAACTTTTGAACTTGAATAAACAATTATACGATTTATTGACATTCGAGATAATCTAATAATTTATTTACCACTAAATAATATAATTTAAAATCTTTTAAATAAATACTAATCTAATATATTTATTTATTTATTCAGTTTGCAACCGATAATAGTTTCATTAATTACAGATCTACTTTACTGTAAAACTTTTGGAATTCGAGTTCATTGTAAACTTACGAATTCTCTGTTCTACCTTTACATTAAACATGCATGTAGGTATACTTGTATTTTTAATGTAAAGGTAGAGCAGAGAATTCGTCAGTTACAGTGAACTCGAATTCCGAAGCTTTACAATAAAGTAGATCTGTAGTTAATGAAACTATTATCGTCTGCAAACTGAACAAATAAATATATTAGATTAGAATTTATCTAAAAAATTGTAAATTAAATTATTTAGTGGTAAATATATTATTAGATTATCTCAAATATTAATAAATCGTGTAATTTTTATTCAAGGTCAAAAGTTATGAAAACAAGCCGAGACGGAAATGGACTACAAAACAAAAATCAAAGATGAGTTAATCTTACTCATCTCGAATTTCTGGTTAATTTAAATATTTAATTTAAATTATTGGTTGATGGATTGAATAGATTTGATGTGATAATATATATATAGTAGTATATATAGTATATATATTGGAGTGATTGATTTCCGTATTATATAGTGGATGAGACCCTATGCGCTGCATAATAGCGGATGAGATGATATAACCCCATATACCACGATATTTCACCTCAAAGTGGAATTGGTATTTTATATTGTGCTAACATCTATGGATGCAGGGAAACAAGTTGGAGAGATCCAACTAAATTCCTCAAAATATTTGGATTGTTTTAATATTCTGTGGTATGATTTATTTGATAATCTGAGATAGATTATATTGGTGATTGAAAATATTGGATGCTATGGTTTAACTGAATTTATTTGGGTAAACTGAGTTATCAAAAATATATAGATTGGGTTTTTGACGAGAAAATAGAAGAGAGAATTTTTAAGTAAAATAACTATAGAGGATTTGAATAAATTAAAGAATGAATTAGAAAAGAATAAAAGTGATTTTTAAATTCTAATAAATAAATTCCGAGTATGGGAAAGGAGATTTTGAAGAAAAGAGGAAATAATGAATTTTAAAACTCGGTGATATTATTTAAAGGAACAAAGAATGTATTTTAAAATTCAAGGTTTAAATTTATTGGAAAGGATAAAGAAGGAATTTGGAAAAGCAGGAAATTGGTATTTTCAGTTAAATAAGATTTTAAATCATAATTAAGAAGAAAAATATGAAGTTAATGGGTTTTGAAATAAATTGAGTAAGTAAAGGAATTTATTTTAAAATGGAGTAAATTTGGAAATTGATTTGGAAATTGATAAAGTGTTTGAAGCTGTGATTTAAATTATTTTAAAATCTAAAGTATTTGGACTTGGTGATTTTCAGTAGAAATAAACAATATGTGGGAAATTTATTCCATGAGAGAAGTGATTTGAAAATTGTTCCAAAAGGGTTGAGGTGTAGAAAAATATCTTGCGAAGATATTTTAAAATAAATAATTTGGAAATTATTAAGGCCTGGTGGTTGTTTGTGGTTGTTATGTGATAGTTAAATAACCGACTGCCAATATTGGACAATGCGCTGATCGTTTCAAAGAGACCGAGATTGGGATTAATTTTCCAAAAACCACTTCGATCAAGTTTGAACCTTTTCGTAAGGAAGACAAGAGTTTGGAGTCGAAAATGGAGCAATGAAGTGCAAGGGCTAATCGCTACTAATTCTGAGGGTTCCAAAATGGATGTAGTAGGAGTAGTGCCTTCGGTTTCGTTCGGACCCGGAACAGACTTGTATGGACGAATGCATTCAAAACATCGTCAGGAGGACGATGAGCATTCTAAATGATTGTGTGCTAAAAAGGTAACGCATAGCTTTGAGCCTCATCAACCGAAAATGGCTAAAACAAGGGAGGTGCACACAAGGCTAAGTGGCTAGCAACCAATTAGGGTGAGGTCACCCCTCTCTAGATGTCCCTTTTATATTCGGCTGTGTGGGCGGTTGCTGATCCCAACCGCGGGGTAAACTTATTCGGACAATCCCGTAAGGGGTGGCTCCGGTCTTGTGATCTAGGGGATCAGGGTGGATCCTTGGTACGGTGATCAAGACCATGTACTGTGACGGGCGGTACCCCAGTAGCCCTGCCATTGATGGAAATCCATTCTCCCTACATGACTTTACGGTTTTGTTTGTATACCTATTAGTTGGAAGTTAATAATGTAACAATTTCGGCTATTTGAATAAGTATTTGTATATAGACAGTACTATAATATTAGAGGATTTTATAACAAATGTTTTGGTTATCATGAGGTAAAAACCCAACATATTTATTTATGGCATGGTCTTACGAGATACCTTTGATTTTAAAATGATTTTGAAACTTTAATAATCCAATTGAGTGACTTTTACTCACGCTTGTTTTCCAGACCGACTCGGGTATTATTTAACTATAATACTCGGGTCAAACCGAGTATTGTAGAGTATAGATTTTGGATGGACTGCTGTGAAGCCAAAGAAACGAGCTGGATAGCGAGACGTACTTCCATACTTGATTATTATTCCGCTGTGTAAGGACATGTTACTGAACTGTCCGGATTTGATGAAACAATTGTTGTACTCCGAGAAATGTATGTATATATATGATGATATAGATTCTTTGTATTTAAAGTCGATGTTATATATCATATTTTATTCCGCTGCGTTTGTGAGATTCTGATATTGTTTTCTATTTCTTTTCTTCTACCTCCTTATTCTTAGCCCTAATGGTTCGATTTTCGGGCATTCAATTTTTCGGCATTTGATACAGTGGCCGTATAAATGTCGATTTTCGGGTATCGAAAAATCAATTCGTTACACTATCAAACTTAATATTAAACACAAAATCACACAAACATCTAACTTTCCATTAAGCACAAAAGAGACATAAATGAAAAATTATGTTACATCTACAGGATTCAAGAGAGCTTCATTACCCCTAAATTGAAGGGGTTTGGCCTCTCATATTTTCTATAATAACAACAAATGTAGAAAGCAATATGAAACAAAAAGAAAAGAAAAATGCAAGATAATGAAAGTAAACTGAGAGCTACTCTACTTGCATAAATACGAAGAGCATGAAATAAAAAGACATAAAAGGAAATTGCATAAAGTAAAGAGGCTAAGAAGCCATTTTTATTTCATGAAACATAGAGCTTACAACTTGCATTTTTTTAAAGAGTAGAAGATATTTACATGTACATAAGAGGGCTATTTATATATGCATGAAACCTAGTTCGATTTTTAGGGTGCTTCCCAAAATGCACTTTAGGAAGTTTGGCCACCAAGTAATCATTAGCCACTAATTAATCCATCGTTAAAGTGCATGAAGTTTTAACCTCCACTTAGTTGTCTATTAGCTTCTAATTGTAGATTTAGGTAAGTGGGTGGGGTCCTCCATTATCATGAGCTTGAATTATTTCCTCTTCATTACTTTGTATTCCCTTGTGCATGCATATATATTCATGAAACCCTTTTCCATATGCATCCAAATTACTATAAAAATTATGAAAAATGTCCAAGTAAAAAGTTCCAAATCAACTCATGCATAAAAATGACTATTTGCCCCTATATGTAGATGAATATATGATAATTTAAAAATAATTGAATGTTGATTATAAACATGTAAAAATACCCAAATATGACATTTAATTAAATAAAAATAGATAAAATATGAATGTAAATATATGCATATTTACGTGCATATCGAACATCCAATCACAAATATCATTCAAATCAACCAATAACTTCAATGATTAACTGATTATCATTAACTGTTATGAACTGGAAAATTAAAATTTAATATTAAATTAAATGGAAATTATATTCAATAAGTTCAGATATAATGGGAACGATGATTTAAACATCTCAAACAGCAGTCAATACACTTCAAATCACATCATAAATTCAATTTAACCAACATAAGATAATTTAGTAGTTGTGGGTGGATTAAAACACTCACATTTGATTTTAAATCGGTTTGAAATCCAAATAAAGACCCAAAATTAAATAGTCTTAGAATTATTCTATACCAGTTTCGTAATGTCCGAAATTTCGATACGATTGCAACGGAAAAAACTACGCGTAAATCCGACCTAGCATGTAAAAGTTATATAAGTTCGAAGTTATACGATTACAAATTAAATTAAATATAAATTAAACATTTACATGTCATCACATCGTTGACCACTCTTCCTTGATCAATTCATGCAATAAGTAACATACCTTATCCTTGAAGTCCTGTAGCTACGAGAACTATCGTCGATCGCTACAGCTACGGCCAACCGCAGCCCCATCGCCTCCTCCAAGTGAAGCGCCACCCCTGCACGACCTCTGCCCACATGGTAACAACTTAACGCTATTTTAATATTTTACTGTAGACCCTGTTATGATAGCGTATTTTACTATGTTTGTGATAGTTTAACAGATCTATAGGCGATGTAATCCTAAACATCTCTTAAGTTATTGCACGCACGCTAGACACTAAATAGGAGATGCCAAACCCCGTAAACATCTCCGACGCCGCTAGACTCATATTTATTTACTATTGATTTAACTTACATAAGAACTTTTAGTTCTGAATTGAGTGTTTTATCTTTTCAATTCGCTCGGATCAGTCTGAGCTTTCCAGTGTATCGAAGACTGCTTTTCTAAAGGACGAAGACGAAGAATTTGTACTATTACTATTTATTATATTATTTTTACTGCATCATGTTGTTCTGCTGCATTATTATTTATTTCTGTATTGTGAAAGTTTAATCAAATGTTATTTGTAAAATAGCTTCATGAACTGTTTATTTGATTATTATATTTTTTCCATTCCGCTATGAGATTCTGTGTTTGTGTTTCTTTCTTTATCTTCTTTTCTTACTTACCCCATAACGATCCTCCCTTTTGAATGGTTTGAGTCTGACGTGTGTGGTTTATAGTCGATTTAAACCGTTCAAATAGGTGGGTCATTATATTTGGTATCAGAGCTTTGGTTTAGTGATGAACCTTAGCATGTTTGTAGTTAACTCATTAGAGATAGGGTTATTTATACCTTAGAATGAGTTTTTTGAGCGTATATATATATATGAGAGATTGTACTTATTAGTGTTATAAAAATGTCATATATTGTGTTAATTTGTTATGTTTAGTATTTATAAATTATAGTCGATACATGGGACACTGTGGCATCGATGGGGATTTTTAAATACTTAATAGGGCCGACCGACACAATATTATTTTGAATATAAGTAAATGAAATAATTTTACACAGTATTATATTTTGTATTAAAGGAATAATCTTTATAAAAGATGTAGTTGGATGTCACATAATTGTTTGTTAGGAAGTGAAATTTTATAAATATTGATTGTAAAATAATATTTACATGTAAAGTAAATATAAACTTGAAATTTGAGAACTTACATTCGGGATTTTGAAATTTGTTTTCAAAGGATCTTGAATATATTATTATTATTATTATTTGAAAATATTTTCAAACATAAATATTTAAAATATGATTTGAAAGAAATTTTTTAAAAGAATTTTAAAGGAAAGAAGTTATGTACTCCCCTCTCTGTCATTTAAAAGTAATTTCGGTGATGAGTGCATGCATCGTCTACGTTCATTTTCGAGTTCAAAGTGGGGAAGATCGCTATAGTAGTTTTACTGCACATTTGTTTTGATAAGCAAATCTTAACTTCAATTTCTAAATATGATTATATATATATATATCCTAAATGATCTGAAAAAGAATCCGGTATTTAGTTCTTAAGTTTTTTGTAAATTAGAAATTTAATTATTGTAATGAATAAAATCTTGAGTATATTAATAATTGAAAACTACTGAAATGAGAAAATAAGAATTTGAGGCTAGGTGATTAAAGAAATATATAAGAAATTGAAATTTGTAACTTGTAGATATGAAAGAAAAAATATATAAGAAAATGTAAATATTGAACATTTTGTTAACTAAAATAAATAATATGAACTTGTGTAACATTCAATTACGTTCTTAATATATATATACACACACACATATACGTATACATATACATATACATATACATATAACTTACCAAAATACTTAAAAGTTGAAATGTCAATAAAAATATGTACTGGAATATTCTACAAGTAAAACTTAATTAATGAAAGTGTTTTAATGGAATTATTTTTGCAAAAAGGATTAAGATGTATAAGAAAGCTATAAACTTAAATTAATAATTTGAGATGCTAGTAATTAAATTTAATAGAAAAAAGTGAATACTAAAATAAATGATTATAAACTTAAGTGATGTTTTGAAGCCAATTATAATTAAGGTAAGTGAATACTATATGTGAAAGAAATAAAAGTGAAAAGAAAACGGAAAGAAAAAAATATGTATGAGTTGCTTCACACATGAACATAGATGTAAAAAGGAAATCATAGTAAATAAATGTGAAGTAGATTGAAATAAAAAGTATGTAATACTTAAATAATGAATTCATTGATTAATTTAAATATTTGAATGGAATAAGTGATTGTGTAAGTAAGCGGACGTAAAGAAATGGAAAATACCATTGTATGTATAAATGGAAAATGAATTTTTGTAATAATAAATGTATATTTATGAAAATAATCATTTTATGAATGAATGAGACTGAAGAACAGTAAATAATATGAAAGTAAATTTATAAGAATAAACGTAAATAGTATTTGAAATTATTGTTGTTTTGGCTTATGGGATAATTAGGAAAGGATACTTCTAACTGTATAAAGATGAGTAAATAATCTGTTAAATTTTAACTAAGATTGTTGACTATATAGTATACTTAGTAGTTTATTTATCATTTTATACGATTAAAAGTGTCTAAACCCAAACAAACCATTTATTTTGTTGCAATGGATGAATGGTTGATTACTTTGATTGCATATGATGATTGTATGGTTTTGATTGCAAGTGACTACTGTATGCCATGATGATTTGTTTTTTATAAATTGAAACAACTTAAATATTTCTATTTTACATAATTATTAACTTCTTTGGGTTATATAAGTGAAATGCAGGTTTATGGAAGCAATAGCTACTGCTTTTGGTTTCATAAATAAGCGTTGTTTGCCCGACAAATAGGTACGTTCTCGGATTACGGTTTTGTAGCGATATTATATTATTTCCCCATGGTATGGGATATTTTTTTTTGAAATATGATATATATTGTTATTATTGATATTATTATTTCTCCCAGACCTCTTCGTACAAAGGAGACTCTGCTGAAATTTTTCAAGGATTTTGGACTCAGAAAATTTTGTGAAAGTGGAAATGTTTTTCAAAATTTTGTTAAACTTGAATATAAAAGGACTTATTTGTTTTATAAATTGGTATATTTATTTAAATTATTTAATTATGTAGATTAATTGTCTATAAATTGGAAACTTTGAATAAGATATATCAATTCCTTAATTCCTTCTTTTTCCTTTTCGAGGACGAAAAGTTTTGAGTGGGGGAGAGTGTAACGACCCGCATTTCTCCAATAATTAAATCTTTGAACTTAATAAGATTTTGTAATTTAATATTGGAAGAAATTCCAATGTGCGATTTATTAATGAGAAAATAACTAGAATGATGTAATAAAGTAATTTAAGGCAATTGATAACTAATTTATTGCAATTCCAATTAAATAGAAAAATATAAAATTTGGTTATAAATTGAAATAAAGGAATAAACAAAATGTTGTAATAAACGATGAAATTGTATGTAACTAATTGAAATTGGTTAATGAAGAATAATTAATTAGTATGTGAATTTATTAGTTTTTGTTTGTAAACAATAAACATAGAAATATTTAAAATTGTAAGTTGTAACAAATTGTTAGTTATAAATTTCACTATTTAATTCGCTGAAAATCAATTGGAAATTAATTGCAATTAATGTAATCAATTAATGTGAATTAAGATGATAACGGAAGAATATTGATGTAAAAAAGGATAAACCAATGTTAATTATATCCATTGATAATGATTGATTGAATAAAAAAAGGGTTAAAATCAAGTTTAATCAATTTATTGGAATTTAAATTATAATTAATGGATTTATTGCAATTGAAATTTAACACTGTAATTAGTGAAATAATTAACATTGAATTTGACATGGGAAATTGGTTTTGAAAAGATTGTTGATTTCTGTGTATTTAGAAATGATAAAATTTGTTATTTATAAAAAAAATTGTATTGAAAAGTGATTTAATCAATTTAATTAATTTATTTAATTAACGTAAAATATAGCCATTTTGGCCACCATCTCGGATTTCGATGAAACCGATTTCATCGGATCTGTAACAGTCAATTATTGTAGGATTTCAAGTTTCATAGCGATCGGACTTACGTTTGATCATGTTGGCTCGAAACGCGTAGAAATCAACTTAATTGAATTCAACTGAAATAAGCTGATTTTAAAACTTAACTTCTTCATAGATGGAATTAGGACTTGAAACCTGTTCTATTGAGTTTAATAATATTGAAGACATCTATTTTGATATATGGGATGACCTATTTACATTTCGGGTCAGAATGGGCTTTTTGGTTCGCGTAGTCGTTTCGATCAATCTAATCTAGTCCATTCATTTCTAATTCAGATCTGCCTATATACAGGCTGTTATAAGCTCTAATTGTTTCTCAATTCTTATTTCAATACGTACTAGTGCTTCTACCAGTTCCTCCTTCTCAAACGACAGAGTATGAAACCCTAAATCCCAATTCAATATCAAACTTCAAATCAGTTTCAAAATTCAAACTTCTCAAAACCCTATCATATTATATACAAATTCGAAGCACCTGAGGAACGCAATCGAAATCTGCAGTTTGTTTTTCGATTTGTGTTTCTTTATGTCCAGAATTGGGGGATCAATTCTCTACCGTTCATCGCACTTGATCAACTTCAATAAATCATCTATTGGAAGGTATCGTTGCATGGAGAGTGTCTTGCGAAGTGCATCGGTGGTGTTCTTGTGGTCATGTGATGGTCAAATCATCGGCTAAAATTCGATTAGGTTTAAACCCTAAGTGGCAGCTGGAGCTTTTGTGGCTGACCTGAGTGATCGTGCGCGGTCATGGATGGGGGCAGAGGTCACGCAGAAGTGGCGCTTTGCCTGGAAGAGGCGCTTGGGGCCGTGGTTGTGGCGATCGACGATAGTTTTGGCGTCTATAGGAGTTTGAGGATAAGGTGCGTTACTTGTTGCGTGAATTGCTCAAGGAAGCATGGTCAACGATGTCATGACGTGTAAAATTTTGATTTATATTTAATTTAATTTAATTTGTAATCGTATAGCTTCTAACTTATATAATTTTTACATACGAGGTCGAATTTACACTCGGTTTTCTCTATTGCGATCGTATCAAAATTCTGGACATTATGAAATTGGTTTGGACAAAATTTGAAACTGTTGAATTTTGGACCTTTATTTGGATTTCAAATCGATTTGATATCAAAGGTTAATGTTTTGCAACTACTAAATTATCTTATGTTAGTTAAATTGAATTTATGATGTGATTTGAAGTGTGTTGACTGCTATTTGAGATGTTTAAATCGTCGTTCCAGTTCAATCTGAATTTATTGAATATAATTGCCATTTAATTTATTATTAAATTTTAGTTTTCCAGTTTATATATGTTAATGATAATCTGTTAATCGTTGATGTTGTTGGTTGATTTGAATGATATTTGTGATTGGATGTTTGATTGTTGATATTAGATGACTGAATGTTATATTCTTCTATTGTTTTAACACTGCAAGTTCCCTATGGGTTGTAATAATACATACCCAAACGATCTAATAGATTAAGGGAAATCATTATGAGTTGAAATGATAGACTCAGGTGATTTCATGGTTTGTAATTAAATTCAGAATTACGGGTTGAAATGATATATCCGTAAATATAAAATAACTACGAATTGAAATGATAAATATCTGTATTGGTCATAGGGTAGAGAATTATATACGGACGTCGGATTGGTTAAATTAAATGATTTTAAATTCTTAAAAATTTGAATTCAGTTAAACGATATTTTGAAATAAAAGTTGATTTGCATAAACTGAATTACTTTCAAAATCCAAGCTTTAAATGTTTAAAACTGGAATTGAATTAATGAATTGTTTAAAGAATTAAAATGGTAATTTCAGAGTTGAATTTTTGAAGAATAAATAAAATTTATTGAAATTGAGTTATTGAAATTGTTTGAATATAACTTTGAAATCTATTTAATTTGAAGTGGTTTAAAATTGATAATTCAAACATGGATTTGGAATTGATATTGATTAAATGGTTTAATAAGAATCTGAATTTAAAAACCAGTTTTAGTTAGTTAAATTGAAAGCTGGACATGTTCCAGTTGTGTTGAAATGGAAGAAATGTTTTAATTTTGACATTAATTCCAAATTAATTATTTTAATATTAACTGTTTAAAGATTTATTATTTTAAAATCCTAATTTTAAGGTTTTTAAATTATTAAACTAATTTAAATCCATTTTCTACTATTTTAAACTATTTTTAATCAGTTTAAACTATTTTAATCTATTTTAAATTTATTTAATCTATTTTAAAACTATTTAATCAAATTTAAATCTATTTAATCTACTTTAAATCTATTTAAACTATTTTAAATCAATGCAAACTATGTTATACTATTTATAACTATCTAAAACTATTTTCTAAATTTCAGACTATATAGAGTGAAAGTGGCTACATTTAAATCCTTGATTTAAAGCGAATGGTTAAATGGATGTTATAACTAACATTGGAACTTGAAATGATATTTTGACTTTGAAATGAGAATTTAACCTATTTGTGAATATGATTTCAAAGATGATATGATTTCGAAAGTATATAATTTCAAAAGTGATATGGTTTGAATTGAATATGATATTTTGATATCAATTATGAATTTACCTTTGAAATGTAAAAGAACCATCCGTTGTGAAATAAATGTTTGGTTGTTAAAGATACCAGGATCAGATATTGTCATACTCTCTGTCAATACCAAAATTCACTTTAACAATTGTGTACGTGGTGGAGATTCGAGAATGAAATAGGATGGTTTGGCAAACGATTCTGTATAAGGTATTAATGTAACCCTGATTCCCGTGAGTCGACTTGATGTAGCTAAAGTAGGAGCTGGCCAAGTGAGGTCGCACCTCCGATCGGACATGCTTCTTCGATAACATATTATGACTTTGTGATCGATTTGGTGGCCACCCCTCAATTTTGATTATGGGAGTGTGTTCTGAGCTGGGCGGTAGTATCTGCTATGCGTTACCACCAGCCCGATTCTGCAAACGGTAGAATCCTACCCTGACATTGCCTTGCATGCCTTGTCACATGCCTTATCGTACCTTCTACGAGTTTGGTTTGTGTCGTACCTATGGAGTGCTCCCTGATAGCCCATCAATTTACGGTGGAGTTTACAGTATTGCATAGACTAGTGCGTTATATAGAATGTGTTAAGAGGGATATGTGTAACACCTTAACGCTATTTTAATACTTTACTTTATTGTAGACACTATTATAATAGTGTATTGTACTATGTATGTATATAGTTTAACCGATCCTTAGGAGATGTAATACCGAACATCTCTTAAGTTATTGCACGCATGTTAGACACTAGATAAGAGATGTCATACCCCGTAAACATCTCCGACGCCACTACACTCATATTTATTTACTGTTGATTTAAGTTGCATAAGATCTTTTAGTTCTGACTCGAGTGTTTCGTCTTTTCAATTTGCTCAGGTCAGTCTGAGCTTTCCAGTGTATCGAAGACTTCTTTTTTGGAGGGCGAAGATGAAGATTTAGTACTATTACTATTTATTATATTATTTCTACTGCATCATGTTATTCCATTGCTTTGTTATTTATTTCTGTTGTATGTAACTCTAATTCTGTATTGTAAATGTTTAATCAAATGTTATTTGTAAAACAGCTTCATGAACTGTTTATTTGATTATTATATTTTGTCATTCCGCTGCGAGATTCTACATTTGTTTTTCTTTCTTCCTTTTCTTTTCTTACTTACCCCATAACAATCATCTCTTTTGAATGGTTTGAGTCTGACGTGTATGGTTTATCGTCGATTTAAACCATTCAAAAAGGTGGGTCGTTACACTTGCATAGCTAATAGACAACTTTTTTCTTAGACACTACTATGGTAAAAATGTCTATTAGTCTGCCTAATAATATCAAACAATTCTTCACATCTTAGATGTTAAAGTCAAAAGACGCAGTTTAAAAAAATAAAGTTTATCAAATATTTAATCTAATTAAAATTTCAGTCACTAACCCACCTTTTTAATCAGTTTATCTTTTTAGTTGAAAACTCTTCCTTTTAAGGGATCCAAGAAAACAATACCCGGGTTTTATTTCAAAAAACTATTGAAAACATACATATAGCCCGAGTAACTCCAAAACCATGTCAAGGAACTGGGTGATACCAAATAGTATATATATCTCTTTACTAAGAAGGGAAATACCCAAGAAAAGAGTTTGTCATCCGAACACATCTCTTACCCATTTTTAGTCATTTTCGAGAAACTCAGACTAGTTAATAAAATCTTTTTTTACAAATTCCTTCCTAAAACAATACTATATATAGACAAATAGGTTTTGACAAAATCATTCACTTGCTTTGGATTCATTTGGGTTTGAACTCGTCCCGATTGTACAACAAAGAGTAATTTATGAAGTGCACTAACTTATCGGCCTAAGTAAGCATTTGATTGTCAATCAGAAGATTATTCTGATCATCACAAAATAGAACAAGGCTTATTCCTGGACTATACAAAGGAAACCTTGCTGTCAAACGTTATTTTAAAATATCTATGTCTTAAAATATCTTTAAGGAAGAGTACTACTATTTTCCAACATCAATTGAAACATTATCAAAGCCATCGGGGTATAATACTCCCTAAATCCTTGTCATAACATTTTATAATTCTGATTTTTAAAATCATCACTCATAATTTACCTTATAAAACTATCCAAATATTTTCTTTTAATAAACATCTTTATTAAAATTAAATTTTTAACCCTACATATCATCAAACACCTTATTGTCAAATTGTGAAACTTAATTCACTAGTCTTCGATTCAATGTTCTTACAAAATCTATCTACCCAACCCATGATGGAAAAAGGAAATCTACCTCATTCTAGCGATAGTCAGTGCTCAAAACTGGACGAGCATGAATTTTAAACCCTAAATGCTAATAATTTGAAAATTATTAGCTCCTAACCTACTCTCCTTATAGATAACTATTTTTTTTTTAAAAGTGATCCCATTTTATATATAGAAAATATATTCCGAGGTAAAATTATTTAACTTACCAAATTTAAAATAATATTATGCCTATTTAACTTGTTCAAGTGTTTAGAAAATCCGTATCGATAACGTTGATCAGGCGCATCGACCAGAATTCTTAAGTCACTCAACAAGAAAAAAACAATATAAAACATTTATATTCACTAACAAATACACACTCATATATATATATGTATGTATGTATGTATGTATGTATATGTATGTATGTATGTATTACACTCAGATTAGTTCTACGACGCTACTGACCCTATCAATAATCAGTTTTCCCTACCAAAGGCTTGGTGTTCGCTCAACCAGGCTCTGATATCAAATATAACAATTCACCTTTCTTGCTAGCAAGTGTAACATCCTTGGTATTCATGTGTTGATCATTTAGTGTTTCAAAAGATGGGTCATTAGGGATGAAAGAAAGATAGAACAGAAGAAACTAAATAACACAGAATCTCAAAATGCAATGGAACAATATATATTACTCAATATAATATATTACAAAGCCATTTAAAAATGTTACATCAGAGTCATACTACTATAAATTCTACCCTAGGACAGTTATTATGACGACCCGGCCTTCTCGACCCTCGAAAATCGACCCAAAATACACAACAGAATAATATGACGACGCTCGAGTGCCGGAAAAGACAGATTGTTGAGGGAAAAAAAGAAGATAGAAGAAAGAAGGAACTAAACAATAACAGAAACTCACAATCACAGCGGAACAAAATATAATACATAATATCAGATTTTTACACAAAATGAAAACTATATCTGTTTTATATATTACATCATCGGAGTACCAGAGACAAACAACAATTACCAGCCTGACAATTTCAAACAATCACAGTAGCGGATATAAACAAATACGGTAATATGTCTTTGACTCCAGCTCCTCTCCTGAGCTCCATAGCATCCTTTCCTGTAATCCATAATATTCGGTCTGAATCGAGCATTATAATGGAATAACACCCGAGTCAGTCTGGAATACCAGCGTGAGAAAAATACATCCAAATTGATTATTAAAGTTTCAAAAATCCTTTTGAAAACAAAAGCATCTCGTAAGACCACGCCACAATTAAACATGTCGGGTTTTTACCTTATGATAGCTAAAACACTTTTTATAAAATCCTCTGATATTATAATAGTGTCTACATACAAATACTTGTTAAAATAGCCGAAATTGTTACATTTATTAAATTCCAGCTACAAGCCACAATCGTGGGTAATACAAACAAAAACCGTAAAAGGCGCGTAGGGAGAATGGATTTCCAACTAATGACTAGGCACAGGGGTACCACCTGTCACAGTACGTGGCCTAGATCACCATACCGAGGATTACTCCCAATCCCCTGCAACACAAGACCAGGACTACCCCTTACTGGATAATCCCGAGTAAGATCACCCCGCGGTTGGGATCAGCAACCGCGCCACTAAGCCGAAATAAAATGGGACATCTAGACAGGGATGACCTCACCCTAATGGGTGTTACCCACATAGCGTTGCTGCATATCCCCTGATTTTTAGTCATTCTCGGTTGATGAGGCTTGACGCTAAGCGTTACCTTTTTAGAATGATTCACTTAGAATGCTCATCGTCCACCTGACGATATTCCGAAAGCATTCATCCATACAAGTCCGTCCCAGGTTCGAACGGAACCGAAGACACTACTCCTACTACATCCATTTTAGAATCATCCTCAAAATTAGTAGCGACTAGCCCTTGCACTTCACTGCTCCATCTTCGACTCCGAGCTCGTTTTTCCCAAAAAACATACAAATCGGATCGAAGTGTTTTTCTGAAAATAAATACCGATTCTGGTCTCTTCGAAACGTTTAGTGCATTGGCCAATATTGATAGTCGGTGATTTAACTATCAATTAACATTCACAAACATCCACCAAACAATAAATAATTTCCCAAATTATTTATTAACCTCAAAATATCTTCACAAGATATATTTTCCTTTTTAGCCCCCTTTTGAAAACAGTTTTCAAAACCGCACTCTTCTCATGGAATAAATTCCCATATATTTATTTCCACTGAAGACACTGTGTACAATACCTTAGATTTCAAAACGATTAAAGCACTTTATTCTAAGATATACCTTAAATATTTAAATTAAGCTACTTAAAATTTTTATTCAAAAATATATTTTAAAAATATTTAAAGTAAAACTATTTTATAAGATATAAACTAATTTTATAACAAAGATTAAGTTACACTAAATTTTAAAAGAGGAGTTACAAAATCCTATAATAGTTTCGAATAACTTTAACCAAACTATCTTTAAATAAATCCATTTTATAAAATATAAATATTTATAATATTCTTTTGAAATCAAATTTAAAACTTTTAACTTTTACTTAAAAATCTGCTTTAAAATGTACTTGGCTTTTCGGGGAAATACACTTCCATTTCAAAATAAACCAAAGAATTCTTTCATAAATCCTGCTGGATTTATCTCAATTCGAATTTACGTTTAAATCCCGTAAATTTCTTCCAACACTTTAAAAATAAATTCCTTTTATTTTTAAACACATTTCTATTTCCTAGAAATCACTTCCAAAATATACTTAAAATATTTAAAATATGATTACTAAATTCTTTATCCAAATTATACTTTTGAAATCTATAAAAGTTTCTTGAGTAACTTAAATCAAAAATTTCCTTTTTATGTGAAGTTATTATATCAGATGTTTATATTAAAATTTCATTTTGAAAACTTAATACTACTTTACCTTTAAGATAATTAAATACCATAATTACTTAAATAAATGTTTACTTACACTTTAAACAATTAAAATAATATTTTCTTTCTAAAATATTCTAAAACACATTTTAAACTGCCCATTTATATTTTGAAAGTTTTTCTTTAAAACATACTAAATTTCCAGGAAAAAGTACACTTCCCATCCTTTAAAAACAATCTTACTATTATTTTTAAGCAATTTATACCTCTTATAGAAATTCCCAACGGAAACCTATACTTTCAATAGTTATCCCCGATAAATATTTCACTTTGTTTATAAACCCAGTTTATAAATTTTCATTTCACATTTCCTTTTAAATCAAAATTTCAAAAACACTTTAATAGACTCCAAACCAATTTTCGAATTTAATTCCTTTAAATTCTTTACATAAGAATTTCTTTTATTTCCTTTTAAAACCCAATTTATTTTATTTATATTTTAAATTCCCAGATTGTATTCATCCAATCATAGTACATGAAAATCTAATTTTCAAATAATCTATTGTAGTATATAAATGAAATACACCATCAATTATGCAAATAATTTCTATATTGTGAGGAATTCAGTTGAATCCCTCCAACCTGTTTCCCTGCATCCACAGACGTTAGCATAACAGATAAAATATCATATCTAGACTGATAATAATATTCACACTCAACCAATCAATCATTCATTTAAATTTTAACTATTTAAATTAACTGGAAATTCCAGATGTGAGTGAGATGAACTCACCTTGAATTCAACGAGCGTTTAAATTTTCGAATTAAATCGACAGTGATCGATTTAACCCAAAAATTCCGCTAGCTCCGATGGTCTCCAAATTAGCACTGCAGCATAAATCGCATTGCTGCGGTTCCGGCGCTTCTTGTTTCGTTGAATTCTGACCACGCATGTCAAAGATATGAATTTTAAAAACTTGAGGATAAATTTATAAAATTAAATTTACTTTTCTTTTAAATTATACCCGGAATTATCACGGCCGTTGCTCAAGCAATCTGGGCCGCACATGAGCCTTCTCCTTCCTTCTTCGCGTTCGCATGCTCCAGAATGATTTCGAACCCACCTCACCAACTAGGGTTCACAACCGCACCTCCCACAATCGTCTTCAGGACGATCCAATACCACCACGACGTGCGCCCGGCACTGCTCCATCCACGCCCCAAATCTCGGTGGGCTCGGTCGAACAACGCTTTTGAACGACGAGCTCGAATGTTGAACGAACGCAGTGAAATCAGAGACGATCTACAACACAATATTCGATCACAACCGTCCACCTCGTAGATTTCGAAGTCCTCTTCAATTCTTTAGTTGAAAATTTTAGCTAACGATCTACGAATTCGAAGAAAAGAATGAGGAAGAAGGATAAGACCTTTCAGACATAGATAAAAAAACAACGGCTAGGAAAAATATTAGGGTTTCTGGCTTATACGTAAATAGATATACGTGTAATCAAATTATTTTATTAATATTCTCAATTTTAACAAACTTTTACAAACAAACTCCAAATCTCACGTGCCGCCAGGTGTTTATAATGTTTTACCCACATTCCGAACACAATGGAACGTGTTTCGAAGGCAAATTTGACCATATATGGAAGATAGCTTTTTGAATCGAGTTTAAATATTAAATTATCGATTTTAATTTCAACGCGTTTCTCACCCGTACGAACAAACGACAACTCCAAACGCTACGAAATTTGGAACCCGACAATAACTAACTATTACGGATCCAATAGAACTAGTTTCGTTGAATTCAGAGACTGTGCCCCGGAAGGCTATTTTAACTCGTCGATTAATTCGGACGATTTTCAAAATCGTCGAAATCACTTAAAATTTCACTTCTAAATTTTTTTCAAACTCAATTATAAACCATATAGAGTTTATAATCACATTAGAAATCATTTTGACCCATTTCGAATCAAAATCTGATTAATTGCATTATTATAATATTAAATTCCATTATCAAATTAATATAAAATTCCAAATGTTAGCTTATCGACTTTTGATTCCATCCAAAAGTCCGACATCATTATTTAGATCCAAATATACCTAAAATAAATTTTAGAAACTATTTTTATATCTATTTACCCCATTCACTAATTATCCCAATTCCAAATGTTTAATTTTTATTATTCAATTTCAATTGAATTGCCATATTTGAAATTATAACTCACTTTATTGATTGACTAAAATCTTCTTATTTTAAATCAAATTAAAATTCACATTCGACATTCAAAATGAATTTAAATGTTCAAAATCTAACGACCAAAACCTCGGGTCGTTACAATTATAACAGCCTCCTTACTTAAAAGATACAATATACATATAATATAGCAGAAATTACTAACTATTGATGAAGCCACCTGCTCCAAGCTCCTCTAAGGTAATTCTGGGGAAAACCCAAACTACTTGACTGCCCATTCAAGTTTGAGTATCCAAGAGTTTAGGAGAAAGGGAAAATAAACTCCTGGGAAGACATGAGTCTGGTGTGAGTAAAACAAAATCTTTAACTTTATAAAAACCTTTAAATGGAAGGCATCTCGTAAGACGACGTCGCACATAAACACGGACGGGTTTTTACTTTATGATAACCAAAGCATTTTATATAAAATCCAGTGATAGTATAATAATGCATATGGTTTCCAAATAAAATATGAATATAACTAAAATGTTTGCATCTCCCATTTCAACATAGTTGGGCACATTTAAAACCGAAAAGGCACGTACTGGAGAATGGATTTCATACCATGAAAAGGTAAGGGACTACCTTTCGATCGTACACTCCTAGAAAATGCATCGAAGTAGTATAAGAACTTCTTGAACCCTTGCTACATAGAACTGGATGCCCTTTTAACATGGCATACCAGATTACCTCACAATTTTTTGACGCCGAGGCCTTATACTACCATGTTGCTTGCGTGTAAACCAATTCAAAAAGGAACAATATAGAATAAGATGACGAATACTAACAGTACTAACCACATGGCTCTGCTACATAAACTGTTATTTATATTTCCCGGTTTGTGTGGCTTGAGGCTACGTTTTACCTTTTTAAATAGAAATCCCACTTGGAATACTAACATTGCCTTACATATAGTTACACAATGTCAGCATTCATCCATACAAGTTGTTCAGGAGATGAACAAACCGAATACACTACTTCAACTACTTCCATTTTGGAATCACCCTCATGATTGGTAGCAAGTAGCCCTTGCACTTTAAAAGCTCCGTCTTCGATTCCATACTCTTCAAGATGCTTTCAGTTCGAAATGCTTGAATTGGATCGAAGTGTTTTTCGAATAACATATCCGAACCCGATCTCTTCAAAACAACTGTCGATATTTCCAGTAAACTTAACACTGGTTCTTTAGGAAATAAGAAAGCAAAAGATAAGAGTAGAAATCGAGACCTAACCGTTTATGGACGATTTTTCTTATCATTTACCCTAGAAGGACGAAACGAGTTTGTACATATAGTATAGCACAATTGAAGGTAACCGTGCCATATAATTTCCAGGATTCTCCTAGATATTTCCAAAGTTATGTTTTTCTAAAAAATTCATATATTTATCTCCTTGACATAAGTATATTCATAAAACATTTGTGAATAAGTTCTTACTTCCAAATCATGTTAAAAAGGATTAAACAAATGTTGTTTAAATTAGATGTAAGGACAACCCTAAACATTATTCCCTTGGTGTTAAGTGTGGAATGGATGCTCCATACCAACATTTTTAAAGGTCAGTTTAGAGAAACCCAGATCTCAAATTCTTTTTGTTTTCTTTCGATAAATCCTTTTTAAGCAAATCTATTTTATTCATGAAATTTCTTTTTATTTTTTAAATCAAAACCATTTTAAAATACATTCCAAAACTTCCAAATTCATTTATGAAAACCTTTTTATAAATATTCATAATCATTTATATAAATTTCTTTTATGGATATTCAACTATTCACATAAATTTCTTATAAATATCCAAACCTTTTTTTTAAAATCCTTTAAGAATATCCAGATCATTTTCTAAAATTCTTTTATAAATACTCAAAAATCATTTATAAACCTCTTTACAAACCCTTCTTGTTTAAACAACTTCTTAAATAACCTTACGTCAAATTAGCTTCCTTTAATAAGCAATTCCATTTTATAAATCTCTCATATTTATGAAATCTTCTTTGCTTAAAAATTCAAATCGATTTACCAAAAACACCCTATAAATTTCCAAATTCATTTATAAAACTCTTTATAAAAACTTCATTTTATAACATGGAAAACCATTTCCATTAGTTAGAAATATCTTTAGTAAAACCATTTATCAAATCATTCTTTTAATATCTTATTCAAATGCACTAACTTTGAAACCATTTCAAAAATAAAATGAAATATTTACTCTAAAAAAATCATACGGAGGCTTAATGACCACAATGGTGCTTTCAATTTGGTTTTACTTATCTAGTTTAACATGGCGTCACATAACAACTGGTATATAAGGGATAAACACATAACAATCAATTAACTTAAGTAAGTGTCATGGTTAATTGTAATAACATAATGGTGTTTTTTTCTTCTGCTAATAGACATCATTTAGTTTCCCTAATGATATAGGATTGCTTAAGGGTAAGTGATGTAAAAATCCCTTGATTTAAAACAAATTTTAAATGAAATTTTTTTACAACATAATTGATTACTTAAGCTCAAAGCTATTTTGAAATAAATTAAAACCCATGTAAATAAGAATCAAATCCTTGCTAAATAGTTATTAAACTCTAATTAAAAAGTAACTAAACTTTAATTAAACCCTATTAAAACATAATTAACTTTAATCATAGATTAATTAAATAAAACCCTTTTAAAATAATAATTAATTAATAATTATTTTGAATAGATAATTGAATAGATAACCAAATCGTCAACACTTCCAACAAACTTAAGCACAACCAATTCACATCATAACCACACAACCAAGCATCATTATTTACTACCATTTATACATCAAATTCAAGGTTTGTAATTTGATTCAAAATGAGAATCTTTACTCACCAAACTAAGTACAACATTAAACCAAGCTATTAAAATCTTCGATCGACCAATGGACCTAGTTTCTCCTTGCAAATACTCAACTTTTAGACATCGAGGAAGCAAATATGGTTCGTCCTAGGGTGTAAAAAGGGCTTGGCCATAGGGATTTGGGGGTGTAGGATCTTGTTTTGGTGGAGGATGATATATGAAAATGAAGTAAGGCTATTTAACCTGATTTTTAGAAGTGTATTTACTCATTTTAGCTTAGGAATTTTCTCTTGAAGCCATGGTTAAACTTGTAGACTTGAAAAGGATAGAAATAAATATGGGAATGGTGGTGTAAAGGAAGAATTTGTATGGATAGGAGGTAATTATAGGCAAAATAAATGAAGCAATAAATTAAATTAACTTTACATTTAAAATATATTAAATGTTGTCATGTATTATGCTTCTGTACCCTCTCCCTCATCCTAGGTGCTTATATCCACCATAACCCCCCAAACCCCTAGGCCATGTTATTGGGTACTTAAGGTATGGCATAGGATTATATATATTATGAATTTTTTTCCTGTAGGTATATGAAAATGTGTTTAAATGTATACATATGCCTTTTTAAAATATAATTTGTCACATCCAAGCTTAGGTATATGTAAAGGCCCACAAATTCGTACCCTTTGATTCGACCATATTTCATATCAGTTCAACTCAAATTTAACGGAAATATGAATCTTTTGGGGTGAAGAAGAAGAGAAAGGTAGAAGAAAATTAAACAACAATACAGAATCTCACAATCGTAGCGGAATAAAATGTAGTATATAATAATAAATTTTTATACAAAAGAATCTGTATCTATTTATACTTACAATCGTCAAAGTACAAAGATCAATACATCAATTTGGACAGTTACAATCACTTGTCCTCATATAGCGGAAATATAACCTAGTACGAAAATATGTCCGAACTCCTCCAGCTCGTCTCCTGAGCTCCATAGCATTCTAACCTGAAACTGTAATATTCGGTCTAACCCGTATTATAATAAAATAACACCAGAGTTAGTTTGCAAAACCAGTGTGAGAAAACACACTCAATTTGAATTATTAGAGTTATCAAAATCCTTTGAAAAACAAAGGTATCTCGTAAGACAGCGTCACACATAAACACGACGGGTTTTTCCTTTACGATAACCAAAATATTTTATAGAAAAATCAATGATTTATAATCGAGTCTAAGTTTAAAAACTTATTCAAATAGCTGAAATTGTTACATTAATTAAATTCCAGCATACTAGGCTCTACAAATAAAACTATAAAGGCTCGTACTGGAGAATGGATCCCATACAATGACTGGGCCACTGGGGTACCGTCCATCACAGTTACCTCTAGAAAAATGTACCGAGGACCTTGCTTGGATCCCTTTCTACACAAGACTGACCTACCCCTAATGTGGATAGACCGAATATGTTATCACCCCGGGTGTTCCCACCCTTAAAAATCGGTCCCTCACTTTCTCATGAACAACTATATCCATAAATTATATATTTCCGAGGACATCTAGAAAAGTGATAACATACATTAATTGAGTGCGACCCACTTAGCCTTGCTGCATCCCTCCTGTTTTAGTCAGTCCGGTTGATGAGGCTTGAGGTTAATGGTTACCTTTCAAGAACAATTCCACTTATAATGCTTATCGTCCTCCAATGACGAGGTTTTGATAGCATTCGTCCATACAAGTTGTCCTGGGTCTGGACAAACCGAATCACGTCTTCATCATCTTCACCGTACTCATTCGTAACGTTCAAAGCGGATCGAATTGATTTTTGGATAATTAAATCTGATCCCGGTCTCTTCGAAACGAATAACAGATTGGCCACTATTGATAGTCGGTTATTTAGCTATCAATAAAACATCCATAAGTAGACACCGGACCTTATTATAATTTTTTTCCAAAATATTTTTTTTCAAAATATCTTTATAAGATATATCAATCCTTTCCAACATTTGAAAACGACTTCAAATACTTAAATCCATAACAGGATACTTCCAAACCATCTCAACACTTAGAAATATTTCCAAATTTTCACTTTAAACTTTGGAAAATATTATAAGTCTTATTTTCCAAAATCTTTTCAAACATCAACACTTAAGAGAATATTTTGTAACTTATCTCATAAGTCTTCGAAATCACTAATAAATTCCCCATTTTCCATTTCCAAAACCCAGTATACTTATTTTAAACCCCATTCAACAATTTATAACTACTTTTATGAATTCGAATTTCATTTTCAAAATTCCCATATTCAACATTTTGAAATTATATTTCCTCCAAATCCCTTATAAACTTCCTCTCCTTAAAATCCTATCCATTTATAAGCCTTATTTACGAATTTCAAGAGAATTTATAAATAAAAATTTTCATTCACTTCAAAACTCTATATATATAATAAGTATTCAAAAGAATAATAATTTATTTTTTTGGAACATGTTCAAGTAATTTTTTAAATACAGCAAACACTTTTATAAACATCAACAACTCATTTTTAGATAAACAAACAAATTTTTAAAGCTGATTTTAAAAGTTAGAATTTACTAAAATAAATACTTAACATTTGAAAATCTACATACCGAAGTATTTCAATCCTAACTAGTTTGAAATTCCATAGTTTAAAAAAAATTCCTTTTACAAACAGCTTAACTTCTTAGAATTAAAAATATATCTTTAAAACCACAATAACCAACTCAATTTTATAAATTCCTCTCGAATCACATCACATCACTTCCATTCCGATTTCCTTAACCATTTCACTTTCAAAAATAGTATCCACTATTTTTCTCATCCTATTTCCATATTCTAATATAAATTCTTCCTGTAAAATTATATTTCCATCCTATCATCTGATATCAATTACCCTTATTTATAAACATCATTTATAATTTTTATAACTCCTTTGAGTTTTCATGTTTTTATAAAACTGATCTCGTTTATAAAATTCCATTTTTATAAACCGATTCCTTTATAAATCCCGTTTATAACTTCCAATCTGTTTTTAATACTAACTTCAATTTTTTGATATTTCCAAATTATCATTCATAAATTCTTTTTATATAATTCGTTTTTAAAAATCTCCATTTAATAATTCACAATAGTTAAGTATAACCAAAAATCAAATATTTTTTTCTAACTGAATTTCTTTAAAATAACCCCAATTCCAATATAATTATTTTGATGTCAAAAATTCCCTTTAATTCCTTCAATTTCAAAAATATATTTATGGTATTTAAAAAATCAAAATTCAGGCCAGTGATATAATAGCATCCAATAATTCCAATCACTACAATAATCTATAACAGATTTTTCTACAAAATCCATATATTACAGTATATGAAATTAAATTCAACATTTTGAGGAATCTAGTTGGATACCTCCAATCTGTTTTTCCTGCATCTACAGATGTTAATACAACATAAAAATACCAATCCCACTTCGAGGGGGATATCGCGGTATATAGGGTCATCCGCTATTATGCGGGGCGCATAGGATCTCATCCGCTCTAATCGCGGGTATATATCCAACTACTAATATATACTACTATATATATATATAACACCCAAACCGATAATAATTATTAAATTAGTCCAAACAACCAAAAATTTAAATTCAACATTTCGAAATTATACTAGCAATCCAAATGAGTGAGATCTTTCGATAATTGTTCCAATTCCAATTTCTTCCATTATAGTATTTCTACCACTAGTCCAGCGTGACTTGTTACATAAATTTTGATCTTGTATAAATGTTATACAATTTAATAAGCATTCGATTTTAATAAATAAAATTATTTAAATTAATTAAAATCATTAATACCTAATTACCCTCTCCATTAAGCTCGAAGCCTTGCCTTAAATCAATGCAATAGCCTCCGTGAAACTTGCGACTCCAACCAGCCACATGACCATACCCATACCGCACCCTTGCTATTTGAGCCTCAAACTACGTCGCCTGTTACTGCTACTCCATCCGCGCCTACATACACGACCTCTACCACAGCACCATCGTCTCATGCAACTGCCCGATCGTGCTCGCAACCACACCTCATCACCTGTATGTGACCTCAAATTCATGCTCCAGATCCCCCTTGCTCAATCGACACTGCCACTCGAGCCCACGCCACCGTTCGCTCCGTCACCCCTTCTAGGTACACGTGATGAAATCGCATCACTTTTTTATATTCTGAAAGAAGAGGAGTCATTTGCGATTTCATTTAGAAGACAGGGAAGAGTTACCTGACTTTATATTGAAATCGCTTGAACTGAATTTGAAAAGGGGAAAGGGTACGTAAGGTTAAGAGGTGAAGAGGGAGGTGGCTTCGTTTATTCGACATTGAATTTCAAATTATACGATAATTTTTTTGTCTTTGATTTGATTTGGTTTCACTAGAGAAGAAAGGAAGATAAGACGTGATTTTGAACTAAAAGAATGAAAGGTGGCTTGTTTGAATAGAGAAGTGTGGCGTGTATGAGAAGGTAGGCGAGTTTGACTTATTAACCCTTTTTTTTAAAAAAGAAAAATCAAAATATCTCGTTTACTTAACTCAAAATCCCAAATCCCAATTGAGGTGTGCCGCCTGAAGTTTCTAATGTTATACTGCTATTCCGAACCTGATGGAACAAGTCTTGAACCCCAATTTGATAGTACATGGAAGATAGCATTTTAAATCGACTATTAAATTATTTCTAGATGTTTTCAGATCCTACGACCAAACGGTAAATCCAAACACTTCAAAATTTGTAATTCGATAATAATACATTATTATGGATCCAATGAAACTAGTTTCGTTGAATTTTGAGAATGTTCCCCAGATCGCTATTTTAACGCGTCGATTAAATTGACAATTTCAAAATTTTACGAATCGTTTGAAATTTCAGTTTTTAAAAACTTATAACTCAATTGTAATTTAAATAGAATTTATATTAACATTAGAAATCATTTCGATTTATCAGCTCCAATTTCAAATTATTTAACGATTTTCAATATAAATTCAACGACTAAATTTCATTCAATAAATCGCTATATTTAGAATTTAAATTCGTTCTAAAATTTTCAATCAACATCTTCATATTCAAAAATCAAATCATTTTAAATATGGTAAAACCATTTAAATATCCCCAAATCCAACATCGAAAAATCCGGGTCATTACAATATTTATTTATATAAGCAAATATACATAAGTATGTTTAATTAATACTAATCCTAACATATATAAATGTGTGCATTTATACACTAGTGTGCACAACATTTTCAAGAGAACTTATGGTACTGAAAAGTCGTAATTTCAAAAAATGCACGTTTTCTATTTGTATTTGAACTATCTATATTGGTAAACGGATTTTAATTTTTTTTTTTCATTATTAGTAAATAATTAAAATAGGTTTATTTTCTAATAAAAATCCATTTATTTATTATATAAAATATATGTAAATAGCTTGTTTCAAAGTGGCAAAATCCTTGGTCGTTACCATCGTTTGCTATTATTTAAAAGAGTTATATTTTAATTAGAAAACCTATTATTTTAATATTTAAGATTCATTAAATATTCGCAAATCAAGACGGTTAAATTTTGGGTCATTATAGTAAGACCACGCCGCACATAAAAATGGATATGTTTTTACCTTACGATAACCAACACATTGTATAAAAAATCCAGTGATATATTTATAACGTCTAAGGGTGAAGATATCAATAATCAAGTAGCTGTGATGCTCGTCAGTGTACGTCACAACAATAATTGGTATATAACCAAAAACCATTAAGACATTTTCTAATTGTGTAGGATTCCATAGAGGTGCCCTCAGTACTTCAAGAACGATCCTCCTACATAAGGATTAAATTTATCCTTCTGAAACAACAATACATCCCTATGACGTACAATAGAAAATACATAACTGGCCATGTAAGGCCGAATGCATCGCTTCATGCATGCATAAAAACTTTAGATAACTCTAGGAGGGAGACAACTATACCCTGATGGGTTAGATTATCCCCTGGTTATATGCATTATATCTCTAGTATCAGTCATTACCACAGGTGAGGCTATATCCGATATTCCTGCTCATGCCCCGCCAACTAAATAGATCGCAGAACCACACATTGTATCCTATACCTCAAAAGGTCTTGGAACCATCCATAGGTTCCTACATCTCAATAGAGATCTCGGAGTCACACATTCATTTCCATACCCAACTGGTCTCAGAATCACACATGGATCCCCATATCTCAACAAAATCTCAGAATCATACATGGATTTCCATACCCCAATGGGTCTCAAAACCACACATGGATTCCAACACCCAAGACAGATCTTGAATCTTCTCCAAGCATAGAACCCATATATGATTTTGGAGTGCTTACGGTTTAGAGTCATCTCTTACGACTACACTCCCCTTGCTTACCGGATGTTCCAAAACCAATCGAACGAGGGAATGCTCAATATCAATTCTTTTGTATTGTAAATAATCAAATAATACATAAGAGTGGGGATTACCCCTAACCGTTTATGTGGACGGATCTCCTCACCTTTTGTCCTAGAAGAACAAAACGAGCTTATACGTATAGTATAGCACCACCAACGGTAACTGTAATATATAATCCTCTTATTTCCCCTAGATATTTCCAGAGTTAAAATTCTTTGGTGTTAAGTAGGGAAATATTTCATGCCACTAAAATTAAGAAGGATTACATATTTAGACCAAGATTTCATAGTTGATTTTTTAACTATCAAATAAACAAACATTCCAAATAGATATTACATTTCCCAAGAAACCATCAACCCTCTCAAAATTAATCTTTCATAAATTAAAATCACTTTGTAAATACTTAGAAATGACTTCCATACACTTATCTCAATAGGATAAGTCTATTCACAAAACACTATATTTTCTATGCTTAGAAAATATAACCATATACTTATCTCAACGATATAAGCATATCCACAAATCATTTCGCTTTTAGAACTTGGAAAGTTTTCGATATACCTACTTATACAATAGTATATGTGTATTCACAAAACCTTTAAAAAAGATTTCATCTTTCAAAAATCTTATTAAATGGACCAAAATAAATGTTACCGAAATAGAGGTAACAACAACCCTAAACACTATTCATTTTTATAAGTCACTTTTTATTTATAAATATCTCCATTATAAGTATCCAAATCCCTTTACAAAATTTCTTTTATAAATCCCTAAGTTTATTTATAAAACACTATTTATAAACCTTCAAAATCATTTACAAAACTCATTTTTTATAAGTCCTAAAAATCTATTACAAAATAGTCTTTCATAAATCTACAGTTTAATTTATAAAATACACTTCTATAAATCTCGTAAACCTATTTATAAAACATTCCCTTTTTAAATCTCTAAACATTTAAATGCCTCTTTTCTAAAATCTTTCAAAAGCCAACTTCCTTTCAAATTCCAAACCTTTTTTAAATTTATAGGTGTTTTTAAACAAATCCTTTCTATAAAAGAAATCAGTTTATAAACAATTTATTAATTGGCTGTAATAAATAAAAACTTTAACATCATAAAGATAAATTTTAAAAAAATTCAAATAATACAAAAATAAACTTTAAAACATATTAAATAATATAATAATTATCTTTTAAAAAATTTCAAATAAATAAAATAAAATAACTTTAAATGACATTCAAGGTAATATTAAATAACCTTCAAACAACGTTACTAATAAAATAACCAACTAGTTTTAAATAATCGATAATAAAATAATTTATTATCTTTAAACAACGTTAATAAAATAATAAATTTTAAAACCATTATAGATATAGTAATTAATTTTACTAAAGAAATAATTTTACAAAACACTTTGTAAAATAAAATTTTAACAAAACATTTGTTAAATAATAGTGTAATAATCACCTTATTTCAAATAATAATATTAAGGTCAGGTTAAATCCATAACTTTACCATTTCAGAAAAAGGCTTAGCAACTCCCATGGTACTTGAACATGCTACAATTAAATCCAATTTAACTTCCCAAGTTAAACCATAGGTATTTACATAAGCAGGCATATATGTAAACCAAATGCATAATTAGCAATCAATTGTTAATACATCACTTATCTATTATTAATTAACTAACACTTAAATAAATGTCCAAATTTATATAATAGAATAACATGTATTTTTTTGGCTAAATGGATATTAATCAAAATAAACTCTTCCGTTTATTATTAGATGATGTTTATTTAGCCAAATAGATAACACCAAAGAAGTATGATTGAGTTAACTATGTTAGTATTTAAACAACGTAATTATATTAAATCAGTATTATATTATCACTTTATATTTATTTCGATTTTAAAAAAGATAATTTATCCAAATCAATCAGCTAGCAAATATAATATCCAAGCAGGCAATCAATAATTTCTATCTATAATATAACAAACTGATTAACTAAAAAATGAGTTTAACTCGTTAAAATTTCAGTTATCGTCGAACATTTTGTTTTTGTCTAAAATCGAACGACATTCAATTTTAGCTTGAAATTCTACGAGTTCCAAACTCCATTAACCCAATTCCATAGTCCACGATTATAAAGTGAATGACTGCATTTAATTTGGACCTTGTATGAAGAAGTTATTGATTTAATAAGTTTTTTGAATTGAATGAATAATTAAATTTCACTAATTATATCACTACTCTAATTACTCTACATAAAAATAAATCCATCTTCTTCAAAACCCTTTCTCGCTTACATTCCATAACAACTACTCCCATAGCCAACCTATTTTCCTCCTCAAACTCGTTTATCCCGCTATAATATGCTACGGATCGTGAGCTCCACCTTCTCGGCACCACCGCTTCCCACCTGTGTGTTCTCCCTAAATCACATCGTTGGTTATAGCGCACGACCAACCTGAGTACGCTTGACAAACAATCTCGTCATTTATCAAAAAAATGGCCATGAGGTGTTTCTCACCTCACTAACCCAGTTCCGCACTCGCTTGCCCTCAAACCCTATGCATCGAGCTAAATACCAAACCCTAACTATCCAAGAACCCAACCTCAATTGTCGTGCAACTTAAACATCACTCATACCCTCCAAAAATCCATAACCATGAACATCTAAACTCTCCTAACCCAAAGAATCGAACCTTTTTTTGGATTTTTAAATCATTTATTTGGATTTTGAAATAAGAAATTGATTTATTTCTTCCTTTGTTTGATGAAAAAGAATGGTATGGGGGAGACAAAGAAAAGTGATGATCAGGGAAATGTTTGGTGTATAAGGATTGACTTATATTTATTTCAATTTTCTGGCATTTTGCTGCCCAGATTTCCATTCACATACAAATAGCGAATGAAAAAAAAAATACGGCCGCGTTCGGAACAACAACGCGGTCTCAAAACAATAATAATATTGTAATAACTCGATATTCTCAGCCATTCGCATCCACACATGTTGGACTTGAATTGCTCAAAATACCGCATTGTAATAAAATTTATAGAAAATAAAATACAATCACAGAATCACAGACACAGAAATATCAGAATAACTCGTGGCAGAAAATAAAGTACATAGTAGTTCATGGAGCTACTATAACAAAGTCTCAAAAACAAAATACATAATATCAGTCTGAAACATATACAGTAGAAATCCCAAATACATAGACGTTTATAAATACAAGAGTTGAAATAGACAACTAAAACTGAAATGGATAGATAACTAGACAAGCAAAATCTCCAGCGATTCCTAGCTCCAGAAAAAGAAAGCCAAAGCTAAGTTGTAAGTGCTCAGGCTGACCTGAGCGTAAAGTAAAACACAAAACACTCGAGTCAGGACATACATACTTATATAATGTAAACCAACTCAAGTGAACCGTAGTAGTAATACACAATTACTTAAAGGATGCTTGGGATCTCTCATCCTCTAAGGATCAGTTAAACCATAAATTAAATACATCCAAAATCACAAGGCATATAGAGAAGTGTACTCGTGGTTAAAATTCCAAAATGGTAATTTATACTTCGAAAATCAAAACTCATTTCAAAATTAAATATCATTTCAAATTCATTTTAATATATCAGAATATCATATCCTTCCAAAACCTCATTCATTTTTATTTAACTTAAATACCATTTCAAATCACATTTCACAATGGTTTATATTTCAAATCAAATATGTCATTTAAAACCAATTAAAATGAAGTTATTATACTTTAAAAATCAAATATTCAATTCCCTAGAAAAATTTGTCTTTTCAGAATTCATTGATTCACTAAAATTTATTAAAACGGTGAAATTTCAGCTTTCGCAGCATTTAGAAAATACTACGGTAAGTTACATTTGAAAACAATTCAATTTAGCAAAGACATCATTTACAAAAATGCCGTAATAGTTCAGATTTCAAGTAAAAGCTTTATTTCAATTCTGCAACTACAACACTTACAAAGCGTTGTAATAGCCCTTGGTTCATTTTTGCCCTTTACTTCATTTATATTACCTACAGCACTTAGAAATGCTGTAATATCCTTTACTTCAGAAATGGTAGCATTTCTGAAATGCTGTCAAATAAAATTTCAAATTTTCAATAAAATTTTATACACCATTAAACTTTAATTTAAACCATTAAACTTTAATTTAAACCATTTTTAACTTATAAAATCTTATTTTCTCACTTTAAAACAATCATTTAAATACCCATAAATTTATGGTTTTTATAAAGTGAGATTTTCATACAAAATCAAATTTTTAATTAATCTTATTAAATTTATGTATAATTTTATAACATTTCATTTAATTTACATTTTAATTAAATTTACCATTTCATAAATTAAATTTAAATTCCATTTTATTTCCTTAAATTTTATTTTTAAAACACATTTCACATTTTCCAAGTTAAGTTATATTTCAAATTTCAATTTTAAACATTTATTTATTTAACTATTTTTAATTTATATAAAAATCAATAACAATTTATAAAATAATTTTAAATTCAAATTAAAATCAAATTATCATATTTTCTTGCTTAATTTAAACTACATTTATAAACCAAATCATAAATTCCAAAATTTACTTATATTTCAAATTCTACTATACCATTTATTTATTTCACTTATTTAACTTGTAGAAAATCACTAATATTTTATAAAAATAATGTTTTATTAAATTTAAATCAAAATATCATAATATTTACATTTTTAAAAATACTTTAAAATTTTAGAAAAATATATTTTAACCACGGGTCTGTATATAATTTTCTAGCCTAGGTCAAGTGATACAGATAATATATCATTTCAATCCGTAATTTACAAAGAAAACCCGGGTTCTATCATTTCAAACCCATAGTCCCAAGTAAAATGAAAAAAATAAAAATCGCTCAGGCCTATCATTTTAGCCCATAACGATTTTTCCCTGTTCTAAAGTCCATTCGGGTATGTATCATTTCAACCCATAGTGATTATATTCTACAGGAAACTTGCAGTGTGATAAACCGATATAAATAAACAGTATAGCATTATATAGCAGTAATAGACGATATGACAGGTGTATAAATAGGGTGATCATCATATAAATCATATCTCAGACAGGTATAAAATGATAATATAGTCTACAGATTCATATGGTGTCAATTTACTAATTATATAAGTACAGATGTCGTGTGTGAATTACTCGCCTCTACAAGCTGGAGATAATAAATTCAGACACATAAAAAAAGATCCGGAAAGCACGAAAGCACGACTACGGATTCAAGTGAGGGGAGAACCAAAGTAATTATCTTGTACATATCAAACAAAATAAGATATTGCATATGAATTTCAACACAAAATTGTTATTAAACAACCTAGAAATAAAGCACAACAAAGGACCAAACAGCTTGCCTTTGCTTTCACCACATCAATGCTTGGCCTAGGGGGTTATAATGCACGGCCATGTTGGTGTGAATGGGTCAAGTATGGGTCCAACATGGTCAGCTTAGCTTGGAATGAAGGAGTGGAAGTTGTTTGTGCATGAACATACAAAAGCCAAAGCGACAAAAGGAAATTTAGTGCAAAACAAGGTTCGGCCATGGCCATAGGTGGCACAACCATGCCTGGTGGAGATCAGGTGATGGTGCAGCAGTGGTCTAGGGTCAGTTAGTAGCTGGTGGAGGTGATGCTAGTGGTGGATGAGAGGGAGTGTGAAGGGTTTATGGCCTTAAGTGGTCGACTAGGGTAGTTTAAGGGGTGATGATGCAAATTTTTATGGAGTTTTGCAACTTTGGGGTGCACGGCCTTGACTGGTCAGTGGAGTTGGAGGGGTTTTGCAGTCGAGCAAGGTGGTGGTGAAGGTGATGGTGAAGGAGGAGCTTGAGGCCGAACATCATAGGTGAAAGCATGACATGAAAAATAAATAAAACAAAGAAAAGAAAAGAAAATGTAACAAAAAGGAGAAGAACCATTACCAAAATTTTGTTCAGAAATGATGGCTGAATGCTTTGAGATGAGAAGTAAATTTCTTGCGCGAGAAATGAAAAAGAAATGTGGCTGGAGAAAGAATATGGTCGGCAAAAATCAATGCAAGTGGCACTTGAAAAATGAAAAGGCAATGTCATATGAAAAGTCTATGGTATATGAAAGGTTAAAGACTCTTCATATTTCTTTTTCTTTTCTTTATTTTAAACCAATTAAAATGTGTGTAAATAAAATAGAAAAAAAAACAAAATAAATTAAGAATGAAATAAATAAATAAATTTTAGAAAAATGTAGTTAAATATAAGACAATAGTTATTTATATGAAAACTAGTATTGAAAATTTGAAACAAAATATAACTAGTTTTAGAAAAATAACTACAATACTCTAAAATGTTTAAAAAAAAATATATACCTAACATGCCATATAACACATATTTTAACATGATATGATAAATAAAAATATTATTTATATAAATTAAAATAGACAATTTTGTTAAATAAAACAATTTATATACAATATTGTAGATAACACGACTTTCACAGTATAAATCGGATTTCAACGAAACGAAAAGCAGTGTTTTTGACATTTAATTTATTTTCATAATGAAAGATAAAATTCAAGAATTAAAATATTTAATTTTTAAATTTAAAAGTCAAAGTTTGACCAAATTGACCAAAATCCACATTTTCTGAAAATATTCTATTTATTTAGGTTTGGAATTATAATTCATAGAAAAATCAAAATTTATATTTAAAATGACAAATTTATCCATTAATAAATATAATAAAGTTTTTAAATCAGAAATTCAAATATAATAAACAATTAAAATAAATCACAAAATACATGGTTGTTACACTCTCCCCCACTCAAATCTTTTCATCCCCGAAAAGGAATGAGTAAGGAAAATAAGGAAAAGCAAGGTAGAAAAAACAAATAGTACCTAAAAAAAATTCCGAATTCAAAGCACAAATGCTCTCCTCCGTCTTCCAGGCATAATCTTGATCATTAGTACTTCACTGTACTTTGATCAGACTAACAGATTACCGTCTTAGCTGCTTCGTATCTCTGTTGACAATACGAAGTGGCTTACTCTTGACAGTTAGATTAGGCTTAATCTCCAAACTATCAAGAGTAGAAGGCTGAACAAATAAAAGGGTTATGATGATACCAGCGAAGATGTGAGACGTGGAATACATCATGCACTCCAGAAAGCTTCTCGGGCAAATCCAAACGATAAGACAAAGAACCAACTCTTTCAAAAAAATACGGAGAGGACCCTCAAAGAGGTAAAAGGTAGGAATAGCTAGAAGGGAAAATAGGTTGAAAGATAAGGATGAATCATATTTTTAAATCTATATAAATTTCAATTTTAAAATTTTATTTATGACATTTTAAACATTTTATAATATGATGAATAGTCATTTGATTCAAATTTGTTAGTTCGAAGTAAACAATATTTAAAACATTTTTAAATTATTTAGAAAGGAAAAAATAAATGATCAAAATATCCTTTATATAATACTTTATCAAAAATACTTTTATACCTCGATGTCTTAACAAGTTTATTTCATTCCTGCAGACTCTGGTCATGCATTGATCAGTCGCAAAGCTAGAATTCTCCAGGTACATGGTAGACTTGTTCCAATACCTAGTGAAAATACTGGAAAAACGTTTAAAAACAGATATGGAAAGTACAATCCAAACAAAACAACCAACACATGTCAATCATGGATCGCGGATACATAATGGTTACGCCTGGATCCCCAAGGAAACATCCATACTCGTAGGCCTCCCCCAGCCCTACGATTACGCCATGAAGACTGGTAGTACCACAGATACACAATGGTTACGCCTGAATCCCCCAGGAAACATCTGTACCCGTAGGCTCTCGTAGCCCCTGCTGATTACGCTACCAAGCGACCCAATAGATCGCAGATACACAATACTTACGTCTGGATCCCTCAGGAAACATCCGTACCTGTAGGCTCTCGCAGCCCTGTGAATTACGCTATGCAGTCGCGCTCAGAAGAAAAACCATGGAGATCTTCATGGTAGGACACTCGAGTATCAAATTCGAAAAACCAAAAATCAAAGAGAACAATATCGATAGAATGAATCCACAATGTGGCCACAAAGCGGATATCAAGCGGAAGGCACTTTCCATATCTTTACTTCGAAAATATGTATCATATAGTACCTTTTTCAAATCACTTTCAAATATCATACTTATATAAATCCCATTATATATACGATTCCATTTTCCAATCGAATACATTCCAAAATCAATAGTATATCAAATCATACTTATATAGACTTCGATTATATAAGATTTCTCTTTCCAAATTGAGTATCTTTCAAATCAACTTCATACTTATACAAATCAAATTTATATAAGTTTGACAACTCCAAAATTAAAGTATTTAGTAAAATAAGGTTCTCAATTTTTAATTTTTTTTCAAAATCCATACAGTTTTCAAAAATCATATACGATTTCACCAAATCATTCTTCCAAATTAATTATCTTCAGTTTCAAAGTTTCCAAAATAATAAGTTCAGAAAAATAATCCAAATTTCCAAATCAACATAATTTGTGTCAAATAAATCCGTTTCTAAAGTCATCATATAAATAGTGGGATTTAAATTCCAATCTATTTTCAAAACCAAATATCTTCTCAAAATCAATTCCAAAAGATAGGGTTATATCAATCAAATTCGAAACTCAAGAACTGAATACCGGCTCAATTCAAAACTGTGCCACACATATATGCATATATCTTTTCGAGAATCAAATTATACTTCGGCATTTGAAATCCAATTGGTTTCATAAAATCACTCGCATAGCAAAGCTATTAGAGTGGCCTCTCCCCCACTCAGAAACTCGAAAATCAATGTTGATGATGCATTCATTCATCACCGAAATTATTTTCCAGCGATATAAGTGAGTTCTGGACTTTTATTTTCTCGAAAACTTCGTTTGAAATTTATTCGAAATCATTTGAAACTCATTAAAATCATTTGAAACATTTATTATTCGGAAAAATACTATCAAATCTTATTATTATATATTTTCAAAACCTTAAACCAATTTAAAATGCCGGAGTTCAATCACTAAAATTTCAATTTCAAAACCATTCCATTAAAATCATTTTATAAACCGAATATTTTTCAAAATTTTCAAATCCTTTCAAAGCTTCAAATTATCATTTTAAAAGGTATATAATCCTTATCGAAAACATTTCGTTCTTATATATAAAATGTAGTCATCTTTATCAAACTAATAATTTCAATGTATGCACAATTTCAAGATACAACCAAACACAAATTTCCAAGGGATGATTCAAGGATAGATTTCAAACAAATAGAGATTCAAATTTAGAGGAACTCTAATCAAAAAATTTGATTCGAAGATAAGCTTGAACGAAGATGAGATAATTTAATTACAAAATAGAAGATGGATAAACATATATAAATCGCGGGCGATCTTAACCGGTCAACCGTGACTTCAGGAATATAATCAATTCGAAAATCTAAGGCAAATCGACATTAATTAGCCGGAGATAAAATCCAGATATAGCGGAAGGTAGATAACATCGTAAACCGAGGATACAGAAATCTCTGGTGAACCAATGCCAATTGTAAAGGAGTTTCACCCCTTTACAAATCATTCAAAGATTTGCGGAATCACCAATCTTTACAGAGGTCATTCAAAGTGGATTTATGGAATGCTCCAAAATCAAAGGAATATAAATAGGGGAGGCAGGAATGGATTTCAGAACAAGTAGGAGCATTCCAAAGTTCAAGGAATCCTAATCGATAAGAATCCAAACCAAGAGATTACTAACAAGGTGGAGATAGAAGGGATGAAGTTAAGAAGATCTTGATTTCAAAATTAGAAAAAAAATTATACTAATATAATCTTTGAAAATCCTTTAAAATCATTTGGAAATCATTTTAAACTTCGAAAATATGTTCTCTCACAAAGAAATGATTCTGAAATTGATTTCACTCATTATAGAGTATTTCTACCCTATCTCTAATGAGTTTTTTTGCTCCGCAGGCTAAGCTTTGCCTAAAACCAAAGCTCTGATACCAACTGTAACAACCCTATATCCTTAGTCATTTGCATCCACACATGTCGGACTAGAATTACTGAAAATACCACATTGTAATAAAATTTGAAGCAAGTAAAATACAATCACAGAATCACAGATAAAAATATATCAGAATAACTCGTAGCGGAAATTAAAGTATCATAGTAGTTCATGAAGCTACTATAACAAAGTCTCAAAAACAAAATACATAATATCAGTCTGAAACATATACAGTAGAAATCCCAAATACGTAGAAGTTTATAAATACAAGAGCTGAAATAGACAACTGAAACTGAAATGGATAGATAACTAGATAAGCAAAATCTCCAGCGATTCTTAGCTCTAGAAAAAGAAATCCAAAGCTAAGGTGTAAATACTCAGGCTGACCCAAGCGTAAAGTAAATCACAGAACACTCGACTCTGGACATACATACTTATGTAATGTAAACCAACTCAAGTGAACTATAGTAGCAATACACAATAACTTAAAGGATGCTTGGGATCGCCCATCCTCTAAGGATTAATTAAACCATAAATTAAATACATCCAAAATTACAAGGCATACAGAGAAGTGTACCAATGGTTAAAATTCCAAAATGGTAATTTATACTTTGAAAATCAAAAATCATTTCAAAATTCAATATCATTTCAAATTCATTTTAATATATCAGAATATCATATCCTTCCGAAACCTCATTCATTTTTATTTAACTTAAATACCATTTCAAATCACATTTCACAATGGTTTATATTTCAAATCAAATATTCCATTTAAAACCAATTAAAATGAAGCTATTATACTTTAAAAATCAAATATTCAATTCCCAAAAAAAATTGTCTTTTCAGAATTCATCGATTCACTTAAATTTATTAAAACGGTGAAATTTCAGCTTTCGCAGCATTTAGAAAATGCTCGGTAAGTTACATTTGAAAACAATTCAATTTAGCAAAGACAGCATTTACAAAAATGCTGTAATAGTTCAGGTTTCAAATAAAAGCTTTATCTCAATTCTGCAACTACAACACTTACAAAGTGCTGTAATAGCCCTTGGTTCATTTGCTTTTTAGTTCATTTGTATCAACTACAGCACTTAGAAATGATGTAATATCCTTTAGTTCAGAAATGACAACATTTCTGAAATGCTGTTAAATTAAATTTCAAATCTTCAATACAATTTCATAAACCATTAAACTTTAATTTAAACCATTTTTAACTTATAAAAACATATTTTCTCACTTTAAAACAATCATTCAAATACCCATAAATTTATGATTTTTATAAAGTGAGATTTTCATACAAAATCAAATTTTTAATAATTCTTATTAAATTAATGCACAATTTTATAACATTTCATTTACTTTACATTTTAATTAAATTTACCATTTCATAAATTAAATTTAAATTCCATTTTATTTCCTTTACTTAACTTTTATTTTTAAAACACATTTCACATTTTCCAAGTTAAGTTATATTTCAAATTTCAATTTTAAACATTTATTTATTTAACTATTTTTAATTTATGGAAAAATCAATAACACTTTATAAAATCATTTTAAATTCAAATTAAAATCAAATTATCATATTTTCTTACGTAATTTAAACTACATTTATAAACCAAATCATAAATTCCAAAATTTACTTATATTTCAAATTCTACTCTACCATTTATTTATTTCACTTATTTAACTTGTAGAAAATCACTAATATTTCATAAAAATCATTTTTTATTAAATTTAAATCAAAATATCATAATATTTACATTTTCAAAAATACTTTAAAATTTTAGAAAAATATATTTTAACCATGGGTCTGTATATAATTTTATAGCCTAGGTCAAGTGAGACGAATAATATATCATTTCAATCCGTAATTTACAAAGAAAACCTGGGTTCTATCATTTCAAACCCACAGTCCCAAGTAAAATGAAATAAATAAAAATCGCTCAAGCCTATCATTTCAGCCCATAACGATTTTTCCCTATTCTAAAGTCCGTTCGGGTATGTATCATTTCAACCCATAGTGATTCTATTCTACAGGAAACTTGCTGTGTGATAAGCTGATATAAATAAACAGTGTAGCATTATATAGCAGCAACGGATGATATGATAGATGTATAAACAGGGTGATCATCATATAAATCATATCACAGACAGGTATAAAATGATAATATAGTCTACAGATTCACACGGTGTCAATTTACTAATTATATAAGTACAAATGTCGTGTGTGAATCACTCACCTCTACAAGCTGGAGATAACAAATTCAGACACACAAACAAAGATCCGGAAAGCACAAAAGCACGACTACGGATTCAAGTGAGGGGGGAGCCAAAGTGATTATCCGGTACATATCAAACAAAACAAGACATTGCACATGAATTTCAACACAAAATTATTATTAAACCACCTAGAAATAAAGCACAACAAAGAACCAAACAACTTGCCCTTGCTTTCACCACATCAATGCTTGGCTTAGGGGGTTATAATACATGGCCATGGTGGTGTGAATGGGTCGGATATGGGTCCAACATGGTCGGCCTAGCTTGGAATGAAGGAGTGGAAGTTGTTTGTGCATGAACATACAAAAGCCAAAGCAACAAAAGGCAATTTAGTGCAACAACAAGGTTCGGCCATGGCCATAGGTGGCACGGCTATGTCTGGTGGAAATCAGGTGATGGTGCAACACTAGTCTAGGATCAGTTAGTGGCTAGTGGAGGTGATGATAGTGGTGCCCAAGAGGGTGTGTGAAGGGTTTGTGGCCTTAAGCGGTCGGCTAGGGTAGTTTATGGGGTGATGATGCAAATTTTTGTGGAGTTTTGCAACTTTGGGGTGCACGGCCTTGACTGGTTAGTGAAGTTGGACAGGTTTTGTAGCCGAGCAAGGTGGTGGTCAAGGTGATGGTGAAGGAGGAGCTTGAGGCCGAGCATCATAGCTGAAAGCATGACATGAAAAATAAATAAAACAAAGAAAAGAAAATGTAAGAAAAAGGAGAAGAACCATTACCAAAATTTTGTTCAGAAATGATGGCCGAATGCTTTGAGATGAGAAGTAAATTTCTTGCGTGAGAAATCAAAAAGAAATATGGCTGAAGAAAGAATATGGTCGGCAAAAATCAATGAAAAGGCAATGTCATATGAAAAGTCTATGGTATCTGAAAGGTTAAAGATTCTTCACATTTCTTTTTCTTTTCTTTATTTTAATCCAATGAAAATGTGTGTAAATAAAATAGAAAAACAAAACAAAATAAATTAAAAATGATATAAATTAATTTTTTTAGAAAAATATAGAAAAATATAAGAAAATATTTATTTATATGAAAACCAGTATTGAAAATTTAAAACAAAATATAAATAGTTTTAGAAAAATAACTACAACACTTTAAAATGTTCTAAAAATAAAAATATTTACCTAACATGTCATATGACACATATTTGAACATGATATGACAAATAAAACTATTATTTATATAAATTAAAATAGATAATTTTGTTAAATAGAACAATTTATATACAATATTGTAGAAAGCATAACTTTCACAATATAAATCAGATTTCAACGAAATGAAAAGCAGTATTCTTAAAATTTAATTTATTTTCATAATAAAAGATAAAATTCAAGAATTCAAATATTTAAATTTTAAATTTAAAAGTCAAAGTTTGACCAAATTGACCAAAATCCACGTTTTCTTGAAATATTCTATTTATTCAGGTTTGGAATTATAATTCATAGAAAAATCAAAATTTATAATTAAATTAAAAAAGTTTATCCATTAATAAATATAATAAAATTTTTAAATCAGAAATTCAAATAAAATAAACAATTAAAATAAATCACAAAATACAGGTTTGTTACAAATATACACTAATTATTCACTTTTTTAAAATCATAAAAACACTGCCGTTTGCCTAAAAAGCATCAAACGATAATTTAAAGAATTTCAAAATTAAAAATTATGGAAAATTAAATAAATAAAAATAAAAATACGCTTATAAAATTGAGTCGTAAAAATAAAAATTCTAATTAATTTTTCAAACCATTTATTACTATAATACATTTACAAAATGAATCTACCCTTATCAATTATTAATTTAAAAATTGTTAATAAATATTCAATTCAAATCTAAATATTTAATTCACTGTTCAATTATTAAGTTCATAATTCAAATATTTATATAATCTTTATAGTTGAGTACAAGTTTTTAACTTTTAAAACCGTCATCTCCGTATTTAAAATTAATTAAATGTTAAAAATTTGAAGACCGAAATTCCGGGTTGCTACATTCTACAAATAATGGGCACAAACCAATTTGTTGCAAAGGATTATTAAATCTCTAAGTCTTTTAAAAATTATAGAAAATTTCGGTAGCATCTCCTTTGCGCGGCTCAATCGAACAAACTGTGAATCGGCACTATGGGCCCAAACCAATAAAGAAAACATAAGCCATATGGCCTCCAATATCTAGGACATAAAACCATCAACCAAACAACAATATAAACAGTACTTATTTGTTGGGCAACCAAACTCTATGTATGAAACAAAAGGCATCAAACTTTCCTTTGCTTCCAAAAACCTGCGTCTTACTTATAAATAATATGCAACCATATAACACATAACCGTATAATTTTGCATTTTTCAACTGTCCACGTATTATTATGATAAAGCCCATAATATGAACATCTACCATCCATATGTAATATCAAATCTAGTCGCTAAATTACACAATTTCACTTCCGAACCAGTGCCGCTCACTCAACCACTCTAGTGCGGACTCGGATCTGATTCCTTGATTAAAAACCTATGTTCTTCCTACATAGCCATATACCGTGATATAAAAATTTAGAACCAAATCAAAAATCTATATCTAGTGTTCGCCGTCAAGAATCGAATGAAAAATCCTAACTTGTAAAGCATTCAAAATCGAGCACTTGAATTGGACCCAAACAGTTGTGCGAATAAATGATCTATGAACAACTTATGTATTTATATATCAAATTGGTTTGTTAATTATACCAAATTAATTTTATTCACATTCATTTTAAATCAAAATTAATAATACCAATAGATTTCCTTTAATACAAATATCACTTATAATCCATTTCATAAAATTTTACTCAAGTTTATTATATCTTATGAATTACAACCTATGTAACTCAATCACCTTAAAACTCAAGTTATGCACATTTCTAAAAGCCACAACTTCAGCTTTAAATCCCATCCATAGTTAATATCATCATAAACATTTTATGAAGCAAACTTATGTTTATTTTCCATTTTAAAATTAAGTCCATATTTGTACAATACTCCACTACGATCTAAGAGTATATATACAAATTTAAAATTTGTTATTACTTAACCTAAATGTCCAACAAATTCAAACTTTGTTTTAACTTATCATTTCTCAAATTTATAAGTCACAAAAACTTATCTTCTTATAATTTCAAGAAAAAATTTTACCAAACAACACCTCAAAATTGATGCACAAACCAAATTATTCTAATGCATAGGATACTTAGGTCCATATACTATTACGTGAATGAAAATTTAAGAATTGACCATCCAATTTTTATTTCAACCATTTAGAAATAAAAACATTCATATATCCCTTTTATATATCAAATCATACTTTTGAGGATTTAAATCAATTTTGGTTTACCAAAACAACTCTATACATTATTACTATGGTAGTAATCCCTCACTTAGAAACCAGAAAATGAATACCGATAATGTTACAATCATTATCGAAATTACTTCCCAATGACAGAAGTGAGTTCAGTGCTTTCTATCTCCTTCAAAATCCTTTAAATAAAAATATTCTTATTCAAAAGTACTTCCAAATAATACTATTATTATTTTTCAAAACTTTTGAAAAACAACTTCCAAAACACCAGGAATTAAGTTCTCAAATTCTCAGCTTAAATCTTTTTTTCCTATAAACCACATTCGTAAACAATCGTTACATAATTTCACTTCCTTATATAAAGCCATTTCAAAAATTTATGTCTTTATTTAGATTATAATATACAAATTTTATTAAAGATTAAATTGTAATCCAACATTATCATCAGACACTTTATAGTTTGTGAAATTGAATTCACAAGGTGTTCGTATTAATACGCCCCCAGATTACTGTCTGCCCAACACATGCAATGAAAAGAATAAAACTGTTCCTAATCAACCATAATAGTTAATGCCCACAAAATGGTTGGGCAAAACTACTCTATCACCAGACAATAGCCAATGCTCCTAATTGGGTAAGCATGACTAATTAAGCAATAAATGATAATAATTGAATATTATCATTCCGTAACAAACAACACACCATTAAAAATTGTACCTAATTTATGAAAATTATTCCTTTATATACAAAATATAAAATCTTCATAAAATTATTTCATTAACCAATTTTTTAAGAAAATACTGTGATGGTTTGTTTAATTTACGTGTTTAGAAATCCCTATCAATACCATGATGTCCCTTGTTCAGACTAGAATTCATAAGCCACTCAACATATAAGTCGGCACAATATAAAATATTTTCTATCACTAATAAATATACACTCTTATATATAATACAATTACACTCGTCCAAGAGTTTCACTTGCCCTATCTTAAATGAGTAATTCCCGCCAAAGCCTAGGTATTCGCTCTTATACATAATACAACCAAGACCTATTTTAAACCTTATTTAACCTTTTTGTAAAATTCCAAATCTCTTTTCTTTTATCTTAAAAAATGCGATCCGAGTAAATCAAATTAATTATCCTATAACGGCCTGCTATTTCGAACCATTTAAATCGACAATAATCCGCACATGTCAGACTTGAATTGCTCAAAATAACAGATTATTAGTTTATATTTGGAAAAACTTAGCATATAAAGTAATTAAATCAATCACGGAATTACAGATACAGAGTTTTACAACAATAAGCAACGGAATAGATAAATAGTTGTTCATGAAGCTGCTACAGAACATCGGAGTCTGAAACAAAATACAACAGAAATCCCAAACATAAGAAGTCCCTAATACATAAGCAAATGACAAGTCTGAACATAAACAACAAGAAATAACTAAAATAACTGGAAAGCTGAATAGATAAAGATAGATCTCCAAGCAAAGCCCCAAAGGTGAGTCTAAAATGCCGTGACACTTAGGCTGACCCGCGCATAAAGAAAAACATTAAAACCCTCGAGTCAGGATTAACATTTTTATGCAAGTAAATGTACTCAAGTGAAATTTCCAAGTGAAATGCAATATAACTTAAAGGATGTTTAGGATTCCAACCTTTAAGGATCCATGGAACTATCTACATACATAATACAATAGCTACATAGATAATGTCTGTATTAAAGTAAAATATTAAAAGAGCGTTAAGGCGTTACCCATATCCTCCTTAACACATTTTATATAAATGTTGTAGTCTATACAGTACTATAAAATCCACCCGACCGCGGGGCTATCAGGGAGCACTCCATAGGTACGACGCAAACCAAACTCATAATGTATGTGATAAGGCATACGACAAGGCATGTGAGGCAATGTCCAGGGTAGGATACTACCGTTTTGTAGATCTAGACTGGTGATAACGCATAGCATCTACTACCACCCACCTAGAGACACACTCCCACAATTAAAGTTGGGCACCAATCAAATCACAAAGTAATAGATATGGTTTAAGCAAGCTCGATCGAAGGTGTGGCCTCACTTGGCCTGGCGAGGCTCCTGTTCTAGTCATATCAAGCTGACCCGAGGGGGTCAGGGCTGCGTTCATACCTCATACAGAAACATTTTCCAAACCATCCTACTTCATTCTAGATTCTCCACCACGTGCATAGTTGTTAAAATAGTTTTCAGTATTGGCAGCGTGTATGACAATATCCGAAATCGGTCTCTTTAACAATTAAATGCTTATTTCACACCGGTTGGTTCTTTTACATTTTCAAAACTGATTCAGAATTGATATCAAAATATCATATTCACTTCAAAATCATATCACTTTCGAAATCATATTAAATTTCGAAATCATTATTTACTTTAAATCATATTCATTTCCAAAATCATAACCACCAAATAGGTTAAACCATCATATCAAAGTATTTGCATTTAAATCCATTAAATCCAAATTATAACAGTTCGAACTTAAACAGTTTGAATATTGAAATTAGATTATATATTGGAATAGTTATACATCAAAAATAGTTTATATTTAAAAATAGTTTATAGAATAAAATAGTTTATATAATAAAATTGGTTTAAATATTAAAATATACATATTTTAATTTTTTTATAAATTTAAAATAATACATATTAAAATATTTTATAAATTTAAAAGAGTTTATATCAAAAATGGTTTCAAATTAGAATCGTTTCTTTCAATTTCACAAATCAATTCAAACAAACTTTAGTTCCAAAATTCAATTTAAATCATTCTTAGTTCAACGATTTCAATTAAAAAGGTTTAAAGTTCAATTCAAATTCTCATTAAAAACCATACCAATTTATATCAATTTCAAATCTAGGTTTGAACTACAAATTTAAACCACTTCAAATTCAATAGGTTTTAAAGTTTAAATATTCAAGCATGTACAATAAATCAATCTGATAAATTTCATTTATATTTCAAAATTCAACTTTAATTTTTATTTAATTTTGAAAATATTCACCTAATCATTTTTAATAACATTTAATTAAAATGTCAAATTATAAATTTAAATCAATATTAAATATTGCAATTAAATTTTATTTAACTTTTAAAATATTCATTTAATCACCTTTAATCAAAATCTAGTTATCAAGTTATAAACTCGTATCTTTAAAGTCTCAAAATCAAAAAGTTCAAATCAGTTCCTATTTAAATACAATTCTTAAAAAAAAAAAAATTACAAATCAATTTTAATTTATCTTTCCAACCTTAATTTATATTAAAGTTATTACAAAATCTAGTTTCAAAATATTAATATAAATTTTAGATAAATATTTTAAACATACTTTATATATTAATTTAATTAAATTTTTATTAGATTAAATTTTATTTTATTAAACTTATTTTATATTAAACCTTATTTTATATATATTTAAATATTAAAATTATAAGAGAAATCATAAAATTTACATTTTTCAAACTTTACTTATAAATTTAAAATTTTCAAACATATAATTTAAAATCTAATTCTAACACACATATAAATATCATTATATCATATTTTTAAAATCAATATTTATTGAAACACGTATATTTTCCGTTTCAAAATTTTGGAAATCATTTAAAAATAGACCAACGGTTTCTGTATATTGTTTTTATCTTATGGCCAAGTGACGCAGATATTTGTCATTTCCACCCACAATAATTTAAATTTTTACAGGTATAAATCATTTCAATCTACAATCCCAAAATTTCAAAAACCAATAAATCACTTGTGTTTATCATTTCAACCCATAACGATTTTCCTTAATATATAATATTGTTCGGGTATATATCATTAACAGAAAACTTGCAGCGTGAGAACAATAGAATAATATCATGAAGTAGCATAACATATCAATTACAACATATATCAGAATTACCAATTTGAATATATTTACAACATGTGATGGTGTCATAGGTAAACAATTTTAAATATTAACATATCATATTCAACAATATATTTCCTAGCTAATTCAAATTTAACAACATATTTAAATCATCATTTCTCGTGAAATCAATTTACCAAACATAAAAATGTTAATCGTGAGTGATCGCTCACCTTTCGCGGCTACGGAAACAACGATGGCAAAGAAAGTGACACGAACACGCACATGGATAAGCGACAAAGCAAAGCAACTAACCGCTGTAATAGGAACAGTGAGCAGATAAGGCAAAGCCAAGCGAGCGAACAAAGAAAATAACTTGAATCTGAGAATTCGATGAACCAAAACAATATGTATATATATATATATCTTTTTTTAAGAGGAGTAGAAGGCTAGCGTAGCTGCTTGGTTCGCGACATGGTCGGAATGGGGTTCGGGTGGATGGTTATTGGGGTGTTTGGCAGGAAGATGGCGGAGGCTGGAGAGTGGGCAGAGAAAGGTGATTAGTAAAAGGGTTTGGTGGATAATGTTTCGGTGGAAGGCTGCGCGTATGCTCGGGGTTGGCGGTTTCTAGGTTCGGTCGGCTACTATGGGGATGAGTTAAGGTGGTGGATAGCTGGATGGAAAGGGGAATGGCATGGGTGATTGGTCAGAGCAGTGGGCATGGCAGTGAAGGTGAGGCTGGTTGGTAGCGATGGTGGGGAAAGGTGGGCAAGGCCGAGGAAGTGGAGATGTCAGAGACTTTGGCGAATGGCGGATCGGTAGAGGAAAGGGGAGGATTCGTGGGTTATTGGTGGTGAAACGGCGGCCGAGTTGGTGGAAAGGCTGTATGGTTGGCATAAAGGAGGCAGGATGGGTTATGTGGTTGTGGTGAGGCAGCTATCAGGTGGGTTCGGCTACAGGTTAAAGGTCAGATGAAGGGTAACGGCAATGAAGGAGGTGGCAAGAGGCGGAGTGAGGTGAAGCGGGGGGTTTCTGGGTGGCGGGCTAAAGGCATGGAGTTTGGTGAAAAGCCAGGTGGCGAGGGAAAGGGGCGAAGGGAGGAGGGAAATAAGGTGGGTAACGGTGTGAAGAAGAAGGTGTGCAGGGTTTCAATGCAAAAGAGAATGAGTAATGTTCTTAGAAAATATATAAATGCTTTATTTTTTTCTCAAAAGTATGAACAGAAACAACGAAGAGAAAATGGTAAAGAAAAACGTACCATTATATATATATATATATATATATATATATATATATATATATATAAAGCAATGGGAATGGTAAAAGTCAAGCACGATAATTCAGGGAATATTAATAGCTAGTGGCTATAACGTTTACCTGATGGACAAATGAAACAACACAGAAAGCCTAAAAGGACCAAAACAGGTACTAATACAGCTAATCGTTTTCCAGATTTCGTTGCATACCTGACGCCGAAACGCACAAATGAATATACTGCGAATATCAGCGTGATGAGACAAAAAAGATGGTACACAGGTATCGGGGACACTATCTACCTCTCAAAACCCCATTTTCGCTGCCAAAATGTAGCTAAATCACTGAAAATAAGATAAATGGAGCTAGCGAACTCCAAATTTGGTGAAAAGAATTATGATGTCTCACTCAGAAAATGATTTAAAATTTTCTTATATAAAAATATTCAGATTTCATAAATATTTTATCTCCATCAAACTAGAACTGATTTATATTTTAAATTAAAATTTCACAACCAAATGAACTCACATATTTTCTAATTTAAACCTGCCACTTGCTATGCTTAAACATATGCATACCAAATATCAAATTTTCATTGCTAAATTTTGTTGTTTATTTTCAAAAAAATTAATTAATTACATTATTTAGATCGTTAAAATTTTCGGATCGTTACATTGTCCCCTCTTAAAACTTTTCGTCCCCGAAATGGAACGAGATTGGAGAATAGAAGCAACAAAAAGGAAAGATAGATTCGAAATACATAGTACCAGATACAACAATTAATTCAGAACCATATAAATATCATTTTCGAGTGTTAACAGTATACATCTCATTACTTATTAACATCCATTTATTATTATCATTCTAGTTAACTCATTTTTAATTAATTTACATTCATATCCAATTTATTTGCATTCACCCATTTACTTCTTAATTGATTAACATTTACTTATTGTTATTCATCTCGTAAATCATTTGATGGATTTATATTCAATTCATTCGCTTTTAATTGATTTATATTCAACTAATTTGGTTTCAATTCATTTTTATTCAATCAATAAATATTCATTGTATTTACATTTGGTTGACTTTAATTCAATGTATTTTCATTCAATTGATTTGTTTCCATTATTTACAATTATTTCATCCACATTTAATTGGTTTAAACTCATTTGATTTACTTTCAATTTATTAACATTTGTTACAAAAAAATTTCATACTTACTTATTCATATTCAATGAATTATCATTCCATTAATTTCCTTTCTATTATGTCTAATTAACTTACATTCAATTATTACGTTCATTTATGTTCACCCTATTTCTTTATAATTGTTTACAATCATACTTGTTATCCACTTTCACATTCAATTTTATTTATTCTCATTTATTTTATTTCATTCACATAGTATATTTGTTATCCACTTTCACATTCAATTGTTTACAATCATACTTGTTATCCACTTTCACATTCAATTTTATTTATTCTCATTTATTTTATTTCATTCACATAGTATATTTCCTTTAATGTCAATATTACTTAATTAATCCATCAACAAATTTATTTAAGTTTAATATTAACATTCCATATTTTCTTTTGCCTATCCAAATTGTTTAACCCCATTCGTATTTTGGTTTTTACTTCCGATTTTCTCAAGTTTCAAGTTATATAACTTATTTTCCCAAATTTCTTACATCTCTACTTTTTTAACTTTCATTCATGATTTATTTACATTCGTCTTTTCTTTATAACTTAAGTTCAATTTTTTTAAAACAATTCTATTTTTATTTAACTCATTTATTTAATCCATTTAACTTTAGTTAAGTTAATTCCACTTCATAATTCAATTTCAACTATTTTTTGTAATTTACTTCTGTATCATAAATAGTTTTCTGAGATATGAATTTATTTATTACCTGTTCAGTTTCTTAAGTTCATATTTATTTACTTAAATAGCATTCTCTTTTTTATTATTTAATTTATTTCACTTAACATATTTTACAACATAGATTAAGTGTGTAAACATCTATTATAACCACTCAATGTTTATTTATAAATTCCCTTAACAAAAATTTATTTTTGGACATCTTATTACATACATTTTACATTGTATACCATACAATTACATGTTCTCATTGCATCCAAACCTTTTTCTATGTAAGTTTTACTAATGTTTCCAAATGTAATTGAGTACTATACAAATTTACCTTTTATTTACAACATTTATATTAAGCAAATTTTAGTTTGAATATTTTTATTATTTAAGTTTCTCTTATATAACCTTCAATTACATATTCACATTAACATTTAAATTTTTGAATATTTTAGGTAAGTTATATATATGTTTTAGAATGCAATTGAGTATTATAAAAATTAATTTTATCCTAGTTCAACTGTTTCAAGTTGTTTCAATTTCGTTTCTCATTTTAGACACTCCAATTATTCAAAAAATTTGCTTTTTCCAATATTGAAAACCAACACTTAACATAAAACTTAAGAGTTAAATTTTCGGTTTCACTTCAAACCATTTCGAAATAAATATAAACATATATATATTTTGCACATCAAATCATACTCAAGATATTCAAATCAAATCCATTTTCAAAAAAAAAGTGTAGCAAAGTTACTAAGTGGTCACCCCACTTTGAGACTCGAAAATGAATGTTAATGATGCTGCAGTCATCATCGAAATTATTTTTCAACGACATAAGAGGACAGTACTGACTTACTTTTAAAATTCATTAGAAACAATTTCTATTCGAAAATACTTTCAAATAATATATTTTTCAAACTTTGAAAACCAAATTTTGAGAAGCATCGAAAATTAAATTCTCAAATCCCTAATTTAAATTCGTTTCATTTGCGAATTAGATTAATAATTTAAAAAATTACATCTCCTTAAAACATACAACAATATTTAAAAGTTTAGGAATTTTGACAAAACAATAAATAATAATCTACTATCATTTCTAACAACCAATTCATTTAACTATCTAATTTCAGAAATGTGACGACCGAGATTTTTGATCTCTGAAAATCGACATCAATACGTCCAATGTATTATATGCCGAGCAATCGAATCCTAGAAATACCAGATCATTAGGGAAAAGAAGAAAGAGGTAGAAAAAGAAAAACAGAAATAACAACACAGAATCTCACAATCGCAGCGAAACAATATATAATAGATAACAAACTATAACTGTTTTTATACATTACATCATCAGAGTGCAACACATCAATAACAAAACATCAGACAGTTATAACAACTTTTCCTTACAAAAGCTGAATATACAACATACAATACACGGCAAAATATAAATCAGATCTGGGTAATATGTCTTCACCATCCATCTCGTCTCCTGAGCTCCATAACATCCTATCCTGAATCCGTAATACTTGTTCTGATTCAAGCTTTATAATAAAATAACACCCGAGTCAGTCTGGAAAATCAACGTGAGTAAATACACTCAATTGTAATTACTAAAGTTATCAAAGTCCTTTGAAAAACAAAGGTATCTCTTAAGAACACGCCACAAATAAACACGACGGGTTATTACCTTATGATAACTAAAATATTTTTATCAAATTCTCTGATATTATAATAGTGTCTAAGTACAAATACTTGTTCAAATAGCTGAAATTGTTGCATTAATTAAATTCTAGCATATTAGGCTCTACAGTCAAAACCGTAAAGGCACGTATTGGAGAATGGATTTCATATGAATGACTAGGTAGTGAGGTATCACCTGTCACAGTACACGTCTAGAAACAGCGTATTGAGGACTACGCCGAGATCCCTTGCAACATATTACCAGTCTACCCCTAACCTGGATAGATCGAATATGCTATCACCCTGGGTGTTCCCACCCTTTTCGAGCTCCTTCCATGAATCGTAGTAATAATATCCAAGGGTATCTAGAAAGGTGATAAACATACCCTAATTGGGTGCTATTCACTTAGCCTTGCTGCATCTCCCCTACGTTTCAGTCATTCCCGGATGATGAGGCTAGAGGCTACGATTACATTTTTAAGGAATTTTTACTTAGAATGCTCATTATCCTCCAATGACAATGTACTGGTAGTATTCATCCATACAAGTCCATTCCGGGTCCGAACGAAACCGAATGCGCTACTCCTGCTACATCCATTTTGGATTAATCGTCAGGATTAGTAGCCATTAGCCCTTGCACTTCACTGCTCCATCTTTGAATCCATGCTCTTGTTTTCACATCGAAATCGTACTCGATGGATCGAAGTGGTTTCTAAATAACTTATCCGATTCCGGTCTCTTTGAAAAACCGTTCCATATTTTCGGTAAGCTCAACCCTGATTCTTTAGAAAATAAACAAACAAAAATAAGATCAATGATCAGTCCTAACCGTTGGTGGACCGATTTCCTTATAAACGTTCTAGAAGAACGAAACAAATTTATATGTACAGTATAACACCTCGAACGGTAACTGTACCATATAATTCCCGTATTCCTTCTAGATATTTCCAAAGTTATATTTTGGATCCAGATTTAATAGTCGGTTATTTAACTATCATATAAACAATCATTGAACCAAATTTTCATTTTCCACTGAAAACAACAAGTCTCATTTTTATGTAATTTTATATAAATTAAAACTCCTTATCCAAAAATATGTACTTATCTTACCGAATTTAGTATGTTCAAAAATTATTACTTTGTTCAAAAATATTGGATAACCCTTTCAAATTAATACGGAAAGTACCAATTCGGTAACAAACCATGGATTCACAGCTCAATGGTTACGTCTCTGTCCCAGAGAAATCCAATACTTAACTGCAGGCACTTACTACCTCCAATTTCGCCATGCAAGTATACCATTACTTCCCGAAAACTTTATTTATAATTTTTCCAAGTAATACTTATAAAATTTCTATATAAATTTCCAAGTTAAATTTAGGTGGATAATCTTTAAAATAAAATTTATAATAAAATAATATTGAATATTGAATAATTTATTAAAATAATAATACTGATTAATTTTTAACTACAAATTGACTTACTATAAACTAACTTAACTAATATTTAAATATACTTTAAAAAAATTTAACACAACTAAATAATTAATTTATTGAAATATTCTTTAAGAGTTTTAAATTTTCTATTTAATACCTAAAAATTCTCCCTTTTTGAAATAACTGAATTTTTTGTCAAAATATATTTTCCAATTCCATTATAACCAGTCTAACATCTATAATTCTCTTTCGATTTATTTCCAATTCGATTTACATCCTAATTCTTTATAATCCTCTTCCTACATTTCTAGAAACAAATCTACCATTTAATTTTAAACCGATTTACCCGTCTCATTATAAATCCTCACCATGAATTTATAACTAAAATTTACCCATTGATAATCACTTTATTTATTTATAAACCTTGTTTATAAATCTCAGTCTCATTTCCCGTTTATGACGGTTCCACAATACTTAATCGATTTTACATCAATTTCAAAATTAAATTCCATTTTAAATTAATTTCTTAAATAAACAAACTATATTCCACTTTCTTTTTATCAATTAAAATCTTATGTAAAGTCTAGTATAACAATTTCGTATTTTATTTTCAAATTTTCTACTTATTTTCCAGACTATTTAAATCTCGATTTTTTTAAAAATAAATCCTTTTATACTTAAACAATATCGCTTAAGTTCTATTGTTTAAAACCCTTTTATTTATATTATTCCAAAATCCCCTTTTTACCGTATTCCAAAATTCTTATTCACAATATTTCGAAATTATTACATTAAAAATTGCATCAAACTATTTATTTTACCCAAAATTCATCTCTTTTAATTAATCCAAAATTTAATATAAATACTTCACTTCCAAAATATCTTTTTAATTTCTTTTAAAATTCAAAACACTCATTATTGGTTTTTAAAAAATACCAAAGTCTAGGCCAAAACTACCATAGCATCCCATAAATTCAAATTACACTATAATCTACTATATATTATTCAAACAAATCATATATCAATATATGAAAATAATTCAACATTTTTGAGGAATCCAGTTGGATCCCTCCAACCTATTTCCCAACATCCACAAATGTTGGCACAATATAAAAATACCAATCCCACCACGTGGGGAATATCGTGGTATATAGGGTCATCCGCTATTATGCGGGGTGCATAGGGTCTCATCCGTTATATATATGGGAATATTAATCGCTCCAATAAATATTTACTACTATAAGTAAATATCACATCCAACTGATAATAATATATCAATTCTATTAATCAATCAATAATTAAGTTTACTATTAAAGTTAATTACGGTAATCCAAAACTTAGTCAGATCAACTCACCATGATTTTCGTTGTCGTTTTCACGCTCTGGTTTCGAATAAATTCGAGCGTGTTTGAATTTATCTGAAAATTCAACAAGCTCTAAATTCATCCAAACAAGTTCATATGCGTAGATGATGACCATACGATCCCAACGCAACTTCTATCATTCAAATCGGACCTTGTGTGAATGAGGTATAGATTTTATAAGTTGATGATGATTCAATTTAAACTAAACATTAATTTAATTTAAAATTTAAAACCCATACCCAATCGAAACAAACTCGGCCTGACTACAACACTCGACCCAAACTCCATAGTGCCATCTCCCCCTTATCCTCTTTTTTTCGACGCATGGTACGTCGAGGTGCACGATGCCTGACACGGTGCACCCTTACCCTATATTACAAGCCGACCATGTCGACGTCCTCCTCACCGAAGTCTCCACCTTCGGGACCCTTCAAAATGAACCTCGAGACCTCCATTCAAAACGCAACTAGCTCGACACTCCATCTCACTGTAGCCGACATCGCGATACCCCAATGTGGCTAAACTCTCCAAAATTCCACTGTTGTGGTCGCTCACCTTCGCGAGTTCGACTACGCCAATCACATCCCCACATGAGCCCTAAATCATTGCGGAAAGCGAACCCTTGTTCATAACCCGCAACGACATTAAAGTTGATCGACCAAAATTATGAAGACCCTGACTCAACCTTTGAAAATCGACAACGAATACATCACTCGTATTCCAATGCCGCAGATTCAAACGTCGATTCTGGTTCGCCGAAGCTTATAACACATTAAGTACAACAACACAGCGGAAGAAAAATAAATAATTATATTGATATACAACATCGATACAAATATCTGAAACAATTGAATATCAACATTATCAGAGACAAGATACAATGGAAAGAATCAACAGCAGAAGAAAAAAAACTCAATAGCGGAAAGACAATGTCTTCAATGCCAAACTCCAAAACTCCAATCCTAGAAGCTCGAACCACCATCAAGTTGTAATGGAGAAAAATAGGTAACTCGGTCAGTAATGTGATTGCCAAGATCCAAAGACTCCAAAGAATTCCAAACGGAAAGTTGAAAGCTACCGAATCTATACCTACTGGCTGATTATCTGAAAAATCCAACTCTAGACTGCCCGTGTGGAAAATTGTGGGCACCCAGAGATTAGAAAGGGAACAATAAACTCCAGGCCAGTCATAGGACCGGTGTGAGCAAAAGAAAATAGTTTTCTTTAAAACAAAACAAACAAAATAATTTAAAAAGAAATCCACAATGCTTTTTTTGGAAAATGAAACTACCATAAGGCCTCCCGCCGCACATACAATGCAAACTCAGAATTGGAGTATATTTTCCATATGATAGTCAAACATGCTTGATATGCAAAACTCTTTTGATATTATTATTAGTGCATAGTGCAGAAAATATTTCGAAAGTATAATATTAATCTTAGCCAGCATATTACCATTATTGTATACCTACTATAACTACCATGTTCAGTAGCAGGTTACCACCACATTCCATGGCAGGTTATACAACTAAAACCGTATAGGGCACGTATTGTTACATTGGATTTCCAACAAATGGTCAGGCTAAGGAACTTCCTGGGCCACATGGGTACGCCTTTGGAGGGACGCCTTCAAGAACCTAACCGGATCTCTGCCAACACAAGGTCGGGTTATCTCTGTAACTAGGTAACTACTGACATGAGTACGCCATCCCCTGGTCGTAACCAACCTTTATCCGAGAGCTCTCAATACTAACAACCACAAAGCAATAGGTTTGCAGCAACCAAACAGGTTAAATATCTGGGCTCCATACCATGATACCACCCTTTATCCAGAAGGAAATGGACATACCCTCAAGCGGCGCTTCCCCCAAATAAGCTTGCTGCAAAGATTACTATTTTGACCATTACCGGGTTGTCAGGTCCGACGTGGTCACATCCACAAAGCTACGCTTTACACAAAAGTCATGCTTTGATCAACAAATGATCAACAACACTTCGTATGCCACATTACCAAATTGGGAATGTATCACTAGTAACCATCAACTACATAACCTCTGAGCTCGTACATCTTAGAGAAGGGTGTTAAGCTAAGAGAATAAATTCTCCGCCATCAAACAGAAATGTATTTGATAGAAACCAGCTTTACATCTCAAAGTGTAACGTCATACATACATCCATACAAGTCTGTTCCGAGTTCGTACGGAACCGAAGGCACTTCACAAAGAAGCCCTTGCAATAAGGGTATTCACGATCTTGATCGGACTCCCCATCACATATGGAGATCTCCATACCGTAGCTACTCAGTGCAGAGTCATTCGACGGGTAATCCTTTCGTTATCAAAAATACCTAATCCCCACCATCGGTCTTCAAATGTTATCCATTACGTCGTATCATTATTCGGAAAGGGTTATATGACACAAAGTCCTCTCCCGGCTAAACCGAATAATGAGCGCTTAATTTAAAAAGCATATGGATATAGTGGGATCTTAGTTAAGTCATAACTTAAAGTCCAAAAACCTTTCTTTTGAATAGTTTACACAAATTTCCACTTTTCAATCTTTTTAAAAAAAGATTCACTTCACGAAGTTCACCAATTTTTCACAAAGATTAATTCATAGTTTTCCAAACTATTTTATTTCCAAATCTTTTATACAAAAGATACACCTTTAAGATCCTCTTCAATTAAAAAACAAGGTTCATTAAATCTTTCACAAAGATTAATTCATAGTTTTCCAAACAATTCAATTCAAACTTGAAATCTTTTCAACAAAAAATGAAAGTTCTATCGTTATATAAAATCTATTATCATTTGAAAACAAATGCCTTTTGTTTTCGAAAAAACCCGATCAAATATGCACATGTTATAGCCTTTAAGGGTATGAACTAGAAAATCAGCGAACTGCGGTATCATCGGCAAGTCCTATTTGAATTAAATCCAATTTCCCTGAAACAATTTATTTAATACACTTCAAAATGGTTATATATATATATATTACATAACTTGTATAACCATTTTAAACCATAATTTCCAAATAAATATACATATACATATATATACATATACATATGTATGTATGTATGTATGTATATAACTTCATAATCTTGAATTCAAATTCAAATCAAGCTATTTAAATTTTCAAAAATTTATCAAGTTCTTCAAAAATAATTTCCATCTTAAAACTCCTTTTCAAAGCTTTTCATATTAAACCCAATTCCAAGCCCAAAACGTTTTTGGATTCAAAATTCAATTTTCAAAACCATTTTAAATATATTAAATTCAAATATCTGTGACTTAACCGATTTCCTCATGAAATCCATATTTGTAAGTGTATCGTGTAGTCCAAGGTTTTTACACAATAGTACAACATCATCAATCCTACAGATTCAAGCACAGCAAAACTGATAAGCGGTATAATCCTATAATGCTTACCTTCATTCATAGATTCACAGATGAACAATATAAATTCATCACAGGTAAATAAATTACATTCATCATACATAAATAAATTACATTCATCATAGCTCAAATCAAAATATATCACAAAGCATCACACATAAGGGATATTAAACAATGCAAATCATTCAATAAAATCCAAACATTCATAAGTAAGATCAACAAATTATCTGATTAATTTAAGCCAGATTAATCACTAATCCTGGTTAATTAACATTAATTAATTACAAGCCATTTTGATTAATTATCCTTTAATCATTTATTAATCAATCTTTAATAGTAAATTAATTAACCTTTAATTATTAATTAGTCAACCTTAATTAATAAATCAATTAACCTTTAATCATTAAATATTACCTTTAATTATTTAAGTATCCTTTAATTAATAATCCTTAATAAATTACATTAATTAATTAATCAACCCTTAATTACTAAATTATCCCTTAATTAATTTCATTAATTAATTAACCTTTAATTAATTAATTATCCTTAAATAAATTATCTTAATTAATTAATCACATTAATTAATTATTCTTTAATATGATTATTCTTTAGCTTAATCATTATAATTAATTAGCCTTAAATTAATTACACAAAGAAATTAGCGTTAATTTAATAACACAAAGTAATTATTAATCAATTAAATTTAAAGACATTTAATCTTTAAACTTTTAATCTTTGAAACAAAATTATTATTAATTCATAGATTAACTCAGATTTTTTAAAGTTAATTAACAATTAAAACATCTCTTCATAATTAACTTATTAATATTATTAAGTTTATTTTAAAAATAACTTTCAAAACAAAGGTTATATATATATTAAAAACACTTTTAAACTTAATAAATTTTTAAATAATTTTATTTCGAGACCTTTAATTAATCTCAAATATAAACAGCACTTATTATTGAGGAAAGACGTGTTTAATAAATTTATTAAAACATGACTTAGTTTAGATTTTAAAACTTGTTATTATTATTTTTTATTTAAAAAAAATTGAATATCATGAAACTCGAGGCAACCCCATAATTCTCTCGAAACAAACCTGAAGAAACCTTGCACACTCTCAACTTCGAACCCAACCCTGCATTTACACGAGCACGTACTCGAGAAACCCATCTTCTTCCCAAATCACATTATTTCCAAATGCATAAATTTATGCGTGCACGTGTACCGGAGTTCCGATGAACTCCAGTCGACCTCGCCGCCTTCCCCAAGTCGACAATCACCCACACTATCGCTACGACCCCCCAATTCTAATGATCTCGTCGTAAATAAATATCTCGTCACTCGTTAAATTTTCCGGAACAAAATCTCTTAATTAAATCACCTCGCTACGACACTATCCCACGCCAGAACCCACGCCACTCCACCGTGACCTCCACCCGAGTCCCCAGCACCTGTTACCCTAGGTGCGATCGACCAAAAACCCTCGACAATGTTGCAATTTCCCCGAGAACCCTATCAGCCAAAAATGATTGTCGAACCCTAGATCGACGTTGTTTCACCACCGCGACAATTAAAAAATTCATATCCCAGCATCTCCAACCTCTCCACTGCTTTTAGCGTCAACCTCGACCCATGCATCAACGCCGATCATCGGAATTTGACGAAAGGATGCATTTTGTTCAACCTAAAATTTCTTGACCAATATAAACTTAAAAATTTCGAAATGATTATTAAAATCATGATTTTGAACTATGATTTTATTCCTATAATCAATTCTTGAAATCCTAATCATCAATTTTTCCCAGTTTGAACAATGTCTTCTGTAATCTCATTTTTTGATGAATTTGCTTAATATAAATTCTTAAATTTTTCTTCTTCAATTCTTATTACAATCTTATAGTAAGATTTTGTTTAGAAGTCGATGCCTATCTTTAATTCTTTTGGGTGATATAGATTTTTGGATAGGTTTTCAAATCTGTAAACCTGGATTCTGGGGAACATACAGACATGCACACATGTTTTCAGTGTATATATACACATATACCCAGGCATTCCATATCAACATCATATGAAAACTAGATTCAATCAGATTTCAAGCTTTTATAAGGTAGTTTGCTCACCTTGTTTGAAGATGGAGAACTTGTTTTAGCATGTTCCTTTGCAAACTGGAATTTATTTTTGATTTAAATCTGCATATGATCCTGATCTTTGTTTGATGTTTTTTTAAGTTGAATCCCTGGTTTGAATTTGTTTTGTTAATCTTTAATCTTGATCTGGACCCTGATGAATTTTATCTGTACATGTATTCGTTTGGGTTGCTTTGACCTTGCGTTTGATTTCCAGGCTTTGAATTTTTCTTTGATCTTCATTTTAATATCCAGGTTTTGATTTTGATTTTGATCTTGTTTTTGTTTTTCATATTTGTTCAAGTTTGAGAAGTTTAGACTGAGAATAAAAATCAAGTTTCTCACTTTTAAAACACGTTGTTTTTATAATTTAAATTAAACAAATTCATAATGCCACTTGTTTTATTTTGTTTCACTTGTTAATACATAGTACAAAAAAATTACACTTGTTAGCATTAGTATTTTTATGTTTAAATCCCTCTTTTAAATAATTTTATAAATTTTGTTTTAAACCCTATGTTATTATAAGTTTATACTTATTATGTTTTTAAACCTTTTTATTAATTTCATTTGAATTTTAAACTTTAAGTTATTAAACTTAAATGGATAACTATAAATAAATATTAGCGTTAAAAATATTAAAATTTAACTTTAATTAACTTTTAGAAAATTGTTATATTGAATTCAAAACATAACACTTCAAAATATAGGTATACATATATAATTAGAAAACAAATCTTTGATTGAAGATACTTCAGGTCTTTAATTTTCTAAAAATTTGATTTTTATTTTGATTCTTTCCTATTATTGTTTTCCAGGTTTTTGAATATGGAAGATAAAAGAATATTGAAGAGAAAGTTTTAACTGAAATAAGTAACTAGTTTCTTCTTTTTAGAACATGTTTTTAAAATCAAATTGAAAGAAAATTTATTTATTTTTTTGCCACTCGTTTTTTGTAAATCAAATTAAGTTACACTTGCAAATGCAAGTTCTATTTCTTTTACACTTATTTAAAACAAATAAATTTATGTTTACCCTTTGTTTTAAATTAATTTAAAACTTCGTTTTAATCCCCTACTTCATTATAATTTATGAAACATATTTTTATGGTTTATATATATAAACTAAATCTATACCATATGAAATTTTAAAAAGAATATTAACCTTTTTAAATAACCTTTAAGAAAAATGATTTGATGTAACATCATGGATTTTTCGTTGTCGAAAAACCGAATATGTTATGGGTTTAAGAAAAAGAAAAGAAGAAGAAACAGAGAGAAGAAAAGAGAAGGAAGAGAGAAAAGAAAATAGAAAAACAGAAAGATAGAATTTTAAAATAGAACGGGACAGAAAGAAAACAACAGAACTACATCAGAATCTCACAATTCGCAGCGGAACAACATATAATAATAAATGAATAATCTTTAAACAAAGAACTATATCAGTTATTACATTTTATACTTTACATCATATCATCATCAGAGTGTACAACAACAACAAACTGTGCAGCGGAAAAAGAAATACTATATAGTAGTAATACGCCATGCCATCCAGCTTGCCTCCAGCAATTCCAGAATATCCAGAACATCCTGATAAACCTAACTCTTGACTGCCCCTGTGGAAATTGGTGGGCACCCAGAGTTTAGGAAGGAAAACAATAAACTCCAAGTCAGTCATGTGACTGGTGTGAGAACTCAAAACAGTTTATTTATCTTTAAAATCAAAATAGAGGAATATTTTTAAAGTCAATTCGCAATGCTTTTAAAAATGAGACTACCATAAGGCCTCCCGCACACACACACATGCAAACGCAGAATCGGAGGAGATTTCTCCTTATGATAGTCAAAGATGCTTGATACGCATTCAAAAGAAACATTTGATATTATTACTAGTGCATAGTGTAGGAAAAATTTATTTCGAAAGTAGAATATAAATCTTAGCCAGCATAGACATTTCGAACTATGCCTACTATAGCTAACTATGTTCAATAGCAGGTTACCGCCACATTCCATAGCAGGTTATACAACTAAAACCGTACAAGTCACGTATTGTTTCTTTGGATTTCCAACGAATGATCAGGCCAAGGAACTTCCCATTGCCACATGAGAATGCCTCTGGATGGACATCCCCGAGAACCAAACCGGATCTCTACCAACACAAGGTCGGGTTACCCCTAACTGAGTAACAACTGACCGAATATGCCATCCCCCGGTCCTTTGGGACCTTTTCACCGAGAGCTCTCTAATCAATTCACACAATCATAATAATAAAGTGTTTCAACATGAGTAAGCATCTGGGCTCCATACCATTATACCACCCTTTTCCAGAAGGAAATGCACATATCCTAAAGGGCGCTACCCCTCATAACCTTGCTGCTTCTTTCCTGTTTTGACCATTCACGGGGTGTGAGGCTCGACGAAGTCACGTCCACAAAAACATACTTTATACAAAAGCAATGCTTTGGGTCAACAAATGATCATAGAAATGATCACCAGGATAGACGATCAAATAAACGATCCTATCACAAATAATCAACACAATGATCATTTCACCAACACTCGGCATGTCACATTACCAATTTGGAAATATATCGCTGATAACTTCAACTATATAACCTCTGAGCTCGTACGTCTCAGAGAAGGGTGTTAAGCTAAAAGAATAAATTCTCCGCCACCAACAGAAATATATTTGAAAGAAATCGGCTTTACATCTCAACTTGTAATGTCAGGCATACAATCCATACAAGTCTGTTCCGGGCTCGAACAAAACCGAAGGCACTTCTTACGAAGCCCTTGCAATCCGGGTATTCACAATCCCGATCGAATTTCCCATCACTTATGAGATCTCTATACCAGGAGCTACCTAGTGCAGAGACAATCGATAGGTCATCCTATCGCTTTCACAAATACTCGGTCTTCAACACCGATCTTCAATGCAATTCACAACGACGTATCACATATTCGGAATGGGTTATACGACCCCATGGTCCTTTCCCGGTTAACCCGAATAGTGAGCGCTTATTCAAAAATAAGTGTGGCATTCACATTCAAACAAATCACATCAAATACCCATTCAAAGGGAAATATTGATAGTCGGTTATTGAACTATCAATGGATATGCACAACATCACCAGATTCCAAATAATTTTCCAAATTATTTATTTTCCAAAATATCTTTACTAGATATATAATTTCACACTTCAAAAATAAATCAATATTTATTTTTAAACAAATTTTCCTTTTCATTCATAAATTCCATAGTGAATTTATAATCCAAAATATATATGAATATTCGATTCCAATTATTCATTTCAATATTCCTTTTCAATTTATCTTCAAAAAGATAAATTCTCAAAATATTCGCTTTATATTGGAAAACATTTCCATACTTATTTATTCATAAGTAATTCTCAAATTTTATTTATTTTCAACACTTAGAAAATATTCAATATACTTAAATCGAAATTAAGTACATATTTCATTCTTTAAGGAAATCATTCTCTTAAACATATTTATTTGGGCCAAAACGAATGTTACGTAAAACATTGCACAACAACCCAAAATCACTAGTATAGGGATTCGAAATTAAAATAGATATATAAATCCCAATACTATACAAAACATTTCCTTTCGGAAATCATTTACTATAACAACAGTGCTATAGTCCACTATTCCCTTTTATTTCTCGAAAACGTCTATTTCAACAATAGATGTTGAAATCTATAGTTTCGAATCTCAACATATTTTAAAACATCTTTATATCGTTTTAATTCTATTTCAAATATCACATTCAAAACAATTTCTTTAACATCTTATTCACTATTCAAAACGTGAATATACTTTGTTAACAAATTTCATCCTTTTATTCATTTTATTTCAAAGTATTATTCACAGTCAAAAACGTGAATATAACTCCATTAATAGGTTTCAACAATTTACTTATCAAAATAAGTCATTTGCGAATTTATAAAACAACGTTTATAAATTCCTTTTCTATTTATTTTATAACACTCCTTTTATAAATTCCTTTATTAACCTATTCGATTTATAACTCAATTATAAACCAAAGATTCATATTATAAGTTAAATGCTCATAAAACGATTATTTTACAAAATCGTTCTTTTAAACTTCATAATTATAAATCTTATAACTTATAAGATTCAATTATTTATCCAAAACCATTCTTTTAATGACTTTATAAATTTTATAAACCTACTGTTTATAGAATTCCATTTATAATTTTCACCGTTTAAAATTCTATGAATTTCATTCATTTATGAAATTCATTTACAATTCATACTAACATTTATAAAAACTCGTTTTATAATTCAAATGTTTTAATTTATAAATATCCATTTATAAATCTCTTAATATAAATCAATTTATATTATTCTTTTAAAACGTCTTTAAACTCCTTTAAAAACTTCATCATTTTGATTTATAAAATAATCAAATTTTATAAATCCTATATTTAAACTTTTTACAATAAATTCAGAAATTTCAATTTAAACTATTTTATAAAATCATTAATCCATATTTCTCAAAAATCAATCTTTAACCGTATTTCTCAAAATCATAATTTTTATAACTTTAAAATTTATAACGTTTAATTATTTAAAATGGATAAATTCCAAAAATATTTTATAAACGTATATTTTCAAAAATCACTTTGAAATCATTTTAAAATTCCAAATTTGGTCCAATGATGCTACACACCAAATAGTCAATCACGACTACAACGATATCATATATCGATATGATAATCCATCAAATATCAAAATATCTGAAATCAAATAAATACTGTTGAGGAATCCAGTTGGATCCCTCCAACTTGTTTTCCTGCATCCAAAAACATTAGCACAATACCTATTTCGCTCCAGTACGAAATTATCGCGGTATATGGGATTTAAATATTATCCGCTTAATAACGGCGCAATAGGGTCTCATCCGCTAAACAAAAAATGCGGGAAATCAATAACTCCAATATATACATATGCCAATATATATATATTGCTATTATATGTAATACCAATTTCACTGTTTATGAAATATTCGCGGTATATGTTTTTAATAAATAACATCCGCTTACTAACGGCGTATAATGTCTATTTTAACAGTCAATAGATATCAATCATCATTCAAACATGCATTCAAATATTTTAAATCTAACTATTTAAAATAAAATCGAAACTAATTCGATTGAGTGAGAAGTTCTCACCTTGATTTTAAATTCCGTTTTAGCGATTTATTTCGAATAAAATTAAACTGACGTTTAATTTTACCCAAAATTCTCACTAACTCCAAACGACTCCAATCCAACTCCATCGCGTAGTGCTCGTCCATACGATTCCAACGCAACTGGTTTCGCGCGTTTTCGACCTCGTATGAAAAAGTTATGCATTTTCAAAGTTTACACGAATTTATATCCATAAATTTTACAACCTAAATTAACAATTTTACCCTCAACTTAATCAAGGCCGTTAGATCTAACAACATGCCATCACGACCGTAGCTAGCCTTCATCTCCCTTCATGCGCAAATAACCTACAGACATCATCGAACGCACACAGAACCCATGTACACCATATTAGGTTTTGATTTATCCATCACCACACTCAACTTGAACACGATCAGGAAGTTGCAACACGTGCGCCTCCCCTCACTCCACCCACGGCCTGACCATTGTGGCACTCGGCCCCCTATTCCCCCTCGAAAAACGTGCGCAGCCGGCCCCCTTCAAACCAAATTTGCCGATGATCCCTGAAGCCATTGACGATCATAACCGTTGAAATCCAAGATCTCATCGAGCTCTATACTTTTGTAGTTGGAGATTTCTGGAATCAATGAACGGATTTGGAGTTATTGAGGGAGGAAGTATGGAAAATTCTAGCCTTTCATTTGTTAGGGCCGGCTAGGGTTTATTTTCTTTTTTTTTATTTTTAGAGATAGAGGGGGGTGTTGGTCTATTTATAGGAAAATCGATCGACACTATTCATCTGGGAATTCCAAACTCCGATTTACGCGCCGTAACCAGCGTTTCTAAGGTTTACCCCGCGTTCCGGACACAATGGAACAGGTTTCGAAAGCTAATTCGGACATCTGTGCGAGTTATGGCTACAAACGTTCAATTTAAATTAAACCGATTTAAATCGATTTCTAGGCGTTTTAATTTGTACCGGACAAACGGTAAATCCAATTGACTTGAAATTTGAAACCTTACAATAATATCACATTGCGGATCCGATGAAACTGGTTTCGTCGAAATCCGAGACAGTTTGAAAAATGGCTATTTTAACTCGCCAAATTAAAATTAAAAATAATTCGATGCGTTTCGAGCTGCCATGATCAAACGATAACTCCGATTGACACGAAAATTGAAATCCGGTAATAACTAACTATTACGGATCCAATGGAACTGGTTTCGTTCAATTCTAAGAATGTTCAAAAATTGGCTATTTTCACTAGTCGATTAAATATTAAAATATTCAATTTTCACAAATTAACTTTAAATTCGATTTTAAAAGTTCTAAAATATCATTCTAACTTCAATATGATAAAATAAAATTTTACAAATCATTTTCAATCATATTTAACTATATTTTCAATTATTTCCATAATTTAACATATTAAATTATCGATTTAATTATCCAATTAAATCCAATTATTCAAATAAAAATTTATTCGACTTATAAATTCACTTATTATTATTTAAAATAAATTAAATATTCAAATTTTAATTACGAAAAATCCTGGGTCGTTACAATCTTCCCCACTTAAAAGAATTTCGTCCTCGAAATTATTAAGTAAGAAAAGTTACAGAATCTATTAACTTTCCATAAATCCATAGTTAAATTTCTTACAAAATCTTTACTAAGTTTTCAAGTCATACTTAGTTATCTTTTCAAAACAACTACTATTGTTTAACTTTCAATTCTAATGTCAAAGTTATAGTTTTCAAGACTTTCCAATTTTCTCAAATTTTTTCTAACGCCTTAAATTTCCGGAAAAATTCGCCATAGTCTCCTTTGCGCGGCTCGATCCGAAAAAAAATGACAGTATATATATCACAAATATACATCTCATCAAGTGATGAGGCATCCCAAAGGGAAAAAAATGTAAAAGTACGGTATGTAATCCGAGATATGTACCTTATATTTTATTAGCAAGCATATATGGCTAATATAGCGCGAAAGCGAGCTCCAAATGCGAAGCAAACGCGATCCGCACCTACTAAACACTCAACAAACAACATGAGAACATGCACATATGAAAATAGTATCGATATACAACATATAGCAAATGCAACTATATATGTCAACATAGCAAATGTAGTAAAACAACAAATGCAAACATCAACCAAGTAACATCCATAACCAATAAATATTCATTCATATTCTCATTAATATTCAATGAAATGGTTTTCAATTCAAATCACATTTGATTTATTAATAGTGGATATTCTTACTAATATTCATTTTCAATTTAGTTTATATTCACTAATTCATATTCAAGTTGGTTCACTTTCAATTCAAATTCAATTTATTTAAGATTCACTAACTTCCAATTGAATTTCAATTACTTTAGCTTCCAATTTCATTAACACTTAATGAATCATATACAATCAACTAACAATCAATATCAACCAATGTATATCAATTACAACCAAATTTCTTTGCTTATATTCATTCAATTTGGTTTAACACCATCACTTTCATTGGTTTAATTAAATTGATTTTCATTCAACCTTTCAACTTCGAATATCATTAGATTTTAATGAATTTATACTTATATTCATTATTCCATATCAATTTATTCACATGCAATTGATTAACATCCAATCCATTCATTCAATTCAACTTCAAAGTTGAATTCTATTACATAACTCAAGTTCATATCTATCATTAACCTTTATTAATTTACCTCGATACAAATATCAACTTCATTAACATTACTTAAGTTATACCTCCATTTAACTTTAAATTCATTCTTATTTACAACTCATATTCATATAGTTTCACTTCTTATATATATAAGTTTATTTCACAATTGTAAATCACTTTAATTATAATTCAATTCTTATAATTTTTTTTTCTTATACAATTATTCTCTTACTTAGATTATTCAAACAACTTATCAATAACCAAACAATCAACTTTATACACTTTAATAATTTTGAAAAATTATTCCTTTATATATAAAAATATAATCGAGGTAAAATTATTTCATTTACCCAATTTTAAAACAATACTGTGCCGAATTGTTCTATTCAAATGTTTAGAAACCCCTTCGATTCAGTTTCGAGGCTGCGCCGACGAAGGTTCATATACCACTCAATAAACCAATCATCACAATATAAAACAATTTTATATTCACTAACAAATACGCTCTCATAGCTATTATTACACTCAAACTCATTCTAGAGTACTACTGACTCTATCTCTAATGAGTAATACCCAACAGAACCATGGTTGTCGCTTAACCATATGCTCTGATACCACATTGTAACGTCATGGATTTTCCGTTGCCGAAAAACCGAATATGTTATGGGTTTAAGAAAAAGAAAAGAAGAAGAAACAGAGAGAAGAAAAGAGAAGGAAGAGAGAAAAGAAAATAGAAAAACAGAAAGTTAGAATTTTAAAATAGAACGGGACAGAAAGAAAACAACAGAACTACATCAGAATCTCACAATTCGCAGCGGAACAACATATAATAATAAATGAATAATCTTTAAACAAAGAACTATATCAGTTATTACATTTTATACTTTACATCATATCATCATCAGAGTGTACAACAACAACAACAAACTGTGCAGCGGAAAAAGAAATACTATATAGTAGTAATACGCCATGCCATCCAGCTTGCCTCCAGCAATTCCAGAATATCCAGAATATCCTGATAAACCTAACTCTTGACTGCCCGTGTGGAAATTGGTGGGCACCCAGAGTTTAGGAAGGAAAACAATAAACTCCAAGTCAGTCATGTGACTGGTGTGAGAACTCAAAACAGTTTATTTATCTTTAAAATCAAAATAGAGGAATATTTTTAAAGTCAATTCGCAATGCTTTTAAAAATGAGACTGCCATAAGGCCTCCCGCACACACACACATGCAAACGCAGAATCGGAGGAGATTTCTCCTTATGATAGTCAAAGATGCTTGATACGCATTCAAAAGAAACATTTGATATTATTACTAGTGCATAGTGCAGGAAAAATTTATTTCGAAAGTAGAATATAAATCTTAGCCAGCATAGACATTTCGAACTATGCCTACTATAGCTAACTATGTTCAATAGCAGGTTACCGCCACATTCCATAGCAGGTTATACAACTAAAACCGTACAAGTCACGTATTGTTTCTTTGGATTTCCAACGAATGATCAGGCCAAGGAACTTCCCATTGCCACATGAGAATGCCTCTGGATGGACATCCCCGAGAACCAAACCGGATCTCTACCAACACAAGGCCGGGTTACCCCTAACTGGGTAACAACTGACCGAATATGCCATCCCCCGGTCCTTTGGGACCTTTTCACCGAAAGCTCTCTAATCAATTCACACAATCATAATAATAAAGTGTTTCAACATGAGTAAGTATCTGGGCTCCATACCATGATACCACCCTTTTCCAGAAGGAAATGCACATATCCTAAAGGGCGCTACCCCTCATAACCTTGCTGCTTCTTTCCTGTTTTGACCATTCACGGGGTGTGAGGCTCGACGAAGTCACGTCCACAAAAACATACTTTATACAAAAGCAATGCTTTGGGTCAACAAATGATCATAGAAATGATCACCAGGATAGACGATCAAATAAACGATCCTATCACAAATAATCAACACAATGATCATTTCACCAACACTCAGCATGTCACATTACCAATTTGAGAATATATCGCTGATAACTTCAACTATATAACCTCTGAGCTCGTACGTCTCAGAGAAGGGTGTTAAGCTAAAAGAATAAATTCTCCGCTACCAACAGAAATATATTTGAAAGAAATCGGCTTTACATCTCAACTTGTAATGTCAGGCATACAATCCATACAAGTCTGTTCCGGGCTCGAACAAAACCGAAGGCACTTCTTACGAAGCCCTTGCAATCCGGGTATTCACAATCCCGATCGAATTTCCCATCACTTAGGAGATCTCTATACCAGGAGCTACCCAGTGCAGAGACAATCGATAGGTCATCCTATCGCTTTCACAAATACTCGGTCTTCAACACCGATCTTCAATGCAATTCACAACGACGTATCGCATATTCGGAATGGGTTATACGACCCCATGGTCCTTTCCCGGTTAACCCGAATAGTGAGCGCTTATTCAAAAATAAGTGTGGCATTCACATTCAAACAAATCACATCAAATACCCATTCAAAGGGAAATATTGATAGTCGGTTATTGAACTATCAATGGATATGCACAACATCACCAGATTCCAAATAATTTTCCAAATTATTTATTTTCCAAAATATCTTTACTAGATATATAATTTCACACTTAAAAAATAAATCAATATTTATTTTTAAACAAATTCTCCTTTTCATTCATAAATTCCATAGTGAATTTATAATCCAAAATATCTATGAATATTCGATTCCAATTATTCATTTCAATATTCCTTTTCAATTTATCTTCAAAAAGATAAATTCTCAAAATATTCGCTTTATATTGGAAAACATTTCCATACTTATTTATTCATAAGTAATTCACAAATTTTATTTATTTTCAACACTTAGAAAATATTCAATATACTTAAATCGAAATTAAGTACATATTTCATTCTTTAAGGAAATCATTCTCTTAAACATATTTATTTGGGCCAAAACGAATGTTATGTAAAACATTGTCACGACAACCCAAAATCACTAGTATAGGGATTCGAAATTAAAATAGATATATAAATCCCAATACTATACAAAACATTTCCTTTCGGAAATCATTTACTATAACAACAGTGTTATAGTCCACTATTCCCTTTTATTTCTCGAAAACGTCTATTTCAACAATAGATGTTGAAATCTATAGTTTCGAATCTCAACATATTTTAAAACATCTTTATATCGTTTTAATTCTATTTCAAATATCACATTCAAAACAATTTCTTTAACATCTTATTCACTATTCAAAACGTGAATATACTTTGTTAACAAATTTCATCCTTTTATTCATTTTATTTCAAAGTATTATTCACAGTCAAAAACGTGAATATAACTCCATTAATAGGTTTCAACAATTTACTTATCAAAATAAGTCATTTGCGAATTTATAAAACAACGTTTATAAATTCCTTTTCTATTTATTTTATAACACTCCTTTTATAAATTCCTTTATTAACCTATTCGATTTATAACTCAATTATAAACCAAAGATTCATATTATAAGTTAAATGCTCATAAAACGATTATTTTACAAAATCGTTCTTTTAAACTTCATAATTATAAATCTTATAACTTATAAGATTCAATTATTTATCCAAAACCATTCTTTTAATGACTTTATAAATTTTATAAACCTACTGTTTATAGAATTCCATTTATAATTTTCACCGTTTAAAATTCTATGAATTTCATTCATTTATGAAATTCATTTACAATTCATTCTAACATTTATAAAAACTCGTTTTATAATTCAAATGTTTTAATTTATAAATATCCATTTATAAATCTCTTAATATAAATCAATTTATATTATTCTTTTAAAACGTCTTTAAACTCCTTTAAAAACTTCATCATTTTGATTTATAAAATAATCAAATTTTATAAATCCTATATTTAAACTTTTTATAATAAATTCAGAAATTTCAATTTAAACTATTTTATAAAATCATTAATCCATATTTCTCAAAAATCAATCTTTAACCGTATTTCTCAAAATCATAATTTTTATAACTTTAAAATTTATAACGTTTAATTATTTAAAATGGATAAATTCCAAAAATATTTTATAAACGTATATTTTCAAAAATCACTTTGAAATCATTTTAAAATTCCAAATTTGGTCCAATGATGCTACACACCAAATAGTCAATCACGACTACAACGATATCATATATCGATATGATAATCCATCAAATATCAAAATATCTGAAATCAAATAAATACTGTTGAGGAATCCAGTTGGATCCCTCCAACCTGTTTTCCTGCATCCAAAAACATTAGCACAATACCAATTTCGCTCCAGTACGAAATTATCGCGGTATATGGGATTTAAATATTATCCGCTTAATAACGGCGCAATAGGTTCTCATCCGCTAAACAAAAAATGCGGGAAATCAATAACTCCAATATATACATATGCCAATATATATATATATTGCTATTATATATAATACCAATTTCACTGTTTATGAAATATTCGCGGTATATGTTTTTAATAAATAACATCCGCTTACTAACGGCGTATAATGTCTATTTTAACAATCAATAGATATCAATCATCATTCAAACATGCATTCAAATATTTTAAATCTAACTATTTAAAATAAAATCGAAACTAATTCGATTGAGTGAGAAGTTCTCACCTTGATTTTAAATTCCGTTTTAGCGATTTATTTCGAATAAAATTAAACGGACGTTTAATTTTACCCAAAATTCTCACTAACTCCAAACGACTCCAATCCAACTCCATCGCGTAGTGCTCGTCCATACGATTCCAACGCAACTGGTTTCGCGCGTTTTCGACCTCGTATGAAAAAGTTATTGATTTTTAAACTTACACGAATTTATATCCATAAATTTTACAACCTAAATTAACAATTTTACCCTCAACTTAATCAAGGCCGTTAGATCTAACAACATGCCATCACGACCGTAGCTAGCCTTCATCTCCCTTCACGCGCAAATAACCTACAGACATCATCGAACGCACACAGAACCCATGTACACCATATTAGGTTTTGATTTATCATCACCACACTCAACTTGAACACGATCAGGAAGTTGCAACACGTGCGCCTCCCCTCACTCCACCCACGGCCTGACCATTGTGGCACTCGGCCCCCTATTCCCCCTCGAAAAACGTGCGCAGCCGGCCCCCTTCAAACCAAATTTGCCGATGATCCGTGAAGCCATTGACGATCATAACCGTTGAAATCCAAGATCTCATCGAGCTCTATACTTTTGTAGTTGGAGATTTCTGGAATCGATGAACGGATTTGGAGTTATTGAGGGAGGAAGTATGGAAAATTCTGGCCTTTCATTTGTTAGGGCCGGCTAGGGTTTATTTTTTATTTTTTTTTTTATTTTTAGAGATAGAGGGGGGTGTTGGTCTATTTATAGGAAAATCGATCGACACTATTCATTCGGGAATTCCAAACTCCGATTTACGCGCCGTAACCAGCGTTTCTAAGGTTTACCCCGCGTTCCGGACACAATGGAACAGGTTTCGAAAGCTAATTCGGACATCTGTGCGAGTTATGGCTACAAACGTTCAATTTAAATTAAACCGATTTAAATCGATTTCTAGGCGTTTTAATTTGTACCGGACAAACGGTAAATCCAATTGACTTGAAATTTGAAACCTTACAATAATATCACATTGCGGATCCGATGAAACTGGTTTCGTCGAAATCCGAGACAGTTTGAAAAATGGCTATTTTAACTCGCCAAATTAAAATTAAAAATAATTCGATGCGTTTAGAGCTGCCATGATCAAACGATAACTCCGATTGACACGAAAATTGAAATCCGGTAATAACTAACTATTACGGATCCAATGGAACTGGTTTCGTTCAATTCTGAGACTGTTCAAAAATTGGCTATTTTCACTAGTCGATTAAATATTAAAATATTCAATTTTCACAAATTAACTTTAAATTCGATTTTAAAAGTTCTAAAATATCATTCTAACTTCAATATGATAAAATAAAATTTTACAAATCATTTTCAATCATATTTAACTATATTTTCAATTATTTCCATAATTTAACATATTAAATTATCGATTTAATTATCCAATTAAATCCAGTTATTCAAATAAAAATTTATTCGACTTATAAATTCACTTATTATTATTTAAAATAAATTAAATATTCAAATTTTAATTACGAAAAATCCTGGGTCGTTACATTTGAAATCAAATTATACTTTCAATAAGTAATCATATTATTATATTCTTGAATTTCTAACTCAAAATTCTACTTACGAGCACATATTTTTATTTGTTCTAGAATTTTCCTAATTAATTCATCAATTAATTCACAATTTTGTTTCATAAAAATTAAATTAATCACTTTATTATATTTGACTAAAATACAGGAATGTTATAAATTTTCTTCCTTAAGAAAATTTCATCCTCGAAATTTGCTAGACAGGGAGACGACAAAAGAATAGATGGAAAATGTTTTACCAGATCAAACTAAATATTTATTCTGCATTCGACTTACCAAATCAGAATATCATCAATAAATACGAGATCAAACTTATTCAATATTTCACGAAATATTTGGGCCATCTAATCTACGAAATATGCAGGGGCATTGGTTAGTCCGAAAGGATAACTAACCGTTCGTAGAATATATCCAGATCCAAAAGAACAGATAAATGGATACTCAACTCAGGTCAAAATATCTTGAAATATACACTAGCTTGCCCCTCTTTGGATTTGGATTCATACAAGAAGTCATAACAAAATTTTGAACTTTCGTGGTCACCGAAATCGTTTATTAATATCATCCAATTTAACTTTATATTTATTAATAAATTTATTTCAAATAGAATTTTAAATTTATTAAAGTTAACAATGATGAGAAACTGATGAGGAGAATACGAATTAGGAACTTATCTACCATGATACTCAGGGCCACTATCAAACCAAATCTTCTTTCTATAGCGGTCACGAAGCAATAAGAGAATTGAAATTGAACGATGATCAAAGAAGATCGAGAAAAAAGTTGTTCCCCTTGTTACAGGGTATTGACCATTTATAGTGGTACTCCCCTATCCCCTATCTCGTCCTGTTCTTGCACTCATACTCACTATCAGTGGATAGTGCGAGAATTTACTGAGGCATACAGATGGATATCTTAGGGATATACTCATTCTGGGGTATTTGTAACCCTATCTCTAATGAGTTACCTAATGTGTTATACTCCTGAGCTAAAGTTTTTACTCAACCTTCAGCTCTGATACCACTTGTGAAGACCCAAACTCAACCTTTGAAAATCGGCACCAAATACATCACCCGTATTCCAATGCCATAGATTCAAACGTCGAATCTGGTTCGCCGGAGCTTATAACACATTAAGTACAACAACACATCGAAAGAAAAATGAATAATTATATTGATATACAACATTGATACAACAATTTGAAACAATTGAATATCAACATTATCAAAGACAAGAGACAACAGAAAGAATCAACAGCAGAAGACAAAAAACTCAACAGCGAAAAGACAATGTCTTCAATGCCAAACTCCAAAATTCCAATCCTAAAAGCTCGAACCACCATCAAGTTGTAATGGAGCAAACTAGGTAACTCAGTCAGTAATGCGATTGCCAAGATCCAAAGACTCCAAAGAAATCCAAACAGAAAGCTGAAATCTACCAAATCTATATCTACTGGCTGATTATCTGAAAAATCCAACTCTAGACTGCCCGTGTGGAAAATAGTGGGCACCCAGAGTTTAGAAAGGGAACAATAAAATCTTGGTCAGTCATGGGACTGGTGCAAGTAAATGAAAACCGTTTTCTTTAAAACAAAACAAACAAAAGAATTTAAAAAGAAATGCGCAATGCTTTTTTTGGAAAATGAAAATACCATGATGCCTCCTGCCGCACACACAATGCAAATGCAGAATTGGAGGAGATTTCTCCTTATGATAGTCAAACATGCTTGATATGCAAAACTCTTTTGATATTATTGTTAGTGCATAGAGCAGAAAACATTTCGAAAGTATAATATTAATCTTAGCTAGCATACAACCATTATTATATGCCTACTATAGCTACCAAGTTCAATAGCAGGTTACCACCACATTCCATGGTGGGTTATATAACTAAAACCGTATAGGGCGCGTATTTTTTCTTTGGATTTCGAACAAATGGTCAAGCTAAGGAAATTCCTGGGCGACATGGGTACGCCTCTCGATGGACGCCCCCGAGAACCTAACCGGATCTCTGCCAACACAAGGCCGGGTTACCTCTGTAACTAGGTAACTAGTGACATAAGTATGCCATCCCCCGGTCGTAACCAACCTCTATCCGAGAGCTCTCAACACCAACAACCACAAAGCAATAAGTTTGCAGCAACCACATAGGTTAAATATTTAGGCTCCATACCATGGTACCACCCTTTATCCACAAGAAAATGGACATACCCTAAGGGGGCGCTACCTCCAAATAACCTTGCTGCAACGATTCTTGTTTCGACCATTAACGGGTTGTGAGGTCCGACGAGGTCACATCCACGAAGCTACGCTTTACAAAAAAGCCATGCTTTGATCAACAAATGATCGTAGCACTTCGTATGCCACATTACCAAATTGGGAATATATCACTAGTAACCATTCACTACATAACCTCTAAGCTCGTACTTCTCAGAGAAGGGTGTTAAGCAAAGAGAACAAATTCTCCGCCACCAAACAAATGTATTTGATAGAAACCATCTTTACATCTCAAAGTGTAACGTCAGACATACATCCATACAAGTTTGTTTCGGGTTCGAACGGAACCAATGGAACTTCACAAAGAAGCCTTTGCAATCCGGGTATTCACATTCCCGGTCGGACTCTCCATCACATATGGAGATCTCTATACCGTAGCTACTCAGGGGAGAGCCATTCGATGGTTAATCCTTCGTTCCCAAAAATAACCGGTCTTCACTACCGGTCTTCAAATGCTATCCATTACGTCGTATCATTATTCAGAATGGGTTATATGACACAAAGTCCTCTCCCGGCTAAACCGAATAATGAGCGCTTAATTTAAAAAGCATATAGATATAATGGGATCTTAGTTAAGTCACAACTTAAAGCCCAAACCTTTCTTTTAAATGGTTTACACAAATTTCCACTTTTTAATCTTTTAAACAAAAGATTCACCTCATAAAGTTCACCAATCTTTCACAAAGATTAATCCATATTTTTCCAAACTATTTTATTTCCAAATCTTTTAAAGATACACCATTAAGATGCTCTTCAATTTAAAAACAAGGTTCATTAAATCTTTCACAAAGATAAATTCATAGTTTTCAAAACAATTCCATTTCAAAGCTTGAAATCTTTTCAACAAAAACTGGAATTTCTTTCGTTATATAAAAGCTATTATCATTTGAAAACAAATGCTTTTTGTTTTTGGAAATACCCGATCAAATATACACACGTTATAGCCTTTAAGGGTATGAGCTAGAAAATCAGCGAACTACGGTATCATCGGCAAGACCTATTTGAATTATATCCAATTTCCCTAAAACAATTATTTAATACACTTCAAAATGGTTTAAAATCTATATATATATATATTTATATATACACACACACATATATATTACATAACTTGTATAACCATTTTAAACCATAATTTCCAAATAGACATACATAAAAATGCATACAACTTCAAAATCTTGAATTCAAATTCAAATCTAACTATTTAATTTTCAAAACTTTATCAAGTTATTCAAAATAATTTCCATCTTTAAAAACTCCTTTTCAAAGCTTTCTATATAAAACCCAATTCGAATTCCAAAACATTTTTGGATTCAAAATTAAATTATCAAAACCATTTTGAATATATTAAATTCAAATATACGTGACTTAACCGATTTCCTCGTGAAATCCATATTTGTGTGTGTATGGTGTAGTCCAGGGGTTTTACACAATAGTACAACATCATCAATCATTACAGATTTAAGCACAACAATATTGATAAGCGGTATAATTGTATAATACTTACCTTCATTCACAGATTCACAGATGAACAATATAAATTCATCACAGAGAAATAAATTACATTCATCATAGATAAATAAATTACATTCATCACATCTCAAATCAAAATATATCACAAAGCATCATACATCAGGATATTAAACAATTCAAAGCATTCAATAGAATCCAAACATTCATATGTAAGATCAATAAATTATCTGATTAATTTAAACCAGATTAATCACTAATCCTAGTTAATTAACATTAATTAATTGCAAGCCATTTTGATTAATTATCCTTTAATCATTTATTAATCAATCTCAATAATAAATTAATTAACCTTTAATTATTACTTAATCAACCTTAATTAATAAATCAGTTAACCTTTAATCATTAAATAATTTACCTTTAATTATTTAATTATCCTTTAATTAATAATCCTAAACAAATTACATTAATTAATTAATTAACCCTTAATTACTAAATCATCCCTTAATTACTTTCATTAATTAATTAGCATTTAATTAATTATCCTCAAATAAATTATCTTAATTAATTATCCTTTAATATAATTATTCTTTAACTTAATCATAATAATTGATTAGCCTTAAATTAATTACACAAAGTAATTAGCTTTAATTTAATTACAAAAAGTAATTATTAATCAATTAACATTAAAGACATTTTATCTTTAAATTTTTAATCTTTAAAACAAAATTATTATTAATTCATAGATTAACTCAGATTTTAAAGTTAATTAACAATTAAATCATCTATTCATAATTAACTTATTAATATTATTAAGTTTATTTTAAAAATAACTTTCAAAACAAAGGTTATATATATATATATATATATATATATATATATATATATATATTAAAAACACTTTTAAAGTTAACAATTTTTTAAACAATTTTATTTCAAAACCTTTAATTAATCTCAAATATAAACAACACTTATTATTGAGGATAGAAGTGTTTAAGAAATTTATTAAAACTTGACTTAGTTAAGATTTTAAAACTTGTTATTATTATTTTTTATTTAAAAAAAACTGGATATCATAAAACCCAAGGCAACCCGGTAATTCTCTCGAACCAAACCCAAAGAAACCTTGCACACTCTCAACTTCGAGCCCAAGCCTGCATTCACACGAGCACATACTGGAGAAACCCATCTTCTTCCCAAATCACATTATTTCCAGATGCACCAAATTTATGCGTACACGTGTACTGGAGTTCCGATGAACTCCAGTCGACCTCGTCGCCTTCCCCAAGTCGACGATCACCTACACTATCGCTCTGATCCCCCAACTCTGATGATCTCGTCGGAAAATTAAAATCTCGTCGCTCGTTAAATTTTCCGAAACCTAATCTCTTAACCATATCACCTCGCTACGACACCACCCTGCGCCAGAACCCACGCCACTCCACCGCGACCTCCACCTGAGTCCCGGGCACCTGTTTCCCTGGGTGCGATCGACCAAAAACCCTGGACGACGTCGCAATTTCCCCGAGAACCCCATCAGCCAAAAAAGATTGTCGAACCCAAGATCGATATGGTGTCGCTGCCACGACAATGAAATATTCTATTTTTCCTAGCCTCGCCAACCTCTCCACTACCTTCAGCATCAACCCTGACCCATGCACCAACGTCGATCATCGGAATTTGGCGAAATCGTGCATTCCGTTCAACCTAAAATTCCGTGACCAATATAAACTTAAAAATTCCGAATTAAAAATCATGATTTTGAACTATGAATTTATTTCTATAATCAATTCTTGAAAACCTGATCATCAATTTTTCCCAATTTGAACAATTTCTTCTGTGATCTGGTTTTTTGATGAATTTTCTTAACATAAATTCTTAAATTTTTTTTTTCAATTCTTATTACAATTTTATAATCAGATTTTGTTTAGAAATCGAATCCTATCTTTAATTCTTTTGGGTGATATAGATTTTTGGATAGGTTTTTAAATCTGTAAACCTGGATTCAGAGGAACATACAGACATGCACACATGTCTTCAATGTATATATACACATATACCCAGGCATTCCATATCAACATCATATGAAAACTAGATTCAATCAGATTTCAAGCTTTTATAAGGTAGTTTTCTCACGTTGTTTGAAGACAGAGAACTTGTTTTAGCTTGTTCCTTTGCAAACTAGAATTTGTTTTTGATTTAAATCTGCATATGATCCTGATCTTTGTTTGATGTTATTTTTAAGTTGAATCCCTGGTTTGAATTTATTTTGGTAATCTTTAATCTTGACCTGGACCATGATGAATTTGATCTGTACTTGAATTCGTTTGGGTTGCTTTGAACTTGCATTTGATTTCCAGGCTTTGAATTTTGATTTGATCTTCATTTTAATTTCTAGATTTTGATTTTGATCTCGTTTTTGTTTTTCAGATTTGTTTCAGTTTTGAGAAGTATACACTAAGAATAAAAATCAAGTTTCTCACTTTTAAAACACATTGTTTTTATAGTTTAAATTAAAAGAATTCATAATGCAATTGTTTTATTTTGTTATACTTGTTAATTCATAGTAAAATTGTTTTTACACTTGTTAACATTAGTATTTTTTATGTTTAAATCCCTCTTTTAAATAATTTTATAAATTTTGTTTTAAACCCTATGTTATTATAAATTTATACTTATTATGTTTTTAAACCTTTTTATTAATCTCATTTGAATTTTAACTTTAAGTTATTATACTAAAATGGATAATTTTAAATAAATATTAGTGTTAAAAATATTAAATTTTAACTTTATTTAACATTTAGAAAATTGTTCTACTGAATTCAAAACATAACTTTTCAAAATATAGGTATACATATAAAATATAATTAGAAAACAAATTTTTGATTGAAGATACTTCAGGTATTTAATTTTGCAAGAATTTGATTTTTATTTTGATTCTTTTCTATTTTTGTATTCTAGGTCTTTGAATATGGAGGATGAAAGAATATTGAAGAGAAAGTTTTAACTGAAATAAGTAACCAGGTTTCTTCTTTTTAGAACATGTTTATAAATTCAAATTGAAAGAAAATTTATTTACTTTTTTTTTCCACTTGTTTATTTGTAAGTCAAATTAAGTTACACTTGTAAATGCATGGTCTATTTCTTTTACACTTGTTTAAAACAAATAAATTTACGTTTACCTCTTTGTTTTAAATTAATTCAAAACTTTGTTTTAAACCCCTACTTTATTATAATTCCTGAAACAAATTTTTATGGTTTATATATAAAAACTAAATCTATACCATATGAAATTTTAAAAAGAATATTAACCTTCTTAAATAACTTTGAAGAAAAATGATTAGAAATCAAATTATACTTTCAATAAGTATTCTTATTATTATATTCTTGAATTTCAAACTCAAAATTCTATTTACAAACACATATTTTTATTTGTTCTGGAATTTTCCTAATTAATCCATCAATGAATTCAGAATTTTATTTCAAAAAAATTAAATTAATCACTTTATTATATTTGACTAAAATCCAGGAATGTTACAAAAATCATCACCGAACCATCCAATAAGCATATCAAATCGAAGTAATCTAAAAACTAGATTTTAGAAGAAAAAATGGATTTTTTAATTGAGTATATGAAGGAAAACTAAATTTTAAATTCCTGCTGTTTATTTCCTTCAGTTGTAACTGTTTGTGTTTGAATTACGATGGATGGGACGACATGACTTGATAGGGAGAAACGAGTTTGAATGGGCTAATCTACAGTGATTTGAGGTGATAAAAAAATAGATGATGTGAAAAATCTTGACTAGACATATATTATTTAAATTTCAAACGTCTCGATTTTGTAGCCTAAAATTTCGACCCCCTATGGAGGCGTGCTGCTAGGCGTTTATAAAGTTATACCTCTATTCCGAATGCAATGGAAATAGTTTTGAGTCCTAATTCGATCGTATGGAGAACATAGCTTTTTGCACCCAATTATTATATTGAATTTATGATATAAATTTCAGTGCGTTTATATCCTATACGGCCAAATGATAACTCTAAATGTTACGAAATTTGAAATCCAATAGTATTACACTATTATGGATCCAATGGAACTGGTTTCACTGAAATCCGAGACTGTGCCTCGGAAGACTATTTTTAAATGTAAATTCAAAAGATATATTTTTAAAACTGAACAAATCACTTTTAAACTAAATTTTAAATTTTTATTATCTTTACTATTATTAATATAAATTTTATAAGCCTTTAAATTATTTTTAACAAGCTTAAAACTCAAGATTCCCTATTTTAACCAAATTTCCAACTATTAATTCAATAGTTAAATTATCCAAATTATGGTTATATTTGAAATTGAAGTTAAAAATTAACTTTTAAATATTTCAAATCAATTAAATATTCCAATTTCAAATATCGAAAATTCTGGATCGTTACATTCCTCCCCCTTATAAGAATTTCATCCCCGAAATTTCCTGGTAAGAAGAATGGTTCAAAACTCATTTACTTTTCCAAAACCCAGTCAGTTTAAACAACTTTCCAAGTCACACAATTTTAAACCATTTCCAAAATACAATTTTATTGGAAACAAATTATCACTTCTTCTAATTTCCAAACTTATCCATAGATTCCAATAATATTATCCCCTCAATCATTCAAATTATAATATAAAACCAAATTTTAAATCATCAAAACTCTTTTCAAAATTTTTCTAACTGCTTAAATTTTCGCAAAATTTGGCATGCGTCTTCTTCGCGTGGCTAGATTCGAAAAACTACAAAACGCCTCTACGGGCCCAAATCATCAAAGAAAATAAAAGCCAAGTGGCTCAATCAGAAAATCATAAATTTCATACAACAATTTAAACACATACCTTTTGTCGGGCAATCAAATTTTACTTCCCAAACCGAAGACATCAATTTAGCTTTTGCGTTTAAATACCTGCACCTCACGTACCAATAATATCCAATCATACAAATCAAAATCATTTTATTTATTCCTTTTTCAAATTTTCAATACTTGCTTTACTTAGCCCTTATGATGTACATATATCATCCGTACACAATACCAACTCTGATCGCTCGCTCGATCACACAGTTTCAGTTCCGAACTAGTATAGTTCACACAACTCTCTAGTGCGGACTCAGATCTGCTACCTTAATTAAACCGTCATTCTCCTTGCATAGATATATACTATGATAGAGAATTCAAGAATCAATCAAAAATCCATATCCAGGGTTCGTCGTCGAAAATTGAGTGAAAAATTCCAACTCGGATCAATATATATTATCTCAAAATTCTGTGCTCGAATCTATATCAAATCGTCATGCGAATAAAATAGCATACATACAACTTACTTATTCATTTCCAATTGATTATTAGCTGTATCAAATTCTTTTTATTCACATTTGCTTTCATTTCCGTTCAATTATTCTCAAACCATTATTCATATTCAATTTCCCATTTTTAGCTATATACCTTTATTTGATCTACATTCAAGTATTTACTTGGTATATTTTTCCAATACCAATTTTACTTAAGAATTTCACCATCATTTTTTCAATCTATTTATAAACATTTATACAAATGGTCTTAGATTTGTTTTCACTTCATAACTTAATTCTTATATCCATTTCTATTCAAATTAAATTTTCAATCCCATTTGAACTATATTTGTCTCCAAATTTTTCAATATTGAATTTTATCAACCATATCCCAAACCATATTTAATTAACTAACTACTTTAGTCAGTTCATTCACCAGTTTATTTCATATCTCAACTGAAATTTATTTCTAAACTTTTATTTTATTTAATCCACTTGAACTAATTCTTCCATTTCACTTTATTTAAAATAATTCATATTAAATATCATTCCAATATCCAATTTCAATTCTATTTACTTACTAATCAAATAAATTATTCCATTTACTAATTTATTCTAGCTTAATAAATTCTTTTTGCAATAAGTTTTTCATTTAACCTACTTAGGCTAAATTTCCAAAATTCTCTTTATTTAACTTAATTTAAGTTAGTTTCCATTTCAATTAAAATTTCAAAATTTCTTAAGTTATCAAACTTACTAATATTCCACAAAACATTTTAGATCAAACCCCAGAGTTTTAAAAAATTACTTAATATTTCAAAATCACTTTTGAAATCAATTACATATACACAATCCATTTGTATATTGAATTATTCCATTGCATTTCAAACCAAAACCAGTTTTTCCAAAACAAAACTCTAATTGCAAATCATTAAGGTAGAAATCCCTCTCTTGGAAACTCGAAAATGAACGTCGATGATGTCGCGATCACCACAGGAATTATTTTCCAGTGACCGAAGTGAGTTTAATGCTTTATTCCTTTAAAATCCATTTTTTAAATATTTTTATTCCAAATCTAAATGGATTCCATTTCCAATTCAAAATATTTCCAAACAATATCACTATTATTTTTCCAAAACCTTTGAAAAACAATTTTCAAACCAACGGGATTTAAATTCACAAATTTCCAACTTTTGAATCCTTTCGAAACTATATTTAATGTTCCTCTGGAATTTCATTTCATTTCAAATTATAAATCACATTTATAAACCCATATTTACAAATTCCATTTTATTATGCGAATTATTTCTTGAGCATTGACTAAAATATCAACATTTATTCAATCACCACAACAACAAATGTTAATGGTTTAATATTATCATTTCCTAACAACCAAGCACACCATATATAATTATATTAATTTTTGAAAAAATATTTCTTTATATATATAAAAATAATTTGGGTAAGTTTCATTTACCCCATTTCGAAACAATGCCGTGTCGAGCTATTCTATTATAGTGTTTAGAGATCCCTATCAAAAACGTTAATTACTCATATTGACCAGAATCCATAAGCCACCCAACAAACCAACCAACACAATATAAAACACTTTTATATTCACTAACAAATACACGCTCATATTTTTAAATACACTCAAACTCATTCTAGGGTGCTACTGACCCTATCTCTAATGAGAAATCCATACCAGAGCCAAGGTTCTCACTTAAACTTCAGCTCTGATACCAAGTGTGATGACCGAGATTTTCGACGTTCGAAAATCAACATCAATACGTCCACTATATTACATGCCGAGTAATAGAATGCTGGAAATACCAGATTGTTAGGGAAAAAAAGAAAGAGGTAGAAGAAGAGAAAAATAAATAACAATAAAGAATCTCACAATCGCAGCAGAACAATATATAATAGATAACAACTAGTCTTTATATAAAAAGAACTATAACTGTTTTTATACATTACATCGTCAGAGTACAACACATCAATAACACAAACCGGACAGTTATAATAACTTGCCCTCATAAAAGCTGAATATACAGCCTACTATACACATCGGAATATAAATCTGATATGGGTAATATGTCTTCGCCACCCACCTTGTCTCCTGAGCTCCATAACATCCTATCCTAAACCTGTAATACTTGGTTTGACCCGAGCATTATAATAAAATAACACCCGAGCCAGTTTGAAAAACCAGCGTGAGAAAACACACTCAGTTTGAATTATTAAAGTTATCAAAATCCTTTGAAAAAAAGGTATCTCGTAAGACCACGCCACAAATAAAAACGACTGGTTTTTACCTTACAATAACCAAAACATTTTATATCAAATCCTCTGATATTATATAGTGTCTAAGTACATAACGCTTATTCAGATAGCTGAAATTGTTACATTAATTAAATTCCAGCATATTAGGCTCTATAATCAAAATTGTAAAGGGACGTATTGGAGAATAGATTCCATACGAATGACTAGGTATTGGGGTATTACCGGTCACAGTACACGTCTAGAAACAGCGTACCGAGGACCGTGCCAGGATCCCCTGCAACACAAGACCAGTCTACCCCTAACCTGGATAGACCGAATATGCTATCACCCGGGGTGTTCCCACCCTTTTCGAGATCATTCCATGAAGCATAGTAGTAATATCCAAGGGTATATAGAAAGGTAATAAACATACCCTAATTGAGTGCTAACCACTTAGCCTTGTTGCACCTCCCCTGCTTTTCATTCATTCCGGTTGAGGAGGATAGAGGCTATGACTACCTTTTTAAGGAATTTTCACTTAGAATGCTCATTGTCCTCCAATGACAATGTACTGGTAGCACTCATCCATACAAGTCTGTTCTAGGTCCGAATGGAAGCCTAGGTGCTACTCCTGCTACATCAATTTTGGAATAATCCTCAGGATTAGTACCGATTAGCCCTTGCACTTCACTGCTCCATCTACGACTCCATGCTCTTGTTTTCTCATCGAAAACGTACTCGTTGATCGAAGTGGATTCCGAATAACTTATCTGATCCCGGTCTCTTTGAAACAACGTTCGATATTTCTAGTAAACTCAACCCTGGTTCTTTTGGAAATAAACAGACGAAAATAAGATTAGAGATCACCACCTAACCGTTAGTGGACGAATTTCCTTATAAACGTTCTAGAAGAACGAAGCGAGTTTATACATATAGTATAGCACCTTGAACGGTAACTGTACCATATAATTCCCGTGTTTCTTCCATATATTTCCAAAGTTATATTTTAGGTCCAGATTTGATAGTCGGTTATTTAACTATCAAAAAACCAACCATTCAACCAAATATTTGATTTTCCACTGAAAGCAACAAGTCTCATTTTTATTTAATTTATATAAATTAAAACTCTTTATCCAAAAATATGTACTTATCTTATCGAATTTAGTATATTCGCAAACTGTCTTTATCTCAAAAATATTTGAAATCCCTTTCAAAATAACATGTAAAGTACCACTACGGTATCAAACCATGGATTCATAGCTCAATGGTTATGTCTCTATCCCAGAGAAGTCCAAGAACTAACTTCAGGCACTCATTGCCTTCTATTTCGCCTTGCGAGTATACCATTACATTCTGAAAACTTTATTTAAAAATTTTCCAAGTAATACTTATATAATTCCTATATAAATTTCCAAGTTAAATTTTGGTGAATACTCATTAAAATAAAAGTTATTATAAAATAATATTGAATATTGAATTATTTATCCCTTTAAAATAATATTACCGATTAATCTCTAAATAAAAATTAACTCACTATAAACTAACTTAATTAATATTTAAATATACTTTAAACAATTTTAAAACAACTAAATAATTAATTTTCAGAAATATTCTTTAAAACTTTTAAATTTTCTAGTTAATATTTAAAAATCCTCCCTTTTTCAAATAACTGAATTTCTCATTAAAATACATATTCCAATTCCAGTATAACTAGTCTAACATCTATAAATCTCTTTCAATTTATTTCCAATTCGATTTACATCCCAATATATCGTAAAATTCCCTTCCAACATTTCCAAAAATAAATCTACCAATTATTTTTAAACCGATTTACCATCTCCTTATAAATCCTCATCGTGAATTTATAACTTCAATTTACCCATGGATAATCACTTTATTTCTAAACCTTGTTTGTAGATCTCATAATCACATTTCCCACTTATAACGGTTCCACAATACTTAATCAATGTTACATCGATTTCTAAATTAAATTCCATTTTAAATTAATTTCTTAAATAACCCAACTATATTCCACTTTCTTTTTATCAATTAAAATCTTATTTAAAATCTAGTATATCAACTTCATATTTTATTTTTATTTTCCAACTATTTAAATCTCAATTTTTTAAAAATAAATCCTTGTATACTTAAACAATAACGCTTAAGTTCTATTGTTTAAAACCCTTTTATTTACATTATTCCAAAATCGCCCTTTTACAATATTCCAAAATTCCTAGTCACAATATTTCGAAATTATTAAATACAAAATTGCATCAAACTATTTATTTTACCCAACATTCATTTCTTTTAATTGAAGATACTACACTTCCAAAATCCCATTTTAATGTCTTTAAAAATTCAAAACATTTATTATTAGTTTTAAAAATACCAAAGTCCTGGCCAAAACTACCATAGCATCCCATAAATTGAAATTACATTATAATCTACCACAAATTATTCAAACAAATCATATATCAAAATATGAAATCAATTCAACATTTTTGAGGAATCCAGTAGAACCCCTCCAACATGTTTCTCTGCATCCACAGATGTTAGAACCATATAAAAATACCAATCCCACTTCGAGGGGGATATCGCGGTATATAGGGTCATCTGTTATTATGCGTGGCGGATAGGGTCTCATCCGCTATATATATATGCGGGAATATCAATCGCTTTAATATATATATATATATATATACACTACTATAAATAAATATCACATCCAACTGATAATGATTTACCAATTCTATCAATCAATCAATAATTAATTTTAACTATAAAAATTAGGTACAGTAATCCAAAATTGAGTGAGATTAACTCACCTTGATTTTCGTTGTCGTTTTCGCGCTTTGGTTCCGATTAAATTCGAGCGCGTTTGAATTTATCTGAAAATTCAGCAAGCTCTAAATTTGTCCAAACCAGTTCCTTTGCATAGATAATGGCCATACGATCCCAACGTAACTTAAATCGTTCGAATCAGACCTTTTGTGCATGAGATATAAATTTTAGAAGTTGACGATGATTTAATTTAAACTAAACATTAATTTAATTTAAAATCTAAAACCCATACCCAATCGAAACAAACCCTACCAGACAATAACACTCGACCCCAAATTCTATAGTGCCTTCTCCCCCTTCTCCTCTTTTTTTCGAAAGACTGTACATGCATGATACGTTGATGTGCACATCACGGACACGGTGCTTCCCAACCTATATGATAAGCCGCCCTCGCCAACATCCTCCTCGCCGAAGTCTCCACCTTCTAGACCCTTCAAAATGATCCCCGAGACCTCCATTCCAATCGCAAATAGCTCGACCCTCCAACTCACTGTAGCAGACGTCGTGACACCCCAACGTGACCGAACTATCCCAAAATTCCACCGCTGCTGCGGCTTACTTCCGCGAGTTCGACTACAACCACATCCCCAACCGAGCCCTAAATCATCGTGGAAAGTAAACCCTAATTTGAAACCCACCTTGACATTAAAGTTGATCGACGAAATCATCACTGAACCATCTAATAAGCATATCAAATCGAAGCTAATCTAAAAACTAGATTTTAGAAGAAAAAAAATGGATTTTCTAATTAAGTATATGAAGGGAAATAAATTTTGAAATCCAGCCATTTTTTTCCTTCGGCTATAAATGCTTGTGTTTGAATTATGATGGAAGGGACGGCGTGATTTAATTAGGTGGAAAACATGTTTGAATGGGCTAATCTACAGTGATTTGAGGTGATAAAAAATAGCTGATGTGAAAATTCTTGACTAGACAATATATTATTTAAATTTCAAATGTCTCGCTTTCATAACCTAAAATCTCGACCTCCTATCGAGGCATACCGCTAGGCATTTATAATATTATACCCCAATTCCAAATGCAATAGAAAAGATTTCGAGTCTTACTTTGATCATATGTAGAAGATAGATTTTTGGACCGAATTATTATATTGAATTTTCGATATAAATTTTAGCGCGTTTATATCCCTTACGGCCAAACAATAACCCCAAACGTTATGAAATTTGAAATCCGTTAATAACACACTATTACAGATCCAATAGAACTTGTTTTGTTGATATTGAGACTGTGTCTCGAAAGCCTATTTTTAAATGTAAATTCAAACGATACATTTTTAAAACTAAACAAATCACTTTTAAATTTAATTTAAAAAATTTATTATCTTTACTATTATTAATATATATTTTATAAGCCTTCAGATTATTTTTAACAAGCTTAAAACTCAAGATTCCCTATTTTAACCAATTTTTCAATTATTAATTCAATAGTTTAAGTATCCAAATTATGGTTATATTTGAAATTCAAGTTAAAAATTAACTTTTAAATATTTAAAATCAATTAAATATTCCAATTTCAAATATTCAAAATTCTGGGTCGTTATAAGAAAATTATACCTTTATATATAAAATATAATCATATATAAAATTATTTCATTTACCAATTTCGAAAACAATATTGTGTCGGCTTGCTCTGTTCAAGTGTTTTGGAATTCCTATTGATAGCATTAGCTAGATGGATCGATCGAAACCCAAAATTCAACTTAACAACTCAAACAACACAATATAAAACATTTTTATATCAATTATAAATACGCTCTTTCATAGAATGATTCAAGAATGGATTCTAGAACTAGGATAGAGATTCAAATTTAAAGGAACCCTAATCAAAAATAATTCCAACTAAGAAGATAGGCTCGTAAAGAAGGATGATTTGGTAATTGATTCTTCTCATTCTAGCATATTGTTACCCTATCTCTAATGAGTTTTCAGTCTATAAGCTAATTTTTGCCTAAACCAGAGCTTGGATATCAACTGTAACGACGTACTATTTTAAACTATTCAAAACTACAATAATCACACATGTCAGACTTGAATTGCTCAAAACAACAAATTGTTAATTTATAATTGGTAAAATTTATCATATACAGTAAATAAATCAATCGCAGACACAGAGTTTTATGACAATCAGTAGCGGAATAAACAAATAGTTGTTCATGAACTACTGCAAAACATCAGAATCTGAAATAAAATACAATAGAAATCTCAAATACAAGAAGTCTCAAATACATAAGCAAACGACAAGTCTGAACATGAACAACTGGAAGTAACTGAAATAGCTAGAAAGATGAATGGATAAAGATAGAACTCCAAGCAAAGCTCCAAGCTCCAAAGGTGAGTCTCAAAATACTGTGACACTCAGGCTAACCCGAGCATAAAGCAAGACACTCGCGTCAGAATTAACATTCTTATGCAAGTAAATCAACTCAAGTGAAACGCCCAAGTGAAATGCAATATAACTTAAAGGATGTTTAGGATTCCATCTTTTAAGGATATGTGGAATTATCTACATACGTATACATAGATAATGTCTATAGTAAATTAAAATATTAAAATAGCATTAAGGCATTACCCTTATCCCCCTTAACACATTTTATATAAATGTCGTAGTCCATACAGTACTTTAAAATCCACCAAGCCGGTGGGGTATCAGAGAGCACTCTATAGGTAGGACATAAACCAAACTCATAATGGGCGCAATAAGGCATATGACAAGGCATGTGAGGCAATGTCTACGGTAGGATACTACCGTTTTGCGAATCTGGACTGGTGGTAATTCATAATAGCTACTACCGCCTAGCTTGAGACACACTCCCATAAACAAAGGTGTGAACCAAATCAAATCACAAAGTAATAGATATAGTTTTGAAGAAGCATACTCGATCAGAGATGCGTCCTCACTTGGCCCGGCGTGGCTCCTGTTTTAGTCATATCAAGCCGATCCAAGGGGGTTAGGGCCGCGTTCATACCTTATGCAGAATCATTTGCCAAACCATCATACTTCGTTCTAGGTACTCCACCACATGCACATTGTAAAAGTGGTTTTCGGTATTGGTAGAAAATATAACAATATCTGATCCCGATCTCTTTAACAACCAAACGATTATTTCACATCGTTGACAATTTTACATTTTTTAAAACTAGCTCATAATTGATACCAAAATATCATATTCACTTCAAAATCATGTCACTTTTGAAATCATATTAAATTTCAAAATCATTATTTACTTTAAATCGTATTCATTCCCAAAATCATAACCACAAAATAGGTTAAACAATCATATCAAAGTATTTGCATTTAAATCCATTAAATCTAAATTATAACAGTTCTAACTTAAACAGTTTGAATATTGAAAGTAGATTATATATTGGAATAGTTATACATTAAACTAGTTTATATTTTAAAAATGGTTATAGACTAAAGTTGTTTATATAATAAAATGGCTTATATATTAAAATATGTATGTTTAAAATTGCACAAAAATTTAAAATTATATATATTAAAATAGTTTATAAATTTAAAAGAGTTTATATCGAAAATAGTTTCAAATTAGAATTGTTTCTTCCAATTCACAGATAAATTCAAATCAACTTTAGCTCCAAAATTCAATTTAAATCAATCTCAGTTCAACGATTTTAATTAAAAAGGATAAAAGTTCAATTCAAATTCTTACTTAAAACCACTCAAATTTATATCGATTTCAACTCTAGGTTTGAACTACATTTTAAACCACTTCAAATCCAATAGGTTTCAAAGTTCAAATATTCAAGCATTTACAATAACTCAATCTTATAAATTTCATTTATATTTCAAAATTCAACTTTAACTTTTATTTAATTTTGAAAATATTCACTTAATCATTTTTAATAACATTTAAATAAAATCTTAAATTACAAATTTAAGTCAATATTATATATTCAATTTAAATTTTATAAAAATTTGAAAATATTCATTCAATCACCTTTAATCAAAATCCAGTTATCAAGTTATTAAATCGTATTTTTAAAATCTCAAAATAAATAAGTTCAAATCAGTTCCTATTTAAATACAATTCTTAAACAAATTAAATTACAAATCAATTTTAATTTATCTTTCCAACCTTAATTATATCAAATTTATTACAAAATCTATTTTCAAAATATTAATATAAATTTAAGATAAATATTTAAAAGATATTATATATATATATATATTAATTAAACTAAATTTTATTATATTAAATTTTTATGAAATTAAATCTTATTTCATTAAATTTGTTTTATATTAAACCTTATTTTATATGTATTTAAAAATAATTAAATTATAAGTAAAATCTTAGAATTTACATTTTTCAAAGCTCAACTTATAAATTTAAAGTTTTCAATCAAATAATTTAAAATCTAAATCTTACACACATATAAAATATCTTTATATTATATTTTAAAAATCAATATTTATTAAAACACATATATTTTCCTTTTCAGAAATTTGAAAATCATTTAAAAGTAGACCAACGGTGTCCATATATAGTTTTCTATCTTATGGTCAAATGATACGGATATTTATCATTTCAACCAGTAATAATTTAAATTTTTACGGGTATATATCATTTCAACGCGCAATCCTAAAATTTCAAAATCCAATTAATCGCTTGGGTTTATCATTTCAACCCATAACAATTTTCCCTAATCTATAATATCATTTGGGTATGTATCATTTCAATCCATAGGGGTTTCCTAAACTAAAGGAAATTTGCAGCGTGAGAATAATAGAAAAATAATATGAAGTATCATAACATATCAAATACAACATATATCAGAACTAAAAATTTAAATATATTTACAACATGTTATGGTGTCATGGGTAAACAATTTTAAATGTTAATATATCATATTCAACAATTTAATTTGTAACAAAATCAAATTTAACAACATATTTAAATTGTCATTTCATGTGAAAACAATTTACCAAAAATAAGAATGTTCATCATGAGTGATCGCTCGCCTTTCGTGGCAATGGAGACAATGATGGGGAAGAAAGTGATACGGACACACACATGGATAAACGACAAAGCAAAGCAACTAATGCTGTAATACGGATAACGAGAACACAAGGCAAAGCAAAGTGAGCGAACAAAGAAAGTAACTTGAATTTGAGAATTCGATGAACCAAAACACAATATATATATATATATATATATATATATCTTCCCCTTTTTTTTTCTTTTTTTAAGAGGAGTAGAAGGTTAGGGTAGCTGCTAGGTTAGGGATCTGGTCAGAGTGGGGTTCGGGTGGATGGCTGCTGGGGTGTTCGGTAGGAAGATGGCAGAGACTGGAGAGTGGGCGGAGCAAGGTGATTGGTGAAGGGTTTGGTGGATAATGGTTCGTTGGAAGGCTTCACGTGCGCTCAGGGTTGGTGGCTGCTCTATTTGGTCGGCTGCTGTGGGGAGGAGATAAGGTGGTGGACAGCTGGATGGAGAGACGAAGGGCACGGTTGATTGTTCAGAGCAGTGGGCACAGTAGTGGAGATAAGGCTGGTTGGTGGTGATGGTGGGGAAAGGCGAGTAATGTCGAGGAAGTGGAGTCACCGGAGTCTTTGGCGAATGATGGACCAACAAAGGAGAGGGGAGGATTTTTGGGCAGCTGGAGGTGAAAGGTCGACCAAGTTGGTGGAAGGGTTTTGTTGTTGGCATGAAGGAAGTAGGTTGGGTTATGCGGTTGTGGTGAGGTGGCTATTAGGTGGGTTTGGCTATAGGTTAAAGGATGAGGAAGGGAAATGACAATGAAGGAGGTGGCAATGGGTGGAGTGAGGTGAAGGCAGAGGGTTTTAGGGTGGCTAGCTAAAGGAATGGAGTTTGGTGAAAGGCCAGCTGACAAGGAAAGAGGCGGAGGGAAGAGGGAGATAGGGTGGGTAATGGCACGAAGAAAAAGACATGTAGGGTTTCAATGCAAAAGTGAATGGGTAATGATCTCAAAAAATATATGAATGCTTTTTTTCTCTCAAAAGTATGAACAGAAACAACAAAAAGAAAGATGTAGAGAAAAACGTACCACTATATCTATAAAGCAATGGGAATGGTAAAATCAAGCATGAGAATTCAAGGAATATTAATAGCTAGCGGCTATTAGCTTTACCTGATGGACAAATGAAAGGACACAGATAGCCCAAAAGGCCCAAAATGGGTACCAATATGGCTAATTGTTTTGTAGATTTCGCCGCGTACCGAACGCCAAAATGCACAAATGAACATATTGCGAAGATCAACACGATGAGAAGAATAAGTTGGTACATAGATATCAAAGACACGGCCTACTTATCAAAACTCGATTTTCGCTGCCAAAATACAGCTAAATCGTCGAAAATAAGACAAACGGGGCTAGCGAAGTCCAATTTTGACGTAATGAATTATGACGTCTCACTTAGAAAATGATTTACATTTTTCTTATATAAAAATATTCAAATTTCACAAATATTTTATTTCCATCGAATTTTTAATTGATTTTAAATTTTAAATTAAAATTTAACAACCAAACAAACTCACATATTTTCTGACGAAAACCTGCCAATTGCTATGCTTAAATAAACGCATACCAAATATCAAACTTTCATTTCTAAATTTTGTTATATATTTTCATAAAAATTTAGTTAGTTATGTTGTTTAAATCGTTAAAATTTTTGACTCGTTATATATCCTCTCCGTCTGGCTAGTATGGATAGATAGGGGAGAAGACAACTGGTTTTCCGAACTCCAACCTAGAAACTACCTCTCTGTCACCCACAAGGCAGCTAAGTTATTTGATTGACCCTAAATCTTTAAAAACATTTATTATTTCCAAAAGATTTGAAAAGAAAAACCCAAGTTTAAAAAATTTATTCAGAAGTTGTCAAATTCCGTTGCTAAATGGCTGACGAATAGTGATTTTAAAGATTTATAGATCAAAACACCAATTTCAATATATTATGTCCATTTTTATAACACAAATCCCATTTAAAAACATTTTAACATATATATGGAATTTATTTCACAATTATTAAGATAAAAATATCCATTTTAAAGAGTCAAAAACTATATTTTGCGAACTGCCAAAAGCAATGATTTTGAAAACTTGTTTTGGATATGTCTAAAACTTAACTAAATGGAATCTTGAATTTTCTTTTTCATTTGAAAACTATGATAATAAGGGTCTGGAAAGTTTTTATTTCAAAAATTTCAACTCATATTCCATCTTATACATCCATTTAACTTTTCAGGTCGCGAAATCATGAACTACCCACACGTGATGGCTTATTTTTCATTTCTAGTCAAATTTTATACAACTTGTCAAACTATATCTTAAACAGAATTTTCACTATTTTATTTTATTAGAATGTCATTTTCACTTTATTCCATATCTTTAGTATTATGTTACTATAATGTTCCATTTCCATATTTTTTAATTCCAAATTCCTTTATGTTAAACCTATGATATTTTTCCATGTATTTTCCACTTATTAAACTATCATATTCCAAATCAAAACATTTGATTTACTTCATCTCAAATAAATTAATACTCCTCTTTACTTTACCAAACCATTTCTATTTCCCAAAAATGATATCTTTTTGATTTAAAATTCAAAAGTGGCTTGACTTCCTTATACGCACATTATTTCAGAATATAACAGTGATTATTTCTCATGAATTTACCATGGCTATTTAAAGCAATCATTTCAAATCTGATGAATATGGTTTTTGCATTATGATCAAAATAATTCTACTAGACTCAACCAAGTCAATATATGATTAACATAAGCAACTAACCATCTAATAATAATTCATTTTGGCATCCAACCAATGCAAATCAACCAAGTATATTTGCATAGCACCAATCATATTTGATTTTAAGATAAATTGAAATAGGATAGAAGTAGCATTCTCACTTTCATATGAGATATTTAACTATGTATCACCATGTAACAACCCGCACATTTATCGATTTTATATTTAAATATTTTATTTAAATATTTTATCGTTAGTCGGATTTTAGTCCGAAAAGCTACTTTTTGCATACGGTCGAATTAGGACTCGGGACCACTCCCATTGAGTTTAAAATGTCGTTTGCGACCTTTTTGAGTATAAGCTTCAATATGTTTGGAGAAAGTTGATTTTTGCTACTTTTTACTTTGGGTTTGGTTTTTGGGCTCAGCCCTATGTTAACTTATACTCCAAAACTGAACCACTCTCCCTATTCTCCCTCATTCTCTTCTCTTTTCAGTTTTCTTAGCATTAATGGTGGGAGAGATTGGAAATTAAAACTCCGAAACCCTAGTTTCTCTTGCAAATTAAATTCCTAGCTCCAAACTCAAGAAGAACCCTTTGGTAAGCTTCTCTCCTTCTTCTCCAACTTATTCTCTTACCAATTTCAGAAATTCCTAAACCTAATTTTGGGAATGTTCTTGTTTTTGAGCTTAGATTCAAGCTCAATTGGGTTGTGTTGAAGAGAGGTTGATTCTCCATTTGCTTTCAAGCTTCTTCTTGTTCGATTTTGTGAAAAAGGTGAGATTTTTAATCTCACATCTAAGTCTATGAATTATCTTCGAATGTTAGGTATGAATTCCTAGCACTTATTCGTGTGCATTTGCTTTTGGTTTGGATTGAATTGGTGTATATTCCAGTTTTTGGTGTTTTGAGTTCAATTCGTTAAAAATCCTAACTTCTATGTTTGAACATGTTTTTGGTGATGCATCGAGGAGCATATAGGGCCGGGTAGTCGGTTGGCATAATCCCTTAGCGCCATTGCTCGAGAAAAATGCAATTTGGTCAAGATTGAACCTCATATGTTATAGGTAGGGAAGAGGCTGGAAACAGGTTCGGCCAACCGACCCCTCTGGTCCGGTCGACCGACCTGCTTCCAAGTGCATAAGCACTTTCTATTTTAAGGTTCGGTCGACCGACTCAGGGAGCCCAGTCGACCGACCTACTGCCGAGTGCATAGGCCCTCCCCTGTTTAAGGCTCGGTCGACCGACTCAGGGAGTCCGGTCGACCGACCTGCTGTTAATGGCCAGATTAGCCTATTTTGCTAATCCGTTTGAATATCCAACTTTAATCGATTCGTGTTGTCTCCCTTTTGTTGTTGTCACTTATTATCGACTTAGATGACCTTTTCTTTGGGAATTTTAGATATATCCACTTTGATGGATTTTATATCGATTTCTTTGGATTTTATTCACGTTTTCGAATGTGAATCTTAGTGATTGATTGTTTCTACAATCTTCTTTGCGTTTTGTCACTTTAAAAATATAAAGGTTTTCTATACTAGTGGTAAATATCAAAACTTTTTCCTCAAACGATTTCAATACTATTTTAATACCAAATTCGTTTATAAAACCGTTTTCCAACCTATTAGTATATATAAACCTTTACCTCACTCGTATGAGAAATCTAATTAAACGACTTAGTAAAACAAGTGGTATGAAACGCTTGCGTTCACTTTGTTGGTTAATTCTTGGACTTGTTCGAATGAAACCTTTGTGACAATTTTCTAGTGGAAATCTACAGTTTGTTCGTAAATATTTAAGTTAAGCAAGTGGTTATGGGACATGAAGCTAAACTCATATATTTACTAGCTTAGTGTAATTGACACTTCTCGTTGATCATGACGATCATCTTTGTGATTTAGACTAGCAATGTGCGATGTCTCTTTGTCTGCGAGGGAGACTAAACCCCGTTTTGTGGAGTTTCGACTCAATTTGTGATGGGGTAGCAACCCATGGTCTTCGGGCCGTTTGTGGAGCTTCGGCTCAATTTGTGATGGTTAGCAACCATGGAATTAGCGTTCCGTTTGTGATACACGTGTTGGTGGGCTTTATGCTCCCGTTTGTGATAGGCCTCCCCCCTTTGTGATTTCTGGATTTCTTGAGATGATTTCTAGAATTTATGTTTCACCAATTTTCATGATTTCCATTGATAAGTTTTATCAATATTTGTGCATTGGTGAATTTGTGCGTCATTGACTTTTGTGATTTCTGGATTTCGCGTATTGCATTCTGGAATTTGTGTGTCATTGACTTTTGTGATTGACATTGATATAATCGTCAATATTTGTGGTTTGGTGAACGAAATAAGGAGTATGACGCTTCTTTGATTCTTGTGTAGATTTTGTGATATTGATTAATCTCTTGTTGATTATCAACTACTTATATATCACAGCTTGGCCTTGTGATTATTATGTGTTTAGTCATAACTCTGATTCTATATCGTTTCATCTGATATTTATAGTTAGACTGATCCATTTATTATTTTCTTATTAAATAATACTCGGGTCAGACCGAGATGTTACAGGTGCTTCTGCTTGACTTCTCATCCGGGATTAACTCCTTGACTTTTGGTTGACTACTTAGATTAGTAGTTTTTGATGTATACATTTGAGATATGGACTCCTTAATGTATACTTATTCTTTTGTGTAGTTCGTGTAACTATTCTTTTGTGATATTGTGGATCTTTTTAGACCACTACTCTGATGTACACTTTCTAGTGTAATATTCATATCTTATTCCGCCTTTGTGATATGAATTGTCTGTGACTGATTTGTGTTATGCTTATTTCTATATTTGTTTACCGAAGGATTTATATAGCCACCGTGTAGTAGCTTTGAGTTTGTGTCGGTACGTCGGATTTCCTCTTGAAATAGAATGCATGTTATATTATCTGACATATCGGTGCTCGCGCAAAGAAATTACACGGATGGTCACTCCTCAACAGCCTTATTCTCCGTGCTAGTCGACAGCATTCACCGTAATGTTCTTGGCTATCGTGGGTATAGAGGTGGGGCGTCACACACCATTTACTTCTTAAGCAACCATCAAGCATTATTAATTAACCAACCGAACATCATAACCATTTTTAATAGTCATGCAAACTTATTTAAAACCATTTTATAATTATTGACAATTATAAGAAGTATATTTTAAATCAAGTACCCATGTCTATAGCATTCCCTCCGTAACTTCTCAAAATCACTCCAACGGTATTCCGACAACCCTTCTTTTCACTTACTTCACTCCGAAGCTTTTATATCTCCCTCCTTCACCTTAAGAGAGCACGGCCATGCATGACATGGAGGTGGATGCTTGGCCATGGTGCAATGATGGTGGTGGCTCTTGGTTTCATAGAGGTAGATGAATGTTTTGGCACTTGTCTGGACTTGAAACGATATTCCATGTATGTATGTGTGTGTGTGTGTGTGCGTGCATATATATCTTCTTCTTTCTCTATTATTTTGCATTATTTTTTTAAGAAGAGAGACCTTTAAGAAATCCATTAGAAAACTCAAGAGAGAAGGAGACGGCTTGAAGGTTGAATGTGTACATTATGAGAGGTATAGGAGGGTACTTATAGCATTTCCATGCCTTAACCAGGAAGTAATCGCCAAAAATATCTCCAACATCATCATGCATCCCCTCATCGCTTCCTTGGCCGTGATTCCCCCTTTCACATCACCACCATTCCATCTTGTCCCCTCCCTTAATGTTTAAGTAAAGCATCTTTTGACTTTTTTTTATAAATATCATGATATTTTCTCCCTTTATTTTAAGTATAATTGTAAATGCACATAGTAACTTCTTATATTTATGTACATGTTATGTGAAAATGTTGGCATCAAAATTGGCCACTAACACCAAATTATGCGAAACTTCCAATATCCAATCCAGTCATAGAAATATGAAGAGAAATAAATGAAGAGCAAAATTAAAACAACTAGAAAGCAAGTAAATGAAGACAAGATCTATAGTGGTTTGGCTAACTCTAGCCTAAGTCCACTTTCAAATAATCCTTTTTATTATACTAAAGATTGTTTACAATTACAATTCGAAATTCAAGAATCAAATTTATAGAATGTAGCCTAGGTTGAAGGTGAAGAGAAGTAGAAAGAAGAAGCCTCTTTTTATGACACCATGCTTGTTATATTTGTAGGGGAAGATGTACACGGATCGAGCTGAAATTTTGATAGAACATTCAGGACACCAAGATGAGGCCACCCATAAATTTCCAAGCCCATTGGGGCCCATAATAGGGATCGGTACCAATCCCTATTTTGGTGTCCAAAAGAGGTGCGATCCCTCTACATGGTTCAACCTGGTTTTAGCTACTTAATTTCCAAATTTCGTGCAATTTTGACGTACAGTTTGTGAGAAATCGCATTTTCCGTGAAGTTGTATTGAGTGAATCTGATTTCCGTCAATCCCTTTTTAAGCTCAAAATAGAGATTAGTATCTATTCCTAAGTTGGTTTCCAAATGGGGTGCGAATCCTTCGAGAAGGTTCCCCTCAGTGTTAGATGCTTCTCCCCCAAATTTAATGCAATTCTGGCATACAGTTTGTGAGATATCGCATTTTCTGTCTAGTGGTGTTGCATGTACATTGACTTCTGTCAATTCCTCTAGAGGGATAGGTACCGATCCCTCTAACTCGCTCTAAGTAGCATGCGACCCCTAGGGGAGCTTCTCCATGTTGCATTATGCTTAGCCTCCAAATTTCATTCTAATTGGATGCGTAGATGTTGAGATATTGATCGATCTTTGATAGAAAATTATGTATAGCTGATCCCTATGAGGGAAGAGGGCCGACCCCTCTAGATGGATAGATGTTGATCCCTTTATCTCCTCCAAATGCCATTAGATCTCTCGAGTTGACTTCCTAAGGTCCCTTCTTCTTGTTTCCATAGTTTCGCTTCAATCTGTCTTGTGGTTGTTAGTTATGGAGCAACCATCATTGAGTTGTGCTGTTGAGCTGAATATGAGTCGATCCCTCATCTATTGCCCATAACTCTTACATATTTATCTCATTTGACAAACCATGGTGCAATAGTCAATTACATCTTTAACTTGATAAACCATTGAAAATCTTGAATCCGAATTCCGATCACATTTTCACTTCTTTGTTAAACTACTTATTTATGTGAACAAAACTTGAAATAAATTTCTTATCATATTTAAATAATTAAATCAATATTACTTAAGCTATAAAATCATATTAAATAATATTAAAATCCATTTTTTAAAATACGACGTGTATCTACTAAAATGTGACGTAGTTTATATATTTATATAAACAAGTTTATATATCTATAAAACCATCATAAGTCACTTATTATCATTATATAACAATTAAAGTGGATTATTCATCCTTTAAAACAATTATCTGAATATTTAAAATTACTTAAATATTCTGATTCAAAGTGATAAAATTACGGGTCGTTGCATTATTCCCCCTTTTAAAAAAAATCATCCCAGAAATTTAACCACAATCCCAAACCCAAACAAGTTTACCCAAAATATTTTCTTTAAACTCAATTCCGTATTATATATCCATATTATTTATAATATCTGATTTGATCTTCTATTCGAATCCACAACTTTATTTCCGAACTAGTATTGATCTGTCGATCCTCTAGTGTGGGCAATGATCAGCCTTCTTGATTACGGACCCTTAATTTCCTTACATGGCTCTCTACTATAATAGAAAATGCAAGAATCCAACCACAAATCCACATCAATTTTCGTCGTCAAAAATTGAGTGATAAATCATTTTTATGATCGGTGTAAACATCTCAAAATTCCAAACTTGAACCAAAATCAGAATTGTGCGATGAAATGATCTACGTATCTCATACATATTTATTAACCTTTTTGGAAAACTTTAGATCTCTTTTCTTTTGTCTTAAGAAAATGCGATTCGAGTAAATCAAATTAAGCATCCCTACTGTCGGGCCATTTCGGATAGCTAGGGGAGCAGCAACTGGTTTTTCAAACTCCAGCCTAGAGACTACCTCTTTATCACCCATAAGCGGTCAAGTTATTTGATCGACTCTAAACTTTTAAAAACAATTGATTTATCATTTGACAATCATTTCCAAAAGATTTGGAAAGAAAAACTCTAGTTTAAAAAATTTATTGTTTTATTAAAAAGTCAGCAAATTCCATTGCTAAATTGCCAATGAATACTGATTCTGTAGCTTTATAGGTCAAAACAGCAGTTTTGTTATATATATATATATATATATATTTATAATCAAATCCTATTCTAAAACATTTTAACATATTTGTGGAATTTATTTCAAATTTTTAAAGATTAAAAATATCCATTTTCAAAGAGTCGAAAATAATATTTTACGAACTACCAAAACGCGACGATTTTGAAAACTTGTTTTGAACATATCTCAAACTTTACTTAACGCAATGTTGATTTTTCTTTATCATTTGAAAACTATGATCATAAGGGTCTGGAAAATTCTTATTTCAATAAATTCTGAGTCATATTTCATCATATACATCCGTTTAACTTTATAGGTCGTGAAATCGCAAACTACCGAAACGTGATGGCTTAGTTTTCACCTTTTAGTTAAATTTTATAATACTTTTCTGAAACACTTTTAAATCATTTTAATACCATATTAAACTATATTAAACCAATTTTTCACTGTTTTAATTTAAATCTCATTTTCACTTTATTCCATATCTTTAATATTATATTATCATAATATCCAGTTCCGTCTTTTTAATCTCAAATTCCTTTATATTAAACCATATGTTATTTTTCCATGTATTTTCTACTTTTTAAATTATTATTTTCAAAATCAAAACATTTGATTTACTTTTACTAAAATACATTAAATACTCCTCTTTACTTTTCCAAAACAATTTCTATTTTCCAAAAACGATATCTTTTTAAATTAAAATTCCAAAAAGGCTTGACACTCCATATACGCACATTGTTCCAGAATATAGTAGGGATTATTTCTCATGAATTTACCATGGCTATTTAGAGGGATCTTTCCAAATCTGATGAATGTGATTTTCAAATTATTATCAAAATAATTCTATTTAACTCAACCAAGTCAACATATGATTAACATAAGCAATTAATCATCTAATAATCAAAATTTTAGCATCCAAACTATTATTATCAACCAAGTATATTTTCATAAAACCAATCATGGATAATTTTGAGATATATTGAAGTTCTCACTTTCATATAACATATTTAACTATTTATCAAGATTTACTTCTTAAGAAACCATCAAGTATCATTAATTAACCAACCAAACATCATAACCATTTTTAAAAGTCATGCTAACTTATTTAAAACCATTTCACAATTAATTTATGCTTATAAGAAGTTTATTTTAATCAAGTGCTTATGACTGCAGCATTCCCTCCGTAACTTCTCAAAATCACTTCGTCGGCATTCCAGTCGCACATCTCTCCGCTTTGTTCACTACGGATCTTCTAGATCTTCCTTCTTCACGTTGAGAGAGCTTGGCCATGCATGGGATGGAGGTGGATGCTTGTCCATGGTGGAAAGATGGTGGTGGTCATAGGTTTCATAGAGGTAGAGGAATGTTTTGGCACTCGTTAGGACTTGAAACGATATTGTGTGTGTGTATATATATATATATCTTCTTGCTATATTGTTTTGCATTAATTATTACTAAGAAGGGAGTCCTTCATGGAAGCCATTAGAGAGCTCAAGAGAGAGGAAGAGAGCTTGGAAGTTGAATGCATCTCCCATCACTTCCTTGGTCATGATTCCCCCTCTCAAATCACCACCATCCCATCTTATTCCCTCCTTTAATTTTTAAGTAAAGCATCTTTTGACTTTTTTCTATAAATATCATGACATTTTCTCCTTTTTATTTTAGGTAAAACCGTAAATGTACATGGTAACTTTTATATGTATGCACATGTTATGTGCATGTATATATGCATATATATATATATATATATATATATATATATATCTCATTTGACAAACCATCATGCAACATTCAATTCAGCTTCTATTTGATAAAACGTTGAAAATCCGAAGTCCGAATTCCGATCATATTTTTACTTATTTGTTGAACTATTTTTTTATGTAAACAAAGCTTGAAAATAATTTTTTATCGTATTTAAATAATTAAAAAAAGATTATTTAAGCTATAAAACCAAATTAAGTAATATAAAAACCATTTACAAAAATATGACATTAATCTAGCAAAATGCGACGAATTTTATATTATTTTATTAAACAAGTTTATATATTTATAAAACCATTACAAATCTATTATTATCATTATATAATAATAATTAAAGTTGATTATTCAGCTTTTAATATAATCATCTGAATATTTAAAATTAATTAAATATTCTGCATGGTGATAAAATTACATATCGTTAAATTCTTCCCCCATTAAAAGAATTTCATCCCTAAAATTTAATCACAAACCCGAACCCAAAAGAGTTCACCCAAAATACTATCTTTAAACTCAATTCCGTAAGATATATCTAGATTTTTCGTAATATCTGATTTGATATTCTATTCGAATTCACAACTTTACTTTCGAACTAGTATTGATTTCTCGATCCTCTAGTGCGGACGCTGTTTATGCTTCTTGATCAGGAACCCTCACTTTCCTTAAATAGCTCCCAACTATGATAGAAAACACAAGTATCCAACTACAAATCATCATCAATGTCATCAGCAAGAATTGAGTGATATAAACTTTTTCATACCGGTGTAAACACATCAAAGTTCCATAGTGAAATCTTAGATCAGAATCGTGTGACGAAATGATCTCCGTATCTCATACGTATTTAATAACCTTCCCAAAAAAATTTAAGAAAACATTTCATTGAACTTTTATCTTCTACTCATACATTTTTTTAAAGATGCTTCATTATATGAAATCCAAAATTTCGATCTTTTTTCATAAGAAGCTATTTCAATTTAAAAAGATAAAATTATCTTTTATAATAAACTCCTTATATTATAATATACTCCATTTAACCGACGTTAAATGCAAACATCTTGATAAAAATTAACAATCACTAACTAGTCTATCAACTAATGATTTACAATAAGTTTTTAACTTTAGAAAATTACGTAGATTGAGTAACTAAAAAATGATACCAAGGAATTGAGTACTACCAATAGTATCATATATTCTTTTACCAAGAAGGGGAATACTTAAGAGAAGTATTTACCATCCGAACATAGCTCATGCCCATTTTTGTTACTTTTGAGCCACTCGTACTACTTAATCGTCAGAATCTTTTCAAATACACCGAAATTTGAAATTCTCAAAAATCACTTTATATACGCATTTCATAAAACCGATTTTTAAAATCACTTATTTTATAAAACATAAAACCTTTTGCTTTGAATAAATTTATTTAACCATTATTTAGAAGATATCTTTAAAAGCTATTCTCCTTACTTAAAGTTTCCTAAAAACACAGCTTTCAATAAAATAGGCTTTACTAAATCTTCTACCAAGTTTAACTTGTCAAAATATCATTTATCAAAATACTTGTTTGTTAAAACATATATTTTTCAAACTAAATTTTATTTTGGATCAACTTTTTAAGAATTAAAATACCTATTTTATTATTTCAAAATATCATTATACATATTTTACTCAAATATTTTTATAAAGATATAGCTTTACGCCATAAAGAAAATTATCAAAGAAGTAAAATTCGTGTAAAAAATGTCCTAAGTCATTTAAACATGAGATAAAAGGAGCCATAACAATGATCATGCATATATATATATATATATATATATATATATATATATATATATCATAATTCGAATCATTACATTTTCCAATCAACCATACTTAAACCATAATTAATTGTTTTACATAGCTATGATAATTTCTTAACATATTCCTAATATGCTTAGGATATCTTGAAATACTATTACTCCCTCACAACTTACAACCCTACCAAAACGCCTATCAAAACAATCGGACTCAGAGGTCGACGGACCATCCAAATCTGAGAACATTACCGCTTCAAACACTCTGTTCATTATCTTCTTCATTTCTGTAATCTTCGTCGTTTTCAAGATTCCATCGTAAAGGATGTCAGGGTTGTCGTTAGGGACCCCATGGTTGAGCAATAGGGTTTCCTAGATAGATGCCCGGAACCTCTTCTTCTTCCTCATTCTCTTTCATTCCTTCCTAATCAATGCCCTAAACATGAAACTCTCCCTTAGATATGAAACGCCCATCTCCCGGATAATGTGATCATCATTGTTGTCTTCTGATTCATTGGTGATATCGTCCATCCATGCATTATATGCTGTTGAATCTAGGTTATTCCTTTCTGCCGTTATATTGAGGTTCACTTCTGGAACTTCTTCAGGTTCTGATTCTTCTGGATCCGTTGTCCACATCATTTCGTCTTGTGATCTCCGACTTACTTCTACATCATTTGTTATCTGGATCATTTCTTTGTCACTGGATAATAATTCTAGTTCTAGAGTCTTGGGTTCTACTAGCATCATAGCCATGGGATACCCATCTCCATTATAATGGGTATGCTCATCAAACTCTTCCTTTACCTGTGGCATATGGTTTTCAGGTGACCTTTTTTTTACTCCCTCGTCATCACTAGAAAGGATTATTAAGTCATTCTTTTCTTCCCAATTTGGTCACGAGGATTCTCCTTTGGAATAATTTGTACTGTAATTGTAAGGCTTCTACATTAGATAACCAAATATTTAGAATCATATACTAAGCTTTTTTAACTATTCTAACCTAAATCTAATATCATATTTCTCAGTAACTTAACTTCTTAAACATCATCTTTATAAAACATCTTATATTCAAACTATGAAATTCTAATTCCAAGATGTCCCTGTACTCATTTATGTCTTTGAACTAACCCATGGCAATAACTGAATATTATTATTCCCCTAACAACCAAACACTACATAAATAACTATATCATTTGAAACATATTGCTTTATTCAAAATATAATCTTAAGTGAAATTATTTCATCTATCAATTTTCAAAATAAAAATCATTTTTATATGACATTAACAAATATGCTCTCATATATAATACGCTCAAACTCATTCTAGGGTGCTTACCTATCTTTAATGAGTTACTCATCCTTGGGTGTTACTAACCCCATCTCTGATGACACTTTTCCCCTACCAAGTTCAAGTGTTCGCTTAACCTAATCTCTAATACCGAATGTGACAACCAAGATTTTCGACTCTCAAAGATCGATACTAATACGTCCACTATATTACGTGTCGAACATTTATGTGCCAGAAAAACCAACCATTAAGGATAAAAAAAGGAAGACAAAATATAATCTCAGACAAACGGAACAATGTATAGTATCAAAAATTTTACAGCGAATTTTTTTTTATATACATATATCTGAGTCCATTCTAAGCTCAACCGGGACAATTATAAATAACTATCGTTACAAATGCAGAAAAACAACAAACACAGTGGAAAATTAAACTATGTTCATACATTGATGAAGATCTCCAGCTCTTCTCGGGAAACTCCAAGCGTCTTCAACTAATCCTTAAACTACTTGGATCTAATCTGAGTATTAAAAAGGCTTGGATAAGTCTGGCAAACCAGCTTAAGAAACACAAATTATAAATGTAAATGATAGTATTATAAATCGACTTTGATGCCAAACAAAACCTGTGACGAGAAAAGTATCTCAAAAGACCACGTCGCACATAAATACAAACGAGTTTTTACCTTATGATAACTAAAACATTATTATCAAATCATTTGATCTTGTTTCTAATGACATTCTTTGAAAACCCTTTCAAATAACATATGAACCATAGCCAAAATTATTACATCAATTAAATTCCAGCATATTAGGTTATACAATCAAAACCGTAAAGGAATGTATTGAAGATGGATTTCCAATAATAACAAGGTAAGGGACTACCTTTCGACAGTACATCTCTAGAGGAAAGTATCAAGGAACATCCCCACTGCCCCCTACCAACATAGAACTAGCCTACCTCTACCATAAATAGTACCAAATATGCCGGTATCTCGATCGTTCTCGACCTATCCATGGCCACAACATACACAACAAACCTGAAATATCGAGAATAATCTAGAAAGGTGATGAACAACTCCTAATGCGAGCGACCCACTTAGCCCTACCACATCTACCTTGTTTTTTTCATTACGGACGTGTAACATCCCCCTACTTGGAGGCCCAAAACTAACTGCTATGGATGCTTTTGTCATCCATAGTTATTAATCCTCGGTGACCAAATATGACGGTGTTAGATTCATTGATACACAGAAACATGAATATGGAAAAAATTTAGACATCAAACAAATTCACATTCCATTTCAAAATATTTTAAAATTCATTACATAATCCCACAATCGCAAATCACGTTCGAAGAAAATATATTTATTACAGCATATGCCAAGAGCGACATATAAAGATGCCCTCTTGGATTATCGAAGTATATACAGGCAATATAACAACTTCGCCATTACAAACAACACATCGAAATAAAAAGAAAAGCGAACTCTATATATCTATCATGCCTCATCCACGTCTCTGGAAGCTTATTCATCTAATGAGGTTTCTATAAACCAAAACTCTCAAGATACTCGAAATCAATTGAGTACCCAAGAGTTTAAGAGGAAAACATAAACTTCGAGTCAGAAATAAAGCCTGGTATGAATAATAATCTACCGTCTCAAATCATTTAGATATCTAGTGAGACCACGCCACTTAACGGAACGGATTTTCCCCTCATTAATATCTGAAAACCTTTATAAAACTATATATTATACTTCTATATCCACAATGGTTAAAACATTTCAAAGTAGTATGATATGATGATAAGCAAAATGAATGAATCAATTCTAGATTACCCATCCCCATTCATTTTGACTATCTATCTCAATTATAGTTCTAGAATTACTATTAACCTATTAGTTTTTATGAGCTGACTAATAACCGGTAAAATATTTAAGGACTCGCTGTCCAATTACATAGTTTTCATGGAATCACTATAAACCTATGGGTAACTCTAATATCTATACTCTTATCCTAGTTTTCGTAGGTTGACTAGGAACTTATTGGTGACTCCAATATTCTCTCTTATCACTCTAGTTTTTATGGTCTGACTAGGAACCTACTGACATCTGTCAATATCATAATCCAGATATAGTTTTCATGGGATAACTACAAACCTACTGGCCTTTGCCCATATCAAATCATAGTTTTCATGCGCTTACTATGAACCTGTCTTTCTAAAATCTTCCTTTATACATAGTTTTCATGGCTTAACTATGAACCTCTTGTCCCCTGCCAATATCTTTTCTATACATAGTTTTCATGGGCTTACTGAGAACCTATTGGCCCCAGCTAATATCTTTCATGTATACTTTAGAGTCCTATATTTTGGTCTTTTTGATTTCCTGGATGCAATTCTAATTATTGAGAAGTTTAATCAATTTATATTCACTACTAAGTTAACCTTACTTTTTCTTCTACCCTTTATCTCTAAAATGCAGTTATAGGTCTATAATAAAGTGAATATATTTATATTTGAAGAAGCAAACATAAAAACATAACAATACCACTGTTGTGGGTTTAATAAAAAATATGGTTAATCCCCTTAACCCATTATTTTATTAAGAAAGCTTCTTGTCAAAACCATTATAAAACACCTTTAAATTAGCCATAGGTTTTTCTTTTTAAAAATAGAGTTTAGATTATATAACCTTTCTTAACCTTCGAAATCTGGCCTTCGACTACATAGGATGACCTCCTTCGAAAGCCTTAAAATCTTCCTTTTAAACAATAAGCTCCTTCCTTTATAATACTTTAAAACCTGCCTTTCAAAATCTTTCGATTGCAGTAAAGTAATAATATTTAACTTTAGAAGCAAAGCTTCGAAAACAGTTGAAAGTACCTCTTTCGACACCATTTGAAGTAACCCTTCCGAAATCATTGAAAGTCCTCGTTTCAAAAGCATTGGGTTTATACTTAAAATATAGTTTGGGTCAAAGTGGATATAGATGAAAGCATCTCTTTCGAAACCATCCTTTATTGTATAAAAATATTAGGGAAACTTAATGACGTCGGGACCATCCTTTCGAAAGCATAAACCTCTGGGTAAAATAGTAGAAGGTTTGCGTTGAAACCCTTTCCAGTATAATTGCCTTCGAAACACATAACCCCTTTTGAAAGCTATAGGAAGTGGCTTGAACTTATAAAATAAAGTACCTTTCGACAGCATTGATATCTTCGACGCTATCGAAAGGTTAAAGAACGACAGCAGGGTTTCGACTAGGTCGGAACCCCTTCTTTCAAGAAATTCTTTCATAAGTAAAGAAACCCTATCGAAAACTAAGTTTAAGTTAATGGAAACCCTTTCGAAACCTTTTAAAAAATCTTTCAAAACCATTCGACTCCTTTAAAGGCTAAAACAAAATAAAGACATATGCTTCTCTTTTAAAAATAAATCAAGGTTGCTTCTCCTTCGGAAGCCATGCTTTCGACACCTTACTTTCGCCTTCGTCCAATCCACAACGTACCATCTTTGTGATACTTGTTTATTAGTTTCGACTTAGTAGGTTCCAACTAGGTTGAAGGCGGAAGCTCTGTGGCCGAATGGTACCTTTCAAAGTATGCGAAACCCCTTTTTCTGAGTAAACCTAATTTAATACTACTTAAAGCAATCTCTTTCTAACTAACCTGCCATGTGTCAATACCAGATTGGTTGCCTCAACTTTTTTAAATTCTTTACCAAATAACTGCCGCTAATTTTAGATCTAAACCATAGTCAAGTTAATCTTTTAAACCCTTCCATTAATCAAAACCAATTCTACAAAGAAGTGCTTCTTATTAAATAATTTAATTTGCATAGCAAATCACTTTGGAAAAATCCCCAAAAATTCCAGAAATTCACTTCAATCATGTTGTCTAACGTATCAAAATTTTAGACCCAAAATCTTAGTATATTTCCCAAAATGAATTTATAAACCCAAATAACCATATTTTCTTTCAAAAATTCATAATAGTCTTTCCATAGCTTGGAAAATTATCAAACTTGAAACCCAACTCCAAAATCATATTTTTCATAACATATAATTTTCCCATGGCATTTAAACATCACTAAATCATGGTTTTGCCCTATAACCGTGTATAACAACATCTAAACAATCTTGTTTAAACCATATAAATTTTAAATCAAGCATATCATCATCCAATATATTATAAAATGAATTTACCCTTAAATCCAAAATCAAATGATTATGTAAACCTAAATAGACATGGAATTATTATTCACTTTGATTTAGATAAGGAGATTGGATTGAGATTAATTTCCCCTATGCTGTATTCTCTAGCTTTTAATTTGTATTCTTTTTATTAATGGCTGGCCTCCTTCTTGCGTTTAGTTTTCAAAATGATGTGAATAAGAAGTAAAATGTTAGGAATGAAAATATATAAGGGTAAGGGTTATGGGCAGAAAATTTTCTAATATACCTTTATGTAATTTAATTAACCCAAAACCATTCTTAAGCCCATTTAATTTATATTAGGCTCGGCCTTAATTAAGTTTATTCAAGTCTCAATTCCCTTTTCACTTAACATTAATGTTATTCTATTTAATTTATCTAATTAAATTTTCTGAATAATGTTATCAAAAATTAGGGGTGTTATAGTCTACCCTCCTTATAGAATTTTGTCCTCGAAATTCTGTAAGGACTAAATACTAAACATAGCAACCATCTGTAATGACTCTTAACAACCGTACTATTCTACCTGACTAGGAATTATCTATACAAATCTAACGCAGACATAAACTAAAATCAGATCAGGATAAATATCTCGAATCAGGTTCTTTGTCCCCTAAGTACAATCTTTCTGTTGTCTCTCCACTGAACTTTCACCAACTTGACTGTCTTGTTCCTCAATCTTTTCTCATCTCTCATAACAACCCAAACTGGTTGTCTCATAGAAGTCAAATTAGGCTCTACTACTAGATCTTCCAACCCTATCGGAGGAATAGTAGCCTCTGATCATGCACATACTTGCGAAGATGAGACACATGAAATACATTATGGACACCTGCTATACGGCTCGGCAACTCTACTCTATATGCGAGCTTTCCAATCCTTTCTATAATCTAGAATGGACCAACATATCTCGATGTTAGTTTCCCTGACTTCTCGAATCTTATCACACCCTTCATTGGTGACACTTTAATAAAATCTTGGTCTCCCATTAAGAACTGGAGGTCTTTACGCCTCTTATCCACGTACTTTTATTTGGATTGAGCTACCAACATCCATTCTCAGATTAACTCAATTTCTTTTAATGCCTTCCTAACCATATCTGGACCTAAGACCAATCTGTCACCAGTCTCCAACTAACACACAAGGGACTTGCATGGCCTTCCATACAAAGCTTCGAAAGTGCCATTCCTATATTAGTCTTGTAACTATTATTATAAGAAAACTCAACCAAATGTAGGTTATCATCCCAAGATCCACCAAAATCCAACATATAAGCTCTCAACAAATCCTCAAGTACTTTATTGACACTTTCCATTCGCTCATCCGTCTGTGGGTGATATGTTGTACTCATCTTGAGCTTAGTCCCTAACTCATTCTGTAGACTCTTCTAGAATTCTCTAGGAAATGAAGCATCTCTGTCGTTGACTATGCTACTAGGAACTCCTTGAAGTCTAACTATGTTCTTCATGAAAAACTTCGCCAAAACAGGTGATGTCTTGATCGACTTTACTGGAATGAAACGGGCACTCTTGGTCAACCTATCCATAATAACCCATATACTCTTAGTTCCTCTCCTCGACCTTAGCAACCCATCTATAAAATCCATGGATATCGAATTCCATTTCCAAATTGAAATCTCTAGAGGTTGATGTAACTCACTCGGGTTCTGATGTTCGACCTTCACTTGTTGACAGTTTATACACTGCCTAACCCACAACCAACATCCCATTTCATGTCTTCCCAATAGAAGATCCTCTTCATATCTTGATACATCTTGGTCCCTTCAGGATTATCATAAACTTGGATCGATGACATTCCTTAAGGAATTCTCTTCTCAAGTTCTTAACATCTAAAACACATAGCCGTCCCTCTTTCTCAAACATCCTCTCTGGTCAAGATGAAAATCTTTCATATCATCAATCTTAGTTCCAACCTCAAGATTTCTAATCCTCTCGGCTAACAATGGATCTTCCTTCTGCTTAGAAGCAATCATCTCGATCAACACAGGTCGAACTTCTAAATAGGACATCATGGCACTACTTTGATTAGAATTAGCAGTCGATCTTAACTGCACACCACAACTGGCCAAAGCCTCTAGATCCTTCCATTCTTCCAACATAGTTAATGCCACATTTTGGTGTCTTCTGCTAAGAGCATCAGCCACTTTATTACATTTCCCTGGGTTATACACTATACCGAAATCATAAGCTACCGAAAACTCCAACCATCTCTGCCATCTCACATTCAACTCCTTCTGAGAGAATAAATATCTTAAAGACTTATGATTGGTATACAACTCAAATCTCTCCTCCAAGAGATATTTCCTCGAAATCTTCAAGGAAAAAATCACAACAGCCAACTCTAAGTCACGAGTAGGATATCTTACTTCATGCGATCTAAGCTGCCTAGATGCATAAGCAATAACTTTGCCCCTCTACATCGACAATGCTCCCAATCCAGTCCCACATGTATCAGTGTATCCTATCAACCGTTGATTTCCATCTGGAGCTACTTACATTTTTCGAACCAAACAAACTTCACTTCCTTCCTAGTAAGCTTAGCAAAAGGAGATGCGATCTACGAGAAATCCTTGATGAATCTCCGTTAATAGCCAACAAGTCCAAGAAAATTTCTGATCTCGGTCACCATCTTTGGTCTGTTCTAACTGTTCACAACTTCAATCTAATCTGGATCGAATGATAATCCTTTCTTTGAAACCACATGACCAAGAAACTTAACCTCTTTCTTCCAAAAATGACACTTGGAAAACTTCTTCTTAGCTGATTCTGCCTTAGAGTTTCAAGACAACTCTACGATGCTCTTTATGCTCTCTTTCGTCCTTAGAGTATACCAAAATATCATCTATAAACACCAACGCAAATCTATCTAAATACTCTCGAAAGACTCGGTTCATCAAATCCACAAAGAAAGTAGGTGCATTAATCAACCCGAATGGCATTACTAACCATTCATATGAACCATATCTAGTCTGAAATGCTATCAAAGGAATACTGTCCTCTGCTACTCTTAACTGAAGGAACCCTGTCATCAAGTCCAACAAGGAAAACACTCTGGCTCCACTCAACTAATCAAATATATCATCACTTTTCAGCTAAAGATACTTATTCTTTATCGCCCTTTCATTCAGCTTACGATAGTCGATACGCATCCACAACGACCCATTTATTTTCTTCATAAATATCGCGGCCGCTTCCCACGGCGAATTGCTTGGTCTAATAAAATTCCTTCCTTTTAGATCCACTAGCTGCACCTTTATTTTCCTCATCTCAGTCAATTTCAACCTGCTAGGTGGTCTACTTATAGGTTCAGCTCCTGCATAAGATCTATCTGAAACTCAACAGCTCGTTTTATTGGTAGTCTTATGACTGGCTCAAAGACATCTGCAAACTCTTTTGCTACTCGAACCTGACTTAAAACTTCCCTTGCACTTAACAAAGCACAACTACTCTAGTCAGAATTCTTTACTGAAAATATAACTCGGTTATGACTATCAAGGTGTCTCAAGGATATCTCCCCATCCTGGCAGAATATCTAGGCCTTATACCTTAACCAATCTATACCCAAAATGATTCCAAAATCTACGAAATTGTAAATATACAAACCGCATGCAAACTTATGACCTAATAAATCAAGTTCTACCTAGAGTTGCGTACCCTCTTATTGGATTTGCAGCGCTTAAGTAAGTAACAAGGTATGTGGGTTCTAACAAAACCTATCAACCAAATGCTGATATACAAATGAGTGCAATGCACAGGTATCAAATAGTATCATAACTGGTATACTCTGAATAAAAAACATACCTTCCATCACAATCTTTCCCTTATCAGCTGAAGTAGGCTTAGCTGATGATCCAATGCAAAGATCTTCCCTTTGTCAGCCTTGATTGGTTATGAACACTGGTTCTTATAATGCCTAACTTGATCATAGTTAAAGTATTTCACATTCTTCTTATCTACATCCTTCTTCTCCTTGCCTGACTGGCATTCATTTGCTTAATGATCCTTCTTTTCAAATTTGTGGCAAACCAAATCAGCCTTTGCCTTCTTAGTCGCATCCCCTTTTGGGCTTCCTTCTTATTAAAGAATTTCCTCTTCTTTCCCTGAGGACCCTGGGGTCAATTGGCTTCTCTCTAGCTGAAACAGCAAGCATATCTTTATGGAGAATGGCCATGTCCACTGCCACATTACAAGGTTCTCGGATATGGGTCATGGTCATTCGAGCAAGCTCAGGTCTTAGTCCTCGAAATCCTTTCATTCCTTTTAACGTCAACGTTAACCATAACATTTCCATATCAAGACAACTCATCAAACTTACTTGTGTACTCGGTTACTGGCATATCCCTCTGGACAAGATGCATGAGCTTCTTCATCAGTGCCGACTTAGCTACCTCAAATAAAAATCTCTGCTCTAACCTTCTCCTGAAATTAGCCCATGTCAGCTCTTTCTCCAGGACTCTAGTAGTCACACTATTCCACCAGTGAAGCGTTGCCACTTGCAACTGCCTAGAGGCTAGCCTTCTATTTTTCTTATCATCTAAGCCTAGATTAGTAAAGATCCTCTTACAGTGTAATAGCCAATTGTCAATTTCACTTGCATCCTTTGTTCCAAGAAACGGCTTTCCACACAAACTGGTGTAGTCTCTAGTTAACTTATCATAGTTATTCTCAACCGGAGCCACAAGATTAGCTCCTCTAACATTACCAGCAACTCAAGCTTATAAAAGATTGGCTGACAACTGATACACTATCCCCGCATCTACTGGCGGATTTCTATCATCTACATTAGCTTCAGCATTAGGATTAGCATTAGCCTGTCGATCTTGGTTCCTCCAGGTATTAGGTCGAGCATTCCAATTAGTTGTGGTGCTTCCCCCACCTAGATTTCCTCTTCCATTTCCTAATTCCATATCTTCTTTCTCATAAATCTGCATACGAGCCTTAGTAAGATACAAAAGAACGATCTAAGAGAGCGGGAAACACGTACTTATATATATATATGTGTGTGTGTGTGTGTGTGTGTGTGTGTGTGTGTGTGTATCAAATACAAGATCGTTGCTATAGCATTATCCCGAACCCCAATCATATTTCTGATTCATTTGATTATGTTTGAAAAAGCATTTAGGTTTAAATTTCTTTTAAAGTTTCATAAACCTATGCATTGATACCAACTTGTAACATCCCTCTACATGCGATCAAATACAACGATGTTAGATTCATTGATACACAGAAGCATATAAATATGGAAAAAAAATTAAACTTCAAACAAATTCATGTTCCATTTCAAAATATTTCCAAATTAATTAAAAAATCCCACAATTGCAAATCGCATTCAGAGAAACTACATTTATTACAAAACACGCAAAAAGCGACAAATGAAGATGCCCCCTTGGATGATCAGAGCATATACATGTAATATAACAACTTTGCCATTACAAACAATAGAGTGAAATCAAAATAATAGAGAACTCTACATAGCTGCCATGCCTCCTACATGTCTTCGAAAGCTTATTCGTCTAATGAGGTACCTAAAAACCTCAACTCTCAAACTACTCAAAATCAATTGAGTACTCGAGAGTTTAAGGGGAGAACGTATACTTTGAGTCAGACATAAATCCTGGTATGAATAATAATATACCATCTCAAATTATTTATATATCTAGTGAGACCATGCCGATTAGCGGAACCGGTTTTCCTCTCGCTAGTATCTTAAAACCTTTATAAAACCATATACTATGCTCCTACATCCATAGTGGTTAAAACAATTCAAAGCAGTAAAATATGATAGTATGCAAAATGAATGAATCAATTCTAGATTATCCATCCCCATTCATTTTGACTATCTGTCTCAATTAAGTTTCTAGGATTACTCTTAACCTATTAGTTTTCATGGTCAAACTAATACCTAGTAAAATATTTAAGAACTCCCAGTCCAATTACATTGTTTTCCTAGGATCACTATGAACCTATTGGTAACTCCAATATCTATACTTTTATCTTAGTTTTCATGGGTTTCCTAGGAACCTATTGGTGACTCCAATATCCTCTCTTCTAACCCTAGCTTTCATGGGCCGACTAGAAACCTATTGTCATATGTCAATATCTTAATCTGTATATAGTTTTCATAGGCTAACTACAAACCTACTGGCCTCTGCCAGTATTAAATGACAGTTTTCATGGGCTTACTATGAAGTGTCTTTCTGACATCTTCCTTTATACATAGTTTTCATGGGTAACTATGACCTATTTTCCCTACCAATATCTTTTCTATACACAGTTTTTGTGGGCTTACTGGGAACCTATTGGCCCCTGCCAATTTCTTTCTTGTATATTTTAGCATCCTATATTCTAGTCTGCCTGACCTCCAGGATGCAATTATGCTCATTCAGGTGTTTAATCAATTAATATTCACCAACGGACCTAACTGGTTCTTCTATCCTTTATCCCTAAAATGCAGTTATGGGTCATTATAAAGTGAATATATTTATATTTGAAGAAGCAAACATAACAACATAGCTATACCACTCATGTGGATTCAATATAAAACATTGTTAATCCTCTAACCTATTATTTTATTAAGAAAGCTACTTTTCAAAACCATTATAAAACTCCATTAATTTATCCATGGGTTTTTCCTTTTAAAAATAGAGTTTGGGTTACATAACCATTCGAAACCTTCAAAACCTGGCCTTTGACTTTATAGGATGACCCCTTTCGATACCATTTAAGTAACCCTTCCAAAATCATTGAAAGTCCCCCTTTCAAAAGCATTGGGTTTATAATTAAAATATTATTTGGGTCAAAGTGAATATAGGAGAAAGCATCTCTTTCGAAACCATCCTTTATCATATAAAAATATTAGGGAAACTTGATGGCGTTGGGACCATCCTTTCGAAAGCATAAAACCTCTGGGTAAAATAGCAGAAGGTTGGCGTCGAAACCCCTTTCGATACCATTTCTTTCGAAACCCTAAACACCTTCTGAAAGCTATAGGAAGTGGTTTGAACTTATTAAATAAAGCACTTTTGACAGCATTGATATCTTCAACACCATTGAAGAGTCAAAGAACGACAACATGGTTTCGACTAGGTTGGAACCCCATCTTTCAAAACTTTATTTCATAAGTAAAGAAACCCTGTCGAGAGCAAAGATTAAGTTAATTGCAACCCTTTCGAAACCTTTTAAAAACTATTTGAAACCATATGCTTCAACTCCTTCGAAGGTTAAAACTAAACAAAGGCAGACGCTTCTCTTTTAAAAACAAACTAAGGTAGTGTCTCCTTCGGAAGCCATGCTTTCGACACCTTACCATTCGCCTTCCTCCAATCCACTACATACCATCTTTTTGATACCTTGTATATTGGTTTCAGCTTAGTAGGTTTCGATTCAGTTGAAGGCGGACTCTGTGTTGAAAGGTACCTTCCACAGTAGGCGAAACCCCATTTTCTGAGTAAACCTGGTTTAATACTACTTAAAGCAAATCTCTTTCTTACTAACCTGCCATGTGTCAACACTACATTGGTTTCCTCAACTTTTTCAAATTCTATACCAAATAACTACTGCTAATGTCAGATCTAAACCATGGTTAAGTTAATCAATTAAGCCTTCCATTATGCTAAAACCAATTTTATAAATAAGTACCTCTTTTAAGTTAGTTTAATTTTCATAGCAAATCACTTTGGAAAAATCCACAAAAATTCCAGAAGTTCACTTTAATCATGTTATCTAACATATCCAAATTTTAGATCCAAAATCTTAATATATTTCCCAAAATGAATTTATAAACCCAAATAACCATATTTTCCTTTGAAGATTCATAATAATCTTTCCATTGCTTAAAAATTATCAAAATTGAAACCCAACTCCAAAATCATGTTTCTCATAACATAAAATTATCCCCTGGCATTTAACATCATTTAATCACGGTTTTTTCTTAAAACCGTGCATAACCACTTTTAAACAATCTTGTTTAAACGATATAAATTATAAATCAAGCATCTCCTCATCCAATATATCATAAAAATGAATTTACCCTTAAATCCGAAATCATATGATTATAAAAACCAAAATAGAGATGGAATTATTATCCATCTTGATTTAGATAAGGAGATGGGATTGAGATTGATTTCCCTTAAGCTTGATTCTCTAGCTTTTAATTTGTATTCATCTTGTTAACGACCGGCCTCCTTCTTGCTTTTAGTTTTCAAAATGACATGAACGAGAAATAAAATGGTAGGAACAAAAATATATAAGGGAAAGGGTTATGGGTGACAAATTTCCTAAAATGCCCTTACGTAATTTAATTAATCAAAAACCATTCTTAAGCCCATTAAATTTTATACTAGGCTTGGCCCTAATTAAGTTTATTCAAGTCTAAATCCCCTCATCACTTAACATTTACCTTATTCTATTTAATTTATCTATTTTAATTTCTTGAATAATATTATCAAAAATTAGGGTTTTACAGGAGGTGTGAGGCTAGAGGTAACGTTTTATCTTTCACATGACAAAATCCCACTTTGAATTCCACATTGTCATTTTCGACGACACACAAATTGGTTTCCATAAAATTACAACCCTCAAGTTCATACAACTTTGAGAATGGTGTTAAATATAAGAGGGGTTACCTCCTATACTACCAAACAGATGTACGTTTGTAAAAACCAATCTATGTGGTCTTAGAAATGCAATGTCTGACATTTGTTTATACAAGTTGCCAAGGGACATGACAAATGTATTCCCACTACATCTCATTTGGGAATCACTCCTAAGATTAGTAGCAAGCAGCCTTGGCATTGAAGATTTCAAAATTAAGTTACTACTACCACCACATGTATATAATATGGGAATCACGAGGTTAGTGCCAATTATATGTACATTATAAAGACCTATGTCTTCTAAATCATTGTCTTCTACATGTCTTCACTTTCGAACGCGTATATTGGTTCGAAGTGTTCTTCGGATAGGAAGCACCAAAATCCGATCCGGGTCTCTCTGAACCAATCACTAATATAAAAGATATTAAGTATGTGTATACAGAAATGTTAAGCCTTATTCGTTAAATCCTTTTTTCTTCTTTTACTCAATATATTATTTAACTTTGAAGATACCTTTTTATCCAATAAAATATCTTTTAGAGATATATGTTTTTAAATCATTCTGTTTTAGGATATGTGGAATTGTTAAACCTCCTTTTAACTTTGGAAACACTATATCAATTCCTTTTAATTACTTAGGGAAAATATTTCCATATTTTATTATTAGCATAATTAATAAAGATTTCATTTTTCTAAAACATGTTTAAATGGGTCAAAAACAATGTTATTTAAGACATCGTTTACTATAAACCCAAATCACTTAGTATTGAGTAAAAAGGATTCATATATTTTAGATTAATTATACTCAATACCAATTTTCATTTTCAAACTGTATTATTTGTCGAATAATGGTGACATCACTTTTTAAATTCACGTGGACAGTAAGAGTCCCTCCTCGGAATTTAATATTCAGTTTAACTATGATGTTTTCTTTTATCTTAAGAAAATTTGTTTCGTGTACATTAAATTAACTATCCCCTTTGTCGGGCAAGTCCGAATAGTTAGGGGAAGTAGAAAACTGGTTTCCTATACTCCAAGCTAGAAAATACCTTTTCTGTTACCCATAAGACGGTTAAGTTATTTGATCGACTCTAAACCTTTAATAAAATTTTATTTATCATTTGAAAATCATTTCCAAAAGATTTGGGAAGAAAAATCCAAGTTTAAAACATTTATCCAAAAGTTGGCTAATTTCATTGCTAAATTGCCGATGAACAGTGATTCTAAAGTTTTATAGATCAAAACACCAATTTCATTATATATATGTCCATTTTTATAACTCAAATCCATTTTTAAAACATTTTAACATATTTATGGAATTTATTTCAATTTTTAAGGATTAAAAATATCCATTTTTAAATATTCGAAAATAATATTTTACGAACTACCAAAACGCGACAATTCCGAAAAATTTGGACATATATCAACTTTACTAAATGGAATCCTGATTTTTCTTTTTCATTTGGACACTATGATCGTAAGGGTCCAGAAAATTCTTATTTTAAAGAATTCCAAATCATATTATATCCTATACACACTTTTAACTTTTCAGGCCGCGAAATCGCGAATTGCCAAAACGCGATGGCTCATATTTCACCTTTTAGTCAAATTTTGTAAAACCTCTATGAAACACTTTTAAATCATTTTAAATACCGTATTAAACTGTTAAACCAATTTTCCACTATTTTATTTTATAAAAATCTCATTGTCACTTTATTCCTTATCATTAATATTATATTATTATAATATTCAATTTTCATTTTTTTAATTTCAAATTACTTTATAATAAACCATATGATATTTTTCCATGTATTTTCTACTTTTTAAACTATTAATTTCAAAATCAAAACATTTGATTTACTCTTTCTAATATAAATTAAATACTCCTCTTTACATTTACAAAATCATTTCTATTTTCTAAAAACAATATCCGTTGATTTAAAATTCAAAAGTGGCTTGACACTCTTTATACACACATTATTTCAGAATATAAAAGGGATTATTTCTCATGAATTTACCATGGCTATTCAAAGCGATCATTATGATTTTCATATTATTATCAAAATAATTTTACTTACCTCAACTAAGTCAATATAGTATTAATATATACAAGCAACCAATAATCAATCATTTAGCACCTAAAATATGCTAATCAACCAAATATATTTGCATAGCACCAATCATAGATGATTTTAAGGTAAATTAAAATAAGATAGAAGTAGCGTTCTTACTTTCATGTGACATATTTAACTGTATATCACTATTTTCTTCTTAAGCAATCATCAAGCATAGTTAATTAACCAACCAAATATCATAACCATTTTTAATAGTCATGCTAACTTATTTAAAACCATTTCATAATAATTTAAATATAAGAGGTATATTTTTACTCAAGTACTCACGAGTGTAGCATTCCTCTGTAACTTCTCTGAATCACTCCGACGGCATTCCGACAGCATTCCGACAGCACTTCTCTTCGCTGTCTTCACTTTGGAGTTTCTGGATCTGCCTCCATCACACCAAGAGTGCTCGGACATGCATGAGATGGAGGTGGATGCTCGATCACGCTAGAATGATGGTGGTGGTCATGGGTTTCATAGAGGTAGGGGAGTGTTTTGGCACTTGTTTGGATTTTAAACGATATTGTGTGTGTATATACATATATATCTATATATCTTCTTCTTCTTGATATATTCTTTTGCATTATTTTTATTAAGAAGAGAGGCCTTGATGGAAGCCAATAGAGAGCTCAAGAGAGAAGAAGAGAGCTTGAAAGTTGAATGTGTCCATCATGAGAGGTGTAGGTGGGTATTTATACCATTTCCATGCCTTCACCGCGAAGTAATCACCAAAAATATCTCCAACATCATCTTGAATCCCCCCATCACTTTCTTGGCTGTGATTCCTCCTCTCACATCACCAACATCACATCTTGCCCCCTCCATTAATGTTTAAGTAAAGCATTTTTTGACTATTGTTTACAAATATCATGATATTTTCTCCCTTTTACTTTAAGTAAATTTACAAATGCACATGGTAACTTCTTATATGTATGCACATGTTATGTGCATGTATATATGCACGTATATATCTCATTTGACAAACTATGGTGCAACAGTCAATTACAACTTCTATTTGATAAACCGTTGAAAATCCAGAATACGAATTCCAGTCATATTTTTACTTCTTGGTTAAAATATTCATTTATATAAACAAAACTTGAAAATAAACTCTTATCATATTTAAACAATTAAAACAAGATTATTTGAGCTATAAAACCATATTAAATAATATCTAATCCATTTATAAAAATACGACGTTGATTTATCAAAATGCGACGAAGTTTATATATTTTTATAAAACAAGTTTATGTATTTAGCTTTCTCTTTCTCTCTTTGCCTTGCCTCGCCTAACTCGATGGCATAACAGTCGTAGCGAAGCCTCTGATCTCTACTAATATTATTCCTACACCATTCTCTGTTGGAAACCTCATCATCAAGCACCAAGGAGCAATAGCCACTCTGAATTCAACCAAGCCGGTTGGTCTAAAAATGCATTGTAAGTCGAGTAAATATCCAGTACCATAAAATGCATGACCCCAATCGCTTGCCGTCTCCCTCGCTAAGCACCATCGGTAGTTTAAGATATCCGACTAGTCCAGTAGTTGCCTTGTTAAACCCCTAGATCCATAATTTATATGGTTTGAAGTCCTTGCCTTCCAGAAGCATCTGGTCGTAGGCCTTTTTAAATAGAACGTTGATTGAACTCCCACAGTCAACCAGCAGCTTTCGAACTACAGTAGAGCCGATCGTACCTGCAACTACAAGCGGGTCAATCTTCATGGATTCCGCCCTATCAGTGTCTTTGTTTCGAAAACAATGTCATTAGCCATCGTCCTTACTTGTTTTGTTGGAGTACCATCCTCCACCGTAAGAAAACTTTCATTCTCTGTATGTTTTAAAGCACCAATGTATCTATCCATCTCATTCTAGCTCTTGTCAGCTAAATGTGGTCCACCGATGATTGTATTGATCACTTAACATTTTTCAAGCTACCTATGCTCATCAACACTAGATTTGGCTTGCCCCACTGGGATGATGATTAAGGGGGGATGGAATTTCCATGCCTACCATTCTACGAGGCTTTCACAAACTACTGCACTTCTTTTTACGAATCAACTCCTTAATCCTATCACACAAATGTCTACATTCATTAATGTTATGACCACATGTCCTATGGAACCTACAAAACTTTCCATATTTTTTCTCATTCTTAGTCGAATCTCTTAGAACTGACTTTCTGTACTACTCGGTACCTTGAATTGCTAGGCAGGTATTCTCTATCGACTTATTCAACTCAGTGTAGCTGTCATACATAGAAATCCTGGGATGATTCTTATTATCCATCTTTTGCTTCCTAACCCCATTATTGCTCCATTTCTAACAATCATTCTTATTTCCAGCATTCACATTAATATCTTTCGAACTCCCTCCAGACTATTTCAAATTAATATTGCTCTATATCACTTTAGCTATACACCTAGCATCATCCCACGGGAATGGGAGCCAACTCTTCCAAGCACAAGAACCAATTAGCCTTCCTGTAAAAATATCCATCCTCGACAAGGGTTTCATTTCCAACCTTATCCCAAATCAGTCTCGGGATGAATCTCCCTAATCAGTGCCATCAATATTTTGTCATCATTAACATTCATAACTTCCATGACAAATGTATGGAACCTATTCAAGAAATCCTTCAATGATTCTCCTACGCCCTCAAAGCGGTTTGATAATGACATCAAAGTCCTTCAGGCATGAAGTTTGTAGATGGAATTGCTTTAGAAACCTTCGCATCAACTAAAAAAAATATGACATGGATCTTAGCGGGAGCCGGATGGACCGCATCGTCATTACTTTCTCCAGGAAGATCGAAAAGCAACAACATATCATGGCATCAAATGCTCTAGCAGAGTCCATATGTCATTCATATTTTATCAAGTGCTGTTGTGGATCCATTTTTCCATCGTACAATGGCATCATCAGCATTACAGATCTCCGTTGATACTTCTCATGCAAAATGTTTTTGGAAAATGAATTTGGACTAGGAGAATTGCCCTACTCGTCGTTACTCTGGAACTGGTTTTCATTCACAATTTTTCTAAACATCTTGGCCAAGTACTCGGGTTCTACAGGTTTGGTTGAATAACGGTAATCGAGATCTGTTTTGAGTGTTAGTCCCATGAATGCTCTTCGGCAGACCCTTGGCACCTGGGTTCTCTAGAGTTGGAGATTCGTTCGTCCCGCTATACCTCCTATTTGATTCCTGTGCAGCTGATCATCAGCAGTAGCTCGATATTACATATTCTAATCATCTACAGCACGACTAGAGGCCAAATCCATACAACCACTCATAGGATGGGCTCCAGCTCAGACATTTGTCGGATTAGTACGATATATCATGTTGGATCGGCACTGATTCACACACCCTTGCCATGAGTTTGTCTATGTTACTGATTATAAGTTCCAGCCTATTTTTAAGCCATTTTCCGCCTCTTATTCCTTCGTCTTTGCTCGAATGGCGAGGAACTATCAGACTCTAAATTAGAAGATGTTAAGTCTCCCTCTACTCCTTTTATGGTGGTTATGAATTAGGTCATTCAATAGTCTCAATCTCTCATGCATTTGCTGGTTCATCTCATTCTGACTCTTTTAGAACCTATCCTCCATTTGCTTCATCATACAATCCATCTCTAATGTAGTCATGACATTAGTTGGATTCTGGATCTCAGCTTGCTCTGGAAGTGCAACTTTATGCATATGTCGAGTACTATGGTTCTTAATGTCATTATCAGATCTAGAGTTTATAGGATGGTCTCTCCTTAGGTCCTTGGTAAATAGCCTCTTTTAGATTGTTAAGATCTAAATAGTAGAATGGTAATGTTAGAAGATTGGATCTATCCCTCGAATCTGGGTAATCCAATAGGATACGATGGATCCAAGTAGCCTAAGAATGTCATTCTCAATAAAAGCACCAAAATGTTTGAACCAAAAAGGGCATAAACACCTAGAGATTGTGTAGAGAGTAAAAAGTGAAGAAAAGTAAATTAAAAGGAGTAAGAAAAGAACAGACAATGCTTTATAGTGGTTCGGCTAATCTTGGCCTACGTCCATATAATGATTTTATTGATTATATCAATGGTTTATGAGCATTAGTTTTTATGGATCAGTATAAATCAATTAATGATTACAAGAGATAGGAGTAAGAGAGCACTAGAATTGAAAAGATCTTTTATAATGAGACATCGCCCCCTATTTGTAGTATAGATTGCTTAGAACTTTGCCCCTATGATTTCCATATAGTTTTCCACACACCCAGACCAATTCTCACTGAGAAAACCAAGGCCACCTCATCAATAACGGTGGATAGGTATCGGTCCATGGGTTTCGACCAATACCAATCCATAAGTTTGCCAAATGGATCACTTCAAATGCTTTCTCTAGGTTTGATTCATGATTAATTTTGTGATCTCCATCTTGTTTGCACCATTATTAGCCTGTTTCTAAGTCCAAATGCTGGATCGGTAGAAAAATGGAGTTGCTCACTTCAAGTGTTTGTGGAGGTCAATAGGAATTTCATGAGATTGATGAAGTGAAACCATAAATAGGCTCTTGCAATTAGGACATGCACCTAGGAGGAGATTGGGCTTCAATGGATGAAGAATCATGGACCAATATCGATCCATGAGGTTGGATCGGTACAAATCCAACACATCGTTCGATTTGGTCCCCTGAATCCTTGTGGTGATTTAATCTTTATCCCAAGTCCCTGTGTGCATTTGGTTTTTGGACTTTGGGTTGTCTCCCCAAGCTGCCTTTCTTGATAACTCCCAGGTTCGACTTAACTAGCTGTCCAAATACTGCTTGGTCAAAATTCTGAGTAGCGCCTACTTTAAAATTTATTGAGCTAAGAAGTTTGTTTGCTCTAAAGATTTTTTATAAAGGGACTTTTCGTCTATGAAATAAAAGTAAAGTAGAACATAGATTAGACTTGATAATTTTTCCTACCTTATAAAATTGGAAGATCTTTTCCTTAAAATTATTTTAAAAAGGGTGCATAAGTAGAAATGACACTTGATTAAAATAGAATAGAAGGAATAGAATGTTAAGAATGCTCGAAAAGGTAGGCAAGAGGAATATTCCTATATAAGAAATTGTCGAGAATAATAGCTAAGATAAATAGTAATGACATTAAGGATTTATATAAAGTATGATTAGTAATATAGTCTAGAATAATATAAGAGGTAAATAATAGGATGGAAGTTATCATTGTCCACTCCATATTTTATTGCTTAAATTTATATAAGATGTTTTTGAAAAATTGGAATGAATGATTATTTAGTATGATAATTGAGTCTTTAAATGTTTTGGGTTAAAGATCCTATTTTCAAAAAAGTGCATTTTTATTATAGGAAGACATTAAAATGGGAAGTTTATCGTTGTTCCTTTTTCAAAACCAGGCAATTTTTAAATATTATGAATGAAAAGCCCAACCTTTAAAAGAACAAATCTTTGATGTAGAAACTATTTGAAAGGAAAATTATTTTACTCCTTTGGAACTAAGCAATTTGAATTCTTGATAAAGGTTTCTAAATTTATATTTTCAAAAATAAAGATTTTTAAGGATGGGAGTCTGTAACACCCCAGATTTTTGAGTAACATTGTTTAGAATATTTAATTAGCTAAATAAAATAATATGTTGGTTAGGAAATTGAGAATTGAAATTAATTAGGGGTAGCTGTGTCATTTAACAGTGAACTAAATAAGAGTTTAAATTGTAATAAAGCAGGGGTAAAATAGGAAAGAGATTATTCCTATATCCTCCAAACCTTAGCCTTGTAAAGTTTAACACATTCATTTCATTTTGAAAATTTTAAAACAAGGGGCCGACCACCATTAATAAGGAAAAGAGGAAGAAAAGCTAGAAAGAAGATCAAATTCAAATCAAATCTATTCATATCTCAATCTCTATAATCTCTAAAGCTAAGGTGAATAATGTTTACATCTCATTTTGATTGTATTTTCATTTTTAAGATGATTGCCAAACATTTTGCATAGATTTGCTATTATTTTGAATGATGGAATGGTTATACATACATGATGATGATTTATGTATATTCATATTGATTTTATGATATGTTTTTGATATGTTTCACAGGGACTATATAACATGGATATGAGATATTGCTTTGAAATGTACCAGTAAAATGTTGTTTGGAAATCTATGATTTTTTTCATATTCATGCGCTTTTGATATTATGGATACTATTACCACTACCGTATTTTGTCACCACAAGTTAATACTATAGATGACTACAACAGCTGTAGCGCTTAGCTTTTGGCCTCTAGATACGGGATGTTACAACTTGGCATCAGAGCATGATTTATGAAAAACATTAAACTAAAAATGATTTTTAAAACATATTCCTAAGGAATTAGAGTAAGATGGGGGTATGGGATAATGCTATAGTAACGTACTTGTATTTGCTATATATAAGTATACACTTTATCTCTAGTCTCCTATCCTTGTTAGGCTATTTTTCTGTATCTCATAAGGTTTGAATATAGATGTGGAAGGAAGAAAAGGAAGAGTTAACCGAGGACAGGAGGGCACCGAAGGAAATGTCAAACCTAATGTGAGAAGAGGTCAAGGACAAGCACAAGCATGTAATGTTGGTGCTGAAGTTCCGCATTGGACATGGGGGCTATGAATTAGTTTTTTGTGAATATGATACAAGTTGGAGTTGCAGCTGGAATGGTAGGAGGAGATGCTGTTGGGGAAAGAGTTTCAAAAGTTCCAGTAGTTAACCACTATGCTAAGCTGAGTGGAGATTATGCTGAGCTTATAGGGAAGCCTTTTCTAGGGACAGAGGATGATATAAAAGTGGAGGATTGGTTGTTGCATTATGAAAGGATTTTGGTAGACTTGGGCCTCAATGATAAGCAGAAAAGGAGGTTGTCCAGGCACGTTCATGAGTCGCATTATTTTGGTGCAACAGTGTGATTGCTGGCGTGGATGAGGAAACATTTTATAGGTATTCTAGGGAAGGTTCCAAGAGAGGTTTATGTCTGCAATGGTGCATTCAGCTCGGATCGAATAATTCGTTGAAATAGAGCAGCGGGAGATGTCAGTTCTAGAGTATGCTAGGAAGTTTGAGGAGTTGGGCTGGTATGGGTATGCTTCAGTAGATACAGTCATGAAGAGGAACGATAATTTTATCCAGGGGTTGAAGCCTGAGTTAGCTAGGGCCACATTACCGCATATTAAAGAATCTTCTAACTTTGTTGTGGAGATGGCTTTAAGGCATGAGGAGATTCTTAATTCTCTAGAGAAGAGCAAGGCTAAAGAAGTCCAGGTTTAGCAGAATCAGAAAAGGAAGTTCTTTCCTAAGAAAGGAGCTATGAAGGATGGAGCAGCTAAGAAGTGGAAGTCTGAGATTGTATGTTTCAAGTATGATAAGAAGGGGCACTTTGCTAATGAGTGTCGTGCTGGAAAGGCAAAGAATGTAGCTGGAAAGAAGGGTTTCAAGTGCTTCAACTATGACCAGATTGGCCATTATAAGAGCCAGTGTAAGGAGCCTGCAAAGGATGGAAAGAGCAAGGTGTATGCATTGGAGCCTACTGTTTCAAAGCCTAGAGCTTAGGAAAAAGGAACAACAATCTGAGAGGTAGTCTTCAGATTCATGGTATGACTCTTAGCATTCTATTTGATACCGGTGCATCGCATTCTTTTATATCTAGATGTTTGATAGATAAGATTAACCTAGAACCCACTTATTTAGTTACATCCTTATGGGTTGCGAATCTAATAGAAGGGTATGCAACTCTAGGGTTGAGATGTGACCAGTTAGAGTTTGACCTGTTAGGACATACTTTTGTTAGTAGTTTGCATCCGTTTTATTTTATGGGGTTTGGGATGGATTGGTTAAGTGAATACAATGCTAGGATATTTTTCCAAGATAGAAAAATATGTCTTAGACACCCATATTGTAGTGGTCAAATAGTTTATACAATAGAAGGTCCTTGTGGTGTGGTGTGTGCTTTGTTGGGTGCTATGGAATCAGAAGACAAGTTGGGTCGAGTTTTCGTGGTTAGAGAATTCGCAGATGTGTTTGAGTCTGTAGTTCGATCGCTGTGGAAACGAGCTATTGATTTTATGTTAGATTTGGTTCCGGGAGCAGAATCAGTGAGTAGACCACAAAACAGGATGACCCCTACAGAGATGAGGGAGTTGAAAGTGCAGTTGGTGGATTTAAAAGGAAAGAATTTTATCAGTCTGAATAGTTTGTCTTGGGGAGAAGCTAAAGTGTTTGCTAAGAAGCCGGATGGATCATTAAGGATATGTATCGATTATCGTAAATTGAATGAAAGGAGGATAAAGAATCGGTAACCATTGCCAAGAATTGACGATTTGTTCGATCGGTTAAATGGAGCCACGGAATATTCTCAATTTGACTTAACGACTTGTTCCATCAGCTCAGAGATGCAGAGGATAATGTACGACTGATGATTTTCAGAACCAGATATGGGTCGTATGAATGGTTAGCTATGTCATTCGGACTAAATAATGCGCCAACTTTCTTTGTGGATTTGATGAACCTGGTTTTCCGAGAGCACTTGGATATGTTCGTATTGGTTTTCATAAATGATATCTTGATACATTCTAAGGACGAAAGAGAGCATGAAGTTCATCTTAGAGTAGTGTTAGGGGCTCTAAGGCAGCATCAGTTGAAGTTCTTCAAATGTCATTTCTAGAAGGAAGAAGTGGAGTTTCATGGTCATGTAGTCTCAAAGAAATGGTTGTCAGTAGATACGACTAAGATTGAAGCAGCAAGTAGTTGGAAGAGGCCCGAGACAGTAACCGAGATAAAGAGTTTCCTTGGGTTGGCTGGTTATTATCGGAGGTTTATTAATGATTTTTCACAGATAGCGGCATCGATGAACAAGCTGACGAGAAATGATGTAAAGTTTGTGTGGATCGATAAGTGCGAGGAAGAGTTCCAGAGTTTGAAATACTTATTAACCCATGCACCTGTTTTGGTTGTTCTAGAAGGAAATTAGGATTTGATGGTTTACACCGATGCGTGTGGAATAGGATTAGTAGCTGTGCTGATGCAGATGGGTAAAGCGATTGCCTACGCTTGTAGACAGCTTATACCAGATATGCGACCCATGATTCAGAATTAGCTACGGTTATTTTTTCTTTAAAGGTGTGGAGATATTATCTTTTGGGAAAAAGGTTTGAGCTATATACAAATCATAGGTTGCTGAAATACTTATTCTCTCAAAAGAAGTTAAACATGAGATAGAAAATGTGGTTAGAGTTTATTGCCACTTATGATTTTGAGATTGAGTATACACCAGGGAAGGGAAATAAGGTTGTAGATGCACTTAGAAGGAAACATCAAAATGCAGTTTTGGCATTGATTGCTGAGTAGAAGTATTTGGAAGCATTAGCAGATTGCAGGGTTCAGCGGAGATCCGAGGCTAGGTTTAGTGAAGATACAGTTATATTATCTTGTTTGGAAGTTCAATAGTGATGATCGAGAGGATTTCTTCTAAGCAAGAAGAGGATCCAGTGTTAGTTGAACGGATCAGGAAGCTAAGAGATGGAACCTAGAGCGACGACATCAAGATTTCAGTCTAGACCATAATAGGAGGTTGAGGAAGAAAGGAAGATTATGCATTCTGAGTGTAGGAAACATAAAGAAAGAAGTCTTAGAGCAATGTTGTCATTCAAAGTTCTTTATTCATTCAGGAGGCACTAAGATGTATCAGGACATGAAGAGGTGTTTCTTCTAGGAAGGTATGAAGCAGGATAACGGGTTGTGTATGAAGCAGTGTGTGATTTGCCAACAGACAAAGGCTTCAGCCATTAGATATTCTAGTATGGAATTTGGATTCTATATCCATGGATTTTATTGACGGGTTGCAAGTTCGAACAGAGGAAATGATAGTGTATGGTCATAGTGGACAGGTTGACCAAGAATGCCCATTTCATTCCAGTTAATTCAACCAGAATGACACCTGTTTTAGCAAAGTTGTTTATGAAGAATGCGGTTAGAATCCATGGAATTCCTCGTAGCATAGTTAGTGATAGAGATCCTTTGTTCAATAGTGAGTTCTGGAAGAATCTGCAAGAATTTTTGGGAACCAAGCTCAAGATGAGTACCGCTTACCATCCGTTGACAGATGGGAAAACGGAGAGAGTTAGCAAGATCTTGGAAGATTTGTTAAGAGCTTGTGTATTAGATTTCGGTGGATCATGGGAAGATCATATGCATTTATTTGATTTTTCGTATAACAATAGTTATCAAACTATATTAAGATGGCATCGTTTGAAGCTTTGCATGGAAGGCCATGCAAATCTCACGTATGCTGGCTAGAGACTGGGGATAGGACGGTTCTTGGTCCAAATTTAGTCAGAGAAGCTGCATAAAAGATTAAGGTTAATCGAGCTAGAATGATAGAGGCTTAGAATTGAGTTACCGAGAAGTTTGGTAGGAGTCCACTATGCTTTTCATGTTTCTCATCTCAGAAAGTGTGTTAGAGACCCAGAGACTGCTATTGCATCGACTGTGCTAGATGACTAAGTAATAGAATCGGACTTGACTATAGTAAGAAAAACGGTTCGCATAGTTGCGTGAGATGAGAAGTGGCGTAGAACCAAGATGGTCGGATTAGTCAAAGTCCAATGTAGCGACGATGACAGGAACTGTACTTGGGAGGTTGAGAGCAGGATCAGAGAAACTTATCCATATTTTTTGGTGGTATGTTTTACATTCTTGTTTGATTTGTTGTGTACCTTGTCGTAATTTCGATGATGAAATTCTTTAAGGAGGGAAGTCCGTAACACCCCAAATTTTTAGGTAACATTATTTAGAATATTTAATTAGCTAAATTAAATAAAATAATGTGTCGATTAGTAGACTGAGAATTGATTTTAATTAGGGGTAGTCGTGCCATTTAACAATGAACTAAATAAGAGTTTAAATTGTAATAGAGGAGGGGTAAAATAGGAAAGAGGTCATTCCTACATCCTCCAAACCTTAGCTATGTAAAATTTTACACGTTCATTTCATTTTGAAAATTTTAAAACAAGGGGATGGCCACCATTAACAAGGAAAAGTGGAAGAAAAGGTAGGAAGAAGCAAATTCAAATCAAACTATTCATATCTTAATCCTTATAATCTCCAAAGCTAACGTGAATAATGTTTACGTCTCATTTTGATTGTATTTGGGTTTTTAGGCGATTACTAAACATTTTGCATAGAATTGCCATGATTTTGAACAATGGAATGATTATATATACATGTTGATGATTTGTGTTATTCATATTGATTTTATGATATGTTTTAAGGTGAAAACCCCATAAAATGACATCCAAACGCCTTAAGAATTTTTACTGAGGTCATAAATAATATTTTAGAGATGGGTTTCTGTTTTTGGAATTTTCTAAAATTATGTGGAATTTATATGAATTTCTAGTAAAGGAAATGCTATTTTGGGTTAAAAATTATTTTCGGTTAAATAATAAAAGATTGGGGTTTGAAATTTTCATACGTTGGAAAACATATTTAAATAGATTTTCTGGAATTTTTATCGAATTTTCTAAGTGTTTAAGGGTTATATAAAATTATTTATGGTATGCGACTTAAATGTTTTATATAATTATAAGAGGAGAATGGGCTTGTGTAAAATAATTTGAATTATAAAATCTGAACAGTCGGCAGCACTTTTGACAAAGTTAAAATAATTTGAATTATGAAATCTGAACAGTCGGCAGCACTTTTGAAAAAGTGCAGTACTTTTTATTGGTAAAGAAAGAGGCAACCAATCACAATTACACACATAAGGCAAGTTAGGTGAAAAGAACTATTTGCCACATGTTTTTCACTGTTTCAACACCGTCGACACCAGGTTTATCCCTTCTGATCATTTTGCTCTACTTGTAGGTAGAATCCCGATGGTTTCGAATGAGACGTTTTTCAAAGGTTTCGAAGGAGTAAATCTTTGAATGGTTTTGAAACGTTTCCACATGTTTTAAATTGAACCCAAAGTGCTTTCGAAAGGATTGAGTTATGACTGTTTTGAAGGGTTTTAATGAATGGTTTCGAAAGGGGTGGTTCCTCAGGGTTTCGAAAGGATTAAAGGGAAGGTTTATCCTATGTTTCCAAAGAGCAATATTTAAAGGGTTTTAAAGGGGTATGCCTGATATTTCAAAACTTTTGAAGAATGGAAAGGGAAGGCTTTTTTTCAATGTTTTCGAAAGGTTATATTTAATGGTTTCAAATGGGTCCTCAATGGTTTCGAAGGGGTTATCTTCAAGGGTTTCAAAAGGGTATTTTAAAGGTTTTAAATAAGGTTTCGAATGTATTGAATAGGCAATGTAGCCTAAGTATTTTCAAATTAAAAAGGGTTTTGACTTGTTTTCGAAGGATGATTAATCCTTATTAAATTTCATCAACATTATTTTGTGTAAATTTTAAGAAATTCACGCGTATAAGTGTCTCTTCCTTTCCATTTACTCTTTTGCAATTAATAGGAACAAAATATTTGATTTTTCCTTACCGTTCAAATGAAATTCTTTTATTTCCTTAATATTTCTATACCATTAATTCGTGCGTTTCTTTACAAAACGGCTTAGAGTAAAGGAAAAGATATAGTTTCCTTGTATATTCATGTGATAAGGAAGGACTAAATCATTTTGAAACGGTTTTTCAAGGAAAAATTTAAAGGGTAGTTAACCCTAAGAAAATAATTCGGACAGTTAGTCCATTTTGCAGGCAGTCGGCATAGTTTTCGGACAGTTAGTCCAGTTTGTAGGTAGTCGGCCCGTTTTTATGGATAGATAGTCCGTTTGTAGCATAATGCGCCTTGCTTTTTATATTATGGGTAGACAGCTCACATGTTACTTTTTTTATGGATAAATAGTCCATTGTAAGCATAAAAGATATTGCTATTATGATATAATCAGTTTGATTAACCAGTTTGGTTGTATGAAATGATTTTGAAAAATGTGTGTTTTAAAAAGGATATAAGTGAGGGAAAACCCGTTTCTCTAAGCGGCATGGTCTCATTTAATATCAGTAAACCGAGTTGTAACAGAATTATTCACACCATACTTTATGTCTGACTCAAAGTTTTTGTTTCCCTTTAAACTCTCGGGTACTCAAAAATTGATTTGAGTGGGCTGAATGTTAGGTTTTTCAGGTTTTAGTCTTTTGGCGAATAAAGCTTCTGGAGATGAGAAGGTGGCCGGCAGTTTGGTAATTATGATTTTCAGTTTCATTTTGTTTTGATTCCTCAGTGTATATAAGTTAGATATGACTATATTGCTTTGATCAATCAAGGGGGGCATCGTCATATGTCACTCTTGGCGTAATTTTATAAGGATATATTTAGTCATTGCCTGCAAAATGTTAAGGGGTTATGTAACATGGATATGAGTTATTGTCTTGAACAGTAAGCAGTAAAATGTTGTTTTGAAATCTGTGATTTTGTTTATATTCATGCGCTCCTGATATTTGGACATTATTATCATTACCGCATTTTATCACCAGAAGTTAATACTATAGATGACTACAGCATCTGTAGCGCTTAGTTTTTAGCCTCCAGATACAGGATGTTACGAAACCAATAAGGAAAATTAAGAAAAGTGGATAATAGTGGAATGACATACTAAGAATGCCCATCTTAATTCAGTAAGGAATGTTAAGCCTCAACAACATTTACACCAGTTGATGATAAATGGAAACTTCCAGCAAAATTTTCCTTTTAGTGTTTTTTGACTGTAACCGGTAGTTGTCTCCCTTAGCCATTAGAAATTATAAGAGGTAAAATGAGATATATTCATTTTTTATCACTGTGTTGATTTAATGAATGAGATTAATACACTTGATAAATATGTGTATTGAGAAGCCACATAAACTAGGGAATTTTATACGGACATTTAACTAGCGATGAACTGAAGAAAAGACTGAAATTTAATGAGGAAATTTAGTTAGAAGCCAGAAGTAAAAGAATGCACCAATCCCAGAAATTTTAGGATTTTGGAAAAAAAAAATCTAGCATGTAGAATGTCACCATTCAAGAAAGAGATAGAATGTATTAATATGTGAAGAGAATTTATGTTAGATAAGGATGAAGAAGAAGGTAGCAAAATTTTTCGTTAGGAGCAATAAGACTGCAGCATCTCTAACGCATATTTATATCAAGAAGGTGATTCGACTTCATGGAATTTTGACTAGCATCGTTAGTGATAGAATCCCATTAATCACTAGCAAATTTTGGAGGAGGTTGTAGACAATTTTAGGAACTTCATTAAATCTTAGCATCGCTTACAACCCATAAACCAACAAAAAAACTAGAAGAGTGAATAGGATCTTGAAGGATTCATTAAAGAGCTTGTGTCATGGACTTTGGAGGACATTGAGAGCGACACTTACCCGTAGTAGAATCCACGTATAATAGTCACCAATAGATGATGGTATGAAACCTTTCAAACTGCTTTATGGGAAGCCATGAAAATTGCCAAAATATTGCTGGGGGACCACCGACAAAATCCTGCTTAGATAAGATTTAATTCATGAGAATTCAGAAAGATAGATTTGATTAAGTAGTAACAGTTATGAGATTTTGAAAGTAGGGAAAGTATGCGCCAAGATTTATTGAGCCTTTAATAATTTTTAAGAAATAAGGAAACTTGCATATCCTGTGGAGTTACTAAATAAATGGGCAGGAGTCCATGACATTTGTCATGTTTTTCTTTTTCTTTTGAGGAAACTCTTTCATAAAATAGCCATTGTGGTAAGGTCTAATCAATTGGTGACATTGAGATGGAGTCAACAGCATCCCTGCCACTATACATAATGTGGAGCATGGAACTAGGAGCTCTCCAATAGAGAAATTAGGTTAGTTTAAGTACTATTCGGTGAAAATTTGTTGGAAAGCATGAGTACTTCTTGTCCTAAGCTTTTCTCCAGTGAACTTTCCTCTTCAAAATTATGTTGATCTGTGGCTGCCAGATTGGATGGTAGAAGACGGTTGCTACTTTTCACTGTCACTTTTCACTTATGTAACAATTTTTTCATGTTTAGGGTGTTTGCACACATACTTATATGTCACGATCACGTGCTCATTCTAGGATTGAGATTATTTATAGTAAGTTTGTAGTACATAATCATATTACACTATTGATTGAGTAGATGGTTGTGTAGATAACTTGGTTATGTAACAAAGATGTTCATTATGAGTTACGTTCTTTCCCCTCGGAATGATTTTAGGGATGAAATTCTTTATGGGGGGAATGTTGCACCTCGTAAAATCAACCATAAATAAATAAATTATGTAAAGTAATATAATAGGGGTAAAAATGAAAAATTATGTAAATGTCAAAATTAACCATGGAAGTTATGCTGTCGCATTTGTGATTTTTTCTGATCAATTTCCATATATAATATGTTGAAAATGAAGCTCAAACGAGGACGTTATGGATGTTTGAAGTTTTGGATTCAAATTAATTTAAATAGAATTCAAATTCAAAAATTAACGGTAATTATACTTGAGGGTTAACTAAACGTTAAAATTAATGTTAGCGTTAAATAATAATTAAGGAAGAAAATAAATTAACAATGACAACAAATAAATCAACCTTCCCAAAACAAGACCGGTTGACCCTGACCCATTGCCGGTGGACCATTAATGGTCGATAGATTATCGAGGACGGTCGACTGGTGGACATAAGGTGGCAGCTAGGGTTTTCAACAATGACCGTTCCAGACTTTATAGTATTAACCGACTTAAATCAGATGGTTCTTGTGCATCCCAACCACTATAATAGGATCCTAGTCCCCTTACTTTTATTCATAAAATAATTTGGAAACGGTAGGGAAGCCTTGTTAGTTCATCTCTTCGTAGAGTTAGAAAACTCCATTAGGGTTTTAAGTAAGAAATCCTATACATATAAATATATTGTTTATTTTCTCAATCTCCACTTCTTTGAACCCCTAATCTTCTGGATCTAACATACATACAAATCCATTGCTGTATATATTAAAAAGAAGCGAGCTGAAAGGGTTCATTGAAGTCATTTCAAATCTAAGAGAAGGCAAAGCTAACGACCTCTATGAGTGAAAATCTTAGTTTTTATATTTTAGTAATTGAATAGTGTATTTTGGATTTGATATATGCAATGGGGAGTTTTGGATTACAGAAACATCATATTAAAAATCCCTAAAATTCCCCCAAAGAGAAATGTTAATTCTTATATTGGAATCTTAATTGTTTTGTATTAAAATAATGGAGTTTTTGTGAATTTTGCAATATATGTGTTTACATTCTGTTCCACTTCTTATTCCTTTTGTTTGGATTTGTTTAAGGGATTTGATTTACAAATTGTGTTAGATACGAATTCTTACTCATAGTTTACATCGTCTATTTCTATAAATTGAATAAAATTCCTTTGTCTAATTTCGTGCCAAAAGGAGTTGAATAGAACGTAAAACTTATTTAATTATAAAGTTTTCATTATTATTGTTTTATTCCACTGTTTTAGTACAAGTCACTTACTTGGTTTTGAAATATTGAATTTATGGTAAAAATTCTATTAATTCTATTATGGAAATGAAATTTGTATGATATTGGAAGATTTGACATTTGAGCGTTAATTTAGGGCTTAATCTCTACGCGCCTAATAAATACATACTTATGTGTGTGTGTGTGTGTATACTAGAGAAAATAATGTACAAGTGTCACGTATTAGTTGCATAGTTAATTTGGTTGATAATTGTCATTTAAATTTCATTTAGCAAAGTAATTTGTTAGGTGAAATAAGAAGGATTTCTTACATGACCTAATTAATTAATATAGAGAAATGTGTGATTATACACTTAGAGAGTGTTATAAAATATGACTAAGTTATAGGGATGCAAGGTTAGTCAAAAGCACAAAGAAGTCTGCCCAGCGATCTGGCTACTATAGTGTGACTTTAGGGTTGAGTAAGACATCACCCATAATAAGTAATCATGGATGACCCGGGGTTAGTTCCAATTCTGTACTGTAAATCTGTCCAGCTAATCTGGCTACCATTTCCTACGAATAGTCGGACTAATGTAAGACATCTCCGTAGGGTACGAGTCATAATATGAAGGACCTGCTTTGAGGTATTGAAGTATTAAGTGGTTGTTTGAGGGCCCGCCTCTTTCTCTTATATGAAATATTAAATGGTCGAGACTGGATTTAAGCATGGGAGAGGATATCTTGGAAGGGTCCGCTTTAAAAAGAAGTATTAAATGCCTGAAGAGATTTCCATGTAATGTCAACAAGATGGAGGCCTGTGTGGAATTCGCCTTGGGAATATGTATTAAATAATGGGTGCCTACCTCAATTGAGGTCTTAAATGGTCAAAGCCTGCCTATTTTCCATTAAAAGGTATTAAGTGCCTTGGGTTCTTTCCCTTGAATTGGTAGACATTAATTATAATGGTTATGGGTTATTGATTAAGGGAAAACATACTTTAGAAATGGAAGGTATTAAGTAGTTTTTTGAGGGCCTAACTCTTTCCCTTATATGAAGTAATACATGGTTTTGAATACATTTCAAAATGTGAAAGACATATCCTTATTTAAATTATACTTTCTAAATACTGAAATAGAAAGGCTCGAGATTTTCTATTCACCGGACATTGTTGTTCTAAATCTCTCCTCATTACAACACGGGTTAAGGAAGGAAACAATAATCAAGATCGAGGTGATGATGGGTGGAGCTTGCGGTAGTGGTCTATTTATCTATTTACACTATGTTTTGTTATACCTATTTGAAGTTAAAAATGTATTTTTGAACAAGATGATGTAATTGTTATTGTTGACATTATGTTATGGTTTTGTTTTGTGACATTTGAACTTTGGAATAAAATGGGTACTATTTATTCAATAATATTTATCCTTCAGCCATGAGTTCTGAATGAATGGATAAATAACTCTGTATTGTTTATTTACCAACCAACATTTAGCTTTGGAATGAGTTTAAATTTCGATGGACCTTTTCTGAGTCGGGATTTAGGCCTACTTCTGGGCAGGATGTTGCAAAACCGATTAAATAAGATGAAATATATTAACTGAGCCTAAATGGACACAACTCATTAGAATGTCTAATGATTATTCTCTTACATTAAAAAAGAATATATGAGTTCCTTATCGATTTCAAGGAATAAAATTGTTAATAAAAACAAATTACTATGTCCTCAATAAGCTGTGAACTATGTAGAATCTATAAGATAGCACAATACTTAAATTCAAAATGGATTTCGTATACTTTACCAAAATACGATTTTGATAACTGTACTTAAAGAGATATGATTCATTGGTCGAAAGTGTATCTTTGAAAGGAAGACCGGTTGTAATAACCCATAGTTCAGAAGTGATGAGCTAGAATTTATAATGAATAATTAATTAATTAAAAAGGAATTTAAATATTAAAATGCGAGTAAATGAATGTAATTTGGAAATTATACAGTAAATTATTTAACAAAGTAAAGAAAGTAATTTATTCAAGTAAATTTTGATTTTTACAAAGGAGTTCGGTTGTTTTAAAAGGCCAAAATGATTTTTTGAATTATATTAAAATTGTTAAATAATTTTTATAAAGTTAAATATTGAAAATAAATAAGGTTAGAAAAAAATTTCAAAAGAAAAAGAAATTTTATTCCACTTGTAAATGGAGTTTATAAAGTTATTTTTGAATTTGGCTTAAAAGTTAAATATGAAAAATAATTATTTAATTGGGACAGATTATAGAAAAAAATTATTATAAAAATTATGGAATAACAGTTAATCACTTATGGAAAGTAAATATGAATTTTATTTGGAGCCTTGAGCTAAATGGAATTGGTAGAAAAATATATTGAAAAAGAAAAGAAGAGAAAGATATGAAGAAAAGAGAGGAAATGAGCCCTCTGGCCCATTCTATACTTAGAAAAAATATCTTCCCAGTTGCACTTCTTGAGTTGTTAATGTGCACGTAAATGTGCATATTTTTACTTCCATATTTAATCGAATTTAGTTAAATAAATTAGCATATATATTATTTTAACATGTTTAAACCAAAATTCAAATTATTTTCAAATCGTCACGTATTTATGTTCATATAGGGGCAAAATGGTCATTTTTATGCATATATTAATTTAAGAAAATTTATTAGGACATTTTTATGATTTTTTGTAGGAATTTGGATTCAAATGCAAGTATGGTTTCATGAAGATATATGCATGCACAAGAGTGATGAGAAACAAATGAAGATGGAAATAATACATTTCATGTGTCATGGAGGACCCCACCTACCCATCTACCTTGATGTACAATTAGAAGCTAATGCATATGCTAATGTTCATTAAAGCTTCATGCATATTTAAATGAGGATTAACACATGCTAATAATTACTTGTTTACTACACTTCATATATGTGTAGTTTGGGTAGTTCCTAAAAAAATGGATTAGGGTTTTAAAAATGTATAAATACCCCATATGTTCATATAACATTCCTCCCTTCTTCTTATCTCATTAGTTTAGAATCAAAAATAAAAGCTCTTTTTTCTTTCTTTTCATGGTTACTTAGCAATTTCTTTTCATATAATTTTTATATGCAATTTTAGTTTATTCTTTTTTATTTACATGCTCTTTTACTTTGATGTTAATAGTTAGCTTATTTTTCATGCAAGTAGAATAGTGTTTATTTCTTTTTACTAGCTCTCTTTTTCATTAGTTTGCATTTTCCTTTTCTTTTTGTTTCATGTTGCTTTCTACATTTGTTGATTTGATAACAAATATTAGAGGCTAAACATCTTCAATTTAGGGCAATGAAGCTGTCTTGAATCTTGTAGATGCAACATAATTTATTCATGTATGATCTCTTTTTGTGCTCAATGAAAAGTTGATGTTTATGTAATTTTGTGTTTAGTATTGAGTTTGATAGCTTATGTTGTTCAAAACAAATAGGCTATGCTTAGTCATATGAATCACAAATTGCCTCTTCATCTAAGTATGATTATGCTAATGAAGTGAAATTAAATCAAAATTCAATGGTTTATATTTCTAATCAATAGTTAATATGCCGTATTTACAATAGATTTTATTCTCAACTTGTTTTAATTTTTCATGAAAGTTAGTAAGTGGTTTAAGGTGTGTGCTATAGTTTGATGGCTTATGTTGAGCTAATTAATAGCACAAATAGGTCATTCTTATAATAAGCACATCAATTAAATGCAACAATGATCAAAAAAGAGAGATCATACTTTCACGTTGTGTTGATATATGTGATTTAGAGAGTTGATTTATGTCTAAATTGTCTTCAAACTCTCATATTTTTATCAATTTTCTTTTAGTAGTTTTTCTACATTTTTAGCTAACAACATCTTAAAATCCCAGTTTAATTTGATTGAACAGAATTTTAAAATTTAACAATTTCCTGCAGATCGACCTATACTCGCCATGTAATATAATTGTACGCCATGCCTTACGGTTAATTTTTAATTTAAATTACATCGGCTATTTTCCAATCCGATGGAGGATTAGTCGGTTCGAACAAGTTTTTGGCGCTGTTGTCGGGAAATTTGATTTGATTTTAATTCCTATTTTTCGAATTATTTTGTTTGATTTCTGTGTGTTTTCATTTTGTTTTAATTTGCATTTCAAAAAAAAAATATCATTGTTGTGTGATTTGTGAATATTTTTTTTTCAATTTGATTTGTTTTGCTTGTTGTTATTCCATTTGCATTTGCATTTCTAGTTTATAAAAAAAAAAGATGCACATAATTTTATTTGAAAATGAATTTTTTTTTTTTTTATTCCACTTGGTTTCAGTTGCAGTTTAAATTTACAATTTTTGCAACATTTCACTGTTTGCATCACCCTTCCAAATTTTTGTCATCCCCACCACTGCGCTTCTCAACCCTTCACCCTACATCAAGCTTCTTGGACCATTTGATATATATATATATATATATATATATATATATATATATATATATATATATATATATATATATATATAATTTCCTTTTTATATTCACAATATTTGCTTTGCTTTGATTTACATTTACAAACATTTTTTTTTCACATTGCAAGTAGCTCCTCTCTCTCATCAACCTGATCCACAATCAGCCATCTACACTTACTGTGCACATTCCCTGCCACTACACAATTCGGTTCAACCAACCCCCTTTGCACATCTATCGACTGCATAACTTAAAATCTTACATTCATCAACAACAGATTTCACATACTGGTTGCTGCACAACTCCTCAACAATCCACAACATCCTCATCATTCTCAATAACACACTCAACGATCCTTGTTGACAGACCACTACACATCCTCCCCTTCAACACTCTTTTGATTCTGCCACCCTTTCAAACTCCACTGTGCTTGCAACATTTCACCTTCCCTGTCATCTTTTGTCAACTTTTGTACAAAACTTCACCTTTCTACTGTGCATTGTGTTTATTCGAATTTCACCTTTCACTGCGCTTGCACACAACTTTCGACCCCTTCCCTGTCAACTTTTGTGAACATTTCACCATTCTAACCAGTCAGACACCCCTCTGTAGCCATCTCCAAAACATACCACTGCCTACGCTACTACAAACTACTGCACACTCTCCATTCCAATTACCACAAATAAATGCTGAACCATCTACCTCCCTTGCCGACTGCATATACTGTCATCGTAAACCACCCAGACACACACCACATAACCACTCAACATACCACTGCAGTTGATCCCACAGCAACTTCCCATCATTTCTCTACTGCAAACTACTTCCCACTCCCGAATTAATCACCTTACTGCCTTACAACAAGTTTTTGGCGCGCGACAACAAATTAATGCCTTACAACAAGTTACTGCCTTGCAACAAATACCACTTCAGTTCATTTCGCAACACCTGACAACAAAGCTGCTACTACACTACTGATGCTGCCTTCTGACCACGTACACCCACTGAAGCAAGCTGCCATCAATAATTTCTCTGCCTTCAAGCACTTGCCTTCATTAAACATTTGTTCAACTTCACCACAATCTACAAACCGATCCCCTACTGTCCACTGTATCCATCACTCCACCATGAAGTTTCCACAAGCTTCCATCACCACTGACAAGAAGCAATCGATCCACCTCCTATTCCTTTGTACATCAGCAAACAATTCCAAGCTCAACACAACTGCAAGCAAATTAAATTCCCACTGCTCCTCAACAACAACAAAGAAAAAAAAAACTGACCATCTACTCACCTCTCCCACTATAGAAAACATTCACTCAATCCCATCGCCAACCAAACACCATCATTCATAGCAACATCTCAATCTTACTGCAGCAAGCATCTCCGAACCATGACAGCAACACCACAACTCGACATTGCAACCTACCATCCCTGATAAGCTTCCAATTCGCCTCGCTCCTCAAACCACATCGAACGCCTCCTACAAAAGCATCACCATCACCGACAACCTTCCCAAACGCCTCACAACACACTCAAACTAGCAAATTGAACTCATGAATTGAATACACGATTTTAAAAAGAGGCATTTCGAAAGAGGCGATTACTGTTTCGATTTCGTTCATTATTATCTATACATAATGAGAATACTCTCAAATGAAGTTTATGAAATGTCTAAAGTGCCCTTTTAAAATTGAAGGGTGAGATCTAGGTATTTTCGTCATTATAGCTCCCCACATTCTTAATGCAACTCGCCAAGTACGACAAACACATTTCCTCTTCGTCTCCCGCCACATGATTGATATATAATTCATTTTATCAATAGCATCTTCATCATGAATTATCGTCGAACTAGAATCTCAACAAAGCAAACTTTTCCGCCAACATCGCGGAGGAGTCGACAATCATAAATGATCAACCTTTACGAATCATCTTGGGAAGAATCAAGCATATTCGGGCAAAGTTTTATCAGATTCCAGTGAAGTATTGCAATAAACTTTGATACAATTGAGCATCTAAGTCAATTCACCAATTTGTCAGAAGCAACCGATCAATCTAGGTATAAACTGACTGAAGCTAAAATTTATTTCAAGGGTTCTTCTAATTTGGTTTTGTAGTTTTCCTCTTCATTTCATTATATAATTTAGTTATACAAACAAAAATATGCGACTTTTTAAGATTCAGATTTTATCCCAAATTTGTCTAGACTTGGAAAATTTATGAAATTAATGTAAAAATTCAAATTGTTGGTACTAAAATTTACCCCAATTGATTTTAATAAACAAGTTGGATCTAAGAGTGGATTATTCGTAGTCTCCAACCTTAGTTTCATGGCGTAATCAGGTGGTATCGCATTATAAACAAAATATTTTCTCTTCTTATATGTTATAAATATTTGCGAAACAAAATACCATATCATTGGTTTTTTTTAGTTCATTATTTAGTTGAATATTATTTTTTGGTTTAAATTCAAATGTGTTTGTCTGATCCATTGATTTGACTAAACTTCTGTAGAACTTATAAGCATGTTGAATGATAGGCTAATTTAAATTTTGTACTTACTACTGATTTTTGGGTAAGGCTTTATATGTGCTAAAAGCTCAGAGGATGAAAGTTGATTACGTCAATTTGCAAGATGGAAAAGAAGGTAAATTAACTTTCTTTCTCTTTTACATGAAAAACATTGTATTCTACAACAATTTGATAGAGTATTTGTATCTAAGATGTGTAGCAATCGGTTTGTGACAAAAGTTAAATCATGTACTCTAGATATTCAAGTCAATTTTTTTTAAATGATGGTTTGAACAAGAAAATGGCGGACTCTCTGTTTCCTGAACCTCCTCCCCCTCCTTCATCTTTGATTCCCTCACCTTCCTCATCTCCAATACCTCATCCTCCCTCATCTCTGATACCCCCGCCTCCCTCATCTTCTGCCTCATTTTCGATTCCCCCAAATCCTTCATTATCTACTCTTCCATCCTCTTCTTGTTTTTCTCCTTCATCTCCTCCCAATCCACAATCATGTCTGCATTCTTTGAATCAATCTTCTCTATTATCAGATATGAATTTTCCATCTCTATCTGATAATATGGATCGAAAGATGAATAATAATACTGTACAGATCTCAAAGTTTTCTGACATTGGCAATAATTGGTCATCGCTATTCAAGAAAAATCCAAGAAATGCTGGAGTTTTTGTTTCTATTCAATTTAAAATTAAAAAAGATGGTAAAGCGAAACCATTACCTGAAGAAGTTAAAAGAGAAGGAATTAAGTACTGGAGTGATCATTTGGTAGGTTTCTTCTTGGATGGATCACTTTCTTATCTTTCTATAGCAAAGCATTTGAGAAGAGTTTGGAGATTGAAAGGTGAAGTTGATATTAAGTCTGATAATGAAAACTTTTATTTTAGTTTCTCGAATGATCAGGACAGAACGAAGATTTTACAATCTGATCCTATTTTTATAAAAGGAAAAATGTTCATCATAAAAACATGGAATCCATCATATGGATATGTGCAAGAACAAATTAAAAAAAGTTCCAATTTATGTTCATTTTTATAAAATACCACTCATTGCTTGGACTTTAATTGGAATTAATTGGTTATCATGTCACCTTGGAAAGTTGATTTGTCTTGATGAAAGTACAGAAAAATTAACAAGATTCAAGTATGCTAAAGCCTTGATAGAGGTATCTCCTGAACAAGAACTTCCTGATTATATTGCAATTGATGAATTAGGTGATAGCTGTCCATATGTTAAGGTTGTCTATGACTGGAAACCGAAAATATGTTGTAAATGCAAAGTGTTTGGGCATGAAACTAAGAACTGTTTTGGAAATTGTAAGGTTGAGCGATTTGGAATGTATGTTGAAAGTGATATTGGAGAAGCAGATTGCGGTGAATATATTGATCAGGAAATTTCACAAGATAAGGTAATGAAGTCTCACACTTCAGAAAAATACAACATAAAGATCAAGAAAACTTGAGAAAGAAGGAAATAGAGAAAGTAACTTTTAATAATAATAGCATTCCATTAGAAAATGGGAAGAAGAACATGGATCAACAAAATAAAATTCTAAAAGTAACCAAGTCTTGTCTAGATAATGATACAGCATGTTTGAGTAATGAACAAAGGAGTAAGGATGGTAAGGGATATGCAGAAAATATTACTACTACAAATGCTTTTATGGCATTACAGACTTAAGTGAAGAATCATTCAATAATGATTTAATAAAAGGAAACGAGCCTTTACTATCAAGACTGGAAATACTCAAAAGGTCATAATTTCAAATAAAAGTCATGGCTCTGATGCAGATAATATGACTAGTAATAGTTTAGATGCTCAAGAAATAGTAGTTACATTTGGGATACATTTACAAAATGAGATTGTAGGGGAGAAATCCAATGAAAATGAGAAATATGGCAAAGCTTTGGAAAACATGAGAGATATGAATATTAATTTTCCTATGAGTGGGATAGAAGCTCATAAACAGTTGGAACAAGAAAATTGTACAATCACAAAATTGAATAGTGGAAATGATGAAAACTCAGTCCCTATGTCTCAGAGAAGACTAAGTCCAGACTCTATTGAAAATAAGCAAATTGATGATAACCCTATGCAAACTTCTCCGTATATTAATATATTTCCACCTGCACATCTAATATTACCACCACCACCTTGTAAATCAAAGGAAGCAAATGTAGAACAAACCTTACCTGTTAGTAAAAAAGGAAAAAGAGGAAAAAAGAAAGTTTCTTTCATTGATTCTGCCGATGATCTCAATAATGGTGTTAGCTTTAATATTGATGAAATTCAACGAATAAATAATAAAGAGACTCCATTATCAATCAAAGGATCTTCAATTCAAGCAAGTGGAAATAGGCATACAAGAAAGCATCCTACACAAATATTATCTCCTAATATATTATGATGATGAATAACAATATTGCATACTGGAATATTAGAGGAGGGCATTTATCCTCAAAGCAAACTGAAGTGAGAAAATTGATTAAGGATGAAAAAAATACAACTTATTGCCTTAAGTGAAACAAAGTTAGACAAGTCAACGACTGAAAGGGCTTGTAAGTTCATTGCACCAAACTGGTTATATGAGGATAATCTGCATAATGCTCCATATGGAAGAATATTAGTGCTCTGGAATTCAGCAATCTTCAAATTGACAAAAATAATGGAAAATGATCAAATTATTCATTTTAATGCCATATCGTTGCTTTCAAATACTTCCTTTCTGATTTCTTTTGTTTATGCTCAAAATAGTATAGATAGAAGACTCTCATTTCTTTCCAATCTCTCATCTCTTGTTCAACCAAATTTACCTGGTTAATACTAGGAGACTTTAACTGTATGTTTTCTTTTGATCAAAAAGTTAGAGGAATTCCTCTATCTATAAAAGATATATCTCCTTTGAAGCAAGCCCTTATCAATTCATCTCTTAGTCATATTTCTTATGTTGGAGCTGAATTTACGTGGAATAATAAAAGTGAAAATGGTCCAAGAACATTTTGTAAGCTTGATCATGCTTTTCAAAACATCCATTCAGTAAACATATGGCCTAATCTTCTCTGTAAATTCTTAAATCCTTCCATATCTGATCACTTCCCAATTATCTTATCATGGGGAGAGAATGCTACTAGGAGAAACCCCTCTTTTAAATTTTATAAATCTTGGACTAACCACAAAAAGTTTGATAGCACTGTTATACATGTTTGGCAGGAAATAATTTTTGGAAATCCATTGTATATTCTAAAAGCAAAGCTTCAAAGGTCGAAGACAAAACTAAAAAACTTGGTTAAAGAAAATTTTGGTGAAGGATCAAAAATTTTTGATGGAATAAGAGAGAAACTTTATTATATACGACAACAACTTCAGCATGATCCAATGAATACAATATTAGCTTGCCAAGAATCAGAATTATCAATAGAATTACATGAGGCATTGGAATTTGAAGCTATGATGAGATAAGAAGTTCTACATGATATTATTGATAAGCAAGGAGATAGGAATACAAGATACTATCATAATTCAATTAAAGTAAAACAGGCCAGAGAAAGGATTTTGAGCATAACTGACATGAATGGAGTAATGCAAGATAATGATGAATCCATTGCAAAGGCTTTCATTGATTATTTCTCTTCTACACTAGCTAATCCTGTTCCAATGATTCCAAATCTTCTTCCACTCTATAAAATACAAATTCCTTTCTTGGATAATGAGCAAGCTAGCAAATTGATACAAGGGGTATCATCTGAGGAGATTGAAAGGGCAGTTTTTTCTCTAAAGCCTGATAGTAGTGGTGGACCTGATGGTTTTAATGCATTCTTCTATCAAAATACATGGAAAATAATTAAACTAGATGTAATCAAAGCAGTTCAATATTTCTTCTCTCATAACAAATTGCCCACTGGTGTCAATGCTACAAATATAGCTCTAGTGCCAAAATGTTCTAACTCAGTCAGCGTTGCAGAATTTAGACCAATTTCATGTTGCAATGTTCTATACAAAATTATATCCAAGATAATAGCTAGTAGACTTCAAAATGTTTTGCCTTCAATCATATCTAGCAATCAAGTTGCATTCATGCCTCAAAGAAATATCAGTGATAATATATTATTAACTCAAGAGCTTATAAGAGGATATGGAATTGGAAAAATATCACCTAGATGTATGTTGAAACTGGACATACAAAAAGCTTTTGATTTTATTGCATGGAGTTCTATTATAGCAATTCTATCCAGGATGAATTTTCCTAAACCGATGCTGGCCTGGATATATACTTGTATATCAACCACTCACTTCTCCATACTGAGGAATTGATGTTCAAAAGGTTTTTTCAATGGAACGCAAGGGGTACGTCAAGTTGATCCAATATCTGCTTAGTTGTTTATCATAGTGATGGAAATCCTTAATTCATTGATAATTGAACAAGTGCAATCCAAGAAGTTGGAGTTACATCCAAAATGTAAGGATCCACTCATAACTCATCTCTTATTTGCTGATGATCTAGTTATTTTTACCAAGCCAACTATTACAAATATTACCATTATAGTTGAGGTATTGGATCAATTTTATGTTATAACTGGTTTGAAGTTATATTTTAAAAAATCACATATACTAATAACTGGACTAAGTGATAGTATGAAAGCAGGAATTATTGCACATTCAGGACTTAAGAAGATGCATCATAATGCCAAATATCTTGGATTACCAATTATCACTGCAAGAATTACAAAATCTGACTGTCTGCCACTATATGAAAAGATCACTGATAGATTATCCATCTGGCCAAATACAAAATTATCTCAGGCAGGAAGATTAGTTATTATTCGAAGTATTGCAAGTGCAATGGCAAATTATTGGATGAGACATTATATTCTTCCAAACAAACTAATATCAATGATTAATAGTGCATTGAATAGATTTCTATGGCATGATGATCCATTTTCCAAAAAGCTCATTCCAATACCTTTTATGAAGATTAAATTGCCAAAGAAAAAAGGGGGTCTTCGCATAACAAATATAAAATTATGGAATATAGCAGCTATCTCAGTTTATTATGACAAAATTCTCACAAGGTAAGAAGACCTTTGGACACAGTGGGTGATAAAGAGTCTTATAAAAGGAAAAGACTTTTGGTCGATGAAAATTTCCAATGTAAGCAGCTGGAGTTGGCATAATATTCTAAATTTAAGATCTACCTTTCTGCCAATCATACAGTGTAATCCACTTGAGAACAGTGATCTACTATTCTGGTCAACACCTTGGGCAAGAAATGGTTTAATTATCCAAGAAATTCTTCCATTCTCTTTAAAAATGCAGACTGGAATTCCTTTAAATGCTAAATTATCATCCTATATTGATGATGGATCAGTTGTCTTTCCTTATTGTAGTTCTAATCAAGTTGGAAAATTATGGCAATCCTTATCATCTCTGCATGTTCCATCAACAAAACTTAAAGTACCATGGACAAGTAAGGGAAGGAAACATACAATATCACTAGTGTACAAAGCTCTATTAAATAATGCAAATGCAGAAAATTTCCCATGGGCTACAACAATATGGATGGAAAAATCGCCCGCAAAAGAAAATTTGTTGTTATGGAAAATAATTGCAAATGCACTAAATACAAAGCAGAAATTAACATGCTTAGGTGTAATAATCAATGAAGACGGTGTTTTATGTCGTAACCAACCTGAAACTAATACGCACTTATTTTTTGAGTGTAATTATACTTATGAAATCTGGTGTAAGTTACTAGCTAATGGAAATTTTCACAAACCAGTTAAAAGCTCGAGAATTGAATGGTTTAATATATTCAAGGCAACAAGGTGGAAGACACCAAATACTGTAATTCTTATGATTATTTTGAAGACTTTTTAATACGAGATATGGAATAAAAGAAATAGAAGAATCTTTGTTTTGAAGATGGAAGCTGCAGCTACAATTTATAGTAAAATAAATAAGAAAATTTTAAAAAGATTTAGTAGACTGAAGTGAATGAAGAGATGTATTGATATTTTTTAGTTTTATGTCATATTAGAGATGTTGTTATATTGTGATAATTAGTTTTTTGTTATAAGGATGTAAAGTTGTATGCAAACATTTCTGAGTTTTGAATGAATGGGCAGGGCTCCCTTAGCCCATTGCTTTTCAAAAAAAAAGATGAGTAGCAATGCATATTTTATTAAACAATGATAAGGGATGTTGCATATCTTCAAATCATTCACCACAATCTAAGTCCAGTAGCACCTTTAGATTAAACCAAATCTATCAATTTTTATCATGGTATATAAATATGTTGGAGACATAGGTAGGCATGCCAAAGGCATTATTTAAACCTCACTAATCCTCCTTGCTGCCATATTTAGAAATTGAAACCCAATTTAGACAATGGATATATTGGTTCTATTTTATCATGTGTTTATATTGTAAACACTTCTAATTTTGCAAATGTCAACATTTCTCTATGAAAATTTCATCTTTTTTGTAATCTTATTTTGGTACTTTCAAATATCCTATCTCAACCTTCTTCGAACAGATCTTCAATTCACTATTGTTGTATAATTTTAACATGTTGGATAGATTATACATTTAACATTAAGCTTGCTACTTATGATGGCAAAATAAATCGAGCATATGGGGATAAAATTGCATCGATGACTTAGATAGGATTCCAACAAACACCTTGCGTGCACCTGTTTCCTTTTGAAAATGCAATGGCTAGAGAATCATTACAATTTTTTTCCCTCAAATGTATATTTTATTTCACAAAAAGACAAAGTTTTGTAAAATCGGCATATGCATCAGTTGTAGTACTTTCAGTAGATATAAAGATAATTTTTTTTCTTAACTATATATGAAGTTTAAACCATATTGTTTCAATAGAAAGAGAATAACGAGTAGAGAATTATTTGTTAAATTTACAGAATTAAAGTGACCCACTTAATTGTCACTGGGCAGTGGAATAGAATAAGAGGTTGTATATATGTTAATGGAAAAATAATTATTACAACATACATGCAATGGATGTGGCATACAATTACGTTTGAGATGATTTTAATACTATTTGAATATTACATTCAGACTAGGCAATTTTAAAGTGACAAAACATAAATTTTTTGCATCAGTTATGAAAAAGATACATTGATTTAAGAAGGAATCGTGAAAGAGCAAATAATACATATTTTTAGGACAATAAATTTATTGTTAATAAGTAATAACACAGTTACTACATGAGAGCAAATGTGGGAACATATTACTATTAATTATGCAAAATATGACCCAATTCACAAACAAATTTCGTATCTATGCCTTGAAATATAACCTGCAATTTCTTCTAAGGAATCCATTCATCATTATTTCCTCATTTCTTCTCTGTAAATGACATCTCTTCTCCATCTTCAAATGTTCACTCCTCTCTAAGTACTGTTTTTTATAATCCTATTAACTTTATTAATCATGCCTCTTAAAAATGGAATCCCCTTTAAGAGACCATTAATTATGATAAATGTTATACATATTTATGCTTATTTTATGTTGCATATTTTTATGCTTTGCATCATAGATGTCAACTATAATAAGCCTCGGTCCTTTAAGCAACGTTTTATAGAAATACCCGTACTAAATGAGTTGTCTAGACTGGGCTCTAAAGGTCTTAGGTTCGAACCACAAAATTACCAAAATTATGTTTTTACCAATGTACCATTTTTTCAACAAAAACATTTTTTTTCAAGGAAAAAAAGATGATATATAAGCATTAATCTGACCCAGTGGTAGTTTATTATTTGCTCTTTTTTTTAATTTTTTCTACGGAATTGTTAGCCTTTTCAATTTGTTATTTCAAGGTGAAAACACCATGATTTTTTCATGGTTTTCATTTTGCAAAATTTATAGGCTTGAATTAGATAAACTTACTTCTTTCTTTGTTTGATTAAAATGATCATTACTATTTAGATACTATTTTCCTTTTTCTGGCCTTTCCACAATTGATATTACTAATTATATTATTATTTTTGTTTATGGACTATGATTTTAAAGTCAGCAGTTAACTAATTTCTATGTAGTCATTTTTAGAATGCGTTAATAACGATTGAATACTATTAATGCCTATTTTTTGTACCAAAATTGGGCACAACGCTCTTCGGATGTGTTTAAAGAGATAAAATGAAGAGAATAAATGTAAAATGAAGCAGATCTAACAAACACACCAATAAACATATAAGAAAATGCACAGAAACACAATGATTTAGAGTGGTTCGGTGCATAGCCTTTGTCCACTATGACAGTAATGACTTTATTGACATTTTTTTTGCGGTACAACTGATTACAGCGAACTACAATAGTAATTTTCGAGTACAACAACAGCCTTGAAGTGCAAAAATAGTTTCGACAGAGTCTTGACGTCAAAGAGCCAAAAGATCCTTTTTCTATAGGCCATAAGGCTCTATATATAGGCGTAGGAAGCAAATATCTTGCTCTGATCTCGGAAGACTTCTTCTAGCATGTGGTTGGGCCCACGGGATCTATCCCATGCAATTTTGACTCGATCCATGATCGATACGAACGAAATTTGTATCGATCAAGATTTGCTCCAATTGAGTTGAAATTTGGCAGGAACATTCCTTAGGTCGTATGCAAGCTCCTATGAAAATTTTATAGCATTTGGACTTATGGATTAAGAGTTATGATTGATGCAAATTGGAGTCTTTTGGTCCATGATCGATACAAACAAATTTCGTATCGATCAGGATTTGATCCAATTGAGTCGAAATTTGGCAGAAACATTCTTTAGGTTATACATAAGCTCTGTGAAAATTTCATAGCGTTTGGACTTGTAGATCTCGAGTTATGATCGATGCAAGTTTGAGTTTTTCGGTTCATGATCGATACGAACGAATTTTGTGTCGATTAGGATTTGATCCAATCGAGTCGAAATTTGGCAGGAACATTCTTTAGATTATATGTAATCTCCTGTGAAAATTTGGTGGCATTTGGACTTGCAGATCTTGAGTTACGATCGATGCAAGTTTGGATTTCTCAACTGTGATCGATCAGTATCTTGAGCATACGAACTCCAATTGACTTGAAATTTGAAACGTTGGCTTTCATAGCTCAATTGTAGCTCGATCGAGACTCGGAAATTTTTTACCGGTATCCATAGTTTACATATATATTAACGATCTCCAGGATGAACTATCCTTGATTTCTAGTCAAGTTCTTGGAGTCAAGGCCTTGCCAAAAGGCGACATAACATTTGCCCTCCAAAGTACGTCTTGTTTGAACATGACATGCTTTGAAAAGCTGCCATCTTCATTCTGCAAAGTTCTTTCCGATTCGCTGAGTAGTTGCTATCTTTTCATCAAAAGATGTTGCCTTTGGTTGATCTTCAGTGATGTAGATGTCAAACTGTTGATTGTCAATGATCATGCAGTGTTTTGTTATAGCTGAGTGTTGAGCACTAGCGATTTGTTGTTCATCATTCTGAACGTCAACAGGTAAGCATTCAATTCTTGTTAACTTCGAAAATTGAATGTTAGTTTGGCATACATGTACATATGTTACCCTGACTCCGGTTCATGTTTGCACATTTGCGGGTCGTTATCAAGTTCTTTAGTTTTTGTTTGAATTGAATTTCGTATCGATCCTCTCCTGGATCGAAGTGAAACTCGAGTTGTAACAATGTTTTATGGTTGTTTTAAGTCCTTTCTTTGTATCGATCCTCTCCTAGATCGATTGGAGATGTTATAATGTATGCTTCATACCAATGGATACGTAATATTGGGTCTAGATTGATGGATACATGAGTAATGTTTGTGTCGATGGAGTCGAGCGATCCAGACATAATCATGCAGTGATATTTCATGGAGGATATGCCATCTTTCATTTCTCTATTCAAGAAGAATTCCCCACAGTAGATAGTCTTTGATATGAGTCATCCATGACCCATTTTCTAGATCCATCTCTAAGATCATGTTGATTTTTATATGTCAATGCTTGGAATAATAAGTATTTGAACCGTGACAAAGTCTACTTGTCATGCTTCCCTAGAAATGGCTAGCTTGGCCAATGATTCCGCCTTTTCGTTTCGTTCTCTAAGGATTTGTGTAGTGGTCTAATACTCGAAGTTGGCTGGTATCTCTAGGATCCAGGTGAGATATGGAGCAAGACGTTGCCCCCTAGTCAGATAGTCTTCCCAAACTTAGCATACCACTAACCAGAAAAAGTATAAGATATGTAAAGTTTCCATTCCTAGTCTTCTTGCACGTCTCAGCGTGGTGACCAAGGCTTCATACTTAGCTTCGTTATTTGTTGCAGGGAAGTTGAGTTTTAGGGTGTAGGAGATCGATCGTTCCTCAGAAGTCATTAACGCAACTTCGATGCTAAAAAGTCGATTATCGAAAGCTCCATCTATGTATGTTCTCCATCGGTAGGACGGCTCTCCATTGTTCTTCAGATAATCGTCTAATGCGGTGAATTCGAATATGAAGTATGCCAATGTTTGACCATGGATAGCTCTCTGAGAGAGATAAGTGATATCAAACTGGGTTAGCTCGATATTTCATTTGAGTAACCTTCCGGACATCTAAGGTCGCCATAGGACCTACCGTAATGGCTAGTCGATACAAATGTTAAGAGGGTAAGCTTTTCAATAGCTAGATTTCATCATATACAGGTCTTTGGATTTGTTTCTCTTTATATAACAATATGATGTTTATGGCGTGTGTTAACACGGCCTAATTGATGTGTGAATCTTGGCTATCCAACAGCTCGGATAAAATTCTTTAAGTGATCTATCAGAGCTAGAATTGCATCAACGTAGTTTTTAGTCCATTCAGAAGTTTTCTTCTCTCTCTTTGTCAGGTTGAAGAAGAAAATACACTTGTAGACAGCCCTAGAGTTGAATCAGCTTGGGATGATCTTCTGACTTAGCTCTATACCTACTTGGTTTCTTGGGTACATGGATGACCCTAATCTTCAGAATTTTCTGACATTAGACTCAATTTCACGAGAATCGATGTAACGACCCGAAAATTCTGATAACTAAATTTTTAAATTTATGAGAATTGGTAATTAAATTCAGATAGAAGTAAAAATCTTATAAATTTATATGGGAGCCAGTGTGGAAATTTGATGTGTCAATTGTAATTAGAATTAACAATTTAAATTTTATTGCAACTAATTGAATTTATGTGATTTGGTTGCATTTGGGTATAAATTTAAATATATAAGTAAATAAAAGCAGGCAATTAATGTACTGATGGAATAATACGTTGATTAATAGTAACTGAACGTAATTTAAGGCAATTAACGTAAATAGCAGTTGATGGATAACCAATTTAATGAAATTAAAAATTTATTGAAACGACTGTTTAGGTATTAATGGAGTGTACATAGATATATTTGATAGTAAATTGAATATAAGAGACAGAAAACAAAATACATGAATTATTGAGGCCATTTAATAGTAATTTATGAATATATATTTGGCGATTTAAGCAAATCAACCTATAGAAATTAATCTTAAATTAATTGGAGGGAAATTTGTAATAAATGCACTTATTTGTAAGTGAATGAAATTTATTTCTATACTAATTGGATATTGGGATAAGATGGTAATTGTTAAGGTAATAAGTGTAGGCCAATAAAAATCCTTCCCATAAATTGATAATCGAGGCAATAATGTAATACTATCCATAATAGAGCAATTAGAATGAATGATAGAATGGGAAGTCTATTTAATGGAAATATTAATAATAAAATTTGTAATTTTTGAAATTTTGGAAATTTGAAGCAAGGGTAGTAATTATTGTAATAATCAAATGGGAGTCAATTTGAACTTAATAAACCTTATTGTATATTAATGAGAATTGTGGCAATAGTGCAAAACGTTAATCATTTACCCATTTCTTAATACATTGAATTAGGTCTAAATCAAATAGCAACATTTGGCTTGTTATTAATAGCTTTTAAGTGAAAATAAAACATGAATGATAACAAGTATTTTAAGATTAACCATCTATTTAGTATATTAAATTTTTACTGATAATCAATTGCAATAAATATGAATAATAATTACATTAACGTAAATTTAAGTAATATTTGTAATTTATGTCAATTCCATTTTATATTGTAACTAATGGTTGATGTAGCATTGAAATCAAAATTTATTAATTTATTTGAATATAAATTTTAGTCATTGAGTTTATTTCAAATAAATGAAATTTAAAAATCTAGGTACTACATTTATGGAAAATTCAGAAATTGGATTTAATGGCAATTAAATGAAATTGGAATAGTTAAAAAAATACGTTAGTTGAAAGAAACGATGATATGAGAAATTTTGTAATAATTTTTGAATCCAATATTTAATTCATCCATTTGGCTGGAATGAATGGAATAATAATTAATTTATCTAACTAAATGGAATTTTGAGGATTTTATTTATAATGTTGTGAATTCAATGAAATTAAGTATTAAAGGTGAGATTAACATTTGAATTGATAAATTTATCTTCTCTATATTGACATTTAATTTGGTTGAAATCATTGTAAATGGTTGAGTAATATAAAGATGATAAATTTGACAATTTTAGAATTTAAAATATATAATTGGATTTAATCAATCAATTTAACTTATATAAAAATAGCCATTTTGGCCACTGACTCGGATTTCGACGAAACTAGTTTCATCGGATCCATAATGGTGAATTATTGTAGGGTTTCAAGTTTCGTAGCGATCGGGCTTGCCGTTTGATCGTACGAACGCGAAACGCCTTGAAATCGATTTAATTGAAATCAATTTGAAATCAATTTGAAATATTGATTTCAGCATAATTTCTTCATACGATCGAATTTGGACGTGAAACTTTTTCCATCGCATTCAGAATATTTTTAAACACCTATTTGGATATATGGGTTTAACCAATTTCGTTTCGGGGTCAGAACGGGCGTTTTGGGCCAACTATCGTTCAGCACGTTTGTTTATCCGATCCATATATTCAAATTTCTAACCTATCTATATAAACCCAGTTATAAACCCTACCTCCATCTATTCTCATTTGTTTGTGCATTCATTTTATCAGTTCCTTCTCTTCTTTCAATGGCTAGAAACCCTAGATCCATGTTTAATTTCAAAAATCAAATCTAAAGTCCAAAATTAAAGGCCTTAGAAAAATTTGAAAAATTTATATATCAAAGATTTCATCTCTACGAATCTGTATGTGGTGTCTGTTTCTGCAAACAATGCTCCAATCAATGGAAAAACTCAGTCAAAGACCGGAAATTTCGAAACCCTAGTGCCGAATTGGGGTTTTTCGATTTCATCATTTATTCGCGAAATTGGTTCGTGGGTATTGCAGAGATTGGGATATGGTGCTGTTCGATGGTCGTTATGTGGTCTAGCTCGATCGGAGGCGGCCGATTTCGGTGGGTTAGGGTTTCGAAACCCTAGCTGGGGGTGGCGGCCAGCGGCAAAGTAGAGGACCGGACCCATGGGGAGACATGGGGGAGGTGACGGCGAAGCCAAGAGATGCGGCGGCAAGGCACGGAGGCGGCCGAGGAGGGCGGCAACGTTGGTCAAAGCAGCGCCTGGAAAAAAAAATTGCGTACGTGATTTCGGTTTTGGGCGCGTCTCTGTAGTGAGAGAGGAGATGACGTGGAGATTGTTGGTGAGGATGAGTTTTGCTATTTATTTATTTATATTTTCAAATTTCAAATCGTTTTATCGCTATATATTTCACGTACTTGTTCCAATTCACACGCGGTTTTCTCTGCTAGGTTCGTATTGGAATTCTGGATCTGTTGACGCTGGTTTGGACGGATTCTGAGACGGTCAAATTTTTGGGTTTAAATTGGATTTAAATTCAATTTAAATCCCAAAGGTGAGTGTTTTAACCCACTCACAACTTCTAAGATTTCTTGTGTTTGTTAAATTGATTTTAGACATGAGTAGAAATTTATTTATGACTGTTTGGCATGTTTTATTCATCATCTCTGTTAAATCGCATTTATTTAATTTACCTGTTAATTTATTATTGCATATAATTTGTCAGTTAAAAATTTATTTAGTTGTATATAAACTGATAGTTTAACAGTTATTAAATTTATTATTGAATATAAACGGTTAGTTAATATCTGTTATTTATTACCTGTATATCTTATGCTCTATATTGATGTTTGTTCAAATTGGATGATGATTGAAATAAATGGTTGATGAATGATGTTTGGTAAATGGATGGTGTGTTCTATATTATATAAACTGCAAGTTGTTATGCATTTCCATTTCATTCGGGATTACGGTTTGAAATGATATATAACCGTAATTTTTATTTTTAAATTGCGGATTGAAATGATAAATATCCGTATCACTTGTCCATAGGATAGAAAATTTATACAGGCACCGCGGTATATATATATATATATATATATTTGAAATGATTTTTCTATGGTTTGGTTAGGATACGGTTTAATAAATATTTAATTTTAATATTTTAAAAATCTTATTTTATATATACACATATAGTTAAATTAATAAATTTAAGCTATGTATAATTTGTTAAATAAACTAAATAAGCTGAATAATGGAGTTTTAATGATTTAAATCAATCTAGATTGGAAGGTAAATTAAAAATTTAATTTGGAATTGAGCGTATTTAAGAATTTAACTATATAAGTGATGTAACTTAATGAAATTTGGAAATTTTAAAGGTATTATATTTATAACTGGATTTAATGAGTAATTCTAGTATAAATAAAATGGAAGAAAATTTTTAGTGTTAATAAATTTAGTTATTTTTTTATGGTTATGGATTTATCATGTAAACCTTTCAAACTAAATAATAGGAAAATGAATTGTTGATTTGAAATTCCCAACCTTAGTTTGAAATTCATTAAATACTCAAAGTTTGAAAATATTGAAATCGAAGTGTTTTATTCAAACTGAAAGTGAATCTAAAAGTTATGGGTTTAGACTGAATTTAAAGTGAATAAAATTGTGAAGGTGTGGCAATTATTTACTTTAAAAGAAATTTTAAATTCAACTGTTTTATTTTATATACTTTTGAATATCCAAACCATTTAAGTTTTGAAAGTTTTGGTTTAAAACTATGGTTTTCGAAGTATTATGTTGAAAGTTAAAATTCAAATATTTGGTTCCGAGGCATTATAAATTTAAAAGTGGCTTGATTTTGGAAAAGGAATATATTTGAAATAAAATGATATCATATTTATTTGAGTTTTTAAAAGGAAATGATATCGTATTTATGGGTTTTAAAATGGATAATTATATTCTGGTTTTGAAAGTATAATATTTTTTTTTTAAAAAGACCGCGGTGTTATAATAACGTTTGGTTGTTGAAGAGACCGGGATCGGAAGTTGTCATACTCTCTGCCAACCCCGAAAACCACTTTAACAACCGTGTACGCGGTGGAGATTCCAGAATGAAGTAGGATGGTGGTGGCGTTTCCTTTAAGGTAAATACGTGGACCCGACTCCCGTGAGTTGGCATAAGGTGGCTAAAACAGGAGCGATCGACGGGTTAATAAGGTAGCACCTTTGATCGGACACATCCCTTCGATATTATACTTTGACTTTGGATTGATTCGGTGGCCACTTTTGATTTTTATTTGGGGGTGTGGCTCGAGGTGGGCGGTAGCTGCGCGCTACGCATTACCACCGACCCGGAAGCGTAATTGGTATATCTACCCTGGCATTGCCTAGTTGTGCCGTGTCACCTACCCTATCGCGCCTTGTACGAGTTTGGATTTATCCCGTAGCCCATGTGGTATCCTCTGGTGGCTTTCCGATCAGGAGGGACTATGATATTGGATGGACTACTGGGACTGTTACGTGTTAAGGTGGAAAATGTAAAGCCTTAATGCTATTTAAAAGTATGTTTATTTAACTATAGACACTATTATAATGGCGAAATATTCTACATAGTAAATAGTTTAACGGATCCTTAAGAGATGTAAATCCCGAGCATCTTTTGAGTTACTGCACTCATATTTATTTCTGTTAATTTAACTCACATAAGATCTTTTAGTTCTGACTCGAGTGTTTTGTCTTTTCAATTCGCTCAGGTCAATCCGAGCATTTCAGGATTTGAAGACCTTATTTCTGGAGAAAGAAGACGAAGATTTTTTTATTATTATTATTATATATTATATGGTTCCACTACACTGTATTCCGCTGCATTGAGATTTATTGGTATGTGAACTCTGATATTTATTATATAAAGAAAACTCAAATGTTTTGTAAACAGTTTCATGAACTGTATATTTATTATTATATTTTATCCTTCCGCTGTAAGATTCTTTTTAGTTTTTCTTTCTTTCTTCTCTGTTTTCTTATTTACCCCATAACAATCCGCCCTTCTGTATGGTTTGGATTGGCACGTGTGTCTGTTTAAATCATGCGAAAAGGCGACACGTTACATCTGGTATCAGAGCTTTGGTTTAGCGATAAACCTTAGCTTTGTGAGGTCTGACTCTTTACTAATAGGTTAGTAATACCCTATGGGAGTCGCTGAATGTATATATGAGAGAGCGTATTTGTTAGTGTTATAAAAAGGTTTTAATATTGTGTTAATCTGTTCCGTTTTGTATTTATAAATCCTGGTTGGTGCATGGGACGCTGTGACATCAAAAGGAATTTCTAAACACTTAATAGGAAAGACCGACATAATATTTGTTTTTAATATAGGTGAATGAAATAACTTTGCCTATTATATTTTCTATATATAAAAATATTTTATAAAGACATATATTTTGTTGCTATAGATTGGGTGTTAGGTAATGAAAATATAAATAATAGTTGAAACTAAGTTGAAAATAAAGTAAATGAAAAGTGGAAACTTAGAACTTAAGTTCCGGGGTTTTTGAAGATTTCTTTCAATGGATTTTGGAATATAATAATAATATTGTTAGAAGTATTTTCTGATATAAATATTTCATTAGAATTTGAAAGAAATGTTTTAAAAGAAATTTTGGAAAGAATAAGTTTTGTACTCCCCTCTCTGTCGCTGGAAAATAATTTCGGTGATGAGTGCACGCATCATCGACATTCATTTTCGAGTTTCGAAGTGGGAATGCCACTGTAGTAATTTACTGCAGAATTGTTTAAGAAAATTTTATCGTTTTAATTATAATCGGATATATATATATATATATGTTAAGTGTAGATATCTATCTATTATCTTAAATGATTTAAAAATAAAACCCAGTAATTGGTTCTTAAAGTTCTAGTTAATTAATAGTAAATTAAGTGTAGCAAATTGGAACCTTTAATTAAAGTAAAAATATAATACAATCGGAAGATAAGTAATGTAAATAAACGATTGTAAACCTTAGTAAATGAATTGATGAAATTCTTTATTTATAAGAATTGATGTTATAAGGTTACAAATTTGGTGTAATTAAAATGTTACTATTATTAAATATAATAGAAATGTAAGCATTAAATAAATGAATGAAATTAAAGTAAGTTGAAATTGTAACTTATAAAATGAATATATAATTATTGAACCATTAATTAATTCAAGGAATTGAGAAGAAACTTGTATAATTTTCACTTACATTCTTAAAGCATATATATAACTTACCATATAATAAAAGTTACAATGTTAACAAGAAAATGTAAATGGGAAATCTTACAAGTAAAGCTTGAGGTAATGAAAGTATTCAGTGAATTTACTGTTATAAATGAGAATTTAATGTTATAAACTTAAGTTATGAATTGAAATTTTACCATAATTAAAGGTAAGTATTATAATTAGATGATTTTAAACTTAAGAAAATAAAACGAATTTTTATAATAAATAAGAATTAATGTGTAGTTGTATAAACTTATGTATAATTGAATGTTACTAATTAAAACGATAAAGGCAAATATCGTAAGTATTGTAAATATAAGATTTTAAACTTAAGATCATGAAATTAAGCAGTGAATAAATGAAAGGAAGGAAATCAAACAACTAAAGTATGAAATAAATTTATAATAAGTTAATTTGATTTGTGGTTTGAATTGTTATTGTTTGATTTATGGTTGGTTGGGTAAGGTAATTTGAAATTGTTGGATGAATAAATAATCTATTTTTGTTCCATCTAAGACTGTCGAGTAAATGATGCACTTGATAGTTATTTTTCATTCCGAATAATTTTAAAAGTTTTGAACCCGAACAACAATTTGTTTGTTTGGTTGAATGGTTGCTTTGAATTTGTTGTGTATGATATTTGTCGAATTGATGGTTGTTGTATTGATTTGTTGTTAGTGATTGAAACCACTTAAAAATTTCACTTTATATAAATTGTTAACCCTTTAGATTTTTTTAAGTGAAATGCAGGTTATGGAAGCAATTGCTACTGCTTTTGGTTCCATAAATTTAGCGTAAATTGCCCGATAAATAGGTACGTTGCGGATTACAGTTTATAGCGCTAGTTTATATATTTTTCCTGGGTTGGGATATAATATTTTGGATAATATATGTATATAATCGTTATAATTGATATTATATTTTTCTCCCGAGCCTCTCCGTACAAAGGAGACTCTGTCAAAATTTTCCGTAAATTTGGACTTAGAAAAATTTGGAAATGTTTTACAAACTTTAATAATTTATGTATAAAAGATTTAAATGAGTATAAATTGGTATATTTTATTTTGTAAACTTATTTGTTTATAAATTTAATATTTAAGAAAGATATATTGATTTCTTATTTCTTCTTTTCCCTTCTTTTCCTTTTCGGGGACGAAAAGTTTTGAGTGGGGGAGATTGTAACGACCCGAAAATTCTGATAACTAAATTTTTAAATTTATGAGAATTGGTAATTAAATTCAGATAGAAGTAAAAATCTTATAAATTTATATGGGAGCGAATGTGGAAATTTGATGTGTCAATTGTAATTAGAATTAACAATTTAAATTTTATTGCAACTAATTGAATTTGTGTAATTTGGTTGCATTTGGGTATAAATTCAAATATATAAGTAAATAAAAGCAGGCAATTAACGTACTGATGGAATAATACGTTGATTAATAGTAACTGAACGTAATTTAAGGCAATTAACGTAAATAGCAGTTGATGGATAACCAATTTAATGAAATTAAAATTTTATTGAAACGACTGTTTAGGTATTAATGGAGTGTACATAGATATATTTGATAGTAAATTGAATATAAGAGACAGAAAACAAAATACATGAATTATTGAGGACATTTAATAGTAATTTATGAATATATATTTGGCGATTTAAGCAAATCAACCTATAAAAATTAATCTTAAATTAATTGGAGGGAAATTTGTAATAAATGCACTTATTTGTAAGTGAATGAAATTTATTTCTATACTAATTGGATATTGGGATAAGATGGTAATTGTTAAGGTAATAAGTGTAGGCCAATAAAAATCCTTCCCATAAATTGATAATCGAGGCAATAATGTAATACTATCCATAATAGGGCAATTAGATTGAATGATAGAATGGGAAGTCTATTTAATGGAAATATTAATAATAAAATTTGTAATTTTTGAAATTTTGGAAATTTGAAGCAAGGGTAGTAATTATTGTAATAATCAAATGGGAGTCAATTTGAACTTAATAAACCTTATTGTATATTAATGAGAATTGTGGCAAAAGTGCAAAACGTTAATCATTTAGCCATTCCTTAATACATTGAATTAGGTCTAAATCAAATAGCAACATTTGGCTTGTTATTAATAGCTTTTAAGTAAAAATAAAACATTAATGATAACAAGTATTTTAAGATTAACCATCTATTTAGTAATTTTAACTAATCAATTGCAATAAATATGAATAATAATTACATTAACGTAAATTTAAGTAATATTTGTAATTTATGTCAATTCCATTTTGTAGTGTAACTATTGGTTGATGTAGCATTGAAATCAAAATTTATTAATTTATTTGAATATAAATTTTAGTGATTGATTTTATTTCAAATAAATGAAATTTAAAAATCTAGGTACTACATTTATGGAAAATTCAGAAATTGGATTTAATGGCAATTAAATGAAATTGGAATAGTTAAAAAAATACGTTAGTTGAAAGAAACGATGATATGAGAAATTTTGTAATAATTTTTGAATCCAATATTTAATTCATCCATTTGACTGGAATGAATGGAATAATAATTAATTTATCTAACTAAATGGAATTTTGAGGATTTTATTTATAATGTTGTGAATTCAATGAAATTAAGTATTAAAGGTGAGATTAACATTTGAATTGATAAATTTATCTTCTCTATATTGACATTTAATTTGGTTGAAATCATTGTAAATGGTTGAGTAATATAAAGACGATAAATTTGACAATTTTAGAATTTAACATATATAATTGGATTTAATCAATCAATTTAATTTATATAAAAATATACATTTTGGCCACTGACTCGGATTTCGACGAAACCAGTTTCATCGGATCTGTAATAGTGAATTATTATAGGGTTTCAAGTTTGGTAGCGATCGGGCTTGTCGTTTGATCGTACGAACGCGAAACGCCTTGAAATCGATTTAATTGAAATCAATTTGAAATCAATTTGAAATATTGATTTCAGCATAATTTCTTCATACGATCGAATTTGGACGTGAAACTTTTTCCATCGCGTTCAGAATATTTTTAAACACTTATTAGGATATATGGGTTTAACCAATTTCATTTCGGGGTTAGAACGGGCTTTTTGGGCCAATTATCGTTCAGCACGTTTGTTTATCCGACCCATCTATTCAAATTTCTAACCTATCTATATAAACCCAGTTATAAATCCTACCTCCTTCTATTTTCATTTGTTTGTGCATTCATTTCATCAGTTCCTTCTCTTCTTTCAATGGCTAGAAACCCTAGATCTATGTTTAATTTCAAAAATCAAATCCAAAGTCCAAAATTAGAGGCCTCAGAAAAATTTGAAAAATTTATATATCAAAGATTTCATCCCTACGAATCTGTATGTGGTGTCTGTTTCTGCAAACAATGCTCCAACCAATGGCAAAACTCAGTCAAAGACCAGAAATTTCGAAACCCTAGTGTCGAATTGGGGTTTTTAGATTTCATCATTTATTCGCGAAATTGGTTCGTGGGTATTGCAGAGATTGAGATATGGTGCTATTCGATGGTCGTTATGTGGTCTAGCTCGATCTGAGGCGGCCGATTTCGGTGGGTTAGGGTTTCGAAACCCTAGCTGGGGGACGGCGGCCGGCGGCAAAGTAGAGGACCGGACCCATGGGGAGACGTGGGGGAGGTGACGGCGAAGCCAAGAGATGTAGCGGCAAGGCACGGAGGCGGCCGAGGAGGGCGGCAACGTTGGTCAAAGCAGCGCCTGGAAAAAAAAAATTTGCGTACGTGATTTCGGTTTTGGGCGCGTCTCTGTAGTGAGAGAGGAGATGACGTGGAGATTGTTAGTGAGGATGAGTTTTGCTATTTATTTATTTATTTATTTATATTTTCAAATTTCAAATCGTTTTATCGCTATATCTTTCACGTACGTGTTCCAATTCACACGCGGTTTTCTCCGCTAGGTTCATATTGGAATTCTGGATCTGTTGACGCTGGTTTGGACGGATTCTGAGACGGTCAAATTTTTGGGTTTAAATTGGATTTAAATTCAATTTAAATCCCAAAAGTGAGTGTTTTAACCCACTCACAACTTCTAAGATTTCTTATGTTTGTTAAATTGATTTTAGACATGAGTAGAAATTTATTTATGACTGTTTGGCATGTTTTATTCATCATCTCTGTTAAATCGCATTTATTTAATTTACCTGTTAATTTATTATTGCATATAATTTGACAGTTAAAAATTTATTTAGTTGTATATATACTGCTAGTTTAACAGTTATTAAATTTATTATTGAATATAAACTGTTAGTTAATATCTGTTATTTATTACCTGTATATCTTATATGCTCTATATTGATGTTTGTTCAAATTGGATGATGATTGAAATAAATGGTTGATGAATGATGTTTGGTAAATGGATGGTGTGTTCTATATTATATAAACTGCAAGTTGTTATGCATTTCCATTTCATTCGGGATTGCGGTTTGAAATGATATATAACCGTAATTTTTATTTTTAAATTGCGGATTGAAATGATAAATATCCGTATCACTTGTCCATAGGATAGAAAATTTATACAGGCACCGCGGTGTGTGTGTGTGTATATATATATATATATATATATATATATATATTTTTGAAATGATTTTTCTATGGTTTGGATAGGATACGGTTTAATAAATATTTAATTTTAATATTTTGAAAATCTTATTTGATATATACACATATAGTTAAATTAATAAATTTAAGCTATGTATAATTTGTTAAATAAACTAAATAAGCTGAATAATGGAGTTTTAATGATTTAAATCAATCTAGATTGGAAGGTAAATTAAAAATTTAATTTGGAATTGAGCGTATTTAAGAATTTAACTATATAAGTGATGTAACTTAATGAAATTTGGAAATTTTAAAGGTATGCTATTTATAACTGGATTTAATGAATAATTCTAGTATAAATAAAATGGAAGAAAATTTTTAGTGTCAATAAATTTAGTTATTTTTTTACGGTTATGGATTTATCATGTAAACCTTTCAAACTAAATAATAGGAAAATGAATTGTTGATTTGAAATTCCCAACCTTAGTTTGAAATTCATTAAATACTCAAAGTTTGAAAATATTGAAATCGAAGTGTTTTATTCAAACTGAAAGTGAATCTAAAAGTTATGGGTTTAGACTGAATTTAAAGTGAATAAAATTGTGAAGGTGTGTAAATTATTTACTTTAAAAGAAATTTTAAATTCAACTGTTTTATTTTATATACTATTGAATATCCAAACCATTTAAGTTTTGAAAGTTTTGGTTTAAAACTACGGTTTTCGAAGTATTATGTTGAAAGTTAAAATTCAAATATTTGGTTCCGAGGCATTATAAATTTAAAAGTGGCATGATTTTGGAAAAGGAATATATTTGAAATAAAATGATATCACATTTATTTGATTTTTTAAAAGGAAATGATATCGTATTTATGGGTTTTAAAATCGATAATTATATTCTGGTTTTGAAAGTATAATATTTTTTTTTAAAAAGACCGCGGTGTTATAATAACGTTTGCTTGATGAAGAGACCGGGATCAGAAGTTGTCATACTCTCTGCCATCCCCGAAAACCACTTAACAACCGTGTACGCGGTGGAGATTCCAGAATGAAGTAGGATGGTGGTGGCATTTCCTTTAAGGTAAATACGTGGACCCACTCCCGTGAGTTGGCATAAGGTGGCTAAAATAGGAGCGATCGACGGGTTAATAAGGTAGCACCTTTGATCGGACACATCCCTTCAATATTATACTTTGACTTTGGATTGATTCGGTGGCCACTTTTGATTTTTATTTGGAGGTGTGGCTCGAGGTGGGCGGTAGCTGCGCGCTACGCGTTACCACCGACCCGGAAGCGTAATTGGTATATCTACCCTGGCATTGCCTAGTTGTGTCGTGTCACCTACCCTATCGCGCCTTGTACGAGTTTGGATTTCTCCCGTAGCCCATGTGGTATCCTCTGGTGGCTTCTCGATCAGGAGGGACTATGATATTGGATGGACTACTGGGACTATTACGTGTTAAGGTGGAAAATGTAAAGCCTTAATGCTATTTAAAAGTATGTTTATTTTACTATAGACATTATTATAATAGCGAAATATACTACATAGTAAATAGTTTAACGGATCCTTAAGAGATGTAAATCCCGAGCATCTTTTGAGTTACTGCACTCATATTTATTTCTGTTAATTTAACTCACATAAGATCTTTTAGTTCTGACTCGAGTGTTTTGTCTTTTCAATTTGCTCGGGTGAGTCCGAGCGTTTCAGGATTTGAAGACTTTATTTCTGGAGAAAGAAGACGAAGATTTTATTATTATTATTATTATTATTATTATTATTATTATTATTATTATATATTATATGGTTCCACTACACTGTATTCCGCTGCATTGAGATTTATTAGTATGTGAACTCTGATATTTATTGTATAAAGAAAAATCAAATGTTTTGTAAACAGTTTCATGAACTGTATATTTATTATTATATTTTATCCTTCCGCTGTGAGATTCTGTTTAGTTTTTCTTTCTTTCTTCTCTGTTTTCTTATTTACCCCATAACAATCCGCCCTTCCGTATGGTTTAGATTGGCACGTGTGTCTGTTTAAATCGTGCAAAAAGGTGGGACGTTACAATCGATGATGAAACCCGAAAATTCTTTTTATACAGCGCTGAAAGAGCATTTCAAAGGATCAAGTTTCATTTTGCAGTTGTTGGAGAGCACTGAATATCTTTGCCAAGTCATCGATGTGGTCGTTTGATGGTCGTGATCTCACAAGCATATTAACCGCATATACTTTCATTGATCGACCGATCTGATTTATGAATGATCTGTTAATCGTCCTTTGGTAAGTAGTATAAGCGTTCTCAAGTTTGAATCCAAGGATTGTAGCATAGCACTATAGGCCCAGGTCAATAATGAAACAGTTGTATTCCTGGTTTGTGACATGCTTCATTATCTGATTGTATCTGGAGTTTGCATCCATGGATGAGATTAATTCATGTCTAGTGGTTGAGTCTATTAGTTGGTTGATCATTGGAAGTGGAAAGTTATGCTTTGGCATGCCCCTTGCAAACATGAGTAATTGACGTATATCCGCCACTCTCTTTTCGTTTCTCTCATAAGTAAAGGATTGGATACCCATTTTATGAAGAGGAACTCATCAGTTTTGAGTAGATTCACCTCCTTTTTAAGTGCAACAGGCATCTTCGGATCCACGTCGCATCGTTTTCATTCACCGAGACATGCATCGAGTTGACATTTAATGCAGGGTTCTCAATGGTCGGTGAGAGTCCATATATACACATGAGATTGAGTCCAAGCAGACATATCAAATTCAACTGGAGCAAAGCAGTTGACTCTTTTATCATCATTGCGTTGAGTTTTGATCTGATCTACAACACACGTGATGGGTTATAGGCGCTTCATGTGCTTATTTACAATGGTAAATGATCAGGCTTGTATGGGCGTCTAATCAAACGCTTAATAGAGTTTAGCCTTGTATCGCGTGCTGTACCATAGTAATCTACTTGTGTTTTCGAGCAATGCACTTTCCATTCAATGTACTCGCGATCCGTTGCTCATTAGGAGGGTCAAAATGGTTATCAGTTGCCCATTGGTTCGGGCGTCGATATGGTGATTCTTTCTCTAAGCATCTTTTCGGTCGTAACTTCATGTTATTATAAATACTAGGCACGAGCTATAGGATTTAGTAGTTGTATCTAGCTCTTAGATGATCATGTTCATGCCCCTAGTCTTGGGTTGATGGATGTATTGTACGAATGATCAAGCCTAGCTTCTGTTGCGTTTATACTATAGTCCAAGCTGTAAGAGGTAGAGGTATTTGATGAATGATCAAATTATATTCATCTTATTTCTCGTACGTGCCCTTAAGTCTGGAGAATATCTTGACAAGTGTCATGGTAGATAATGTTCGATTCAATTTCGCATTCTATCCCGTTGAACCATGGGATCGAGTTAACCGATGGAAGGTTGAGTTCTGTCTTATCCTGCATTCTATCCTAATTCTTTCTTCTAGGCAGAATACTTCGCTGCCTCGTCAACATTCACTTTGCTGCTTATGTCGTCATAAATTTGGAAAAAACTGAAGAGTGAATTGTCCAGTCGCATCCAATGGAGGATTAATGCTTCCTTTGTCGAATTGAGGGTAAGAATCGCTACGCAGACATTTAGGTTGCCTTTGTTGTGAATTGCTCATTTAGTCGGATCGTGGTAAGAGTCAAAGAATGAATGGTTGCATTGCATTCTTTGGGAGTCAGGTGATCAACCACGTCCATTTAGATTTACGTTCTCCCGTCAAATCTGGGGACAAAGTCAGCTCAAATGCAGTCAGGTCATGCTAAATCAGTCTCATGCTCTTCCTGGTGGATTAAAGGAAGACGATGGAGGACGGATGGTCAAGTTACACTCATTTGTGGTTCTATCCATGCTCTAGTGGTCGAAGTTATTCGATGGGTGTTCGTAGACAGAAATTCTATCGGTTTAGAAAACCGTCGAACGAATTTTGAAATAAAATTTATACCGCAAGCGCACGGTGTACGTATGTAGCACGCGGCGAATACGAGTCGATCCGCAGGGAATTGATGATTTTAAAATTCTACTCAATCAAATTAACGAAAGTTGAAAGTGTGATTAGATAATAATGTAAGAAACTAACAAAAACTAGCAAAAGAAAATGATAAAAATATGAAAGTTAAGACAATTTAGAGGCAATTTCCACTCTGTAGATCACATAAATCAACAAAATGAAGTTATGATCTCTCTTTTCTTGTCATTAGTGAATTAGTTGATGTGCTTATCATAAGTATGGTATATTTGTGCTATTAATTAGCTCAATATAAACCATCAAAATATAACACAACCACTAATACACTTTTAAATCTCATAAAATATGACAACAAAGTTGAAAGCAAAATCTATTTTAAGCATGACCTATTAACTATTAATTAGAAATATAAGCCATCAAATTTTAATTTCAACAATCACTTCTTTGCCATAATCATATGTAAATGAAGAGGCAATTTGTGTTTTGTTTGTTTAAGTATAGCCTATTTGTTATGAACAACATAGACTATCAAATTCAAAGCTAAACAACATCATTAAACCACTTCAATCATTCTCATTAAGCACAAAAAGAGAGCATAAACATCAAAATGTTGGATCTACATACTAGAGAGCTTCATTACCCCTAAATTGAAGGGATTAAGCTCTCATATTTGTTATCATATGAATAAATGTAGAAAACAATATTAAACAAGAAGAGAGAAAGAGAGCAAAAAGAAAAGAAAAATTATTCTACTTGCATAAAATAAAAGAGATGTATACTAGAACATGAAAGAAAATAAACAAGAAAAGAAAATGAACATGTAATTAAAAGGAAACACTAAATAATTTTGCATAAAAAAAAAGAAAAATACATGAAGTAAAATGGCTAAGTAGCCATGAAAAGAAGAAAAGAGCTTTTTTTTTATTTTGAGCCTAAGCTAAACTAAAGAGAGACTAAGTGAAGAGAGGAGGCCTAAGAGAGACTAAGAGAAGAGATCTTGTTACATGAAACATAAGGGGTATATATGCAAGTTTAAAACCCTAATTCCTATTTTTGGGGAATGCCCAAAATGCCCATGAGAAAGTGTGGAGGCCAAGTTATCATTAGCATGTTTTAATCCCCACTTAAATGTACATGAAGTCATTAAATCCATAAGCATGTGCATTAGCCTTTAATTTGTACACTAAGGTAGGTGGGTAGGTGGGGTCCTCCATGATCTTCACTTTGAATTATTTCCATCTTCATTCCTTTGTATTGATTTTGTGCATGCATATCTTCATGAAACCACTTGTAAAAGTCACCAAATTTCCTACAAAAAACATAGAAAATTCTAAGTAAATTTTCTCAATTTAATAAATGCACAAAAATGACCATTTCACCCTTGTATGAAGATGAATGTGTGACAATTTGGAATTAATCTGAATTTTGGTTAAAACAAGTTAAGATACCCAATATGATCATTTATTTAATTTAAATAGATTAAATATGGCGATAAAAATATGCACATTTACGTGCACATCAAATACCTCCACACTTATCTTTTTATTCGTCCTCGAATAAAGAAAAAACTAAGATAAATCCATTTTCGTCGGGAGCACGATTGCATTGAGCGTATGCAACAAGCCGTTAAACCTCTGGGTGTCCCCAGTAGGACGGGTGTTGCCTCGTGAGGGTTTTCAGCGGATGCTACCCACAAAATCCAAATGCAGGATGAAATATTTACAAACTGTAAGATTCCTAAATGCAAGCTTTATTTACAAAGATATGGATGCAAGTTTTGGAAAATCTTTACAAATGAAGGACTTATTTTTAAATTGACACAAATAAGTTAAATATAGGTTTTGGTTATTATCTCGAAAATTTATGTTACTTACTCGTCAAAATTTTCAATAAAAATCAAGTCATCATAACAAATAGACAATAGTTTAACTCGTTCATTTGGTTGATAACATAACGTAACTATGAAATGGATCCTTAGCTGATTGTCAAAGTTTATCAAAGTGGTATTTTCATTTCTTTTCAATAACAAATCAAATCAAATAAGTAAAAATAGTGCTAGGATTTCAATTACTTGCTCTCTCATTATTTGCAAGAAAAATTACACACCTAGCTCAGGTAAACTGAGGCTAGATATACCAACCATGCACTGCCTTTCGGGCTTATGTGAGAGTAGTATAGAGCATGGCGAGTGCACACACTTTCGTGCGTACACTTATCGACCGTAGGTGGTTTTTATTAAGTCTATTCTTCTTTTTAATTTTTTATATATGTTCCATACATGCATAACCGTGAGGACTTTTAAATGAGTATGAAAGCACATAATCAAAGATTCCAAGTAATTCACCTATGCATAACCGTGAGGACTTTTAAATGAGAGTGAATACTTTGAATGTTATTTTTTTATATTTTTTTTAAAAAAAATAGAGTTTTGCAAAATCATCTTAGCACCGTTTAACTTAGAAACAAAAAATTTATTATATCCTTTACTTTAAATCAACCACCTTTTAAAACAAAGATTTTCAATTAGGATGCATTTCATAATTAACACGTGTGAATCTACCTATATACTAGTTAAACCATTGTTATTTGTAATTTAACTTCATTTTTATTTTTGTTAAGACAAATAAAATTTCAAAAATTTTAATTTAATAAACCAAAACCATATATTTATCCTATAGTGTTTCTTTAAAAATAAATCAAAATGCTAAATTTTTTTTTTTGTATTTTAAAATTTTGATATTTTTTTGAGTTTTGGAAGAAAAAAGAAAAAATGAAAATTTGATCATGAAAAATCAAAAAGAAAATGAGTCTCCCCCCACACTTGATTTTGATTGTGTCCCCACAGTCAACCCAAGTGGAAGAAGAAAAATAAAAACATAACCTTTATTTAAATGAAAATGTAAAGATGATTATTTACAAGACATGAGAAAGTATACAGTCAAAAAGTAAATGAAATGGTCTTCTAAAGATCGATTCATTTGTCTCGTCAAATGTGCAAGACACAGCTTAAGCACGAAAAACCAAATCGTAAAAGATTTCGAAGTTGATTTTTGATTTGGAAAAACGAATTTTGTTTTATTAAAAATTGAACGAGTTGTTTTGTTTTCGATGATTCTTGGGGTCGATAAAACAATTGATTGAAGTTCAAGTTTATTTTCACCAAATTCAAGCTTATCATCGATTTCAAAATCAAAATGATGATTCAAATCGTCCCCTTTAGAGTTTAACGACTCGTTTTCGAAAAGTTCATAAAACTCGTGTTCGTTAAATTCATCTTCCTTCGTTGGATTATCAACAACTTCATCGCATATATTCATTCCAAAATCCAAAGTTGTTGTCTTCAATTTTTCAGAAAAAGGAAGATCGAAATTTAAATCGAGTTTCTCACCCTCAAAAGAATTGACATCCAACTCAATTGCCAAATTTTCAACAACATCATTAAGAATGTCATTTTCAGTTTCGAAAGTTGTTATTTGAAAATCGTCGATTTGGGTAAAAGATGGATCATCGCTTGACTCGTCGTTCTTTGGGATTTGAGTATGTTTGTTACGTTGATTCAAATATGTTTCAAACACCAAATCCATGTGATCGTTGTACATTTCATTCATTTGTTCAACAAAGTCAAATTTGTGATTATTAACTTGAAAACTTTCGATTTGGACTTGTTGAGGACAAGAATCGTTAATTTCAATAAATGGTGGATTTGATTCTTCCGAAGTTGGGATTTGATTATGATTTTCACGAAAAGTTTTGTATTTTTCAAGTAATAAATCCCCGTTATCTTTTTCCATTTGGTCAACAAAATGAAATTCATGATTATTAATATGAACATTTTCATTTTGAATTTGTTGATGACTAAAGTTTTCAATCGTAACGTTATTGAAACAATTCCCATTGCCAAAATTATTTGAAAATTGGTTCACATTTTTGTCTTGATTTTGAAATTCATTTTGAAGCTCGAAGTTAAATTGGCATGGGTTACACTCGAAATCATTTGAATTTTGAAGTGAAATCAAATTTTGATTATTTTGAAAAACTTGATTCGAATTATAGCACAAATGTGAATTGCACAAATCATTTATCATTTGATTTTGTTGTGTAGAGATTTCAAGTAGATATGAAATGCTATTTTCGAGATTCGAGGGTTGGTCATCGTCTTGAAAACTTTGTTGCTCAAAATTCGAATTGTTTAAAGAATAGTTATCGTTAAAATATCCATACGAATTCGGAGTGAAATCATACGGATTATATTGATTTTCACAACTATTATAAAATTCAAGTGAATATTGAAATTCAGACATTTTCAAGAATATTTTTGGTTTTTTTATAAAGAAAATATATCTACAAATAAAATTTATTTTTCAAAAGGGAAATTGAATTTTGTTTTGTTTTTTTGGTTTTTCAATTTTTTTTTGAAATAATTTTTTTTTTTGGATTTTTTATTATAATTTTTTTTTTGATTTGAAAATTTTCAAAGGAAAAGGGAAAAAAAACCAAGTTAAGAAATATTTTAATTTTTTTTTAAGTTTTGGATTTTGAAATTTTTGTTTTGTTTTTTTAAATATGCATGAATTAATGCAACTAAATGAATGCAAGGGTTAATTACAAATGATTCCTAAGTTAACCCAAAATTGTACAATTACAAATTGTCTTAGATAAACAAGATAGTTCTCAGCCAGGTAACAGACAGGATTTATCGGTGCACCACGAATCACCGTAGCAAGCAACCGAAGGTTTAAGTACCTTCAGAGGGACAACCACTATAATATTTACGAATCACCGTAATATTTATAAATGGTTATTACTCTGCCGTAGCCTAGACACCAAGAATTTAAATTGTTCAAAGAAGACAACTTGTCACTATACAACTAAGTGTTATCGATTTTTAACAATTATTATTAATCAAAACTCTAAAATGAAATGCAAAGCAGAAATTAAACGTGTTTAACAATGCAACTACGATGATTTTTCTTTGTTTGCTTTTGTTTTTGAATTTTTTTTAAATGCAAGCAACCAACAATGCAAGGAAAATAGAAATAATAGATATAGCAAGCAAGCAGTTTATTATTTTTTTGGCAAGCACAGCGAAGCAATTATTTTTGGCAAGCGGGTTCTTCCTTTTGAATTTCTGCTTTGGCAACCTGAAAGAAAAACAAGATGTATATACAGTTTTTTTTTCGAAAGAAACTAAGAAAAATTTGAAACCAAATTAATATTTTTTTTTAAAGAAGAAGACAAAGCAAAACTAAAAACAAATTAAGCAAAACTAAAAGCAAATTGAGCGAACCCCCTTTTTTTTGGTAAACTATTTGCAAAGTTTTTTTTTTGTACCACCCGAACTAAACAATTGGTTAAAAAAAAACTAAAAAAAAGAAAAAAAGTAAGCATATTAAAAAGAAAAATGAAAACAAACCCCAAGCTTTCAACCCAAACCAGAAAGTAAAGCACCACATATTTTTATCTCACGCCCATATTAAAAAAATTCTTCTTACTGCATAAATTCACCAAAGCCAATTTCTTTAAAAATTAATTCCCCAAATCAATTTTCGCAATCGAATTCAATTCCTAAGTTCGCAAGCTCCCAAACTCCGATTATTGCTCGTTTTTGTGGTTCGATTATTGGATTCGAGTTAATTGTCGATTGAAGGCGATGGTTCTGGCAAGTTGTTTGAGTGAGTTCGAGTTGGAGTATTGGAGAGGGGGCAAGGAGGAGTTTCTGGAGTTGGAGACGTGGTGGCCGCAATTGGGGATTTCAGATGATGACAGAATTGTAGGCTGAAGAGTAGTGGTTGTAGAAGTAGCAGTAGCTAGGTATGATGATAAATGGTGATTATTGGCAGTTGCAATGTAATGTCTGTGATGAGGATGGTTAGGTAGTGGCAACTGTGGTGGTGAACTGCTGCTGAGGTGAGACGTATGGCTAAGGAGCAACTTGTTACGGGGTGACGTGAGAAGTATGGAGGTTGCAGTAGTGGGTTTTTCCAGTCGATGATGTGAGTACGTTTTTTTTTGTGTTTGGTAATTGAAGTTGTTGTGGGAAAGTATGTTGGAGAGGACTATTTGAAATTGGGATGGAGGAGTAGAAGTGTTGGCAAGCAGTTGCGTGATGGTTGTTGTGTTAAGGTGGTAGAAGGAACTGTTGACAGTAGAGGCTGTAGTCTTGGTAGCAGTTGAGATGTTTGATTGTAAGAAGAATTCTGATGTTGGAGGGCTGCTGTGGTCAGAAGGTGACTGTAATTCGAGTTGATGTCTGAAGTTGCTGATGGTATGAAGATGTTATGTATTGCTGTGATGGATGGTTTTGGGGAGTATGGGTATTTGCAGGTAGGGGTAGTTTGTATTTGGAGAAGTATGGCTGGGTTTAGTCGACGTAATCAACAAATGTAAACAGTGGGATGAATTAATGGTTTTATTTGATGAAGTGGGATGATTGTTGGGGCAGAGGTAGATGACGATGCAAACAGTGGAAGGTGGTGATATATAGATGACAGCGGTAAGGATATGAGGATGTGCAGAGTTAGGAAGGGACTGTTAGCAGCAGAAAGGCAGGGTTGAAGCACTGTGGTCGGAAGTGGGGAGTTGAATTGGTTAAGGCCAGTTGCAGCACTGTTCTGTGATGGATGGGGGGATTAGCAGTTTTGGATGGTGCTGAGATGAGGAGGTGGTCTTGTTTGAAATGGGAATATGATGGAGTGTTGTCAGGTGTGTGTGGTAAAGGCTGTGGTGATGTAATACACACAGTTTGTAGGCAATTTGAGATGTTTGCAGGGGGGATGTGCAGTTTAAAATTGAAGCAGTGATGTGTAGGCAATAGTTTGGCAGTATGAAAGGGGATAATGCAACACTGTGTGACAGGCAGAGATGCACAAAACTGTGCACAGAATAGTGGAAAAAGAAGTGTTAGAGAGAAGTTTGTTTTTAGAAAGCAATGTAACAAAAGAAGAAAGTGCAAATGATATGTAAATGCAATTTGAAATGAAATGAATTTTTTTTTTTGACTTGTGTATGCTTTTTTTTATATAGAAAATGCAAATGCTAATGAAAAAGAAACTAGCAACCTACAAACAATGAAAATCAAAATGCACACAAACACAAACTTTTTTTTTATGTACAAGCACACAAAACAAACACACGAAAATCAAACAAAAATAATTCGAAGAATAAAAAATCAAAATCAAAACAATTCCCCGACAACGGCGCCAAAAACTAGTTCGTAGACGGAAATTCTTTCGGTTTAGAAAACCGCCGAACGAATTTTGAAATAAAATTTATACCGCAAGCGCACGGTGTACGTATGTAGCACGCGGCGCATACGGGTCGATCCGCAGGAAATTGATGATTTTAAAATTCTATTCAATCAAATTAACCAAAGTTGAAAGTGTGATTAGATAAAAATGTAAGAAACTAACAAAAACTAGCAAAAGAAAATGATAAAAATATGAAAGTTAAGACAATTTAGAGGCAATTTCCACTCTCAAGATCACATAAATCAACAAAATGAAGTTATGATCTCTCTTTTCTTGTCATTAGTGAATTAGTTGATGTGCTTATCATAAGTATGGTATATTTGTGCTATTAATTAGCTCAATATAAACCATCAAACTATAACACAACCACTAATACACTTTTAAATCTCATAAAATATGACAACAAAGTTGAAAGAAAAATCTATTTTAAGCATGACCTATTAACTATTAATTAGAAATATAAGCCATCAAATTTTAATTTCAACAATCACTTCTTTGCCATAATCATATGTAAATGAAGAGGCAATTTGTGTTTTGTTTGTTTAAGTATAGCCTATTTGTTATGAACAACATAGACTATCAAATTCAAAGCTAAACAACATCATTAAACCACTTCAATCATTCTCATTAAGCACAAAAAGAGAGCATAAACATCAAAATGTTGGATATACATACTAGAGAGCTTCATTACCCCTAAATTGAAGGGATTAAGCTCTCATATTTGTTATCATATGAACAAATGTAGAAAACAACATTAAACAAGAAGAGAGAAAGAGAGCAAAATGAAAAGAAAAATTATTTTACTTGCATAAAATAAAAGAGATGTATACTAGAACATGAAAGAAAATAAACAAGAAAAGAAAATGAACATGTAATTAAAAGGAAACACTAATTAACATTGCATAAAAATAAAATAAAATACATGAAGTAAAATGGCTAAGTAGCCATGAAAAGAAGAAAAGAGCTTTCTTTTTTATTTTGAGCCTAAGCTAAACTAAAGAGAGACTAAGTGAAGAGAGGAGGCCTAAGAGAGACTAAGAGAAGAGATCTTGTTACATGAAACATAAGGGGTATATATACAAGTTTAAAACCCTAATTCCTATTTTTAGGGAATGGCCAAAATGCCCATGAGAAAGTGTGGAGGCCAAGTTATCATTAGCATGTTTTAATCCCCACTTAAATGTACATGAAGCCATTAAATACATAAGCATGTGCATTAGCCTTTAATTTGTACATTAAGGTAGGTGGGTAGGTGGGGTCCTCCATGATCTTCACTTTGAATTATTTCCATCTTCATTCCTTTGTATTGATTTTGTGCATGCATATCTTCATGAAACCACTTGTAAAAGCCACCAAATTTCCTACAAAAAATATATAAAATTCTAAGTAAATTTTCTCAATTTAATAAATGCACAAAAATGACCATTTCACCCTTGTATGAAGATGAATGTGTGACAATTTGGAATTAATGTGAATTTTGGTTAAAACAAGTTAAGATACCCAATATGATCATTTATTTAATTTAAATAGATTAAATATGGCGATAAAAATATGCACATTTACGTGCACATCAAATACCTCCACACTTATCTTTTTATTCGTCCTCGAATAAAGAAAAACTAAGATAAATCCATTTTCGTCGGGAGCACGATTGCATTGAGCGTATGCAACAAGCCGTTAAACCTCTGGGTGTCTCCAGTAGGACGGGTGTTGTCTCGTGAGGGTTTTCAGCGGATGCTACCCACAAAATCCAAATGCAGGATGAAATATTTACAAATTGTAAGATTCCTAAATGCAAGCTTTATTTACAAAGATATGGATGCAAGTATTGGAAAATCTTTACAAATGAAGGACTTATTTTTAAATTGACACAAATAAGTTAAATATAGGTTTTGGTTATTATCTCGAAAATTTATGTTACTTACTCGTCAAAATTTTCAATAAAAATCAAGTCATCATAACAAATAGACAATAGTTTAACTCGTTGATTTGGTTGATAACATAACGTAACTATGAAATGGATCCTTAGCTGATTGTCAAAATTTATCAAAGTGGTATTTTCATTTCTTTTCAATAACAAATCAAATCAAATAAGTAAAAATAGTGCTAGGATTTCAATTGCTTGCTCTCTCATTATTTGAAAGAAAATTTACACACCTAGCTCAGGTAAACTGAGGCCAGATATACCACCCATGCACTGCCTTTCGGGCTTATGTGAGGGTAGTATAGAGCATGGCGAGTGCACACACTTTCGTGCATACACTTATCGACCGTAGGTGGTTTATATTAAGTCTATTCTTCTTTTTAATTTTTTATATATGTTCCATATATGCATAACCGTGAGGACTTTTAAATGAGTACGAAAGCACATAATCAAAGATTCCAAGTAATTCACCCATGCATAACCGTGAGGACTTTTAAATGAGAGTTAATACTTTGAATGTTATTTTTTTTATATTTTTTTTAAAAAAAAGAGAGTTTTGCAAAATCATCTTAGCACCATTTAACTTAGAAGACAAAAAATATATTATATCCTTTACTTTAAATCAACCACCTTTTAAAACAAAGATTTTCAATTAGGATGCATTTCATAATTAACACGTGTGAATCTACCTATATACTAGTTAAACCATTGTTATTTGTAATTTAACTTCATTTTTATTTTTGTTAAGACAAATAAAATTTCAAAAATTTTAATTTAATAAACCAAAACCATATATTTATCCTATAGTGTTTCTTTAAAAATAAATCAAAATGCTATTTTTTTTTTGTATTTTAAAATTTTGATATATTTTTGAGTTTTGGAAGAAAAAATGAAAATTTAATCATGAAAAATCAAATAGAAAATGAGTCTCCCCCCAAACTTGATTTTGATTGTGTCCCCACAGTCAACCCAAGTGGAAGAAGAAAAATAAAAACATAACCTTTATTTAAATGAAAATGAAAAGATGATTATTTACAAGACATGAGAAACTATACAGTCAAAAAGTAAATGAAACGGTCTTCTAAAGACCGATTCATTTGTCTCGTCAAATGTGCAAGACACAGCTTAAGCACGAAAAACCAAATCGTAAAAGATTTCGAAGTTGATTTTTGATTTGGAAAAACGAATTTTGTTTTATTAAAAATTGAACGAGTTGTTTTGTTTTCGATGATTCTTGGGGTCGATAAAACAATTGATTGAAGTTCAAATTTATTTTCACCAAATTCAAGCTTATCATCGATTTCAAAATCAAAATGATGATTCAAATCGTCCCCTTTAGAGTTTAACGACTCGTTTTTGAAAAGTTCATAAAACTCGTGTTCGTTAAATTCATCTTCCTTCGTTGAATTATCAACAACTTCATCGCATATATTCATTCCAAAATCCAAAGTTGTTGTCTTCAAATTTTCAGAAAAAGGAAGATCGAAATTTAAATCGAGTTTCTCACCCTCAAAAGAATTGAAATCCAAATCAATTGCCAAATTTTCAACAACATCATTAAGAATGTCATTTTCAGTTTCGAAAGTTGTTATTTGAAAATCGTCGATTTGGGTAAAAGATGGATTATCACTTGACTCGCCGAATGATTGGTCGAATCACACTCATTTGATTGTCTATGCTTGTAGCCGCATGCTAGGGATCAGAGTCAGCTGAAGGGCCTTTCGTCACACTTATTTGATGTTTATACTCCTATCCACACTCTGGGGACTAAGATTTTTTTGGAGAAAATGTTCGGGCCGCAATTTCCTCGGTCAATTCCTCTGCCTCCAGTCAAGAGCAAAAGTCAAAGTGTGGTCGGTCACATTATAATAACTTTAATTTGATGCTTCTCGCATTGAACTATAGGAAGGAATTCATTGGCAGATGGTTGGGTCACATCCGTCCATTTTGCACGCATAACTCGTTGGATGATAGGCGAGAGTTAGCGGATGGACGGTCATGTCACGTTCATTTATGGGAAGATGGGTAATCACATCCATTTAGAATAGGACGTTCAACTAAGTCCATTTTGTGAATTTGCGTCTCCCTATCAAATCAAGGAAATTTTTTTGTCTTGTAGGGTTGGAGTGCATCCCTATAAAATTATGTTATGGGTCCCGTACCGGGGACAAGAGTTGATGCATGGACGGTCGTGTCGTTCCCACTTTGTGCTAGATGATCGGATCGCATCCGATTTTTTATGATAAGTGTGCCCCTATGCCGTGAGAAGAGTCGGAAAGAAGATGGTCAAACCACATCTGCTTTTTGTACTACAGAACTTGCCGACGAATTAGAGTTGATAGATGGACAGTCAATTCGCACCCCTTCTGGTATTTATATTCTAATTCACGCTTTGAGGACTAGAGTTGGTTGATGGGTGGTCAGTCACACCCATTTGGTGTTTATACTTCAGCCCGTGCTCTCGGCACCAGAGTTATTTAATTGGTATACTCCAGTTCACACTTTGAGAATCTGGAGTTTGTTGATGGGTGGTCAGTCATACCCATTTGGATGTTTGTACTCTAGCTCGCACTCTGGGAATCTACAGTAGGTTGATGGGTGGTCAGTCACACCCATTTTTGTGTTTATACTCCAGCTCGCACTTTGGGGACTTAGAGTTAGTTAATATTTATACTCCAGTTCGCGCTCTGGGAACCTTGAGTTGGCCGGCAGATGGTCAATCGCGTCTGTTTAGTCGTTTGAATTTCTTTCACACTCCGGGAACGATGGATTTATCAGGATCGTGGATGTTCGATTCACATCCACCGTAAGTTACCAAGTGGGGTCGTTAGATCGACGGATCCATCCTACTCGAACTTGGTTCGGATACAGGCGAGGTCGTTAGGTGGACAGATCCACCCTCCTTGAAACTGTATTTATAAGTTTGTACTCCAGTTCGCACTCTAAGAATCTAGAGTTAGTTAGAGGATTGTTGTGTATCAATCTCATTCTATTTATGTGTATCGTCCCACGAGCTCGGGTTTCACTTAATAAGTGATTGGTCAGATCTCGATCAATTTCCACTCATCCACCCTCAGCGAAGGATAATATTTAGCGGATGGACAATCGAATCACATACATGTTCATTTGGATTCTGCTTCTGCCAAGCCTAAGGAGTAAGATTAGTGTTCTGGCATGCTTTGAGCTCTAGCAGAGAAGAGGATGGTCGAACTACATCCACTTTGACCTGTGTATTTTTCCTTAAGTCATGGGCAAGAAATGGAGAGGGGATGGACAAGTCACGTCCACTTTATACTTTGCATTCTTTCGATGAGCTAAGGAAGAGAGCTGAAATGATGGCTCATGATGGTTAGTGAGCTGGCAATCAGTCATTGATGATTATAAATTAAGGGTTGTCCCCTAATGAAGTCGGTTTAAGGCAGATTTCTTTGCGGAATCACAGACGCAAACTGGAGAGTAAATGGTCAAATCATATTCACTTTAAACATGTGTTCTTAAATAACCCCAAGTATCTAATGCAGGATTGATGCATGGACGGTCACGTCACATCCACCCTTGGTGTGATTTCGATTCTACTATGCATTAGTAGAAGCATAAGTATTTTTGTGAGCTTCAAGTACGAGGTGGAGAGTTCATTTTTGGGACATATAACTTCAAGTCTTTCTCAAATCTCCTAATTAAATTGCATAGGCAGTGTAACATCCCGGAATTTTTAACAATATCAATTTAATAGTCTGTAGTTAAAATTAAATTGATATTGATAATCTGTTAATAATTATTCAGATAAATTTAATAATCTTCTTCAATAAATATTTAAATTGGTTATTTTATCTTTTAAATGATATAAATTGATTTCTATTTACAATATAAATATTTGGTTTATATTTTAAATAGATTGGTATTGTTTTAAATTTAGAATAAATTCAACAAATTGGTTTTATGGTTTAATAAAATGAATATTTTGTAAAATGTTTTTAATTTAATAATAAGAGACTTATAAAAGCAATATTAATATTGTATTGACTTTTTAAATAAGTTTTGAATAAGATTTGTAATTTTTATTTCAAATTGAATTTATATTTATAACTTGATTTGAAATTTGTTTGATTTTGAATTTAGTTTGAATTTAAATTCAAAAGTATAAAATCTTTAATTGTTTTAATTTTTTTTTATATGTATAAGTTTCATTTGTAAACATGTTTTGTTTTCATTTATAAATTCATACACATATTCAAATTTAAATTAACAACTTAATTTAAGCTAATATAACATACATTTGTAATTAGCACTAATCATTTTAAAGAGAAAACAAGTGTTAAATTCATATGCATTCATATAGACAAGTGTCTAACTTTTGACAAGTATTAAGATTTAGTTTCAATTTTTCTTTTCTTTTATTTTAGTAAATCTGAAAACCATTTAGTTAAGCTTGCATCTTTATTTCATTCATATTACATTTTCATTTCCTAAATCAAATAAAGATCAAAACTCACTTTCTTCTTATACAAAATCATATCAAACCCTGCATGTAAGAATCTGCACTTCTTCAAAATCTATAAAAATTCAAGTAAACCTGCAAGTTTCAAATATGCATTTCCTCAAAAAACATCAATCTGCATATTCACTTCCTCAAAATCAAATTGAGCCTGCACATGTTTATTTTCTGGAAAATTCAAAAGCATTTTACCTGAAGCAATTCTGCATTTCCTCTTCAAATTCAAGATGAGCCTGCACACTGTTTATTCTCTGCATTCTATCTGCATGCAAGTTTTTGGGCTGATATTATAAGCATGAGCAACTCAGATTTTAAGCAAAGAGTCAAGCTTGCATTTTTTTATGTCTTCTGCATAATGGAGAAACAGGGACCCTGCATATTCATTTTCTGCAAATTTGTAAAAGGAAGCATACCTGCATATCATATCTCTGCAAATTTTCAAATGATCAACATGAGCTCTGCATTTGTTTTCTGCATTCATCAAAGGTGAGTAACATTTAAAACCTTAAACTATATTAGGTTGCTCGATTAAATGTTTGAGATAAAAAAATTATGTTTGTGTGCTTATAAATTTCTGCATATATGATGAGTTGAATGCCTGTTTTCCATTGATGATTTATATTCCTGATCTAGATTCCACACTAATAATATACTTCAAATTTCATGAACTCCACATCTAATCTATGATTAGATGCAAATTTTCAAATAAAACATGTAGTATATCCTAATCAAAGTATTAAATTTTATTTTGGATGATAAACTTGTTTCTTGACTCTGGAAACTGTGGGAACATCATGCATGTTCAGTTTTAATCATACCAAATCTAATTAATATAATAATTCAGTAATACAAATCAAAATATAAACTGTAATTTGATTTTTAAATCAAGTATTGAAAATTTTAGGTGTGTGTTTCATCTATAGTTTGTTCTTGAATAAAAATATGAATCTGTGCAAATACTTGCAATCTGTGACTTGAGGAATATTAGAACTCTTCTGTGTTATTAAGTAAGGATCATAGATCCTTAGAAAAATCAGAGAAGTGTATTTTAATTAATAGATATGTTACAGTTTGAATTGAAACTTTTAAAACCTAGTTTGAATAGTGGTTAGGAATGGGGGCAGTGTGAAGAGATGGATTGATCGAGTGTTTTGATTTTTGGTGTGTGGGTAGTTGATGTGTGAGGGAGTTCATGGCAGGAGGGGTGGATTGCCAGATGGTCGGAATGGCAAGAGATGGCCATTGACAAGTGGAACAGAAACCTGTAATATGTTTTCCAGGTTTGAATTTGGGTGGTGCGGGGAAGTTGTGGGAAAATGGGAAAACGACTCGAAGCAGGTCAATGTGAAACTCGAAGTAGGAAGGCTGTAAACTCGAAGTAAATTTGATGTTTCTCGGGTTGAACTAAATGTTCAGGCTTCAGTAAAAAAAACCTGTTCCTCTGAGTTTTAAAAATCTGTTTTTTTTTAAACTTAAAATCTGAAGTTTATGTTTAAAGAAAAGTTTAAGTTTAAAATCAAATTCAAATTGTATTTTTGATTTGGATTCAAGTTTGTATTTTTGATTTGAATTCAAATTTCAGGTTTTGAGTTGAAACCTGTTTTTCTGTTTTTTATTAAAATCTGGGTTTTCAAATTTTAAAATCTATAGTTATAGGTTTTAAATAAGGTTTAGGTTTAAAATTTAATTCAGGTTTGAATTTCTAATTTGAATTTAAATTCCAGTTTTTTTAAATGAAATAAAAGTTTAAATTTTAACTTAATTAACTATTTTATTTTGGGTAAAATAGTTGAAACTTTTAATAATGAAGTTTTTAAAATATGAAGCAAGATTTAAAGATAAATTTTAAAACTGGAAACCTGAGTTTAAAATGAAGTTCAGTTTCAAAATTAAAAGAAGATTTAAATTTGAAGTTTTAAACTAAAAATGAATTGAAACTTCTAAAATTTTGAAATAAATTTAACTTCAAATTCTTTGATTTCATTTTTAAGTCAAACTTTTGTTTTGACTTGTAAATTTTAAAAGTTTTGAATTTATTTAAAACTTTGATAAGTTTTAAAATTATTCTATTTTAAACTTGAAATTTAAATTAAAATTTAAAGGTAATTTCAAAAGTACTTTGTTTTGAATCAAATTGTTTTAAACATAATTAAGTTATGTTTATTTTGAAAATTTGATTAAGATTTATGTTTTAGAATTAATTAATAAGGTAATTAAGATTTGTTAATTTATTCAATTAATTAATTAAATTTAGAATTAATAATTGATTAATGATTAATCAATTTAAAATTAAGATCATTAGTTAAGTTATTAATTAACGATGAATGAATATTAATTCTGTAATTAAGTTTTTAATTAAGGTTAATTAATTTAATAATTAACTTTAATTAATGAATGATTAAAGACATTTTAATTTGTAATTAATTTAAGTTAATTACCTTATAAAATAATTTAAGGATGGTTAATGAAGGTCATTAACCAGGATTATTTAACAATTAATTAATATGGTTAATTTTTATAATTAATTAGATTAATTAATTTAATAATAATCAATTATGAATGGTTTGAGTATAATTACTTGATAAAGTAATTAAGAAATTAATTACTTAATGTAATTAATTTAATTTAATGATATTGTTTAATTTAATTAATTTAGTTTAATTAATTTTAAACACTTGAGATTTAAAGATAATTACTTTATGTAATGAAAGTTTTGGAAATTACTTAGTTAAGTAATTAATTAATAATTGCATGATTGTAATTAAGTGGAGATGTTTAAGTATGAGATAATTTGGATTAATTATTTAGTAATTAATCAAAGGATTAATTAAGAAATTAACTTAAGGATAATTAATTTGGTTTAATATAGTAATTAAGTTAGTTAATTACTTAGGGTAATTAATAATTAAGGATCATTAATTATTTAATTAATGATGTAATTAAAGTTGATTAATTATGATTAATTGATCAATAATAGGTAATTAAAGGTAATTAATTAATGTAATTAATTAAGGATTAATGTAATTAATTACGATTAATTAATTAATTAATTGAGTAATTAAAGGTTAATTACTGTTTTGTTTGAAGTTAATTAATTTTTGTGAAATTAATTAAGAATAATTACATGAATGTAATTAAAGATAATTAATCAAGAGTGATTAATTTAGGTAATTAATAATAAATGATTAATTGATTGTAATCAGTTAAATGATTGGATAAGCAAGGTTTATATAGATGAAGTAATTAATTTAATTTATTTTAAATTAATTAAGATGGGTAAATAATTTAATTCATTTTAAATTAATTAGAGATTGGAGATAATTAATTTAATTCATTTTAAATTAATTATATTGTGATAAGTAAATCATTGCTTATGTATGAATGGATGTCATTGATTGACTTGGATGTTTTGAAATCTCAGTAATGAGATAAATGATATTGTGTGGTATGGATGTTTGGTTGTATTGTGATGATACTATAGGTTATCTATTGTGATGGTATTATATGGAATATCTATGTGATATTGATAATGTGAATTACCTGTTATGTGATAATGATTGATTATCAGTTATGATTTATGAATTATCTATCTGTGTATATAGATACTGTATTGAATTGTTTTAAACCTTTAAAACAACTTGGACCTTAAAAGACACGCTTTGGTTTTCGATGAGACTGGGATCGGGTTTCCATATTTGGATATCCGAAAACCACATCGATTCCAAATAACGTTAGGTCGTGAATCAAAGTGGAGCTTTGTGAAGACTCGAGGTGTAAGGACTATGAGTCAGTATACTCTGTGGGTGATTCCGTAATGAGTTGACGGAATTAGTTCTTATAGATTCGAGATGGTGAATTAGAGTGCAAGGGTTATTGTCGTTAACTCTGAGGGTGATTCCAAAATGAGTGTAACGAAATAATGCCTTCGGTTTCGTTCGAACCCGGAACGAACTTGTATGGATTGAATGCTTTTAGAACATCGTCAGGTGGACGATGAGCATTCTAAGTGATATGTCCTATAAAGGTAATCGTAGCCTCAAGCCTCATCAACCGGGAATGGCTAAAACAGGGGAGGTGCAGCAAAGCTTCGTGGGTCGCACGCACTGGAGAGCAAGATTGATCCCTGTCTAGAAGTCCCTTTATATTCGGCTGTGTGGGTGGTTGCTAGCTACAACCATGGGGTTGTCTTGTTCGGAACTATTCAGTAAGGAATGGGTCTGGCTTTGTGTTGCAGGGGGTCGGGAGTGATCCTTGGTACGTTGATCTAGGCCACGTACTGTGACGGGCGGTACCCCAGTAGCCCTGCCATTGTATGGAATCCATAATCCAATAAGTGCCAACGGTTTTGATTGTATTACCCACTTTTGTGGCTAGTAGCTGGAATTTAATGAATGTAACAATTTCGGCTATTTCATATTTATTTAAAAACCCTAGACACTATTATAATATCATCGGATTTCCTATCAAATGTTTTGGTTAGCGTAAGGTAAAAACTTTTCCATGTTTATGTGTGGGAAGTCTTACGTGATACCTTTCTTTTCAAAGGTTTTTGAAAGTTAAGCAACTTTAACCTGTTACTCGCACCAGGCCCATGTCTGACCCGGAGTTTATTTTTGTTTTTCATAAACTCTTGGGTACTCAAATTTTTATGAGTAGTCAAGGGATTTCAGGTTAGGATTCAGGTTAGCTTTGACGAATTGTGGAGGAGCAAATGGAGCAGGAGGCATCTGCGAGTAGATATATATAGTATTCCACTGTGTAGTGTTCTCTAAGTTGTTGTATTGAGTTGTATAACTAGACAGATGTTTATAACTGTCTAGTATGTGTTGTATATCTGTGTACTCTGATAATTGTTGTAAACTATGTAACATTTATGTTATTAATATAATTTATTCGTTCCGCTGTTAGATTCTGATGTTGTTTCTTTCTTCTCTTCTTTCTATTCTCTTTTCTATCCCTTTCTTTCTTAAAGATGATACGATTTTCCAGGAGTGGAAAGTCGGGTCGTCGCAGTTGGTATCAGAGCATTAGGCTGAGTGAATACCTAGGCTCTGAAGTGTGTCTTTCTTAGGGAGCATTAGGCTGAGTGAATACCTAGGCTCTGAAGTGTATCTTTCTTTAGGGAGCATTAGGTTGAGTGAATACCTAGGCTCTGTAGTGGTGTCTTTCTTGAGAGAGCGTATTTATAATTTTTAATATATATATATTTATTTCTACCTATCTGTTGGGTTACCTGTTCAGGTTTTCCAATATAAGTTATAAAGGTGGATGGGATAGTAGTGTGTGTAACGCGACTACCATTGGTTGGTGTTTGAATGTTTGAGGTTGGAAGTGTTTTGTTGAGACTGTAGACCTAATACCGTCTCAAGTGAGTTTTGTAGTGATGAAGAACTTCATTAATCTTTGAAGGAAACCTGCGAAGGTTCGGAGTTTATTTCTGAAGTTGGATGAGTAGTGTTTGGATCTATTGGTTGGTAGAAGTGAGTAATGGTATTTTGAATACCTCAGGAAGTAATAGCTGCGTGATGAGATGCAGTGACTATGGATGTTCCCGAAGATGTTTTGTTTGGAACAAGTTAAGGAAGTGAGTCTGCTTCAGTGTTGTGGCTGTGTTCAGCTGGAGTTTCTGTTGCTTTGAAGTCCGAGTTTCTTGGAGAGCTTTGTTTTGGAATTCTTTGGCATCTGTGGCAGCAGTGCATTTTGGAGTGCTCTCGGTCTTGGCAAAGATCTTTTGGCTTAGCAATTTTCTGGAATGGAGTTCAGTAGCAGTTGAGTGAACCCGTTTCTTGGATGGGTTGGCTAGTTAAGTGTAAGCTGTTCCGTTTGGTTAAGGGAGAACAGTTTTCCCTTGGATTTGGTTTGGGTGGTTCGCAAAAGTGACTTGCGATTGTTTGAGTGTTTCTCTTGGGTTATCTGAGTTTTCTAGATGTATTCAAGAAGTCAGAGTTTTGTTCGCATCTGGTGTTTGAGTTTTCTTACCGACTGGAATTCCAGGAGTCGTACCGGTGGTTCAACTTAACAGTAGAATGGTTTCAAGGAGGTTGAGTTGGTGTAGCAGCTCGGAGTTTTGAAGGAACTTCTGAGTTTCCTTATAGATTTGTTGAATCATATCTCTGGGGTGTGTTGTCCTGTTGTGCTTGCGTTCTTTTTCAGCATTCTCTTCTACTTTGGATCAGAGTTGAGCAGCGGAAGCAGTTTGGAAGTGTATCTGCTTTTCTTTTCCCGGATAGGAGAAGCGAGTTGTTGTCTTCTGATATTGAGGAGTAGAGTTTGAGTTGTTGATCTTGGTTGATCTTGAGGAGATCATTTTGTTGAGTTGATTGGTCTAGTTTGTTTCCAGAAGCATCAACATAGGTTGAGCTGATCAGTTAAGGTTGTAGACAGCCCAGGATTGTCCGAAGAGATTTTGTGGATAAGAATCGGAGGAATTTGGATTCTAAAGATGGAGATTAGTTTTGGATAAGTTTTCTCTAATCAAAAGTGAGTTATAAGTTTGGGTAAGCCTGAGAAGCTAGCTCTGAAGTGTTTTGGATCTTTGCTGTGATCTAGGAGATTAAGCGATTGATCTACAGGATTGAATTGCCAGTTTGGATAACTGGGATTCGATGAGTTTCACGTATCTCTGAGGGAGTACGTGTGTGATCTATCTCTGGTTTTTGAACCAGCAGTTCTGGAGTTTTGGTTGTTGAGTCAGACTCGTTTGTAGTCTGATATCTTGTCTAGTGTTATAGATATAGTTGTATAGGAGCTTTGTAGCTTCATAGTATTGTTTGTTTGGATTCTTTAGAGCAAGTATCCCGGTATATATATATACCTGGGGAAAACTCGATGAAATTTTATCCAGGATTTGTCTGGATAATTAGGTTTGTTTGATTGGTTGAATTGGTTGCTATGGTTGTTAGCATGTGTTGAAATATGCTTGTGTTTAAAATTAAAATTTAATAAGATTTTTAAATTACCTTTGTTTTAAATTTCGAGGACGAAATTCTTTTAACGGGGAAGGATTGTAACATCTCGGAATTTTTAACAATATCAATTTAATAGTCTGTAGTTAAAATTAAATTGATATTGATAATCTATTAATAATTATTCAGATAAATTTAATAATCTTCTTCAATAAATATTTAAATTGGTTATTTTATCTTTTAAATGATATAAATTGATTTCTATTTACAATATAAATATTTGGTTTATATTTTAAATAGATTGGTATTGTTTTAAATTTAGAATAAATTCAACAAATTGGTTTTATGGTTTAATAAAATGAATATTTTGTAAAATGTTTTTAATTTAATAATAAGAGATTTATAAAAGCAATATTAATATTGTATTGACTTTTTAAATAAGTTTTGAATAAGATTTGTAATTTTTATTTCAAATTGAATTTATATTTATAACTTGATTTGAAATTTGTTTGATTTTGAATTTAGTTTGAATTTAAATTCAAAAGTATAAAATCTTTAATTGTTTAAATTTTTTTTTTATATGTATAAGTTTCATTTGTAAACATGTTTTGTTTTCATTTATAAATTCATACACATATTCAAATTTAAATTAAAAACTTAATTTAAGCTAATATAACATACATTTGTAATTAGCACTAATCATTTTAAAGAGAAAACAAGTGTTAAATTCATATGCATTCATATAGACAAGTGTCTAACTTTTGACAAGTGTTAAGATTTAGTTTCAATTTTTCTTTTCTTTTATTTTAGTAAATCTGAAAACCATTTAGTTAAGGTTGCATCTTTATTTCATTCATATTACATTTTCATTTCCTAAATCAAATAAAGATCAAAACTCACTTTCTTCTTATACAAAATCATATCAAACCCTGCATGTAAGAATCTGCACTTCTTCAAAATCTATAAAAATTCAAGTAAACCTGCAAGTTTCAAATATGCATTTCCTCAAAAAACATCAATCTGCATATTCACTTCCTCAAAATCAAATTTAGCCTGCACATGTTTGTTTTCTGGAAAGTCAAAAGCATTTAACCTGAAGCAGTTCTGCATTTCCTCTTCAAATTCAAGATGAGCCTGCACACTGTTTATTCTCTGCATTCTACCTACATGCAAGTATTTTGGGCTGATATTATAAGCATGAGAAACTCAGATTTTAAGCAAAGAGTCAAGCTTGCATTTTTTTTATGTCTTCTGCATAATGGAGAAACAGGGACCTTGCATATTCATTTTTTGCAAATTTATAAAAGGAAGCATACCTGCATATCATATCTCTGCAAATTTTCAAATGATTAACAGGAGCTCTGCATTTGTTTTCTGCATTCATCAAAGGTGAGTAACATTTAAAACCTTAAACTATATTAGGTTGCTTGATTAAATGTTTGAGATAAAAAAATTATGTTTGTGTGCTTATAAATGCCTGCATATATGATGAGTTGAGTGCCTGTTTGCCATTGATGATTATATTCCTCATCTAGATTCCAGACTAATAATATAATTCAAATTTCATGAACTCCACATCTAATCATGATTAGATGCAAATTTTCAAATAAAACATGTAGTATATCCTAATCAAAGTATTAAATTTTATTTTGGATGATAAACTTGTTTCTTGACTCTGGAAACTGTAGGAACATCATTCATCTTCAATTTTAATCAAACCAAATCTAATTAATATAATAATTCAGTAATACAAATCAAAATATAAACTGTAACTTGATTTTTAAATTAAGTATTGAAAATTTTAGGTGTGTGTTTCATCTACAGTTTGTTCTTGAATAAAAATATGAATTGTGCAAATACTTGCAATCTGTGACTTGAGGAATATTAGAACTCTTCTGTGTTATTAAGTAAGGATCATAGATCCTTAGAAAAATCAGAGAAGTGTATTTTAATTAATAGATATGTTACAGTTTGAATTGAAACTTTTAAAACCTAGTTTGAACAGTGGTTAGGAATGGGGGCAGTGTGAAGAGGTGGATTGATCGAGTGTTTTGATTTTTGGTGTGTGGGTAGTTGATGTGTAAGGGAGTTCATGGCCGGAGGGGTGGATTGCCAAATGGTCGGAAGGGCAAGAGATGGCCAATGACAGGTGGAACAGAAACCTGTAATATGTTTTCCAAGTTTGAATTTGGGTGGTGCAGGGAAGCTGTGGGAAAATGGGAAAATGACTCGAAGCAGGTCAATATGAAACTCGAAGTAGGAAGGCTGTAAACTCGAAGTAAATTTGACGTTTCTCGGGTTGAACTAAATGTTCAGGCTTTAGAAAAAAAAAACCCGTTCCTCTGAGTTTTAAAAATCTGTTTTTTTCAAACTTAAAATCTGAAGTTTATGTTTAAAGAAAAGTTTAAGTTTAAAATCAAATTCAAATTGTATTTTTGATTTGGATTCAAGTTTGTATTTTTGATTTGAATTCAAATTTCAGGTTTTGAGTTGAAACATGTTTTTCTGTTTTTTTTAAAATCTGGGTTTTCAAATTTTAAAATCTGTAGTTATAGGTTTTAAATAAGGTTTAGGTTTAAAATTTAATTTAGGTTTGAATTTCTAATTTGAATTTAAATTCCAGTTTTTTTTTAAATGAAATAAAAGTTCAAATTTTAACTTAATTAACTATTTTATTTTGGGTAAAATAGTTGAAACTTTTAATAATGAAGTTTTTAAAATATGAAGCAAGATTTAAAGATAAATTTTAAAACTGGAAACCTGAGTTTAAAATGAAGTTCAGTTTCAAATTTAAAAGAAGATTTAAATTTGAAGTTTTAAACTAAAAATGAATTGAAACTTCTAAAATTTTAAAATAAATTTAGCTACAAATTCTTTGATTTCATTTTTAAGTCAAACTTTTGTTTTGACTTGTAAATTTTAAAAGTTTTGAATTTATTTAAAACTTTGATAAGTTTTAAAATTATTCTATTTTAAACTTGAAATTAAAATTAAAATTTAAAGGTAATTTCAAAAGTAATTTGTTTTGAATCAAATTGTTTTAAACATAATGAAGTTATGTTTATTTTGAAAATTTGATTAAGATTTATGTTTTAGAATTAATTAATAAGGTAATTAAGATTTGTTAATTTAATTAACTAATTAATTAAATTTCGAATTAATAATTGATTAATGATTAATCAATTTAAAATTAAGATCATTAATTAAGTTATTAATTAATGATGAATGAATATTAATTCTATAATTAAGTTTTTAATTAAGGTTAATTAATTTAATAATTAACTTTAATTAATGAATGATTAAAGATATTTTTAATTTGTAATTAATTTAAGTTAATTACCTTATAAAATAATTTAAGGATGGTTAATGAAGGTCATTAACCAGGATTATTTAACAATTAATTAATATGGTTAATTTTTATAATTAATTAGATTAATTAATTTAATAATAATCAATTATGAATGGTTTGAGTATAATTACTTGATAAAGTAATTAAGAAATTAATTACTTAATGTAATTAATTTGATTTAATGAGATTGTTTAATTTAATTAATTTAGTTTAATTAATTTTAAACGCTTGAGATTTAAAGATAATTACTTTATGTAATGAAAGTTTTGGAAATTACTTAGTTAATTAATTAATTAATAATTACATGATTGTAATTAAGTGGAGATGTTTAAGTATGAGATAATTTGGACTAATTATTTAGTAATTAATCAAGGGATTAATAAAGAAATTAATTTAAGGATAATTAATTTGGTTTAATATAGTAATTAAGTTAGTTAATTACTTAGGGTAATTAATAATTAAGGATCATTAATTATTTAATTAATGATGTAATTAAAGTTGATTAATTATGATTAATTAATCAATAATAGGTAATTAAAGGTAATTAATTAATGTAATTAATTAAGGATTAATGTAATTAATTACGATTAATTAATTAATTGAGTAATTAAAGGTTAATTACTGTTTTGTTTGAAGTTAATTAATTTTTATGAAATTAATTAAGAATAATTACATGAATGTAATTAAAGATAATTAATCAAGAGTGATTAATTTAGGTAATTAATAATAAATGATTAATTGATTGTAATCAATTAAATGATTGGATAAGCAAGGTTTATATAGATGAAGTAATTAATTTAATTTATTTTAAATTAATTAAGATGGGTAATTAATTTAGTTCATTTTAAATTAATTAGAGATTGGAGATAATTAATTTAATTCATTTTAAATTAATTATATTGTGATAAGTAAATCATTGCTTATGTATGAATGGATGTCATTGATTGACTTGGATGTTTTGAAATCTCAGTAATGTGATAAATGATATTGTGTGGTATGGATGTTTGGTTGTATTGTGATGATACCATAGGTTATCTATTGTGATGGCATTATATGGAATATCTATGTGATATTGATAATGTGAATTACCTGTTATGTGATAATGATTGATTATCAGTTATGATTTATGAATTATCTATCTGTGTATATAGATATTGTATTGAATTGTTTTAAACCTTTAAAACAACTTGGACCTTAAAAGACACACTTTGGTTTTCGATGAGACCGGGATCGGGTTTCCATATTTGGATATCCGAAAACCACATCGATTCCAAATAACGTTAGGTCGTGAATCAAAGTGGAGCTTTGTGAAGACTCGAGGTGTAAGGACTATGAGTCAGTATACTCTGTGGGTGATTCCGTAATGAGTTGACGGAATTAGTTCTTATAGATTCGAGATGGTGAATTAGAGTGCAAGGGTTATTGTCGTTAACTCTGAGGGTGATTCCAAAATGAGTGTAACGAAATAATCCTTCGGTTTCGTTCGAACCCGGAACGAACTTGTATGGATTGAATGCTTTCAGAACATCGTCAGGTGGATGATGAGCATTCTAAGTGATATGTCCTATAAAGGTAATCGTAGCCTCAAGCCTCATCAACCGGGAATGGCTAAAACAGGGGAGGTGCAACAAAGCTTCGTGGGTCGCACCCACTAGAGAGCAAGATTGATCCCTGTCTAGAAGTCCCTTTATATTCGGCTGTGTGGGTGGTTGCTAGCTACAACCATGGGGTTGTCTTGTTCAGAACTATTCAGTAAGGAATGGGTCCGGCTTTGTGTTGCAGGGGGTCGGGAGTGATCCTCGGTACGTTGATCTAGGCCACGTACTGTGACGGGAGGTACCCTAGTAGCCCTGCCATTGTATGGAATCCAAAATCCAATAAGTGCCAACGGTTTTGATTGTATTACCCACTTTTGTGGCTTGTAGCTGGAATTTAATGAATGTAACAATTTCGGCTATTTCATATTTATTTGAAAACCCTAGACACTATTATAATATCATCGGATTTGCTATCAAATGTTTTGGTTAGCGTAAGGTAAAAACTTTTCCATGTTTATGTGTGGGAAGTCTTACGTGATACCTTTCTTTTCAAAGGTTTTTGAAAGTTAAGCAACTTTAACCTGTTACTCACACCAGACCCATGTCTGACCCGGAGTTTATTTTTGTTTTTCATAAACTCTTGGGTACTCAAATTTTTATGAGTAGTCAAGGGAATTCAGGTTAGGATTCAGGTTAGCTTTGACGAATTATGGAGGAGCAAATGGAGCAGGAGGCTTCTGCGAGTAGATATATATAGTATTCCGCTGTGTAGTGTTCTCTGAGTTGTTGTATTGAGTTGTATAACTAGACAGATGTTTATAACTGTCTAGTATGTGTTGTATATCTGTGTACTCTGATAATTGTTGTAAACTATGTAACATTTATGTTATTAATATAATTTATTCGTTCCGCTGTTAGATTCTGATGTTGTTTCTTTCTTCTCTTCTTTCTATTCTCTTTTCTATCCCTTTCTTTCTTAAAGATTATGCGATTTTCCAGGAGTGGAAAGTCGGGTCGTCGCAGGCAGATGAGTGGATGGTTGGTTGCATCCACTTTGTACTGGAGTCCTGACCTTGTCGATATCTTCTGCTTTGATGCCCTGCCCCCAAGTCAGGTGCATATAGCAGCTGATGAGTGGTTGAATCATGCTCGTCATGATGATACCTCAATGACTTGATCATAGTCCATGAAGGTTGTGTCGCACCCATCCTTAAGCACTTAGTTACCCGCGTCATTTGCAAGTAGTTTAATTCGAGTCCGTCATACTTTGCAACATAAACGTAATTGAAATAATTCAAAAGAGATCAAATTAAATCTCATTTATAAGTGAAGCGGCATTATATGCTCGCTATTGCACTTCGATCCAGCTCTTCATAGTTGGAATTCTAAAGCAAATGGTTTAGTTTGATCAAAGTTCGTGATTGATAGGGGTCGGGGTTTCCCGGCACTTCATTTTATGGGGCTTGATATATTGTTAGAACTATCCTTTCCGGAGCAGCCTTATGGTGTTGGCGTTCATGGAAGCCATCTAAACAAGAGGAGTTTTCTTATCTAGAGTATGGAGTAGGTTCCCTCCTTATCTCTCCAAGTTGATCTTTCATCTGATTATTAACTTAATATTGGCCTAGACATGATGTTGTAGTCGTCGGCAGCAATCCACCAGTTCTCTTATCAAAGTCTAGAAATAAGCTCTTGTAATGAATCCATTTATGGGTATTAGCAGCAACTGGTTGTGGACTTTGGATAAATTTATTAGCTACCAACTTTTTTATTTCCTTCAGCAATATGAGAAGTAGAACTGGTATGTCTAAAAATGATTGACAATGTTCTTTTAGGAATGGGGGAAGACATCTACATTCGATGGCAGTCATCACTCTTGGTGGAAGCCATGCGCAATTCTCAATTCATAAGGTAGTGCCGGGGGTTATATTTCCAAGATACACTAACGTAGTCAGCATGTTGAATTTTCGCTGGAAAATCTGCATGTAAGATGGTTTCAATAAATAGGTCTCGATCGGTAAAGATACTTCTATCAACTCTATGAGGTCCATTTTATGGCTACGGGGTCTTGTAATACTGGTGAATGATGTATGCACGATTGTCCAACGTTCGAGTGGTTGGTAATGCCGATTGGACGACGAGTTGGTTAAAATGGGCTAAAAGATTGGTGATTGTCCCAAACTTTCATCCAGATAGGAGTCCTATATAGGGTATTAAGGAAGTCCTCTTGAGGTTGTATGCCATGCTTTTAGTCATATAAATGTGGAATGATTAAGATGTGGGCATTTGAAGATGGTTCAATGGTAACTAGCTATGCTTTGAAGTGGCAGAGTTGACAGTATAGAGTAGTCGTCATATTAGCCATCGCACCATAATTGTCAGTTTAGAAGTTTAAAAACTAGTCAACTGGGGAAAGTTGGTTTAAAAACTAGTCAACTGGGGAAAGTTGCAGTCCACCTTATAAGCATGATATATTAATCAACTCTAGTTGTTGGCATATTAGCTAGGTTCTCCAGCCTCTTGGAGCACGGTTGAGTAGTATTTCTTTACTGTTTCCTTGATTGCAATTCCACAATTGCTGCTGTAATCCCCAACGCCCGTCCGGTCATGGAACGATCAGGATGTTACTTTATTAAGTTGAGTTTTGAATTCACTATGCGGGTGCTCTGCGCATCGTGTATCCTTTTAGCCTCTTTTTCGAAAATTTAGGTCGTGTACCCGAATTTTTTTTGAAATTTCGTATCGTTCTTAGCAACGTTTAAACGATACGTAGTGTTATCTGAGCATCAATACGAAACACACACGGCTAGATCGATATGAAGTAGGTTCTGATGATCGATACGAAATGCACGTGGCTGGATCGATACGAAGTGTATTTGAGGATCGATACGGAATGCATTCGGCTGGATCGATACGAAGTGGGTTCTGATGATCGATACGAAATGCATGCGGGTGTATCGATACGAAGTGTATCCGAGGATCAATACGAAATGCATGTGGCTAAATCGATACGAAGTGGGTTCTGATGATCGATACGAAATGCATGCGGCTGTATCGATACGAAGTGTATCTGAGGATCGATAGGAAACGGACGGGGATGGATCGATACGAAGTGGGTTCTGATGATCAATACGAAATGCACACGGCTGGATCGATACGAAGTGTATCTGAGGATCGATACGAATGCACGTGGCTGGATCAATACGAAGTGGGTTCTGATGATCGATACAAAATGCACGCGGCTGTATCGATACGAAGTTCAAACGATTTGAAGACTGATCGATACAAAAAGTGATCGATGCGAAAACTAATCGATACGAAAGTCGATCGATACGAATAATGATCGATGCAAAAACTGATCGATACGAAAACTGATCGATACGAAAGTCGAGCGATACGAATAGTGATCAATACGAATGTTGCCATATTTTCTAGATACGAAAATAACTATATTTTTTGGATACGAAAACATGGATATGAAAACAACATATTTTTTGGATACGAAACATGTATACGAAAAGCATCATATTTTTTGGATACAAAAACATGGATACGAAAATCATCATATTTTCATGGATACGAAAATATAGAGACAAAATTCATCATATTTTCTGGATCGAAAATATGGCTACGAAAACCAACATATTTTCATGGATACGAAAGTATGGATACAAAATTCATCATATTTTCTGGATTCGAAAATATGGATATGAAAAACATCATATTTTCATGGATACGAAAATATGATGCAAAATTCATCATATTTTCTAGATTCAAAAATATGGATACGAAAACCATCATATTTTCATGGATACAAAAATATGGATACGAAATTCATCAAATTTACTGGATTCGAAAATATGGATACGAAAATCATCATATTTTCATAGATACGAAAATATGGATACGACATTCATCATATTTTCTGGACTCAAAAATATGGATACGAAAACAATCATATTTTCTGGAAATGAAAATATGGGTACAAAATTCATGATGAATGTAGTTCCTCTTAGATCTGGAGCAATCTGAATAGAATAGAAGGAATCACTGAACGATAGATCTAGATCCTCTCCTTAGATTTTTGCAATCCAATGACGGTAGTAGATCCATAAAGCAGGAGAAAAGCAGGGTTTTCCCAGTGAAAGCACCAAAGTGTTTGTATCAAAATTAGGCACAACACTCTTCGGATGTGTTTGAAGAGATAAAATGAAGAGAATAAATGTAAAATGAAGCAGATCTAACAAACACACCAATAAACATATAAGAAAATTCATAGAAACTCAATGATTTAGAGTGGTTCGGTGTATAGCCTATGTCCACTATGAAATTGATGACTTATTGATATTTTCTTGTGGATTACAACTGATTACAGCGAACTACAATAGTAATTTTCGAGTACAACAGTGGCCTTGAAGTGCAATAATTATTTCGGCAGAGTCTGGACGTCAAAGAGCCAAAAACTCCTTTTTCTGTAGGCCCTGGGGCTCTATTTATAGGTGTAGGAGGCAAACATCTTGCTCAGATCTCGAGAGACTTCTTATGGCATGTGGTTGGTCCCACGCGATCAATTCCAGGCAATTTCGACTCGATCTATGATCGATACGAGCGAATTTAGTATCGATTAAGATTTGCTCCAATTGAGTCGAAATTTGAAAGGAACATTCCTTAGGTCGTATGTAAGCTCCTATGAAAATTTGATAGCATTTGGACTTGTGGATTACGAGTTATGATCGATGAAAATTGGATTTTTTCAGTTCGTGATCGATATGAACGAATTACGTATCGATCAAGGTTTGATCAAATCGAGTCGAAATCTGACAGGAACATTCTCTAGGTTGTACGTAAGCTCATGTGATAATTTCATAGCATTTGGACTTGTAGATCTCAAGTTATGATCGATGCAAGTTTGCGTTTTTCGGTCCGTGATCGATACGAACGATTTTCGTATCGGTCAGGATTTGATCCAATTGAGTCAAAATTTGTCAGGAACATTTTTTAGGTTGTACGTATCCCTGCGTAAATTTGGTGGCATTTGGACTTGTAGATCTCGAGTTATGATCGATGCAACTTTGGATTTCACAACCGTGATCGATCAATATCTTGAGCATACGAACTCCGATTGACTTGAAATTTGAAACGTTGGCGTTCATAGCTTTGCCGGTCCAGTCAAATCAACTGTAGCTTGATCTGGACTCGAACAAAATTTACCGATATCCATAGTTGACCTGTGTATTAACGATCTTCAGGACGAACTATCCTTGGTTTCTTGTCAAGTTCTTAGTGTCATGGCCTTGCCAAAAGACAGGATGACACCTATTGTTAATGATTGAATTTTTTACAATATGTTTCCACAAAATAACTATTTGTATCCCCAATAATTGGATTGATTTTTACCAACAAAATGAGTAATACTACATAGTCCAATTACTCTACTCTTAAATTAGCATCGGGAGAAATTGTTGATTATTTCTTACATTGTTAATACTGCATCATAGATACATGTCCTTAAACATGCAATGCATCCATTTTGCATAATAAAATGCCTATTTGTGTACCATTTTCACAAGATTAGAACAAGCTAATAATGTTGCTAAGATAGTCCTTTCCATAAGAATATGACATTGTAATTTATCGTTGACTAAGTTACCAGCTCATGATACTTTGAAACCTTTCACTTGATACACATAGTAATAATAGAGAAGGATACCCAACTAATATTATATGTCCCTACTGCTACCCAACTAATATTATTTGTCCAATACTTAAGAATATTTTTCCCATTTTGTTTGATATTCAACACTTGGAAAACACTCATTTTTATTCCTTATTTCTTTCCAAAATCATTTACAATTTTATTTGTAAATTCCAACTCGTTTATAAATCCCATAATTCCTTTGTCCATTTCCATTAGTATTTCCAAAGCTATTTTCGCTTATTTAAAATTCCAGTTTCCCTTCTACTTCCCTTGTGAATTTTATTTCACCTTCTGAAGTTTACTTAACTTATACTTGGAAATTTGTTTTAAGTTCCCATAACCCGCTATAAGATCTTTCTTCTAAAATCTTATCCGTTTTTATTAAACTTCGCTTCCCATCTCAAGAGGATTTTATAATTGAATTTACAAAGCCGATTATAAAATTAGGACTTATTTCAATAAATATTAAGTACTATAATAGCTAACTTTTGGAGTATTCTAAATTCAAATAATAGTTTAAAATTATATAGTATAGTAGATTTTAAAAATTCCTTTTCAACAATTTCTATTTACTCAACAAATGTTTATTTTAGCAAATCCAATATTCACCAATTCGATTCATAAATTCCTCTTCATTTTTATCACATCGAATATATTCCACTATTTCTTTTCAAAACAATTTCCATTTCCCGATATAAGTTCACACCATTAACTTATATTCCCCACATATCCACTGATATCATTCCTTCTTATTTATAAACCCTGTTTATATATTTATAAAACTCCCTTGAGCTTTTCTTATATTTACAAAACAATTTATATTTAGAAATCCATATTATAATTTATCTCTTAATAAATTTCCATTTTATCCAAATCTATTTATTGATTCCAATATCTCTTCAAGCATATAATTTAATTTCAAATCTCTACTTAAACAAATGTTCAAATAGTTAAGTATAACCTCGGTTAATTAACATATTTTTATTCTACTTAGTTCCCAAATTTTCAATATAAATAATTTGTTTCAAATTTCCTTTTAAATTCCTCCAATTTTGTTATTTATGATATTTAAAAATACCAATTCAGTTTCCATACTATGTAACATTTACTAATTTAATTCACACACGATCCATATCAATTTATTCATCATATCATATCGACATATATATGAACAATAAATATTTTTGAGGAATCCAGTTAGATCCCTCCAACCCGTTTTTCCCTGCATCCGCAAATGTTACTCAAAAAATAAAATACCAATCCCACTTCGAGGGGGATACCGCGGTATGTAGGGTCATCCGCTAATATTTGGGGTGCATAGGGTCTCATCTGCTACATAATGCGAGAATATCAATCACTCTAATATATAAACTACTATATATATCATCCAATAAATAAATTATAAATTTGCCAATCAAGTCTGGCATCCAACGATTTAAATTTAACATTTCATTTTAACAAGATAATCCAAAAGAGTGAGAAGATCTCACCTTTATTTTTTTTTGCCATCCACTTTAATCTTGACTTGGTTTCACTGTTTTGATCTTGTATAAACATTATACGGTTTAATAATATTCGAAATAATCGGACAATTAATTTTCCATCTAGTAAATTTAATTAACTTATGATTTAATTAAACTAATTTTTCCTTTAAAAATTTCTCAGTAACTAAAATAATTAAATAATTTTATTAAACAAATTAATCTCCATAATACATTATTTTAAAATAAACTCGTTAAGTGAAAATATGTACATTTTTTTTTGAAACTACATATATACTTATAAAAATAATCTATATAGGTTTACGAATCTTATTTTTATATCAAACTTTACAACCTTTCCAAAAATTCTTATATTTATCTTATATATGTATATATTTTATGTTTTTTGCTATATATTTATTTATTGAATTAAAACATAATTATTTTATACCTTTACTGTAATTATATTTTTTCTATTTTTCTGTATATATATATATATATATAAATTGAAAAAATCTATATATATTCCTTACTGTTATAAATTTCTATTTCATACTATATATAAAATATTTATTAAATAAAATAAATTTTAAAATTGGCTATATACCTTATTGCCTTCATCGCATAAGACAACCTCAGGCAAGATTTTGGCCTCCGCTCGCAATTCATTACTCGACTACCTACTTCCTATTGCTATCAGCCATCACCATAGCCAACCGCAACCATCTTTATGCCATAAACGAACCTCTGCGCATCACGCCACACCTCCATACGTCCTCCAGATCGAACGCGCCGCCTGCTCCTCGTCAATCGCAAGCCTAGATTTAGTCGAGACCGAATTTTATTTGATGGATTTTTTTGAACGAACAACCGTGATTCCAAATTGAAGAGCAGGAGAGAAAAAATTGGAACGCACACGATTATGAACAAGGCAGTCGATCTCTTCTCTCTTTTTTTATTTTTTTATTTTACTGAAGTTCGGCCATTAAACCTTTTGAAATGCCCTCATTTGCGATTTCGTGCTTCACTGATACGAGGAAAACAAGGTATGCAATTTTAAAGGGGAAGTTGTCGGCCATGAACAAGGGGACAGGAAAACATAGTTGCGTGTAGCAGATGAGACACAGTAATTTGAAGAGAAAGGATAAAGGTCTGATGGTGAAAGAAAGTAGCCTGATGGGAATACAGATTTGAATGTTGATATATATATATATATATATATATATATATAATATTATTTAAATTTAAATTGTCTCAAAAACGTAGCTTAAAATTTCGAGGCCCTATCAAGGCGTGTCGCTAAGCGTTTATAATACTAAACTCCTATTCCGAACACAATGGAAAGGTTTCGAGTCCTAATTCGATCGTATAGGGAACATAGCTTTTTAGACCCAGTTATTATATTGAATTTGATATAAATTTCAACGCGCTTATACACCGTAGGATCATATGATAACCCCAAATGCTATGAAATTTGAAATCCGATAATAACACAATATTACGGATCCACTGGATCTAGTTTCGTCGAAATCCAAGATTGTGCCTCGGAAGGCTATTTTTAAACGTCCATTTAAATGATATATTTTAAAAACTGAACAAATTACTTCCAAATTCAATTTAAGAAGTTACATTGTCTTCAGTATTATTAATATAAATTCTACAAGCCTTTAAAACATTTTTAACAAGCTTAAACTCCAGATTCACTATTTTAACCAATATTCAATTATAAAATTTCAATAATTAAATTATCACCAATAGGCTATACTTAATTCTAAATTTATTTTAAAATAATAACCAAGTCTTTCGTATCCAGAAATCGATCTATAATTCAATTTTAATATTTAAAACCATTTAAATATTTAAATATTCCAAATCAAAAGTCGAAAAATTCGGGTCGTTATAACTTCATTAAATTTTAATTTAGGATGTTATAAGTAATTAGTACCGAAGAAGTATGAAGTATGCGAGTCTCTTATCTGAATTCAACTACATCATGTTCTTTCAAGATTTGTTGGGTGTCCACACTTTTTGTCATCCAACTAATTTCTATTTTTGTAATAAAAGGTAAGCATACTTTTACCATGTTTAGAATGTCTTTGGGCTTTACATTGATTTAACTAATTGATCTTTCTAGAATGAATAACATGTTGACTGAAACAAATCCAACCATGTTCTCATACGATGTATGTGTGTATAATATTTGCATACATAAGAATTTAATCAAAGACAAACTAGAAACAAATTATTGGTAAATAATAGAGGTTAGATTATTTCTATGATGGAAGTGACTGTATCCAATAACAGAAAAAAGTTTGCGAAAGTTTATGATGTAGTGAATAACAGACATGTATTTATTCTGAATTTATATATGTTCCATGTGCGGGGATGAATTGGATATGTCCCCTTTTGCATCAAAAGTACCTACTATGGTTTTTTTTTTGGCTTTTGGTGCTTGATGTGGAAATTTTGGTGGCGAACAGATCCATGGAATGCTCTATGTTCAAAATCCATGTACCTCTTATATAAAAAGAGAGATTATATTGCAAAGTAATTTTGTTTATGGGCATAGAAATTTCATTGGATTGTACCATGAAAGATGTAGGCCCATGCAATGCTCTATTGTTCAAAATTCTATGCACATCTTATATAAAAAGAGAAGATTATATTGCAAAATTGTGTGGTTTATGGGTAAAGATATTTCGTCTCGATTGTACCATGAAAGACATAGATTGAATGTTCTCTTAGTAATGTATTCGAAACTCAAATACATCAAAGGCACGTGATTTTTTATCAATACAATGATTTTATGCATGTATATTACCATCAAGTATTGATTTTATAAATATTATTTTTATACTTTGTTTTGAATGAAATAATTGGGGAAAATCCATTAGTTGTCAAACAAGTAAATTTATGTTTATCTGTAACATTATTTTAATGTTTATTATTACTTATGGATGTGAGCATGCATACTGTTAATGTTTCTTAATGTAAATAATTGGACACTATTATAATTTTGTACTTTTCCAATTTTCTTTTACATATATTAACATATATTCAGATTTGAAATGGAAGATTGTGTCAGATATAACGAATAATAATACAATAGCACCATAGGTTGTGTTAAAATATCCCTTAAAAAACATTTTTAACTACTTCATCTATAGCTTATTAGTTGTTGATATCGGTCTTGAGTCCGAAAAAGAAAGGAGAAAACAATCAACAAACAAATGGTATATTGCTTGCCATTTACACCCTCATGACAGCTTATGAGCCGTTCGTCTTTCATTTAACCGCTTTGATAAATGTTCCAATTAAAGAAAAAAAATTCCACAATTTATTTATCCCTACAGTGTTAATACAATAATCAAACTTATACACAAAACAAATATATCAAGTAATGTGCACGTTTGCACGTACTATTTTGCACTTAAAAGAAGTTAACTTATGTTTTGCTTTGCATGCGTCCAGCGGATGAGCCTCATATACTGGTTTTTTTAAGAAGAAAGGGATGTGAATATCATCAGGGAGAAATTTTGTGGGTCTGGATATCTTATTGGGCTAGGTGAGTTCTATTAATTTTTTTGTTTTTTTAAAGTTTGGTTTTCATTTTGCTTTTTCTTTTTCTAAATTTAGTTTACTTTAGTTTGGTGAAGTTGTGAAAGCATTCTTATTTTAGTTTTTTTTTGTTTAGTTTTGTATTGCGAAGCGTTTCAGAGAGGAATAATTTGGTTTTGTTTAGTTTGCATTATTATTATTATTATTATTATTATTATTATTATTATTATTATTAGTTTAAGGCCATTTTCCTTTTTGTCTTTTTCATCTTCTCTTCAACAAAAAAGGGTTTCCTTTTTTGTTTTGCTTCTTTTGATTTCATTTATTTTGATTTTCCCCTGTTTTAATTACATCTTTGATATTTAAAAAATGTATATACTTTGCTTTTATCTTCTTTTCAGGTTGTAAAAGCAGAAAAAGCAAAAGATCTACTTTTCAAAAATAAATTGCTTGCTTGCATATATATGAAAAAATTTGCTGCTTTAAAAAATAATTGCTAATAATTCTACACGCCTTGGCATCTGCTTTCATCTCTAGTTTTAATCTGCACTATTGGCTGCTTACATTTGCATTTATATAAAGAAAATTTCAAAATTCCAAAAAAATTCAAAAAAAAAATTTAATTTATAGTTGCATTGTTAATACACATTTAATTTCTATATTGCATTTCATCTTAGAATTTGACTAATAATAACGGTTAGATATCGATGACACTTAATTGTATGTTGACAAGTTGTCTTCTTTGCACAATTTACTTTCTTGGTGTATAGGCTACGGTGGGCAATAACCATTTATAAATATTATGATGATTCGTAAATATTATAGTTTCTTTGAAGGTACTTAAGCCTTCGGCTGCATTGCTATGGTGATTAGTGGTGCACCGATAAATCTTGTCTATTACCTAGTTGAGAACTATCTTATTGAATTAAGACAATGTGTGATTATACAATTTTGGGTTAGGAGCTACTTAGGATAGAGAATTTGTAATTAAACCCTAGCATTCATTTAGTTGCATTAGTTCATACATATTTAAAACCAAAAAAATTCAAAATCCAAAACTAAAAAAAATTATAAATAATTCTTAACTTAGTTTTTAAATCCTTTTCATTTGAAAATTTTCAATCCAAAATTTAAAAATCCAAAAAAACAATTAAGTTAGTTTTTTTCAAAAAGCAAAAATCAAAAAAATTATAAAACCTTTTCAAAAACAAAAAAAAATTGAAAAACCAAAAAAAATAATCGATTCGAAAATCAATTTTCCTTTTTGAAAAATAAGTTCCTTTTGGTAAATATTTTTCCTCTATAAAAAAACCAAAAACATTCTTGAAAAACTCCGAGTTTCTGTTTTCTAATTCATAAGAATTTTACAATAGTTGTGAAAATCAATAAAATCCATATAATTTCACCCCAAATTTTTATGGATATTTTAACTACAACTATACAAACAATTTGAATTTTAAACCGTAAATTTTCAAAATGAAGAAACTAATTCGAATTTTGAAAAAAAAATTCAAAATTATGACCAACCCTCAACTTTTGAAAAAAGAATGAAATCTTTACTTGAAATTTGTATACAGTAAAATCAAGTAATGAATGATTTGTGTAATTCATTTCAAAAAAATCAAAATTTTAATTCACTTCAAAATTCCAATGATTTGATCCATGTCAAAACAATTTCGAAATCCAAAATGAATTTTAAAATCAAAATGGAAATGTGAATCACATTTTAAATAATTTTGACAATGAGAATAGTTTCAATCTTGGTGCAATGGACAATTTTTGTTCTTAACAAATTTAAATTGGAAATTCTCAAATCAATAATCATGAATTTGATTTAGTTGAGCAAATGGAAAAAGATTACGAGGATTTGTTGCGTGAAACCTATAAAAAAAATTGTGAGAAACAAAATCAAATCCCAACTTGTGAAGAATCAAATAATAATCCATCGTTTATTGAAATTGACAATTTTTGTTCTCAACAAGTTCAAATTGAAAATTCTCAAATTAATAATTATAAATTTGATTTTGTTGAACAAAAGGAAGAAATACACAGAAATCACACGGATTTGTTGATTAAAACATACAAAAAATTATGTGAACAATAAAATTAAATCCCAACGTGTGAAGAGTCGAATGAAATCCATCATCCACCGAAATAAACGATTTTCAAATAACAACTTTTGAAATTGTAAATGATATTCTTAATGAATTGGTTTGGATTTCAATTCTTTCGAGGGTGAGAAACTAGATTTAAATTTCAATCTTTATTTTTTCGATTTCAAAAATTTGAATACAACAACTTCGTATTTTGTAAATGATATACGCAATAAAGTTGTTGATAATCCAACAAAGGAAGACAATTTTAACGAACATAATTTTTTTGGACTTTTCAATGACGAGTTGTTGAATTCCAAAAGGGAAAATTTAAATCGCCATATTGATTTTGAAACCATTAATCTAGAGAGTGGATTTATCTTTAAATTGTCTTCAAACTCGCATATTTTTATCAATTTTCTTTTACTAGCATTTCTACAATTTTAGCTAACAACATATAAAAATCTCGGTTTAATATGATTGAATAAATCTAACAATTCCTTTTGGATCAACCTTTAGTCGCCACATACTAGAATTGTACGCCTTGCGCTTGTGATTAATTTTTTATTTAAATTCGATCGGCTATTTTCCAATCTGATGGAAGATTAGTTGGTTCAAACAAGTTTTTGGCGCCGTTGCCAGGGAATTTGATTTGATTTTAATTTCTATGCTTTGAATTATTTTGTTTGATATTTATGTGTTTTCATTTCGTGTTAATTTGCATTTCAAAAAAATCATTGTTGTTTTTTGTGTGAATTTTTGTTTTCAATTTGATTCGTGGTGCTTGTTGTTATTCCATTTGCATTTTCATTTCTAGTTTATAAGAAAAATATGCACACAATTTGATTTGAAAAAGAAAATTTTATTTGGAGTCTTGAGCTAAATGGAATTGGTAGAAAAATATATTGAAAAAGAAAAGGAAGAGAAAGATATGAATAAAAGAGAGGAAATGTGCCCATTGGCCCACCTATATAATTAGAAAAATATTTTCCCTGTTGCACTTCTTGAGTTGTCTAGAATCATCTTCTGGCTAACAAAATCATCGCACGTATACCACATTTTCATACTTCTTTACTTTATAATTTTCAAAATCCAATTGTTTAAACCCTTACCCCCTTCTTTGAAAAATAAAATAAATAGAAATAAATTTCCATAAATCCCTAAATTAAAGTATATACTGTAGGATCGATTTCACTCTAAAAGAGGGGTGAATATGGTGATACTAATAATAATAAAAATTAATGCGGAAATATATATAATAATTGCAACACAGATAATAGCCGAATAATAAAAGAAAAAATAAAACAACACAGATTTACCCAGCTTCGGCAAAACCCTGCCTACGTGCTGCCCCTAAGATTTCTACTTGAAATTAAGTAGTCAAACGCTTATACATGTAAAGTTACGACACCCGCTTTCGACTAACCTAACTCTACGCTTAAAACTCTACCACAGCTCAGCCACTGAGTTGCGAATTCTCGAACTACAAAACCGTAGTTCGTAACCTAGTTAAACACACTATAATTTGAAAAGTTTAAAAGAAATTACAAAATAAAATAGAACAAAAACAAAACCCTTTTTGTATAATTTAAGCCCAATATAAATATAACAGTCCCACTCAATACTTAAATGAAGAGAAGGTCTTCCCGTTTCGTATTTTCGTGGCCGCTCCCTTTATTTCTCGTTCTGGAATTTAGGGTTTTGTTGAGTCCCTTAAAGCCTCAACTTGGAGTCCAAATTTATTATCTTTCGTTCTTAAATTCTCTTTGCGTGCTTCTACTTGCGTCATGGTTGAGTTCGAATTAGACTAGAATTGGTATGTGATTTTAGCTTTAATTTCTCTGTTGATTGCTTTGGTTCGAACTTGATTCGAGTTATTGATTTGGGATTTAATTTGAAACTTGGCTCTGTTATTCTTTTGCTTTAATTAGAATGCTCTTTTGCCGATGATGTTAAGGGAATTTATATAGGGATCGAAACCCTAAATTATCGTTCGTAGTTTCAATTTGAATCCTTCAAATAATTATGTTCGGCCATACGTTTTTGTTTAAATGCTTGTGATGTGTTCTGACTATTTCAATTCGTATATTGCTTGAATTTCTTTGAGTCGGTTCCATTATTTGTTCCTTTGATGTAACGACCCGCAAGTTTCGATAATTTAAATTAGTTATTTTAATAAAAATTTTGATTTAGTTTTGGAAGAAATAAAAATTTGGGATTTATTAATGAGATAATAACTAAGATGAAAGGTAATAATGTTAGTTTAAGTTAATTACTAGCAACTTAAATGAAATTCCAATCGATTGAAATATGCAAATGTTATACTTGGTTGTAAATTGAATATAGGAAAACCAATGTAAATATTGAATTAATTAATGAAACAGTATAGTTAATGATAATTTAATAAAATTTGTGTTATGAAAGAAATTGTAACATTTGTTGTGAATAATAAACCTAAATGTGATTAAAAGTCAAAGGGTGACAATTATTAATGGTTACCTATTTATTTAGGCTTTTAAATTAAATTTGAAATCAATTGCAATAAATATAATTTAATATTACGTTATTGTAAATTAAGGTAATAATTCGAATAATGTTAATTTTATTCATAATATGACAATTGGTTGGATAAAAAGAATGAAAATCAAGATTAATCAATTTATTGGAATTTAAATTATAATAATTGGATTAATTGCAACTAAAAGAGATTAAATATCTAAATATTACATTAATGGAAATTAAGATAAATTTGAGAATATCAGTGTAATAAATCATGAACCAATCTTAATTTCATCCATTTGATAAATCTGGATTGAATAATAGGATGAAAGTTCAATTAAATGGAATTATTGGAAGTTAAATTATAATTACTGATTGAAATTTAACATTTAAATCGGTGGAATATTCAATAATAATATGATATGGAAATTTGTTTCAAAGGGTTATAAATTACTAAGTAATCTAAAATGATAGAATTTGTAAATAGTTAAATTTGAATTGAAAATGATTTAATATTAATTTGTTTAATTAACATGAAAATAGCCATTTTGGCCACTATCTCGAATTTCGATGAAACTAGTTTCATTGGATCTATAACGGTGAATTATTGTAGAATTTCAAGTTTCGTAGCGATCGGACTTGTCGTTTGATCATACGGACTCGAAGTGCCTAGAAATCAATTTAATTGAAGTCAATTCAAAGTAAGTTGATTTTAACACGCCTTCTACATATAATGGAATTAGGACTTGAAACCTGTTCCATTGAATTTGAAATCATCAAAAACATCTATTTTGATATATGAGATGATCCATTATCGTTCCGAAGACAGAACGGGCTTTTCGAGTTGTTTATCGTTCAACTTGTAAATCGATATGGTCCATTCATTTCTATTTTTCATCTCTACCTATAAATATTTTGTTATAAACCTAGCTCCTCCTTATTTTCATTTGTCTGCACGTACAATTTCATATGTCCACTTCTTCTTCTCAATGGTAGACAAACAAATTCCCAATTCAAAATTTCAAAACAAAAATCAAAATCCTCAAAAAATTTCGAAAAAAATATATATCGAAGATCACATCGATACGAATCTACATCAAGTTTTCATTTTTGGAAATAATGCTCGAATCATTTGGAAAACTCGGTCAAAGCACAAAATTCGTGAACCTTAAGCGCCAAATTGTGTATTTTTGATTCGGGGATCAATTGACAAAATTGAAATATGGGTATCATAGTGTTTGTCGTTTGCAGTTGTTCTAGGGTGGTCGATCGCCAAACATCAACCGAGGCCACCGGAATTTAAGTTTAAGGGTTTCGAAACCCTAAGGCTTGGCTGGTGGCGGTGCTTGAATGGGGGGACTGGGCTAGGCGGAGGCCAGGTGGGGGTGTGCCTCAATCAGGCGAGTTCGACTGTGTGTGTGGCTGTGGCGCTAATGCCGATGGCGGTGGAACTTCTTGGTCAACGTTGGAGTCATTAGTGTATGTGGCTGAGATTTTGGAGCATGTGGTGCATGTGGCATTCTCCTATTCATTTATATTTTTATTTATTTCTTTTCAAATTTAAATTCCAAACGTTCTAATGTTAATAGCTTCAGCATACAAGGTCCAATTCACAAGCGGTTTATTCCGTTGGGATCATATTGAAATTCCATACCTTTTGACACTAGTTTGGACGAATTCTGAGATTGCTTGAATTTGGACCTTAAGTTGGATTTAAATCGATTTAACTTCAAAGGTGAGTGATTTGACCCACTCACAACTTCTAAAATTTCTTATGTTAGTTAAATTAAATTTATGATGTGATAGGGAATTTATTTATAGCTGTTTCATAATTTTAAATTGCTATTCCAACTAATTTGAATTTATTTTGAATTAAATTGTCATTTACTTTATTATCGAATTTAAATTTCTAGTTAATTTCCTATGTCTAATAGTCTTTTAATTGTTGATACTTATTGATTGATTTGGATGATGATCGTGATGGATGTTTGATTGTTGATATTGGATGAATAGATGTTGTATTTTATATCGTTATAAACTACAAGTTCACTATGGGTTGAAATGACACGTACCCGAATGATCTATAGATTAGGAAAAATCATTATGGATTGAAATGATAGACTCGAGGGATTTTATGGATTTTTATTTAATTTGGGATTGCGGTTTGAAATGACATATAACCGTAAATTTTAAATTGCGGGTTGAAATGAAAAATATCTGTATCACTTGACCCTAGGGTAGAGAATTATATATGGACACTGGATTGGTTAAATTAAATGATTTTAAAATCTTTAATTTTTGAATTTAGTTAAATGATATTTTGAAATAAGAATTCGATTTATATAAATTGGATTATTATTGAAAATCAAGTTTATGTTGAAATTTGAATTGGTTTAAAGGAATTGTATAAAGAAATTAAATTGAAATTTTAACGTTGAATTTGGAGTATAAGTAAAGTTTGTCGAAATTGAGTTATTTAAATTGTTTGAAATATAACTTTGAAATATATTTAAATTGGAATAATTTAAATTAGTATTTCAAACTTGGTTTGGGAAGCGATATCGAATTTAATATTTTATTGAGAAATTGAATTGAAAGATATGAAATTGAGTTTTGGAAATTGAAAATAGCCTAAATGTGTTAGAAGGAAATGAATAGTTTAAATTGATAATAAATTTAAATTCATATTCTTCATATAAACTGTTTTATAAAAAAAATTGTTATGATCCTAAATTTTAAGATTTTCAAATGATTAAACTATTTTAACCTATATTAACTATATTAAATCAATTTAACCTATTTTAAACCATTTAATTTTTTTAAAACTAATTAACCCATTTTAACTTATTTTAAATTTAATTACTCTATTTTAAAGCTATTTAATCTATTTTAATTATACTTAATCTCTTTTAAGTCTATTTAACTATCTTAAATCAATTGAACATTATCTTTAATCTATACTTAAACCACTTTAGAGTATTTAACTATTTATAACTATTTTAACTATTTATAACTATTTAAATTATTTCCTAAAGTTTCAGTTTAAGTAAAGGGGAAGTGTTTATATTCAAATTCATTGATTTAAAAGCAAATATGATGAAATGATGTAATAATCTAAGTTGGGGTTTATATAACATATTTTGAGTAAATATGATGATTTTGAAACGAGGGTTTAACCTATTTTGAAAATATGATTTCGAAAGTGAATATGATTTTGTAAGTGATATGATTTGAATTGAATACGATATTTTGATTTCAACTATGAATTGATTTTGAAAATTTAAAAGAGCTATCCAGTGTGTAATAAGCGATCAGTTATTAAAGAGATCAGAATCGTATATTGTCATACTCTCTGCCAATACCGAAAACCACTTTGACAACTGTGTACGTGGTGCAGATTCCAGAAATGAAGTAGGATGGTTTGGTGAATGATTTCTGTATAAGGTACGACGTGACCCTGACTCCCGTGAGTCAACATGAATGTGACTAAAATAGGAGAAATATTGGGCCAGGTGAGGTCGTTCCTCCAATCGGGCACATTCCTTCGATACTATATTTTGAATTTCTGATTGATTTGGTGGCCACCCATGATTTTGATTTGGGAGTGTGTTTTGAGGTAGGCGGTAGTAGCTGCTATGCGTTACCACTAGTCAGGGAGTGCAATTGGTATATCTACCCTGGCATTGTCTCGAGTGCCATGTTCATATGCCCTAGAGTGCCTTCTACGAGTTTGTTTTGTACCATACCTATGGAGTGCCCTTTGATAGCCCTCCAATTTACTGAGGAATTACGGTACTGTATAGACTATGTGAATATATAAAAATGTGTTAAGGGGGATATGGATAACGCCTTAACGCTATTTTAATACTTTTACTTTACTGTAGATATATTATAATAGTGTATTGTACTACATAGTAGATAATTTAGTAGGTCCTTAGGAGATGGGAATCCCGGACATCTATTAAGTTGTTGCACTCACATTAGACACTGGATATGACATGTCAAACCCCGTAAACATCTCCGATACCGTCACATTCATATTTACAGTTGATTTAACTTACATAAGATCTTTTAGTTCCGACTCGAGTGTTTGTCTTTTCAATTCGCTTGGGTTAGCCTGAGCATTTCAGGGTTGAAGATCTTATTTCTAGAGGACAAAGACGCGGACTTGTACTATGATTATTTATTATATTCCACTACATCATGTTGTTCCACTGCATTTATTTATTTGTTTCTTAATTCATGTTTATGTAACTCTGATTTTTGTGTTGCAAAAGAGTAATCAAATGTATTTATAAAATAGCTTCATTAACTGTTATTTGATTATTATATTTTGTCATTCCGCTGCGAGATTTTTTTTTTATTTCTTTCTCTTTTTCTTATTTACCCCATAAAAATTTGCCCTTTTGAATGGTTTGATTCTGACATGTGTGTTTGCTTAAAACGCCCAAAAAGGTAGGTCGTTACGTTTGATTTCGGCTATTTGAAATTGTAACTATAGTTTTTTGCTATGACTTTGGCATTGAGATAAACCTAACTTGTTGGATTCGTGTTGCATTCTTGCTGGCTTTGACCTATTCTATTTTGATACATATATTCGAATTTCTATGTGTGTGTGTATATATATATATATATATTTCTTTGAACCGTGACTTGATTTTCTCTGCAACTATATTCAGATTTCTACTATAATAACTCTGCACATATAAATTTGGTTCTGGTTTTGTTACAAAGTCTGGTGTAAGTTGCATGTGTGGTTTTATCATATTACAAATGATTCATGTATGTTGGTTTGATGTGGAGTTCCATGTCCAATTTGCTTGCATTGTTTTCACACTTCACGTCTTTGAGCTTCTATTCATTTATGCTGGTGTCTGACCTTGTCTTTGTATACTTATAATCAGCTAACTTTTGATTGAGTCTTGGTTATAATTACATGTGATGTTCATCATGTGTATACATACGTACATATATATATATATATATATATATGTATATGTATATGCGTTTGTGTTCTAAGCATATCGAACTGTTATCTGCATTGCTTTGTCTTATTCAACTTAAGTCTGCCTGCAATGTTGTTTTGCTTGACACTTTCTTTTTGAAAGTGCTCCTGTTCATATTGATACAACGCTTGTATCTGTGTTTTTAGAGTCTGGTTGGTATAGTTGTCTTGTTCATGTAGTCTGCATGGCAATCTGATTCATTGATGATGATGATGATGTCTGGTTACATGTTGCACATGAAATTTTTTTATTCATTAGAAGTTTTGTTGCCTTGTACATTTTGCAGTCTGAACTTGTGATGTGCATTGTTTTCAACATGGAACTTTGTTGCTCTTGATATGTATACATGTGTGCAGTTTGGTTCTGCTTAATAATTCATGTGTACTGTCCTTTGTACATGTTGTAACTAGTTTACCACCTTGTCATGTGAGTATGTTGACCTGAGCAGGTTTGTTGCATTCTTCTGATCTAGTCTGCATTGGCTTCGAGTCTAATTGTGTCTGGTGAACTTTGAGTCTTCTTATTATTATGTGCCATATGAGGTCTATACAAGTCTGGATTGATTGCTGTATTTGGTTGATTTTGCATTTGCTGGTGGTTTGGGTCCATTGATGTTTTGAGCCAGATCTTCATTGTTATGTGGTCTGGTCATATTGAGGTTGTGTTCAAAGTACGGTTTTATATGAGTGCGGTAACCATTTCCTTGATCCGATTTCTTTGTATTGCTTCATGACTTCACTGTAGAGTCTGCTATCATGTGTACACATTGCATTTTTGGTTGAGGCTGGTTTTATATTGGTTTTGTATTCTTGTTGCATGAGAACTTGTACTTGACAATTTTGTGATGTTTATGTATTGCATCTGAGTTGAATCCAGCTAATGGCTCAGGTTTGGCCTTGTGCTCACCTGTCCTTGCAATTTTATCAAGTGTACATCGATGTGCACGACCTCATGGCATGTACAATGATATATTGAGCATGTCACAAGTTGTTCATGTTTGATGAATTCAAAAGAAATGACGATGAACAACCCAAATAACTAAGGAAAATAATATTTTCCAAAACATGCATTTTATTGTACACTACAAAAAATATTTATTTATTCAATTTTACTGCGTTAGTATGTATTTTGCAGATAATTCAGATGCTGGATTCAATGTGGAATATAATTGAAGATAAATATGAGTGAATTAGTAATCTGTAGTGAGGTGAACATTATAAATTGAAACTTGTGATGTAATCGAAATTATAATGTAAATGAAATTGTATATATATAGTGAGAGCTCAAATTTGTACTATTCAAAATTGTAATAAAATATCTATTTGAATAAAATATTTGTTTGAATTTAAATTCTATACTATTTATTTTATTCAATAAATATTTATTTAATTGTGTGAAAAATAAAATAGTGCAATAACAAACAAATTTAAATGAATATATATATATATATATATATACACACACACACACACACGTTTATTACCATCAAACAAAAAATCATATACTAGAATATTCAACAGTCTTCCCTTTTGATGATAACAAACATATATTAAGATTTTGAATGTATTAAATATAGTTGGTCATTGATGAACTCTATTTACTCCCTCTATTTGAATGCTCCCTCTCTACAACAAAGCGCCCCCTTCATACATGCAAAAAAATAAATAAAAATATGCAAATGAACCTAAATGAGAATATGAAAATAACATATTAGAACTTTATTAGACAAAATCTTAACTTTTCTATCCCCCTTTTGTTATTAGCAAAAGAGTAATAGTGTTAGAAAAATAGAGATAAAGTGATAGATATCAATACAACATCAATACCCAATCGAGTGTAAATATTAAATTTCAATAAAAAAATCAAACAAAAATCAAACAAAATCATAAATACTTTATTAGACGCATATTCCACTTTAGAGTGATAGGGATGATGTGGGCATATAAGACCATATAGTTGTGTCTATTTGTGGTATATTCATATCAGGATACTAATCATGCATAATCGTTAGTATTTTTAAATGAGATTAGTAGTATTCCCAATTTTATAAAAAAATGAATTTCAAGCGTCTTCTAACCATACATAATTATGAGGACTTTTAAATGGGATTAGAATCAACCTGTTTATTTAATAATCAATTTTGATATGTGTTCCACACATGCATAACCTTGAGGACTTTTAAATGAGCATGAAAGCACGTATACAAATATTCCAAGTAATTCACCCATGCATAACCATTGGGACTTTTAAATGAGTGTGAATGCTTTGGATATTTTCACTGCTAAAAAAATAAAATAAAAAAAATTAAATATAAATGAATAAACTGTTTAAAATACCACACTTTGACATACTATGTTGGATTTTGATGAGTGATTATCGTTAGAAATATGATAGAAATAGAGATGGTCATGGAATTTTTACCAACAAAAGTTATTATACATCTTGTTTAAATTTTTGAGGAAATGTACCAAATCTTCTATCTTAAGTCATAATATATGATTAATATCGACATTCATCACCTCTTCAATCACTATTTACCTTTTCGATAATCAGTAGGAAGTCAGATTAGTTAACGTAATCATTTAAGATCAAATTCAAAAATAAATATAAAATCAAATTTCTAAAATGTTGTAACGACCCGCAAATCCGTACCCCTTGAGTCAACCCCATTCTCATCAATCAACTAAAGGTGAATAGAAATACGAACCATTAGGGTTAAAGAAGAAGAGGTAGAAGAAGAAAATAACAAAACAACATCGGAATCTAACCATTGCAGCAGAATAAAATATAATAGACAATCACAGATCTTTACAGCAAAAACAAATACTATATCAGTTTATACATGCATCATCAAAGTACATCATCGGAGTTCCACATCAATAACATACAACTGGATACACAGCGGAATAATAATCAAATACGGAAGTACGTATCGCCATCCAGCTCGTCTCCTGAGCTCCACAGCATCATATTCAGTATTCTATAATACTCGGTCTGATCCGAGCATTACAGTTAAATAACACCCGAGTCAGTCTGGAATACCAACGTGAGAAATCACACTCAAATTGATTATTAAAGTTTCAAAAATTCTTTTGAAAATAAAAGCATCTCGTAAGAGCACGCCACGAATAAACATGTCGGTTTTTACCTTACGATAGATAAAACAATTTTGTATTAAAATCCTCTGATATTATAATAGGGTCTATTTACAAATACTTATTAAAATAACCGAAATTGTTACATTCATTAAATTCCAGCTACTAGCCACAATCGTGGGTAATACAAACAAAACTCGTAAAAGGCGCGTAGGGAAAATGGATTTCCAACTAATGACTAGGCACTGGGGTACCACTTGTCACAGTACGTTGTCTAGATCACAGTACCGAGGATCACTCCCGACCCCCTGCAACAAAGGACCGGGACTACCCCTTACTGGATAATCCCGAGTAAGATTACTCCACGGTTGTGATCCGCAACCGCACCACTAAGACGAAATAAAAAGGGACATCTAGACAGGGATGACCTCACCCTGAAGTGGGTGCTACCCACCTAGCCTTGCTGCATAACCCCTGATTTTCAGTCATTCCCGGTTGATGAGGCTTGAGGCTAAGCGTTACCTTTTAGAACATATCCCTTAGAATGCCCATCGCCCACCTGACGATGTTCCGAAAGCATTCATCCATACAAGTCCGTCTCGGGTTCGAACGGAACCGAAGGCACTATTCCAACTACATCCATTTTGGAAATATCCTCAGGATTAATAGCGACTAGCCCTTGCACTTCACTGCACCATCTTCGACTCCGAACTCGTTTTCTCATGAAAACGAACAAACCGGATCGAAATGGTTTTTGAGAAATAAATCCCGACCCCGGTCTCTTCGAAACGATCAACGCATTTGACCAATATTGATAGTTGGTTATTTAACTCTCAATTTATATTCACAAACAACCATCAACCATAAATAATTTCCCAAATTATTTATTAATCCCAAAAATATATTCACACGATATATTCCTATTTTCAACCCCTTTGAAAATAGTTTCAAACCATACTTTTCTCATGAAATAAGTTTCCAAATATTTATTTCCACTGAAAACACCAAGTACAAAACTTAAGATTGTAAAAATAATTTAAAAACACTGTATTGTAAAATTTGCTTTAACATTTAAATTTAGAAGAACTACTTTAATACTTTATTAAAAATAATACTTTAGAAATATTTAAAATAAGGTTACTTTATAAAGTATAAAACTAGATTTTCTCCTTTAAAACAAAATACTAATCCACCTTTAAATAATTACTACGATAATAGATTCGAAAAATACATACTTTAGAATTTAAACATTTAGAAATAATAAATTTTCTAAAACATGCTTTTTAAAACAACATTAAAACTTTTATCTTATATTTCAAAATTTACTTTGAAAACGTACTTGACTATCCAGGGAAATATACTTCTCTTCACATTCTTTAAAAATAAATCACTATTTATTTTTAAACAAATCTTCCCATTCCTTTAATAAATTACCACGTGAATTTATTCTTCTAAATATCCGCTGATATATTACTTTGCTTTTATAAATCCAGTTTATAAATTTCATAGCCACATTCTTTTTTTTTAAAATCCCGGTTTTGCACACTTAAATCAATTTCCAAATTGATTTCTAATTTACCCCATTTATTTCAAAATCCATGAATTTCAGATTTTATTCCTTAATTATGATTTAAAATACTTTTAACTGAAAATGCCAATTTTAGATTTCTCAAATTACTTCTTTATCCTTTTAAATAAATTTTAAAATTTGAATTTTAAAATAATTCTTTATTCCTTTAATTAATATCACTTAAGTTTACAATTCATTAATTTCTTTTTATTCAAATCCCTTTTTTTTATTCGAAATTATTGATTAGTATTTTCATATCACTTTCCTTCCTTTTCAATTCATTCTTAATTTATTTGCTATAATTATTTTACTTAAAACTCCACTCTTTTATTGTCTTTCCAAAAATCCAACTTAGATATTTTGATAACTCAGTGTACCGAAATATATTCAAGCAAACCATAGCATTCAATATTCCAATATAATTCATCATAGAATATTCCAATATAATTCATCATAGAATATAACGCGTGTCCTAGAACCTGTTAGAAGAGAAAGGAAACGTGTAGTATGCCTTGTAACACATAATTGATTTTGAAAAACAACATGAATATATTATTTTAAGTTTAATTTTAAATTTAAATCGTCCCGATTAACATAGCCTAAAATCACGAACTCCTATCGAGGCATGCCGCTAGGCGTTTATAACAGTATATGCCTATTCCGAACGCAATGGAAAAGGTTTCGAGGTCTAATTCGATCGTATGGAGAAGATAGCTTTTGGACCAGTAATTATATTGAATTTTCGATATAAATTTCAACGTGTTTATATATCGTACGCTCACCCAACAAATCCAATCACTACGAAATTTGAAATCCGATAATAATAAAATATTACGGATCCAATGGAACTAGTTTCGTCGAATTCCGAGACTGTGCTTCGAAAGGCTATTTCTAAGTTCAATTTAAATGATAAAATTTCAAAACCGAACAAATCAGTGTTAAATTCAATTTTACAACTTCTATTATCCTCGGTATTGTCAATATAAATTTTACTAGCCTTTAAATTATTTTTATCAAGCTTAAAACTCCAGATTCAACATTTTACCCAACTTCAAATTATTTAATTCAAAAATTTAATTATCAAATAAATAGTGATACTTGAATTCAAGTTAAAAATTAATTTTAAATATTTAAAATCAATTAAATATTCCGATTTCAAATGCTTAAAATTTTCGGGTCGTCACATTCCTCCCCCCTTAAAAGAATTTCGTCCCCGAAATTACTAGTTAGGAAGAATGGTCCAATACCCGTTTATCCTTCCCAAAACCGAACAATTCCAGACAATTTTCTAGCTTTCCAAACTTATCCATAAATCCCAAACAATATTACTTACTTAACAATTCGAATTATAATTTAAACTCAAATTATAAATTATCAAAATTTTCTCGAAAATTTTCTAACTTCCTAAATTTCCGAAAAATTTCGCCATCGTCTCCTTTAGGCGGCTAGCTCGGTACAACTACATAATACCTCTACGGGCCCCCAGATTTCAAAAGAAAACAAAAGCCAAGTGGCTAGATAAAAAACCCAATCAAATTTCATATAGAAATTTGAACGCATACCTTTTTGTCGAGCAATTCAAATTTATCTTCTGAAATCAAACCAATTTTCCTTTTCTTTTATAATAGCTGTATATCCTACTTATTAATAATATCCAATCAAAACATTCAAAATCATTTTATTGACTTTCTTACAAAATTTCAACATTTATTCATTCGAGGCGTATGCTGTACATATATTTTTATTAAATCTTCACTCAAAAGCTTATTCAATATATTTTCCCTACACTCATATTACGTAAGAATTTCACAATTTCTTTTTAAGTTCGATATAAGTATTTTATACGCTTATTATATTTATTTTCAATTCACCACTTAGTTTTATATCTACTTCTATTCAAATTGGTTCTCCCATTTTCATATGACTTCAATTTACCTTAATTGTGACGCCCCACCTCTATACCCATGCTAGCCAAGAACACTACGGTGTAGTGCTGTCAACTAGCACGGAGAATAAGGCTGTTGAGGAGCGGCCATCAATAGTTAGGCCTTACACTAGTATTGGTTATCTCGATAGGAGTGGTGTATATATATATATATACACTCTTTCATTTTGCATCTCTGATTTATTTTCTCCCATCGACATACCCCAATTCCAGTATAAAACGAACTACGATGGTTCATAATAGTTTAGAACAGTAAATATAAAATATTACACAGATAATATAATGTGGAACACCAATAAAACAGAAAGTCTCATATATACAATAACTGATGTCAGTTACAATACATTTGATACAATATATATGACACGGTACATATAATACAACTACAACAGTCGACTCAGGAAGTTACATATACAAGTACATTAACGTATATAATATACATGAATACATATCTTCCTATACAATTTTCAGACTACTACAAATGACGACGACTACTCCAAAAGATATGAAAGAACTTCATAGCTCTAGCAGCAACCCAAAGCAGAATATCTACAACCTGAAATACTCGGTCTGACCCGAGTATTAGATTCAAAAGAAAATAATACTCGGGTCAGTCTAATTCAAACTCAGTTATTAGTGCACAGAAGCAATAATAATTAAATAATGAATAGACGACAGTAATTAAACCAAATCAGAATGCAATTCAGAATATTGAATTGAAATAAACAAAACAGTTCAAACCACTGAAATATCAATTAAAATATTAATTCAAGTAGGGCTGCAGTACACGCATGCGTGCACTGCCTCGCCACTACGGAATATGGAATACGTAAAAAGATCCATAAGTCGAAGCAAAATAGAATATCATACACGCCATACCGCGTGGCTGCAGTTCACGCTTGCGTGCACTGCCTTGCCACTATAGTGATGTCGTACCCAAAAACTCAATACCGTGTGGCTGCAGTTCACGCTTGCGTGCACTGCCTTGCCACTACAGTGATGATGTACCCAAAAGATCAACGAACCAAAATCAATGAAGGTTCAAATATCAATTCAAATTATCGATACTGTGTGGTTGCAGTGCACGGACGCGTACACTGCCTCGCCACAACAGCATATACAGAAATAGCAACAAGGCACATAGGAATGTCAAAATGATAGTGAAGTGGTCCTAATCCATACAACATGAAGTGGCCAAACCACAAAGATAATCAAAGTGGTCAGGCAGTCCAAAATACAAGGCAATGCCTTGATGCACAGAAAAAGGCAGAAACGAACACAACTCAAAACTTCTTTGTTGATGATGAGGAGAATCCATTGCAGACAACACCTACCATTGAAACAACAATGGGTCATATACATGTAGGCATATAAATGATGCACGACAACTACTAACTGTTATTAAAACAGCAGCTCGCATGAACAAAATAGGTCGATCGACCATCAATGTCACGGCATGAACCAACAGAGAATTCAAGTGAAAACAGAATGGTACAAGTGCAACAAATGAATGTATCAGTCTTGGACAAGACAGTCAAACCAGAGGCTCGAACTCAAGTCAGAGACAACAGAAGCATAGACAAACGAAGGCTGCATAATGATATCCAACATGCTATGCAACCTGAACCATGTACTATAAGTACAAAGACAAAGAAATGCAAGTAGCAGTATGCAATGTCGAGAACAACATCAAGTTCAAATGACATACATGTGAATCAAACTAGCAACAAGACTCAAGTCAGTAAATGCTTCAGTAGAAAAGATGAGTGTGGACTTACACATATATACATACAGGAATGTATGTATACATATGATCAGAACTTCAACCCGACAGTACAAGCTCGAGGCAATTATGAATGCAGTGCAGACTCGAATGGGTAAGTGTACAAGGTTGTGTACAACAAATATACAACTACCAAACTGGGTCAAGCATGTGCAACAGACACAAAGGCCCAATGATCAAGTGCACAAAGCAAATTTCAAGTGAAGGCAAATGAAATCAAGTACACTTGAACTAAATGAAATCTGGACAGAAAACTGAAGTGAAGGCGTGGACTACACTGAAAAGAGTGAATATAGTATTCACATGACCAAGTCAAAACAAAGAAGTAAACTAATCATCAGTGAAAATGTTCCAAACAAATTCACAGCAAAACCCCAGAAATGAAGAACAATTGAATCCATATTAATGTTACACTATAGGCCGAGACAGTAACCAGAAATGCAAGAAGACTGCATCCAGTATACATGAACGACCAAATGAAAGTATCACTTATGATCATGACAGGGAACCAGCATAAGCAAACACATGTTCACATCCATAAATGCATCCGAATTATATGTATAAATTGTTATTAATTTATGTTACTCATTATTCAAACAAATGCACTGCATCATGCATACGAGGCTTGGGCATCAGTGGAACAAAATGTCACAAACTCAAAGAAGATAATGTCACAGTAACCAAGTATGTCACAGTAACCAAGTCCAAATCGAACAGTTCAAACCAGAGTAAAAGAGCAAGTGCAAAGAAAAAATCAATGTCGTGCTATACCAAAATCGAACAACATCAAGGGCCGAAGCCATTGTTAAGGCAAGGCAAAAAGAATCGAATTGAACAAGGTCGATAGTCGAACAACATCAATATCGTAAAATCAAGCAACCCGAGTAAATCACAAAAACACAAGATTTAACTAGCTAGAGTTTAAATTAGATGTGAGTGAATAATTACATCACTCACCTTTGTAAAACGAGACAGCCGAGGGGAGACGAAGCCATGGTCCTCACGAAGACGTTCGAAACCATCAACGTCGGCATCTTCAATTTTGAAAAGCCCTAATCTATGAGTGACGAAGAGGAGGCCGCCATTATTTTCCTTTCGATGGTTTTAGGTTTGCAAACGAACAAATAAGAAAAATGAATAAAAATAAAAAGGGGGATGGGTTATTTGTTTTGAGAATTAACACGGCCCAATAAAAAAAAACATGGACCACTATTAAATTTCGAAGCCCAAAATTCGTTTTAAAAATTTATAAAAGAATTTTAATTCAAATTTAAAAACTTCAAATGGAAATTTGCGTCAATATTAATCGTTTAAATTGTCGATTATAATTGATGCAAAATACAGGGTTGTTACAGACTCCCCTCCTTAAAGAAATTACGTCCTCGCAATCTTAAGGAATAAATAGACAAAATGTAACAACTATAAAAGCATGTCATCATAAAATGACGAAATTTGAAAATAAGAAGTTCACCATATAGAGCATGAAAGAGAAATCTAGAACGTGTTTGCTCGATGAATTCTCTGGATTCCAAAGTGAAATCCATAGGATTTGAGAACCACTAAGCTTTCACTAGAAAAACATCTTTATTTCGAGGGTGCTGCACCCCCGAAGCAATGATGTGAATATAAGGTTGCTCAAGAATAAGGATCGGAAACCCCTAAGGCATCTCCGTAATTGGAGGACGTAGAAAACTTCATGAATAGTAGGAAATTGAGCGGGTACAACGGCGTAGTACCATAAAAATACCAAAGAAATCTCTTAATTTCATAAAAGAAATTCACAAATTCTCAACAACTTTAGTTATCAAATAGATAATCAGAATACAGAAATCACGAAACAGCAATATCTAATTATCGATACGATAATTAGGAATTACCACAACGGTAATCAAATTTCAAATCAGCAAATATTCAATTATCAAAACGATAATCAAATCTTAAATCACAAATATTTAATTATCGCAAACGATAATTAAATCTCAAATATCTAATTATCGCAAGCGATAATTAGAAACAATAAATATCTGATTATCGAAAACGATAAATCAGAAATCACCAACATCCGGTTATCAAAAATGATAATCAGAAATCACAAATCAACGAATATTTAATTATCACAATTGATAATTAAATCTTAAATCGCAAATATTTAATTATCACAAACAATAATTAAATCTCAAATATCTAATTATCACAAGCGATAATTAGAAACAATAAATATCTGATTATCAAAAACGATAAATCAGAAATCACCAACATCCGATTATCAAAAACGATAATCAGAAATCATAAATTTTTCAATTAACGAATCCGGAATTAACCGAAATAGCAAACGCACATGACCCATAACCACGAGTTTTACTAAATCGTTTAATTCACTTCATCGTTTTCTTGAAAGTGCATAATGGTGTATTTTAAAAATAACATTTCACATTCTCAAACGGATAAGTCCGGAATTAAGCGAATCGGTAAAAGAAAGGGGTCATAGTCCTCAATTTTTCTGAAACGTTTAAATCGCTTCCTCATTCTTTTGAAAGTGTAAACTGTAAAACTTCTGAAAACAATTTTCATTTATTTTATATAAAATAATAATAATTTACATTCTCAAACGGACAAGTCCGGAATTAAGCGAATCAGTAAAAGAAAGGGGTCATAGTCCTCGATTTTACTGAAACGTTTAATTCACTTCCTCATTCTTTTGAAAGCGCAAATCGTAAAAATTTTGAAAACAATTTTGATTTATATTTTAAAACAATTTTCAAAACACGTGATTAAAGCAGCAACATCTGTAGCAACTTCGACATACGTCAAAATTTCATCGAAATAATTGGCATCAAAATATAATACCAATGAATTTTCATTCATCAAAAATGTCACAAGAATCCTCTCAAAGATAGGAAGGGGTATCATACCCTAAACTTGTATTCATAACAAGTCAATAACACGCGAATTCACCAATGCACAAAAATTGATAAAACTCATCAATAGAAATCACGAAAATTGGTGAAGCACAAATTCTAGAAATCATCACAAGAAATCCAGAAAACACAAATTCTAGAAATCTACACAAGAAATCCAGATATCACAAAATGAGAGTACGGAAACTGAAATGGGAGTATGGAAACTCGAATGGGAGTATGGAAACTAGAATGGGAGTACGGAAACTCAAATGGGAGTATGACATAGAATAAAAGATATGGCATAACATAAAATATCCATAATGACATACTACTATAAGTATGTAAATAATGATCAACAGGAGATCAACCGATAAGAGGTATGGCACAAATATGAAATATCCATACTGACATACAACTATAAGTATGCAAATAATGATCAACAGGAGATCAACCGATAAGAGATAATCAATATCACAAGAATCTTCTCAAAGATCCAAAGAGGTATCATACCCCAAATTTGTACTCATGACAAATCAATAACATATGAATTCACCAATGCACAAAAATAGGTGAAGCATAAAATTTCCAGAAATCAACATAAGGAATCTAGAAATCACAGAAAAAGGGAAAGAGGCCTATCACATGACGGTCCGAAGACCAAGGGGAGCTACCCTGCATGTGTGAATGGAATCACATAGATTGAGGTCAAGACTAACCAAAAAGCAGAAAGGTATGTGTGAATGGAATCACACAAGTGGTGTCTAGTCTGACCATCAGAACGATCATCATGATCAACGAGGAGTGTCAATTACACTAAGCATGTGTGAATGAAATCACACAGATTGAGGTCAAGACTAACCAAAAAGCAAAAAGGTATGCGTGAGTGGAATCACACAAGTGGTGTCTAGTCTAACCTTGCAATGAAAGAGACATCGCGCAATTGCTAGTCTGATTCATAAAGCGATCATCAAGATCAACGAGAAGTGTCAATTACACTAAGTTAGTGAATATAAAAGTTTAGCTTCATGTCCCATAACCACTTGCTTAACTTAAATATTTACGAACAAACTGTAAATCTTCACTAATAAAATTGTCACAAGAGGTTCAATCGAATAAGTCCAAGAATTAACCGACGAAGCAAACACAAGCGTTTCATACCACTTGTTTTACTAAGCCGTTTAATTAGATTTCTCATCCGAGTGAGGTAAAGGCTTGTATATACTAGTAGATTGAAAAACGGTTTAGGAAAAGAGTTTGATATTGAAAATAGAGTTGAAAACATTTTGATAAAAGAGTTTTGATATTTACTACTAGTATTGAAATCTTTATATTTTTAAAGTGACAAATCACAAAAATGATTGTAGAAACAATCAATCACAAGAATTTCACATACGAAGACGTGAATAGAATCCAAAGAAATCGATACTGAATTCATCGAAAGGTATGTTCACAAAAATCCCGAAGAAAAGGTCATCAAAGTTGCTAATAAATAATAGCAACAAATCGGGAAATAATCAAGAGTTGATTAAATTTGGGAACCAAATCAATTCACTAAAATTCACATTCGAAGACGTGAATAAAATCCAAAGAATTCGATTCCAAAGCATCAAGATAGGAATACCCAAAAATTCCTGAAATAAAAGTCATCAAAGTCGACAAAAGAGATAACAACTAATCGGAAAAGAAGAATCGATTAACAAATGGGATAACGAAGCAAAACGAGCATAAATGCATAAATGACTTCAACAAAAAATAAAAATCAAGTCAATGCCGAAGTCAACAATTAATGGCCATAATAGAGTACAAAACGATTCAACCTCATCATCAAAGGACTCAACGGCAAACCAAGTCAGAGTCTTGGAAATCAAGAATTTAGAAATTTCTCAAAAACAAAGTGACCGAAGTCGAATGGAAATCAAGCCGAGGAAAACATAAAATATCAAGTTCGGAATCGCTGAGATTCGAACAAAAATCAATCATCGGCTAAATCAAATAAAAGCCGAAAACACAAGAATCAAAATCAAATGCATATGAATAAGCATTAGGAATTCATACCTAACAATCAAAGACAATCATATGCAAATATGGGAGATAAAACATCGACAAACAGTTGTAACACATGTACTATCTAAGTTATGTTTTATATTTGTTCTAAACCCCAGGCTCTGATACCAAGCTGGGACACCCCACCTCTATACCCACGCTAGCCAAGAACACTACAGTGTAGTGCTGTCAACTAACACGGAGAATAAGGCTGTTGAGGAGCGGCCATCAATAGTTAGGCCTTACACTAGTATTGGTTATCTCGATAGGAGTGGTATATATATATATATATATATATATATATTCTTTCATTTTGCATCTCTGATTTATTTTCTCCCATCGACATATCCCAGTTCCAGTATAAAACGAACTACGATGGTTCATAATAGTTTAGAACAGTAAATATAAAATATTACACAGATAATATAATGCGGAACACCAATAAAACAGAAAGTCTCATATATACAATAACTGATGTCAGTTACAATACATTTGATACAATACATATGACACGGTACATATGATACGGTACATATGATACAACTACAACAGTCGACTCAGGAAGTTACATATACAAGTACATTAACGTATATAATATACATGAATACATATCTTCCTATACAATTTTACAGACTACTACAAATGACGACGACTACTCCAAAAGATATGAAAGAACTTCATAGCTCTAGCAGCAACCCAAAGCAGAATATCTACAACCTGAAATACTCGGTCTGACCCGAGTATTAGATTCAAAAGAAAATAATACTCGGGTCAGTCTAATTCAAACTCAGTTATTAGTGCACAGAAGCAATAATAATTATATAATGAATAAACGACAGTAATTAAACCAAATCAGAATGCAATTCAGAATATTGAATTGAAATAAACAAAACAGTTCAAACCATTGAAATATCAATTAAAATATTAATTCAAGTAGGGCTGCAGTACACGCACGTGTGTACTGCCTCGCCACTACGGAATATGGAATACGTAAAAAGATCCATAAGTCGAAGCAAAATAGAATATCATACACGCCATACCGCGTGGCTGCAGTTCACGCTTGCGTGCACTGCCTTGCCACTATAGTGATGTCGTACCCAAAAACTCAATACCATGTGGCTACAGTTCACGCTTGCGTGCACTGCCTTGCCACTACAGTGATGATGTACCCAAAAGATCAACGAACCAAAATCAATGAAGGTTCAAATATCAATTCAAATTATCGATACTGTGTGGCTGAAGTGCACGGACGCGTACACTGCCTCGCCACATCAGCATATACAGAAATAGCAACAAGGCACATAGGAATGTCAAAATGATAGTGAAGTGGTCCTAATCCATACAACATGAAGTGGCCAAACCACAAAGATAATCAAAGTGGTCAGGCAGTCCAAAATACAAGGCAATGCCTTGATGCACAGAAAAAGGCAGAAACGAACACAACTCAAAACTTCTTTGTTGATGATGAGGAGAATCCATTGCAGACAACACCTACCATTGAAACAACAATGGGGCATATACATGTAGGCATATAAATGATGCATGACAGCTACTAACTGTTATTAAAACAGCAGCTCGCATGAACAAAATAGGTCGATCGACCATCAATGTCACGGCATGAACCAACAGAGAATTCAAGTGAAAACAGAATGGTACAAGTGCAACAAATGAATATATCAGTCTTGGACAAGACAGTCAAACCAGAGGCTCGAACTCAAGTCAGCGACAACAGAAGCATAGACAAATGAAGGCTGCATAATGATATCCAACATGCTATGCAACCTGAACCATGTACTATAAGTACAAAGACAAAGAAATGCAAGTAGCAGTATGCAATGTCGAGAACAACATCAATTTCAAATGACATACAGGTGAATCAAACTAGAAACAAGACTCAAGTCAGTAAATGCTTCAGTAGAAAAGATGAGTGCGGACATACACATATATACATACAGGAATGTATGTATACATATGATCAGAACTTCAACCCGACAGTACAAGCTCGAGGCAATTATGAATGCAGTGCAGACTCGAATGGGTAAGTGTACAAGGCTGTGTACAACAAATATACAACTACCAAACTGGGTCAAGCATGTGCAACAGACACAAAGGCCCAATGATCAAGTGCACAAAGCAAATTTCAAGTGAAGGCAAATGAAATCAAGTACACTTGAACTAAATGAAATCTGGACAGAAAACTGAAGTGAAGGCGTGGACTACACTGAAAAGAATGAATATAGTATTCACATGACCAAGTCAAAACAAAGAAGTAAACTAATCATCAGTGAAAATGTTCCAAACAAATTCACAGCAAAAACCCAGAAATGAAGAACAATTGAATCCATATTAATGTTACACTATAGGCCGAGACAGTAACCAGAAATGCAAGAAGACTGCATCCAGTATACATGAACGACCAAATGAAAGTATCACTTATGATCATGACAGGGAACCAGCATAAGCAAACACATGTTCACATCCATAAATGCATCCGAATTATATGTATAAATTGTTATTAATTTATGTTACTCATTATTCAAACAAATGCACTGCATCATGCATACGAGACATGGGCATCAGTGGAACAAAATGTCACAAACTCAAAGAAGATAATGTCACAGTAACCAAGTATGTCACAGTAACCAAGTCCAAATCGAACAGTTCAAACCAGAGTAAAAGAGCAAGTGCAAAGCAAAAATCAATGTCGTGCTATACCAAAATCGAACAACATCAAGGGCCGAAGCCACTGTTAAGGCAAGGCAAAAGGAATCGAATTGAACAAGGCCGATAGTCGAACAACATCAATATCGTAAAATCAAGCAACCCGAGTAAATCACAAAAACACAAGATTTAACTGGCTAGAGTTTAAATTAGATGTGAGTGAATAATTACATCACTCACCTTTGTAAAACGAGACAGCCGAGGGGAGACGAAGCCATGGTCCTCACGAAGACGTTCGAAACCATCAACGTCGGCATCTTCAATTTTGAAAAGCCCTAATCTTTGAGTGACGAAGAGGAGGCCACCATTATTTTCCTTTCGGTGGTTTTAGGTTTGCAAACGAACAAATAAGAAAAATGAATAAAAATAAAAAGGAGGATGGGTTATTTGTTTTGAGAATTAACACGGCCCAATAAAAAAACATGGACCACTATTAAATTTCGATGCCCAAAATTCCTTTTAAAAATTTATAAAAGAATTTTAATTCAAATTTAAAAACTTCAAATGGAAATATGCGTCAATATTAATCGTTTAAATTGTCGATTATAATTGATGCAAAATACAGGGTTGTTACATTAATTCTGAATATCGAATTTTATTTTCCCTTTATAACTAATTCATATCATTGTTTTAAATTAGTTTCATTACCTAATTTATTTCAACTTCTAATTTGAAATCGTTTTGTTGCTATGAAAAATTTTCCCAAAATTTTCAAAAAAAATCTAACTCGCAAAATTTTCGAAATTTTTTGGCAGAGTCTCCTTTGTATGGAGGAGCTTTTACAATTTGACAAGTGATATAAATATATATACATCGACCCACACGGTCAGAAAAACAAAAACAGTTCATATTTCCTATTTTTATTGCATAGGCGTACCTTTATTTAGCGTTTTAAGCAAGCGGCTTATTATTTTAGCATCTAGCGTGACCAAAATCCTGCCAAACGGCCTTGGATACCTTTACTTACTCAATTCAAACATATAAGTACTAAAGATATGCAATTTATTAACATTTCACTTACTTTCAATAGCTAAAACATAAATTTCACATATAATGCACGTTATATAATTTCCATAAACACATATAAGGTTCCGACACTTATTACAATTACTTACAACCAATTCTCAAACCATTCCATTCAGTTTAAGTGATTTACAACTTAATCGCCTATATTAATTCATTTTAAACAAAACAAACTCATATTCATTCTAATTGATTTCAAAATCATCCTACTTCACTTCTAATAACTGATAAGATTTTATCTAATCTCGTTTATATCAAACGATCCATTTTCTTATGCAATTTGACAATATTAATGTGAATAAATAATTACTTAGGCTTTATAACCATTTAAATTGATTCCAACTCAATTTACACTTGATTCCATCCTATTTTAATTTATTCACAAACTTTTATTGCATTTTCTTTCATGTTCAAAAGTTTGATTCCAAAACTCGACAACCAAATATATTAAATAACCATCTCATAATTTACGTAAGATATTTATTTTCTTCAAACTATTCCATCCAATAACTTAATTTTATTTTATTCAACCAACTTCTATTTAAATCTTTGATTTGATTTCCTTTGATCAAATCCCAACCATTTTACTGTTTTATTCCATTAGTTTATTCTTTTATCCATTATTAGATTTTAATTCGCATTAACAATTCATTATTGAATTTATTAATAATAAGGTCATTCGATTTATGCATGAATTGGATTTATTCTCATCTCAAATCATTTTTATTTTAATCCATTTCCATACAACTTCAATTCATATTTAATTCACATACAATTCTAAATTGAATTTCAATTTATAACTCAAGCTTCATTTCCAAACTCTATTATCTATTCACAGTTCAATTCCAAGTTAATAATTTCGAGTTCCATATTTCATTAACTAATTTATCCCAAGTTTAGTTTATTTCTCACTTTTAATTCAATATTTGATTTTTATCTCAAAAAAATCACTTTATTACTTAACTTGAATTCAATTCTATTTTATAATTCAAGATTGGATTTTCATTTTGTCCACCAAAATATCAAACAATTGTATTTTGGCCTTTATTTCTCTCTTTTTCTCTCTTATAAGTCATACACTTATATTCCCATACTTCCTTTCATTTTAGCCCAAATATATTCACTTTTCAATCTTTACAAGACACACTTATATTCTTTTCATAAACTCCAACTTTTATAAACCGTCGGAATTTATTTATTCCAATTCAAATTTTTATTTAACTAGTTTCCAGTAAATCTAACTTCTTATCATTCTTTTAATTTCATTTGAATAAGAATTCAATTCTATTTAATATTCTCTATAATCCACTGAATTTAATTCAATTCAATTTTGAAAGCATATATCTCTAAATAAAACTATTCCTTTTCATTTTCAAAAAAATCAAACCCAATTTCGCAAACAATCATTAATCCAAAACATCCAGATAGCAATCTCCCTCTTGGAAACACGAAAATGAACACCGATGATGTCGCGATCATCATCGGAATTATTTTCCAGTGACCGTAAAGAGTTTAATGCTTTTATCTCTTTTAAAACCCTTCAAATATTTTTAAATTCCAAATCTCTCTAGGTTTCAAATCCGATTCAAAATATTTCCCAAATATATATTATTTTTCCCAACCTTTTGAGAATCATTTTCAACTTCAAAGGAATTTAAATTTCCAAACTTTCAAATCTCAAATCCTTTAAATTTATATTCAAAAATTACTTTGGAATTTTATCTTATTTCAACTATTAACCACACTATAATTCACATTTATAGTTTACATTTACAAATCTCATTTGTATATGAATTTGTTTCTTAGTTTATAATTATGATTTTAGTTCCTTATTCAATTATGAATCACATTTACAAATCTTATTTATTTATTCATTTATTCCTTCATCTTTGGTTATTATTTCAATTTCTTATTCAATTTTACACATTAATAATAATAATTTAATATTATCATTCCTAACAACCAAGCATCCATATATACTTATAATAATTTACAAAAAATCATTTCTTTTATATACAAAAACAATTTGGGTAAAATTATTTCATTTACCCTATTTGAAAACTATATTGTGTCGGTTTATCTCATTCAAGAGTTTAGAAATCCCTATCGATGACATGGCGTCCCACACATCGACCAGAATTCATTAACACTCAATCGATAAATCAACACAATATAAAAACAATTTTATATTCACTAACAGATATGCGCTCATATCTATTAATACATTCAAGCTCATTCTAGAGTACTACGGACTCTATTTAATGAGTAATCCCCACCAGAGCCAAGGTCATCACCAACCTAAGCTCTGATACTAAGTATAACGACCCGCAAATCCATACCCCTTGAGTCAACATTATTCTCATCAATCAACTCAAGGTGAACAGAAATACAAACCATTAGGGTTAAAGAAGAAGAGATGGAAGAAGAAATTAAGAAAACAACATCGGAATCTTACCATCGCAGCAGAATAAAATATAATATGCAATCACAGATCTTTACAGCAAAAACAAATACTATACCAGTTTATACATACATCGTCAGAGTACATCATCAGAGTTCCACATCAATAACATACAACTGGATACACAACGGAATAATAATCAAATACAGAAGTACGTATCGCCATCCAGCTCGTCTCCTGAGCTCCACAACATCATATCATGTATTCTATAATACTCGGTCTAACCCGAGCATTATAGTTAAATAACACCCGAGTCAGTATGGAATACCAGCGTGAGAAATCACACTCAAATTGATTATTAAAGTTTCAAAACTCTTTTGAAACTAAAGCATCTCATAAGACCACGCCACAAATAAACTTGTCGGGTTTTTACCTTACGATAGCTAAAACACTTTTATATTAAAATCCTTTGATATTATAATAGGGTCTATTTACAAATACTTATTAAAATAGCCGAAATTGTTACATTCATTAAATTCCAGCGACTAGCCACGGTCGTGGGAAATACAAACAAAACTCGTAAAAGGCACGTAGGGAAAATGGATTTCCACTAATGACTAGGCACCGAGGTACCATCTGTCACAGTACGTGGTCTAGATCACAGTACCGAGGATCACTCCTGACCCCTTGCAACACAAGACCAGGACTACCCCATACTGGATAATCCCGAGTAAGATCAACCCACGGTTGTGATCCACAACCGCACCACTAAGCCGAAATAAAAAAGGGACATCTAGACAGGGATGACCTCACCCAGAAGTGGGTGCTACCCACCTAGCCTTGCTGCATAACCCCGGATTTTCAGTCATTCACGGTTGATGAGGCTTGAGGCTAAGCGTTACCTTTTAGAACATATCCCTTAGAATGCCCATCGTCCACCTGACGATGTTCCGAAAGCATTCATCCATACAAGTCCGTCCCGGGTTCGAACGGAACCGAAGGCACTATTCCAACTACATCCATTTTGGAAATATCCTCAGGATTAGTAGAGACTAGCCCTTGCACATCACTGCTCCATCTTCGACTCCGAACTCGTTTTCCCACGAAAACGTACAAACTGGATCGAAGTGGTTTTCGAGAAATAAATCACGATCCCGGTCTCTTCGAAACGATCAGCGCATTTGGCCAATATTGATAGTCGGTTATTTAACTATCAATTTATATTCACAAACACCCATCAACCATAAATAATTTTCCAAATTATTTATTTATCCCAAAAATATATTCACACGATATATTCCTATTTTCAACTCCTTTGAAAACAGTTTCAAACCATACTTTTCTCATGAAATAAGTTTCCAAATATTTATTTCCACTTAAAACACCAAGTACAAAACTTAAGATTGTAAAAATAATTTAAAAAAACTTATTTGTAAAATATGCTTTAACATTTAAATTTAGAAGAACTACTTTAATACTTTATTAAAAATAGTACATTAGAAATATTTAAAATAAGGTTACTTTATAAAATATAAAACTAGATTGTCTCCTTTAAAACAAAATACTAATCCACCTTTAAATAATTACAACGATAATAGATTTGAAAAATACATACTTTAGAATTTAAACATTTAGAAATAATAAATTTTCTAAAATATGCTTTTTAAAACAACATTAAAACTTTTATCTTATATTTTAAAATTTACTTTGAAAACGTATTTGGCTATCCAGGGAAATATACTTCTCTTCACATTCTTTAAAAATAAATCACTGTTTTTTTTAACAAATCTTCCCATTCCTTTAATAAATTACCATCGTGAATTTATTCTTCCAAATATGCACTAATATATTACTTTGCTTTTATAAACCCAGTTTATAAATATCATAGCCACATTCTTTTTTTTAAAATCCCGGTTTTACACACTTAAATCAATTTCCAAATTGATTTCCAATTTACCCCATTTATTCCAAAATCCATGAATTTCAGATTTTATTCCTTAATTATGATTTAAAATACTTTTAACTGAAAATACTAATTTTAGATTTCTCAAATTACTTATTTATCCTTTTAAATAAATTTTAAACTTTGAATTTTAAAATAATTCTTTATTCCTTCAATTAATATCACTTAAGTTTACAATTCATTAATTTCTATTTATTAAAATCCCCCTTTTTTTACTCGAAATTATTGATTAGCATTTTCATATCACTTTCCTTCCTTTTCAATTCATTCTTAATTTATTTTCTATAATTATTTACTTATAACTCCACTCTTTTATTGTCTTTCCAAAAATCCAACTTATATATTTTGATAACTCAATGTACCGAAATATATATTCAAGCAAACCATAGCATTCAATATTCCAATATAATTCGTCAAAGAATATCAAATAATCACAACAGAGAATATTAAATAATTTAAATAAATGTTGAGGAATCCAGTTGGATCCCTCCAACCTGTTTCCCCGCATCCACAGACGTTAGCACAACATAAAATACCAATTCCACTTCGAGGTGGAATATCGCGGTATATGGGATTAAATATAATATCATCCGCTATTATGCGGCGCATAGGGTCTCATCCGCTATATAATGCCGGAAAATCAATCATTCCAAGATGTATTATATACTATAACATAGCACATCAATTAATTCAACCATTTAACAAATTATTTAAATTTAACTATTTAAATAAAACCAGATGAGTGAGATTAACTCACCTTTGATTTTTGTTTTGCAATCCGACCCAACCTGGCTTGCTTCTATCAGATTTTGACCTTGTATAACAATCATACGATTTGTTAACACTTTGAAATAACTTGAACAATTTATTTCCATTTTATAAATTTAATTAACCAATGATTTTTGTTTTAAACTAATAAATTTTAGTTTTTAAACTAATTTCCTTTTTAAACTACATATACTTAAAATTTTAATTTATCTAAATTCAAAAATCTATTTTTTATATAATTTTCCACGGATTTTAAAATTCCCATATTCTTCTAAAAATAAGCTATATGAATTTCATAAAAATCTTATTTTATCTAAATTCTTCCACCCTTTAAAATTTTCTACTTTCCTTTGCAAGATCTTATCCACACACATATTGTATGTTCATATCCTTATTTATTACCTTTCAAATTAAACAGAAATTTGTACTTACAGTAAAAATCAAACTGTGTATATATTTTTATTAAATCAAACTAGAAAATGAAGAAATCAATAACCGAAGAATCGATCAATACCTTACTGCTTAGAATAGTGCCTAAAGGCGATTCCTAAAAGCCAGCATCGCAAACAAAGTCAATGACACCAACTTCGACATCGGTCTCCACTGTCATCTCCAATCGAGCAAGCCGAGTTCCCAACCTCCAATTGTCGTATGAGAACCCCGAGTCTCCATCCCAAACTTCGCTCGTCAACCCAAGGTCACGGTGAGCCTTCCTCCCTTTGAGCACCGCGCCTCTTCCCCCTCGAGTTCGAATCGAACTCGTATGACGTTCGCGCTTCCTCACCGAACCCTACATCGTCGAAACTTCCCTTTTACTCTTCGATCGAATCGAGTTTCAATTCGGTTTCTCCTGTGGAGTATGCGATTCTAAATAGTGATGGGGATGTCCTGATTTATTTTTATATTGTTTTATTTTATTTTTAACTGGAAAGAGGAAAGAATCGACAACCATTTTTTTCTTTTCTTTTTTTCTTTCTGAACTAAGGTTTCGAACTTAGTTTGACTAACGAGGCTCGGGTTTTTTTATATTATGTGTTTTATTATTATTAACGAACGCGTGTCCTAAAACCTGTTAGTAGAGAAAGGAACGTGTAGTATGCCTTGTAAAAACATAAATGATTTTGAAAAACAACGTGAATATATTATTTTAAATTTGAATTTAAATTTAAATCGTCCCGATTAACATAGCCTAAAATCACAAACTCCTATCGAGGCATGTCGCTAAGCGTTTATAACGTTATACACCTATTCCGAACGCAATGGAAAAGGTTTCGAGGTCTAATTCGATCGTATGGAGAAGATAGCTTTTGGACCAGTTATTATATTGGATTTTCGATATAAATTTCAACGCGTTTATATATCGTACGCTCACACAACAACTCCGATCACTACGAAATTTGAAATCCAATACTAATAAAATATTACGGATCCAATGGAACTGGTTTCGTCGAATTCCGAGACTGTGCCTCGGAAGGCTATTTTTAAATTCAATTTAAACGATAAAACTTCAAAACTGAACAAATCAATATTAAATTCATTTTTACAACTTCTATTATCCTCGGTATTGTGAATATAAATTTTACAAACCGTCAAATTATTTTTAACAGGCTTAAAACTCGAGATTCAACATTTTACCCTACTTCAAATTATTTAATTCAAAATTTTAATTATCAAATAAATAGTGATACTTGAATTCAAGTTAAAAATTAACTTTTAAATATTTAAAATCAATTAAATATTCTGATTTCAAATGCTTAAAAATTCCGGGTCGTCACAAATATCTAATCTGAAACGAAGTTAAAAAAACTATTTTCTAGAATAGGTTTTATAAGAAAAATGTATGCTAATTGAAAATCAATTGAAATGAAAAATATGCAGATATTTTTTCTATAAATGTGATGCAACTAATGAATGTCTCTACATAAAGCACATTCCACTAGTAATTTTTCTACCAGTGTAATCTGTAACAACCCGCATATTTTACGATTATATATTTAAATGTTTTATTTAAATATTGCATCGTTGGTTGAATTTAAAGTCCGAAATGTGGCTTTTTGTAAAAAGTCAAATCCGAAATCGGGACCACTTCCATTGAGTCGAAAATGGCGTTGCAACCTTTTTGAGTGTAAACATCGATATGTTTGGAGTTGATTAGAATTTTGATGTTTTCATTTTGGGCTTTGGGTTTGGGTTTCAGCACATTAACCTAACAAAGAACCAACTCCTCTACAATAACAACTCCCACTTCACTCCTCTTTGTTCATAACATTTCCTAACACTCACAAGCTAAAGGAAAGAATGAGGGAAAAGATTGGAAATTAAAATTCCTAAGCCCTAGTTCTCTTAGGAAATTCAAGTTCTAGTTCTAAAATCAAGGAGAAGCTTTGGTAAACATTCTTTTCATCTTTTCCATCTCAATCTCTCTTCAATTTTCAGAATTTTCTATAACCTAACTTAGGGAAAACTTCACCTTTGATAATAGATTGAAGATTCTAGAGGCGTATTGAAGAGGAATTGGTCTTGCTTTGTTTTAAATCTTCTAATCCCTTGTTTTTGAGTTTAAAGGTGAGTTTTTGAACTCACATTTACATCTATAGCTTTCATTGTTGTTAGGTATAAATTCCAAACATCTATTTCATATTCATTTGCTTTGATTTGAATTGATTTGGTGTGTTTTCCAATTTTGGTGTTTTGAAGTCAAAATCTTTAAAAATCCTATTTTAGATGTTTGGACGTGATATTTGGGGTGTATCGAAGAGCCTTAAGGCTGGGTTGTCGCTTGGCATAAATCCCTATTCTCCATAGCTCGTCCAATCGCTTCCGAATCGATTTGGCCATCAATGGACTGGGCAAACTGTTGCCCAGTCCAGGTAACCAGACATCTGGTTGGTCAAGTCCAGACGTCTGGTTATGGTCCTTGGAGAAAATAAATAAATAAAATAAAATATGCATGGGAAAAGAAAAATGGTCGTGTCCTCGACTAGATGTTTGGTTAGCCTATACAAGACGTCTGAATGCTTTCAGATATGAAAAGTGCAAAGTTAAAATAAAAAAATGGCCGAACCCCTGGTCAAACGTCTGGTCATGCCAGGTCAGATGTATGGTCCTTTGGACTTTTCACTATTTCGTCTATTTTCGAGTGGATTTTCAATTTTTATCGATTTTTGTTGATCCGATTAGTTGTTGTCATTTATTATCGTCTTTGATGGCTTCTTTTATGGATTTTTGGGAATATTCATTTGATGGATTTGATATCGATTTTTATGGTTTTTATTCATGTTGTCGAATGTGGATTTTTTGTGATAGATTGTTTTTACAATCGTTTCTGTGATTTGTCACTTTAAAATACAAAGGTTTTTATACTGATAGTAAATACTTAAACTCTTTCACAAAAAATGATTCCAACACTAATTTTAATACAAAGCTTTTTTTAAAACTATTTTCCAATCTATTATTATATACAAATCTTTACCTCATTCGTATAAGATTTCTAATTAAACGACTTAGCAAAACAAGTGGTATGAAACGCTTGTGTTTACTTCGTCGGTTAATTTTTGGATTTGTTCGATTGAAATCTCATGACAATTTTCGAGTGAAAATCTATAATTATTTGTAAATGTTTAAGTTAAGCCAATGGTTATGGGACATGAAGCTAAACTCATTTATTTACTAGCTTAGTGTAATTTACACTTCTTACTGGTCAATGGTGATCATTTTGAGTTTTAGAGACGTGCGATATGCGATGTCACATAGTCCACAAAGGGGGACTATGGCCTGTTAGGAGGAGTTTGGGGACTATGGCCTGTTAGGAGGAGTTTCAGCTCATAGTCCACAAAGGGGGACTATACCCTGTCAGGAGGAGTTTCGGCTCATAGTCCACAAAGGGGGACTATACCCTTTTAGGAGGAGCTTCGGCTCATTTTTTTGGGATAGTGTCCCATTTGTTATATACTTTTTGGTGATTTTTCATGCTCCCATTTGTTATAGGCCTTTCCCTCCCTTTTTATGCTTTCTGGATTTTCTATTATGGATTTCTAGAATATATGTTTCACCATTTATTGCAGTTTACATTGATATATTCTGTCAACATTATGGTTCGGTGAATAAGCAAAAGAATATGACATTCTTTTGGTGTTTTGAGTAGATTTGAGATATTGTATGATTTTTATTGTTATCATATATTTCTGTTATATCTCTTATCCTCTCTCAATTTATATGATATTTATAGCTAGACTAATCCGTTTATTATTTTTCTTCTTAAATAATACTCGGGTCAGACCGAGTTGTTACAGGTGCTTCCACTTGACTTTTTAGTTGGGGATAGCTTCTGACTTTTGACTAACTACTTTAGCTTGGAAGTTTTACTTTTATACATTCGAGATAGAGACTCCTTGATGTATACTTATCCTTTTGTGATATTACGGATCTTGTTTGACCACTACTTTGTTGTACACTTCTATATGTTATAATCATATATGTTTCTGCCTTAGTGATATGAATATCCGTGACAAATTTTATGTTGTGCTTATTTTATATTTGTTTCCAAGGCCACATGTAACGCCCCACCCCGAGACCCACCTTAGCAAAGAGACTTAACAAATAATTCTGTCTACTAAAGCGGAGAAAAGGGCTGGTTAAGGGCGACCATCTATAATTTTGTCTTAAACATCCATTGAATACGTCGATAAATGCAATATTTTTTCTTTTTGCAACTCAAGTGGATCGACATACCCAGTAAATGCTTAATCCAAAACTATAGGTGGCTAACGGATCTATCAGAACAAAATACAATAACTGAATGTAAATCACATCACAGAACAGTAACCAACATCATATATATACGTATACACTAATATATGTTTAGTATAATACAATATGAATACAATAAAGGTGGTACTCATCCACACCATATACATTGAATCAAATATAATTACAGCAGAGTATGCAGAAGAAAATAAATTGCTAAAGAAAAAGGAGAGCTGATATCCAGCATCAACTTCAAGCTAAGTCCAATAGATGATACCTGAAACAACTCGGTCTGACCCCAGTATAAATACACGGGTCAGTCTAGCTACACAAATCAGTTAATATCGGTAATATGAAGCAGAATAGACATGAAGATACTTCTTCTCGAAAGAGAAGAATGAATTGATAAACTCATAAGCTCAACACTTAAGTAACAAACGCTACTTAAGTGAACAAATACCTCGAAGGAGGTAACTCAAATCAAACACAAGTGCCTCATATCATCGGCGACATCCTAAAATGTCTACATGGTTTCCATGAACCATATTTCCTCAAAAGGCGAAACATTAATAAAAACTCTCGCTAAAATGGAAAATATAAAACATTCTCAAATAGGGTGATCCAAAACTCAATTATAGATGAATCTCCAAATTCAATTATACCTCATCTCATCGGTGTAAATGTATATAAATCTCAATCTCAAGTTGCCAAAATGGCAAAACCCAGAATATCCTGTAAAATCATGAAATTATCAAAACTCATAACTCAAGGAACTCGATAAGAGTTTAAAACATCATAATTGAAATCGCCATATATATAACATCTCATATAGCACTAGGCTATCGATGTAATAAAACATCTTAAAAGGTGAAATCATAATAAAACAGAAAACTCAGAAAATCCGGATTCGCCAAATCCCCGAGTGCAATGCCGAAGCAATGCGGCACATACTAAACTCAGACGGCCGAAGCCTCAGACAAGGTCGCTAACACCTCTCAAAGCAGTTCGTCCTCATGACAAGGTTGCTGACACCTCTCCAAGCCGTTTTGTCAACCCTGACAAGGTCGCTAACACCTCCCAAAGCAATTTGTCCTCATGACTAGGTCGCTGACACCTCTCCAAGCTGTTTTGTCAGCCCTAACAAGGTCGCTAACACCTCGCAAAGCAGTTTGTCCTCATGACTAGGTCGCTAACACCTCTCAAAGCAGTTCTGTTAGGTAAATATCGTTAATGTGTCACAAACTCACGGATAGGAACCCGAAAAGTGTTAAAGTGTGTCCCATACCACACATTCGCACTTAGCGGTTTACCACCCGTTAGTCGATGCCACACTAAAAACATCATAAAAATCAGAAAATTATATCTCTCCTAGTCTCATTGGCGAGTGATAAAGAGACACTATACTCGTCTCGTCTCATCGACAAGTATTAAATGGCATCGTAACTTGTCTCATCTCATCGACAAGTGAAAACATCGTGATGGTTACTCATAAACCATAAATCTCAAAGTAGAAATCTCAAACCATAAAACTCGCCAAATATTGGCCTTCCCAAATAATTCCTAAATATAGGAATTTTAATCTCAAACATCCGCCATAAACTGGCTAAGTAACTCAAAAATCATAACCCGGATAGTTTCGATCGTACAAGTCCGGAATTAACCGAAATAGTAAAAGCACGTATCCCATACCACGTGTTTTACTAAATCGTTTAATTCTCTTTCTTATATGTTCGAATAGTATATAAATGTGTATTTTAAATTTAAAATAATTTATTTGAGAAAATAAGCTTTTAAAACCATTTTCCGAAATCAATTTTGAAGACGATATTTGAAAATTCCCTTATTATGGAGATTAAATAGATTTTATGGATTAAAATAATACTATATAATAATTTCACAAGCCAATTTGTTTTAAAAACACTTTAAAATGCTTTATAAAACCCGTGCACGAAATCTAGAGAGAAAACTCAAGAATTCGGAAAAATACCAAATATGGTGGAAATTATTCTAAATATAAACACCGCTGAAATCAAGCTATGATCACTAGTTCGACGGCAGGTTTGGACCTGAAAACAGAGTCCAAATGACATGAAATTTTGCTGTAATGTAGATTAACAGCCCTACTCTAATCTGCAAAAAGATTGATCCAATTCCGACTTGAAATGAAGATTCAGCGTCGCTTCGAAGTCGGACTAAAACCACTATAAACTGCTATGTAAAAACAGTGCAAATGTTCAACTTCGACGATGAGTTCGAAGGGGCAACTGAACCCAGATCTTCGTGAAGTTTTGTAGGAGCATAGACTAATACTTCTACTACAATTTTCAAAATAACCGTTCAATTCGGACTTGAAACGAAGAAGTGGCGTCGTCTCAAAGTTGGACCGAAACTAGGATTTTCTGTTTATTCAAAACAGCGCAAAGGTCCAACTTCGGCAACGAGATCGTCATAGCTAACCAACCCAGATTTTAATGAAACTATACAAAAGTGTAGATCATCACTTCATCTCTCCAACAAGACCAAGAATGGAAGATTCCGACATCGGACGTGCCCAGGACGGCGTCGCAAAGTCGGGGTTCTGCGTTGAAAACAACGGAAAAAAAGAGACTAAGGCCGATAGCTATGCACTAACAGGCCAGAGACGAAAAACCATAATTTTGACATAGTAAACTTCAAATTCTGGCAAAATGAATAAAATAAATATTGTAGCTTAATTTCTAAGCTTTACGGAATGACCAAGATTATCAAAATCGGTTAGGAAACGAAGAAGTTATGACCAAATTCATTTCAGCTTCAATGACATAGCAAATATTGGATTTGCTCTCGGGTTAGCAGTAGAAAAATTAGATTTTGACATAGCTAACGTCCAAATTACAGAAAATACAAAACATGAAAGTTGTACCACATGAAATATGCTTTCTGGAAAATCCGAAATTACCAAAATCGATTTTGAAACGAAAAAGTTATGATCAAATATGTTTCAGCTTCAATGACAGAGCAAATATTGGAATTGCTCTCAGGTTAGCAGTAGAAAAACTGAATTTTGACATAGCTAACATAAAAATTACAGAAAACACAAAACATAAAAGTTGTTGCACATAAATTAAGCTTTCCGAAACGTCCATAATTATCAAATTCCGACATACAATGAAAAATACGACTAAAACAATTTTCAAATTTAAAGTTCACATTTGCTGTCATTTTAGCCTCGGGATAGCGTCATTAGAAGCAACTTTCGACCATTTAAAGCTCAAAATTTAACAATATACAAAATAAGAAAGTTATAGAAGACAAGCTAAGCTTTTCAGAACATCAAGAATCGTTAAATTTGGATATCACATGAGAAAGATATGCTAAAATTACCAACAATATTAAGCACAGTTTTCCAATGACAGGGCAGTAAGTTAGTATTGGGGTTTTCGATACTCTATTCTCAAAAATGGTGAAAGTGTTTAACATGAAAGTTATCACAATTTCTTCAAGCTTTCCATAACTTCAAACAAAATACAATTCCTATTTAAAACGAAAAAGATATGCCTAATTTACTGACAGTGATTCACAAATGAACATGCAATAAAAATAAAATTGGGATTTCTAACCTTGAAATCTCAATCTATGCTAGAAAATGTGAGTTTTTAACTCACCTTGAATTAGAGATGATCAAATCACAGATCTTTGCTGAAATAAGTAAGTTTTGAGGAGAATAAAGCTTCCAACAACCTGTAGAAAATTAGAACAACACATGCAAAAGGAAATATAAAAAGAATCAGAAAACCCTCTTCTCAAATAAGAATTTTGATGAAATAACAATGTTTTGGAATGAGATTACCTTTTGATTCTCTTTAGATTTGATAATAACAACAATTTATTGAAAAGTATTTGGAGATTTAAAAGCCTATCTTTGAAAAAAAAAAATTGTTTATGCTTCTATTTCCAGGTGAGAAGGAAGAAAGAATGAGATGTAGATTGTAAGTACCAGTTAATTTCTCATTTTTTTTCTTATTTTTGGTTTTAGCCTAATGGGCTTTTGGAACCAAAGACTAAAAGAAATCAAATAGGCCTAAGTTTCAATTCATACTTAAACTAAAGTACATATATTCACACATATGTAATTAACAAAGGCCATTTTCTTTCAAATTTTCCTACAAATAAAATTGAAAACTTACATAAACATGAAATAAATTATTTTACATTATAAAAAGATTAATTAATTTTTTTTAAAATAATAATTATTATTAAAATTCTTTATTTTCACAATAATACACAATTTTCACCAAATAAATGTAAAAGTTTACATTCTTAACTTCTAAAATTCAACAAAAATCATTTTCTTATCTAGAAATATATTTCCCACCATATCCAAACTTTATTTATAGCCAAAACTCACTTTGAAACCAATTTCCATCATTTTACTTAATTAAACACCCTTTAAAAAAAAATTAAATACTTCATTTAAAAATTATTAAAAGAAGTAATTGGAAATAATTAATAAAATTATTGCATTTTCTCCAAATAAAATTACATTTCATTCATTATTAACTCAATCAAACAAAATAAAATTTTCAATCTTTATTTTCACATTTTATTTTCAAAATTCATTTTTTTTCCAAATAAACAGTTTAAATCTCTAATTTATTTTAATTCACCATATTAAATTATAACTTCCGTTATAATTTAACATTTACTGGTAATCTCCAAAACCAAGGTTGTTGCACCACATAGCAATTGTGTAGTTGCTTTAAGTTTGTATTTGATATGTCAGATTTCCTCTTGAATTAATATGTTGCACGTCATACTACCAGACATATCGGTACTCGCACATAGCAATTATAAAGATGGTCGCTCCTCAACAGCCTTATTCTTCGTGCTTATCGACGGCAATAGTGCAGTGTCCTCGGCTAGTGTGAGTTCAGAGGTGGAAGGTCATAGCTTAGTATCAGAGCCAAACTTCGAAACAATGTAGAATAATCTAGCAAGGATCATTGTCCTAAGTCTCTCTTAGGAATCGTGCCTTAGGATTTAATTCAAGTCTTATGACCCATTCTATCCTATTTTCTTTTGTGATGCCTTGTTTTATCAATCAAGTTTGTTTGATATTCATTCTGAGAATAATCTTTTTCCTCTTCTTTCTTAAAGAAGAGAAATGGTCAGACCAGGCCATCCTAGCGCTAGTCAATCTAGTGCTACTCTTCAGGATGGTGTATTCATGTCTGTACAACAGCTTTTGGATCTTGTAAAGAATGCTCAAGCTGCCGGACCTATTCCAGAGCCTACTCGTCCTAAATCCTGGTTTACGCGCTTGTGTAGTGATTATAGCAATTTGGGCTGAAGGCTATTCAAGGGTTCTTAAAGCATTATAGAAGTCCAAGCTTGGCATGCAACATGCGATCGCATGTTTTCTCGCATGAATCGTGTGGATCTACATCGAGTCCAAGTGGCTTCTAGCATGCTCCAGGAGAAAGAATTATATTGGTATGAGCTTTTGATTTCAAAAATTGTTGAATCGGATCTTACTTGGGAGCAATTCTGAGAAAGGTTCGAGTTGAAGTTTGTGTCGAAAACTGAAAAAGTCACTTTAGCTCGACGCTTTATTGACCTTGTTCAGGGTGACTCTTCTATGACAGATTACGTCGCATCTTTTGAGTCTCTCTCTAAATATGGGGTCGAGTATATTAATTCCCTATTGAAGACAAATCAAAGGTTTGTCTATGGGTTTAAGAAGAATCTCAAAAAGCCTTTACTTATGAAACTAAAAGTTTCTTTCGATCAACTTGTTGATATCGCTCTTCGACTTGAAGATGCCGATAAAGAAAGTGATGTTGAAGTAGTGGGTGCCAAGAAGAACTTCAACATCAATAAGAAGAGGCATACCTTTATGAAGTCCAAAAGTCCTAATCCCAACAAGAAAGTGAAGCAAGAAACTTTGGTAGCAAAGATTCCAATCCCTAATTGTGGAAAATGCTATAATTGAGGCTTTAAGGACCGCTATACAAATAAGTATCCAAGGCCTATTTCTTGCCACTATTGCAAAAGTTCGGATCTTATATATCTTCATATCCCAAACTTCAAAGCAAGAAAGAGGGAAAGCTAAATGTTGCGCAAGTCCCTAGTGACACTTTTTTTAGTCAAGGTATTTCTCATTCTACCTTTGATGGTATTATTATGTTTCATGACCATCCTATTAGAGTTCTTGATACAAGTGCATCTCACTCTTTTATATCAAAAGAACTTGTTGATTCTTTGTCTCTAAATGTTGTGGGCTTGATGACTTCATTGAGAATTACAAATCTGGTTGGTGGATCGGCAACACTTAGTTTATTGTAATGATGTTGAAATTATTTTATGTGATTATGCTACCCGTGCTGATTTGCATGTGATGCATTACTCAGGTTTCAGAATGATTTTGGAAATGTATTTTCTTAACCGTTATGAAGCCCACATCCTATGTTCCGAGAGGACTATACATCTTCGACATCCCAATATGCTAAGCAAATTTCTATTGTTCTTAAAGATTTAGATTCCAATTCGATAGCATCCTTATATTCTCTAAATCCATATGATGACGATGACGATGATGACGAAGATGTCATTTCCCTCATTCACGTTGTTTGTGATTTTTTCGATATATTTGAGACCGTTTTAGGATTACAACCTAAGCGAGCAGTTGAGTTCAGAATTAATCAAATTCTTGGAGCTCTACCTATCACTCGTCCTCCTTATCGTATATCCAATAAGGAAAATGAGGAGATGTGTAAAAAATTATCTGAATTGGAAGCAAAACAGTTTATTCGTTCTAGTTCCTCTCCTTAAGGAGCTTCAGTTATCTTTGTGAAGAAATTCGACGGTACACTTAGGCTTTGTGTTGACCAACACAAGCTTAGCGATCTCACCATCAAGAATAGATACCATTTACCTCAGATTGATGATCTATTCGATCAACTTAGTGGTTCTAGAGTCTTTTCACAGTTAGACTTAGCAATCGATTTTTATCATCTTCGTATTATAGAGGATAGCTTTGCTTTGACATCATTCCGACTCTTATGGATCTTATGAATAGCTTGTTATGCCATTTGGTTTAACGAATGCTCCAGCTTATTTTGTTGACCTTATGAATCGAGTTTTCAAAGACTTCCTCGATCAATTTGTTCTTATCTTTATAGATGATATTCTAGTTTATTCTAAAACCGAGGAAGAGCATGAAAAACATATTCAAACTGTGTCGAACTCTTAGGAGCAATCAATCGAAAGAAATTTTTTCTAAGTGCCACTTTTGGCAGTTCCGTGTGAAATTTTTAGGACATATTATTTCTGAATCCGGAATTTGCATGGATCCTTCTAAGATCAAAGCGATTCAAAATTGGAAGAGACAGAGAGTATGATGGAAATTCGTAGCTTTCTTGGATTGGCGGGATATTACCGTCGTTTCATAAAAGACTTTTCTAAAATTTCCATGCTTCTTACTAGTTTGACATAGAAGGGAGTTAAGTACATTTGGTCAGACAAATGTGAAGCTGCTTTTTAGAATTAAAAGAAATCTTTTCCGATGCTCTTATTCTTGTGTTTCTCGAAGGGAACCAAAACTTTATTGTTTATACCGATGCTAGTCGTGTTGGTTTGAGAGTCGTTCTCATGCAAAGGGAACGTATTATTGCTTATGCTTCTAGGCAATTGAAGCCTGCCGAGACTAGATATGCCATTCATGATTTAGATCTCGTGGCCATTGTTTTCGCCCTTAGAATTTGGCATTATTATCTTTTGGGAGAGAAATTTGTTCTCTACACGATCATAAATCTTTGAAGTATTTATTTTCTCAAAAAGAACTTAATTTGCTGCAACAATATTGGCTCGAATTCCTTGCATCTTATGATCTTGATATTCTCTATACTCCCAAAAAGGGAAATCATGTTGCCGGTGCCCTTAGTCGTAAGCAACAAGCGGTTGTTTCCATGATGATATCCGAATGGAATGATCTCGATACTTTTCCACTTGTGAGGTTTAAGACATGAATCTGAATCATGCTCATCTCTTGTTCTATGTAGCCTTAAGGATCACCTATATCTTTTAGACCGCATTCTTGAAGCTCAAAAGCATGATCCCGAATTGACTCATCTTAGCCAAAGTTGTAGGGGTAGGAATATTGATAGTTTGAAAGACTTCGAAATCGATGCTCGTGGGGGCATTCGAAAATTTGGAAGATTTATTGTGCCAAGTATTAGTGATCTTCGTAAAGACATTTTAGAAGATTCTCATCGTTATAAATTTACCATTCATCCTAGTAGTAGTAAAATGTACGTGACATGAGGCGACTTTATTATTGGGATGGGATGAAATCTGATATTGCTAACTCCATTAAGCGTTGCATGACTTGCCAACTTATAAAGGCCGAGCATCAAAGGCCCGGTGGGTTACTGTAACCTTTAGACATTCCCGTTTGGAAGTGGGATCAAATTTCCATGGATTTTATTGACGGTCAACCCCGTTCTCGTTCGAGTCATGACAGTTTATGGGTGATTATAGATAGGCTTACAAAATCCGCCCATTTCATTCCCGTTTGGTCTAATCCGACCATACCTCTTTTGGCCAAACTCTATGTTAAAGAAATTATTAAATTGTATGGAGTTCCTACTTCTATTGCTAACGATCGTGGTCCATTATTTACTAGTGGATTTTGGAAGGATCTTCAAAAAGCTTTGGGAATGAAGCTTAATTTTAGCACCGCTTATCATCCTCAGGCCAATGGACAAACCGAGCATATGAATCAAACTCTTGAAGATCTTCTTCGTGCATGTGTTCTTGATTTTGGTGGAAGTTGGGAAGATCGTGTTTCTCTTGTTAAGTTATCTTATAATAATAGCTTCCAATCTAGTATTGGTACAACACCTTTCGAGGAATTCTACGAAAGGACATGTCGATCTCCTTCGTGTTGGCTTGAAGTCGATGAGAAGTTGGTTTTAGGTCCATATTTTGTTCGTGATGCCACAGAAAAGATTGACCTTATTCATTATAGAATGAAAGAAGCTTAAAGTAGACAAAAATCCTATGCCGATAACCGAAGAAGGAATTTAGAATTTTCTGTGGGAGATTTGGTATTCATTCGTATTTCACCTATGAAGGGTGTTGTGCATTTCAATCGATAGGGAAAATTAGCACCTCGATATATTGGTCCATTTCCCATCACCGAACGCATTGATTTTGTGGTTTATCGCATTTTATTACCGGTTCAATTTTATGCTATTCACAACATTTATCATGTTTCTCAACTATGAAAATGCCATAGAGATTCCGATTCTATTCTTGAGTCCAATGTTATTGAAGAAATTGAAGTTCCACCTAATTTGACTTATGAGCAACATCCTATTCGTATAATTGCTACGGAGGTTAAACGCCATCTAAATAAAGTTGTTTCACTTGTGAAAGTTCGATGGTCCTCAAATCCTAAGGATTGCTCTTGGGAATTAAGAGAATTCATCGAGCGAACACATCCAGACTCACTCTCTCATGCTCTTTAAGGTGAACTTCTCACTTAAAATTTTTCTTTTGTGTTGTATGCCTTTGTGAGGTTGTTACTCTTTATTTTCTTCTTAAGTATTACGAGGACGCAATTTCTTTAAGGAGGAAAATCTGTAACAACCTGAATATTTTACGATTATATATTTAAATCTTTTATTTAAATATAGCATCGTTAGTCGAATTTAAAGTCCGAAATGTGACTTTCTGTAAATGGTCGAATCCGAACTCAAGATCATTTCCATTGATTCGAAAACGGCATTTGGGACCTTTTTGAGTATAAACATCGATATGTTTGGAGTTGATTAGAATTTTGATATTTTCATTTGGGACTTTGGGTTTGGGTTTCAGCACACTAACCTAACAAAGAACCCGAATCCTCTATAATATCAACTCCCACTTTGCTCCTCCTCATTCATTCGTAACATTTCCTAACACTCTCATGCTAAAGGAAAGAATGGGAGAAAAGTTAGGAAATTAAAATTCCTATGTCCTAGTTTTCTTAGGAAATTCAAATTCTAGTTCTAAAATCAAGGAGAAACTTAGATAAGCATCCTCTTCATCATCTCCATCTCAATCACTCTTCAATTTTCAGAATTTCCTATAACCTAACATAGGAAAAACTTCACCTTGTTTTTGAGTTTAAAGGTGAGTTTTCGAACTCACATCTACGTCTATAGCTTTCACCGTTGTTAGGTATGAATTCCTAACATCTATTTCATGTTCATTTGCTTTGATTTGAATTGATTTGGTGAATTTTTCAATTTTGGTGTTTTGAAGTGAAAATCTTTAAAAATCCTATTTTGGATGTTTGGACATGATATTTAGGGTGTATTGAAGAGACTATAAGGCCGGGTTGTCACTTGGCATAAATCCCTAGCCTTCATCGCTCGTCCGATCGCTTCCGAATCGATTTGGCCATCAATGGTCTGGGCAAACTATTCCCCAGTCCAGTGATTAGATGTCTGGTTGGTCATGTCCAGACGTCTGGTTATGGTCCTTGGAGAAAAATAAATAAATAAAATACAATGCTGAATTCTGAATTGATTTTTATGGCTTTAATTCACGTTGTCAAATGTGGATTTTTCATGATAGATTGTTTTTACAATCGTTTCTGTGATTTTTCACTTTAAAATACAAAGGTTTTTATACAAGTAGTAAATATTTAAACTCTTTCACAAAAAATGATTCCAACATTAATTTTAATACAAAGCTTTTTTTAAAACCGTTTTCCAATCTATTAGTATATACAAACCTTTACCTCATTCATATGAGAAATATAATTAAACGAATTAGCAAAACAAGTGGTGTGAAATGCTTGCTTTTACTTCATCGGTTAATTTTTGGACTTTTTCGATTGAAATCTCGTAACAATTTTCGAGTGGAAATCTACAAATTGTTCGTAAATATTTAAGTTAAGCCAGTGGTTATGGGACATGAAGCTAAACTCATATATTTACTAGCTTAGTGTAGTTTACACTTCTTGCTGGTCAGTGGTGATCATTTCGAGTTTTAGACTAGCGATGTGCGATGTCTCATAGTCCACAAAGGGGTACTATACCCTGTTAGGAGGAGTTTCGGACTATACCCTGTTAGGAGGAGTTTCAGGCTATACCCTGTTAGGAGGAGTTTCGACTCATAGTCTACAAAAGTGGACTATACTCTGTTAGGAGGAGTTACGGCTCATAGTCCATAAAGGGGGACTATACCCTATTAGGAGGAGTTTCGGCCCATAGTCCACAAAGGTGGACTATACCCTGTTAGGAGGATCTTCGACTCATTTTTTTGGGATAACGTCCCATTTGCGATACACGTGTCGGTGGCTTTTCATGCTCCTGTTTATGATAGGCCTTTCCCCCCTTTTTTTATGCTTTTTGGATTTCTATTATGGATTTCTGTAATATATGTTTCACCGTTTATTGCAATTTGCATTGATATGTTTTGTCAACATTAAAGGTTTGGTGAATAAGCTAAAGAGTATGACATTCTTTTTGGTGTTTTGAGTAGACTGGAGATATTGTACAATTTTTATTGTTATCATATATTTATGTTATATCTCTTATCCTATCTCATTTTATATGATATTTATAGCTAGAGATCCGTTTATTATTTTTCTTCTTAAATAATACTCGGGTCAGACCGAGGTGTTACAAGTGCTTCCACTTGACTTCTTAGCTATTGCTAGCTTCTGACATTTGGCTAACTACTTTAGCTTAGTAGCTTTTGCTTCTATACATTCGAGATAGAGACTCCTTGATGTATACTTATTCTTTTGTGATGATGTGGATCTTGTTTGACCACTACTTTGCTGTACACTTCTATGTGTTATATTCATACCTTTTTCCGCCTTAGTGATATAAATATCTATGACTGATTTTGTGTTGTGCTTATTTTTTTTTTTTTGAAGGCCACATAGCCACTTTGTAGTAGCTTTGAGTTTGTGTTTGATATGTCAGATTTCCTCTTGAAATAAAATAAACGTCATACTATCAGACATATCGGTACTCGCACAAAGCAATTACACAGATGATCGCTCCTCAACAGCCTTATTCTTCATGCTAGTCGATAGCATTACCCTGTAGTGTCCTTGGCTAGTGTGAGTATAAAGGTGGTGCATCTCATAATCTGCATGTAGATTTCCCTTTGGCACAAGGTAATCATATACCAAATCGTGGAGTGTGCAACAAATACCTTAAACTCATTTTTACAGCTTTTGAAATGTGATTCCTTAAGAATTTGATTGAAAACATTCACATAAACAACTAGTGAACATGGTGCCAGATCTAGAAGCAGTAAGATAAAAAAATATATCCATGTGTATCTTGAGTAATCATCAATAAATACAAGACAGCATCTCCTATCATCTAAACTTGCAATATAGTTAGTCCAAGCAAATCTATATGAAATCTTTCAATGATGAAAAGATGATTGGTCAACATTTTTGCACAAATCAGAATCGACATTTATTTCCTTATCACATAACTGGCTGAATTAAATCAGATTAGGGTGCAGATTTTCACATTCAATATATCGTTCAAGATAAATGTACCGTTATCTATTTTACATTTACGATAATTTTTCGTTGCTACTCATTGTGATTCTACCACCTTTGTACTAGGCTAAGGAACTTTGATTTGTTGCCCATCGTGTCCCTGGAACAGCCAGAATCCGGCTAATATTGTTGTCGTTCATTAGCCACCAACAAACCTACACGAGAAAAGGGTTTTGTGACCTATTTGTTTTTATAGGTACATGGTTGTTAATGACAAAAGATTTTGAAAATTTTGTTTGAGTAGACCCTAGACAATTTATATTTGTTCCTTCTGGCACCCAAGATAGTTTGACTTTAAGGGATTTTATATTCGTGACTTCTGGAATCCAAATTGGTATGGTTTTCATGTATTTGAGTCCATACCAACAATTATTATGATTGTGTCCAGTATTTTCACAAATCGTGCGCTTGGAATTGACTTGATTAATTTTTCTTCTAACTTGTTTAGATTGAGTATGCCTAAATTGTTGTCTAACGGTATTGACAGTTTTTTTGCCTAATAGCATATTTAGCGATCTTTCTCCTTTGGAAAATTTTCCTAAAATTGTAGACAATTGCTGGACTTGTATTTTGAGAGATTCATTTTCATTCAATAGTAAAGTGCACGTTTTAATAGAATTTTCTCCCCTCGTGTTTTTACTTTCTTTCAAAATTAGAATTTCATTTTCAAGTGATTTAATTTTAATTTCTTCTTTCTTAATTTCTTCATCAAGCGATGGACATTTATCACATTTAGGGCTCTTATTTTGATAGTTTTTAACCAATCGATCAAGCTGTTTATTTAATTCTATCAAACTAACTCTTTGTGATTCACTTTTAGCATACTTCTCCCTAAATCTTTCAAAATGGTCGTTTACCTTATGAAAATATATAAGTAATTCCGAATGAGTAAGTTTTGATACCACTCTTAGCTCGTCATCGCCACTGCCAGTTGTTTCTCCTTGTAGACACAGATTACTTTTTCACTCTCACTACCAGAACTTTTATAATCTTCATTAGTTTTATCCAAGTAGATGCAAAACTTCTCCTTTTCGGTTTCTTTGCTTAGCTAAGTCGATTCTGAGGACAATTGGGCTTGTTGTGACCAGGTTTATTGTATTTGTGATAGATGATCTCCTACTCTTTTGCGTTGTTTAATATTTTGACTATTCTACTTTTTAGTTGTTGATTTAGAGCTGGATTTCCATACTTGTGGTTCCACCTTTTGAATTTCTTTATTGTCAATGCCAATTCTACAACACCATCATCATCTTCTTCTTCACTTTCCATTGTTCATTTGAGAGCTATCGATTTCTTTCGAGTATCACCTCCTTCGCGTTCTTTCTTGAATTTCATTTCTAGCTCATAAGTGGTGAGATTTCCAATAAGTCCTTCGACTTTAATCTATTTCAAATCCTTCGATTATTAAATAGCAGTGACTTTGGCTTCAAAATTGCGTGGTAGAGCTCTGAGGATTTTTTGGACTATTTCCAATTCTGTGTATGGTTTTCCAAGAGCTTTTGATTTGTATACGAGATTAAAAAGTCGTCTGTACATCTCTTTGACATTTTCATCCTTCGCCATTGTAAAGTTCTTGTATTTGCTACTAAGCATTGCAAGGCGGGATTCTTTGACGTGGGAAGTTCTTTCGTTAGTCACTTCAAGTGTGTGCCAAATTTCCTGCAAGGTTAGACAATGTGAGGCACATTAAATTCAATTTGATCCAATGAACATATAATAGAATTCATAGCTTTAGCATTAGCATTCTGTAGTTTATTTTCAAGACCTGTCCATCGATCAATTGTTTTTTCAATTTCTTGGTTATATACCACTGTAGTTGGTGCTCTATATCCCGTCTCAACAATATTCCAAGCATCAATGGTTTTCAAAAGAAATTTCATTCTATTTTACAAGTAAGCATATTCACCATTGAACATGGTGGTCGAATTATGGACTGTCCCTCAGCAAAAGCATTATTTAAAGAAGCAATTTAAAAAAATCAAATTTTTAAAAACAAAAATTGGTTTTTGAGAAATCAAAATTTTAAAACAAAAATTGGGTTTTTTTCTTAGTTCCGATACCACTTAGAGGATCGATTTCACCCTAAAGGGAGGGGTGGTGAATAGGGTGATACTAATAATAATAAAAATTAATGCAAAAATTTATATAATAATTACAGCACAAATAATAGCAGAATAATAAAAGCAGAAATAGAGCAACATAGATTTATCCAGTTTCCGAAAAACCCTGCCTACGTGCTGCCTCCAAGGATTCTGTTGGAAATTAAGCAGTCAGACGCTTACACACGTAAACTAGCGACACCTGCTATCGAATAACCTAACTCTACGCTCAAAACCTTGCCACAACTCAGCCACTGAGTTACGAATTCTTGAACTACAAAACCATAGTACGTAAACTAGTTAAATACACCTGAATTTTAAAAGTTTAAAAGAAATTATAAAATAAAATAAAAAACAAAACCCTTTTTATATAATTTAAGCCCAATATAATATATAATCGGCCTACTCAATACTTAAATGAAGAGAAAGTCTTCCCATTTCTTATTTTCATGGCCGCTCCCTTTTGTTTCTCATTCTGGAATTTAGGGTTTTGTTGAATCCCTTGAAGCTGCAACTAGTAGTCCAAATTTGTTATCTTTTGTTCTTCAATTCGCTTCAGTTGCTTCTGGCTACTTCAAGGTCGAGTTCGAATTAGACTAGTGTGATTTTAGCTTTAATTTCTCTGTTGATTGCTTTGGTTCGAACTCGATTCGAGTTATTTATTTGGGATTTAATTTTGAACTTGGCTCTGTGATTTTTTTTGGCTCAAACTCAAACGCTCTTCTATCGATGATGTTAAGGGAATTTATATAGGGATCGAAACCCTACTTAACATTCGTATTTTCAATTTGAATTCTTCAAATAATTTTTTTCAGCCATATGTTTTTGCTTGAATGCTTGTGATATGTTCTGACTATTTCAATTCGTATGTTGCTTGAATTTCTTAGAGTCGGTTCCATTATTTGTTCTGTTGATTTTGGCTATTTGAAAATTGTAACTGTAGTTTATAACTATGGCGTTTAGATAAACTTGACTTGTTGGATTCTTGTTCCATTCTTTCTTGTTTTTACCTGTTCTATTTTGATACATATATTCGAATTTCTACATATACGTGTTTTTTCTTTGAACCGTGACTTGATTTTCTCTACGACTATATTCACGTTGCTATGTTAGTAACTCTGCATATATAAATTTGGTTCTGGTCTTATTACGAAGTATGGTGTAAGTTCCATGTGCGGTTTTGTCATATTACAACTGATTCATGTGTGTTGGTTTGATACAGTGTTCCTTGTTTAGTTTGCTTGCATTATTTTTGGACTTTGAGTCTTTGAGCTTCTATACATTTATGCCGGTGTTTGACCTTGTCTTTGTATATTGGCAGTTAGGTAAATTTTGATTGAGTCTTGGTTCAAGTTACATGTGATGTTCATCATGTGTATGCATATATACATATATGTAAGTATATATGTGTATGTCCTGAGCATATCGAACTGTTGTCTGTATTGCTTTGTCTGATTCAGTTTAAGTCTGCTTGTAGTGTTGTTTTTCTTGACTCTTCCTTTTTGAAAGTGCTCCAATTCATATTGATATAATGCTTTTATCTGTGTCTTTGGAGTCTGGTTGGTGTAGTTGTCTTGTTCATGTTTTCTGCATTGCAATCTGGTTTATTAATGATGATGATGTCTGGTTACATGTTGCACTTGAACATTTTGTATTCATTCAGAGTTTTGTTGCCGTGTACATTTTGCAGTCCGAACTTGTGATGTGCATTGTTTCCAACATGGAACTTTGTTGCTCCTGGTATGTATACATGTGCGCAGTTTGGTTCTGGTTAATAATTCATGTGTACTGCCCATTGTACACGTTGTAACTGGTTCACTACCTTGTCATGTGAGTATGTTGACCTGAGCATGTTTGTTGCTTTCTTTTGACCTGGTCTGCATTGGGTTCGAGTCTAGTTGTGTCTGGGGAACTTTGAATCTTATTGCTTTGTGAGGTCTGTACAAGTCTGGGTTGGTTGTTGTATTTAGTTGATTTTGTTGGTGGTTTGGGTTCATTGATTTGTTGAGCTTGATCTTCATTGTTATTTGGTCTGGTCATATTGTGGTTGTGTTCAAAGTACGCTTTGATATGAGTGCAGTAATCATTTCCTTTAACTCATTCTTTATATTGCTTCTTGATTTCATTGTCGAGTCTATTCTCATGTGTACACATTGAATTTTTGATCGAGGCTTGTTTTATGTTGGTTTTGGATTCTTATTGCGTGAGAACTTGTACTTGACAATTTTGTGATGTTTTTGTATTGCACCTGAGTTGAATCCATCTTATGGCTCGGGTTTGACCTTGTGCTCACCTGTCCCAACAATTTTATCAAGTGTACATCAGTGTGCATGACTTTGTGGCATGTACAGTGATACACTGTGGATGTCACAAGTTGTTCATGTTTGATGAATTCAAAAGAAATGATGACGAACAGCCCAAATAACTAAGGAAAATAATATTTTCAAAAACATGCAATTTATTGTACACTGCAAAAAATATTTCTTTTTCAATTTTATTGTGTTAGTGTTTATTTTGCAGATAATTCAGATGTTGGATTCAATTTGTAATAGAATTGTAGATAAATATGAGTGAATGAGGGATATGTAGTGAAGTGAACATTGTAAATTGAAATTTGTGATGTAATCGTAATTGTAATGTAATTGAAATTGTGTATATATAGTGAGATCTCAAATTTGTACTATTCAAAATTGTAATAAAATATCCGTTGAATAAAATATTTGTTTGAATTTAAATTCTATGTTATTTATTTTATTCAATAAATATTTATTTAATTATGTGAAAAATAAAATAGTATAGCAACAAATACATTTAGATGAATATACATATTTTTATTATCAACAAACAAAATCATATATAAGCATATTCAACATATACGTATCAACATCTTAGTACCCTTTAGGTAAGAGAAAGTTGTGTTTTGACAGAGTTTGGTTTGCTTGGAAATTTACAATAGACGAAAGAGGAAGAAGTAGTAGTGAACAATTATATGCTTATCTACTTCAACTGAGTGTTATCCACTCACAAATCTATGTTTATATACAATGTGTGTTGCATATTGGTAATCGTTCGTAGTCGAATTGTGTTTGGGTAAGAGCTGTGTGCTTCCCTATTTACAGGAAGATGAAATAAACCATTGCTGCAAACAAAGTAAAACCTAATAATGCACAATATATTCATAGTTAATGCTTGGATTAAGGGGAGTACTAGATAGGTTTAAAGTGCTTGAAGTATGGTTGATCGGAGGAGAGGTTTGGGGGGTTAAACGACATTCTTAGTGACATAAACTGGAGCACTATGTGATCAACCGCTACGATTCGCCAGTTGCCTGGAGCGAAAGCTCTAGGTCGCCTATTTTATTCGTGTTTCGTATATAAAAATTTAAAGTAAAATAAATCAAAAATATTTTAGGAGTTGGAAATTCAACACATTCTATAGTAAAGTTATTTTTGGAAAATAAGTTTGTTTGCATCAAAATAAAATAGGGAAAGTTAATTCGTTTTAATAAAATAAAATTTGATTTTTTAGATGTGAAAATTATTTTAAAATTTAATACATTCTAGAAAAATATAAAATGATTTTTAAATAATTGCCGCATGATTTTGGATTATTTTCCATGGTCAAATGAATTTACAAAAAGAATTCGGGGAGTTGATTTTTGAATAAAACATATGATTTTGGAATTGAATAAATAAAGTATAATATTACTTGAAAGCTCATAAAAGCTTATGGAATGAATAAATAACTTTTTCTTTATGTAAAAAATGTTTTATTAATGGAACTGGATGATGTGTGATTAACCTTTTTCTATTTAGCAAGAAATTTGAATGAATGGAGTTATGAAACCTTTTGGTATGGGATCTCCGATGTTGTTTCTCTGGCTATTCTCTAGACTTGTTATATAGAATACTCTTTAGTGGCATGAATGTAGTTTATGAATATTGTGTAAATGATCAATTAACACTTATTGGAATGGGACATCGAAGTTTATATTTGTTCAGTTTTTTATTGTTAGTATACAACACTCCAACAAGGATTTAGCAATATTAGAATATTGTATACATGCATCTAAGGAGGCATTCATTAAACTATATATGGTTGCGTGCCTACTTATTCATGTGTGGAAGCCTATTATATTATGAACTTCTATTCATTGGTTAGGACTAATACCAGATTAGGCTAGTATCCAATCTAGCGACCCGATTATGGGGTCATCTCGGATCCATGACCTACCTTGTAATATATAGTTGTGTGTTATTGATGTGCGATATCACATAATGTCACATAGGCCGCATTCTATTACCATTTAGGGCACTTGTTGGGTCGTGACCATTGAAACATATAGTCTTACACCAAATGGATACTGAGTCCCGATAGCCGTCAACGTAACTAAAATTGTAGAAATTGCGCTAGATGGGTGCATGTATTGTCTTTTGGAGCAACCGAATGGCAGTTAGTATCCCGTCTAGTTATGTATGATAGATAAACTTACATTAGTTACACGCCTCCTTAACACTTAACGGTTGATAGTGATGAGAAATGGAAATATTTAGGAGTGTACGTCCAAGGTATGATCAATACCTGTGCTAATCACTATGTGTCAGTGGATGTGAAATTAGTGTATGTATGTGCACGTGCTTATTGTGTGATTGATAGTATGTTCGATGTACAGATCTTGTGTGATGGATATTTAATATGGATAATGATCTGAGAATGGTATGCTATGTGATTTTCTGAAGATGTTCATTTCTCTTTTGAGATATTTGTTTATATCATATCGGTTATCTTCATTCATTAACATTTGCACTAATATCAATGGTCGAATATTTTCGGATGCTGATAGTACCATATCCGTATTTGCATTCGAAATCATTTTCGGATATCAGATATCTACATCAACGAGTCGGACGGATACTAAATGATTATGCTATCCAACGATTGATAAATCAAGTAATAGAAATAGAAATTTTTGGTTTAACATGATTTTATTCCTTAGTCTTATTGATTATTAAGGTGTGAAAAATAAGCTGATATGATGATAATCAATAGTTTTGAGTAGTTAATATGCATTAAGCGCATATAATATAAACATCTAAATTTATAAAAAAAAATACACATCTTTCAATAAACTAAAATACACATAATATGAAAAATAATTTTGATGAAAACCAAACAGATAATTTTCGGATGCGGATGCTAAAGTATCTACATCTGTATCTGTTTTCTTGGATATTGGATAGTTATCAATTTTTCAAATACTAATGCGGGTGGATTTCGATTTCATCAGCTACTCATTGATAGGCTTATGCATCATAGAAATTTTCTAACCAGTGTGTTATTCAGAATACTCGGATTAGTCCAAGATATTATCTAGTATGAAGCAGCTAGCTTGACTGGTGGGACATTTTCGAGGCTAGTACACAGTTTAGGAAGATAGTTTCCTTTAATGTTTTTATACACTCATTTATTTATGTTGATGTACTTATTCAACTGTGATATGTATATTTGACGATGGTGAACATTAGACAAGCATTTTGTTGCTCATCTTGCACATGTACTATTGATGTAATATATTTTATCACTACGTTCTGACAAAGTGAATTATGTTTAATATTTCTGTATCGTGTATTATTCTTTCCTAGAAACCACACATGTTTATTGTTTTGAAGCGATACCTTGTACATAGCGTTAGTTTTATATGATTCTAGATATGTACTGTTGTTAGCCCAAGGAAATATTCAGGTGTTTTAGCCCAGTTATAGCCTTATTCTTCGTATTTATCATACTTTATTACCTTTTAATACTCTTTGGTAATATGGGCATAGAGGTATGGTATTACAGTTGGTATAGGAGCAGGTTCAGAGTAATACATCACAAAAGAGACAATATTCATCAGCCATAGATGGACTAAGGATTCTTGTCACCTTGGGTGTCGGTTAAATTCCGTTTCAAAATATTTCTAAATTAATTACATAATCCCACAATCGCAAATCGCGTTCATAGAAAATATACTTATTACAAAATACGCCATATTGGGTTTGTAATTAAAATTTTATTTGGGTCAAAGTGAATATAGGCGAAAGCATATCTTTTGAAACCATCCTTTATCATGTGAAAATATTAGGGGAACTTGATGGCGTCATGCCCATCCTTTCAAAAGCATAAAACCTCTAGGTAAAATAGTAAAAGGTTGTCATCGGTACCTATTTCGATACCACTCCCTTTGAAACACCTTACCCATTTCGAAAGCTATGGGAAGTGGCTTGAACTTATAAAATAAAGTACTTTCGACCGCATTGATATCTTCAATACCATCGAAGAGTTAAAGAACGACAGTAGGGTTTCGACTAGGCCAGAATCCCATCTTTCAAAAAATTCTTTCATAAGTAAAGAAACCCTATCGAAAGAAAAGTTTAAGCTAATGGAAACCCTTTCTAAACCACTTAAAATCTCTTTTCAAACCATACTCTTCGACTCTTTCGAAGGCTAAAACAAAACAAAGGCAAGTGCTTCTCTTTTAAAAACAAAACAAGTTAGCGTCTCCTTTGGAGGCCATGCTTTCGACACCTTACCTTTCACCTTACTCCAATCCAATATGTACCATCTTTGTGATACCTTGCGTATTGGTTTCGGCTTAGTAGGTTTCGATTAGGTTGAAGGCGGAAGCATTGTGTCGAAAGATACCTTCTAAAGTATGAGAAACCCTTTTTCTAAGTAAACTTGGCTTAATACTACTTAAAGCAAATCTCTTCCTAACTAACCTGCCTCATGCCAACATCAGATTGGTTGCCTCAACTCTTTCAAATTCTTTATCAGATAACTTCCGCTAATTTTAGATCTAAACCATGGCTAAGTTAATCAATTAACCCCTTCCATTAAGCTAAAACTAATTTTTTAAAGAAGTACTTCTTCTAAAATAAATTAATTTTCATAGCAAATCACTTTGGAAAAATCCCCTAAATTTCCAGAAATTCACTTTAATCATGTTATCTAACTTATCAAATTTCCAGACCTCAAATCTTAATATATTTCCCAAAATGAATTTCCAAACCCAAATAACAATTTTGTCCTTTGAAAATTCATAACAAATTTTTCGTAGCTTGGAAAATTATCAAAATTGAAACCCAACTCCAAAATCATGTTTCTTATAACATAAAATTATCTTATGGCATTTAAACATCATTAAATATCGGTTTAGTCCTAAAACCGTGCATAACCACTTTAAAACAATCTTTTTTAAACCATATAAATTATAAATCAAGCATATCGTCATCCAATAAATCATATGATTATTAAAACCAAAATAGAGATGGAATTATTATTCACCTTGATTTAGATAAGGAGATTAGACTAATATTGATTTCCCCTAAGCTTGAATCTCTAGCTTTGAATTTGTATTCTTCTTGTTAATGGCCAACCTCCTTCTTGCTTTTAGTTTCACATGAATGAGAAGTAAAATGGTAGGAACAAAAATATATAAGGTTAAGGGTTATAGGCAACAAATTTCCTAATATACCCTTATGTAATTTGATTAACCAAAACCATTCTTAAGCCCATTAAATTTTATATTAGGCTCGGCCTTAATTAAGTTTAATCAAGTCTCAATCCCCTTATCACTTCACATTTACATTATCTATTTAATATATCTAATTAAATCTCATGAATAATGTTATCAAAAATTAAGGATGTTACAGGACGTCTGAGGCTTGATGTAATGTTTTACCTTTCACATGAAAAAAATCTCACTTCGAATGCCACGTTGTAATTTTCGACGACACAATAATTAGTTTCTAAAAGTACAACCCTCGATTTCATATGCCTCAGAGAATGGTGTCAAATATAAGAGGGGTTATCGCCTACACCATTGAACAGATATACGTTTGTAAAAACCAATCTACATGGTCTTAGAAATGCATTGTCAGACATTTTTTCATACAGGTTTCCCAGGAATAGGACAAATTGAACGTACTCCTACTACATACTGTTTGGGAATCAACACTAGAATTATTAGCGAGTGGCACTTGCATTAACGATTTCAAAATTAAGTTACTACTACCACCACATGTATATAATATTGGAATCACGAGGTTAGAGGAGAGTATCTCTACATTATGAAGATCCCCGTCTTCTAAATCATTGTCTTCTACATGTCTTCACTTTCGAATGCGTATATCGGTTCGAAGTGTTTTTCGGATAGGAAACACCAAAATCCAATCCGGGACTCTCCGAACCAATTACCAAAATAAAAGATGTTAAGTATGTGTATACAAAAATGTCAAGCCTTTTTCGTTAAATCCTCTTTTCTTCTTTTACTCAAAATATTATTTAACTTTGAAGATACCTTTTTATCTAATAAAATATCTTTTAGAGATATATGTCTTTAAACCATTCCGTTTTGGGATATATAGAATTTTTAAACCTATTTTTTACTTTGGAAACACCCAATCAATTCTTTTTGATTATTTAGGGAAAATATTTCCATAATCTATTATTAGCATAATTAATAAAGATTTCATTTTTTTCAAAACATGTTTAAATGGGTCAAAAACAATGTTATTTAAGACAACGTTTACTATAAACCCAAATCGCTTAATATTGAGTAAAAAGGATTCATATATTTTAGTTTAATTACACTCAATATTAATTTCCATTTTCAACCTATATTATTGGTCGAATAACGGCGACATCACTTTTTAAATTCACGCGGATTGTAAGTGTCAATCCTCGGAATTTAATATTCAGCTTAACTATAGTGTTCTCTGTACGATCAAATTCCTATTTTATACCTTGTTTAACCTTTTTTCGAAAACTTCAAATCACATTTCTTTTATCTTAATAAAATTCATTTCGAGTAAATCAAATTAACTATCCTCTTCGTCATGCTAGTCAGAATAGTTAGGGGAAGCAGAAAACTGCTTTCCCAAACTCCAGCCTAGAAACTTCCTTTCTATCACTCATAAGGCGGTTGAGTTATTTGATCGACTCTAAACCTTTAAATAAATTTGATTTATTATCTGAAAATAATTTCCACAAGAATTGGGAAGAAAAATCCAAGTTTAAAACATTTATTCAAAAGTTGGCTAATTTCGTTGCTAAATTGCCGATGAACAGTGATTTTAAAGTTTTATACATCAAAACACCAATTTCATTATATATGTCAATTTTTACAACTCAAGTCCTTTTTAAAAAAAATTAACATATTTATAGGATTTATTTCAATTTTTAAGGATTGAAAATATCCATTTTTAAGGAGTCAAAAACAATATTTTACAAACTACCAAAACTCGACTATTCTGAAAAATTGTTTTGAAAATATTTCAACTTTTCTAAAAGGAATCTTGATTTTCTTTTTCATTTGAAAATCATGATCATAGGCGTCCATAAAATTCTTTTTTCAAAGAATTTCGAATCATATTTCACATACCATTTTTCTTTTCAGGTAGCGAAATCACGAATTGCCGAAACGCACGGCTTATTTTTCACCCTTTAGTCAAATTTTGTAAAATCTCTCCGAAACAATTTTTTCATTTTAATACCATATTAAACTATACTAAACCAATTTTTTATGAGAAATGCGTATTACGGATCTTAAGGCTGGAATAACACTAGAGGGGGGTGAATAGTGTTTTATGGATTTTTTAAATCTTTTTGAATATGTAATTTATTCATCAACAAATCCAATTCACAGACACAGATATAATCATAGAATCGGACACAGATGCAAATACTAAATAAAAGCAGTAAAGGAAAGAAAACACCGTGATTTTATACTGGTTCAGAGTTACCCTACATCCAGCCCCGTACAGTCATACAGATTTCTTATAAAAATAATATCCCAGATTACACCCTCGGTTTCAAGGCTACGAGGTACACCCTTCTGTGTTCGAGTCTAGGGCAAACTCTTTTGATTTAACCAGGCTACAAGATCACCTGATTGATATCCGGTGCTACAATCACACCCAATTGATTTCAAGGCTCAACCTCACCTTTTGCTCAACAATATGATTTACAAAAGATCCTATAACTTTGAATAGCCTGAGATCTTATGGAGAGAGTGGCAGGGAATCAAACAAAAGAAAATCAAGTTTGATTCACTTGGTATTTCGGCAGGGTATAGTTTAGGATTCCTTAGAATAAATGTGGAAGATGAAGAGGAGAGAAAATAAATAAAATCTGGTGTGAAATTCGTTTAGAACTTACTGGTATTTATAGTAGAGCAACATCCATATCTATTCGTTAAAGGATACGACGAACAGACACTTCTTTTGAAAATTGAAATTTGAAAAAAATGGACACCATATCGACATGGGGTATTGAGGAATGTCGAAATGCTCAAGGGAAAATTGATGTTTTGATTTTCTTATCAAAATTGGTTTTTATAATTTGTCAAAACAATTTCTAAATTTTGTAAATATATTTGAATATAGTTTAAACATATAAAACAGCCATATCTATTCTTCTTCCTCTTCGCTGTGCTGTAACGGGTTATGCACTTGAATGCTGGAAGAATCTTCTTCAATCACAATAGGATTTGCATGATTATCCATTAGGAATTTTTGCAAATTCCAAAGAATTTTGACTTGCTTTTCTTGTTCTTTTTCCATCCTTATTTGCACAACTTGAAGTTCAGTCAACATTTGCATGGCACGTTAAAATTGGTCACTAACACCCAAATCCAGATGAAAGCACCAAATCACAGTCACAAATAACAGATAGATTGTATGTAGAGAATATAAATATGAAGAATAACAGAAATTAAAATGAAAGCAGTAAAGACACAGGATTTATAGTGGTTCGGCTAACTCCGACCTGCGTCCAGTCCAGTAATTTCTTTTTTATTGTCGTAATAATCGATTACAGTTACAAAATGGTAGACTAGCCTTAGTCTTAGAAAATAGAAAGTCAGAGAGTAGAAGAGAAGATCCCTTTTCTGAACTCCTACACGCCGTATTTATAGACACGTCCACGTAGTTGTTAGGCTCTCTGAATAACCCGTGCCCATCAAGGCCGAACGGCCTATGTCGAACCACCATGCCGAGCCACACCTGCCTTTCCCCAATGTCGATCCACAACGGCCTCTCCCCAATGTCGAGCCACACCTGATGCCGAACGACCCATCACGCCGAACGACCGAACATGCCAAACGACCCATCATGCCGGAAGACCCAACATACCGAACGACCCATCAAGCCGAACAGTCCATCATGCCGAACGACCCATCATGCCGAACGATCCATCATGCCGAATGACCCATCATGTCGAATGACTCATCATGCCAAACGACCCAACATGCCGGACGATGTCCAATACCAAGCGGGGCCCAATGCCGATCGATGTCCAATGCCGAGCGACAATACCAAGCGACAATGCCGAGCCATAATCAAACGACCTTCCTGAACTTCCATACCTCCACCGGATATTGTCATGCCGAACGACAAAACCACAAGGTCGAACCCCAAACATTTCGAACCAGTTCATTCTGACCAAACGACCTATCATCTATCCAAGTGACCACCATCCATTTAAACCGAATCCGTCATATTTCAGCCTCGATAGTTGTGAAGTTGTTTTAGTTAACTCCGCCTGTCCTTGGCCTTGTAAAAAGGCGGGTTAACACTTGCCCCCCAAAACATGCCTTGCCGTTGGAAGGTGTGTTTTGAATTGCCTCAAATCAGATGTCCAAAGTCCATATCCCTTTCTTAACCATATTATCAAATCCATGACCTCTCTGGGTTAACCTCGAATCTATAGACCTTGTCGGGCCGTGTTATCGTGTTCCAGCTTTGCCCTTCCTGTCAATGGATTTCATGTTCTCCGACCTCAGCACTCTGGCCAAGGAATTTTTCAGTCACCGGCCTCGGCATTCCGGCCAAGGACTTTGATATTTACTAGCCTCAACATTCCAGCCAAGGACTTTGATCTTTACTGGCCATGGAACTCCGGCCAAGGACTTTGACGTTCACCGGCCTCGGCAATCCGGCCAAGGACTTCGACGTTCACCGGCCTCGGCACTCCAGCCAAGGACTTTGACGTTCACCGGCCTCGGCAATCCGACCAAGGACTTTGACATTCACCGGCCTCGGCACTCCGACCAAGGACTTTCATTTTCACCGCCTTAGGCACTCTGGCCAAGGACTTTGATATTCACCGGCCTCGGCACTCCGGCCAAGGACTTTTACATTCACCGGCCTCGGCACTCCGGCGAAGGACTTTGATATTTACCAGCCTCGGCACTCCGGCCAAGGACTTTGATCTTCACCGGCCTCGGCACTCCGGCCAAGGTCTTTTACATTCACCGGCCTCGGCACTCCGGCCCAAGGACTTTGATCTTCACCGGCCTCGGCACTCCGGCCAAGGTCTTTTACATTCACCGGCCTCGGCACTCCGGCCAAAAACTTTGATATTCACCAACCTTGGCACCCCGGCCAAGGATTTTGATCTTCACCGGCCTCGGCACTCCAGCCAAGGACTTTTACATTCACCGGCCTCGGCACTCCGGCCATGGACTGTGATATTCACCGGCCTCGGCACTCCGGCCAAGGACTTTGATATTCACCGGCCTCGGCACTCCGGCCAAGGACTTTTACATTCACCGGCCTCGGCACTCCGGCCAAGGACTTTAATATTCACCAGCCTTGGCACTCCAGCCAAGGACTTTGATATTCACCGGCCTCGGCACTCCGGCCAAGGACTTTGATCTCCACCGGCCTCGACACTCCGGTCAAGGACTTTTACATTCATCAGCCTCTGCACTTCGGCCAAGGACTTTGATATTCACCAGCCTTCAATATTGGAGTCACCCCCGAGTGTCCAAGTAAATTCTTTCTATAGTCTCAGTTAAATCTGTGTAAGAAGAAAACTTTGACTCCTTTCGAGGCCTCTTCGAAGTGCCACCATTGCCATTTGTTCTCCTTTTTCCTTTATCGTCTTTAATCGGATCCTCCCAGGATGGTCCTCCACCCTTTACTGCATAAGCCTCAGCCTTTCTCCCCTCTCTCTCAACCTATGCATCCTCTTGTCTCAGGAACCTTTCCGCCTCATGGTAGAACTCCCCAAGGTCCCTTGGTGGGTCCCGTTCCAACGATATCTTGAAATCTAAATTATCTACGATTCCTGAGACCGCTGCCATCAAAACAATTGACGAATCGGGTCGATCCACTGAGGTTACTGCTGCGTTAAATCTGGTTAAGAAGTTCCAAGTGACTCTCCCTTTCATTGCTTCATCGATGTCAAGGTCATTACGTTCTTGGGTCCGACTATATGGACCCAAAACTGTCTTATAAAATTTTCAATCAGCTCCGTCCATGTGCCGATAGAACCACTCTCCAGCTGTCTAAACTACATAGCCGCGATATCTGTCAAAAACAATGGAAAGCATCGATCCATGACCTCGTCTGATGCCCAGTACCTCCATATGCCACATGTACCTCGTCAGGTGAACGGTGGATCCATTCTCCCATCATACATATCAACATTGGTAGCTTAAAGTCCAGTGGATTCCTAGCTTGCCTGATTGTAGGAGTAAAGTGACTCCTATTCACAGTCTCCAAGTCCCTATTTACCAATCCACCTCTCATAGCTCGTCTGACCATTTCCGCTAATCCGTCGTTGTCGCCAAGCTGTAATCCTTGTTCGTTGCCTATGGGATGCCCCCCGAGTTCATAAGGAAATTCAGGCACATACTCCTCATCTCGTACTCCTGCACTCCTGTTGGTGTTGGGTTGCACAGGGTCATCTGGTATCCCTCCATGGATTGATCCAGCATTTCCTGGTGGTATGTACCCGAGTCTAGGTCCATCTAGATTATTAGCCATCTGCTGATTGGGGGCTACCCCCTGTTGGGCCATTCCCTCTGCTTGCTGGTTGAGCGCTTCTGATCTAGCTCCACGGTTCTGAGCTCCTGCATTTCCTCCTTGTGCAATTTGTCTGAGAAGAGCCTGCATCATCTCCTCTTGTCTTTTCCACATCACTTCCATCTCATCTCTAGTGATGTAGATGGATGTTTGACCTGCTCCAGCTCCAGAGGAAGCCTCTTGACTTCCTTCCTGATTACTCCTTTCTATCACTTGCTTTCTTACTGATGGTCTAGCCATCGCTCCTTAGAATCCAAGTTCCTAACTCTAAAATTCCAGATTGCTTGCCTTCTCAGTGAAAGCACCAAAATGTTAGCGTCAAAATTGGTCACTAACACCCAAATCCAAATGAAAGCACCAAATCACAGTCACAGATAACAGATAGATTGTATTTACAAAATATAAATATGAAGAATAACAGAAATTAAAATGAAAGCAGTAAAGACACAAGATTTATAGTGGTTCGGCTAACTTCGACCTACGTCCACTCTAGTAATTTCCTTTTTATTATCGTAATAATCGATTACAATTACAAAATGGTAGACTAGCCTTAGTCTTAGAAAATAGAAAGTAGGAGAGCAAAAGAGAAGATCCCTTTTCTGAACTCCTACATGCCGTATTTATAGACATGTCCAGGTAGTTATTGGGCTCTTTTAATAATCCAGGCCCATCAAGGCCGAACGAACTATGTCGAACCACCATGCCGAGCCAAACATGCCTTTCCCCAATGCCGATCCACAATGGCCTCTCCCTAATGCCGAGCCACACCTGATGCCGAACGATCTATCACGCCGAACGACCCAATAATCCAAATGACCCATCATGTCGAACGACCCAACATGTCGAACGACCCATCACACCGAATGATCCATCATGCCGAACGGTCCATCATGCCGAACAGCCCGTCACGCCGAACGGCCCATCACGCCGAACCTCCCATCACGCCGAACGGCCCAACACGCCGAACGGCCCAACAGCCGAACGACTCATCACGCCGAACGACCCAACATGCCGGACGATGTCCAGTGCTGAGCGAGGCCCAATGCCGAGCGATGTCTAAATCCGAGCGACAATGCCAAGCCATAATCAAACGACCTTCCGGAACTTCCATACCTCCACCGGATATATGCCGAACGACCAAACCACAAGGTCGAACCCCAAACACTTCAAACCACTTCATTCCGACCGAACAACCTATCATCGATCCAAGTGACCATCATCCATTTAAACCGAATCCATCATATTTCAGCCTTGATAGTTGTGAAGTTGTTTTAGTTAACTCCGCCTGTCCGTGGCCTTGTAAAAAGGCGGGTTAACATCCTTCATAGATTCTTCAATCTTTATCACACATGCCAGTGTAGTGCGTTGGAATGGACCAGAATGGAAAGAAATAGTGTCATTTTGGTTTGATTTAGTGGAGGAGGCCCTTAATTTTAATTTTTAGAAGTTAATTACACAGAAAGAGAAGTGAGAAGATGGAAAAATTCGAAATACATAGGTTAGCATAAATACCAAACTGATTTTAAAGCCAAGATCAAAATTTCAAATTTTAACGTTGTATGTCGACATGGTTGGTAGGGGTATGTCTACATCCCTATGAAAAATTTTGTTTTCTTGTATATCTCTATTTATTAAAAAATATATGTTACTATATCTATATTTTATATCTCAGTTATTGAACAAATGCTTAGTTCTCTTCTTAATTTATTAAATATTGGTTGATTTAAGGTTTTGATTAAAATATCAGCAAATTGATTCTCGGAGTTGATAAATTCAGAAGAAATAATCTCTTTACTTATATTATCTCTGAGAAAATGATTTATGATATCAATATGTTTAGTCCTAGCATGATGAGTAGGATTTTTAGATAAATTTATTGCACTAGTATTATCACAATAAATTGGTGATTTTGAAATTGTTAATCCAAAATCTTTTAGGGTTTGTTGCATATAAATGACTTGAGAGGAAGCCAAAACAGAAAAGATATATTTTGCTTCAGTTCTTGATAAAGAAACAGTGTTTTTCTTTTTACTAAACCATGAAACCAGAGAATGCCCCAAAAAGTGACAAGTTCCACTTGTACTTTTTCAGTTAGATTTGCAACCAGCATGGTCAGCATCACAATAAGAGATTAAATCAAATGAATCATTTTTAGGGTAAAATTAACCATAGTTAAAAGTATGTTTAACATATATTATGATACGTTGCACAGCTTTAAGTAAGTCTCTTTGGGTTGAGATTCGTATCTTGCACAGAGACAAACACTATGCATGATATCTGGTCCACTTGTAGTGATACAGAGTAGTGATTCAATCATTCCCCTATGTAGTATTTGATTTAAATCTTTTGAAAGATCTTCTTTATTTAAAACTTCATTGGTTGCCATGGGAGTGGGTTTTCCACTTGTAGTAGTCATACCAAATTTACTAACTATATCCCTAGCATATTTTTCTTGACTAATAAAAATACCTTTATCTAATTTTTTTATTTGTAAACCTAAGAAGAAAGTAAATTCGCGCATATGACTCATCTTACACTCTTTTTCATTATTTCAGAAAATTCTTATTCATTTCATGATTAGCTGAATCAAAAATAGCATCATCTACATAAACTTGTACTAGTTGGATATCATTTCTTTTAATGAAAAGAATATTATCTACTTTACCAATTTCAAAATTTGAATGTAGTAAAAAAGATCTTAATCTGTCATACCATGCTCTAGGAGCTTGTTTTAGACCATATAGAGCTTTCTTATGTTTGAAAACATGATTTGGAAATTTTTCATCTTCAAGGAGTGGAGGTTGTTCAACACAAACTTCCTCTTTAACAAATCCATTTAGAAAAGCACATTTAACATCCATTTGAAATAATTTGAAATAATATAGTTTGCGAAAACAAGTAGAATTCTAATGGCTTCTAATCTTGCTAGGGGTGCAAAGGTTTCATCAAAATCTATTCCTTCTTTTTGACAATAACCTTATGCGACTAATCAAGCTTTATTTCTAACAACCTCTCCCAGTTCATTTTTTTATTTTATAAATCCATTTAGTTCCTGTTATACTTTTATCCTCGGGTCTAGTAACAAGTTCCCATACATTATTTCTAGTGAATTGATTCAGTTCTTCTTGCATAGCCAGAATCCATGAATCATCAAACGATGCTTCCTTTGGATTTTTAGGTTCAATGGATGATATAAAAGCTACATTACTCATGTTATTTAATTGGTTTCTAGTTTTAACAAAAAATTCAATATCTCCTAGTATATTTTCTATAGGATTATCTTTTAAAAGCTTAACCTTTTTATTTGGATGAATAAGTTCATTATTTGTTTCAATTGATTCATTATTTAGGGTAGTAAAATCTTCTTCGTCATTAATTTTTTTCAACATCATTGAAATTTTCGTCAAACCAAATGTGCATTGTTTCTTCAATAATATTATTTCTTAAATTGAAAACTCTATATGCTTTACTTCTTTTAGAATATCCGATAAAGATTCCTTCGTCAGATTTTGGATCAAATTTAGCCAAATTGTCTTTTGTATTTAAAATAAAACATTTACTCCCAAAGATTCAAAAATAAGATACCTTTGGTTTCTTCTTATAAAGAAGTTCATAAGGTGTTTTATCAGTTAGCGGTCTATTTAATATTCTATTCAAAATGTAGCAAGCTGTAGCGACTACTTCAGCCCAAAAATATTTTGGTAAATTACTATCTGAAAGCATTGTTCTAGCGCACTCTTGAATTGTCCTATTTTTATGTTCAACTACTCCGTTTTGTTGTGGAGGTCTTGGAAAAGAGAAACCATGAGTTATTCCCATTTTATTGCAAAATCTCTCAAAATTTTCATCTTCAAATTTCCCACCGTGATCACTACGAACAATTATATTTTTTAAAGAAAGTTGTTTTTGAAGTCTTTTTGTAAAAAATTTAAATGAATCAAAAGTATCACTTTTATGTTTTATAAAAATGGTTCATGTAAACCTAGAATAATCATCTAAAATTACAAAGACATGTTCATTGTGATTTATTGATTGAATTTGAGATGGACCAAACAAATCTAGATGAAGTAATTCAAGAGGTTTTAAAGTTGAAATCATATCTTTTAATATGAAAGTACTCTTCCTAAGTTTTCCTAATTGACAAGCATCACATATACTATCTATTTTAAAACTCATTCTAGGAAGATCTCTTACTAGATCAGGTTTAGAAAGCCTAGATAAGAGTTGAAAATTCAAATGCCCAAATCTTTTATGTCAAATCCAAGGGTCACTTGTGTTGGCCAAAAGACATAGATTATCATTTGGGATTTCATACTAAGAATATAAATATTTTTCTTCCTAATTACTTCAAATATAATATGTGAATTATTATCTTTGATGTGACATCTATCTTTTTCAAATTTAATTTTGTATCCTTTATCGCAAAGTTGACTAATGCTAAGCAGATTGTGTTTCAGATTTTTAACTAATAAAACATTAGAAATAGTAGGAGTTTTAGAGTTATCGACATTGCCGATGCCAATCACATATCCTTTTGAGTTGTCTCTAAAATTAACCAATCCTCCATCTTTATAGATAATATCATTCAGCATATCTGGATTACCAGTCATGTATCTTGAACATCCACCATCAAGTACCCACTTATTCTTCTTGATTTGCACAATTCGTCCATTGAGATTTGATTCTTCAAAGGCCATATAACATTTTTCTTTCTACATAGAATACAAACTCGGTAGATAACTTTATTTTCTATAATAACTATATGCAGATTTAAGAGACAATGATGATTTGAGAAGTTTTAAATTAGTGTTAAGAAAATCCCTAAAAATAGCCATTTTAAAATCTTTTTCAAAATTCAAATTATGAAAACTTTGAAAAACCAACGCTTCGATCCCAAATATGAGAAATGCGGATTACGAATCTTAAGGCTGGAATAACACTAGAGGGGGTGAGTAGCGTTTTATGGATTTTTTTAAATCATTTTGAAACTTGTATAATTTAATCACTAACAAATGCAATCCACAGACATAGACATAATCACAGGATCAGACACAGTTGCAAATACTAAATAAAAGCAGTAAAGGAAAGAACACACCAGGATTTTAGACTGGTTCAGAGTTACCCTACATCCAGTCCAATACAATCACAGATTTCTTATCAAAATAATATCCCAGATCACACCCTTGGTTTCAAGGCTACGAGGTACACCCTCTTATATTCGAGTCCAAGGAAAACTCTCTTGATTTAACCAGCCTACAAGATTGCCTAACTGATTTTCGGAGCTACAATCACATCCAATTGGTTTTAAGGTTCAACCGCACCTTTTACTCAACAGTTTGATTTACAAAAGAACCTATAATTCTGAATAGCACTGAGATATTATGGAGAGAGTGGCAGAGAATCAAACAAGAGATAACCAAGTTTGATTCATTTGGTATTTTGGCAGAGTATAGTTTAGGATTCTGTAGAATAAATGTGCAAGATGAAGAGGAGAGAAAATAAATGAAATTTGGTGTGAAATTCGTTTAGAACTTACTGGTATTTATATTAGAGCAACAATCATATCTATTCGTGAAAGGATATGATGAATTGACACTTCTTTCGAAAATTGAAATTTGAAAATAACGGATACCATGTCGACATAGGGTGTCGAGGGATATCGACATGCTCAAGGCAAAATTGATATTTTGATTTTCTTATCAAAATTCATTTTTATAATGTGTCAAAACAGTTTCTAAATTTTATAAATATATTTGAATTTAGTTTAAACATATAAAAGAGTTTAGAAAGTAATTTTAATATATATAATCTTAATCTATAAAGTGGTTTAAAATCTGAATATATAAATATTTTAAAGCTGAATATTTAAAACCAGAGATGGTTTAAAAACAAGGACAATTTTGAAATCAAAATATTAAAAATGATAAAAATAGTTTTGAGGGTGAAATATTTAAAACCAAGAGAGATGTATTTTTGAAAAGAAAGTTTTGAAAACATTTATAAAAACAAGAGATATATTTTTGAAAAGCATTTTTATAAAGTTAGTGGATATCAAAATATAACCACTATATATTCCATTAGATATTGTCGTGGGTTCCATCCCACTAGGGTTCCATCCCTTTAATAGGCTTGAAGTGGATTGCATTCCACGAATAAATTTCAAATAAAGATGTAAGTGCTTTCAAGAAGTTTTAACATAATTCTAGATTCAATACATATCTTTGTACTATTGAAATCTTAAACTCTTGATATCTTGATACTCATTCGTCTTCAATCTTGATATCTTCCGTCTTGAATCTCTATACTGTATAGTCTTCATTCTTAGTACCTGCATGTTTATATTGTGCATATACATCTATATCTAAACTATAATGTTTGTATCTATATTTTATAACAAGTCCTAAGGTTGTTGTCATCAAAACCGACATCTCAAGGACTATCATTTTCCACTATTTTATTTTATTAAAAATCTCATTTTCAATTTATTCCTTATCATTAACTATATTACTATAACATTAAATTTTCATCATTTTTTGTAACGATACGAATTTTTCGCGTTTGTAAATCGACATCCATACTTTACATCGTACTCGAATGCCGCAGATTCGACCGTTCAAATCCGAGTCTCCGGAGCTTATAACACAGTTTAGTAAACAACATAGCGGAAGAAAAAGAATAATACATTGATATACAGCATTGATACAATATCTGATGCAACAGATGATACAATAGATATCAATATACATCAGAGATACCATAGAATAGCAGCGGAAAAGAAAATAGATAACATTAGCCACGGAACAAATAACTCCAGATAGTCTTCAAAAGAGAACTCCAGCATCAGCTCGAACCAACATCACAATTCACCAAGACAAGCAAGTCTCGTCCACATCCAAAGACTGAACTAGCTCCAGATAACCTACTAATCTGACTATTTGAAAAACCAACCTCTAGATTGCCCGTGTAGAAAATTTTGAGCCCCCAGAGTTTAGGAAAGAAACAATAAACTCTGGATCAGTCATGGGACTGGTGTGAGCAACAAAAACAGTTTATCTTTAAAAACAAACAACGAAATATTTTAAAATCAATTCGCAATGCTTTTTGAAAATGTAACTACCATAAGACCTCCCGCCACACACACAATGCAAACGCAGACTTGGAGGAGATTTCTTCTTATGATAGTCAAAGATGCTTACTACGCAGAAATCAAATCATTTTTGATATTATTGTTAGTGCATAGTGTAGAAAACATTTTGAAAGTAGAATATAAATCTTAGCCAGCATAGGTACCATTATATTATGGCCGCTATAGCTACCATATTAAATGGCAGGTTCTACAACTAAAACCGTACAAGGTTCATATTATTTCTTTGGATTTCCAACAAATGGTCAGGCCAAGGAACTTCCCATTGCCACATGGAAACGCCTCTGGAAAGACGCCCCGAGAACCTAACCGGATCTCTGCCAACACAAGGCCGGGTTACCTCTGCAAAAATAGGTAACTACTGATGCGCGTATGCCATCCCCCTGTTGTAACAACCTTTACCTGAGGATCCTCAGCCAACATCAATCACAAAGTCATATAAATTTGCAATATTCACATAAGTTAAGTATCTGGGCTCCATACCATGATACCACTTCTATCCAGAAGGCAATGACACACACTAAGGGGCGCTACTCCCTAAAACCTTACCTCATCCTTCCTGTTTTGACCATTACCGGGGTGTGAGGTCCGACGAAGCCTCGTCCACAAAGCTACGCTTTTCAGAAAAGCTACGCTTTGATCAACAAATAATCAGCAGCACTCAGCATGCCACATTACCAAATTGGGAATATATCACTGATAACCTTCAAGTACATAACCTCTGAGCTCGTACGTCTCTGAGAAAGGTGTTAAGCTAAGAGAATAAATTCTCCGCCACCAACAGTAATGTATTTGAAAGAAATCTACTTTATATCTCAATTTGTAATGTCAGACATACCATCCATACAAGTCTATTCTGGGTTTGAACAGAACCGAAGGCACTTCCAAAGAAGCCCTTGCAATCCGGATATTCACAATCCCGATCGGACTTCCCATCACTTAGGGAATCTCTATACCGTAGCTACTCAGTGCAGAGACAATCGATAGGTCATCCTATCGTTCTCGCAAATACCTGGTCTTCACCACCAGTCTTCATAATGTTGAACCACATATTCGAAATGGGTTATCAGACACAAAGGTCCTTTCCCGGCTAAACCGAATAGTGAGCGCAACATTTAAAACATCTGGATATGGAATTCCATTTAAATCACAACTTAAAAATCCAAAGCTTTTCTCTCAAATGGTTTAACAAATTACCATTTTCAATCTTTTAAAACAAAAAGATTCATTTCACAGATTTCACGCAATTTCACAAAGATTCATTCATAGATTTCAAAACAATTCCATCTCAATTGGATTAATTCATTTAAATCTTTAATCAAAGATTTATCTTATAGCTTTCAAACAGTTTCCATAACTTGGAAAATCATTTTCATTTTTAACTTGAAATCTTAAAATTCTTTTTAACACAATTTGGAAGTTCACTTCTTATATAAAAGCTTTTATTATTTGAAAACGAATAGTTTCATTCCAGAAAGATCCAGTTTTATTTCTACGTGTTAAAGCTTTTGAACTTAAATTCAAATTCCCAAATCTATACCTTTAGAATAGTTTAACATAGATATAACTAGTGTAACATCTTTAATTCCTAGTTTCAAATCATAGAATTCAATTCCAAATTTTGAATTCAAGTTTAAATCAAATTATTTAAATTCTAAAACTTAATCAAGTTATTCAAAATAAATTTCATCTTAAAGATTCCATTTCAAAAGCTTTTCACGTTTAACCCAATCCATTTCCAAAACATTTGAATTTAAAAATTCAAATTTAAAACTATTTCAAAAATCTGTGACTTAACCGATGTCCTCGTGAAATCCATATTTGTGTGTGTATAAGTGGGCTCCAGGGGTTTAACACAATAGTGCAACATCATTCAATATCATAGATTAAAACACAAAAATATAGTTGATAAGCGATATAAACTATAACGCTTATCGTCCATTCACAGATTCACAGATAATATACAAATGTAAATAAATGAATAAATTATACACGGCTCAATCCACAGAACAAAATATCACAGATCACATAGGACAATCAATTCACGGTATCTCATTCAATACAATCATTCATAAGTAAGGTCAAGCATACAATGATCATTTATAAGCAGGATTAATTAATCGTTTAATCCTAATTAATTTAATTTATTTCCAATTAAATTAATGAATTAATTATCCAATCCCGATAAATTAATTACAAACATTTGGTATAAATAAATTTATCAAACACTTTAATTAATTAAATTATTCTTAATTAGTCATATTAATTAAATCAATATTTTACACTAATTTCCTAATTAATTAACTTTAATTAATCAAAATATCCAAAATTAATTACTATAAGTGATTAATCCTTAATTACTTATGAATTACATTTAAACAGTTTATAATTGATTATCTAAATTAATTAATCCAATTAATTATTAAAATTAATCACCTCAATCAATGCTTAGTGATCCTTAGTTAACTATCTTCCTTAACTAATAACATTTATTAATCACTTTTAAATTAATCTCTAATTATAAATTAATCTAAGTCATTAATTTTTAAATTACATAAATAAGCCCTTAATTAATTATCATATAAATTACATCACTTAATGCCTTAATTATCTCTAATATAATTTATTCCTTTATTAATGATTTCATTAACATTCAAGTGTACTTTTAAACGTTACACTTGAATTTAAATTCAAATTTCATTTTAAAACTTCTAAGATTCAAAGTTTATTTGAAAACTAAACTTTACTTTTAAATTTAAACCCCTTTCCAAATATTTACACTTTGATTAAAAAATCAAATTTCCTTTCTTTTTAAAATTTTAAGATTTAAAGTTTATTTGAATCTAACTTAAACTTGATTTAACTTTATTTACAGCTAGCTTACCAATTTAAATTCAGTTAAATTTGGTTTGAATTTCAACTTGCAGACAGTTTCGAACAAAACTGTAACCCTGTTAAACCAACCCGAGGCAACTTAAGTTTGCTTCGGGTCCAACAGCTAAAGACTTCGAGCTGAACTCAAATTTGCTCGAGGAGAACTTGAGTCCTGAGAAATTTCGTGCTTTCACTCAAACTAACCCAAATTCCCAGTTAACAAAATCTCGAGCACGGTGTACGTGCACAACGTCGCCGACCATCTTTGGTCACTCCTGATGACCCTTACACGTCGCCGATCACCCACGTACCTGATCCCAATCTGCATCCCCCCCAAAAACTCAAAAATCGAAATTGAGTTCACCACCCAAACCTGAAAACACGAGACAGAACCCATCCCAAACCTGTCAGTGCCACCATCTCGTCGCCTCGACTACCAGAGGACCCAGAACTCCAGTCATACAATCACCATCGTCCCTGCTATCATCCCCCAAAATCCTATCACACTCGATCGAACACGAACAGCGAATGAAATGAGAACCCATACCTCAATAAAACTAGGTTTAAAAACTTCAAACCCTCGCCGCCACCGCCGCCACGTTCAATTGCCGACCCTCTCACTATTTTTCCCTCCATCGCCGATCACTTCTTCACCACCTAGCAAGTTCCCGACCACCACTAATCAATGGATGACCAGAAATCGCCAAATCAAAGAAATTCAGACAACCACAGATTTCTCTCCAATCCTTATTCTATAAATTATAATTTATTCAATCTGCATACCTGAATTCGAGAACTAAAAGATTTGAATTTTTTACATATTGAAAGATTGCGTGCAGCTCTTTGATTTCCAGAGATATTCAATTTAAATTTAAATTTAATTAAAATTCTAAACATTAGTCTATGATCCCATAAACAACTTTTGTTTTAAATCCAAGTTCTAACAGCAATTGGTTTTAGAGAATATGATTTTTGAACCAAAATTTTGAGCTTGACAACCATAACAGGATATCACTGATACATGCATTCAGTTGTATACAGACAAAGATACTTATATATATTCACACAAAATATATTTCCAGATATAGATCATGCAACAAAATCCTACTTAAGTTTCAAATAAAATTGTTACCTGTTTTCCTAAAATTAAAGTAGAACAGAGCATGCCTTCAAAACATATGTTGCTTTGACTATCCATGCTTGTATTCTCTGGCTAGCTGAAGATCTTCTTCTCTGGTTTATATTGAATTATTTGTTGTTTGAGCTGATTGGTATTGTTGAGTTTTGTTTTAGTTTTGTTTACTTCAGTTTTATTTTAAATGATGGATGAAACTGAAAGGAAGGAGTTTGATGTATAAATATAAAAAGAGTTTACAGGTTGTATTACCTTTTGTACAGGGGATTAGGTATTGTAAAGCATGGATGATATGGTATTCATTAAATGCTAGAGATGGAAACATTAAATGCCATTGTACAAATCTATCCTTATTTAATTTGCCCATACTTGATTTTATCTTCTTGTCTTGGCTGATAGATGTGGCATTAATTGCCTTACATTTCTTTGCATATATTTTGCTTAGTTTATTTACTTACCTTGTTTTTTTTGGCTGAAATTATTTCCAGTAAGTACATATGTTTACTTTGTTTTGTATGTGCTTCTTTTGCTAGAAAACTTGAGTGAATTTTATTTGTTATCTTTCCTTTGCAAGCTTAGATATTTATGTTTAGGGTCTTCTTACTTTATACTATAACAATATTCTATTTTAATTATGTTGTTATAATTTTTCTAATGTATTCATTTAATAATTTACATAGTTTATTAATATTTTATTTGGCTTTATATTTTATTTTGTTTTGCCTTCATACTTATATTTAAAACTTTGCTTTGTCATTGCTTAATAATATAAATAAATTTCTATTTTATATAACTATATAATTTGTCTTATGTCCATCTAATTTCTATTTCTAACTTAAGTATTTATTTTACCTTACATACAAATTGTTTTGTATTTATTCTATATATTTATTTCAATAGTTTATATTTTATATTTTTTTATAGTTTACAAAATTCTAGAATTATTTAATATGTTCATTTCATATTTTAAAAATCTATTTAAATATTTTGTTTAACATCATATCCAAAAATCCAAACGCAAATTTATTTCCTAAGATATTTATATTTAAATCCTAATTCAAATTCAATTGTCAATCCATTTTATATACATGTTTATTTTCAAATATCCAATTTAATTCTTGATTAATTCAAAATTTATATTAAAATTTATATTAATTACCAATTACTTCACAATTTTTATTCGGAAATGAAATTAATTATCAATTCATACTCAATTTAAATCCGGGATCGTTACATTTTTAATTTCAACTTACTATATATTAAACCATATGATATTTTTCCATGTATTTTCTACTTTTTAAACTATTAATTTCAAAATAAAACTATTTGATTTACTTTTTACAATATAAATTAAATACTCCTCTTTACTTTTCCAAAATCATTTCTATTTTTGAAAAACAATATCCGTTTGATTTAAAATTAAAGAGTGGCTTGACACTCGGTATATACACATTATTTTAGAATTTGAAAGGGATTACTTCTCATGAATCTACCATGGCTATTTAAAGCGATCATTTCAAATCCGATGAATATGATTTTCATGTTATTATCAAAATAATTCTAATCAACTCAACTAAGTCAATATATTATTAATATATATAAGCAACCAATAATCAACCATAGCATCTAAACTTTGCTAACCAACCAAGTATATTTACATAGCACCAATCATAGATGATTTTAAGATAAAATGAAATAAGATAGAAGTAGATTCTCACTTTTATGTGACATATTTAACTATATATCACTATTTACTTCTTAAGCAACCATCAAACATCATTAATTAACCAACCAAATATCATAACCATTTTTAATAGTCATGATAACTTATTTAAAACCATTTCATAATTATCATAATTATAAGAAGTATGCTTTTACTCAAGTACTCACTATTGTAGCATTCCTCAGTAACTTCTCTTAATCACACAGGCGGCATTTCGGTAGCACTTCTCTTCCCATTCTTCACTTTTGAGCTTCTGGATCTCCCTCCTTCACCCCAAGAATACTCGGCCTTACATGAGATGGATGTGGATCCTCAACCATGGTAGAATGATGGTGTTTTTCATGGGTTTCATAGAGGTAGAGGAGTGTTTTGGCACGTTTGGACTTGAAATGATATTGTGTGTGTGTATACATATACATATATATATCTATATATCTTCTTCTTCTTCTTCTTGCTATATTCTTTTGCATTATTTTTATTAAGAAGAGAGGCCTTCATGGAAGCATTAAAGAGCTCAAGAGAGAAGAAGAGAGCTTGGAAGTTGAATTGGTCCATTATGGGAGGTGTGGTGGGTATTTAACCATTTCCATGTCCCCAAAAATATCACCAACATCATCATGAATCCCCCCATAACTTCCTTGGCCGTGATTCCCCCTATCACATCACCGACATCCCATCTAACCCCCTCCTTTAATGTTTAAGCAAAGCATTTTTTGACTTTTGTTTATAAGTATCATGATATTTTCTCCTTTTTACTTTAAGTAAATTTGTAAATGCAAATGGTAACTTATTATATGTATGCACATGTCATGTGCATGTATACATGCATACATATATATATATACCTCATTAGATAAACCATGATGCAATAGCCATTTACATCTTCTATTTGATAAATCGTTGAAAATTCAGAATCCGAATTCCAGTCGTATTTTTACTTCTTGGTTAAAATATTCATTTACATAAACAAAACTTAGAAAATAAACTCTTATCATCTTTAAATAATTAAAACAAGACTATTTAAGATATAAAACCATATTAAATAATATTTAATCCATTTATAAAAATACGACATTGATTTACCAAAATGCGACGAAGTTTATATATCTTTATAAAGCAAGTTTATGTATTTAGCTTTCTCTTTCTCTCTTCTCCTCACCTAGATTGATGGCATAACATTCGCAACCAAGCCCATGATCTCTCCTTATATTATTCCCACACTATTCTCTATAGGAAACTTCATCGTCAAGCACCAAGGAGCAATAGCCACTCTGAATCCAAACAAGGCTGGTCGGCCCAAAAATGCATTGTAAGTAGAGTAAATATCTAGTACCATAAAAAGCATGACCCCAATTACTTGCCATCATCCTCGCCAAGCACCATCGGTAGTTCGACATAACCGACTAGTTCAGTAGTTGTCTCGTTAAACCCCTAAATCCAGATTTTACAAGGTTTCAAGTCCTTGCCTTCCAGAAGCATATGACCATAGGTATTTTTAAATAGAATGTTGATTGAACTCCCACAGTCAATCAGCAGCTTTCGAACTATAGCAGGGCCGATCCTAGCCGTAACCACAACCGGGTCAATCGTCGTAGCTTCCACCCCATCAGCATCTCTACTTCGAAAGACAATGTCATTAGCCATTGTCCTTACTTCTTTTGTTGGAGTACCATCCTCCATAATAAGAAAACTTCCATTCTTTGCATGTTTTAAAGCACCAATGTATCTATCCATCTCATTCCAGCTCTTGTCAGCTGAATGTGGTCCACCGATGATTGTGTTGATCACTTAACGTTTTTCAAGCTGCATATGATTAATAACACTAGGTTCGGCTTGCCCCACTGGGATGAAGATTAAGGAGGGATGGATTTTCCATGCCTACCATTCGATGGGGATTTCACAAACTGCTGCACTTTTTTTACGGATCAACTCCTCAATCATATCATGCAAATGTCAACAATCATTAGTGTTATGACCATATGTCCTATGGAACCAGCAAAACTTGCAAGATTTTTTCTCCTTCTCAGTCGACTCTCATGGAGCCTGCTTTCTGTACTACTCGGTACCTTGCATTGCTAGGCAGGTATCTCTATCGACTCACTACGCCATAGATGGCCTATTGCAACGAAAATACAAGATGTTGCTAGCCACAATGTAACAATAGATATGATGATTTTTGTCTATTACAACATTAGCTTCAGGATGTTAGCATAGATATCAACACTATGTTGTAGTAGCTATAGACTTATAAAAATATTATAAAAAATGAGTGTGGGATGAAAAAAAGCGGGCTGAGATAATTTTTAAAGCGGGAAGCAAAAACAGCGGCAAAATTAACAAAATATGAAGGGCTTCACTCAAAAATCTATAAAAACCAATTTTATCTCGCCAAAACCAAAATCTATAAAAATCAATTCCCAAATCAATTTTTCGAGTTTGAATTCAATTTCCAAGTTCGCAAGCCCCAAAACGCCGATTATTGCTCGTATTCGATGTTCGATGTGTTTTAAGTTGAAGACTTGGTGGTTTGCTTTGAAGTGCGGCGATGGAGTAGCAGTTCTCGTTGATGAGGGCGGTCGAGTTTCGATTGAAGTTGTTCGATCGAGTGAGGCGTGGGATGAAGCGGAGGTTGGGTTTCAGTAGGGATGGAAGTCGACTTGGTGGTAGGATGCAGTCGTGATAATTTCGTGATTGCGGTGCTCGTGACCGTTGGCGATTCTGGGCAGTAGGTAATTACTGGAGGTGGTCGTGGTTCGTGTAAGGGTTAGTGGTTATTGTCGGTGGTGTTGTAACAGAAGTGTAGGTCAGTAAGGGGTTTGGGATTTTGGTTTGATGGTTAAAGAAGTTTGTATTGCTTTCAGATTGGCGAGTTTATGAGGTTGATGATATTGAAGTGGGGAAGGGGCAGTGTCCGAATTGTAGAAGGAATTGAACAGATGGTTGTAACAAGCAATCGATGATGATCTAGTGACTGCAGAAGGTGGGTAAAGTGTTGGAGGACTTTGAAATGGTTTACTGTTGTGTTGTAGATGGTTTCAGGTAGAGACAGTTGATGGATGGCTGCTGTGATGAGGAGTAATGGTAGGGTGAAGAGAGGCAAAGAGAGGATATGAAGTTGGTGATGGTTAAGTATGTTTTGTACACTATTTTAGTTGATGTGCACAGCAGTGAGGGGCTAGTTGTTGGAACTGGAATTATGTAACCGGAGTGATTATTTTTTGGTAGCAAATTTTGTTGAGGGGAGCAGTGCCAATTGATATTGATGTGAGCAGCTTTGGTTAGACTTGCAAAAACATGTAGCACAGAAGTATGACAGCAGTTGTATGTTTGAAAATAGCTAGTGATGTGGTTGAAAATGGAGGCAGGCAGTTGTATGTTTGACAGAAGTGAATGAACGTAATGGTGTGGGATAGTGAAGTATTAGTGATGCAGTTTGTAGTAGAGGTGTTGTGCAGGGTATAGGGTAGTGGTTGAGATGGTTGTATGGCGTGGTGTGCGTGAGTTGCTGCTGCAAGATGCAACGTTGATGGTTTATATGGTGGACAGAGCAGTAGAGTTGCTGTGTGGTGTGTAGTAGAGTTGATTGAAATAGAGGATGTCAATGGTAACAGAGGGAGGTTGTGGAGATTGAAAGTGGAGTTTGGTGAGATGTGTGTGCACTGCTGTTGTCGATGGAAGAAGCTGTTTTGGTTAGAGAGGTGTAGTTGAACTTGGTGAGATTACGAACTCATGCTTAATCTTCAACTTGGGATTAGGTATGACTTTGTTTTGCTTTTTTAGTTGATTTAAGTGTTGGAAATCTTGCTGTACTTGAAAAGTGAATAATTAGTTTCAGTAGTGTGTTCATATTTTGGTTTGATGAGCAATGATTGTATATCTATAAATAGGATTGGTCACGTTAGGACGAAGTATCTGATATTTGCAAAATTAACGATAATTTGGAACATAGGTACGCCAAATTTGCTCATCTGTATGTAATTTATTGATTATCATGTGTGCCAAAGGATTAGGATGTCATTAATTTTGTCCCCTAGGCTATCAATTTGTACTTTGGGTTCGCGATCTTTCAGTTTTAGCTATATATATTTTCTAGTCTTGAAATCAAACTAAGAACCACATGAGCTGAGCCATACACATTCAGTAAATTTCAATATTTTCATTTAGTTTATGATTTATTTATTCTCACCATACGTAGACAGGCATGTTGTAGGTAGACAAGCTGCACAAGCTGCAACCCTTGATCTGAAATCATCCGCATTTGATCCAAAAGAAAAGGTTTGGACAAGATTTCATCCTTAAGGGTCTAAATGTACACCTCCACATCAATTATGTGAATTTAGATGGAAAGATTACTGTCCCGTAGTATTCAGGTATTTCGTTAAATATTGTACCTCGTGGTACTTGTTTTGTTGAGTTTTCTTACATCTGTAAATCTTATCATTGGTTAACACCGAACTCTGTTGATCAAGCCTTGATATTTTTTTCCTATTCTTTTCTATTAGCATTATTGGGGAGAATTTTGAATTTTGATATTCAATAGACATTGCTATATATATATATATATATATATATATATATATAATTTTATCTTGAAAATAGTTCAATTATCAAACTTAGCAGCTATATGTACTTACTGGGGAGAATTTTGAATTTTGATATTCAATAGACATTGCCATGTTTATTGTTGTTATTATTATTATTATTATTATTTTTCTTCCAATGCCTTTAACCTTTCTATTGGTTTATTTAGAACACTTCGAAGACTATTTAAGGTTGATGCGGCTGATTATATGCTCTCCATATGTGGAGATATTGCGCTTAGAGAGCTCTCATCACCTGGAAAGAGTGGAATCTTTTTTTACTTGACAAATGATGATAAGTACATGATCAAAACATTAAAGAAGGCAGAAGTAAAAGTGAGTTTCTTTTTTTACTGTTGATTTAGCCAGATGCTCATAGTTATAGGTTCACCAGCATATGTCATGTACATCCCTGCTTGCTTCTATATTCCTATTTCTTTGGGTTTCAAGGTTGTTTGAATTGGATTATGATAGTAAATGTATTACTTGATTTGATTCTCCAAACTTCAATAAACCGTAATAGTTTGAACTTCTCCGAGGTTGTTTGTACCAATATATATCTGAGAGGGGTGTTTGTGCCATGAATGTTTTTCTTTTAGTCATTTGTGTTCAATCTATTCCCATAATTAATGAAACAAATCGACATTCTTGATATATTTTGATTAATGCATGTTCGTCATTCAGGTTCTTCTACGAATGCTCTCAGCATATTATAAGCATGTTCGTTCGTATGAAAATACGCTCCTTACAAAGTTTTTTGGTCTGTGTTGTGTGAAATTAACCGGCACAACTCAGAAGAAGGTATAAATTTGTTTTCATCCTCTTTTTGTTGTTGATAATATTGATCTTTTGCATTGTCAGTAATTTATGAATTATACTGTTTCAATTAGTCAGGTTCGATTTGTTATCATGGGAAATCTTTTTTGTCAGGTTCGATTTGTTATCATGGGAAATCTTTTTTGTTCTCAATACATCATTCATCGAAGATTTGATCTAAAAGGGTCGTCACGTGGTCGCACCACAAATAAATCCGAGTCAAAAATTGATGCAAATACTACACTGAAAGACCTTGACCGTAGTTATATATTCAGATTACACAAGTCATGGTTTCAAGAATTCTGCATGTTTGTAGCCATTTATTCTTTACATAAGTTGAACAAACACTTGTCAGTTTTGTTTGTATAGTCGGAGGCACTTTCGTAGCTTCAAATTACAAATTTACCCATCAAATATGCCCCAACAACAAGCACATACATACGGGAGCTGGCAGCGAAGATAAGGGAAAATATAGCTGACGAAGTCGAAGCAAAGGTGAACAAGAAGGTCCAAAATGAATTTGATGCAAAGTTAACCAAAAACTTTGGGAGAACTTGACATGGGTGCTTAAGAAATTAGGCGAAGCAAACCATGACATGCAAATTGATGTTGGGGATCTTTTTGCGACCGTCTGCAGTGATGGCACTGGAGGCACTAGAGGCATTGATTGCACTGGAGGCTCGCAAATATGAATGTACTGTTAATAAGTAGAATTTAGTGTGTACTGGCTGTAACTATGAATACACTGGCTATGTTTTTAAGTATGTTTGCTATTTTGTACTTTACCAAGTAAAACTTGTGTTGCTGGTTATTCTGAAACAAAAAGTTCTTTGTTGCAGTGTAATGTTGCCATTAGATATGATATAATGTTGTAGTATAATGTTGCCATAGATATGATATAATGTTGCAGTATTTGATGTTAAATGTGGTAATAAACTGGCAAAGTGTTGCCATTGGATGGTAAAAGTGTTACCACAGATTAATGAATATGGGCCCCACAATAGGGTTCCGTAAAGGTGGGCCACAGAATTAGTGGGCCCCACTATATGGGCCCACATGTTGGGGCCCAGATTGTGGGGTCCAGTTTTTAGTAAAGTTGGTACCTGTGGCAACAACAGAACCGATGTTGCCCTAGGTCCGCAAAGATGTTGCCTTTGACTCTAGGGCAACGCGGCAAAATGCATCACGAGAAAGTGTTGCCTTTGCCCTTTTTTAGCGTACAACAACATTTTTTGGCACTTCCTGCATCACTTCTTGGTGTTGCAGTATGCAATCTATGGCGTAGTGACTTATTCAATTCAATGTAGCTGTGTCATATTAGAAATCCAGGGACGATTCTTATTATCCAGCTTTTACTTCCTGGCCCTATTATCACTCCGTTTCTGACCATCATTCTTATTGCCAGCATTCACATCCATATTTTTGGAACTCCCTCCAGATTGTTTCACATTAATATTGCTCTATATCACTTTAGTTATGCATCCAGCATCCTCCCACGAGAACAAGAGCTGCCTCTTCTAAGCACAAGAACTGATTAGTCTTCTTGTAAAAATATCCATTGTCGATGGGGTTTCATTTCCAACCATCTCCGGATTCAGTCTCTAGATGATTCCTCCTAATCAGTTCCATCATTACTTCGTCATCATTAACATTCATAACTTTCGTGACAACTATATGGAACATATTCAAGAAATCCTTTAATAATTCTCCCTCGCCCTCAAAGAAGTTTGATAATGACATCAAGTTCTTTGGGCGTGAAGTATGTAGATGGAATTTCTCTAGAAATCTTTGTGTTAACTCATAAAAATATGATATGGATCTTGATGGGAGCCAAATGAACCACATCGTCATTACTTTCTTTAGGAAGATTGGAAAGCAACAACATCTCATGGCATCAGATGCTCTAGCAAAGTTAATATGTCATTCATATTTCATCATGTAATGCCTTGGATCCATTGTTCCATAGTATAATGGCATCATCGGCATTACAAATCGCCATGGATATTTCTCATGCAAAATGTTCTCGGTAGATGAATTCAGACTAGGAGAATTGCCCCACTCATCATTACTCTTAAACTGGTTTTCATTCATAAGTTTTCTGACCATCTTGGCTAAGTACACTATTTCTACAGGTTTGGTTGAACTATGGTAATCAAGATCTATTTTGAGTGTTCTTCCCAGTGAATGCTCTTCGGTAGACCCTCGATACTTGGGTTCTCTGGATTTGGAGATCCGTTCATCTAGTTATACCCCATGTTTGATTCTTGTGCGGCTAATTGTTAGAAGTAGCTCGATATTACATATTCTGATCATCTACAACACGACCAGAGGGCAAATCCATACCACTATTCAAAGGGCGGGCTCCAGCTTCGACATTTGTTTGATCAGTGCGATCTATCATGTTGGATCAGCACTGATCCATACACCATTTCCATGAGTTTGTCTACATTCCTGATTTGAGGTTCCAACCTCTTTTGTAGCCATTTTCTGCCTCTTATTCCTTTGCCTTTGCTCAAATAGTGAGGAACTATCGGACTCTAAATTAGAAGATGTTAAGTCTCCCTCCTTCTCATTTTATGGTGGTTATGAGTTAGCTTATTGAACAGTCTCAAGCTCTCATGCATCTACTGGTTCATCTTATTATGACTCTCTTAGAAGATATCCTCCATTTGCTTCATCATACGATCCATCTCCAATGTAGTCACGACAGCAGTTGGATTCTGGATCTCAACTTTCTTTGGATGTGAAACTTCATCCACATATTGAGTATTATGGTTCTCAATGTCATTATCAGCTCTGGAATTTATAGGACGATCTCTTCTTAGGGATATGGCGAATAGCAACACTTAGATTCTTAAAATTTGAATAGAAGAATGGTAAGGTTGGAATATTGGATATATCCCTCGAATCTTGGCAATCGAATAGGAGATGATGATCCAAGTAGCCTAAGAATATCGTTCTTCGTAAAAGCACCAAAATGTTTGAACCAAAAATGGCATAAACACCCAAGAGATTGTGTAGAGAGTAAAAAGTGAAGAAAAGTAAATTAAAAGGAGCAAGAAAAGAACACACAACTTTTTATAGTGGTTCGTTTATCTTGGCCTACGTCCATATAAAGATTTTGTTGATTATATCAATGGTTTATGAGCACTAGTTTTTACGGATCGATATAAATCCGTGAATGATTACAAGATATTAGAGTAAGAGAGCACTAGAGTTGAAAAGACATTTTAAATTAAGATATTGCCATTAGATAGCTTAGAACTTCGCCCCTATGATCTCCACATAGTTTTCCACACCCAAACCAATTCTCCCTAAGAAAACCAAGGCCACCTCATCAATATGGTAGATAGGTACCGATCCATGGGCTTGGACTAATACGAATCCATAAGGTTGCCAAATGGATCACTTCAAATGCTTTTTCTAGGTTTTATTCATGATTAGCTTTGTGATCTGCATCTTGTTTGCACCATTATTAGCCTGTTTCTAAGTCCAAATGATGGATCAGTAGAAAAATAGAGTTGTCGAATATAAATGTTCATGGAGGTCGATAAGAAATTTCATAAGATTGATGAAATGGAACTTGAAATAGGCTCTTGGGATCAAGACTTGCATCAAGGAGGAGATTGGGCTTGAATGGATGAAGAATCTGGACCGATATCGACCGTGAGGTTGGATAGGTACAGATCCAACACATCATTCGATTTGGTCCCCTAAATCCTTGTGGTGATTTAATCTTTATCCCAAGGCCCTGTGTATACTTGGTTTTTGGACTTTTGGGCTATCTCTCCAACATAAATTAGACTTGATAATTTTTCCTACCTTAAAAAATTGGAAGATATTTTCCTTAAAATTCTTTTAAAAGGGTGTATAAATAGAAATGACACTTGATTGAAATAGAATAGAATGTTAAGAACGCTCGATAAGGTAGGTAAGAGGAACATTTCTATATAAGAAATTATGGAGAATAATAGCTAAGATAAATAGTAATGACATTAGGAATTTATATAAAGGATGATTAGTAATCTAGTCTAGAATAATTAGTAATCTAGATTTTCCATGATTTTGAACGATGAAATGATTATACATACATGTTGATGATTTATGCATATTCATATTGATTTTATGATATGTTTTTGATATGTTTCATAGGGATGATGTCACATGGATATAAATTATTATTTTAAAATGTAAGCAACAAAATATTGTTTTGAAATCTGTAATTTTGTTTATATTCATGTGCTCCTGATATTATGGATACCATTCTCATTATTGAATTTTGTCACCATATGTTAGTACTATAGTTTACAACTCCGTATTATAACATGGTTTATGAAAAACTTTAAACTAAAAATGATTTTTGAAACATAGTCCCAAGGAATAAGAGTAAGATGGTGGTATGGGATAACGCTATAGTAACGTACTTGTATTTTCTATATATAAGTATATGCTTTATCTCTAGTCTCCTATCCTTGTTAGGCTATTTTTTGTATCTCATAAAGTTTGAATATAGGTATGGACGAAAGATAAGAAGAGTTAACCAAGGAGGTGAGGGCACCGATGTAAATGCCAGGCCTAATGTGAGAAGAGGTTAAGGTCAAACACAAGCAGGGAATGTAGGTGCTTGAGTGTCGCAAATGGACATGGTGGCTACTTATTAGCTTTTTGTGAATATAATTTGAGCTGGAGTTGCAATTGGAATGGTAGGAGAAGATGCTGTTGGAGCAGGAGTTTCGAAAGTTCCAGCAATTAACAACCATGCTAAGCTAAGCGAAAATTACGCTAAGCTTAAAGGGGAGCCTTTTCTGGGGACAAAGGATGCTATAGAAGTGGAGAATTATTTATTGCACTGCGAAAGAATTTTTGCAAACTTGGGGCTCAATGATAAGCAGAAGAGGAGGTTCGCATCCATGCAGCTTTAGGAAGCCGCATTGTTTTGGTGGAACAGTATGATTGTTGGTGTGGACAAGGAAACTTTGTCATCGGCAGATTTCGAGCGAACATTCCAAGAGAGGCTTACGTCTACAATGGCATAGTCAGCTCTGATCAGAAGGTTTACTAAGTTAGAGCACCAGGAGATGTCAGTTATGACGTATCCAAGGATGTTTGAGGAGTTGGTTCGGTATGGGTATGCTTCAATGGATACAGTCATGAAGAGGAATGAGAAGTTCATCCGAGGATTGAAGCCTGAGTTACCTAGGGCCACATTACGTCATATTAGAGATCCTTCTGACTTTGTTATGAAGATGGCCTTAAAGCATGAGGAGATTCTTCATTCTCTAGAGAAGAGAAAGGCTAAAGAAGTCTGGGTTTAGTAGAATCAGAAAACGAATTTCTTTCCTAAGAAAGGTGCTCAAAAGGGTGGGCCAGCTAAGAAGGGGAAGTCTGAGATTGTCTGTTTCAAGTGTGATAAGAAGGGACACTTTGCTAATGAGTGTCATGCTGGGAAGGCAAAGGATGTAGCTGGAAAGACGGGTGTTAGGTGCTTGAACTGTGACCAAATTGGCCATTATAAGAGTCAATGCAAGAAGGCCACGAAGGATTGAAAGGGAAAAGTGTATGCATTAGAGTCTGCGGCTTCTAAGCCTATAGCTTAGGAAGATGAAAGGCAGTCTTGAGGGATACGCTTCAGATTCATGGTATGACTGTTAGCATTCTATTTGATAATGGTGCATCGCATTCTTTTATATCTAAATGTTTGATAGATAAGCTTAACCAAGAACCTACTTATTTAGTTACTTCCTTACGGGCTACGAATCCAATAGGAGGGTATGAAACTCTAGGGTTGAGATGTGACCAGTTAGAGTTTGACCTGTTAGGTCATACTTTTGTTAACAGTTTGCATGTGTTTGATGTTATAGGGTTGGGGCCTATTCTTACGATGGATTGGTTAAGTGACTACAATGCTAAGATATTTTGCCAGGATAGGAAAATATCGCTTAGATACCCAGATTGTAGTGATCAAATAGTTTATAATATAGAAGGTTCTTGTAGTGAGGTGTATGCTTTGTTGGGTGTTATGGAATTAGAAGATGTGTTGGGTCGAGTTTTCGTGGTTAGAGAATTTGCATATGTGTTTGAGCTTGTGGTTGGATTGCCGCTGAAACGAGCTATTTACTTTTAGATAGATTTTGTTCTAGGACTAGAGCCAGTGAGTAGACCGGGAAATAGGATGACCCTACAGAGATAAGGGGGTTGAAGGTGAATATGGTGGACTTAGAAGGTAAGAATTTTATCAATCTGAGTAGTTCGCCTTAGGGAGCAGCTGCAGTGTTTGGTAAAAGCCGGGTGGATCGTTAAGGATATGTATCGATCATCGTAAGATGAATGAAAGGACGATAAAGAATCTGTATCCATTGCCAAGGATTGATGATTTATTCGACCAGTTGAGTAGAGCCAAGGAATTTTCACAGTTTGACTTAATGACAGGTTTCTATCAGCTCAGAGTAGCAGGGGATAGTATACCTCTGACAGTATTCAGGACCAGATATGCATTGTACGAATGGTTTGTTATGCCGTTCGAATGGACTAATGCACCAATTTTTTATGGATTTGATGAATCCGGTTTTCCGAGAGCACTTGGATAGGTTCGTGTTGGTTTTCATAGATGATATCTTGATGTACTCTAAACTTCAAAGAGAGCATGAAGTTTATCTTAGAGTACTGCTTGATACGCTGAGGCAGCATCAGTTGAAGGCGAAGTTCTCGAAGTGTCATTGCTGGAAGAAAGAAGTGAAATTTCTTGGTCATGTAGTCTCATAGGAAGGGTTGTCAGTAGATCCAACAGAGATTGAAGCAGTAAGTAGTTGGAAGAGGTCCGAGATAGCAACCGAGATAAAGAGTCTCCTTGGGTTGGCTGGTTATTGTCGGAGGTTTATTAAGGATTTTTCACGGATAGCGGAGCCGATGACCAAGCTGACGAGAAAGGATGTAAAATTTATGTGGATCGATATGTGCGAGGAAGCATTCCAAAGTTGAAACACTTATTGACCAATGCACCAGTTTTGGTTGTTCCGGAAGGAAATCAGGATTTGGTTACACCAATGCATGTGGAATATGATTAGGAATTTTGCTGGTGTAGAGGGGTAAAGTAATTGCCTATGCTATTAGACAGCTTGGACCGCATGAGGTCAGATATCCGACGCTTGATTTAGAATTAACTGCGGTTATTTTTGCTTTAAAGGTGTGGAGACATTATCTTTTGGGAAAAAGGTTTGATCTATATACAAACCATAAGTCGCTGGAATATTTGTTCTCTTAGAAGGAGTTGAACATGAGATAGCAAAGGTGGTTAGAGTTTATTGTCGCTTATGATTTTGAGATTGAGTATACACCAGGGAAAGGAAACAAGGTTGCAGATGCAGTTAGTAGGAAACTTCATAATGCAGTTTCGACGATAATTGTTGAGTGGAAGGATTTGGAAGCATTAGCAGATTGCAGGTATAGTGGAGGTCCAAGGCTAAGTTTAGTGAAGATAAAGTTGTATTATCTTGTTTGCAAGTTCCACCAGTGATGACCGAGAGGATTGCTTCTAAGAAAGAATAGGATCCAATATTAGCTACACGGATCAGGAAGCTAAGAGATGGAACCGATAGCGATGACTTCAAAGATTTCAGTCTAGACCATAATAGAAGGTTGTGAAAGAAAGGAAGATTATTTGTTCTGAGTGTATGAAACATAAGGAAAGAAGTCTTAGAGGAATGCCATAGTTCAAAGTTCTCTATTCATCCAAGAGGTACTAAGATGTATCAGGACATGAAGAGATGCTTCTCCTGGGAAGTTTAGAGCGGGATATTGGGTTGTGTGTGAAGCAGTGTATGATTTTCCAGTAGGAAAAGGTTGAACACCAGAAACCAAGTGGGTTGCTTCATCCATTAGATATTTTAGTATGGAAGTGGGATTCTATATCCATGGATTTTGTTAACAGGTTTCCAAGGTCGAACAAAGAAAATGATAGTATATGGGTCATAGTAGACAGGTTGATCAAGAGTGCCCATTTCATTCCCGTTAAGTCAGCCAGAATATCACCTGTTTTGGCAAAGTTGTTTATGAAGAATATGGTTAGACTCCATGGAATTCCTTGTAGCATAGTAAGTGATAGAGATCCTTTCTTCACTAGCGAGTTTTGGAAGAACCTGCAAGAAGTTTTGGAAACCAAGCTCAAGATGAGTACCGTTTATCATCCGCTAACAGATGGGAAAACGGAGAGAGTTAACAAGATCTTGAAAATTTTGTTAAGAGCTTATGTATTAGATTTCGAGGGATCAATGGGAAGACAATCTACATTTAGTCGAGTTTTCGTATAACCATAGTTATCAGATAGATATTGAGATGGCACCGTTTGAAGCTGTGTATGGAAGGTCATGCAAATCTCTTTTATATTGGCTAGAGACTGGTGATAGGTTGGTTCTTGGTCCAGATTTAGTCAGAGAAGCTATACAAAAGATTAAGATCATTCGTGCTAGATTGATCATGGCTAAACAGAAAGTTACGCACATAAGAGACAAAAAGATCTAGAGTTCTCAGTTGGAGATCAGGTTTTCGTCAAACTATCACAAATGAAGGGTGTGATTAGGTCTGGAAAATCGACGAAGTTAGCACCGAGATTCGTTGGACATTTTCCTATTATTGAGAGGATAGGGAAAATCACCTATAGAATTTACTTACCGAGAAGTTTGGCAGAATTCCACGATGTTTTTCATCTTTCTCATCTTAGAAAGTGTGTTAGAGATCCCGAGACTGCTATTGTATCGACTGTGCTAGATGACTAAGTAGTAGAACCAAATTTGACTATAGTAAGAAAGCCGATTTGCATAATTGCTAGAGATGGGAAGAGGCTTAGGACCAAGATGGCCAGATTAGTCAAAGTCTAGTGGAGCAACGATGATAAGGACTGTACTTATGAGGTTGAGAGCAGGATTAGAGATACTTATCCTGACTTTTTTGGTGGTATGATTTACCTTCTTGTTTGATTTGTTATGTACCTTATCGTAATTTCTAGGATGAAATTCTTTAAGGATGGGAGTCTGTAACACCCAGATTTTTGGGTAACATTATTTAGAATATTTAACTAGACAAACTAAATAAAATAATGTGTTGGTTAGGAGATTGAGAATTGATTTTTATTAGGGGTAGCTGTGCCATTTAACAATGTACTAAATAAGAGTTTAAATTGTAATAAAGGAGGGTAAAATAGAAATTGGCCATTCCTATATCCTCCGAACCTTGGCCATGTAAAATTTTACATGTTCATTTCATTTTGAAAATTTTAAAACAAAGGGTCGGCCACCATTAACAAGGAAAAGAGAAAGAAAAGCTAGGAAGAAGCAAATTCAAAATCAAACCTATTCATATCTCAGTTTCTATAATCTAAAGCTAAGGTGAATAATGTTTACATCTCATTTTGATTGTATTTCGGTTTAAAGATGATTGTTGAACATTTTGCATAGATTTTCCAAGATTTCGAATGATGGAATGATTATATATAAATGTTGATGATTTATGTATATTCAAATTGATTTTATGATATGTTTTAAGGTGAAAACCCCATAAAATGATATCCAAATGCCTTGAGAATGTTTACGAAGGTCATAAATAATATTTTAGAGATCGGTTTCAATTTTTGAATTGTTTTGAAATTATGTGGAAATATATGAATTTTCTAGTAAAGGAAAGCTAATTTGGGTTAATAATTATTTTCCGTTAAATAATAAAAGATTGTGGTTTGAAATTTTTAAATGTTGGAAAACATATTAAAATAGATTTTCTATAATTTTTGTAAATATTTCCTAAGTGTATTAAGGGTTATATAAAATTCTTTAAGGTATGGGACTTAAATGTTTTATATTATCAAAAGAAGAGAAGGGGCTTTCTGTAAAATAATTTAAGTTATAAAATCTGAAAAGTCGGCAGCACTTTTGGCAAAGTGCAATACTTTTTATTGGTAAAGAAAGATGCAACAAATCACAATTACAAACGTAAGGCAGGTTAGGTGAAAATAATTATTTGCCACATGTTTTTCACTATTTCGACACCGTCGACCAGGTTTCGCCTCCTTATCTTTGCTTCCGACTAAGTCAAAACCAATGCACATGGTATAAGTTTACTGGTACATAGTGAATTGGATGCAGGCGGAAGGTAGGGTGTCAAAACCAAGGGTTTCGAAGGGATTAAGGTAGTTCTTTGTTATTAAGTTAAAATAATACGCCTGCTTGCTTCCGACTAAATGGCTTTCGACATAGTAGCTTTCAATTAAGTTAATGATTTAAAGAAAAATTGTTTTGATTGGGTTACGCCTCTGTTTTTAAATAATTTCTTTTGACTAAATCGTAACCTTTTTTATGCTGCCTTTTTTTCCTTTCAACCCATATGGTTTGAAAGGGTTGCTTTGTTTTCTAATATCTGGCCATTTCTATAATACTTTCGAACGGATGGTTTTGACACCATCACTTCATTACTTAGGAAATAGTTTCAAAGCAGTTGCCTTTAACTTAAATGTTTTAAGACCCTTTTTCTATATGTGAAGTAAAACCTAAATAAGTTTCAAAAGAGAGTTTTAAATGGTTTCGAAATAGATGCTTTCGACTTTAACGAGTTTCTGATCCTTGTGCTCTACTTGAACTCAGAATCAAGATGGCTTCGACCGAGATGTTCTTTAAAGGTTTCGAAGGAGTAAATCTTTGAATGGTTTCGAAAGGTTTTCACATGTTTTAAATTGAACCCAAAGTGCTTTCGAAAGGATTGATTTATGACTGTTTCGAAGGGTTTTAATGAATGGTTTCGAAAAGGGTGGTTCCCCAGGGTTTCGAAAGGATTAAAATGAAAGTTTACCCTATGTTTTCGAAAGGTAATATTTAAAAGGTTTTAAAGGGCGATGCCTGATATTTTGAAACATTTGGAGAATAGAAAAGGAAGGTTATTTCAATGTTTTCGAAAGGTTATTTAATGGTTTCGAAAGGGTATTCTAATGGTTTCGAATGGGTTATCTTCAAGAGTTTTGAAAGGCTTTTTAAAGGTTTTAAACAAAGGTTTCGAATGTATTGAATGGGCAATGTAGCCTAAGTATTTTCAAGTTAAAAAGGGTTTTTGACTTGTTTTGGAAGGACAATTAATCTTATTAAATCTTATCAATATCATTTTGTGTAAAGTGTATATAACATGGCAAAATGACTTAGAGTAAAGTAAAGATATAGTTTCCTTGTATATACATGTGATTGAAGGACTAAATCATTTTGAAAAGGTTTTTCAAGAAAAAATTGAAAGGGTAGTTAACCCTAAGAAAATAATTCGGACAGTTAGTCCATTTTGCAGGCAGTCGGCCTAGATTTCAGATAATCAGTCCCATTCGCAGGCAACTAGCCCAGTTGTATAGACAGATAGTCCATTTGTAGCAAAATGGACCATGCTATTATATTGTGGGTAGAAAGCTCATACATTACTTGTTTTACGGATTGATAGTCCATTTGTTAGCATAAAGGATATTGCTATTCTGATATAATCAGTTTGATTAACCAGTTCGGTTGCAGAAAATGATTTAAAAAATATAAGTTTTAAAGAGAATATAATTGAGGGGAAACCCATTTCGCTAAGCGGCATGGTCTCACTTAATATCAGTAAACCAAGATGTAACGGAATTATTCACACCAGGCTTTATGTTTGACTCGAAGTTTTTGTTTTCCCTTAAACCCTCGAGTACTCAAAAATTGATTTGAGTAGGTTGAGTTTTAGGGTTTTCAGGTTTTAGTCTTTTGGCAAATAAAGCTTTTGGTGATGAGCAAGTGGTTGTCGGATGGACAATTAGGATTTGCAGTTTCATTTTGTCTTGATTCTGCTTTGTATATAAGTCAGATATGACTATATTGCTTTGATCAACCAAGGGGGCATCGTCATGTGTGGCTCTTGGCGTATTTTTGTAAGGATATATCTAATCATTGGTTGGGAAATGTTAAGGGATTATGTAACATGGATATGAGTTATTGTTCTAAAATGTAAGCAGCAAAACGTTGTTTAAAAATTTGTGATTTTGTTCATGTTCAAGTGCCCCAGATATTATGGATACCATTATCATTACCGTATTTTATCACCAGAAGTTAATACTATGGATGATTACAGCATCTATGGCGCTTAGCTTTTGGCCTCCAGATACAAGATGTTACAGAAACCAATAAGGAAAATTAAAAAAGTGGATAGTGGTGGAATGACATATTAAGAATGTCCATTTTAATTCAGTAAGGAATGTTAAGACCTCAACAACATTTACACCAGTTTATGATAAATGGAAACTTCTAGCAAAAGTTTCCTTTAGCATTTTTGGATTATAATCGGTAGTTGTCTCCCTTAGCTATTGGAAATCGTAAGAGATAATACGAGATATGTTCACTTTTTATCACTGTGTTCATTTTATCAATGAGATTAAAACACTTGATAAATATTGTATTCCATATAAATTAAGGAATTTTATATGGACATTTAACTAGCGATGAACTGAAAATAAGGCTGAAAGTTAATGAGGAAATTTAGTTAGTAGCCAGAAGAAAACGAATGCACCAATCCTAGAAATTTTTGGATTTTAGGAAAAATAAATTCTAGCTTGTAGAGTGTCCCTATTCGAGAAAGAGATAGAATGTATAAATATGTCAATATAATTATATTAGATAAGGGTGAAGAAGAGGGCAGTAGAATTTTACATTAGGAGCAATAAGACCACAGCGTCTCTAATGCAGATTTATATCAAGGAGGTGATTTGACTTATGGAATTTCAACTAGCATAGTTAGTGATAGAATCCCATTAATCATTAGCAAAATTTGGAGGAGGTTGTAGACAACTTTAGGAACTTCATTGAACCTTAGCACCGCTTACACCCCGCAAACCAACAAAAAAAATGGAAGGGTGAATAGGATCATGGAGGATTGATTAAAGAGATTGCATCATAGACTTAGGAGGACACCGAGAGCAACACTTACCCATAGTAGAATCCACGTATAATAGTCACTAATAGACGATTGGTATGAAACCCTTCAAACTGCTTTTTGGGAAGCCATGAAAATTACCAAACTATTGATGTGGGACCACCGACAAAATCCTACTTAGATAAGATTTAATTAATAAGAATTCAAAAAGATAGATTTGATTAGGCAACAATGGTTATAAGATTTTGAAAGTAGGGAAAGTTGGCACTAACATTCATTGGGCCGTTAACAATTTTTTAGAAATAAAGAAACTTGATATCTTGTGGAGTTACTAGATAATTGGGCAGGAATCCATGTCATTTTTCATGTTTTTATTTTTGAGGAAACACTTTCATAACACAGCCATTGTGGTAAGGTCTAATCAATTGGTGATATTGAGATGGAGTCAACAACATCCCTGCCACTACATGTAGTGTGAAGCATGAACTAGGAAGCTTTGCAGTAGAGAAATTAGGTTAGTTTGAGTACAATAGGGAAAAAATTCGGTGGAAAGCATGAGTACTTCTCATTCTAAGCTTTTATCTGGTGAACTTTCCTCTTCAAAATTACGTTGCATTGTGGTTGCTAGATTGGATGGTAGTAGATAGTTGCTACACTTTTCACTGTCACTTTTCATTCGTGTAACAATTTTTTACATGTTTAGGGTGTTTGCATACATACTTATATGTCACGATCACACACTCATTCTAGGATTGAGATCATTTATAGTATGTTTATAGTAGATCATTATATTATATTATTGATTGAGTAGATGATTGTGTAGACAACTTGGTTGTATGACATGGATGTTCATTATGAGTTACGTTGTTCGCCTCTCAGAATGATTTTAGGGATGAAATTCTTTAAGGGGGAGCACGTAATACCCTGTAAAATCAACTATAAATAAATAAATTATGTAAAGTAATATAATAGGGGTAAAAATGAAAATTATGTAAATGTCCAAAACTAACCACAAAAGTTATGTTGTTGCATTTGCGCTGATTTTCTAATCAATTTCCATACATATTATGTTTAAAACGAAGCTCAAATGAGGAAGTTATGGATGTTCGATGTTTTGGAGTCAAATTAATTTAAATAGAATTCAAATTCAAAAATTAAAAATATTGAGGGTTAAGTAAACGTTAAAATTAATGTAAATGTTAAATAGCAATTAAGGATGAAAATAAATTTACAACAACAACAACAAATAAATCAACGTTTCCAAAACAAGACCGGTCGACCCTGACCCATAGCTGGTGGACAACTAACAGTCGATAGGTTATCGGGGACGGTTAACTGGAGGACATAGGGTGGTGGCTAGGGTTTTTAGCAATGAACGTTTCAGATTTTATAGTTTTAACTCGACTTAAATCAAATGGTTTTGGTGCATTCTAATCACTATGAACAGGATCCTAGTCCCCTCACTTTTATTCGTAAAATAATTTTGGAACAATAGAAAAGCCTTGTTAGTTCATTACTTTGTAGATTCAGAAAACTCGATTAGGGTTTCAAGTCAGAAATCATATATACATACATACATACATACTCGTTTATTTTGTCAATCTCCTCTACTTCAAACCCCTAATCTTATGATTCTAACATATATACAATTCCCTTGCTATATATATGAAAAATAAGCGAGCTAAAAGGTTTCATTGAAGGCATTTGAAATCTAAGAAAAGGCAAAGCTAAGGACCTCTATAAGTGAAAATCTTAGTTTTTATATTGCAGTAATTGAATAGTGCATTTAGGATTTGATAGATGCATAGAGTTTTGGATTACAAAAACATCATATTAAAATTTCCTAAAATTCCCCCAAAGCGAAATGTTAATTCTTAGATTGGAATCTTAATTGTTTTGAATTAAAATAAAGGAGTCTTTGTGAATTTTACAATATATGTGTTTACCTTCTACTCCACTTCTTATTATTTTTCTTTGGATTTGATTAAGGGACTTGATTTACAAATTGTGTAAGATACGAATTCTTACTCGTAGTTTACACCGTCTATTTCTATAAATTGAATAAAAATTCCTTTATTTGATTTCATGCAAAAAGTAGTTGAATAGAACGTAAAACTTATTTAATTATAAAGTTTTCATTGTTATTCATTTGTTTTAGTATAAGATAAGTTGGAATTGCATTCTATGTACAAATCTCTTATTTGGTTTTGGAATATTGAATTTATGGTAAAAGTTCTATTAATGCTATTATGGAAATGAGATTTGTATAATATTGGAAGATTTGACATTTGAGCATTAATTTAGGGTTTAATCTCTGCACGCCTAATAAATACATACTTATATATATAAACAAGCATAAATAACGTACAATTATAACGTATAAGTTGCATAGTTAATTTGGTTAATAATTGTCATTTAAATCTCCTTTAGGAAAGTAATTTGTTAGGTGAAATAAGAAGGATTTCTTATAAGGCCTGATTAATTAATACAGTGGGATGTGTGATTATACACTTAGAGAGTGTTATGAAATATGACAAAGTTATAGGGATGCGAGACCAGTCAAAAGCACGAATAAGTCTACACCGCGATCTGGCTACCATAGTGTGACTTTGGGCTGATGTGAGACATCACCTATAATAAGTAACCATGGATGACCCTTAGGTTAGTTCCAATTCTGTATGGTAAATCTGTCCAGCTAATCTAGCTACCATTTCCTATGAATAGTCGGATCAACGTAAGACATCTCCATAGGGTACGAGTCATAATACGAAGGAATTGCTTTGGGATATTGAAGGTACTAAGTTGTTGTTTGAGGGCCCGCCTCTTTCTCCTATATGAAATATTAAATGGTCGAGACTGGATTTAAGCACGGAAGAGAATATCTCGAAAAAATCCGCTTTAATATGAAGTATTAAGTGTTCGAAGATATTTCCCTATAATGTCAGCAAGATAGAGACATGTATGGAATTTGCCTTGGAAGTATGTATTAAATAATGGAAGCCTGCCTCAATTGAGGTCTTAAATGGTCATAGCCTGCCTATTTTCCATTATAAGATATAAAGTGCCTTGGGTTCTTTCTCTTGCATTGGTAGACATCAATAACAATGGTTTTGGATTATTGATTGAGGGAAACCCTACTTTAGGAATTGAAGACATTAAGTAGTTGTTTGAGGGCCCAACTCTTTCCCTTATATGAAGTATTACATAGTTTTGAATATAGTTTAAAATGTGAAAGATATATCCTTATGTGAATTATATTAGCTAAGTACCGATATAGAAAGACTCGAGATTTTCTATTCACGGACATTGTTGTTCCGACTCCCTCCTCATTACAACACGTGTTAGGGAAGGAAACAATGATCAAGATGCAGGTGATGATAGGTAGAGCTTGTGGTAGTTGTCTGTTTATCTATTTGCACTATTTTCTGTTAGACCCATTTGAAGTTAAAAATGTATCTTTGAATAAGATGATGTAATTGTTATTGTTGACATTATGTTAGGGTTTTTTTTCCTGTGACATTTGAACTTTGGAATAAAATGGGTACTGTTTATTTAATTATATTTTATCCTTCCACCATGAATTTTGAATGAATAGATAAATAACTCTGTATGGTTTTTTTACCAACCAATATTCAGCTTTGGAATGAGTCTAAGTTTTGATGGACCTTTTATGAGTCGGGATTTAGAACTACTTTTAGGCAGGGTGTTCCAAAACTGATTACGTAAAATGAAATATATTAACTGAGCATGAAATGGACACAACTCATTAGAATGTCTAATGATTATTCTCTTACATTAAAAAAGAAAATATGAGTTCCTTAGCGATTTCAAGAAATAAAATTATTAGTAATAACAAATTCCTATGTCGTCAATAAGCTGTGAACTATGTAGACTCTGGAAGATAGCATGATGCTTAAATTCAAAATGGATTCCGTATACATTATCAAAATACGATTTTGATAACTGTACCTAAAGAGATATGATTCATTAGTCATAAGTGTATCTTTAAAAGGAAGACCGGTTGTAATAACCCATATTTCAGAAGTGATGAACTAGGATTTATAATGAATAATTAATTAAAAAGGGCTTTAAATATTAAAATGCGGGTAAATGAATGTAATTTGGGTATTATACAGTAAATTATTTAATAAAGTAAAGAAAGTAATTTGTTCAAGTAAATCTGATTTTTACAAAGGAGTTCGGTTGTTTTAAAAGGCCAAAATGATTTTTTGAATAGTTAAATTATTTTTATAAAGTTAAATATTGAAAATAAATAAGATTAGAAATTTATTTCAAAAGAAAAAGGAATTTTATTCTACTTGTAAACGGAGTTTATAAATTTATTTTTGATTTGGCTTTAAAAAAGTAAATTTGAAAAATAATTATTTAATTGGGACAAATTATGGATAAAAATTGTTATAAAAATTATGAAATAACAGTTAATCATTTATGGAAAGTAAATATGTATTTTATTTGAAGTCTTGAGCTAAATAGAATTGGTAGAAAAATATATTGAAAAAGAAAAAGAAGAGAAAAATATGAATAAAAGAAAGAAAATGAGCCCATTGGCCTATCTCTATACTTAGGAAAAATATCTTCCATGTTGCACTTCTTGAGTTGATGTGCACATGAATGCGCATACTTTTACTTGCATATTTAATCGAATTTAATTAAACAAATGAGCATATGGGGTATTTTAACATGTTTAAGCCAAAATTCAAATAATTTTCAAATCGTCACATATTCATCTTCATGTAGGGGCAAAATGGTCATTTTTATGCATATATTAATTTGAGAAAAATTGCTTGAACATTTTTTTGATTTTTGTTGGAATTTGGATTCAAATCCAAGTAGTTTCATGAAGATATATGCATGCACAGAAGTGAAGAGAAACAAATGAAGATGGAAATAATTCATTTCATGTATCACGGAGGACCCCACCTACCCACCAACCTTGATGTACAATTAGAAGCTAATGCATATGCTAATGGCCATTAAAGCTTCATGAATATTTAAATGAGGATTAACACATGCCAATGATTACTTCGCAACTACACTTCCTATAGGGGTAGTTTGGATAGTTCCAAAAAACTGGATTAGGGTTTCAAAACATGCATTGATACCCTCATATATTCATGTAACCTTCCTCTCTTCCTCTTACGTCATTAGTTTAGGGTCAAAAATAAAAGCTATCTTTTCTTTCTTTTCATGGCTACTTAGCCATTTCTGTTCATGTAATTTTTATATGCAATTTTAGTTTGTTATTTTTTATTTACATGCTCTTTTACTTTAATGTTAATAGTTAGCTTATTTTTCATGCAAGTAGATTAGTGTTTATTTCTTTTTAATTAGCTCTCTTTTTCATTAGCTTGCATTTTCTTTTTCTTTTTGTTTCATGTTGCTTTCTACATTTTTTGATATGATAAAAAATATAAAATGATAAACCCCTTCAATTTAGGGGCAATGAAGCTCTCTTGAATCATGTAGATGCAACATACTTTGTTCATGTATGATCTCTTTTTGTGCTTAATGGAAAGTTGATGTTTATGTAATTTTGTGTTTAGTATTGATGATAGCCTGTTCAAAACAAATTGGCTATGCTTAATTAGAATCACAAATTGCCTCTTCATCTAAATAGGATTATGGCAATGAAGTGAAACTGAATCAAATTTGATGGTCTATATTTCTAATCAATAGTTAATATGCCATACTTAAAATATATTTTATTCTCAACTTGTTGTCATTTATCATGAGAGTTAGTAAGTGGTTTAAAGGGTATGTTATAGTTTGATGGCTTATGTTGGGCTAAGTAATAGCACAAATAAGCCATACTTAGAATAAACACACCAGTTAAATTCAATAATGACCAAAAAAGAGAGATCATAATTTCATGTTGTATTGATGTATGTGATCGAGAAGAGTGGTTTTATCTCTAAATTGCCTTCAAACTCTCATATTTTCATCAATTTTCTTTTACTAGTTTTTCTACATTTTTAGCTAACAACATCTCAAAATCTAGATTTAATTTGATTGAATAGAATTTTAAAATCTAAAAATTCCCTATAGGTCAACCTGTATTTGTCACGTACTAGAATTGTACGTCGTGCGCTTGTGGTTAATTTTTAATTTAAATTCGATCAACTATTTTTCAATCTGATGGAAGATTAGTCGGTTCAAACAAGTATTTAGTGCCGTTGTCGAGGAATTTGATTTGATTTTAATTTCAATTCTTCGAATTATTTTGTTTGATTTTTGTGTGTTTTCATTTGTGTTAATTTGCATTTCAAAAAAAATCATTGTTGTGTTTTGTGTAAATTTTTGTTTTCAATTTGATTTGTGGTGCTTGTTTTTATTCCATTTGCATTTGCATTTCTAGTTTATAAAAAATATATACACACAATTTTATTTGGGGTCTTGAGCTAAATGGAATTGGTAGAAAAATATAAAGAATAAGAAGAGAAAGATATGAACAAAAGAGAGGAAATAATCCCATTGGCCCATCTCTATACATAGAAAAAATATCTTCCCTGTTGCACTTCTTGAGTTGTCTAGAATCATCTTCTGGCTAACAAAATCATCGCCCGTATACCACTTTTGCATAATTCATTAGTTCATAATTTTCAAAATCCAATTATTAAAACCCCAACCCCTTCTTTGAAAATAAAATAAATAGAAATAAATTTCCATAAATCCCAAAATTAAAGTATATACCTATCAACATCTTAGTACACCTTTAGGCAATAGAAAGCTGTGACTTTGATAGAGTTTGGCTTGCTTGGAAATTTACAATAGAGGAAAGAGGAAGAAGTAGCAGTTAACAATTATAGGCTTACCTACTTCGATTGAGCATTATCCACTCTCAAATCTATGTTTATATACAATGTGTGTTGCATATTGATAATTGTTCGTAGTCGAATTGTGTTTGGGCATGAGTTGTGTGCTTCCCTATTTACAAGAAGATGAAATAAACCCATTGCTGCAAACAAAGTAAAACCTAATAATGCACAATATATTCATAGTTGATGCTTGGATTTAGGGGAGTACCGGAAGGTTTGAAGTGCTCGAAGTATAGTTGATTGGAGGAGATGTTTGGGGAGTTCAACGACATTCTTAGTGACATGACGTAGAGCACTATGTGATCAACAGCTACGATACCAGTGGTTAACCGCCAATTGCTGGACCGAAAGCTCTAGGTCGCCTATTTTTTCGGGTTTCATATATAAAAATTTAAAATAAAATAAATCAAAAACATTCTGGGAGTTGGAAATCAAACACATTCTAATAGTGAAGTTATTTTTGGAAAATAAGTCCATTTGCATCAAAAAATAAAAGGATTTTGGGAGTTGCTTTTTGAATAAAACATGTGATTTTGGAATAGAATAAATAAAGTATAATTTTACTTGAAAGTTCGTAGAAGCTTTTGGAATGAATAAATAACTTTTTCTATATATAAAACTTCTTTTATTAACGGAATTAGATGATGTTGATTAATCTTTTTTCGTGTAGCAAGTAATTTGAATGAATGGAGTTATAAAACCATTTAGTATGAGATCTCCGATGTTATTTCTCTGACCATTCTCTGGACTTGTTACATAGAATACTCTTTAGTGGCATGAATGTAGTTTATGAACTTTGAGTAAATGATCAAGTAACACTGACGCCGAAGTTTATATTTGTTCGGTTTTTTATTGTTAGTATATAACACTCTAACAAGGATATAGCAAAATTAGAATATTGTACACATGCGTTTAAGGAGGCATTTGGTATAGTGTATATGGTTGTATGCCTACTTATTCATGTGTGGAAGTCTATTAAATTGTGAACTTCTATTCATTGGTGTGAAGTAAACCAGATAGGTCAGTATCCAATCTAGCGACCTTATAATGGGGTCACCTCGGATCTATGACCCACCTTGTGATATATTGCTATGTGTTATTGATGTGTAGTATCACGCAATGTCACATAGGCCAGCATTCTATTACCATTTAGGGCATTTGTAGGGTCGTGACCATTGAAATGTACAGTCTTGCACCAAATGGATACCGAGTTACGATAGCCATCATAGTAACTAAAGATTATAGGAGTTGCGCCAGATGGGTGCATGTAGTCTTTTGGACCAACCAAGCGGCAGTTAGTCTCCCGTCTAGTTATAATGTATGATATAAAAACTTACATTCGTTACACACCTCCTTAACACTTAACGGTTGATAGTAATGAGCAATGGCAATATTTGGGAGTGTACATCCAAGGTATGGTCAATCTATATGCTAACCACTGTGTTAGTGGAGGTGAAATTAGTGTACGTGTTTGTTCATGTGGATGTGATGGATGTTTAATATGGATAATGATTTGAGAATCGTATGATATGTGATTTTCTGAAGATGTTTATTTCTCTTTTGAGATGTTTATCTACAGCATACCGATTATCTTCATCTATTAACATTTGCATTAATATCTATCATCAGATACTTTCGGATGCTGATAGTACCATATCCGTATTTTCCTCCGAAATCATTTTCAGATATCAAATATCCACATCCACGAGTCGGATGGATATTAAATAATTATCCTATCCAACAATTGATAAATCAAGTAATAGAAATAGAAATTTTTGGTTTAATATGATTTTTTTCTCTTAATCTTATTGATTATTAAGGTGTGAAAAATAAACCGATAATGTTTTAAGTAGTTAATATGCATTAAGCGCACATAATATAAACTATAACTTTATAAAACAATAAATACACATATTTCAATATACTAAAATACACATAATATAAACAATAATTTTGAAGAAAACCAAACAGATAATTTTTGGAAGTGGATGCCTACGTATCTGCATCTGTGTTCGTTTTCTCGAATATTGGGTAGTTATCCATTTCAAATACTAATGGGGGTGGATTTCGGATTTATCGGCTATTCATTGATAGGCTTATGCATTATAGAAATTTTCTAACCCATGTGTTATTCATAATGCTCAGATTGGTCCAAGATGTTGTCTGGTATGAAGCAGCTAGCTTGACTTGTAGGACATTTTTTAGGCTAGTACAGCCTAGGAAGATAGTTTCCTTTTTTGTTTTATGGTGAACATTAGACAAGCATTTTGTTGCTCATCTTGGACATGTACTATTGATGCACTATACATTATCACTACGTTCTGACAAATTGAACTATGTTTATTATTTCTTTATTGTATTATTCTTTCCTAGAAACCGTACATATTTATTGTTTTGTGCCGGTACCGTGTACATAGTGTTAAGTTTTTTATGATTTTAGATATGTACGGTTGTTAGCCTAAGGAAATATTCACATGTGTAAGCCCACTTATATCCTTATTCTTCGTTTTATCATACTGTATTACCTTGTAATACTTTTTGGAAATATGGGTATAGAGGTATGGTATTACAGTTGGTATAGGAGTAGGGTTAGAGTAATACATCACAAAAGAGACATGATTCATTAGCCTTAGATGGACTAAGGAATTTATGGCCCCTTCGGTGTCGGTTAGATTCCATGAATATAAGCTAGGAGTACTTGGTGATTATTAGAGTAGTCACATAGGGGCGTACTTGTTATTTGTATGTTTGAATCCCTAATTGTATTTATTTTGTTATTATAAATACACATTTCACTTTAATGCATAAGTGGTAATGGTTAGTGCTCGATTTCCTCGAGGTGATGCTAGATAGTCTAGTGGATTTGATAATGAGGGTGTATTCATGACTATCGATCAATTCATGGAGCTTATATGGAGCATTCACGCATCTCACGCTTCTGCAACTCCTAACCCTCCTACTCTCAACTTTGATTTTGCTTGAATTTGTAGTGATAATGCTAGCCTTGGAAGGAAGACCTCTAGGGACACAAAGGGAGTTATTAGAGTTCAGGCGTGGCTTAAGACATGCAAGAACATCTATACTTGCATGGTAGCCACCAATCAGTAACGGGTACAGATTGCTTCTTGTCAGTTCCAGGCGAGGGATCTTGATTGGTATGGGATGTTGTGGTTTAGATTGATGAGGTCGGACTGACAAAGGATCTATTTCGTCTTTGCTTTAAGCGGAAGGTTCTCCTTGAGGCAAAGGAAGCAGATATGGCTAGGAATTTCATTGATTTGAAGTAGGTAGATGTCCGTAGAAAATTATGTAGCTACCTTTAAAGCTCTTTCGAAATATAGTACATATCTCATCAACACTTCTCTCAAGAAGAACCAGATGTTTGTTTGTGGCTTGACCAAGGCTTTAAGTAAAGCCTTACTTCCCAAGATTGAGGCCCATTTGATAAGTATGGGATACAACTTTGAGACTTGAGGAGTTTGAAAGGGAGAGTGGAGATGTGGGGTAGAGGAGTATGCATAGTTTTGGTCAGAAGACGAATTTCCCATTCAAGTGGCTGAAGTTAAGTTCCATAACAAGAAATACGTAAGGGTTAGTTCACCAAAGCGTTAAAGTCGAGCCAAAGATTCAGTGAAGTGCTATAATTATGGAGAAAAGGGCCATTATTCTAAGGAGTGTACTAAGCCACACCTTCCGCTATCTTAGAAGAAGTGTATAATCTGCAATGAAGAAGGTCATCTCAGTTATACTTGCCCAGTAGCTAGTATGAAGAGTTAGAAGTTGAATAATATGAAGGCTGCTAGTGGATCATCTCAGACTAAGGAGATATCTCCATTTCAAAGGTACTATCTTATTTATAGATTCTCCCTCTAGAGTTATTTTTGGCAAGGGTGTATCTCATTCATTCATGTCGAAGGAACTAGTTGACATATTTGATCTTGATGTTGTTTTCTTGGTTACATCTTTGTGATTTTCTAATCCAATAGGGGGTATGCAACCCTTGGGATCTTATGTGAGGATATTGTTTTGGACTTATGTGATTCACCTTCTTGTATGATTTGCATATATTCGAATTTTTGAAAATTGGCATTATTCTTTATATGGATTGGCTGGATCGATATATGGCACATTTATTATGTAATGAAAGAGTAATATCTCTTAGCCATCCATATTATATAGAGCATCTCAACCTAGCTCTCGGAAACATTAATGAAAGCTTGAGTGGTTCTCTATTTGCTCTTGATTCTTGAGAAGAAGATGATATTGCAAGAATTAGTATTGTTAGATATTATCTTTATGTATTCGAGCCTAAAATTGATTTGCCTCCTGAGTAAGCCATAGTGTTCTGAATTGATTTTATTTCTAGCTCAACAATTTAGTCATCCTCCCACAAAGATATCTATCAAAGAGAATGAAGAATTGAAGAAGCAATTATCAAAGTTATAAGCTAAACATTTTATCTGATCTTGTAGTTTCCCTTAAGGCACCACAGTTATGTTTTTAAAAAATCAAATGGTTCCCTTAGGTTGTGCATCAACTACCAAAAGCTGAACATGCTCATTATAAATAATAAATGTCCTTTGCCCATGATTGATGATATGTTTGACTAGCTTAGCAATGATAAGGTTTTTTCTTAAATGCACCCGTGTATTTCATCGATCTGATGAACATGATTTTCAAAGACTATATTAATAAATTCATCTTGGTATTCATTGATGGTATCTTGGTCTATTCAAAGTTAGAGTTAGAGCATGAGCAATACCTTAGAGTTGTTCTGGAGATACTTAGAAAGAATCAATTGATAGACAAGTTCTTCAAATACCATTTTTGGAAGGAGGTGAAGTTCATAGGCCACATACTATCAGATGCTGGTATCTTTATAGATCGAGCTAAGATTAAATCCACTTAGAATTGGAAGCGGCCTGAGACAATTACTGAAATCCATAGATTTCTAGGATTAGCTGATTGTTATTAGTTTTTTATAATGGATTTTTCAAAGACTTTTGCTACCTCTTAGTAATATTACCAGAAAGGAAGTGAAGTTTCAATGGACAAATAGATGTTAGACTGCTTTTCAAAAACTAAAGGAGTCACTTACTCATGCATCCATTCTTATTGTGCCAGAGGGTAATCAGATTTTGAGGATTGTACTAACGTTTTTGGTTATGGTTTGAGAGTTGTTCTTATGTAGAGAGTAAGAGTGGTTGTTTTTGCATCTACACATTTGAGGCCTAACGAGGTCGGTTATGCCATTCATGATTTGGAACTTGCTGCAACTTTCTTGGCATTGAAGATACAGAGACCTTATTTTCTTGGTAAGAGATTTGTTCTTTTTACTGATCATAACTTATTGAAGTATCTATTCACTCGAATGAATCTCAACATGAGGCAGCAACGTTGGCTTGAATTTCTTACAGCCTAAGACTTTGAAATTGTGCGCACCTCTAGGAGAGGAATAAAATAGCCAATGCATTGTGTATAATTCATCAGGAAGTTATTTCTATATGAAAGTGGAATGGAAGAATTTGGAGTTTCTTTTGATGTTTAGTATTCGAGACAAAGATTCTACAGTTGGTTTAGTTGCAATGTTGGTTAGTCTTATCACCCGATCCTCCTTGATTGTTCGAATTACAGATGCTTAGAAGAGAGATCCAAATATTTTTGCTCTTATCTAGAGTGTGGAGTTTAGGGATGTTGGAGATGATCTTGTTATTTATTCTCTTGATGCTTGTAGTTTCTTACGAAGAAATGTAGATTTGTGTTTCTTGATTTGGATGGTCACCGTGAGGACGTGATGAATGATTGCCATCATTCATGTTATACTATTCACCTAAGTGGAAGTAAGATGTATATGGACATGATGCATCGCTATTATAAAGAGAATAAAGCGTGGCATTGGCAAGTATGTGAAGGTTTGTATAAAATCTTATCTTACTAAAGCTGCACATCAAAGGCCTAGCGGTCTTCTTCAGCCATTGGAGATTCTGCTATGGAAGTGGAACAAGGTATAAGTGAATCTAATTTTCACAACACTTCACTTATATATAAATCCTAATATTGAATATAGTAAGGATTACTTTAATGGTTTGTTCTTTTCAGGCGTTAATAGACTTTATTGATGGTTTTCCTCAATCTAAGAGTGGTTATGATAGCATTTGGATAGTAGTTGATCTCTCGACTAAATCAATGCACTTCATTTTGGTGAGATCAAGTAGAACTACTATATATTTAGCTAATATTTTTATGAAGGAGGTGGTGGGATATCACGATGTTCCCAATGCTATTGTGCATGATCACAATCCATTTAATTACTAGTGGCTTCTATAGTAGTCTTCAGTCAGCTTTGGATACAAAGCCAAATTTCAACACTGCATTTCATCCGTAGATTGATGGAAAAATGGAGCAAGTTAATCAGATGTTGATGGATTTCCTTCGTTCTAGGGTTCTTTATTTAGGAGGTAGTTAGGAGGATCATATCTATTTGGAGGAGTTTGTGTGCAGCAACAACTACCAGTCCAGCATCGATAAGATTAAGTTTAAGGCTCTATATAGTTATCGTGTCATTCACAATCTTATTGGCCTAAGGTAAGAGATATGTTTATTTCTAATCCATGATTCTATTAGAGGGGTTTCAAAAAGATAGAATTGATTAAGCAAATGATGAAGTAAGCCCATGATCGACATAAGTCTTATGCGGACTGTAAGGATATTGAGTTTGAGGTTGGTGATCTAGTCTTAATGAAGATATCCCCTCTGAAGGATGTTATGTAGTCGAGTGAGTCAAGGTAGTTTAAACCTCACTTTACTGGCCTATTCTCGCTTACTGAGCGCATTGGTCATGTTGCTTATTGAATTTCTCTTCCTGTACAGTTCTCTAGTATTCGTGATGTCATCCATCTGTCCCACTTGAGGATGTGTTTGAGGAGTACCGGGATAGTTTTGGAGCCGATGCACATTAAGGAGCTCGATATTTATCTAGATTTGACATTGTTGAGCTTCTGATTCGTATAGTTGATTAGTATCCAATGGCTAAGGAGCAAGAGGGTCCTGTTAGTGAAGGTGCAATGGTCCGACAACCCATTGGTATGTACTTGAGGATAATAGAGCATATGGCATGGACCTATCCCAAGATATTTCCCGATCCACGTGAGTTTGGTATGTTTTTTTGGTTTTTTTCTTGATTGTTTGCTTGTTTTAGTAGTTTATGATGTAGTTAAGCTAGAGTTATTAAATAAATCATATATTTTTCCCAAGGAGAAACTACAAGGACACAATTTTTTTAATGGAATTTGTAACAATCCATAATTGTGAAAGGATTGATTAAGATTTATAACGATAGGTTACTTAATCAAAAAAGGTTTTAAATATTAAAATATGGACAAATGGAAGTAATCTGAGAATTATACAGTAAATTTTTTAATAAAGTAAAGAAAGCAATTTATTTTCGTGAATTCTGATTTATATAAAGGGGTTTGGATATTTTAAAAGGCCAAAATGATTTTTCAAATATAATAAAGTAGTTAAATAATTTTTTTAGTCAAATATTAAAAAATAAGATTAGGGATTTATTTCAGAAGAAAAAGGAATTTTATTTCAATTATAAAAGGAGTTTATAAATTTATTTTTGAATTAGGCTTTAAAAGATAAATATGAAAATAATTATTTAATTGAAATAAATTATGGATAATCGTTATTATAAAAATTGTGGAATATTTGTTAAACACCGATAGAAGGTAAATATGATATTTATTTTGAGTCGTGTGATGATTGGAATTGGTAGAACAACAGATTGGCAAAGAAAAAGAAGCTAAAGAAATAAATTAAAAAAAGGAATTGAGCCCATTTGGCCTATGTCTACACTTAGAAAAATATACCATCCCCTTTGCATTTCTTGAGTATCATCATTTGGCAACAAAAATCATCTCTCATATACCATTTTTGCATAATCTCGTTTGTTCACAATTTTCAAAATCCTCAACGCGGTGGGCCTAAGTATTTTTCTCTTTTTGCAAGGAATATTTTTTCAAGGCAAGTGCACCACGACGGTTTAGAGTAGCATAAAGTTCCTTGAAATCCTATAGCTCACATCCTTTAAGCCCCCTCAATGGGGCGGGCCAAATTATTTTTCTCCTTTTGCAAGGAATCTTTTTACAAGGCAAGTGCACTGTTGCGGTTGAGGGCAGCATCAAGTTTCTTTTTGTGGGCATCCTCTAAATGACTCACTGTCTCAAACGTTTCCTTGGCACTTTTTTCTACCTCGATCAATTTTACCATCAATTCTGAGATCTCAGTGTCTTATTGTTTGATTATATCGTCTCAAATGTATCCTTGGCACTTTTTTCTACCTCGATCAATTTTACCATCAATTCCGGGATCTTAGTGTCTTGTTGTTTGATTATATCTTTGTCATGGATCGCCTCTAGCTTTAAGTGATCGATTTCTTACTATCGCTCAATAGAGACCTCAAAGATCTTTTCTACTAAGTGCTGGAACAATTCATGTTGAACAAAAATGTCATTGATGCATGCGAGAGAACTTGCTTTAACATTCCTTTGGATTATATAAATGAAGGAGAGGAGCTTAAGCCATCAAAATAAATCTTTCAAAAAATGATCTTAAGTTTAGCCAATTTCTCTTCTGTAGAACCATTAGGAGCCGCATTCGGCAAAGATTGATCAAAAGCAACGGTTGGACGTTTGCATGACCTACGGTCATGGAGCTGCTTGGAACTAGAGGAACCGAATTACTGCTCATGCGATATGGAAACTTAGGGGCTATAGAAAGTGGTCCAATCGCCATTGTACATAGGAAGATCAAGTTGAGCTTCCTGATAACCCACCTTTTTCCAAGGTAGTATACAGACAAATTTAACCCAAAAGACTTCACGATTATCAAGGCCCATGAGTCCAGCGTGACGATTATGGGTCTAGAAATCAAGTATGGATAATAATATAAAGTCAAGATCGAATGGATTTGATAGATATGCAAGGCAGAATGTTCGAAGTATGTAATATGGTTCAACACATTGGAGGGATCGGAAAAAATCACCTTCCATCTTAGGTATCGACATGTTTAAGAGGAAAAGTGTATTTCGATCGAAAATAATTACTAAATCACCAACCCTATGAGGGATCAAAGCGAAACTCCAAGAATAGGAAGAGGGGACCCTAGGGAGTTCTCCCTAGGGATCGCACCCCCAAAACATGCAACTTGAAGTGGTTTGCACTGATCCCCCCATAGGGATCGGTACTCTTCCCTTATAGGGATTCACTATATTTTATTCTAGCAGTGATTGGTCAATATCTCAACATCTACATATCCAATTGACATGAAACTTCGAGCACAAGCTAACTACCTCATATGGAAACTCCCGTAGGGATCAAATATCATTTAGAGCAAGTTGGAGGGATCAGTACCTATCCCTCCATAGGGATCGGCTGTAATCAGCCTTCGCAGCATATTGCAACAAGATTGATCAATAACTCGGGTTCTACTAATCCAATTGACATAAAACATGGAAGATATACATAATATAATATGGAGAATCTCTTCTAGGGACCGCATGTCATTCAGTGGAGGTTGGAGGGATCGGCCCCTATCCCTCCAAAGGAATCGGTAGGAATCAGGATATATGCAACATCACTTCACGGAAAATACGATATCTCACAAATCGTAAGTCAAAATAGCATGAAATTTGGAGTCAATTAACTAACATCATGGGGAACTCATCAGAGGGAACGCATCTTATTTGGACATCAAAATAGGGACCGGTATCGATCCCTATGTGGGCACCAATAGACTTGAAAATTTTTTGGATGGCCTCGCCATGGCTTGAAGGTCCTTCTGTCAAAATTTCAGTCCAATCCTTGCACGTCTTCCTTTATAAATACATCAGACGTGACGTCAGAAAAAGGGGGATCTTCTTTCTACTTCTCTTTAACTTCAACCTAGGCTTTACTCTGTCAATTTGATTTTCGGATTTTGTATTGTAACTATAAATAAACTACAGTATAATAAAAAGGATTATTCTAAAGTGGACGTAGGGCAGAGTTAGCTGAACCACTATAAATCTTGTTTCTTTTTACTTGCTTTCATTTTTGAATTTTTTTTGATATTATATTCTCTAAGTTAGATACTATCTGAGATGTATGACTGGATATTAGTGCCTTCATACAACTGGATGTTGGGGGCCAATTTTGACGCCAACAATCCTATAGTTCACAATTTTCAAAATCCATTATTGAAACCCTAACCCCTCTTTAAAATATAAAATAAGTAGAAATAAATTTCCATAAATCCTAAAGGTAAAGTGTGTCTCTCTCAACACCTCTAAACAAAAATAAGTTGTGCTTTTGTTAGAGTTTGGCTTGTTGAGAAATTTACATGAGAAGAAAAAGGAAGAAGATAAAGGAGCAGCGAACAACTAAGGGCTTAGCTACTTCAAGTGAGTATTACCCACTCATAAATCTATGTTTATATACAATGTGTGTTGTTTGATGATTGTTTATAGTTGAATTGTGTTTGTGTATGAGCTTTATATTCTTTATTTGTTATAAAATGAAATAAACTCATTGCTCAAACAAACAAAACCCTATAATGTGCTATATAGTCGTAGTTGATGCTTGGATTAGGGGAGTGTTATGTGAGGTTTTGAGTGCTCAAAGTATAGTTGATCAGAGGGGAGGTTTAGGGTGTTCATGGGCATGCTTAGCAATGCGACTTGGCGCTTTCGCTTTAGGCCATCACTAAGTTGTCGACTGCTATGAATACCAACCGTCGAACGCTAGTTGCCTGGAGTGAAAGTTCTAGATCACCTATTTTTTGTGTTTAATATATAAAAGAAATAAAAAAAATATTTTTAGGAGTCAAAAATCGAATGCATTCTAATTATGAACTTACTTTTGGAAAATAAGCTTGTTTGCATCAAAATTAAAAGAGGGGAAATTTATTCATTTTAATTAAACAAAATTCGATTTTTGAATGTAAAATTTATTTTAAAATCAAAATATACGAACTTAAAAAAGGATTTGGGAAGCTGCTTTTTGAATAAAACATGTGATTTTAGAATTAAATAAATAAAGGATAAATTTACTTGAAAGCTCATAAAAGCTTCTGGAATGAATAAATAAATGTTGCTATATATATATATATATATATAACTTCTTTTATAAATGGAATTAGATGTATTGTGATTACCCTTTTATATGTAACAAGGAATTTGAATGAACAGGGTTATAAAACTATCAAATGTGAGACTATTGGAGTTTTTTCTCTTGTTTTTCTCTAGATTTGTTGTATAGAATACTCTTTAGAGACGCAAATGTACTTTTTGAACATAGAGTAAATGATTAACTAACAATTGGTGATTCGAAGTTGGTATTTGTTTAGTTATTCATTCTAAGTAGATGACACACTAATAGGGATTTAGCAATATTAGTATATTGCTTACATGCGTTTAAGGAGGCATTTGTCATAGTATGCATGGTTTTGTGCCTACTTATTTATGTATGGAAGTACATTATGTTGTGAACTCCTATTTTTGGTGAGAAGTAAAAGAATATTAGGCTAGCATCCATCATAGTGATCTGATTGGGGGGCTCATGCCCTGGATCCGTGACACAACTTATGATATATAGCTATGTGCTATCATTGTGTGTTATTGCCATGTGTCGCATAAGCTAACATTATATTACCATTTAGGGGCACTAGCAGGGTTGTGACCATTCCATAGCTTAGTATTGCACCCAATGCATACCGAGTCACAATGGTCATTGATATAACTAAAGACTGTAGGAATCAAGTTAAATGGGTATAGATGCAGTCTCATGGCACAAGCGAGTGGTTGTTAGTCTCCCGTCTAGGTATGACGTATGATAGATAGACTTGCATTAGTTACACATCTCCTTAACACTTCACAATTGATGGCTATATTTTTGGGACCGTGATTCCAAGGTATGGCCAATCCCTATGTTAACAGCAATGTGTTGGTGGATGTGTGATTTGTGTATGTGTACGGATGTGGTCGTTATGTGATTGATTCTGTGGTTGATGTATTGGTCTTCTGTAATGGATGTTTAGTATGGATAATGATTTGATAATGGTATAGTATATGCTTTCCTGGAGATGTTCATTTCTACTATGAGATATTTATATACATCATACCACTTATCTTTACCTATTTACATTTGTATTATAGACATTGTGTGACCTATGTGTGATTTATAATACTCAAGTTAGTCCGAGATATTTTAGGTCCAAGTATGAAGTAGCTGGCTTTACTTAGGGAGGAGGCTAGTATACACTCTAAGATATAGTTTTCCTTTTGTTTTTTTATACCCTCATTTATTTATGATGATGTATCTATTCAATTATGATATGTATATTTAATAAGTGAGCATTAGACTAGGATTTTGTTAATCACCTTGGAAATATACTATTGATGTACTATATTTTATCATTGTGTTCAAACACTGTGATCCCTATTTATTATTTCTATATTGTTTATTGTTCTATCCTAGAAACCACACATATTTATTAATCTGTGCCGATACTGTGTGCATAGTGGTAAGCATTATATGGTTTGAGATATGTATTAGTGTTTGCCTAAATGAATATTCACATGTGTAATTCCCTTTGTAACCTTATTATTCGTATTACCAGACGATATTACCTAAACTCTTTTGTAACATGGCTATGGAAATGGGTGTTACATCGATGTAGTTGGAATATGTCAAGCAACATTGATGGGAATAACTTAATAAATTTCAATTGTTCAAATTAGCATGACAGATTTGTTGGTCAACATGCTCGAGTTATTAAATTTCTACTTACCAAATTATCGTCCAACATGACTTTGAGTTTTGGTATACTTAAGCTAAAATAGAAATTTTGAATAATGATTTAGAATAGACCATTTACATGTAATAACCAAAACGTCATGAAGTCATTGGAAGTAATTACTCGGTTGGTAAATATTGGATATGATCCAAGAATAGATATGTTAGTATCATTCGATAAGCATAATAATTAAACAAATATTTTGATAGAAATATCTAATAGTTTGATTTTCATTTAAATGTAAAGGAAGTGTCTATCTTTAAGAAAGCATATTAAAAGGTGCTAAAACATTTCTAAAATTATAAGTAAACTACATACTAATAACTGTTAACGGTGTACATATTTTTATATCAGTTTTAGTTTGATTGTGTAACACTCAATATTGGATTTGAAATTAACTACTTCTATAATCTGCATAAAAGGATGTTTGGATTGTCCCTAATAGTACATACACACCACAATAAAATGTTTAATGTGGAGCATATGAGCTGGATACCTTATGCGTCTATAATAAGAATTATAGTATATGTTATATTATCGAAAATATCATAATTCATTTATGTAATTCATGCACTAAACGAGTATCAAATCCGAATTAAGATCACCAAAAGGAAGTTGAGATCATTCTCGAGTATTTATGAAAGAGTGCTCGAGCTTGAAATTCATGAGTGATAGAAAATATAATATGTCAATCCTAAATTCATGTTCAGCCTTATAGTTAAGGAGCTTTAAGCAAAAAAATTCCAAATGAGAGCTTTGGGCCGATTCATCCAAAAGTTTGAATTCATAGCCTTGAATAGCATAGTACTAAAAGCAATATACATATATGCACAAATTTGGATCTAAGCTAAGGTTAATTCCAAATGTTGAGAATCCTGTGACATAGTTTTGTGAAAACAATGTTGCGATACAAAATGAAGCTAGGGCTCTTAAGATGTCTAGACACATACCTTGGAAATTTGACAAGATAATGACAATTTATTAACGATAAAGGGACATTTGATGATAGAATATATAGTAATACAATATAGCAGATATGTTCAGTAAGGCACTAGCTTGATCGATTTTGAACTGATCGGTGGAATGGGATTAAGATTCCTAACTGACCCAAAGTACAAGTGGGAGATTGAAAGAGTTAGCGGTATGCCTTGGGGAAATTATGTAATTTGTTACATATATCTAACTCTATGATCAATCTTTTTTGTAATAAAGGTGTTGCTTATATTATATACGTTACTACATTATGATGCAATATATTTAAAGTATATAATAAGATAATCCTTGAATAAAATGTTATGTGATTGTAGTTGTAAATATTTGCAACTGTGATTAATTAATCACATTATGAAATGATGTTTTGTTCGAAACATTCCTGGTCGAGATGTTTCAAGAAGGGATACCGATTCATCCATTGAGGCCAAAGCATGTAACACTCTTCAAATGTTGGGAATTGTATTACTCATGGTTTTTTGGAGAGCACAAGAGATTATGTATTCATAGTTATTTGAAAACTATGGAATGACTCGTTTGAGAGTTTCCTATTAGTTAATAACAACCAGGTCAAATAGGAAATCTCATTATGATAGTGTTATATAGGTCACTCGACTTAAAAATACAATGGAACTTTATGTGAATAATCCACTTGAATATGGTTAAACCATGGTATGGAGATTATTAAGCGACCATAATTGGGATTCAATTTAAACACTAGAAGTGAAAAACTATTCAATTGAGAATATGCACTTTAGGTATACGAGGTTAGTATCATGGTCAACTATAGTCAAAATCTTTGGCAAGAGTATAACAATTGATAATAAATGTTATTATTGAATCGAGGACTTTGTTTATGGACCAAACAAGTTGAATGCATACAATAATGGAGTTTTGACCAATACCAAATTCCATACATTCTAAAGTGATATAGTGTTGGCAAAGAGAACTTATATAAATTATTGTCACTATTAATACCACTTAAAGTAATGTAAAATATGACTTTACTGAAAAGACCTATAGGCAATGAATTCTATCAAACTGTCGCATCACTAGTGAAGGTGATGTGTGAATATTAATATTTGAATTGTTCGATATTAATCGCTGACTGAATTCAAACCTCTATGTCACACTACTATATTTGTGAATTCGCCAAAAAACCATGTGATTCAACTAGTTTATAAAGTGTTATAAATTAGTTAAATTAGTTATTATTCAAGAAATATGAAGTATAGATTTATTTGATTATTTAGGTTTTATTATTAATTATTTGGGCGTGTATATAAACATTATGTATGCACATTCTCATACATGATGTAGGTAATTATTTATAATAGACTTTAAATATAGTTGATTACTTAACGAGCTTTGGGAAAAATTTATCCATATAAGAATCCGTAAAGGGGAATAATTCGTTTATATTGATTTAGTTTAAGGAAATTTTTAAGGAGAAGAATGGGAAAGAATTTCATTCACTCCATTAAAAGAAAATCTTACACATTTATTTCATTTTATATTTCTCCTTCTTTCTTCATCCATGGTTACCATATTCTCCCTCTTAAAACCCTCCTTGTCCAAACTCTCATTTCTCTAAAATAGTATCAAATAAAATTAAAACAACGTGGTTCATTTGATTCTAGCAAAGTTAGGTTTTGATTCAAGGAGTCTAGGAATTAATTCACAAATCGAAGTGTCGCCAAGAGCTAGATCTGTAAAGGTAAGTCTATGTTACAAATTAAGCTTATACATGCTCAAGTCCTAACCCATATTTTTATGTAGCATATAAATAAATTGCCATTGGATTTTATTGAAGTTTGCTTTATTATACATATATTGTTTTCAAATAAAATTGAAAAGGTAAAATGAACATGGTACTTTAATCCATTTAATTTGTTTTATGTTTTCTGAAGTAGTCTTCTCAATTGGATTTTACGCATTATTAAATAATTTAATCCTATTTATAAACTAATATATCCAATGATCATTTACTTTGGCTGTAATCATTCACGTACGTTGATGTGGATCTAAAATTGATGTCCTAGATTTATTTTTAAATTATGATATTTTGTCGTCAATTTAGTCAAAATTAAATCTGAAATTTATTTTAATAATTATTTTGGATTACTATATATATAAACTTAATGTGTAATTATATGAAATTTGTTTATATTATATACATGTATATATGCATTGTTATTATATTTATAAAGTTAAAATTAAACAAACATTCATACGATAATATATCGATCTATTTACCTTTTCTTTTAGATACTAATTAGATATTTCCCTTGCTAAAGAAATTTTTTATTTGTTTCATTGTTTGTTCTTTGATAACTATTTATGTATGTTTAATTTATATGAAATTACGTGTACACATATAAGTGTCTAAACAATATATATGGTACTACAAATATCAGTACATAAATAATTTATACATACTATAGTGTATTTAAACGTACACATGTATGCGTGCACGTACGCATACATACACACACACTTAGGCATTTATATTATCGATATTCTTTCGAAATTATCATATACCTATGTAAATGTAATATATATATATATATATATATATACACATATGTCTATATGTGTGTATGCATATATAGTAGGTACAAATCCCAACATCTATATGTATGACATGTTTATATATAATTATAATATCATGTCATGTTAACAAATATATATATGTATGTTACATTAATGTGATTGATTAATAAACATAAAATAATTTAAATAAAGTATGATTTTATTTAAATAGGTAGAATGGATCTAATATTAGATGATAGAATTTCTAGGTCCAGGAAGATCCAATAGCGATTTTTTTTTGAAATTTACCTATTTCAACCACTAGCAACATGGCTCGAGATCCAATAAGAAAAGTGATTGTCCAAATTAAGGAAGGAAGGCAAAGGATTTTACTTTGGAAGGACCGCCAGATTAATCGATTGCTCAGGAGAAGGGGATGGGTGTAGTGCTTGGAGGTATGATTTCGATTTTCAATATTTCAGTTAGAGATTTGTTTGATACAAGGGCCACTCACTCTTTCATTTCGAAAGATCAGGTTTATAGGTTGGACTTAGATACTACCTATTTAGTTACATCTTTGCATATGATAATTTGATTAGTAGGTATGCCATTTTTGGATTAATGTGCACAGATGTTGAATTTTTTTTGCGTGAGCATTTGTTTCTTTGCAACCTTATGTGTTTGACTTCGTAGGATATGGGGTAATTTTCGGCAAGGATTGGATAGTAAGTAATGGTGCTATAATTTATAGTTTTGATAACTTTATCGCCTTACAAATCCTAAGAGGAGGAGAAAGGATTATGATGGCATTAGATGTGATTATGGAGAATTCTGGAGTCAAGCTTTATGCAATGGAAGATCCGAAAGATGACACCGGTAGTTTAAGACTTTGTAGACGTTTTCAAGCCAGTAGTTGGGTTTCTGTCTAGAAGAGTGATTGATTTCCAAATATACTTGATATTGGGGGCACATAACTTATTAGTTGAGCACCTAATAGAATGCCACCTAAGGAGATGGAAAAATTGAAGATGCAATAGCAGAACTTAAGCATAAAAGTTTCATATGTTAAGTAGTTCACTAAGGGAAGCATCCATGGTATTTGTGAATAATTTAGATGGATCGCTTTAGATGTTTATTGAATATAGAAAGTTGAATGCATTGAGTGTGAAGAATCATTATTCATTGCTTAAGATAGATGACTTGTTTGACAAGTTGATTGGATCTGGAGTATTATCATTGCTAGATCTAGGCATGTGATTCCATTAACCGAGGTAGCTAAAGATAGTTTTCCTTTGACTATGTTTAGAACTAGAGACGATTTGTATGAGTGGTTAGTCATGACCTACGGACTGATCAATGCTTATGTGTTCTTTATAAATCTTATGAATAGAATATTAATTCCACAGATATTGATTTTGATGACAACAACCTTATAATATAGGTATTGATTTTTTTCAAGTTGTATGGAATATTTTGTAGGATATTACACAAGTTTATATAAGTAGGATGATCGAGTTTGAAGACTAGTCGGTAAAAATGACAAGAGATTAAGATTTAGAGATGTTTTAGATATTTTTAGACTCATGAGTTTAAAGACAAAGACAAGAAGAGTTCAAGACAATAAATTATAGAAAATAAACATTAGAATAATTTATCAAAGTCCTTAGATTGCAACCTTCTGCTCTTTGTATACTCTCTTATCAAAATACTTATTATTACTACTTTATTTATTTTATTTTTCAAAAAAAATATTTTTATAAAATATTTTGTAAAATTTCTTATATTGAAATATTTAAGAAACTATGCTTAAACAATTTTACAAGATTTCATAATTTTTACAATGCATTTAAAGTTTTTGTATTTTTCAAAACATACAATAAGTAAGTCAGTATGTGCTACATAAATATGTCGACATATGGACCGTTGGGGAGATAGTTTTTATATTTTGAAAAGTTGTGATTTTTACTTACATTTCTCATAAATACACACTACCTTTTAAACACTACTAAAGAGATGCCATTTAAATATTAAAAATTGTAATTTTTTTATTTCATCTCTTCATGAATAGACACATCCTTTCTAATCCTACGTAAGAATTAGAAAAAAAATTAAACTAACTTTCTTTCTTCTTCTTACTCTGAACTTTCACCTACATATTCTCTCAAATAAAAACTATAATTTGCTCTCTACAAACCATTCACTCATTTGCGCGTACTCTCTCATTCTTTCAAAGATCAAAGTACTATCAAAAGGCTATAGGATATCTTGTATCAAAGTATAACTGCGTGTATTTGGAAATCAACAACTCACTACTATTATTTGTTTAGTTATGCTTGTTGCCTGATCAAATCAAGTGGGTGTGCTTGTAGCCTATTTAAATCAATTTAGTGATCTTGTTGCCCACTTAAATTAAGAAAGTCTACACTAAACTCTAAAATCAATAGAGTGTACCACGTTGCCTTGAAATCGAAGCTGTATTTCAAGTTGCTTGCAACAGTCAAAGTAGGCAATTAAAAAAAATATGTACAAGAAATTGTACAGGAATGGATGAGAAATCAAAACTAGCATAAAATCCCCTATGTTATCTCTGTAACACATTACTTTACTTTTACTAAATTTATTTATATCTATAATTCCATGTTATTATATATATGTGATTGATTGTATATGTTTGATTCAAATCTCGAAATAAGTTAAAACATTCCATAAAAGTTATAAAACACTATTCACCCCCTTTATTTTTAAAGTAGTCTTAAGTTTTGTTCAAATTAGCATTACGCCATTTCTTGCATTTGGCATCAGAGCAGTAGGTTTTCAAATACTCATTATTTGATTTTTGAGAAGTATAAATGGCAAATAACACTAGCAGTACACTTTTTAACACTTTTGTAGAAGGACGATCAACTACTAGACCATACTATTTAATGGTAGTAATTATACTTACTGGTTGTATAGAATGATTTATTTACAATCTAATGATTAGATATTTGGAACATTACACAAAATCAGTACATTGGATCCCAAACTGAATACTCAACATGGATACCATACCAAAAGACACAAGCACTTAATAATTCTAAGGCCATGAATATTTCATTTTGTTCATTAGATAAAAATAAATTTAATCGAATTTCTATTTGTAGGTCTGCATATGAAATTTGGAGAACATTGCAAATTACGCATGAGGATACTAACAAAGTAAAACAAACAAAGATTTCTATTCTAACCAACTAGTTTCAAATGTTTAAAACGAAATTAAATGAGACTATTACTGATACACACTCCAAATTTCAAGATATAGTTCATTCATTAGTATCGTTAGGTAAAAATTTCTCCATAGAAGGTTAAGTTAGAGAAATTCTCAATTCACTATCTTTGGAATGGGACCAAAAGACATTAAAGATAGTGAAAGCTGATGATAATAATACATTGAAAATTGAAGATTTTATTGATTTAATGTCCTATGAAGCACAATTGTCGCGTAGAAAAGAAAGTAAGGCAATCGAGAAGAAATCAATTACATTCAATGCTATAATGGACGATAATAATATAGATGGTAGCAACAATGATGAGGAGATTTCCCTTATGACTTGAAATTTCAGAAAATTCCTGAAGTACATAAAAATGAACAACTTTCATAAAACTAGTAAGAAAAATTATGGAAACAAAATGTTTTTAAGTGTTACGATTGTGGTGAATCTGGAAGAGACTATCGGTAGTAAAAGAAAGCGCCAAACATCGATTCATTCAAAAAGAGAAAACGAGCTTACAATGGAACTCTTCACGATTCGGATACTGCTTCAAGTGACAACGTACCAGATACATAATATATCATATGTGATTCACAATGATGGAAGATCAATTGACGAGACAAGACAAAGTAAACAACAAAATCGGTACCTTTTACATTTCATTTTTTTATTTTTTTATTTCTTACTTTTTGCAAATTATATAGGAATATAATAATAATTTATAAACATTAGAGATATATATATATAAGTAAATATGCATGAATTTTTGTAATATTTCTCATTTTTGAATTTTGAAATTTCGACCCATATGTCGATGTATGTCACACGGGTATGTCGGTATACCTCGTAGAATTTTGAGAACCTTTTCAACGTTCAAACTTTTGAAATACCCTCTCTTGCATTAATTTCAAAATTTGAATTGCCACCTTTTCGCCTATTATATGACTATTAGTTCTCTATTTATTCATTCCATTTCTCATCTTCTACACACTTTATTTTAAAATTCTTACTTATTGCTCACTCTCTTTCCTCCAAAATAAATCAAATATGTCTTCCTCAAACTAATTTTCCTCATTTAAATCCATTACGCGTAGCAAAAAGATCAAAAATAATCTTCATAATGATCAAGAGTCCATTGGAACTTATATTGAATATGCTACATATGAAAAAAGTATTTTCAAGATGGTTTACAAATTTAATGAATTTTCTTTTTATGGGTTACAAGATCTTGCTTTAGATAATGGTATTTTTTTGATTTAACCGATTTATCTTAAAATGATTTTGATTGCTATACTGATTTGATGAAAATGTTTTATGCTAATATGAATGAAAAAAAATTCAAGGAGAAGAACAAGTTGGGAGTAGTGACGCTACTATTATTTAAATCATGAAATTACTGATCAAATTTTTAGTTGTAAAAGCAGTGGAAATGTCCACTCCATTTTTGAAATTGATTATGGCAATAGATAAGCTATCCACAATTTATTCTTTAATGATGTAAAGTATGGTTTTAAAGGAAAAAATCTTAGGCCTACAGCAAGACTAATGAGTCCCATTTTACAACAAAATATTACACTAAGGACGAGGATTTACAATAACCCGGCTCAAATAGTTTTCAAAGCTATTTTTTCTATTTTTTGAAAAACGTAATATAAATTGGGCTCGAATATTTTTGATGACTTTATTCAAAAAAATATCTAGGCATGAGAACACACTATCCATGGTGTACATCTTATTTGAATTTTCAATCATTTCAGCATTGATCTAAGAGGTGAAAACATTATCATTTTAGCATTGATCTAAGAGGTGAAAACATTTTGCCTTACTAATTTTTCCACGAAAGCAAAATCTCTCTTACGCAGTTTCCTCTTGAACTCGAACCCTACAAATATTTTTCTAAAAAGGAAGAAAGATTGATAAGGGAAGAAGAGCAAGATATTCTAGAAGAAGAATAACAAAGTGATGGAATGAAAATTGAAGAGGCAGAAGAGCAAGATGTAGAAGAGGAGGAGATGGGCACTTCCTTAGAAATTTTTGATAAACCTTCTAGCTAAACCAGTAAAGAAATTCTCAAAAACTAAGAAAAAATTCTCAACAACAAAAAAAGCTTAAACATTCCTTTAATAAGAAGTTTGCTTCTCTCTCGAACAAAGTCAAATATTTTGGAAAGATCATTAGGAGGCTTGGTGGAAACTCTTCTTTATAATCATCATCATTTTTATGTCTTTTATCTGGCTTTGTATCTTTTAGTTGTATGTTTCCCTAGTTTTATTTCATGTTGTTTTCATATATTTTCCTATTATGCCCATGTACTTTTCTTTTATATTAATGAACATCACTTAGAAGTTTAATTTTGACATTCAATAGTATTCTCATATTCCTTGGAATTCAAAAATTGAGATAATATAAATTATAATAATAAATTAAAACAAAAATAAAAGCATAAAAACTTCTACACATTTGTCGATGTTGTCTACCACTATATGCCGACGTGCACTAGAAATTTTTGAATTTTTGAATTTCAAAAGTTAGTTAATTTTTGGTAGGATTAGTTACTAATCCGACCTTCCACTTCTATAAATTAATTTTCTTCCAAAAAATTTAGAAAATAATTCATCTTCTTATCTTATTCCTTTCTACATGTTTCCTTCATAAAAATGAATATAAAAACTACTTTTCAAAAAAACCTAAGTGAAAATCAAAAGGAAACTCTTCTGTCTTTCAAAAATTCTCTTTCCTTCATTCTTTGCAATCTACGAACACTTAGAATTGAGCCAAATGCAAATGATCAAAGGACAGGAAAAGCAGTTTGAATCTCTTCGTCATTTCATTTCTAGTCTCGCTAAACAAGTTCAAAACAATGCTCCAGAATACTTGAACTCTAAAGCAAAAGTGGATAATGAAGATTAGGAACTTATCAACACCAATCCTATTTTTGGATCAAAAGGAAGGGTCGAAGTTTCCAAGAAAATATAATTATCTTTTAGTTTGTTTTTAAAAGTTTAGTTTATTAATTTTACAATTGTATGATTTATGGATAATTTGTATAAAACATGCATATTTAATAAAATAGTCTGGTTTGATTCTAAATAAAATGTTTGATATGGATAACCATTTCGAGTGTGTGTGTGTCTATATACATATATACATATATATATATATATATATAAATGTGTGTTTATATATATATATATAAATGTATAGTTATTTCTTAGAAAGATTCAACGGTTATTATTGATTCTGATTCAATTTATGAATATCATCAAATAAATATGTCATATTAGAGGAAGTTTATTTTTCTTTACGCATTTTTGTTGATGACAAAGAGGGAGAAAAATATAAAATATGAAATATGCATATACTAAGAGGAAGTTATTCAAAATAGGAGGAGTAAACCAATTTAGGGGGAGTTACGTTATTGTGACGATCCGGAATTTGTGAGCATTTGAAATTGAAATATTTAATTGAATTTAGATATTTGAAAGGTTAATTTTAACTTGAATTTCCAAACATCACTATTTACTTGATAATTAAATTATTGAATTTAATAATTGGAAGTTGCGTGAAATATTGAATCTTCAGTTTAAGCTTGGTAAAAATAATTTAAAGGCTTGTAAAATTTATATTGATAGAACTGAAGATAGTAAAGGTGTTAAAATTTAATTTGGGAATGATTTGTTCAGTTTTAAAAATATATCGTTTAAATTGACGTTTAAAAATAGCCTTCTGAGGCACAGTCTCGGATTTCGACGAAACCAGTTCCGTTGGATCCGTAATATTGTATTATTATCAGATTTCAATTTTCATAGTGATTGGAGTAGTTGTGTCAGCGTACGATAAATAAATGTGTTGAAATTAAATCAAAAATTCAATTTTATAACTGGGTTCAAAAGCTATCTTCTCCATACGATTGAATTAGGACTCGAAACCTTATCCATCGCATTCAGAATAGGGGTATAACATTAATAAACGCCTGATGGCACGTCTCGATAGGATGTAAAAAATTTAAGCTTCGAATTAAAGACAATTTAAATTTAAATTTAAATAGAATAAATACTTTATTTGACTAGTCAAATTTATTTCACATCGGACCATTATGATTTCACTTCAAAGATCACTGTAGCATATTGACTGAAACACGTTAACGTCAAATCTTGTCTCCTTTCCCTTTTTCGTTTTGAAACCCTAAGCAGATAACTTTAAAAAAAAGTAAGAAAATGAAAATAATGGCTGCTAATAAGAAAATCGCGCCTCTTTTCATCCAAATCCCAATTTACTCGGCCCAAATCAAATTCTTTCGTGCGAAAATCAATTCATGTTGCTGCCGCTCTAATTTCTTGGGCTCGTCGCGGCAGTCTCGAGGTATGGGAAGTCAATAGGGGGTTCGCGTTTGATGGCGCCCGAGGGTTCAGGCAAGTGCCTTGTCGCGATGATGTGTCCTTGTTCGAGCAGGCAGTTCTGGAAGAGCGGCGGCGAGGCGACGATGGAAGGGGGGTTTCACGATGTGGGGTCGAGTCGCGTCAAGCTGATGGTCGATGTTCAAGGCGGCGACTTAATTTGCTGACCGCAAAGCTAGGGTTAGCGTAGGCGAGGGTGCACGCATTTAGGTAAGACATTCTTGTTTTTTATTATTATTTTTATTTATCTGTATATGCATATGTACAAAATGAAATTTTACAGTATGATGTATATAATTTATTCCAATTTAATATGTATATGAATGAGAAAAGAAAATAAAATAAAATAAAAATAATATACATATACAATTCTTTTAACTTACTAGTTTAGTTTTTAAAATAATGAATTATGGTGGTTAATTTGTTTAGTAACCTATTTAATTATTTTAGTTACTAAAAGTAATGTATTAAAGGAAATTTAGTTTTAAATTTAATAATTATTTGATTCAATCTACTAAATGGAAATTAATTACTCAATTATTTCAAATATTAATAAATTATATAGTGTTTATACAAGGTCAATAATCGTGGAATCAAATCGAGAATGAAGTGGATTTGCAAATTTAAGGGGCAAAGGTGAGTTAATATTAATCTTCGGGGTTTTTATTTAAATTTAAATGGTTAAATTTAAATAATTGGTTGAATGATTGATTTGATTTGATGTGCTATATTATATCTAGTAGTATATATATAATATATATTGGAGTGATTGATTTCCCGCATTATATAGCGGATGAGACCCTATGCACCGTATAATAGCGGATGAAATTATACTAATCCGATATACTACGATATTCCACCTCGAAGTGGAATTGGTATTGTGCTAACATCTGTGGATGTAGGGAAACAGGTTGGAGGGATCCAACTGGATTCCTCAAAATTATTTAGATTGTTTAATATTCTGTGTTATGAATATTTGATATTCTGTGATGAATATTGTTGATAATTAGAATGTTGAATGCTATGGTTTGCTTGAATATATTTCGGTACACTGAGTTATCAAAATATATAGAATTGGATTTTTGAAAAGGAAAATAAAAGAGTGAATTTTTAAGCAAAATAATCATAGAGAATTTGAATAAATTTAAGAATGAACTGAATAAGAATACAAGTGATTTTAAAATTCTAATAAGTAATTCCGAGTATGGGAAAAGAGGATTTTGAATAAACAGAAAATGATGAATTATAAAACTTAAGTGATATTATTTAAAGGAATAAAGAAATTACTTTAAAATTCAAGGTTTAATTTTATTTGAAAGGATAAAGAAGAAATTTGGAAAATATGAAATGGGTATTTTCAGTTAAAAAGATTTTAAATCATAATTAAGAAGTAAAATCTGAAGTTAATGAGTTTTTGAAATAAATTGTGTAAGTAAAAGAATTTATTTTAAAAATGAAGTAAATTTTGGAAATCAATTTTGGAAATTGATTTACTATTTGAAACTGTGTTTTGAAAGCAGGGAGGGACTGTGGAATTTATAAACTGGGTTTATAAAAGCGAAGTGATATATCAGTGGATATTTGGAAGAATAAATTCACGGTGGGAATTTATTAAGGAAATGAGTAAATTTGTTTAAAATTGAATAGTGATTTATTTTTAAAAGATGTGAAAGAGAAGCGTATTTCCCTGTATAGCCAAATATGTTTTCAAAATAAATTTAAAAGTATAAGTTAAAAGTTGTTTTAAAAAGTATGTTTTAGAAAATTTATTATTTGTGAATGTTTAAACTCTAAAGTGAGTATTTTCCAAATCTATTATCATAGTAATTATTTAAAGGTGACTTGGTATTTTTTTAAAGGAGAAAATCTAGTTTTATATTTTATTAAGTAACCTCATTATAAATATTCCTAAAGTATATATTTTTAATAAAGTATAGAATTAGTTTTCAATTTAAATGTTAAAGTATATTTTATAATAAAGAGTTTTGAATTATTTTAAAAAATAAAGTTTTGTGCTTGGAGTTTTCAATGGAAATAAATATTTGGAAATTTACTCCGTGAGAAAGTATGGTTTGAAACTGTTTTCAAAGGGGTTGAAAATGGAAATATATCTTGCGAAGATATTTGAGGTTAATAAATAGTTCAGGAGGAATTATTATATTTGATGGATGTTTGTGAATGTTAATTGATAGTTAAATAACCGACTATCAATATTGGACAATGCGCTGATCGTTTCGAAGAGACCGGGATCAGGATTAATTTCTCGAAAACCACTTCATTCCGGTTTGTACATTTTCGTGTAGAAAACAAGAGTTCGAAGTTGAAGATGGAGCAGTGAAGTGCAAGGGCTAGTTTCTATTAATCCTGAGGATGATTTCAAAATGGATGTAGTAGGAGTAGTGCCTTCGGTTCCGTTCGAACCTGGGACGGACTTGTATGGATGAATGCTTTCCAAACATCGTCAGGTGGGCGATGGGCATTCTAAGTGATATGTTCTAAAAGGTAACGCTTAGCCTCGAGCCTCATCAACCGGAAATGACTGAAAATCAGGTGTTATGCAGCAAGGCTATGTGGGTAGCACCCATTAGGGTGAGGTCATCCCTGTCTAGATGTCCTTTTTTATTCGGCTTAGTGGTGCGGTTGCCGATCCCAACCGTGGGGCGATCTTACTCGAGATTATACAGTAAGGGGTAGTCCCGGTCTTGTGTTGCAGGGGATTGGGAGTAATCCTCGGTACGGTGATCTACGCCACGTACTGTGGCAGGTGGCGCCCCAGTGCCTAGTCATTAGTTGGAAATTCATTCTCCTTACACGCCTTTTACGGTTTTGTTTGTATTACCCACGACTATGGCTAGTAGCTGAAATTTAATGAATGTAACAATTTCAGCTATTTTAATAAGTATTTGTAAATAGACCCTATTATAATATCAGAGGATTTCAATAAAAAAGTGTTTTGGCTATCGTAAGGTAAAAACCCGACATGTTTATTTGTGGCGTGGTTTTACGAGATGCTTTTGTTTTCAAAAGGATTTTTAAAACCTTAAATAAACAATTTGAGTGTGATTTTTCACGCTGGTATTCCATACTGACTTAGGCGTTATTTAACTATAATGCTTGGGGTCAGACCGAGTATTATAGAATACAGGATATGTTGCTGTGGATCTCAGGAGACGAGCTGGATGGCGATACGTACTTCCGTACTTGATTATTATTCCGTTGTGTATTCTGTTTTGAGGACAAATTTATATGACTGTCCAGTTGTATGTTATTGATGTTGTTGAACACTGATGATGTATTCTGATGATGTAAGTATAAAACAGATATAGTTTTCTTTTGTGTAAAGATCAGTTATTATCATTATATTTTATTCTGCTACGATGGTTAGATTCTGATGTTGTTTTGTTTTCTCTTCTTCTACCTTTTCTTATTTAACCCAAATGGTTTGTATTACCGTTCATCTTTAGTTGATTGATGGAGAATAGTATCGACTCAAGGGGTACGGGTTTACGGGTCGTTACAGTTAGTATCAGAGCTTAGGTTGGTGATAACCTTGGCTCTGGTGGGGATCACTCATTGAAATAGAGTCCATAGTACTCTAGAATGAGTTTGAGTATATTAATAGATATGAGCGTGTATTTGTTAGTGAATATAAAATGATTTTTATATTGTGTTGATTGGTTTATTGAGTAGTTTATGGATTCTGGTCAATACGAGTAATTAACGTTATTGATAGGGATCTCTAAACACTTGTACAGAACAGTTCGACACAGTATTGTTTTAAAATAAGGTAAATGAAATAATTTTACCCAAATTATTTTTTTATATAAAAGAAATAATTTTCCGTAAATTATTATGGTTATATATGGTTGCTTGGTTGTTAGAAGATGATGATATTAAATTATTATCATTGTTAAGTGAAAGTTGAATAAAGGATTAAAATTTTAACCAAAGGTTAAGGAATAAATTAATTAACAAAATAAAATTTATAAATGTGAATTATAAATGTGATCTATAATTGAAGATGGTATAAAAAAATTCATAGAAATATTTGGAAATAAATTATGATGGAAGTTCCAGAGTAATGTTTTAGATGGATTTAGAATTAAGAATTTTGGGAATTTTTTTTTTGAATTGTATTTGAACTTTGGAGAGTTTGGAATATGTGAGAGGGATATTAAAGTGATAAAAGCATTGAACTCTTTTCGGTTGCTCGGAAATAATTCCGATGATGATCGTGATATCATCGGTGTTCATTTTCGAGTTTCCAAGAGGGGGATTGCTACATGGATGTTTTGGATTAATGTTTGTTTGCGAAATTGGGTTTGATTTTGAAAATGAAAAGGAATAGATTGACTTAGATATATATTTTAAAATTGAGTTTTGAACATTTTAGTAATGGTTTAAACTCTGGAGTTGGTTTGAAATGCTTAAAGAATAAATTTGGGAGCTTATATAAGTTTGAAATTTGTTTAAAATAGAAATTTAACTTAAGAAGAGTTAGCTTAAAATAAGTGGGAAAGCTTATGAAAGTTAAAAATTTGAATAAAAAGATATACTTGGCTAAATTAAACGTATAATCCCGAGTTAAAAAGTAAAATGTGAACGGTATTGATTGTAATGGATGAAAGTATGGACATAAATAAGCTGTGACTTATAAAACTTAGAAGTAGAATAAATAAGCCAAAATAAAATTGTTTTGAAATTTGGGAAATGAATAAAAATCCAAAATTTGAATTATAAAATAGATTGGACTCAAGAAAATTAAGTTAATTGATTTTTGGAAGGTAAAAATCAAATATTGAATTAAAAGTGGGAAAAGAGCTCATTTGAATAAAATTTGAATTATGAGTTAAAAATGGATTTTGAGAAGTTAAACCTGAGTTATAAATTAAATTCAACTTAGAAGTGCTAAGTGAATTGAATATGATTGAAGTATAGTGAAATGAAAATGTGAGATAAAGTTTAAAATGGACTGCATAAATATACTAATTGAATTAAATGGAATGGAATTTAATTTGGAAATGGTTAGTAATATACAAGCATGGAATGTGTCGAGCTAGATAAAATGGGTTCGAATGGAACCTATGCAAATACGAAATAAAATACAATCTAAGTTAAAATGGAAATGAATTAAATGAAAGTTGAGTTGGAATCGATTGGAAGTAGTTAAAAACTAAAATGGATATGCCATTAGGTGAATACCATCGAAATTGCGCAGAAATGAGTGTCGTTTGACGAATTAGTGGAAGCAAATATAATTGAATTTTTAATCAATGGATATACATATGAGTTTGTTTGGAATTATAAATGAATTGAAGGTAGGTAAGTGGGTTGTACATCACTTAAAGTGAATGCACGGGTAGGAAAAGCTAGTGAAAGCAATTGAATTGGTGATTGAAACCTTACTAATTACTTTTAAGTGTTGTTTGGTAGGTATGGCTTATGAAATACATATGTTAGCTATTAAAAATGAGTGAAATGTAAATAAATTTCCTATATCTGGCATTTACATATTCAAATTGAGTAAGTAAAGGTACCGGATGACCGTTTGGCTGGATTTGGACGTGCCAATTGCTAAATAATAAGCCGCTTGCTTAAAAATGCTAAATAAAGGTACGTCTACGCAATAAAAATAGGAAATATGAACTTTTTTTGTTTTTCCGACCGTATGGGTCTATGTATATATATTTATATCTCTTGTCAAATTGCAAAAGCTCCTCCGTACAAAAGAGACTCTGCCAAAAAATTTCGAAAATATTGGAAGCTAGAAAAAAATTTGGGAAAATTTTTGTTAGCGATAAAATGATTTCAAATTGAAAATTGAAATAAATTAGTGGATGAAACTAATTTAAATAATAGTATGAATCGGTTATAAAATGGAAGATAAAATTCAATATTTAGAGTTGTAGCTAAATTGAATTCATATGGAAATGGGAGAACCAATATGAAAAGAAATAGATATAAACTAAAGTGATGAAGTCAAAATAAATATAAGAAGCGTATAAAATACTTATATTGAACTTAAGAAGAAATGGTAGAATTCTTAAGTAATATGAGTGTCGAGAAAATATATTGAATAAGCATTTGAGTGAAGATTTAATAAAAATATGTGAAATGATAAGCGTTGATAAGTGAATAGAAATCAAAATGAACGTGAATAAAAGAAAATTGATATAGTTGATAATCAATTGAGATACATACGTGGGATGTACGTATATTATTTTATTCGCATAGCAATTTGATCCAGATTCGAGCACAGAATTTCGAGATAGTTATACCGATCCGAGTTAGGATTTTTCACTCGATTTTAGACGGCGAACCCTGGACATGGATTTTGATTGATTCTGGAAATTCTCTATCATAGTTATGACTATGCAAGGGGAATGACGGTTTCTGATCAAAAAACCAGATCTGAGTCCACACTAGGAAGTTGGGTGGACGATACTAGTTCGGAAGTGAAATTGTGTGATCGAGCGAGTGATTGTATTTGATAATGCGTACAGATGATATATGTACGTCGTATGGCCTTGAATGAATAGATATTGAAATTTTGTAAGGAAGTCAATAAAATGTTTTTGAATGTTGTGATTGGATATTATTGCTATGTTGGATATACAGGTATTATAAAGGAAAGGAAAATTGGTTTTGATTTCAGAAGATAAATTTGAATTGCTCGACAAAAAGGTATGTGTTTAAATTTCTGTATGAAATTTGATTGGGTTTTTGGATCTAGCTACTTGGCCTTTTGTTTTCTTTTGGAATTTGGGAGCTTGTAGAGGCATTTTGTAGTTGTACTGAGCTAGCCGCGCAAAGGAGACGGAGGCAGAAATTTTCGAAAATTTAGGAAGTTAGAAAAATTTTGAGAAAATTTTGATAATTCAAAATTTGGTTTTAAGTTCAAATTTGGATTGCTAAGTAAATAATATAATTGGGACTTATGGATAAGTTTGGAAAGCTAGAAAAAGGGTCGGTGTGTCTTTAATAAAAAGATTGTTTTGAGAATTGTTTGGAATTGTTTGGTTTTGGGAAAAAGTAAATGGGTATTAGACCATTCTTCTTAACTAGCAATTTCGGGGACGGAATTCTTTTAAGAGGGAGGAATCTGACGACCCGGAATTTTTGAGCATCTGAAATTGGAATATTTAATTGATTTTAGATATTTGAAAGGTTAATTTTAACTTGAATTTCCAAACATCACTATTTATTTGATAATTAAATTATTGAATTTAATAATTGGAAGTTGCGTGAAATATTGGATCTTCAGTTTAAGCTTGGTAAAAATAATTTAAAGGCTTGTAAAATTTATATTGATAGAACTGAAGATAGTAAAGGTGTTAAAATTTAATTTGGGAATGATTTGTTCAGTTTTAAAAATATATCGTTTAAATTGACGTTTAAAAATAGCCTTCTGAGGCACAGTCTCGGATTTCGACGAAACCAGTTCCGTTGGATCCGTAATATTGTATTATTATCAGATTTCAATTTTCATAGTGATTGGAGTAGTTGTGTCAGCGTACGATAAATAAATGTGTTGAAATTAAATCAAAAATTCAATTTTATAACTGGGTTCAAAAGCTATCTTCTCCATACGATCGAATTAGGACTCGAAACCTTATCCATCGCATTCAGAATAGGGGTATAACATTAATAAACGCCTGATGGCACGTCTCGATAGGATGTAAAAAATTTAAGCTTCGAATTAAAGACAATTTAAATTTAAATTTAAATAGAATAAATACTTTATTTGACTAGTCAAATTTATTTCACATCGGACCTTTATGATTTCACTTCAAAGATCACTGTAGCATATTGACTGAAACACGTTAACGTCAAATCTTGTCTCCTTTCCCTTTTTCGTTTTGAAACCCTAAGCAGATAACTTTAAAAAAAAAGTAAGAAAATGAAAATAATGGCTGCTAACAAGAAAATCGCGCCTCTTTTCATCCAAATCCCAATTTACTCGACCCAAATCAAATTCTTTCGTGCGAAAATCAATTCGTGTTGCTGCCGCTCTAATTTCTTGGGCTCGTCGCGGCAGTCTCGAGGTATGGGAAGTCGATAGGGGGCTCGCGTTTGATGGCGCCCGAGGGTTCAGGCAAGTGCCTTGTCGCGATGATGTGTCCTTGTTCGAGCAGGCAGTTCTGGAAGAGCGGCGGCGAGGCGACGATGGAAGGGGGGTTTCGCGATGTGGGGTCGAGTCGCGTCAAGCTGATGGTCGATGTTCAAGGCGGCGACTTAATTTGCTGACCGCAAAGCTAGGGTTAGCGTAGGCGAGTGTGCACGCATTTAGGTAAGACATTCTTGTTTTTTATTATTATTTTTATTTATCTATATATGCATATGTACAAAATGAAATTTTACAGTATGATGTATATAATTTATTCCAATTTAATATGTATATGAATGAGAAAAGAAAAGAAAATAAAATAAAAATAATATACATATACAATTCTTTTAACTTACTAGTTTAGTTTTTAAAATAATGAATTATGGTGGTTAATTTGTTTAGTAACCTATTTAATTATTTTAGTTACTAAAAGTAATGTATTAAAGGAAATTTAGTTTTAAATTTAATAATTATTTGATTCAATCTACTAAATGGAAATTAATTACTCAATTATTTCAAATATTAATAAATTATATAGTGTTTATACAAGGTCAATAATCGTGGAATCAAATCGAGAATGAAGTGGATTTGCAAATTTAAGGGGCAAAGGTGAGTTAATATTACTCTTCGGGGTTTTTATTTAAATTTAAATGGTTAAATTTAAATAATTGGTTGAATGATTGATTTGATTTGATGTGCTATATTATATCTAGTAGTATATATATAATATATATTGGAGTGATTGATTTCCCGCATTATATAGCGGATGAGACCCTATGCACCGTATAATAGCGGATGAAATTATATTAATCCGATATACTGCGATATTCCACCTCGAAGTGGAATTGGTATTGTGCTAACATCTGTGGATGTAGGGAAACAGGTTGGAGGGATCCAACTGGATTCCTCAAAATTATTTAGATTGTTTAATATTCTGTGTTATGAATATTTGATATTCTGTGATGAATATTGTTGATAATTAGAATGTTGAATGCTATGGTTTGCTTGAATATATTTCGGTACACTGAGTTATCAAAATATATAGAATTGGATTTTTGAAAAGGAAAATAAAAGAGTGAATTTTTAAGAAAAATAATCATAGAGAATTTGAATAAATTTAAGAATGAACTGGATAAGAATACGAGTGATTTTAAAATTCTAATAAGTAATTCCGAGTATGGGAAAAGAGGATTTTGAATAAACAGAAAATGATGAATTATAAAACTTAAGTGATATTATTTAAAGGAGTAAAGAAATTACTTTAAAATTCAAGGTTTAATTTTATTTGAAAGGATAAAGAAGAAATTTGGAAAATATTAAATGGGTATTTTCAGTTAAAAAGATTTTAAATCATAATTAAGAAGTAAAATCTGAAGTTAATGAGTTTTTGAAATAAATTGTGTAAGTAAAAGAATTTATTTTAAAAATGAAGTAAATTTTGGAAATCAATTTTGGAAATTGATTTAGTATTTGAAACTATGTTTTGAAAGTAGGGAGGGACTATGAAATTTATAAACTGGGTTTATAAAAGCGAAGTGATATATTAGTGGATATTTGAAAGAATAAATTCACGGTGGGAATTTATTAAGGAAATGAGTAAATTTGTTTAAAATAATGGTGATTTATGTTTAAAAAATGTGAAAGAGAAGGTATTTCCCTGAATAGCCAAGTACATTTTCAAAACAAATTTAAAGGTATAAGTTAAAAGTTAAAAGTTGAATTAAAAAGTATGTTTTAGAAAATTTATTATTTCTGAATGTTTAAACTCAAAAGTAAGTATTTTTCAAATCTATTGTCGTAGTAATTATTTAAAGGTGACTTGGTATTTTGTTTAAAGGAGAAAATCTAGTTTTATGTGTTATTAAGTAACCTTATTTTAAATATTCCTAAAGTATATATTTTTATAAAGTATTGAAGTAGTTTTCAATTTAAATGTTAAAGTATATTTTATAATAAAGTGTTTTAAATTATTTTAAAAATCTAAAGTTTTGTGCTTGGAGTTTTCAGTGGAAATAAATATTTGGAAATTTACTCCATGAGCAAAGTATGGTTTGAAACTATTTTCAAAGGGGTTGAAAATGGAAATATATCTTGCAAAGATATTTTGAGGTTAATAAATAATTCAGGAGAAATTATTCATATCTGATGGATGGAAGTTTGTGAATGTTAATTGATAGTTAAATAACCGACTATCAATATTAGACAATGCGCTGATCGTTTCGAAGAGACCGGGATCGGGATTAATTTCTCGAAAACCACTTCGATCCGGTTTGTACGTTTTCGTGCGGAAAACAAGAGTTCGGAGTCGAAGATGGAGCAGTGAAGTGCAAGGGCTAGTCGCTATTAATCCTGAGGATGATTCCAAAATGGATGTAGTAGGAGTAGTGCCTTCGGTTCCGTTCGAACCCGGGAGGTACTTGTATGGATGAATGCTTTAAGAACATCGTCGGGTGGCGATGAGCATTCTAAGTGATATGTTCTAAAAGGTAACGCTTAGCCTCGAGCCTCATCAACTGGGAAAGACTGAAAATCAGGTGTTATGCTGCAAGGCTAGGTGGGTAGCACCCATTAGGGTGAGGTCATCCCTGTCTAGATGTCCCTTTTTATTCGGCTTAGTGGTGCGGTTGCTGATCCCAACCGTGGGGTGATCTTACTCAGGGTTATCTGGTAAGGGGTATTCCCGGTCTTGTGTTGCAGGGGATTGAGAGTAATCCTCGGTATGGTGATCTAGGCCATGTACTGTGACAGGTGGTACCCCAGTGCCTAGTCATTAGTTGGAAATCCATTCTTCCTACATGTCTTTTACGGTTTTGTTTGTATTACCCACGAATGTGGCTAGTAGCTGGAATTTAATGAATGTAACAATTTCGGCTATTTTAATAAGTATTTTTAAATAGACCCTATTATAACATCAGAGGATTTTAATAAAAAATGTTTTGGCTATCGTAAGGTAAAAATCCGACATGTTTATTTGTGGCATGGTCTTATGAGATGCTTTTGTTTTCAAAAGGATTTTTGAAACCTTAAATAATCAATTTGAGTGTGATCTCTCACGCTGGTATTCCAGACTTACTCGGGTGTTATTTAACTATAATGCTTGGGTTAGACCGAGTATTATAGAATATAGGATATGTTGCTGTGGAGCTCAGGAGACGAGCTGGATGCCGATACGTACTTCCGTACTTGTTTATTATTCCGCTATGTATTCTATTTTGAGGAAAAATTTATACGACCATCCAGTTGTATGTTATTGATGTTGTTGAACTCTGATGATGTATTCCGATGGTGTATGTATAAAACAGATATAGTTTTCTTTTGTGTAAAGATCAGTTATTATCTACTATATTTTATTCCACTGCGATGGTTAGATTTTAATGTTGTTTTGTTTTCTCTTCTTCCACCTCTTCTTCTTTAACCCAAATGGTTCATATTTCCGTTCATCTAGAGTTGATTGATGGAGAATAGTGTCGACTCAAGGGGTACAGGTTTGCTGCCCATTACAGTTATATTTTATAATAAATATATTTACATGGTTGTAATCATCAAAAGGGGGGAGATCGTTAATTCGAAAAGATATTTATTTTGATCACAACAACAACATAAATATTGATACTAATGTTTTCCCAAGTTGTATAAAACATTTTGCAGGATATTATATAGATTTATACAAGTACAGGATAATCGAACTTAAAAGACCGATTAGTAAAAGGACCAGAGATCAAGGTTCAGAGATTTTAAGATATTTGAAGACTCATAAGTTTAAAGACTGACACGAAATGCTCAAGACTATAGATCATAGGAAATAAACATTAGAATAATTTATCAGAGTCCTTAAATAGCAACCTTCTACTCTTTAAATACTCTCTTATCAAACTACTTATTACCATTACTTTATTCATTTTATTTTTCAAAAGATATATTTTTATAAAATATTTAATAAAAGTTCCTATATTAAAATTTTAGAAACTATGCTTCAATTATTTTACAAGTTCAAAATATTTGCAACAAATTTTACGTATTTTTATTTTTCAAAACATACATAAGTATATTGATATATGGATCGTTGGAGAGATGGTTTTCAAATTTTGAATAGTTGTGATTTTTGATTACATCTCTTCACGAATAGACTAGTGCGAACTGGTGCTATGCACACGAATTATAGCTATATATTTTGCAATTTTCGTTTAATTTATTTTTATCTTCTATGTTATTTTAATGTTAATAAGTTATGAATATATCTTTTTCTCTATGCAGTAGACATAATTTGAACATGATAATGAAATAATTTGTAAGTATAATAAATTACATGAACTACAATGGTGAATGTTTGCGCTGAATTGATTATTCTAACTACTACAAACGCATCCCTTCATGGAAAATCTCTCTATTAGATCATAGATCCTAACTATAATGATGAATATTCTTATGAAATGCACTAAATTTTAGTCCTCCAAAAGATTTGTATTTAGGCCTTGCTAATGTAACTTCTATTTTAGACTACATATTCATCTTTGCAATAATAGACCTGTAAAAGGAGAAATAAAATTTTGAACCGTTATGGTTTACCTATTACCTTCGAGAGTTCCGTTATCAAGTATATAAACCTGAAGTTGTTCAGAATTATCTTTCTCTTTAAATGCTTAAATATTAGCTAAACTTTTCTCAAATATAGCAACAGTACATAAAGTGCAATTAATATCTACACATAAGTGTTTGTTTTCCCAAATTTCATGGGCTTCACATGAGAACTGTTTCATGCAATGTACAAATTTAATATGTTTCTCACTAAATGTGATGTTGAGATGTTTCTTTATCCAAGTAAACACCCCTCATACAGAGAGATGAAGAGTTTTAAGTCCCATCGATATCATTGTTATGAAGGAAATCAATAGTATTAAAGTCCATAGGCATGCTTTTATAACATTGTCCCACTATCATTGCAAAGCTTATGGCTGTTACAACTTTCTACATAGTCACCATCATTGTAGGTCTCTTTTGCAACCCATCTCTAAATATAGATTTTCGTGAATTCAAATTTCTAATCATGATATATATATATATATATATATATGGTATTTACGTCAAATGATAGAAGTGCATGTGTAACATCATTTAAAAAAATGAGGAAACATAAGAACGCAAATAAAATCTTCACTTGGAAAAAGTTTGAAAATGCTAAAATTATTAACACCTTAAGCTTAGTTTCAAGATCTAGTAAGTACAATTATTCTAGCGAAAACTAAGATGCATCCACTGTGCGTTTTATACGATCGCCTTAAAAATGTGGCCTTACAATATTTTTGATTTTTTAATATAAACCATCTCCATTATCATCCAGGAAACCATCTGACTACGTATACTGCAATAGAGCTAGAAAACTACAAATTAAGGTTATCATATACTTTAGTAAAATAGTTTAATTCTAATGTTATGACATGAAGTAAACTATTGAGCAAATGTGTGTAACATACAAACTTCAACACCCATAAAATTGATAGTGTGCTTATAAAGAAAGGGACAGCAGTGGCTACATAACCATCATGTATAACACATTATTTAGGGGGGAAAAAAATCTAATCATCAAAACCATCATCCCTAAAGTGGCAACATGTAAAAATGCACAAGTGCATCCCCATGTAATAATCAATTATTTTAGCATAATCTGAATATTCATTTTTGATTAAGGTTGCTCCAAGCAAACCTATAATATGAAATATAATGGATTTCATATAAAACTTCATTAAACAAACCAGCCTTCAGCTGAAGAAAAGAATCCTTTATTCCATACTATATTTGTTAGTATTTTCCTATTTGGAGTCATAAAACTTAAACATGGATAACAAAATAAACGTTTTCTCTTTTATATCTTTGTGTTATACACACACATAGACACATATACACATACAAACACACATACAGAGATATATATGTGTGTGTGTGTGTGTGTGTGTGTGTGTGTGTGCATGTATGTCTATGTATTCCTCTCAACACTGCTAAAACATTGTAAATTGAGTTATGGGTTAAATGGGGGAATAACAATAATAGATATCATATATGTCGTAGCAAATTGTATGCAAACATTAGTGATGATCAAGTCGGGAGAGGTTCACTACTATCATTCACATATGTTACCATTTTGATATTTCTTTGGAATTAAATAAAATATTAACAAAAATATAAAACAAACCTAAAATGTATTAATAAATTGGCCATGAAGATACAGGTCAACGAAAATAATTTATTAGCATCGAAGAATTTAGCAGCACTAAAGTTTGTAAAAGCATCCTGATTACAAAGAAAAAGATTGAATAGCATTTCTAACCTGTTGCACAAAACAATGCCATTATACAAAATAATTTGGAAAATTTTCATTACATATTGTTGAAAAATGACAAAAATTGATCGTATGTGATAACATGTACAATATATGCCATGTAATGAAGAAATTAAAACTAAATTATATATAGATAAAGACACACATATGCATATAGTGTGCATGCCTATAAAGATATAGTAGACATGAGCCAACTCAGTGTGCATTGATGTTATTGATGCCCTAACGCATATATATATGTGTACATGAAAAAGTAAACTTACAAAATAAAAAAAAATTCAACTTCACCTGATGATTTTCATACTCCTATGTCATCCATATATCCTAACATTGTCTATTATATGATTTAGGTAAATTTTCAACAAAGTTGACTTTTAAATTTGTATTTTCCTTTTAATTTACATAGAATATAATTTTAGAACAACCTATTTGTTTACTTAGAACTACTATAATTTTAGAACAGCCTATTTGTTTACTTAGAGATAATTATTTATCATATATGGTATAAGATTTTTAAAATTGCATGTCTTTAAATTGTCCCCTAACTAATAGTAATTTTTATATGGATACCATAATATAAACAATAAGCATATATTTCACATCGCATTCTCATAAATAGAGTTTAATGTTGTAATTTATGCTAATTAAGGATTATTAGTTAAATGACATAATGAAAATATGGTGGAATTTATACTAACACCTTGATGGATTTAACTCAATAAAAAGAGGACTTATAATGTATTTGGCTCGCCAATGTAAGACAATTGTAAAATGATACCTATATATTTAGCATTTCAAGAAGATTATGTTAATAAGCTCAAGCCTTAAATACTTACTTGTTTTGGTTTCTTCTTCTTGATTATAAAGTAGAGAGATATTGGAGTAACCATTGCAGCTTCAAAATTATATGAGGAAAATACAAAATTATGTGATTATGCCACATTTGAGTGATGAGTTAAAGCATCCTATATTTTGTAAATGGAAACACTCATGCTCAAACATGGAGAATATTCGAACCTAGATATTGAAAATATGTACACTCAGCTATGATAAATGTGTAAACCTGCTAAATCTTATCATGGAAAGTAGGAATCCAATAAGGCATTTATTAAATTACAACATACTTTTTTGCTGCTCTTTAACCTCGGTATAGAACAAAATTCCATAATTCTTTTCAACTATCAATTTACAATTTATAGTTTCATTGCAATGATTTGAAATTAATTCATTTATTATGATATTTAGGTATTTAATTTTTAATCAAAAAGGCGTGTTGACGAAAAACATGTGTGATCGTCATGAGCATAATCTAGCAAAGCTACTTAACTTAGCATTTTAACCTCAATATAGCTCTAGGGACATCAACCTTCACACCAACAAAATCGACCTAGCATTAACTATCTCAAAGGTGAGAATTTTCCACTAACTTCATTGGCAGAGATTTACGCATATGAGTGTCAATTATCCATAATTAAATAACATATATACATAATTTCCATCAAACTTGGTGGTCAAGCAATAAATCTAAAGTTAACTCCAAATATTAAAGATTAATGGTTAAAAGAGAAGTATTTATATTATACGTATCATGAAATATATTTTTTATGCTGTAAAGGGAAAAGGGCAAGCAACAATTCCTATTTAAATCCAGTATTGAGCTTCAGTATTTTTGGCAACACTACAACATGTTGGTAAAGAATATTTCTTACAATTATTGAGTGATTAGAAGTATTTGGTAGCTTCCAATGCTATATTAATATATTATATAAAACATACGTTTATGGAGTATACCATAAATTGGCCGGTAAATTCATAATTTCAGCCATTCGTGTATTAAAATAATGGTTAACTTCATGATTTTGATTATACCACAAATTCAAAATTTTAAAAATCTATTAAATAAACAATCTTTTGCCTAATACATGCTTACTAAGTTTACCAAACTTTTTCTATAAAACAAAACAAAGAAAAGAAACCATTTAAGTGCACGCCTTTCAAGTTTTAATGACTTTCATCGTTTTCCCAACCGCCTTACCATCAAAATAAAACTAAATCATTCATGTAGTAGTATCATTGATCTTTATAGTAAAAATGTTGTTGTAAGAGTAGCCAAAATAATAGCACTCAATGTTTCTTTTCATAACATGGTACCCTAACTTTCTACTCAATTTTAGAATTATTTTATCGTAAATATTAAGTTCATTTTACGATTGCATTTTTAAATAAACGTATTGTCTTCGAGATGAATTTATAACTATGCTGGTAAATAGTTCTTAAAAATAGCTATCACTTAACAGACAAAAAGTCACCCTAACCGGAGAAATCATGCTAAATGTCCAAACTGATATTCTTGGAAACTATTCTATTTACAAATGAAAACCAAATCAAATGGTATTATATCCAATTTTAAAATTGCACCGATAACAAATTCAAAAATTTAAAGATGAAAACTGAAGTCATATGAATATAAAATGGTTTAAGCTTGGATTTGGGAGAACATCCAATATAATTGGTTTTAAAAAAATTCAGAATTCAAGAGAATAAAAGCTTAAAGTTTATAATCATAAAAGGAAACCTGAACCATAATAAAAAATAGAATAACCAATGTTACTTGAATGTCAAAAATGTGATGATAGAGAAATTGGAAGAAAACAACAGTGCAAAAATCAAAAAAGAAAAGAGTTGCTAATTCAAAGGTACAAAAATTTGGAAAAAAAATGTTAATTATCTGTATAAGTCCACTAAAAATATTTTGAGATCATTAATGAAAATTGTTAATAAATAAAGATAGTACTTTCTGATTGAGCAAGGGAATTGGTTTGCATTTGCAATTAGATGTTTGAAGTCAAAGCTTGATAAAAATCAATAATGTAGATATATATACTCACTTCGCCATGATTCCATATTTAAAGTGGCGAGGAAAATTGAAAATGGGAATTTTAGAAAAAAATAAAATGAGAAATGTTCAAATTTGGAATTCAAGAAAGAATAACGAATTGGATAGCTAGTGAGGGACAAAGAGATGGAACAAAAGAATCTTGATCAAGGTAATTAATTTATCCCGAAACGTTCACTTATTAATAAAGGGTGCTCAGACGGTAGATTTGAATAAATAACTGAAAAGGGAAAGTGTTCATATTCCTAAATAAAGAAAAGATAAAATCAAATATAGTGATTAAATTTGAAAAAAAAATAGAAACGAATAAATTATCATTGAATTATGGTCAGAATTGAAATTTGAAACAACTTGACTATGGGATGCATGTTAACTTACCCATTCTGTTTTCTTATTTTCAAATAATTTGAAGATTAATAATAATTCTAGAGTTATGTAAGGTCATTAAGAAGAAGAAGAAAAGGCAGTCAAACAATTGAGGGACAATAACAGTTGCCAAATGCTCATAACAGTTAAATGCCTAAATGGTTTACAATGTTGAAATGCATAAACTACCAAGTTATTGCAATTTCAAGGTTTATCAATAATAAAATAGTGGAAATGATTGAGTACATAACCTATTTTGAAGCCTACATTCTAGATTTATGTTTATTACTCATATTGCACACAATAATATGCTACACTGCCAATTATTGCGCAATAATTTTATAGTGTATTAATAAATAAATGGTTGCATGATTAAGTATATACTATGAAGCTGAACTATCTCAAGAATACTAGAAAAGCAATCTCAAGAATATGTAGGGATAGCTAATGTTTTGAGTCAAATTATAATTTTTTTGCATGTAGGGATAGCCAATATTTTTTAAATAAAGCCAGTAATGTAAACAAACAAAAACTTAACTCTATAATGTATATTTTTTGTGTAAGAATTTTATAGTTCGACATTTAATATTTTATAACATTATAAAAGATGTTTATATACCAAAATGTTGATATGTTTGATGCGAAATAAAACTCTTAGTGAAATCTGAAACAAACCTTCAAAATATTATTTGAAATAGTTTTAGGAGCTTGATCAGATTTGCATTCTTCTATGTTTCTTTTGCCGATTTATTCACAATCTACAGTACAAAATAAATGAAAATTCAACTATGTAAATGACTCTTATAAAAGATTATATTGTGAAGAAAAAAAATAAGAGCACCATAATGTGAATTAGAACGTAGTCAATGCAGTATGTTGTTTTAATTTAAGGATATAAAAGTAATCAATAATCAAAAATCAAAATATATTTATGTTTCAGTTACCAAACCAAAATAAATAAAAGTCTATGAAGTATAGTTAAAAATTGAAATTCTTGCAGTTCGCCGGGACTCAGTCGTCACCAAGAAAGTAAATATAAGAAAACTGAAATATTCTTGTAAATTCAATGAGAATCATAACTACATAAATACCTAAGATTAAATCCGTAAGGAAATTGAAAAATTATACCAAGATTGTAGCTACTCTCTAATTCCGATTTAATATCCAGAAAAAGGGAAATGAAACAAAATCAAAAGGTGATTGGCAGTCATTCAAGCGAATATTTGGAGTTGAAGAGGTGGCGATAACATAGGAGAAGGGGTCAACTTCTATAGATGGGAAAAGGCACAATTTTAAGGGACGTTAATATCTGTGGTTTGGAGGATAAAGTAGAAAGTGGAGAGCTAGTTATGAATATAAAGAAATTAAAAACGTGACTGTTCATTTCACAAAATATGAAGGGGTCTGTGTGGTCTTGAAATGTAACTCAGTAATAATAGTGTAGTGTAGAATAGAAAAAAAATTTAAAATGTGACTGTTTATTTCACAAAATATGAAGGAGGGTTGTGCGTTCTTAAAATCTAACTTAGTAATAATAGCATATATAGATACTTACTTTTAAAAACTACTGAAGAGATGCCTTCTAATATTTAAAAGTTGCAATTTTTGATTACATATCTTCATAAAGAGACACAATCTTTCAAACACTATATATAATGGTTAGAGGAAAATAAATTAATAAATTTTGTTTCTTTGCTCTTTACATGCTACTCACTCATCTGCATGTATTCTTTCACCAATTCAAAGATCAAAGTGTAATCAAAAGGGCTATTGGATATCTTATATCAAAGTATAATTGTTTGTGTTTGGAATTATAAAACTCTATACTATTATTTTTTAGGTGTGCTTGTTGCTCGTTCAAAATTAAGTGGGTGTGCTTGCAGCCCATTTAAATCAAGTGAGTGATCTTGTTGCCCGATTAAATCAAGAGAGTCTATCCTGAACTTGGAAATCAAGAGGTTGTATCTCGTTGCTTTAAAATTGAGACTGTATTCCAGTTTTATTTCTACTACATAGAAGGCAACTAAAAAGAAATATATACAAGAAATTATACGGGAATTGATGTCGGAGAAATCTAAACCAGTATAAAATCTCCGATGTCATCTCTCTAACTCATACTCTACTTTTAGTGCATTTATTTATATTTATGATTGCCTATTAGAGTGTGTGTGTGTGTGTGTGTGTGTGTGTGTGTGTCTATGATTAATTTTCTTTATTTGATTCAAATCTTGAAATAAGTAAAAAGGTTCCGTAAAAGTTATAAAAACTTATTCAACCCCCCCTTCAAGTGTTAAAGTAGTCTTAAGATCTATTAACATTAGTACTACACCACTTACCATACAAGATCTTCCATGGTTAATTTAATAAGTTTTTCTTGGTCTTCATTGATGGCATCTTAATGTATTCTAAGGACGAGAGGCCATGAAGTCCATCTAGGTTGATGTCGGAGACACTAAGACGGTATTAGCCGAAGACATAATTTTCCATATGTCATTTCTAGAAACATGGGTTAAGTTTCTAGGTCATATCATCTTAGACAATAGACTAGAAGTTGATCCATCAAAGACATAGATTATAAGTGACTAGAAGAGACCATAGATTGTTAAGAAGTTTCTTAGGTTTGGCTGGCCATTGTCATAGAATGATTAAGTATTTCTCGTGGATAGTAGCACTCTTAATTAAGTTGACTAGTAAGAACGAAAGGTTCGAGTTGACTGGTAGATTTGAAGAGACATTTTAGGAATTAAAGAGATTATTAGAGGATGCTTATGTTTTGATCTTACCTAAAGGGAATCAGGGTTTGGTTATGTATATCGACGGTTGTGGGACTCTATTGGGAGCAGTACTAATGTAAAGTGGAAGAGTGAAGACTTATGCTTCCCTTTTGTCGACCCATATGAAGTTCTCAATCCAACCAATTACTTAGAATTGTAAGGGTAACCTTTTCATTGAAGATACAGAGACAATATCTCTTGGGAGAATGGTTCGAGCTATATATGGACCGTAAGTCTCTTAAGTGTTTATTCTCTTACGGGGAGATAAATATGAGGCAATATAAGTAGCTAGAGTTCTTGGCAGCATATGATTTTGGTATCAAGTACGCATAGAAAAAAGGGAACAATGTTGTCGATGCCTTGAGTAGAAAGTGATAGAATGGAATGTTAGCCATTATTGAGGAATGGAAGAAACTAATGGCCTTTTCTTATTGTAGATTGCATTTTAGGTTGAATGTAGGATCAAATTATAATTTGGATGCATTAACAAGTTAGGAAGTTTGTCCAGCACTACATAAATTGCTATAAGGAAAAAGAGAGGACCCATTGTAAGCCAAGAGAATTAAGAAATTAAAGATGGGTGTGGATATGGAATATCTAAGAGGATTTGAGATAGATTTGAAATGATGGCTTAGAAAGAAAGGAAGATAGCGTATCCAAATGTAGGAGACTTTTAAAGGGAAATTTTAGAGGAGAGTCGTCGACCTAAGTTTACGATTCACCTTGAAGGTATGAAGGTGTATCATGATATGAAGTGGGTGTTCTTTTAGGATGGAATGAAAAGGGATGTTGGTGAATGTGTGAAGAAGTGTTTCGCATGTTAGTAAGTGAAAGCTGAACATCAAAAGTTAAGTGAACTATTTCAACCGTTGGAAGTACGACTTGTAAGTGGAGTTCTATATTAATGGATTTTATAAATAGATTGCCAAGGTCGATAACCAAGAATGATAGCGTATTGTAGTAGTCGATAGATTAACTAAGATAATTTACTGGAGATGTTTATACAATACTTTGGGCATATAGTTAAACTTAAGTACTGCTTACCACAAACAAACATATGGTCAAATGAAAAGGGAAAAACGAGCTCAAAAAGATTTATTAAGAGCATGTGTCCTTGATTTTGGAGGATATTGGGAAGATCATTTACACTTGTGGAGTTTTCCCATAATAATAGTTATTAACCTAGTATTAGAATGAAACCATTTGAGGATTTCTATGGTTGACCGCGTTAGCTACCTTTATGTTGGTTAGACACAAAAAATAGACTCATGTTAGAACTTGGCTTGGTAAGAGATGCTACTAAGAAGATGGATGGGATTCGCATCAGGATGAAGGTTGCACAGTTAAGGCAGAAGAGTTATGCCAATAAATGAAGAAAGGAACCAGAGTTTGTAGTGGGCAACCATGTATTCATGAAGGTTTCCCTTGTGAGAGGAGTTTTGTACTTTAGGAAGGCGGGGAAATTAATTTCTGATGATGTAGTTCCATTTCTAATGGTCGAGAGGATTGGTAAACTCGTTTATCGAGTCAAGTAACCTAATAGATTGGCCAATGGGCATAATTTCTTTCGTATATCAGATTTAAGGAAATATATGCACGTTCCTAGAAAAATAGTGGAATCGAGGATAACCGAAGACTTATCCATAGAATTAGATTTGATGTATGTTGGAAGATCAAAAGGAGTAATAGCTTGAGATAGAAGGGAGTTAAAGAAAAAATTTATTAGACTTGTTAGCATCTGGTAGTGTGGCGATAAGGAGGATTGTACTAGGAAAGAAAAGTAAAAGATTTGGAATGTCAATCCCAAATTGTTCTAGACATTCATGATGTATAGAAACTTGCTTTGTTTGTCCATTACATGTAATAATGTGGCACTAGTGTGTTTTATGATGTTAGCTAGTAGTTGCAATAATGCACTATGATTGATGTTGCTGATTTTACATTAGTATGGTGTTGGTCCGTGAGATGATGGTTTTGATGACAACAACCTTAGAATAGATTATAAAATATAAATACTAACATTATAAGTTTAGATATATATGTATATGCAGGATTTAACCATGCAGGTACTAGAATGAAGACTGTACAGTATTGAGATTCAAGATATCAAGATAAAATATCAAGGTAGAAGACTCATGAGTATCGAGACTATCAATAGTTCAAGATTTCAAGGGTAAGTGTTTTTTATTATTATTAGGAATTTTTGTTAAAACTCGTAGAAAAGTATTGGCATCTTAAAATCCAATTTATTCGTGGAATGGAATCCACTTTGAGCCCGTTAAAGGGATGGAACCCTAAGTAGGGTGGAACCTATGAAAAATCGAGTGGAACATTGTTTTGTATCCGCTAACTTTTATTCAAAATGATTTTTAAAAATTATATCCTATTTTCAAAATGTTTTCAAAACTTTCCTTTTAAAAGATTCAAAACCCTCGATCCTGATTTTAAATAATTTTAGCCTCAAAAACATCTTTATTTTCAAGTCAAATTACTCCTAATTTTAAACTATCTTTTTAAATAATATAATTAAATTTTAAATATTTATACTTAGATTTAAATATAAAATTATAGTTAAAATTTATATATATTATTCTTTGTATTTACTTATGAATTTTAACTGTAGTCAAGTATATTTATAAAATTTAAAATAGTTTTTATATAAGATAAGTTTATTTTCAAAGAAAATCAAAAAACACTAAAAAATCCTTTGGGATGTCGACATGCCTAGCATGACCATGTCGACATGGTGATAGTTTGATTCAAAAAGTCAAATTTCAAAAGAAGTGTCTATTCGCCATAACTCTTCATGAATGATAATGAAGCACATCCTCCTGTCTCTCTCACCAATGACAATGATAATTGGGAGGCTATTAAGGCAGACCCAATCCTTGGAGAAGAAGGATGGGTGGAAGTTCTACGTAACGTTTGATTTTTTATTTACTTTGTTTGATTTGTTTGAATTGATTTGGTTTGAATTGATACTTTGTGTGGATTGATTTCTTATTGATTAGAAGATTGGCGTGTAAAACATATACACACACACACACATTGAAATGTATATAATCTTTAAATAAGTTATCATGCTTAGAAGTATAATTATTTCCTACTCCAAATATTCCGTTGTATAGTTTATCAATGCAGGTACTGAAGTCCAAGAATGAGGGGGAGTAAGTTTTTGTTAATGACAAAGGGGAAGGAATATAAAATAGGTTAGTTAGGTATAGATTAAGGTAGTTAGGTATAAAGTAAGAGGGAATTGTTAGTTTTAGGGGGAGTTATTAGGATAGAAATAATATTTTATAAACAGAGGTTATCATCATCAAAAAGGGGGAGATTGTTAGTCCGTGAGATGATGGTTTTGATGAAACAACTTTATAATAGATTATAAGGTATAAATACTAACATTATAAGTTTAGATATTTGTGTATATGCACGATTTAACCATGAAAGTACTAAGAATGAAGACTGTACAGTATAGAGATTCAAGATATCAAGATAAAATATCAAGATAGAAGACTCATGAGTATCGAGACTATCAAGAGTTCAAGATTTCAAGGATAAGTATTTTTATTATTATTAGGATTTTTATTAAAACTCGTAGAAAAGCACTGACATCTTAAAATCCAATTTATTCGTGGAATGGAATCCACTTCGAGCCCGTAAAAGGGATGGAACCCTAAGTAGGATGGAACTTACGAAAAATCTAGTGAAACATTGTTTTGTATCCGCTAACTTTTATTCAAAATGATTTTTCAAAATTATATCCTGTTTTCAAAATGTTTTCAAAACTTTCCTTTTAAAAGATTCAAAACCCTCAATCCTGATTTTAAATAATTTTAGCCTCAAAAACATCTTTATTTTCAAAGTTAAATTACTCCTGATTTTAAACTATCTTTTTAAATAATATATTTAACTTTTAAATATTTATACTTAGATTTAAATATAAAATTATAGTTAAAATTTATATATATTATTCTTTATATTTACTTATGAATTTTAACTATAGTCAAGTATATTTGTAAAGTTTAAAATAGTTTTTATATAAGATAAAGGTTATTTTCAAAGAAAATCAAAAAACACTAAAAAATCCTTTGGGATGTTGACATGCCTAGCATGACCATATCGACATGGTGACAGGTTGATTCAAAAATTCAAATTTCAAAAGAAGTGTCTATTCGCCATAACTCTTCATGAATGGTCATGGCTGTTGTTCTTTTATAAATAGGGGTCAGTTTCAACGAATTTTTAATCATAATTTTCTGGTTTTCACTCCTCTTCTTCTTCCTCATTTCTTAATACATATTCTTATCATTACTCTGCCGAAATCAACATTGAATCATACTCGATTACTTCTAGTTTGATTCTCTATCACTATCCCTATAAGATTCTCAGTGCTATTCAGAGTTATAGACTTCTTTGTAATCTATTAAGCGAGAAAAGGTGTGATTGTAGCCTTGGAAATCAATCAAAAGGGAAAAGGTGTGATTGTAGCCTTGGTAAATCAATTGGGTAAACTTCTGACCCGGAAATCAAATATCTCTACCCAAAGGATCGAAATTCTGGAGGGTGTACCTCGTAGCCATGAAACCGATGGTGTAATTGTACAATTGCTTTTGAAAGGAAATCCGTACTTGTGTTGCGGGACTGGATGTAGGGTAACTCCGAACCAGTATAAAATCCGGTGTGTTCTTTCCTTTACTGCTTTTATTTTATTTCTGCAGCTGTGATTGTTTCTATGATTATATCTATGTCTGTATATTGCATACTTTTGTGTCTAAATTAACATAAATTGAAAAAGATTTAGTAATTCTTTATTAACACTATTCACCCCCCCTAGTGTTAATCTTAGCCTTAAGATACGTAATATGCATTTCTCACATATGGTACTAGTGTAACTTTTATACTTGCATGTTAATATCTGGTGTTTGAACCAAGTAATATTTCTATAACATCTCGCACTTTAATCAGCCCAAATTTTGACAGCCAAGTCCATCAGAGTATAGATCGTTGAATTTGGTACCTGCAAATAAGCATGAGTATCAAAGATTTAAAAAATCAAAATGGAAAAAAATAATAGGATATAAATATAGATTATGGCTACTACTTTGGAATTAATGGTATTCCTCGAATATCATATTGCCACATCAGCATCGAGCATGAGAGTAAAAGGACTTCTCTAAAAATCACCGATGTCTAGCTCTAGTGACCTATTCCTATAAATCTATCTTATGGGTTGTAATGAGGAAGGGGTCAGAACAATGTTCTAGGGATAGGAAAATCTGTAGTGTCCATAACATAAATTTATACCAATTGGTTTCCATTTAATTGTTATCTCTACTATTTTAAGGCTAACCAAATTAATCTAAAATTTCACGCACGATTTATCTACCTACCCTTCCCTAAGGTATCAAATGTCGATGAAGCCTACTAACCCTTTAATGCTTCCCAAATCCATCAGCCACTTAATTCTTCCAAATATGCAATGGGATCCTACAATCATCAAGTCCATAAACTACTTAATATTTCAAAACGAGAAATAGATAGACTTTAGCCATTTAAGACCACAATTAAGGCATACGTTGTCATTTAGGACTTATCTCTAAGGGAGACTCCTTGCATTTTCTGCTAACTATTGGTCCAGCTACCGAGACCTTCGACCACTATTTAAGGATTTATAATATCTGATAACCATACTTGCATAACAATTGCCAATAAAATTGTAGCCACGCGAGAGATAGTACCTAAGCCACTTAATATCTTATAAATTAGGACTAGGCAGATGTTTAACTATTTAATATCTATATTCTAAGCAGTTCCCACATCATTAATATTTAACCCCATGGCAAACTCCTCATAGGTGCTATCTAGTCGATGTTGCTTGGAATCTCATTGGGCTACTTAATACTTCTTTTATTGGAAAGAGGTTGACCGTATGATCTAATGCCACTTATGGCCCTAATCCTGAAGCGAACCGTTCCATAAATATTCATTATTACTCTTAATTATTAGTTTGGTAACTCATCAGATTACTTAAAACTTCTTTTTAGGAGAGAGGTAGACCCTACAACCACTTAATACCTCAAACCTTAAGCAAACACCTCTGGAGATATCCCTTGCTGCTCTGAATTACCAGTTTGAACCATTTGATACTTTTTATTTAGGAAAGAGATTGGCCCTTAAACAACCACTTAGTACATTTAACCCCAAAGTAAGTCTTATCCCTCGTGTAGTCATGGGTCTTATAATCGGTGATGTCTCACATTAGCAATAAGTGCACAACAATTCTAGTAGCATCTGAGTGAAGGGCAGTCTTCCATTGTATGATTCTACTGAACTTTCATGTCAATCTTCTAAGTCGAAACAGCTATCTTAAGCCTATACAAGATTTAGGTCATATATCCTACGTCTTAATATTATTCCTAATATGACGACCCTGATTTGGCCTATGAAAATCGGTACTGAATACGACACTCATATTCAAATGTCGTAGATCCAAACGTCGAATCTGATTCGCCAGAGCTTATAACACATCAAGTATAACAACACAGCGGAAGAAAAGAATGAATATCATATACAACTCCAATGAATACAATATCCAAATACAATGATGGTCAAAATGATACAAGAAATATCAGAGACAATAAACAACAGTGGAAAATGAATAGCAAAAGAGATAACTCCAATATCAACTGCAACTCTAATCCAATGCTCCAAAGCCACTAGCTCGAACCACCATCAAGTTGCATAAAGATAAGAAAGACTAGTATGCGAATCCTAAGACTCCAATACCCAAGATCTCCAAAGAATACCAAAGAGAAAGCTAAAAGCTACCAAATCGATATCTACTACCTACTATCTGAAAAACCCAACTCTAGACTGCCTGTGTGGAAAATAGTGGGCACCTAGAGTTTAGGAAAGGAACAATAAACTCCGAGTCAGTCATGGGACTGGTATGAGCAAACAAAAACATTTTATCTTTAAAACAAACAATAAAAGATTTTAAATTTGAAATCCGCAATGCTTTTTGGAAAATGAAACTACCATAAGGCCTCCCGCCACACACACCATGTAAACGCAGAACTGGAGGAGATTTCCCCTTATGATAGTCAAATATGCTTGATACGCAAAAAATTTTTGATATTATTATTAGTGCATAGTGGAAAATATTTCGAAAGTATAATATTAATCTTAGCCAGCATAGACATTCCGAACCGTAGGATCGATTTCACCCTAGAGGGGGGGTGAATAGGGTGATGGTATAAATTATAAAAATTAATTACGGAAGCTTATAAATTATTTCAATACAGATCACAGATTAATAGCAGCACAGAAAAATAGCAGAATAATAAATGCAGAAATAGAACGACACAGAATTTACCCTGCTTCGGCAAAACCCTGCCTACATGCTGCCCCCAAGGTTTCTACTAGAAATTAGATAGTCAGACGCTTACACACATAAACTCGCGACACCCGCTATCGAGTAAACCTAACTCTACGCTCAAAACCCTGCCGCTAAGTTGCGAATTCTCAAACTACGCCACGTAGTTTGTCCCCTAGTCACACGACTAGAAATTTCAACGGTTTAAAAAGAAATTACAAATTAAAAACAATTTAAAAACAAAATTAAACCCTAATTTAACTAGAGCCTTATTAATAACTTTAAACCCAATATTTAAAAATAAAGGCCGACCCTATTTCCTCTTTTATTTTCTCTGGCCCGTTCCTTTGTGATAATGGCGGCTCTGTTGTTTCCTTTGTTCAATCTAAATAGGGCTTTTTAATTTCAAAGATGCCGGCTTTGGTTGCTAGATCGAATGGAAGATTTATCACTTTGTTTGCTTCGTCGATCGCATGCTTCTCTGTTTTGCTCACGGTCTCTTTGAAATTGATCGAGTTTGTGGTATGGCTTCGGTAAGTAATTTTTTGCTCTTTTACTTTCTGATTCAATGCTTGAACTCGATGCTAAAATTTCCGACGATGATTTGTTTATATAGGAGATCGATCTCCTTGAATTGCATTCGTCTGATTTGTTCAATATCATGCTTTCGGCCATTCGATTTTTGTTGAACGTTGAAGATTTATTTCTGACTTTTTCAATTTACTTGGATAACACGGTTTAGAACTCTAACTTGGTCATAATCGATTTTGATTTGTTCATCTTATACTTTGATCGCTTGATTATCACGGTGTTGACTTGGTTCGTCTATCACGGTTTTGAACAGTTCGATTCCTTGTTTGTGAAATTCGAGTCAGTTAGCATTTTTGACATGCTGTATTGAGTTTGCTGTCACTTGAGACTATATTTTTCATGTCATTCTGCTTTGCATTGCTCTTCGAGTTCAGAGTTGCATACTCTCTGGTGCATTCCTGTATATGCTTTGCTTTTCTTTGAAGTCTCTGTGCACTGTGCATGTCACTGCACTGCTTCGAATCAGGTTGCATATTTGTTTCATGACACTTGAAGTTTGTTGATAATTTTGCACTGCTTCATATTGTGTATTTACCTTTGAGCCTGGGCAGTTGTACTCTTGGTTACATTCTTGGTTGAAACTGGTCATTCACTGTTGCCTGGGTTAAGTCTAGTTTATGTTGGTCTGGCTCCAGTTTGTTATTTGAATTTGAGACTTCCATTTGTTTTCAGTTGCATGCTGTATCATTTCTATTCATTCTCTGATTTTTCGCACTTTGTATCATTTCTTTGGTTCAATGCTTATATATGTACACCGTGTCATGTGATTGCCGAGTCTTTGAGCATTGTTGTGTCACTTGATTCTTCTGAAGCTCGAGTTGCACACTACTGTGTATTTACTGCTTCGATTTGAACTTGCAGTGTCTATTCGAGCTGCTGCAGTTTGATTTGTAGACTCTAGTTCTTTGTTATTTATGTCTTGCTCATATACTGTTTCATGTGCTTGTTCCTTCTGTAGCATGCATATAGCCATACTGTTGCAGTCTTGTACATGTATTATTAGCTTGAGGCTATGTTGTTGTTTGTCGAGGTTGTTGTGCACTGACTTGAGCTTCTGGCCTTGATATCATGGTGTACATGTAAGTTGCATTGCTGTTGCATATTTGGGGTCTTGTTCTTGTGCATGTAGATAGCTCATGCGGTCTTTTGATCTGTTCTTTGAGTCAGTGGTATTGTCTATGTTGGTTTTGGATTTTGACCATTTTATTGAGCTTGTACACTTACATTGCACCTGAGTTGAATCCAGCTAATAGCTTGGGTTTGACCTTGTGCTGAAGTTTGTGACATTATTTTATCGCACCTGAGTTGAACCCGGCGTTTTGGGTTTGACCTATGCTCACCTATCCCTGTAAATTTATCAAGTATATATCGGTGTGCACGGCCTTGTGGCATATACAATGATACACTGTGTATCTCACAAGCTGTTCGTGTATGATAAATTCAAATTTAAATGACGACGAACAACCCAAATAACTGAGGCAAATAATATTTTCAAAATCCATATTTTATTTTATATTGCAAAAATATTTCTTTTTCAATTTTACTGCGTTAGTATATATTTTTGCAGATTGCTCAGATGCTGGATTCTAACTGGAAGTGAAGTTGAAGATAAAATACGAGTGTGAGTGATATGTAGTGAGGTCAACTGTAAATGTAAAATTGTGATGTAATTGAATTTGTATCAAAGTTGTATAGTGTATAGTGAGAGCTTGAATTTGTACTATTCAAAATTGTAACAAATATTTGTTTGAATAAAATTTCTATTTTAATTCAAATTCCATGTTCTTTAATTTTATTCAGCAAATATTTATTTAATCTGTAAAAAAAGAAATAGTATATTACAAAATACATTTAAATGAATATATATATATATATACACACGTTTATTATCATCAAACAAAAATCATATAATCGCATATTCAACAATCTCCCCCTTTTGATGATAACAAACATATATTTAAGATTTTGAATATGTTAAACGTATCTGATCATTGATATGCTCTAATTGCTCACACTATTTAAATGCTTCCTCTCTACACAAAGCTCCCCCTACATATATGCATACAAATAAAAATATGCAAATGAACCTAGATGCAAATAGAAAATTATTTGACCTTTGCTTGATTTTATTTGACAAAATCTTAACTTTTCTCTCCCCCTTTTGTTATCAGCAAAAGAGTAATAGTGTTAGAGAAAATAGAGATAAAGTGATCGATATCAATCCAACATTAAAACTAAATTGAATATAAATATTAAATTTCAATAAAAAAAAATCAAACAAAAATCATAAATATTTTGGTAGGCGCATATTCCACTTTTAGAATGATGGGAATTATGTCATCATATAAAACCATACGGTTGTGTCTATTTGTGGTATATTTATATCAGGAATTTGAATACCTACTAACCATGCATAACCGTTAGGACTTTTAAATGAGATTAGTAGTATTCCAATTGTATTTGAAAAAAAATGAATTCAAGTATCTTCTAACCACGCATAACCGTGAGGACTTTTAAATGGGATTAGAATCAACTTGTTTATTATCAACTTTTGATATGCGTTTCATACATGCATAACCGTGAGGACTTTTAAATGAGCATGGAAGCACATAACAAATTCCAAGTAATTCACCCATGCATAATCGTGAGGACTTTTAAATGAGAGTGAATACTTTGGTATTTATTTATTTATTTTATTTAAAAAAAAAGAAATATAAAATGAAAAACGAACGATTCCTGTTTAAAGTACCACATATCGACAAACTATATAGAATTTTGATGAGTGATGGTTGTTGGAAATATGATAGAAATAGAGATGGTCATGGAATTTTTACCAACAAATGTTTTACAACACTTGTTTAAATTTCTAAAGAAATTTACTAATTATACCGCCTCGAGTCATAATATATGATAAATATCAACACTCATCATTTTTTCAATCACTATTTATCTTTTCGATAATTATTAGGGAGTCAGATTAGTCAAAATAGTGATTTAGAATCAAATTCAAAAATAATTATGAAATCAATGTTTAAAATGACTGATCTGAAAATACGGTCAAAAATGATTTTCTCGAGGGGGTTATATAAGAAAATTTTCTGCTATTTGAAAATTATTTGAAATGAAAAATATGCAGATATTTTCTTTGAAAAACGATGCAGTTACTAAATGTCTCAAAAATCACGTTCAACTAGTAATTTTTCTATCAACTAGATTACCAGTCTAATCTGCATCTGAATTTCTTTTTCACTCAAAATTATCATTAATTGAATTTGATCGACCAAACCATGAAGTGCACACCAAAAATTTCAAACTCAATTTTAACAGCAATTTAAATGACATTCTCTTGAATTTGAATTGAAGCCGTGTTAATAATCAAAAACCGTGAATATAGAGTTAGCTGTATTATAACCAAATGTATTATCCAACAAAACACTATTTTTAATCCAAACTAATATATATGAAGTAATTCAAAGAATCTAGAGAATTTTATCGTGTTTTTGGCATAAGAATATAATTTGGCCAACTATGTTGTATAAGTCAGAGTCAAGATCATCATTTTTCATCATCTCATTATTGGCTGATTTAATTCAGAATATGGTGCAAATTATCACATTTAATATATCGTTTAAATAAATATACCTTTACCTGTTTTACCTTTACGATAATTTTTGTTGTTGTCAATTGTGATTCTGTCACCTATATACTAGGCTAAGAAACTTTGCTTTGTTGCTCGGTGTGCTCTCGGAACAGCCAGAATCCAAGTAGCACTATTGTTGTTCCTTAGCCTGCCACCACACCTACACGATGAAAGATTTTTGTGACCTATTTGTTTTTATAGGTCCATGGTTCTTAGTGGCAGAATATTTTGAAAAATAATTTTGTGGAGACCCAAAACTATTTATAATTGTTCCCTTCGACACCCAAATTTGTTTAACTTTGAGAGATTTTATATTTGTGCCTTTTGGAACCCAAATTGATATAGTTTTCATGTGTTCGGGTCTATACCAACAACTATTGTGATTGTGTCAAAATTTTCTACAAATTGTGCACATACAATTAACTTAATTAATATTGCTTTCAAAAATTATAGATTGATTATATCCAAGTCCTTGTCTAATCGTATTAACAGTTTGCTTTTCCAATAGCATATTGAACGATTTTTTACTTTTTGAAAATTTATCTAAAGTCGATGGCAACCGTTGGACTAGTGTTTTGAGAGATTCATTTTCGTTCAATAATTGTGTGCACTTTTTGATAGAATTTTCTCTCTTAATATTTTCACTTTCTTTCAAAATCAGAATTTCATTTTCAAGTGATTTTATATTGATTTCTGATTTTTTAATTTCTTCATCTAATGTTGGACACTTATCACACTTAGGGATCCTACTTTGATAAGTTTTAACTAATTGGTCAAGTTGTTCATTTAATTTTATCAAAGTATCTTTTTGTGATTCAAGTTTAGCATACTTCTCCCTAAGTCGTTCAAAACAGCTTTTTACTTCGTGGAAATAAATAAATAATTCAGAGTGAGTAAGTTTTGATACCTCGCTTGGCTCGTCATCGTCGCTATCGGTTATATTCCCATGAGGGCACATATCTGCTTTTTCACTTTCACTGCTATCGCTTTTATTCCACGTGGCTGCAAAACATTTTCGTTTTGATTTCTTTTCTTTTTCGAGTTGAAATCGGGGATTATTGGGCTTGATATCACCGGGTTTGTTGCCAATGATCCCGTGTTCTTCTGAGTTGTCTAGTGCTTTTATTATTCTGCTTTTTAATTTTTGATTTAGAGCTGGATTTCCGTATTTGTGGTTCCATCTTTTGAATTTATTCATTATTAATGCCAGCTCAGCTGCTCCATCATCATCATCCTCATCACAACTGTTTTTTACAAATTCTGTTAAGCACATTTCTTTAACTAAGTCGGTTGTGGAGGATTTCTCATTGATGTTGACTTTTGCACCATATATTGCATCGAAAGTATTCCAGATTTCCTGTGCATTTTCACAATGAGAGATGAAATTAAAATTATCTTGATTAATATAAGAATATAATATATGCATAGCAAGAGCATTAATCGAGATAATTTTCTCGTCTATTATATTGCAACCACTTTCAATAATATTCCAACATTTAATATTAAACGATTTTAAATAAAATTCCATTTTCAATTTCCAATTCAAAAAATCTATTCCATCGAAAATAGAAGGAATAATATTGGAACGACCCTCAACAAAAGTATTATTAAAAGAAGCCATTTTAAAAATTCAAATTTTTAAAACAAAAATTGGTTTTTGAAAAATCAAAATTTTAAAACATAAACGGCTTTTGTTCCTAGCTCTGATACCACTTGTAGGATCGATTTCACCCTAGAGGGGGGTGAATAGGGTGATGGTATAAATTATAAAAATTAATTGCGGAAGCTTATAAGATTATTTCAACACAGATCACAGATTAATAGCAGCATAGAAAAATAGCAGAATAATAAATGCATAAATAGCACAACACAGAATTTACCCAGCTTCGGCAAAACCCTGCCTATGTGCTTCCCCCAAGGTTTCTACTAGAAATTAGATAGTCAGACGCTTACACACGTAAACTCATGACACCCGCTATCGAATAAACCTAACTCTACGCTCAAAACCCTGCCACAACTCAGCCACTGAGTTGCGAATTCTCAAACTACGCCACGTAGTTTGTCCTCTAGTCACACGACTAGAAATTTCAACGGTTTAAAAAGAAATTACAAATTAAAAAAAAAATTAAACCCTAATTTAACTAGAGCCTTATTAATAACTTTAAACCCAATATTTAAAAATAAAGGCCGTCCCTATTTCCTCTTTTATTTTCTCTGGCCCGTTCCTTTGTGATAATGGCGGCTCTGTTGTTTCCTTTGTTCGATCTAAATTAGGGCTTTTTAATTTCAAAGATGCCGGCTTTGGTTGCTAGATCAAATGGAAGATTTATCACTTCGTTTGCTTCGTCGATCGCATGCTTCTCTGTTTTGCTCACGGTCTCTTTGAAATTGATCGAGTTTGTGGTATGGCTTCGGTAAGTAATTTTTTGCACTTTTACTTTCTGATTCAATGCTTGAACTCGATGCTGAAATTGCCCACGATGATTTTTTTATATAGGAGTTCGATCTCCTTGAATTGCGTTCGTCTGATTTGTTCAATATCATGCTTTCGGCCATTCGATTTTTGTTGAACGTTGATGATTTATTTCTGACTTTTTCAATTTACTTGGATAACACGGTTTAGAACTCTGACTCGGTCATAATCGATTTTGATTTGTTCGTCTCATACTTTGATCGCTTGATTATCACGGTGTTGACTTGGTTCGTCAATCACGGTTTTGAACAGTTCGATTCCTTGTTTGTGAAATTCAAGTCAGTTAGCATTTTCGACGTGCTGTATTGAGTTTGCTGTCACTTGAAACTATATTGTTCATGTCATTATGCTTTGTATTGCTCTTCGAGTTCAGAGTTGCATACTCTCTGGTGCATTCCTGTATATGCTTTGCTTTTCTTTGAAGTCTCTGTGCAATGTGCTTATCACTGCACTGCTTCGAATCAGGTTGCATATTTGTTTCATGACACTTGAAGTTCGTTGATAATTTTGCACTGCTTCATATTGTATATTTACCTTTGAGCCTGGGCAGTTGTACACTTGGTTACATTCTTGGTTGAAACTGGTCATTCATTGTTGCCTGGATTAAGTCTAGTTTATGTTGGTCTGGTTCCAGTTTGTTATTTGAATCTGAGACTTCCATTTGTTTTCAGTTGCATGCTGTATCATTTCTATTCATTCTCTGATTTTTCGCACTTTGTATCATTTCTTTGGTTCAATGCTTATATACGTACACTGTGTTATGTGATTGCCGAGTCTTTGAGCATTGTTGTGTCACTTGATTCTTCTGAAGCTCGAGTTGCACACTACTGTGTATTTACTGCTTCGATTTGAACTTGCAGTGTTTATTCGAGCTGCTGCAGTTTGATTTGTAGACTCTGGTTCTTTGTTATTTATGTCTTGCACATATACTGTTTCATGTGCTTGTTCCTTCTGTAGCATGCATATAGCCATATTGTTGCAGTCTTGTACATGTATTATTAGCTTGAGGCTGTGTTGTTGTTTGTCGAGGTTGTTGTGCACTGACTTGAGCTTCTGGCCTTGATATCATGGTGTACATGTAAGTTGCATTGCTGTTGCATATTTGGGGTCTTGTTCTTGTGCATGTAGATAGCTCATGCGGTCTTTTGATATGTTCTTTGAGTCAGTGGTATTGTCTATGTCGGTTTTGGATTTTGACCATTTTATTGAGCTTGTACACTTACATTGCACCTGAGTTGAATCCAGCTAATAGCTCAGGTTTGACCTTGTGCTGAAGTTTGTGACATTATTTTATCGCACCTGAGTTGAACCCGGCGTTTGGGTTTGACCTGTGCTCACCTGTCCCTGTAAATTTATCAAGTATATATCGGTGTGCACGACCTTGTGGCATATACAATGATACACTGTGTATGTCACAAGCTGTTCGTGTATGATAAATTCAAATTTAAATGACGACGAACAACCCAAATAACTGTGGCAAATAATATTTTCAAAATCCATATTTTATTTTATATTGCAAAAATATTTCTTTTTCAATTTTACTGCGTTAGTGTATATTTTTGCAGATTGCTCAGATGCTGGATTCTAACTGGAAGTGAAGTTGAAGATAAAATACGAGTGTGAGTGATATGTAGTGAGGTCAACTGTAAATGTAAAATTGTGATGTAATTGAATTTGTATCAAAGTTGTATAGTGTATAGTGAGAGCTTGAATTTGTACTATTCAAAATTGTAATAAATATTTGTTTGAATAAAATTTCTGTTTGAATTCAAATTCTGTGTTATTTAATTTTATTCAGCAAATATTTATTTAATCTGTGAAAAAAGAAATAGTATATTACCAAATACATTTAAATGAATATATATATGTTTATTATCATCAAACAAAAATCATATAATCGCATATTCAACACGAACTATGCCTACTATGGCTACCATGATCAATAGTAGGTTACCACAACATTCCATGGCAGGTTATACAACTAAAACCGTACAGGGCGCAAATTGTTTCTTTGGATTTTCCAACAAATGGTAAGGCAAGGAACTCCCCATTGCCACATGGGTACGCCTCTGGAGGGACACCCCGAGATCCTACCCGGCTCTCTGCTAACACAAGGCCGGCTACCCACTTCCCGGGGAATAAAACCTAAGATATGCCACCCCCGGTCCTTTGGGACCTTTATCCGAGGACCCTCCAACAACAACATCACACAGTAATAAATACACTACAGTGTCCACATGAGTAAGTATCTAGGCTCTATACCATGATACTACCCTTTTCCAGAAGGAATGGTCATACCCTAGGGGCGCTACCCCTGAAACCTTGCTGCATTCTTCCTGTTTCGACCATTGCGGGGTGTGAGGCTCGACGAAGTCTCGTCCATAAAGCTATGCTTTTTTCCACAAAAGCCATGCTTTGATCAACAAATGATCAGCAGCACTTCGTATGCCACATTACCAAATTTGGAATGTAACACTAGTAACCATCAACTACATAACCTCTGAGCTCGTACGTCTCAGAGAAGGGTGTTAAGCTAAGAGAATAAATCTCCGCCACCAAACAGAAATGTATTTGATAGAAACCAGCTTTACATCTCAAAGTGTAACGTCAGACATACATCCATACAAGTCTGTCCCGGATTCGAACAGAACTGAAGGCACTTCCGAAGAAGCCCTTGCAAATCCAGATAATCTCTAATCACATCCGGACTTCCCATCACAAAGGGTGCTCAAATCTCTATATCGGGGATCAGCCGACGCAGAGACATTCGACAAGAAATCCTTTCGTTTTCGAAAATATCTGGTCTTCACCACCGATCTTCAAATGCTATCCGTAACGTCGTATCACTATTCGGAATGGGTTATACGGCACAAAGGTCCTCTTCCGGCTAAACCGAATAGTGAGCGCCATATTTAAAACATATGGACATGGGACACAGTTAAGTCATAACTTAAACCCAAAATCTTTCATTCAAATGGTTAAACAAATTACCATTTACAAATCTTTTAAATAAAAAATATTCATTTGACAAATTTACAAAGTTCACCAAGTTCAACAATCTTTCACAAAGATTCATTAATATCTTTCCAATTCAAATCCTTTATACAAAAGATACGCTTTTCAGATCCCTTTTCAATTTGAAAATAAACTTCACCAATCTTTAACAAAGATTCATTCATAGCCTTTCAAAACGATTTTATTTCAAATTGGACTAACTCATCTGGTCTTTAAATCAAAGACTCATTTCATAGCTTTCAAAATGATTTCCAAAGATTCCTCCATAATTCTCAAAACCACATTTTTTTAAAATGGTTTAAGAAAAACCTATAAACACACTTATAGCTTGTATAACCTTTTTACGTCATCAATACCAAATATAGAATTCAATTTTAGATATTGAATTCCAATTTAAATCAATTATTAAAATTTCAAATCTTTATTAAGTTATTCAAAATAATTTTCATTTTTAAAACACCTTTTCAAAAGTTTTTCGCTTTAAATCCAATCCATTTCAGAAACCATTCGAATTTAAAACTATTTTAAAAATCTGTGACTTAACCGATTTCCACGTGCAATCCATATTTTTGTGTGTAGGGTGTAGTCCAGGGGTTTTACACAATAAAAGTGCCACATCATCAATCAGCACAAATTCAAATACAGCAATATATATTTGACAAGCGGTATAAACTATAACGCTTATATTTGATAAGCGGTACGATTATCTTTCATTCATAGATCACAGGTATATATCATAGATAATAAATTAGATTACAGATAATTAATTTCATCATAGAATAAATTACATCACAGTTCACAAAACAAAATAATTCATATCACACATTATCACAAATCAGGGACATCAATCAATTCAAACCACTCCATAGAATCCTAACATCCATGAGTAAGATCAATTAATTATCTGATTTATTTAAATCCAATTAATTACTTATGGATAAATTTCTAATCCTGGTTAATTAATATTAATTAATTACAAATCAATTTGATTAATTACTCTTTAATCATTAACTAACCTTTAATTAATAAATAATCCTTTGATTAATTATTCTTAATCAACTATTTTTAATTAAGTAATTAATTTTAAGTAATTAATTACCTTTAATCATAAATTAAGAATTTAATTAATTATTCTTTAATCACCATCATTAAGATTATCCTTTAAGTAATTAATTATCTTAAATTAAATTACACAAAGTAATTAGCTTCTTAAATCAATTTCACAAAGTAATTCATACTTACTTAATCACTTAATTACATCCTTTAAATCAAGATAAATACTCGAAATTGTTATCATACAAAATCATATGAAATCTTCTTGATTAATTAAAAAATAAAACACTCCCTTAATCACTTTTCCCATCACAACATTATAATTTTGAAAATACTTGTTATTTATTTTTAATTAGTTAATCAAAAAAATATTAGTTACCGAAACAATTTTGAAAACATTTCGAACTTTCAAATCTTTGACACTTGTTTTAAAAATGGTTTATAATTTCGATTCAAAACTTTGTCAACATTAATTTTAAAATGAATTTAAAACCGAAAAACATGTTCGTTATTAAAATTTAAAACCCGGAAATTTAATCTTTTAAAAACCTGAGCCCATCACAATTTTACTCGAGCCATACTTCGAGTTCCTTCCCGCGCTTCACGCCTTCTATATTTTAAAACCTGTTACTTGTTTTAAAATTCGAAGACCTGGTGACTAACTCAAATAGACTGAGACCATCAAATAACACCCTAGTAAAAATCACGATCTACTTCGAGTTCGACCAATCATCTGCTTCGAGCTAATCCACAACAAACACGAGATCAATACCAAGGCATTCTCCTTCTTCCCCAAAATCCAACATTTCCCAATCATCACAGATACACGGTGCACGTGGACCCGTGGACCAACCACTTTCGACCAACCTCGCCATCATCCGCACATCGATCACGACTTCGCCAATAATTCCATCCACCCAGGTCGATGATCAACACAACCAATCAAATTCGAACAATTTTGAGCGCCTGGAACCCAAAACAATTTGACCAAAGACCTCTCACCGACGATGAATACAACCACCGGAGCCTACGTCCTCCTGACCTCAGCTGCGCCATGACCTCCAGCAACATTTCCCCCCATACCGATCACCTATACTCCTCCCTCGGCGACGCAGCATCCACGAGAACCCAACCCTTACAACCCTGTCCTTAAACCCTATATTAACTTCGCATGGTCACCAGGGCGAATTGGAATTTTACTGATTATTTTTATGATGACCACAGATGCTTAAGCTCTCTTCGCCAAGATTGTAGTTTGATATTCCCATACTTGAAATTGTTTGATGCAGCTTTGAGTAGATATTGAACTTTGCTTTAACTTGATGGTTGTTTTAATTATATTTTGATTCAGTTTTAAAGTTAAAGAGGTTCTTTGTTTTGATGATTTCCTGGTTTGTTTCTTTACATAATTTTTTTTCTTTCATTCATTTCAATTTTAAGGTGATAATGCCATTTGTTTATACAACTAACACATGTACATTTATTTTAACACTTGTGAAATTCATCTCTTACACTTGTTATCATATAGGTATTTTATGTTTTTAACCTTGTTTAAAAATTAATTTACAACTTTGTTTAAATCCTTGTATACTTTATGTTTTACACATTTATATCTTTGTGCATTTATGTTTTATATCCTTGTCTTGAATTGATTTAAACTTTTGTTTTTAAACCTTGTTTTATCTTTATTTATTCACATACACAATTCCCATTATTATATTTTATACAACTTTTGAATAGCTTCTGTAAATTTGTTTATATAATTCAACACTTGTAAATCCAATGATAATTTAAGTAACACATGTCTTCACACATTATAAAATGTTTACATTTGTCAAAATTTGCACGTTGGTGTTTAAATCCCTTACTTCATTTTAATTTACAAATCATGTTTAACCCTTAACTTAGATTTATTTGGAATGCATATTTTAAATCTTACTTTATTTAAATTGATGAAACATGTTTTTATTTTTTAAAATTTATGAAACATGATTATCTATTTTATATTTACATATATATGTCATTGTATTTTAAATTTTAAATTTTATATTTTCAAAATATACATTCTAATCAAAGCTTTGTATTTATTTATCAACTACATTTATTTTCAAGTATATAAGACAAAAGCATTTTTAAATCTTTTATTTAACCTTGTTTAACATCATGTTTTAACTTCTTCACATTTTTTAAAATTAAGTAAATTTATATTTGAACTCTTTTCTTTATTGTATTTATAAATTATGTTTTAACCCTTTTTTGTTTTAGTACTTATGTTTATATATATATAAGATTTCAATTTAACTTTACACATATATGTTTTATGTTATGTATTTTTGCATACAAACCTTTTTATTATTCAAAAATATTTAATCTATATACATTTACTTTAATAACTATTTACATATCCTTAAGAAAATGATTTTAAAACTAATTTTATTAATAAGTGATCACATATATTCATTTATATAAGAATTTAACTTTAAATAACCTTTTGAAAATTCATTGTATTAAATTCAAGATATAACTTTCAAATAAAAATGCATACTATAAATACAAAATAAATTTCCCTAGTAATTTCAAAATTCTATTCTCAATAAATACACATTTTATTTTGGAAAAATTTAAAGTTAAATTTTCAAATTACTATCTATTTATATAAATAAATAAGCACATATCTCATTTAATTTGAAAAATTCAAATTAATTCACAATTTTAAATTCAGAAATTTATTTTAATTATCAATCTAAATTCGACTTAAAACCGGGATCGTTACAATTTCCCCCTTAAGAAAATTTCGTCCTCGAAATTTGCAAAGGAGACGTCAAAGAAATACAGAAAGATAGAGAGATGAATCACTAGATCAAACTGAATATCTATTCTGCTTTTGGCTTCCCAAATCAGAATATCAATAATGGATACAAGAACGAATCAAAATACTCGGGTCACCAGAATAACGGAATATACAGGGGTATTGGTTAGTTCGAATGGATAACTAACCACTCGTATAATATATCTGGACCCAACAGAATAAACAAATATATGGATGCAATCCAAAACTTTTAGTTTAAACAACCAAAATATATCTATCAACCATAGTAACCAAAGAAAACAATTCATCCAAACAAACAATTCTGACCCATCTGGAGTTTTGTCCCATGCAAATATATTAAAGCTTCTTTCTGGAGCTGCCAGGAATCATCAAAGAATTGAAAAGAGACGATTCGGAGGAGATTGATAAAGAAAGTTGTTTCCGCTATTGCAGGGTATCGACCATTTGTAGTCGTATTTCCCTGTCCTCTATCTCGTTCTCTTCTTGCACTCATACTCACTATCAGTGGATAGTAAGAGAATTCACTGAGGCATTGAGACGGATATCTTAGGGATATGCTCATTCTAGGGTATACATCACCCTATCTCTAATGAGTAACTTAACGTGTTATACTCCTGAGCTAAAGTTTCAACCTTCATCTCTGATACCAATTATGACGACCCTGACTCGACCTTCCAAAATCGGCACCGAATACGACACTCGTATTCAAATGTCGTAATCCAAACGTCGAATCTGGTTCCCCGGAGCTTATAACACATCAAGTATAACAGCACAGCGGAAGAAAAGAATGAATATCATATACAACTCCAATGAATATAATACCAAAATACAATGATGATCAAAATGATACAAGAAATATCAGAGACAATAAACAACAGCGGAAAATGAGTAGCAAAAGAGATAACTCCAATATCAACTGCAACTCTAATCCAATGCTCCAAAGCCACTAGCTCGAACCACCATCAAGTTGCATAAAGATAAGCAAGCCTGGTATGCGAATCCAAAGACTCCAATATCCAAGATCTCCAAAGAATGCCAAAGAGAAAGCTAAAAGCTAGCAAATCGATATCTACTACCTACTATCTGAAAAACCCAACTCTAGACTGCCCATGTGGAAAATAGTGGGCACCTAGAGTTTTGGAAAGGAACAATAAACTCCGGGTCAGTCATGCAACTGGTATGAGCAAACAAAAACATTTTATCTTTAAAACAAACAACAAAAGATTTTAAATTTTAAATCCGCAATGCTTTTTGGAAAATGAAACTACCATAAGGCCTCCCGCAACACACACCATGCAAACGCAGAATTGGAGGAGATTTCTCCTTATGATAGTCAAATATGCTTGATACGCGAAATTTTTTTTGATATTATTATTAGTGCATAGTGGAAAATATTTCAAAAGTATAATATTAATCTTAGCCAGCATAGACATTCCGAACTATGGCTACTATAGCTACCATGTTCAATAGCAGGTTACCACCACATTCCATGGCAGGTTATACAACAAAAACCGTACAGGGCGCGTATTGTTTCTTTGGATTTTCCAACAAATGGTCAGGCCAAGGAACTTCCCATTGCCACATGGGTACGCCTCTGGAGGGATGCCTCGAGAACCTACGCGGCTCTCTGCTAACACAAGGCCGGCTACCCCTTCCCGAGGAATAAAACCTAAGATATGCCACCCCCGGTCCTTTGGGACCTTTATCTGAGGGCCCTCCAACAACAACATCACACAGTAATAAATATACTAAAGTGTCCACATGAGTAAGTATCTGGGCTCTACACCATGATACTACCCTTTTCCAGAAGGAATGGTCATACCCTAGAGGTGCTACCCCTGAAACCTTGCTGCATTTTTCCTGTTTCGACCATTCCGGGGTGTGAGGCTCGACGAAGTCTCGTCCACAAAGCTACACTTTTTTCACAAAAGTCATGCTTTGATCAACAAATGATCAGCAGCACTTTGTATGCCACATTACCAAATTGTGAATGTATCACTAGTAACCATCAACTACATAACCTCTGAGCTCGTACGTCTCAGAGAAGGGTGTTAAGCTAAGAGAATAAATCTCCGCCACCAAACAGAAATGTATTTTATAGAAACCAGCTTTACATCTCAAAGTGTAATGTCAGACATACATCCATACAAGTCGGTCCCGGGTTAAGCCCTTGCAAATCCGGATAATCTCTAATCACGTCCGGACTTCCCATCACAAAGGGTGCTCAAATCTCTATAATGGGGATCAGCCGATACAGAGACATTCGACAAGAAATCCTTTCGTTTTCGAAAATATCCGGTCTTCACCACCGGTCTTCAAATGCTATCTATAACATCGTATCACTATTCGGAATGGGTTATACAACACAAAGGTCCTCTCCCGGCTAAACCGAATAGTGAGCGCGATATTTAAAACATATGGATATGGGATCCCAGTTAAGTCTCAACTTAAACCCAAAATCTTTCATTCAAATGGTTAAACAAATTACCATTTACAAATCTTTTAAACAAAAAAGATTCATTTCACAAATTTACAAAGTTCACCAAGTTCAACAATCTTTCACAAAGATTCATTAATATCTTTCCAATCCAAATCCTTTATACAAAAGATACGCCTTTCAGATCCCTTTTCAATTTGAAAACAAACTTCACCAATTTTAACAAAGATTAATTCATAGCCTTTCAAAATGATTTTATTTCAAATTGGATTAACTCATCCGGTCTTTAAATCAAAGACTCATTTCATAGCTTTCAAAATGATTTCCTAAGGTTCCTTCATAATTCTCAAAACCATATTTTTTTTAAAATGGTTTAAAAAACATATAAACACATTTATAGCTTGTATAACCTTTTTACGTCATAAATACCAAATATAGAATTCAATTTCAGATATTGAATTCCAATTTAAATCAAATTATTCAAATTTCAAATCTTTATTAAGTTATTCAAAATAACTTTCATTTTTAAAACACCTTTTCAAAAGTTTTTCATTTTAGATCCAATCCATTTCCAAAACCATTTGAATTTAAAATTCAAATTCAAAACTATTTTAAAAATCTGTGACTTCACCGATTTCCACGTGCAATCCATATTTGTGTGTGTAGGGTGTAGTCCAGGGGTTTTACACAATAAAAGTGCCACATCATCAATCAACACATATTCAAATATAGCAATATATGTTTGATAAGCAGTATAAACTATAACGCTTATATTTGGTAAGCGGTACAAACCAATTGTAACGCTTATCTTTCATTCATAGATCACAGGTATATATCACAGATAATAAATTACATTACAGATAATTAATTTCATCATAGAATAAATTACATCATGGTTCACAAAAAATAATAATTCATATCACACATTATCACAAATCAGGGACATCAATCAATCCAAACCACTCCATAGAATCCTAACACTCATTAGTAAGATCAATTAATTATCTGATTTATTTAAATCGGATTAATTACTTATGAATAAATTTCTAATCCTGGTTAATTAATATTAATTAATTACAAATCAATTTGATTAATTACTCTTTAATCATTAACTAACCTTTAATTAATAAATAATCCTTTGATTAATTATTCTTAATTAATTCCAATAATTAACAAATTAATTCTTAATTAAAATAAACGATTATCCCCAATCACTTTAAAAATTAATGAACTTTTATTAATTATCTTAAATCAATAAATTAATTATCCTAAATATTGATTAAGTCTTAATCACCATCATACATTAAGTCATTTCTTAATTAATTATCTTAATTAATTTATCTTTAATTATATTGATTAATTAACCCTTAATCAATTATCATTAAATTAGTTAAAATTTATCTAAGTGATTATCCTCAATCACCTATATTATAAATTAATTACACCGAGTAATTATTCTATTAATTACTTGATTAATCATAAAACAATTATTTTTAATTAAGTAATTATTTTTAGGTAATTAATTACCTTTAATCATAAATTAAGAATTTAATTAATTATTCTTTAATCACCATCATTAAGATTATCCTTTAAGTAATTAATTATCTTAAATTAAATTACACAAAGTAATTAGCTTCTTAAATCAATTTTACAAAGTAATTCATACTTACTTAATCACTTAATTACATCCTTTAAATCAAGATAAATACTCGAAATTGTTATCATACAAAATCATATGAAATCTTCTTGATTAATTAAAAAATAAAACACTCTCTTAATCACTTTTTCCCATCACAACATTATAATTTGGAAAATACTTTTTATTTAATTTTAATTAGTTAGCCAAAAAATATTAATTACCAAAACAATTTCGAAAACATTTCGAACTTTCAAAATCTTTGACACTTGTTTTTAAAATGGTTTATAATTTAGATTCAAAACTTGGTCAACATTAATTTCAAAACGAATTTAAAACTAGAAAACAAGTTCCCTTTTAAAATTTAAAACCCGGAAATTTAATCTTTTAAAAACCCGAGCCCATCACAATTTTACTCGAGCCATACTTCAAGTTCCTTCCCGCGCATCACGCCTTCTATATTTTAAAACATGTTACTTGTTTTAAAATTCGAAGACCTGGTGACTAACTCAAATAGACCGAGACCATCAAATAACACCCCAGTAAAAATCACGATCTACTTCGAGTTCGACCAATCATCTGCTTCGAGCTAATCCACAACAAACACGAGATCAATACCAAGGCATTCTCCTTCTTCCCCAAAATCCAACATTTCCCAATCATCACAGATACACGGTGCACGTGCACCCATGGACCAACCACTTTCGACCAACCTCGCCATCATCCACACATCGATCACGACTTCGCCAATAATTCCATCCACCCAGGTCGATGATCAACACAACCAATCAAATTCGAACAATTTTGAGCGCCTGGAACCCAAAACAATTTGACCAAAGACCTCTCACCGACGATGAATACAACCACCGGAGCCTACATCCTCCTGACCTCAGCTGCGCCATGACCTCCAGCAACATTTCCCCCCATACCGATCACCTCTACTCCTGCCTCGGCAACGCAGCATCCACGAGAACCCAACCCTTACGACCCTGTCCTTAAACCCTATATTAACTTTGCATGGCCACCACGGTGAATAGGAATTTTACTGATTATTTTTATGATGACCACAGATGCTTAAGCTCTCTTCACCAAGAATATCGACCCTCAATTCACAACAGTTCGTCAGAATTTTATAAAATTTCCAATTATGATCAACTCAGAATTACTCACCCAATTCTAACCTAAAAATTTTCATTTTTATTTCTAAATTCATGATTATTTTTTTATGACAATTCTAATCATATGACCAGTTCATGAAAATCTGATGATCGAATTTTTTTTTACTTTGTTTTATTTTTTACCGTTTCTTAGATTTTGGAATAATTACTCAATAAATCCTTTTGAATCTATTTTTAAAAATAATATTAACATATTACAAACATTTCCTTTTAGAAACCCAAGTCTAAAATTGATTGTACAACGAGTAATCAAATTTATTTTTGATGACTTAGAGTTTGCATATTAACAGAGTAATGTTCTTAAGTTTATACAGACATGCACCCACTTCTTCTTCATATATATAAACACATGCAAGCAATTTAACATAATTATACAAGCAATACTTAACTCATCACTTCAAATATAATTCCAAAAATCAAGAAATCAAGCAGAACAGTTTTTTAAAAAAATATGGTTTGTTCACCTTGCTTTGAAATATAGAGGACAAGATTTTTTTTTCAAGTCTGAACTTTCATGCTTGTTTGCAGATTTTATTTCACATGCTTGAACTTGCTGAATTGCTTTCAGATTCCTGATTTTTTTTCTTTTGATCTCTCTTCTTTGTTTTATCTGTTGCATTGCTTCAGATTGTAGTTTGATTTTCCCATACTTGAAATTGTTTGATGCAGCTTTGAGTAGATATTGAACTTTGCTTTAACTTGAAGATTGTTTTAATTATATTTTGATTCAGTTTTAAAGTTAAAGAGGTTCTTTGTTTTGATGATTTCCTGGTTTGTTTCTTTACATAATTTTTTTCTTTCATTTATTTCAATTTTAAGGTGATAATGCCATTTGTTTATACAACTAACACATGTACATTTATTTTAACACTTGTTAAATTCATCTCTTACACTTGTTATCATATAGGTATTTTATGTTTTTAACCTTGTTTAAAAATCAATTTACAACTTTGTTTAAATCCTTGTATACTTTATGTTTTACACATTTATATCTTTGTGCATTTATGTTTTATATCCTTGTCTTGAATTGATTTAAACTTTTGTTTTTAAACCTTGTTTTATCTTTATTCATTCACATACACATTTCCCATTATTTTATTTTATACAACTTTTTGAATAGCTTTTGTAAATTTGTTTATATAATTTAACACTTGTAAATCCAATGATAATTTAAGTAACACATGTCTTCTTACATTCTAAAATGTTTACATTTGTCAAAATTTGCACGTTGGTGTTTAAATCCCTTACTTCATTTTAATTTACAAATCATGTTTAACCCTTAACTTAGATTTATTTAGAATGCATTTTTTAAATCTTACTTTATTTAAATTGATGAAACATGTTTTTATTTTTTTTAAATTTATGAAACATGTTCATCTATTTTATATTTACATATATATGTCATTGTATTTTAAATTTTAAATTTTATATTTACAAAATATACATTCTAATCAAAGCTTTGTATTTATTTATCAACCACATTTATTTTCAAGTATATAAGACAAAAGCATTTTTAAAACTTTATTTAACCTTGTTTAACATCATGTTTTAACTTCTTCACATTTTTTAAAATTGAGTAAATTTATATTTGAACCCTTTTCTTTATTGTATTTATAAATTATGTTTTAACCCTTTTTGTTTTAGTACTTATGTTTGTATATATATATATATAAGATTTCAATTTATCTTTACACATATATGTTTTATGTTATGTATTTTTGCATACAAACCTTTTTATTATTCAAAAATATTTAATCTATATACATTAACTTTCATAATTATTTACATATCCTTAAGAAAATGATTTTAAAACTAATTTTATTAATAAGTGATCACATATATTCATTTATATAAGAATTTAACTTTAAATAACCTTTTGAAAAATCATTGTATTAAAGTCAAGATATAACTTTCAAATAAAAATGCATACTATAAATACAAAATAAATTTCCCTATTAATTTCAAAATTCTATTCTCCATAAATACACATTTTATTTTGGAAAAATTTAAAGTTAAATTTTCAAATTACTACCTATTTATATAAATAAATAAGCACATATCTCATTAATTTGAAAAATTCAAATTAATTCACAATTTTAAATTCAGAAATTTATTTTAATTATCTATCTAAATTCGACTTAAAACCGGGATCGTTACAATTTCCCCCTTAAGAAAATTTCATCCTCGAAATTTGCAAAGGAGACGTCAAAGAAATACAGAAAGATAGAGAGATGAATCACTAGATCAAACTGAATATCTATTCTGCTTTCGGCTTCCCAAATCAAAATATCAATAATGGATACAGAACGAATCAAAATACTCAGGTCACCAGAATAATGGAATATACAGGGGTATTGGTTAGTTTGAATGGATAACTAACCACTCGTATAATATATCTGGACCCAACAGAATAAACAGATATATGGATGCAATCCAAAACTTTTAGTTTAAACAACCAAAATATATCTATCAACCATAGTAACCAAAGAAAACAATTCATCCAAACAAACAATTCTGACCCATCTGGAATTTATGTCCCATGCAAATATATCAAAGCTTCTTTCTGGAGCTGCCAGGAATCATCAAAGAATTGAAAAGAGACGATTCGTAGGAGATTGATAAAGAAAGTTGTTTCCGTTATTGCAGGGTATCGACCATTTTTAGTCGTATTTCCCTGTCCTCTATCTCGTTCTCTTCTTGCACTCATACTCACTATCAGTGGATAGTAAGAGAATTCACTGAGGCAATGAGACGGATATCTTGGGGATATGCTCATTCTAGGGTATACTTCACCCTATCTCTAACGAGTAACTTAACGTGTTATACTCCTGAGCTAAAGTTTCAACCTTCAGCTCTGATACCAATTATGAGGACCCTGACTCGACCTTTCAAAAGCGGCACCGAATACGACACTCGTATTCAAATGTCGTAGTCCAAACGTCTAATCTGGTTCCCCGGAGCTTATAACACATCAAGTATAACAATACAGCAGAAGAAAAGAATGAATATCATATAAAACTCCAATGAATACAATATCAAAATACAATGATGATCAAAATGATACAAGAAATATCAGAGACAATAAACAACAGCGCAAAATGAATAGCAAAAGTGATAACTCCAATATCAACTGCAACTCTAATCCAATGCTCCAAAGCCACTAGCTCGAACCACCATCAAGTTGCATAAAGATAAGTAAAGCTGGTATGCGAATCCAAAGACTCCAATATCCAAGATCTCCAAAGAATACCAAAGAGAAAGCTAAAAGCTACTAAATCGATATCTACTACCTACTATCTGAAAAACCCAACCCTAGACTACCCGTGTGGAAAATAGTGGGCACCCAGAGTTTAGGAAAGGAACAATAAACTCCGGGTCAGTCATGCGACTGGTATGAGCAAAAAAAAACATTTTATCTTTAAAACAAACAACAAAAGATTTTAAATTTGAAATCCGCAATGCTTTTTGGAAAATGAAACTACCATAAGGCCTCCCGCAACACACACCATGCAAACGCAGAATTGGAGGAGATTTCTCCTTATGATAGTCAAATATGCTTGATACGCGAAAAACATTTTGATATTATTATTAGTGCATAGTGGAAAATATTTCGAAAGTATAATATTAATCTTAGCCAGCATAGACATTCCGAACTATGGCTACTATAGCTACCATGTTCAATAGCAGGTCACCACCACATTCCATGGCAGGTTATACAACTAAAACCGTACAGGGCGCGTATTGTTTCTTTGGATTTTCCAACAAATGGTCAGGCCAAGGAACTTCCCATTGCCACATGGGTACGTCTCTGGAGGGACGCCACGAGAACCTACCCGGCTCTCTGCTAACACAAGGCCGGCTACCCCTTCCCGAGGAATAAAACCTAAGATATGTCACCCCGGGTCCTTTGGGACCTTTATCCGAGGGTCCTCCAACAACAACATCACACAATAATAAATATACTAAAGTGTCCACATGATTAAGTATCTGGGCTCTACACCATGATACTACCCTTTTCTAGAAGGAATGGTCATACCCTAGGGGCGCTACCCCTGAAACCTTGCTACATTTTTCCTGTTTCGACCATTCCGGTGTGATGACCCGACTTCCTAACTCCAGGAAATCGCATCATCTTGAAGAAAGAAAGGGATAGAAAAAGAAAAGAAAGAGAAAGAAGGAAGACAACAACATCAGAGAACTCACAGCGGAGCGAATGAAATATAATATATCACATAAAACAATACATAGTATCATTAATACATCAGAGTACACAACTTATACAACACATATTAGGCAGTTATAAACATCTGTCTAATTCATACAACTCAAGTATATAAGATACAGATATCACAAACACAGCGGAATCATATCATATCTACACGATGAAGCCTCCTGCTCCAAAACTCCTCCAGAATTCGTCAAGCTAACCTGGATCACTTGACTACTCATACATAATATGAGTACCCAAGAGTTTAATAAAACAGAAAATAAACACTCGGGTCAGACAGGGGTCTGGTGTGAGTAAACGGGTTGAAACTGCTTAACTTTAGAAAAACCTTTGAAAAGAAAAGGTATCACGTAAGACTTCCCACACATAAACATGGAAAAGTTTTTATCTTACGCTAACCAAAACATTTGATAGGAAATCTAGTGATATTATAATAATGTTTAGGGTTTTCAAGTAAATATGAAATAGACGAAATTGTTACATGATTAAATTCCAGCTACTAGCCACAAAAGTGGGTAATAAAAACAAAACCGTAGGGTCTCGTAGGGAAAATGGGTTTCCATCAATGGCAGGGCTACTGGGGTACCGCCCGTCACAGTACGTGGCCTAGATCACCGTACCGAGGAGTACGCCCGCTCCCCTGCAACACAAGGCCGGGACCATTCCTTACTGAACAGTCCCGAACAAGACAACCCCGGCAGTTGTCCGGATCAACCGCCCCACACAGCCGAATAAAAAGGGACTTCTAGACAGGAGTAAATCTTGCTCTCCAGTGGGAGCTACACACGAAGCCTTGCTGCCCTCCCCTGTTTTAACCATTCCCGGTTGATGAGGCTTGAGGCTGCGATTACCTTTATAGAACACATCTATCTTAGAATGCTCATCGTCCCCCTGACGATGTTTTGAAAGCATTCAATCCATACAAGTTCGTTCCGGGTTCGAACGAAACCGAAGGCACTATCTCGTTGCACTCATATTGGAATCACCCTCAGAGTCAACGACCATAGCCCTTGCACTCTAAATCACCATCTCGAATCAATAAGCACTATTCTGTCAACTCATTACGGAATCACCCACAAAGTTATACTGACGTATAGCCCTTACACCTCGAGTCTTCACTTGTTCCACTTGGATTCATGACCTAACGTTTAATTGGAATCGATGTGGTTTTCGGATTCCAAATATGGAAACCCAATCCCTGTCTCACCGAAACCAAATGCCATTTTAATGTCCAAGTTGTACTTAAGGGTTTAACAATTAACTCATATTCAGGATGATATATAAACAGATAGATGAATCACATTATCACAATAGATAATTCATATCAAACATTCATCTCTCAAAGCAGCATACCACATATCTCATAGATATCCAAATCATCCAATATCAACCAATCACCCAATATCAACCAATCACCCAATATAAATCATCCAATATCAACCATTCAATATTAATCAGTCATCCGTAGCCGAATTGATTATCTCTTAATCAACTTAATTAATCCTTTTAATTAAGTTAATTACTATCCTTTAATCACTTGGATTATCTTAATCTTGGTTCATTGATTTATTACCAATCTAATTCATTATCATCTCTTAATGATCTTACTTAATTATTCTTCCTTGATTAATTATCTTTTAATTACATTCAAGTAATTATCCTTAGCCATATTCGGTAATTAACCTTTAATTACTATCATTAATTACAATAATTAATGATCCTACATTTACTTCTTTAATTAATCAATTATAATTAATTACATTAAACCTTAATTAATTAAAATTAATTAATCACACTTAAATTAAATCATGTATATTAATCAACCTTGATTAATATCATAAATCACATTAATTGATGATCCTTATTAATTAATAATTACTTTAATTAATTAAATAATTAACTTATAATTAATCAACTCATTTATAACCAATAATTAACAACTTGTAATTACTTATCTTAATTTAATTAATTCCTTAATTAATTAATTAATTTCTAATTTAAATATTATATTAATCCTTGATTAATTAATCCAACTAATTAATCCTTAATTGCTTCATTAAGTAATTATTAAACAATTTAATTAACAAATCAATTCTTAATTAATTACTTTATTAATTAATTACAATTTTAATTAATTTCACTTAGTAATTAATCTTAAGTTAAATTCATTCATTAATTAATTTAATCACATTAATTAATTTAATCACATTAATTAATTAACTAAAATAATTAAGTAATTAACTCTTAATTACTTACATAAGTAATTATCTCTAATTACTTCCTTTAATGAATCTTAATTACTCTCTTAACAATATTTAATTCCATCATTAAATAAATCTTAATTCATTAACTAATTAATTACTCCATAATTAATTAAATTTAAACAATTATATTAATCAAGTCTTTAATTGATAATATTAAGTGATTCCATTAATCACTTCAATTAATTACTCCCATGAGTAACTTCTCTAATTACTTCCCTAAGTAATTAACATTCTAATTACATTCAAAAATTAACCATTGATTACTTCATTAAGTAAACACACTTATTTAATCCATACTTAAGTGTTTAGTTAAAATTAAATAAATATTAACTAATTATTTAAACTTAATTAAATAATTAATTAATTAACATCTTATATTAAAAAATCCTTAATTAATTAAGAAAACATAAATCTTAATTAAACTTTACTTATTTACAAATCATATTTAGTTAAGTATTCTCAAGTTAATAATAAAGATAAATTAGCCCTATTTGTCTTCATAATTAAATTATTTGAATTAATCAAACTTAAAATCAAATCATTCAATTTGAATTTCAACATCATAATAATAACCTTATTTTGGAGATAAGAAATTTAGAAATCAATTTCAAAATTTAAAACACTTTGAATTATCTAATTTTAAACTTATTCATTTTAAATAAAATTTGAAAACTTAGTTTTTACATTACTTTAAATGTATCCTTTCAACATGAAAACATCCTTATTCAAACATGATTGAGTTTCTTAAAACTTTGATCTAATATTCAAATTTGAAAATACCCTTAAATTCAATTTAAAATAAATTTAGTTAATTATTTTAAGATTAATTATTTTAGACTTGCAAATTTGAAAATATTAGACCAAACACCCTTAAAAATTTTGACTTCCATTTGTTTTGAAAGCTTGGTTTACAATTTAGAGCTTAATTCTATTTATTTCCAAACAACAAGTTTAGATTGGTAAACTTTATAATTTATCTCTACTGTATTGAACAGAAAAGCTTATTGCCTAAAACAGAACTCGGATCAATCTCCTTTGAAATCGTGCTCGCCTCAAGTCACTGGCCTACCCACAACGCTCTGAGTTATCTTTAGGAAAACACGAGACTATCTTCGGGTCATAACCTTCTTCCCCATTGTTCCACTTCCAGTCCCCCAAATCGTGCACGGTGCACATGCACCACCAATCCACACAACTCCGGCCAACTCCCTGACCGTCGACCCATCACACACGCCCTCGACAATCTACCTTACATCCTAGATTCAAAAATCCAAGCTCGAAACAAAATTCGACTTTTAGTTCGAAAAACTGCAGCGAACTCGACCTCCAAAACCCCCCAAATGCCGACGCCATGACGACATTCGACCCTCGCCGTCCTCACCTCAGAAACGCAATGTCACAAGCTACCTTCTCCCCAAAAGCGAACACCTCCGGTCCTCCTTTCACGACGCAAAAGCCATGACAAACAGCCGAAACCAAAAACCAAAATAAACCCTATTTTGATCAAATTCACACACCACAATCAATAGAAAATTTTCCAAAGCATTTTTCCCTAAATCCTTGGCAGTAGAGCAAGCTTAACCCAGAATTTCATCTCAAATTATGGAGTTTTTCATCGGCCATTCACCAAAGTTCCCAAAACAAACAAATCCAAAATACACACTAAATACCCAACTAGAAATTATGAAATGCATGTCTAAATTCATAATCTTTCATCACGATTACATGCATATAATCCAAATTTGAATTTAAAGCAGTTGATTTTTTACCAAAATTTTAAGTTTCACTGTATTATCCTATTTAAACATTATTTGTAAATTTAATTTTCCAGAAATTATTTTTAAAATTCCTATCAAACATTATTACACAACTTTCATTTTATCATCAAAATCAAATGATGATGTTATTGGAAAGTTTGGATTTTTCTTAGGTGCATCCGGGTCTGTAAAAAAAATAAACAGGGAACATAATGTTTACATACACAGATTTATTCCACATATAAACATATATATATATAAATTCAGTAATATGTATACCGAAGATTTTCCATGCAACATCAAGAAAAATTTCAAATCATCACATGCATGTATCAACAACCAGATCAAACTGTTTTTAAAAGAAGTTTACTCACCTTATCTATTATGCAGAGCAATTTTGATTCCAGGCTTTTGAACATTTATTTGAAAAGCTTTGATATGCATGTTGTTGAAATCCTTAGAAATGCAGGTTGAACTCCATTTTAAAGTGCAGGTCGATTTTATGTTGCAGGTTTGAAAAAATGCAGCTTTGGTTGCAGATTTAAAAGATGATGAAACTGTTCTTGATCTCCCCTTTAAGTTGCATTACAGGTTGAAGTTTGTAGATTGAAGTAGAGAAGAACTTTGCTTTTTGGATTTAAAAGAAATTCAGATTTGAGAAAGATTTCAGGTTGAAGAACAAATTTTCTGGTTTGAGTTAAGAAAAGGAATAAAAGTGTTTTGTGAAAAACTAATTTCTTCTTAAAAATTTTATTAAAAAATAAAATAACTATTTTGCCACTTGTTTGATACACTTACATTTGTCATTCAATTGTTAATTGCCTTACATATGTTTTTGAAAGGTGTTAGTATGTTTATATTTGTACTTAAGAATTTATTTATGAATTTTTGTTTAATTTAAAATGTAAACATAAACTTACATATTTAAATTCCTTAATTAATAAAGTTTTCATATGTATTTATAAATTTACTTTTAAGAGAAAATATTCTAAAACATTTATATTTATCATTTATAACCATTTTAAATTTGAGCATTTTAAAAGAAAACAAAAGTAAACTTATTTAAATTATCACATTAAAAATAAACGACCTTATATTTGAAACAATTGAATTAAACTAAATTATCTTTTGAAAAATCTTATTGAATTTAAAACAAAGCTTTAAAATTATAATATTCATTCATACATCAATTATTAATAGATTAAATTAAATTTCAAAACAATTCCAAATTATAACATTTACATACGTATATATTACAATTTGAAAATTCATCTTTTATTTAAAACAAAAGATATTTCTATTCACAATATATATCAATTATATATATTATAAACAGAATAAAATTTCATTAGCTTTTGAAAAACAATTCTTATCAAATTTTTAAATTGTTAAAAGATATTGATCACACTTACCAGATTAAATATTTGTTATCCTTTAAAAGATTAATTTCACCAATTTAAATTAAAATTATAAAGAAAATTATCAAATCAATTAAATTATTATTGCAGATTATTAAATCGGTATTGCCCAAAATTCCGGGTTGTTACAATCCTCCCCCCTTAAAAGAATTTCGTCCCTGAAATTTAAAAGCAAAGGTAATTTAATAACCCAGCAAAGATTTTAATTCAATCAGCAAAGCATACTTATCAATCAGTTACTAACAACCAAAGCAATCAATCTCATAAACAGACTTAACTAATTATCCTGACATACGTCAGAATAAAACTCTAATATTATTTCGAGTTCCCAAGTAAAAATAACCGGGATACTCGCTCTACAAAAGCCAACAAACTAACTATACTACCAAAATCCAGAGCTTCTCTCCTTTCTAGATTCATCAATCTGAACAGAACATCAGATTACTCTCAAATCCAGCTCAACATCCACTCCAACTGAACTACAGATTCAACAAGAAACAATGAATCATACACATACTCCCTCAGAGGTATGTGAAATAAAATGAATTCCAGCTATCCAAACTGGCAATTCAATCTCATAGACAACAGATCTTATCTTATCAGAACACAGATAAGAAATCTCAAATGCCTCAGCACTAACCAACCAATCTTATCCAATATCTGTTCTCTTAACCAAAGAGTTTTAACAACACCGAAGTCTCCAACTTCGAATTCCAAACTCCTTATCTCATATCTGTATATCTCAACAGACAATCCTGGGCTGCCAATCTCTTCCTGATCAGCTCATCCTATGCTGATACTTCCAGAAACAGCTAGACCAAAACAAACAAGCTTCAGGATCCTATCCAACGGAAAAGTCTTCCAAAATTCATCGAAATCCAGGACTTAAGCTCTATTACTCAAGCAAAAGCAAACAGAACTTGCTTCCCTCATTGCGTAGCTACTACCTCGCTTCCGCTGCACAACTTTGATTCGAAAATGATAAGAATACTGTTGATGAACACGAGTACAAATTTATCCAATATATCCAGGAAACTTTGTTCATCAAATCCATAAAAATACGAGTGACTTATCTGACTTGGTCACACAACCTTACTACAGAATCCAATTCAAAAATTAGATCTAACCAAATCAAACCCAGAAATTTCTGAGCTGCTACACCAATTCTACCTTCTCTAAGAACCATCCTACAACTTGGATAACTACCAAAATCACTTCTGGAACCAAATCAATATGGAACTCAACTCCAGATGCAGACAAACTTCTGATTACATTAGTAGCTCTTACTTCCATATGAGAATCCTCAGTCTCGAACAAAAGATTGCCCAGATAAATTTCCAAACTAATCGCAAGTCACTTTTGCGATCCTACCTAGTTGGGTTTCCAAATAAACCATTCTTCCTTTACCAATTAGAACAGCTCTAAGCTTTTCCAAACAAGGTTAATCTTCAAGAAACTTCCACCATCTTCCCAGACTGCCGAAAGAAGAACCACCAAGATTTCTGAACAATCGGAAAAACAAGCACACTGTTGCTTCCAAACTCTACTTTGATGATACTGCCAATCCAAACGACCTTCTTGACAGCACACCGATCACTTCGAGCTGAACTGCTACCACAGCTAACCAAAGACTTCTAATCCAAAGACTTCTCGAAAACCAAAACCATCAACAAACCACACAATGGACCTCCGAGATGGCAGACAACCCAAAAGAACTCGGGCCCCAAACCAAGCATCAACATCTCTCTCTCCTTAAAGGATGACAAATGAGACTATGCCAAAGCAAATAACTTATAGACCTTAGTCTCATATTCCAGAACAGCCAACCTCCATACTGAAGATCCAGATAACTTCTACACAGACGAGTCTTCCCTAAGGTAGGTAAAGACTACTCCTCAACCATCTCTAAAAATGCTTCAAGAGAAAACACCCTCTGACAATATCCATGGATACTGCATCTCATCACGCAGTTACCAAGATATCATTACTTACTTCTGTATTTTCGACAAATCTAAACTTAAGGAAAATTGGCTCGCTCGAGCGAAATCCAAACTCACACTTCAAAGATAAACTCCGAATCTTTAAAAAGATTTCCTTCGGATATCATAGAATTCCTTACTCCAAACAACAGAACTTACTCGAGACGGTATTAGGTCTACAGTCTCGACAAATACTCTTCCAACCTCAACATATGGACCTCTTCCATCAGTGGTAATCGTGTTACATACACATACCACTACTCCATCTACCTCTAAAACATATGCTGGAAAATCCGAACAGATAACCCAACAGATCAGGTAGATATATATATATATATATATATATATATATAAAAATTACAAGTACGCTCTCTCAAGAAAGATACCACTCCAGAGCTTAGGTATTCACCCAACCTAATGCTCTGATACCAACTGTGATGACCCGACTTCCTAACTCCAGGAAATCGCATCATTTTGAAGAAAGAAAGGGATAGAAGAAGAAAAGAAAGAGAAAGAAGGAAGACAACAACATCAGAGAACTCACAGCGGAACGAATGAAATATAATATATCATATAAACATAGTATCATAATAAATCAGAGTACACAACTTATACAACACATATTAAGCAGTTATGAACATCTATCTAATTCATACAACTCAAGTATATAAGATACAGATATCACAAACACAGCGAAATCATATCATATCTACACGATGAAGCCTCCTGCTCCAAAAATCCTCCAGAATTCGTCAAGCTAACCTGAATCACTTGACTACTCATACATAATATGAGTACCCAAGAGTTTAATAAAACAGAAAATAAATACTCGGGTCAGACAGGGGTCTGGTGTGAGTAGACGGGTTGAAATTGCTTAACTTTAGAAAAACTTTGAAAAGAAAAGCTATCACGTAAGACTTCCCACACATAAACATGGAAAAGTTTTTATCTTACGCTAACCAAAACATTTGATAGGAAATCCAGTGATATTATAATAATGTCTAGGGTTTTCAAGTAAATATGAAATAGCTGAAATTGTTACATGATTAAATTCCAGCTACTAGCCACAAAAGTGGGTAATACAAACAAAACCGTAGGGCTCGTAGGGAAAATGGCTTTCCATCAATGGCAGGGCTACTGGGGTACCGCCCGTCACAGTACGTGGCTTAGATCACCGTACCGAGGAGTATGCCTGCTCCCCTGCAACACAAGGCTGGGACCATTCCTTACTGAACAGTCCCGAACAAGACAACCCCGGCAGTTGTCTAGATCAACCGCCCCACACAGCCGAATAAAAAGGGACTTCTAGACAGGAGTAAATCTTGCTCTCCAGTGGGAGCTATCCACGAAGCCTTGCTGCACCTCCCCTGTTTTAGTCATTCCCGGTTGATGAGGCTTGAGGCTGCGATTACCTTTATAGAACACATCTATCTTAGAATGCTCATCGTCCACCTGACGATGTTTTGAAAGCATTCAATCCATACAAGTTCGTTCCGGGTTCGAACGAAACCGAAGGCACTATCTCGTTGCACTCATATTGGAATCACCCTCAGAGTCAACGACCATAGCCCTTGCATTCTAAATCACCATCTCGAATCTATAAGCACTATTCCGTCAACTCATTACGGAATCACCCACAGAGTTATACTGACGTATAGCCCTTACACCTCGAGTCTTCACTTGCTCCACTTGGATTCACGACCTAACGTTTAATTGGAATCGATGTGGTTTTCGGATTCCAAATATGGAAACCCGATCCCGGTCTCCCCGTAACCAAACGCCATTTTAATGTCCAAGTTGTACTTAAGGGTTTAACAATTAACTCGTATTCAGGATGATATATAAACAGATAGATGAATCACATTATCATAATAGATAATTCATATCAAACATTCATCTCTCAAAGCAGCATACCACATATCTCATAGATATCCAAATCATCCAGTATCAACCAATCACCTAATATCAACCAATCACCCAATATAAATCATCCAATATCAACCATTCAATATTAATCAATCATCCGTAGCCGAATTGATTATCTCTTAATCAACTTAATTAATCCTTTTAATTAAGTTAATTACTATCCTTTAATCACTTGGATTATCTTAATCCTGCTTCATTGATTTATTACCAATCTAATTCATTATCATCTCTTAATGATCTGCCTTAATTATTCTTCCTTGATTAATTATCTTTTAATTACATTCAAGTAATTATCCTTAACCATATTCAGTAATTAACCTTTAATTACTATCATTAATTACAATAATTAATGATCCCACATTTACTTCTTTAATTAATCAATTATAATTAATTACATTAAACCTTAATTAATTAAAATTAATTAATCGCACTTAAATTAAATCACTTATATTAATCAACCTTGATTAATATCATAAATCACATTAATTAATGATCCTTATTAATTAATAATTACTTTAATTAATCAAATAATTAACTTATAATTAATCAACTCATTTATAACCAGTAATTAACAACTTGTAACTACTTATCTTAATTTAATTAATTCCTTAATTAATTAATTAATTTCTAATTTAATTATTATATTAATCCTTGATTAATTAATCCAACTAATTAATCCTTAATTACTTCATAAAGTAATTATTAAACAATTTAATTAATAAATCAATTCTTAATTAATTACTTTATTAATTAATTACAATTTTAATTAATTTCACTTAGTAATTAATCTTAAATTAAATTCATTATTAATTAATTTAATCACATTAATTAATTAACTAAAATAATTAAGTAATTAACTCTTAATTACTTACATATGTAATTATCTTTAATTACTTCCTTTAATAAATCTTAATTACTCTCTTAACAATAGTTAATTCCATCATTAAATAAATCTTAATTCATTAACTAATTAATTACTCCATAATTAATTAACTTTAAACAATTATATTAATCAATTCTTTAATTGATAATATTAAGTGATTCCATTAATTACTTCAATTAATTACTCCCATGAGTAACTTCTCTAATTACTTCCCTAAGTAATTAACATTCTAATTACATTCAAAAATTAACCATTGATTACTTCACTAAGTAAACACACTTAATTAATCCATACTTAAGTGATTAGTTAAAATTAAATAAATATTAACTAATTATTTAAAATTAATTAAATAATCAATTAATTAACATCTTATATTTAAAAATCCTTAATTAATTAAGAAAACATAAATCTTAATTAAACTTTACTTATTTACAAATCATATTTAATTAAGTATTCTCAAGTTAATAACAAAGATAAATTAACCCTATTTATCTTCATAATTAAATTATTTGAATTAATCAAAATTAAAATCAAATTATTCATTTTAAATAAAATTAGAAAACTTAGTTTTTACATTACTTTAAATGTATCCTTTCAACATGAAAACATCCTTATTCAAACATGATTGAGTTTCTTAAAACTTTGATCTAATATTCAAACTTGAAAATACCCTTAAATTCAATTTAAAATAAATTTAGTTAATTATTTTAAAATTAATTATTTTAGACTTGCAAATTTGAAAATATTAGATCCAAATACCCTTAAAATTTTTGACTTCCATTTGTTTTGAAAGCTTGGTTTACAATTTAGAGTTTAATTCTATTTATTTCCAAACAACAAGTTTAAGTTGGTAAACTTTATAATTTATGTCTACTGTATTGAACAGAAAAGCTTACTGCCTAAAACAGAACTCGGATCAATCTCCTTTGAACTCGTGCTCGCCTCAAGTCACTGGCCTACCCACAACGCTTCGAGTTATCTTCAGGAAAACACGAGACTATCTTCCGGTCATAACCCTTCTTCCCCACTGTTCCACTTCCAGTCCCCCAAATCGTGCACAGTGCACATGCACCACCAATCCACACAACTCCGGCCAACTTCGTGACCGTCGACCGATCACACACGCCCTCGACAATCTGTCTTACATCCCAGATTCAAAAATCCAAGCTCGAAACAAAATTCGACTTTCCGTTCGAAAAAATGCGGCGAACTCGACCTCCAAAACCCCCCAAACGCCGACGCCACGACGACATTCGACCCTCGCCGTCCTCACCTCAGAAACGCCATGTCACAAGCTACCTTCTCCCCAAAAGCGAACAACTCCGGTCCTCCTTTCACGACGCAAAAGCCATGACAAACAGCCGAAACCAAAAACCAAAATAAACCCTAGTTTGATCAAATTCACACACCACAATCAATAGAAAATTTTCCAAAGCATTTTTCCCTAAATCCTTGACACTAGAGCAAGCTTAACCCAGAATTTCATCTCAAATTATGGAGTTTTTCATCGGCCATTCACCAAAGTTCCCAAAACAAACAAATCCAAAATACACACTAAATACCCAACTAGAAATTATGAAATGCATGTCTAAATTCAAGATCTTTCATCACGATTACATGCATATAATCCAAATTTGAATTTAAAGCAGTTGATTTTTTACCAAAATTTTAAGTTTCACTGTATTATCCTATTTAAACATTATTTGTAAATTTAATTTTATAGAAATTATTTTTAAAATTCCTATCAAACATTATTACACAACTTTCATTTTATCATCAAAATCAAATGATGATGTTATTGGAAAGTTTGGATTTTTCTTAGGTGCATCCTGGTCTGTAAAAAAAATAAACAGGGAACAGAATGTTTACATTCACAGATTTATTCCACATATAAACATATATATATAAATTCAGTAATATGTATACTGAAGATTTTCCATGCAACGTCAAGAAAAATTTCAAACCATCACATGCATGTATCAACAACCAGATCAAACTATTTTTAAAAGAAGTTTACTCACCTTATCTATTATGCAGAGCAATTTTGATTCCAGGCTTTTGAACATTTATTTGAAAAGCTTTGATATGCATGTTGTTGAAATCCTTAGAAATGCAGGTTGAACTCCATTTTAAAGTGCAGGTCGATTTTATGTTGCAGGTTTGAAAAAATGCAGCTTTGGTTGCAGATTTAAAAGATGATGAAACTGTTCTTGATCTCCCCTTTAAGTTGCATTACAGGTTGAAGTTTGTAGATAGAAGTTGAGAAGAACTTTGCTTTTTGGATTTAAAAGAAATTCAGATTTTAGAAAGATTTCAGGTTGAAGAACAAATTTTCTGGTTTGAGTTAAGAAAAGGAATAAAAGTGTTTTGTGAAAAAATAATTTCTTCTTAAAAATTTTATTAAAAAATAAAATAAGTATTTTGCCACTTGTTTGATACACTTACATTTGTCATTCAATTGTTAATTGCCTTACATATGTTTTTGAAAGGTGTTAGTATGTTTACATTTGTACTTAAGAATTTATTTATGAATTTTTATTAAATTTAAAATGTAAACATAAACTTACATATTTAAATTCCTTAATTAATAAAGTTTTCATATGTATTTATAAATTTACTTTTAAGAGGAAATATTCTAAAACATTTATATTTATCATTTATAACCATTTTAAATTTGAGCATTTTAAAAGAAAACAAAAGTAAACTTATTTAAATTATCACATTAAAAATAAACGACCTTATATTTGAAACAATTGAATTAAACTAAATTATCTTTTGAAAAATCTTATTGAATTTAAAACAAAGCTTTAAAATTACAATATTCATTCATACATCAATTATTAATAGATTAAATTAAATTTCAAAACAATTCCAAATTATAACATATACATACGTATATATTACAATTTGAAAATTCATCTTTTATTTAAAACAAAAGATATTTCTATTCACAATATATATCAATTATATATATTATAAACAGAATAAAATTTCATTAGCTTTTGAAAAACAATCCTTATCAAAATTTTAAATTGTTAAAAGATATTGATCACACTTACCAGATTAAATATTTGTTATCCTTTAAAAGATTAATTTCACCAATTTAAATTAAAATTATAAAGAAAATTATCAAATCAATTAAATTATTATTGCAGATTATTAAATCGGTATTGCCCAAAATTCCAGGTCGTTACATCCGGGGTGTGAGGCTCGACGAAGTCTCGTCCACAAAGCTAGGCTTTTTTCACAAAAGTCATGCTTTGATCAACAAATGATCAGCAGCACTTCGTATGCCACATTACCAAATTGGGAATGTCTCACTAGTAACCATCAACTATATAACCTCTGAGCTCGTACGTCTCAGAGAAGGGTGTTAAGCTAAGAGAATAAATCTCTGCCACCAAACAGAAATGTATTTTATAGAAACCAGCTTTACATCTCAAAGTGTAATGTCAGACATACATCCATACAAGTCTGTCCCGGGTTCGAACAGAACCGAAGGGACTTCCGAAGAAGCCCTTGCAAATCCAGATAATCTCTAATCACGTTGTGACTTCCCATCACAAAGGGTGCTCAAATCTCTATACCGGGGATCAGCCGATGCAGAAACATTCGACAAGAAATCCTTTCGTTTTCGAAAATATTCGGTCTTCACCACCGGTCTTCAAATGCTATCCATAACGTCGTATCATTATTCGGAATGGGTTATACGACACAAAGGTCCTCTCCCGGCTAAACCAAATAGTGAGCGCGGTATTTAAAACATATGGATATGGGATCCCAATTAAGTCATAACTTAAACCCAAAATCTTTCATCCAAATGGTTAAACAAATTACCATTTACAAATCTTTTAAACAAAAAAGATTCATTTCACAAATTTACAAAGTTCACCAAGTTCAACAATCGTTCACAAAGATTCATTAATATCTTTCCAATTCCAATCCTTTATACAAAAGATACGCTTTTCAGATCCCTTTTCAATTTGAAAACAAACTTCACCAATCTTTAACAAAGATTCATTCATAGCCTTTCAAAACGATTTTATTTCAAATTGGATTAACTCATTCAGTCTTTAAATCAAAGACTTATTTCATAGCTTTCAAAATGATTTCCTAATATTCCTTCATAATTCTCAAAACCATATTTTATTTAAATGGTTTAAAAAAACATATAAACACATTTATAGCTTGTATAACTTTTTTACGTCATAAATACCAAATATAGAATTCAATTTCAGATATTGAATTCCAATTTAAATCGAATTATTCAAATTTCAAATCTTTATTAAGTTATTCAAAATAACTTTCATTTTTAAAACACCTTTTCAAAAGTTTTTCACTTTAAATCCAATCCATTTCCAAAACCATTTGGATTTCAAATTCAAATTTAAAACTATTTTAAAAATCTGTGAAACCGATTTCCACGTGCAATACATATTTGTGTACGTAGGGTGTAGTCCAGGGGTTTTACACAATAAAAGTGCCACATCATCAACCAGCACAAATTCAAATATAGCAATATATATTTGATAAGCGGTATAAACTATAACGCTTATATTTGGTAAGCGGTACAAACCAATTGTAACGCTAATCTTTCATTCATAGATCACAGGTATATATCCCAGATAATAAATTACATTACAGATAATTAATTTCATCACAGAATAAATTACATCACAGTTCACAAAACAAAATAATTCATATCACACAATATCACAAATCAGGGACATCAATCAATCCAAGCACTCCATAGAATCCTAACATCCATGAGTAAGATCAATTAATTATCTGATTTATTTAAATCGGATTAATTACTTATGGATAAATTTCTAATCCTGGTTAATTGATATTAATTAATTACAAATCAATTTGATTAATTACTCTTTAATCATTAACTAACCTTTAATTAATAAATAATCCTTTGATTAATTATTCTTAATTAATTCAAATAATGAACAAATTAATTCTTAATTAAAATAAACGATTATCCCCAATCACTTTAAAAATTAATTAACTTTTATTAATTATCTTAAATCAATAAATTAATTATCCTAAATATTGATTAAGTCTTAATCACCATCATACATTAAGTCATTTCTTAATTAATTATCCTAATTAATTTATCTTTAATTATATTGATTATTTAACCCTTAATCAATTATCATTAAATTAATTAAAATTTATCTAAGTGATTATCCTGAATCACCTATATCATAAATTAATTACACTGAGTAATTATTCTATTAATTACTTGATTAATCATAAATCGATTATTTTTAATAAAGTAATTATTTTTAAGTAATTAATTACCTTTAATCATAAATTAAGAATTTAATTAATTAATCTTTAATCACCATCATTAAGATTATCCTTTAAGTAATTAATTAAATTAAATTACACAAAGTAATTAGCTTCTTAAATCAATTTCACAAATTAATTCATACTTACTTAATCACTTAATTACATCCTTTAAATCAAGATAAATACTCGAAATTGTTATCATACAAAATCATATGAAATCTTCTTGATTAATTAAAAAATAAAACACTCCCTTAATCACTTTTCCCATCACAACATTATAATTTTGAAAATACTTGTTATTTAATTTTAATTAGTTGACCAAAAAAATATTAATTACCAAAACAATTTTGAAAAAATTTCGAACTTTCAAATCTTTGAAACTTGTTTTTAAAATGGTTTATAATTTCGATTCAAAACTTGGTCAACATTAATTTTAAAACGAATTTAAAACTGGAAAACATGTTCCTTTTTAAAATTTAAAACCCGAAAATTTAATCTTTTAAAAACCCGAGCCCATCACAATTTTACTCGAGCCATACTTCGAGTTCCTTCCCGCGCCTCACACCTTCTATATTTTAAAACCTTTTACTTGTTTTAAAATTCGAAGACCTGGTGACTAACTCAAATAGCCCGAGACCATCAAATAACATCCCTATAAAAATCACGATCTACTTCGAGTTCGACCAATCATCTGCTTCGAGCTAATCCACAACAAACACGAGATCAATACCAAGGCATTCTCCTTCTTCCCCAAAATCCAACATTTCCCAATCATCATAGATACACGGTGCACGTGCACCCGTGGACCAACCACTTTCGACCAACCTCGCCATCATCCACACATCGATCACGACTTCGCCAACAATTCCATCCACCCAGGTCGATGATCAACACAACCAATCAAATTCGAACAATTTTGAGCGCTTGGAACCCAAAACAATTTGACCAAAGACCTCTCACCGGCGATGAATACAACCACCGGAGCCTACGTCCTCCTGACCTCAGCTGCGCCATGACCTCCAGCAACATTTCCCCTCATACTGATCACCTCTACTCCTCCCTCGGCGACGCAGCATCCACGAGAACCCAACCCTTACGACCCTGTCCTTAAACCCTATATTAACTTCGCATGGCCACCATGGCGAATTGTAATTTTACTAATTATTTTTATGATGACCACAGATGCTTAAGCTCTCTTCACCAAGAATATCGACCTTCAATTCACAACAGTTCGTCAGAATTTTATAAAATTTCCATTTATGATCAATTCAGAATTACTCACCCAATTCTAACCTAAAAATTTTCATTTTTATTTCTAAATTCATCATTTTTGATGACAATTCTAATCATATGATCAGTTCATGAAAATCTGATGATCGAATTTTTTTTTTTACTTTGTTTATTTTTTACTATTTCTTAGATTTTGGAATAATTACTCAATAAATCCTTTTGAATCTATTATTAAAAATAATATTAACATATTACAAACATTTTTCTTTTAGAAACCCAAGTCTAAAATTGATTGTACAACGAGTAATTAAATTTATTTTCGATGAGTTAGAGTTTGCATATTAACAGAGTAATGTTCTTCACTTTATACGGACATGCACCCACTTCTTCTTCATATATATAAACACATGCAAGCAATTTAACATAATTATACAAGAAATATTTAACTCATCACTTCAAATATAATTCCAAACATCAAGAAATCAAGCAGATCAGTTTTTTTTTAAAAAAAATGGTTTGCTCACCTTGCTTTGAAATACAGAGGACAAGATTTTTTTTTAAGTCTGAACTTTCAAGCTTGTTTGCAGATTTTATTTCACATGCTTGAACTTGCTGAATTGCTTTAAGATTCCTGATTTTTTTTTCTTTTGATCTTTCTTCTTCGTTTTGTCTGTTGCATTGCTTCAAATTCTAGTTTGATTTTCCCATACTTGAAATTGTTTGATGCAGCTTTGAGTAGATATTGAACTTTTCTTTAACTTGAAGATTGTTTTAATTATATTTTGATTCAGTTTTAAAGTTAAAGAGGTTCTTTGTTTTGATGATTTCCTGGTTTGTTTCTTTACATAATTTTTTCTTTCATTTATTTCAGTTTTAAGGTGATAATGCCATTTGTTTATACAACTAACACATGTACATTTATTTTAACGCTTGTTAAATTCATCTCTTCCACTTGTTATCATATAGGTATTTTATGTTTTTAACCTTGTTTAAAAATTAATTTACAACTTTGTTTAAATCCTTGTATACTTTATGTTTTACACATTTATATCTTTGTGCATTTATGTTTTATATCCTTGTCTTGAATTGATTTAAACTTTTGTTTTCAAACCTTGTTTTATTTTTATTTATTCACATACACATTTCCCATTATTTTATTTAATACAACTTTTTGAATAGCTTTTGTAAATTTGTTTATATAATTTAACACATGTAAATCCAATGATAATTTAAATAACACATGTCTTCTCACATTATAAAATGTTTACATTTGTCAAAATTTGCACGTTGGTGTTTAAATCCCTTACTTCATTTTAATTTACAAATCATGTTTAACCCTTAACTTAGATTTATTCGGAATGCATGTTTTAAATCTAACTTTATTTAAATTGATGAAACTTGTTTTTATTTTTTTAAATTTATGAAACATGTTTATCTATTTTATATTTACATATATATGTCATTGTATTTTAAATTTTATATTTTCAAAATATACATTCTAATCAAAGCTTTGTATTTATTTATCAACTACATTTATTTTCAGTATATATGACAAAAGCATTTTTAAATCTTTTATTTAACCTTGTTTAACATCATGTTTTAACTTCTTCACATTTGTTAAAATTAAGTAAATTTATATTTGAACCCTTTTCTTTATTTTATTTATAAATTATGTTTTAACCCTTTTTTGTTTTAGTACTTATGTTTATATATATATATAAGATTTCAATTTAACTTTACACATATATGTTTTATGTTATGTATTTTTTCATACAAACCTTTTTATTATTCAAAAATATTTAATCTATATACATTTACTTTCATTACTATTTACATATCCTTAAGAAAATGATTTTAAAACTAATTTTATTAATAAGTGATCACATATATTCATTTATATAAGAATTCAACTTTAAATAACCTTTTGAAAATTCATTGTATTAAATTCAAGATATAACTTTCAAATAAAAATGCATACTATAAATACAAAATAAATTTCCCTATTAATTTCAAAATTCTATTCTCAATAAATACACATTTTATTTTAGAAAAATTTAAAGTTAAATTTTCAAATTACTATCTATTTATATAAATAAATAAGCACATACTCATTTAATTTGAAAATTTCAAATTAATTCACAATTTTAAATTCTGAAATTTATTTTAATTATCAATCTAAATTCGACTTAAAACCGGGATCGTTACACCTAAGTTAAATATTAGACTTAGTTTAATATTCTCTTTTTTATTTAAGGCAATAAGATTTACCATAAATACTTAATTACCCATAAATCTCCTTATAATGCTCATTTCATAAATATCAATTTATCCATAATAATCTCAAAAGACATTTCCTAAGTCATTTATATATAATTACTAATTTCCAATTAGTAAACTTTTATTACTATTCCATAGTTATTTATCTAGTCTTCCATATTTATCGGTCCTATAAGCCTATTTTCACCTATGAATTGTAATTCCTAATTCATTTCTCGTTTATTTTCCCATTCATTGGAGTCACCACCTTGTATACCATACTAATTAATTGTAACCCCCCAATTCAATTCACATTTACTACCCATTAACTGGGGTCACAATCTTTTTTACCCTATTAGTTATTTGGAACTCATAATTTTATTGCCCATTAATAGGAATTGCTACCTTTCCTATTTCTCCTATTCGCTCTCCTATCGTACCTATAGATAATCTATCCTAAGCGAGCGATATACGTAATTTAACATTATTATTTAAATTTTAGCCTCGTTTATTAGCGCAATAAATACGTATAGAGTACCTACTCCTATCTAAATATATTCTAGTCATAAATAATTAACTAGAATATGCTTTCCATATTTAATTTGTTGGAACTAGATTCCTTAGGAAGATTTTCTATTATAATTTCCATTAATTAGTTTAAAATAAAGCCAATAAAAGGAAAGATAGACCATGTTTGAAATTATAAGGAATGAATAATTTTATGTATTCCTTATTAAAACAAACATCGCATTTTACTATGAAAGATAGTTAAATAAATCAATTTATCAAAACCAAACGGATGTTCTTTCCACAAATTAACCTACGAAAATTCTACAATCGACATAAATAAGGCAATAATCAAATCATATTAATATTTTACACCCCAAGTACAAATCTGAAATAAACTATTCAAATTCTAAAATCTTTAGGACTGACTTCGAAGTCAGCGTGTAATCACAATTTCAAATCAAATCTACAACAAGAATATGTAGGTAATGGGTTTTCATGCTAAATTGAGCCTACAACTCACAAATAAGATTGATTTCGACATAAAAATCTAATGTATGCCAATGGAATAGATTCTAAATCATAAATAATATATAAATTTCCCACTCGCCTTTTAAAAGCGTATCAAATCTCCAAATCTGAAGTAAAACCTTTGAATCAACTCCAAATACTTTTTAACACACTAAATATGTATAAAAAGGCATATACATATATTAGAATTCCAGTCTGAGAAAAGATTTGGGATTGGAAGAGAAAATAAATATGGATCTAAATATAAATTACCTCGATAACGCTAATGTTGATTCTCTTCTCTTCTGCTTTTTAGTTGATTTCTATCATTCCCCACTTTGTATGGATATAGATAAAAATATTGTATTTTTATAATTTAGAAAGAAAGAGTAGAAGAAGAAATGGTAGAGCTTTATTGCTCTATTTAGAAAAAAATATATAAGAAGATTGGTAGGATTAGACTTGAATTTATAGGCGCTAGAATCAACCACATTCGTCAGACTACAAATATAAATCTGAGCCATTTAGATCAACCCAAAACTTGGCACGCACATGTAGAGCTGTCGACCGCCTCCATCCTACGGGTTAACCGCCCCTAAACCTAAGGTCCTCTTATATATGTATATTAATATTTATTAATTAATTATTTTCGCTTTAAATTCATTTATCGTCCGTAACTTCAGCATTTAGACTCCGATTGCAAAACCCTAAATGTGAAAGTTACTTGGAATTTTTCCATGAGGGCAACGGTGTAGGATTCATGGTCAAATTCCATTATTTGCCCAAATTTCATTTTTGGAGCTTGATTAACTAACTAACTAATTAAATAACTAATGCTAAATTAAGGGGTGTTACATTCTCCCCCCTTAAAATAATTTTGTTCCTAAAATTATACAAATGACTAAGTCATGGTTCTGGCTTGTAATTATCCTAAATACACTACCAATTAGTATACAACGAACTTTGCAATCAAATGTCCATACATGGATAGTTTATCACAACATAGAAAACATGCATACATAATGATTCTTAATCTAATCCTCCGATATGAATGCACTTTTTTAAAAACATTTTTGAGAAATATGATGCAAACGACCTGTTTATTTACTGGCAGTTCTATATATAAGCAAATTTTGAAAAATCTTTTCACCAAAAGTCTCCACACTTCTACGAATAGAAGCATAGTGCAACCAATTTTGCATCCAATTCCTACCACCCAAAAGTCTAACGGATCGCAAAATCGCTACCTAAACTTTACTCCTTTGTAGGTGGAAAATTTAACATTCTTACCACTCTTTTAAGTTTCATGTTTCCATAGTACAGTGGAAATTTCCCTGCAGCCCCAAATTTACTCCAAAATTTCCACATACAAAATGCATACGAAGGCCTATTTCAAAGTCTAAAATGGAATTTATTCTAAAATAGACTCGCGTGCAAAGTCAACAAGGTATGGTAATAAGAATTCCAAGGCTAAAATAGCGTTCCCTTGTTATCGCTTGCGGTATATCGTATCGTTGATCCTAATACACTACTAAATCCATAAATTCTAGCTTTATTTGTCTTCCCTACGCCTAAGGTGTAGCCTTCAAAATCAAAGATTTCATGAATCCTTCTCACCTTTTGAATTTGTACATCATTTGTAAAAATTATTTAAAAATATTTGGATGTACATTTTCCCTCCAAATCAAATTTTGAACAAAACTCTAAAATTTATTTGAAGCGAAAAATAACTCAAACCTAAAACATTTTTTAGAAGAGAATCTTTTTAAACCAAGGGAAAATATTCAAAATATTTTTCTCCTAAAATATTTTGATAAATCAAGCCACAATTTAGTGTAGTCAGAAGTTAGTTATGGGCAAAATGCATAAACCAAATTCTAAAATCCCATAGCTTACCTTAACCACAAAACTTGAAATTTTATGTCAACACATCTATTATCTGGAAAGTTTAGCTTTTAAGGAATAGGAGCAGTGACCCGTGATACCTAAACAACTTTATCCCATCATTCGCTAAAATTTTCCCATTATTTTAAACTTCGAGCCTTATGTTGCATTTACTGTTAGTTAAGCGTCTTTATGAATTTCTATACTTAAGTTGTTTCTTCGTTATGCATATATATAAAAAGTGACTTATATTTTAAGAAACAATAGCACAATAAACATATAGGAACACTGTCATAATATCGTACATGCCATTTTACAAGAGACAACTAACAGTTACAACCCAAACATCCTTAAAGGAAAGAACAAATGTCTACTAACTATGAGATGTCTTGCTCCACAGTTGGAGCTCGAGCCATTGTCGTGACCCTTGAATGGTCATAACATGATGACAATACATCCAATCTCATGCAGCTAGCGCTATTAGTGTTGCTGGTGGCTTCGGAGATGCCATATCTCTAAGGGAGGATCTATCGGTGGCAGAAGGAACCTTCTTCAAAACTGCCTCTTGTGGAGATTCACGTGTATTGCCTAAAGCCAGGAATGAATGGGTGATAATACAGAAGGTAACTTTGTGGATTGTCGACTTCTTGATCGAAAAAAAGAACCATGAGGGTGCGAGTCCAATTGTCGGCAATGCTGCCAATAATAGCATTTGTGGTCTTCCATACCATGGGATAAATCTGGTCATAACTCCCCATCTTTGAGATGATATTGTGCTGAATGATGCGCACAACTAGAAGGACATTTGGACATAGATTATCCATCTTCCAAACACCGAAACCTGGGAAAAGATCCGATGCAAAATCACTAGGTCGGTCACTTCTAAATCATCCATGTCAGTGTCCTCCATGGAAATCACCAAAACCTCAACGAGATCATCATTAGTCAACTGAATATGGAAAACCTGCACCGTCGAATGAATCAAACTGTTGCCTTCATCCAAACTCTGGGCCAACGGAGCATCGAAAATGAGCATGCATCGCAATTAACATTCCTGCTCAAAGGTCTTGAAGTGAAGGATCGATGCAAGTCCTACCGCGACGAACAACTCCTCTAGCCCAAAAGTGGCGAACTCTCATGCTCATTTCGGTCTAGCCAAACGACTTCTCAAGGGGTGAGACTAGGAGGGTGGGAGGAAGAACCGGTAGTGTGGGAAGGTGCTATGGGATAAAAAGTGGTCAGAGGGAAGAAATAGGGTTTAGATCTAGTGTGGTGGCGGGGTGAGATCTAACATGCAAAAACCAGCATGAAGGGGAGTCGAGTTACTGCTCCTAGGAGAGGGAGAAAACGGCGTCGCTTGATGGTGGAACGAAGAAGAGAGGCTACTACCGTGGATGAGGAGGATAAAGATTGGGTTTGGCTAGGTGTGGAAGAAGGAATGAAAGAATGCAACTATGGAATTCAAATGCAACTTTTATAGTTGCGTTCCAAATTTAGGTCGTGCCAAAACTCGTTAACTGATTGACCGTTCTATGTTTAACACTAGGTGGTCAACCGCTGTAGGGACTTTGGGCGTTGGTTGAACTTGGACTAAATTTGGATCGAATTAAATATTAGTAATCATTTCATGTCATCACCTTTGAATCGACATGATTCGAAAGATTCTTGTCCTTATCATGGCGGTGTCAAAGCCAACCATTTGGTTCTGAACCATTCTCTAGCAATTCAAAGTAATCCCAACAAAAACTGTTGCGACTAACAACACTTCCAAAAACCCAAAAATATTCCAACTATTATTCTGCATTATACGGAAATATTCCTTCTAATAGCAAGTGAGTAGAATTATACTTCAACTACAAACCCAGTAGAATTAAATGTCATTCCTATTTTCCCCGTCCCTTAAGAGACAAGAATTTATAGACCTTGATTTTATAAAGCAAAAAATCATCGAGCAAAAATACGCACCCTTATACTTGTTTCTGAATAACAAAAACTCCTTTATATCAAAACTTCATAAAAATGAAACTTTTATTATATATATATTAGGGTTTCAAAAACCTTTTTAAATACAAACTTCCCAAATAGATCAAGAACCAAAATCCTTTGAAACCTTTTTAAATATTTTGAAGCATTTCCGAAGTATATATGTAAAACAATTTCTCTCATAGAGTTGGATAAGGAAATTAACTAAATTTCTCTAAATAAAAAGATCTGATTTGCCATCAAAGAGGAGATCGATGAATGCGCCCTTGCAAGAACTTACTTTTGGACAGTTGCGACATATAAACTCCAATTTTCTGCCTATCCGGAATAAATGTATATCTCCAAGTGGAACTCATCATCAAAATCCAAAATCACATGGTAGCTAGATCTCAACCATCAAGTTGAACTCCTTCAGTCTTCGGGATTCTACCCTATGTAATACTCATGCTCTTTCAAACTATCGCCTAACACACCATAGGGCAGTTCAAGGTCGGCGTGAGAATCTTAGGTTTTAAAAACTTCCAAACTGTAGTCGTTTGCCCATTCCAATGAGGTAGGACCACAACTGTGCTATAGTCAAAATTCTTAGAGTCAAGTGCAAAATGACACTTTGATGAACCCAAATTTCTTTGATCAACTAACCTATGCTTTGATACCAAATATAATAACCGATACTTTAATGAGCCCAAATTTCGATAGAATCGAAACCCAAGTCCACCAAGTAAGGATCGTTGAATTTGATACTTGCAAATAAGCATGAGCGTTATCAGAGCTTTATAAAATCTAAATTCATGGCGGAAATAATAATAGGATATAAATACTGGTTATGGCTACTACCTTGCAATTAATGATATTCCTTAGATATCATATTGCCACATTAGCATCGAACATGAGGGAAAAGAAGACTTTGCCAATAATCAATCATGTCCAACTCTAGTGACTCGTTCCTTTAATTCTTTCATGTGGATTGTAATAAGGAAGGAGTCAGAAAATGTTCTGGTAACTAGAAATCTATACACTGACCAAAACATAAATTTATACTGATTGGTTTCCATTTAATTATTTTATCTACTATTATAAGGTTAACAAAATTAACCTAATATTGCACGCATGATTTATCTGCCTATCCTTTCCTAAGGTATAAAATGTCGACAAAGCCTATCAACCCTCTAATACTTTCCAAATCCATCAACCACTTAATACTTCCAGATATGAAGCGGGCTCCTACTATCATTAAGTCCATTAGCTACTTAATATTTGTAAAAGAGAAATAGGTTGACTTTGGTCATTTGGTACCTTAATCGAGATAGACCCCATCATTTAAGATATATCTCTAAGGGGGACTCCTAGCATCATCGCCGCTGGTCTATTGGTCCTAGCTACCAAGACCTTTAACCTATATTTAAAGCTTTATAATATCTAATTTCCATACTTGCACAATTATCACAAACAAAAACATAGTCATGTGAGAGATAGTACCTAAGCCAATTATTACCTTACAAATAAGGACTAGGCAGACTTCTAACCAATTAATAACTATATTCAAAGTAGGTCTCATATCATTAATACCTTCCAAGGTGGACACCTCATAGGTAATATCTTGTTGACATCGCTAGGAATCTCATTGGACTACTTAATACTTCTTTTATAGAAAAGAGGTGAACCCTATGATCTAATGCAACTTAAGACCCCAATCCTGAAGCGAACCCTTCCAAAGATGCCCACTATCACTCTTAACTATTAGTTTTGAATCTCACCAGGTTACTTAATACTTTTTTTTATGAGAGTGGCGGACCCTACAGCCACTTATTACCTTAAAGCTGAAGCGAATCCCTCTAGAGATATCTCTCACTGCTCTTATTTACTAATTTGGAGCATTTGACACCTTTTATTTAGGAAAGAGGTAGGCCCTCAAACAACCACTTAATACCTCTAACCCCAAAGTAGGCCTTATCTCTCGTATAGTCATGGGTCCTATAACTAGTGATGTCTCACATCAGTAGTAAGTGCATACGACTGCTGGTAGCCTCTAAATGAAGAGATTTCTTCCGTCATGTGACTCTACTGACCTTGCACGCCAATCTACTATATCCAAATTATGTGTTACTAATAGCACACAGTTTTCCTCTTCTTAATACCATAGAAAAATATAATAATCGCAATAAAATTTGTATGCTTTCTAACACCAAAGTCATTTCACATGACAATCAACCACTGTGTAAAATCATTTTCCTCGGTGAATAACCGTTGACCAACACCATTTTTCCAGGCTATCAACCATCGAACTACTATTGCTCGATGGTTGATCACTGTGGAAAACATGTTGGTCGCAGTTCTTCATCATGCAAAAAAGAGTCAAAAATGATGGCTTTGGTAGCCCTTAAAAAATCTGTTATTATAAAGTGCATAATGTAAAATTTTATGGTATTTTTTAGCAATGATGTTAGAAAGAGAAAAATGATGAGCCATTAGCGACACACTCCAAATAACTATCCTAGGCCTGTACTAGATTTGGGTCAAATATCCTAGGTCTTGGTATTATTCCAAGGTGAAATATTGGCAGTAAGATTTACCTTAAATACTTAATTACCCACAAATTACCTTTTAATGCTCATTTCATAAATGTCAATTTGTCCATAATAATCCTAACAGACATTTCCTAAGACATTTATACATAATTACTAATTTCCAATAAGCAACCTTTTGTTACTATTCCATAGTTATCTATCTAACCTTACATATTTATCAGTCCCATAAATCCATTTTCACCTATTAATTGTAACTCCTAATTCATTCCTCATTTACTTACCTATTCTTGGAGTTACTACCTTCTATACCACATTAATTAATTATAGCCCCAAAATTCAATTCATATTTATTCCCCATTAATTGGAGTTACAATCTTTTATACCTTATTGATTAGTGGCAACTCCTAATTTTATTTCCCATTAATAGGAATTGTTACATTTCCTAATCCTCCTATTTGCTCTCTTATCCTACCTATAAATGATCTATCCTAAACGAGCGGTACACATAATTCAACACTAGTATTTAAATTTTAAACTTATTTATTAGTGCAATAAATACGTATAGGCTACTTACTCCTATCCAAATATATTCTAGCGATAAATATTTAACTAGAATACGCTTTCCATATTTAATTTGCTATATTAGATTCCTTAGGAAAATTTTCCTTTATAATTTCCATAAATTAGTTTAAAACAAAAGCTAATAAAAGGAAAGATTGACTTCGTTTGAAATTACAAGTTATGAATAATTTTTGTATTCCTTGTTAAAACAAACATCGTCTTTTTCTATGAAAAGTGAAGAAACAAACCAATTTATAAAAATCAAATGGACGTTCTTTTTGTAAATTAACCTATGGAAAACCTATAGTTAAACATAAAAAGAGCAATGATCCAAATCCTATTAATATTTTACACCCCAAGTACAGTTTGGAATAAAACTATGCACTATTCAAATTCGAAAATCTTTGGAACTGATTTCCAGATCAGGTGTAAACACTATTCCAAATCAGATCTAAAATAAGAATATGTAGGCAATGGTTTTTTATGCTAGATTGAGCCTAGAACTCAAAAATGAGATTGATTTAGACATAAAAAATCGAACATATGCCAACCGAATAGATTCAAGATAATAAACAATACATAAATTTCCCATTTACCTTTTAAAAGCATTCCAAATCTTCAGATCTGTAGTAAAACCTTTAATCCAACTTCAAATCCTTTATAATCTAAGAAAAATGAATAAAAAGTGAATATACATATATTAGAGTTTCAAATCTAAGAAGAGATTTTAGATTCGGAGAGAAAGTAGATATAAATCCACGTGTAAATTACCTCGATAATTGTAGTGCTGATTCTGTTCTCCTTTTTATTTGATTTCTATCCTTCTCCAATTTGTATGAATAGATATAAATATCTTATTTCTATGATTTAGAAAGAAGTAACGAAGAAGAAATAGTAGAGGAGTTTCATTGCTCTATTCAGAAAAATATGAGAAGAGAATAGAGGGTTAGGCCTGAATTTATAAGTGTTGGAATCAACAACATCTGCCAGATTAAAAATATAAAATCTAGGCTATTTAAGCCAAGCCAAAACTAGGCATGCACGTGTGGAGCGATCAACCGGCCCATCCCGACCGCCCCATCCCGACCGTCCTAGGTCGACCGCCCTTATGAAGGGGTCGACTTGTGATCCTCTTATATATATGTTATTTTTTATTAATTAATTATTTCCACTCCGACTTCATTTATCATCTGTAACTTCTTTATTTGGACTCTGATTGCATAATTCCAACATGAATGTTGCTTAGAATTTTTTCGCAATTGCAATTGTGTAAGCTTTATGGTCAAATTCCATCGTTTGCACAAATTCCATTTTTGAAGCAAAATTAACTAACTAATTAGATGGCTAACGCTAAATTATAAGGTGTTACATTCTTCCCCCCAAACGAATTTCATCCCCGAAGTTATACCAAGGACTAGGTCATGGTGCTGGCTTGTACTTATTCTAAACTACATAACCAATTGGTGTACAACCAATTTTGCAACCAAATGTGCACATGTGCATAATGTATCAAAACTTAGAAAACGTGCATGCATAATGGTTCTAAACCGTTGAAAATATTCTTGAGAAATATGATGCAAACATCTTATATATTAATGGCACTTCCATATGTATGCAGATTTAAAAAAAATTCGTCAAACATCTCCATATTCCTACGAATAGAAGTATGGTGTAACCAATATTTCATCCAATTTCTGCAATCCAAAAATCAAATACATCGCAAAATCACTTCCTAAACTTTACTTTTATGCTAGAAAAATAAATTTAGGTGAAAAATTTAACATTCTTACCACTCTATAAGTTTCCCATTTTCGTAGTATAGAGGAAATTTTCCCGCAACCCTAGATTTACTCCAAAACGCAAAACGCACACAGAGGCTTGTTTTCAAGCTCTAAAATGGAATTGGGTCTAAAAATAGAATCGTGCGTGTCGTCAACAAGGTTATGGAAAAAGGAAGTTCAAGGCTCAAATAGCTTTATCCTTGTTTTCGCTTGCGTTTTATCATACCATCAATCCTAATACTCTTCCAAATCTACAAATTCTAACTCTATTTGTCTTCCTTATGCCTAACATGTGGCCTTCAAAATCAAAGATTTCACAAATATCTATCTCACTTTTCAAATTTGTACGTCATTTGAAAAAAAATCAAAAATATTTATAAGTACATTTTCCTTTGAAATCAAACTTTGGAAAAAAACTTCAAAAATTATTTAAGAGCCAAAAATAACTCAAACCCTAAACCTTTTGGCTCAAAAAGAAACTTTTAAAATTAAGGGAAAATTTTAAAATATTTTTCTCCGCAAAAATTTTGATAAACCAATCCATAATACAGTGTAGTCTGAAGTCAGTTATGCATGAAATGTATAGACCAAATTCTAAAATCCCACAACTAACCTTAACCTACAACGCTTAACATCTTATAAAAATGTCAATGCATCTAATATTCCAAAAATTATGCTTTTAAGGAACATGAGCAATGGCCCTAAAACCAAAACAACTTTAACCTGTCATTCGCTAAAATTTTCCAACTATTCTAAACTTAGTCTTATATCGCATTTACTGTTATTTAAGTGTCTTTATGAGATTTTCAAATCTATATTGATTGTTTGCTATGCATGCATAAGAGCAACTAACATATCCAAAAACAATAACAAAGGAACTAAATAGGAACACTCTCATAATATCGTCCATGCCTTTTTACAAGAGATAACTAATAGTTACAACCCAAACAACCTAAAAGAAAAGAAAAAAGGATGAAAGAGAAAAAAAACAACAACACCATAAGTCCAAAAACACTGCCTGCCAACTACAATACATCTTGCCCGCAGCTAGAGCTCGAGCCATTATTCTGACCCTTGAATGGTCATAGAATGGCGGTTATACACCCAATCTCGTGTCGCTGGTGTTGCTAGTGGCTTCGCTATATTCTTGGGAGGATCTATCGATGGCAGAAAGAACCTTTTTCTAAACTACCACTTCATGGAGATTCACTCATATTTCCTAAAGTCGAGAATGAATATGTGATAATGCAGAAAGTAACTCCACGGAGTGTCAGCACCTTAATCGACAAAATGAACCATAAGGGAGCGGGTCCAACTGACGGCAATGTTGCCAGTAATAGCATAGGTGGTCTTCCATACCAAGGGATAAATCCGGTCGTAAATTTCCGTCTTTGGGATGATATTTTGCTGAATTATGCATGCAACTAGATAGGCAGTCAGATGTATATTATCCATCTTCCAAACACCAACATCTTAGGAAAAGATCCATTGCGAAATCTCCAGGTCGGTCACTTCTAAATCATTCAAGTCCGCGTCTCTATAGAAACCTCCAAAACCTAAGAGAGATCATTATTAGTCAACTCAAACTGGACACCCCTCACCTTTGAACGAATCAAACGGTTGTGTCTTAAACTCTACACTAACGGCACATCAAAAAGACAAATGCAATAGGGTTAACATTCCTGCTCAAAGATCTCAAAGCGGAGAATCGATGTAAGTTCTACCACGACGAATAACTCCTCTAGCTTAAAAGTAGTGAAATCTTCTGCTTATTTTGGTCCAGCCAAATGGCATCTTAAGTGGTGAAACCAGGATGGTGAGAGGAAGAGTCGGTAGTGCAAGAAGGCGCTATGGTTTAAAAAGTTGTTAGAGGGAAGAAATATGGTTTAGACTTGGAGTGGTGGTGGGGCGAGATCTAATGTGGCAAAACCAGCGCGAGGGGAAGGGGTGGATGCTGCTTCTAGGAGGGGGAGGAAAATGACGTCGCCTGGTGGTGAAACGAAGGAGAGAGGCTGCTGCTATGGAGGAGGAGGATGAAGACTGGGTTCGGCTGGTTCAGGAAGGAGGAACGAAAAAATGCAACTGGAGGATTCGAATGCGAATTTGGTAGTCGCATTTCAAATTCAGATTATTCCAAAACTCGTTGACGGTAGACCGCTCTAGGTTTATCACTAAGTGGTCAACCACTGGTCGGACTTTGGGCATTAGTTGAACCTAGACCCACTTTGTGTTGGATTAAATAGTAGTAATATTTCGCATTATCTCCTTTGAATCGACACGATCCAAAAGTTTCTTGTCCTCATCATGGTGATGTCAAAGCCAATCGTCTAGTTTCGAACCATTCTCTTGTAATTCACAGTAATCCTAACAAAAACTACTATGACTAAAAACATTACCAAATACCCGAAAATATTCTAACTATTATTTAGCATTATATGGAAATATTCCTATTAATAGCTAGTGGTAGAAAAATATTTCTACTACAAACCCCAATAGAATTAAATGTCGTTCCTATTTTACTAGTCCCTTAAGAGAGAAAAATTAAAAACCTTCATTATATAAATGGAAAAATCAACGAGCTAAATATATGCTCCTTTATACTTGTTTCTAAATAATAGAAACTATTTCATACCAAAAGTTCTTAAAAGTCAAATAGATCTAAAAGCAAAATTCTTTGAAACCCATTTTTGATATTTTGAACCATTTCCAATATATATATACACACACATATATATACATAATAAGATTTTTCCCATAGGGTTGGACTAAGGAATTGACTAAACTTCTCCAAATAAAAAGAACTGGTTTTCCATCAAAAAGGTGATCGATGAATGCACCCTTGCAAGAACTTGCTTTCAGAAAATTATGATATATATGCTCTAATTTTCCACCCATCTGGAATAAATGTGTATCTCTGACAAGAACTCATCATTAAAATCCAAAATCACAAGGTAACTAATCAAGTCGAACTCCTCTGGTCTCTAGAATTTTCCTTTATGTCGTACACATGCTCTTTCAAACTATCACCTAACGCGACGTGGGGTAGTTCAGGTTCGGCATGAGAATGTGAACACTAAAATATTTCCAACCCATAGTTGTTTGCCCATTCCTACAAGGTCGGACCACAACTACGCTATAGTCCGAATTATTAGACAAGTGCAAAGATGATAATGAAGATAGAGATACAAATACGTTCTCTCATTTTTATCCTAATTCTTCTGATCAACTAAACTATACTCTAATACCAATATAATAACCTGCACTTTAATTAACCTATATTTTGATAGAATCAAAACCGTAGTCTATTAGAGTACAAATCATTGAATTTGGTATGTGCAAATAAGCATGCACATTATCAGAGCTTTATAAAATCTGAACTCACAGCAGAAATAGTAATAGGATATAAATGCTGATTATGGTTACTACCTTAGAATTAATGGTATTCCTCGGATATCATGTTGCTATTATATTAGCATTGAGCATGAGAGAAAAGAAAACTTCTCCAACAACCAATCATGTCTAGCTCTAGTGACATGTTCCTATAATTCTATCATGTGGATTGTAATTAGGAGAGGGTCAGAACAACGTTCTGGTGACTGAAAAATCTATACGGTGTCCACAACATAAATTTGTACCGATTGGTTTCCATTAATTGTTATGTCAATTATTATATAGTTAACAAAATTATCCTAATATTGCATGCACGATTTATCTACCTACCCTTTCCCAAGGTATGAAATGCTAACGAAGCCTATCTATCTCTAATACTCTCAAATCCATCATCTACTTAACACTTTCAAATATGAAGCAAGATCCTACTATCATTAAGTCTATCGGCTACTTAATATTTCTAAAAGAGAAATAGGTAGAGTTTGGCCATTTAAGACCTCAATCGAGGTAGACCCCATCATTTAAGACCAATCTCTAAAGTAGGCTCCCAGCATTGTTGCCATTGGCCTATTGGTCTTAGCTACAGAGACCTCCGACCACTATTTAAGGCTTTATAGTATCTAATGGTCATATTTGAACAACTATCGCCAATAAAATCACACCCATGAGCAAGATAGTACATAAGCCACTTAGTACCATGTATATAAGGAGTATGCAGACTTCTAACCATTTAATACCTATATTCTAGGTAGGTCCCACATTATTTAATACCTAACCCTAAGGCGGACTCTTTACAGGTACCATCAAGCTAACATTGCTTGGAATCTCATTAGGCTACTCAATACTTCTTTTATAGTAAAGTGCTGGACCCTACGATCTAATGCTACTTAAGACCCCGATCCTGAAGCAAACCCTTTGGGAGATATCCACTATCACTCTTAATTATTAATTTGGAATCGCACCATGTTACTTTGTACTTCTTTTTAGGAGAGAGGCGGACCCTATAGCCACTTAATACCTCAAACTTGAAGTGAAGCCATTTTGAGATATTCATCATCCCTCTTACTTACTAATTTAGAGCATTTAATTCTTTTTATTTAGGAAAGAGGCAAGCCCTCAAACAACAACTTAATACCTGTAACCCCAAAGCAGGTCTTATCTCTTGTGTAGCCACGAGTTTTATGATTGGTGGCATCTCATAACAATAGTAAGTGCACATGGATGTTGGTAGCCATTGAGTCAAGGGCATTCTTCCATTGTTTGACCCTACTAACCTCACATCCTAATCTACTAAGTCCAAGTAACTATCCTGAGTCTAGTTAAGATTTAGGTCATATATCCCAGGTCTTAGTATTATTCCTAGGTTAAACATTGGCAATAAAATTTCCCCTAAATACTTAATTACCGATAAATCCCCTTCTAATGCTTATATCATAAATG